>OX422140.1:391793986-393102957 GCA_949129095.1 Volucella bombylans | reverse complement strand
GATGAGGCACTAGTGTCGAAGGAGTTGGTTTTGCTTCCAGTGCCGGTTCTTCTCTCCCGTAGTAACTGCAGGAATTTCCTTCTCCTCCAAATTGGTGCTGGCTTGATGATCTATAGGAAGAGATTTGGAAAAATACTTCGAAGTATTACCTTCAACTCTAGTTGCTCTTATCTGGTCAATACCATATGTCTTCGGAATGGAACTCCACCCACATGAACGATGTAAGTTAAATGGCCGATCCTATCAGAAATCCTTGCGAACTTCTATTTGCACTCCTTACTTTGGTAATACCGGACTTGCACTAAGTCCCCGATCCTAAAATTCCGTTTGCAATCCTCAATTTCCTTTGTCTGGTCTGAAATTGTACATCGCAGTAAATCCAACCTGATGCAAAGGTTAAACTTCAGCATCATCTCTGCAGGACTCCTGTCCGTCGTCGAGCTTTCTGTCTTTCGATATTACATCAGTAGACGTTGTAGCTTTGTATACAGATCCCCTGAATCATTTATTGCAGACCGTAATCCATTTTTCAGGATTTGAACGTACCGCTCTGCTTGCAAGTTTGTTGATGGATGTGCGGGTGAAGTGAATTTTGGTCCTTTCTCAAAAGGAAGTATAGCGGGTGAAGTTTGGTTGAGAGATCCGGAATGAACTTGTGGTAATAGTTAACCATTCCCAGGAAGTGACTTAGCTGATTTAGATCCGAGGGAGGTTGAACTTTCTAAATCGCTTCAACTTTCTCAGAAAACTTGTGTAATCCCATCCTCGTCGCCAATATTAAATATTCACCAGGAATGTAAAGAAAATCGGAACCGATATATGGTATATAAAAAGAAAGACCTCGTGCTTCGATAATAATCCTTTATTTCAATGTCAATTCAGATTATACAATAACAATGACAGATAAAGAATTCAACGTGTGTGTTACACTAGATTTATATGAAAGAATGGTTGTTGTCTTGAATATCTAACAAGGGGAAAACTAAGTTTATGCTGTCAACCAGAAGGGACGCACAACATCGATGAATTAGAAAGACAAGAGGTAGTAAAGCACTTTGTCTACCATGGCTCTGATGTAAATTCTGCCAACAACGCCCCAGCAGAAATAATACGAAGACCAACTCTTGCCAATCACGGAATTGATTAGTAAGGCTCTATCCCGAAAAGCTTAGGAGACGATATATAGAACATAAAAGCATGGACTCTATCAAAGGCGTATGAAGATATCCTCAGTCGTTTCGAGAGAAAAACCTTTCGAAAAATATTCAGTCCCGTTTGCCTTGACGGGCTTTGGAGGAGAAGATTCAACGACGAACTGCGCGAGCTGTACAGCGACCTAGTCGGCAAACTGCTTATTTGAGCTTCTAGGTACTGTGGTGATATTGCTTAAGAAAATTTCTCATCCCTTATATTTTAAGGCAAACTAACGACGATGGTACTTGCAATATAAAGAATTTTGATACACACCTAAAGCAATATAAGATCGACGAAAGAATACTACTTCCGATTAATACAAGCTTTGCATTTATAAACTTGGTCTTGGAATCTTAGCATTGGCCTAATATTTGATATTCCTTTTGGTTTCGAAGAGAGCGGAGCCCATTAGAACTGTAAATTTTGAACGAGAAACGATATATACACCATGGTGGGTGAACGATAGACAATTATCCCTTCATAATATTGGAGCGACTTGCTCGAAACATTGAAGTAAATAAAATAGTAATATCTGATGTTTAATACATTGTCAGTTCAAAAAAAGATGTATGATATAAAATCTAAAGGATCAGGGTCAGCTTATTAAGAACCAAACTTCTGGAAAATTAAAGAGTCGGAAGAATTATTGCTCTAAAGGAAGAAAATTATTCTAATCCCGAAATTGCGTCACAAATTGGCTGAGATCCTTGAACGACTGACAACTTTTAGCGGGAACAGAAAGGATCCAATTCGTCAACACCACTCACTAAAATCAGGGCAATATTTGGAACTGCTATCAGATGATAGAAGAGATATCCAACGTCTATTTGCTGTAGCGTTATAGAATAGCAAGGTAAGATTACTTCTAAATTTCGGAAGCACGTGTCGAGGTCGGGAGTCATTGATCCTTAACACAATCGACAGCTCAATCAACTTTCCAAAAATCCGCAAAAATGAATTTCCACGAAAAATAAGGAGATTAACGAAGGATATTTTAATTGCTTGTGATAGGGACTTGGTTTTTAGTTGTCTCCCAAGCGCAAGGAAGAAACTGCAATTGAAAGTGAAAGTTTCAGCATTTACGAGTAGGTTAATACATAAATCAGATCCGAAAGACAAAGTTCATTACCTCTCGATGTCAAAGTCTTAAATATCTCGTATCATAACCGTTTACATTGTTCAGAGCTCGTTTACTCCTAAATTGATAAGATTCAATTTTGTTTCAAAAGTCTCAGTGTTACAGATTTTTTTAAATACGAGTACTATGTTTCTGATGTTTTCCTCTGTTTGGAACAATTTTCTTAACTTGGTATATGGTAATTGGTATCTGGTAAATGGTACCTGGTATAATTATCAGGCCTTAATCTTCACCGATAATGACCTATAAGATCGACGAAATACACAGAGTTTCCGACGTTTACAGAGTTCCTTGCGCTGTTGTAAGTAGTTCGAAAAAGTTTGCTCTAGATGATTGTTTAGTTCGAAAATAGGTAACTAAACTTCTTCTTAGTCAGATAGAAGATAGTTTAATCTATCTGAAAGCAGAATGGTGACCATCTGTGGCAGATATCTCTCCAGCTTTCCAGAACTGACTACGGCTTCGCTACCACTTTCCTATGTCTGCCCTTCGAATTTTCTCTTGACTTTCGTACGTAAATTCCAGGAGTAGCAACACCTCTTGTTAGCACCGACCGATGGGTTTTGAGTTCTTTCCATTGCTTAAGGAGAAGCTGTTCTTCTCCAAGGAATGTAGAAATTGTAAAATGGTAAGCTGTTCTTTTCGATTCATTTGTGGTTATTGTCTTGGAATACCTCTAGAAAAATGTTTTCGAAAGGTAATTTAAAACAAAACCATCAAGCACTGATCAACGCCATTCAATATACTTTTGGAAAAATCTGGATCGCGACATTTGATTTATGCTACAATCGTATTGAACCGATTTTCGAGACGCTTGCCACAATTCACATCCTGTTTGTATCATCTTAGTGTGTCGGCTTTTCTAGTCGGAAGCCACATTTACCGTCTGCCTGGATTTATTTTATAGAAGAGTCGTTTCAACAATTTTATGCGCTGTTGTGTGATTCCTTTAACTCGTAGGAATTGATAGTATGAAGGGCAGTTGTTAACAGCGAAAGTCAGACTAGGATGACATCGACACTATCAGCCGCACTATAAAACTCAGTTGCCGACTGTTAAAAAATATACAGAGAAGTGGGACTAATGTTGGGGAGAAAACTACTTCGTCAAGCACTGTTGTAGATAGCGTGTGGGAGAAGCAGAAATCAAGGAGAAAGCACAACTACGAATTTAACAAGCTGTACTAAGATGCGGATAAGATTAAAAAAACGAAGGTAATGGACGGCAACGTTCAAGTTTAATTATATCGAATCTTCAGCTCAATGATCAATCACAGACAACAGGAAACTTTGTGTGACAAACTGGAAGTTGTGTGCTCAAAATCGAAAATATTGAAAGGTAACCTTATTAGATTGGAAGCTTGTACTCGTAAGTAAGGAAGAGGTAGTAATTAAGTCAGTTACAATTCTCATACCCGGTATGTGTCTCTATGACAATCTACGTTTCAATGACACGTATTCGAAGCCACCAGAAATGCTGCAAGATTGTGAAGATTTTCTCAAGCAAGAAGTATAGGTTTACGAAATACTTTGCTTCATCCGATCTAGCCTCAATATAAAAGGCATTTATGCGACTGAAATTTGAGTATTTTTTTTTTTCCTTTTGCTGTTTTCCAGTGCTGTGCGTTGGGCTTCAGATCTTCTGCAGGCAAAAAATGTGTGATGTACGTCGTCTTCTGGGGAGTCGCCGTACTGGCAGGCTGGGCTATCCGTTTTGCCGATCCTATGTAAAAAGGCTTTGAAATTTCCGTGTCCGTTGAAGAACTGGGTGACGAAGTAATTGACCTCCCCGTGTTTCCGGTCTTTCCACTTAGCCACATTTATTATCAGCCTCGCTGTCCACCTTCCTCTACTTTCTGAGATCCAGCGCTCTTGCCTCGTTGCTCTGCTTGGTCGATTGCCGCTTCCAATCCGATTTCCGCCTTGTTTTCGTGGACGTACTTCCTTTGTGCCGCTAGAAATTCGATGGGAGTGACTCTTGCGACTACAAGGACGGCTGGTTCCGACACCGTTCGGTAAGAGCTAGCCACGTGCAGAGCTCCACGTCTTTGCACTGCCGCCATCTGCTTCCGGTACATTTCTTATCGAAGCGCGTCTGCCCAGATCTCACTTCCATATAGAAGAATGGCATGCGTTGTCGACATTAATAGCCTGCGCTTACTTGGCGTTGGACCACCTCTGTTCGCCATTAATCTACTGAGTGATGTTGTAACTCTAGAGGCTCTTTTCGCTGCGTACTTTATCTGTTGCCAGAAAGTTAGTTTTGTGTCAAGCCTCAATCCCAAATGACTTCAGAGCCAATTTGGAAGTCCATTCGTGTTGGGATTTTCTTCTTCGTCAGAAGGACTATCTCAGTTTTCTCTGTTACCAAACTAAGTACCGTGCTCATCCATTCAGAAGGTTGTTCGTCTCATGGCTTGGTTCATTTTTCTTTGCGCGTTTTCAGTTTTCAACGAGAAAGGTGTCTTCGGGCACCAGAGGTCTGGTCCCAGTATTGATCCCTGTGCTGCTCCAGATGTTATCTCCTTCCTTCGTAGGCCTTCTGTGGTCTCGTAGATCAGCTCCCGATTTCTGAGATAATTCTTCATCATATGTAGTAGATAGGCTGGGATGTTGAATCTATTTTCTAGCGCATTTAGTAACACATCACTCCACCTGGCTAAGTTGATTGCATTTCTTACGTCCAGGGTTTCCAGCAAAATGATCTTCTTAGAGCGGCAACTTCCTTTTTGGGCGGTTTGAACAGACTTCATCACTTCTTCAATAGTTCCGATCGTGGAGCGTCCTTTCCTGAACACGTACTGCCTTCCTGCCAAGTCTCCCGCTATTTGTACTGCATCTGTGACACGTGATTTGACCAGCTTTTACATCAGTTTTCCCGCTGTGTCCAGCATACATAAGGGTCTCTACGCTGATGGGGAGTCTTGGCCTCCTTTTCCTTTTTTGATCAGTACCAATCGTTGCTTTTTCCTGCTCTTTGAGAAGACTCCTTTTTCGAGGCAACTGTTGTACATGTCGAGCAGCAGGTTAGGGCATGCTTGGGCAGTCACTTTTATACCTTCTGCTGGAATTCCATCCGGGCCGGGTGCTCTTCTGTTTTTCATTGTCTGCACGGCTAATTCCAACTCTTCTTCGCTGAAACCTGGAATTTCCTGTCGTCGGGTTGGTGTGTTGTCGGGAGGCCTGACTGGATGAGTTGGGAAGAGGGTGTTTACAATGCACTCCATCTGGTCTTCGTTTAGAATAGGCGGTGCCGATTGGGCTCCCAGTTTCAGCATTACGACCTTGTAGCCTAGCCCACAGGGGTCGCTGTTTATGTCTTGGCGGAGAACCTCTTGAGCTCGAATCTTTTGGTTCTGAACTCCGCTAGAGCTTCCTCTATGTTTTCAGCGTGTCTTCTTCTTCCCCTGGTGACCTAAGTTGTAGGCACCTCCTGCGGAGCTCAGCTATCTCGTCTGTTCACCAGTACACTGGATTTCTCCTTGAAGCATCACATGCGAGCCGTATCAGTTGCTTCGTGGCTTCAGTTTTTACTTCCGCGGATCCTTGTACTTGGATCACGGCACTTTCTCCTTCTTCAAGGATGGATTTGAAAAGCCCTTCGTCTAACCTGTTGATGTTCCGGTTCCAGATAGGAGTTCGCTGGTTTGCTTCTAAATCAAAAACAATGTATTGATGACCGCTGCCCATATAATCCTCGATTACTCGCCAGTTTTATATTCTTGCGCATGTAGATTCCGTAGCGAAGGTTACATCCAGTATGGTGCCTCTTTTCCCTGGCCTCCTGAAAGTCGGGGTGTTACCTACATTTGCTACGTTTAGACCTTGTCTCGCAGCCATCTCAAGTATTTGCCTTCCTCGAGAGTCTGTAGTTGGCATTCCCCACTCTTGAGCTCTGGCGTTAAAGTCGCCGGCAACCAGGATTTCGCCTATCATTTCATTTAAGAAGTCCTTCAGATCATCCAGTTTTTGGCGGAAATCGTCAATCCTGTCGTTCGGGCTGAAATATATGCTTACAACCGTGAGTCCATCGGTCTTGTGGAATTGGAGTATAATGCCCATATCTGGTCAGGTGATAACAAAATCTCTCTAATCCTATGAAATAGGATCAATGATTAAACTTACGTATGCAGATGACGATGATAATACACTACACCAGTGGCGTGTTGTCTCCTGCTTCACCTTATTTTATCAATCTTTTCACCACGAGGTAGTATACTGCACCTTCAAACCTCTGACCGCAACACCATCTTTGGCTGTGCTACGAAAAATTTGGGGAAGGCTTACGAGTACAGCATATCTAAAAGCAATCTCCCATATCGCAAATGAAAAATATACAGGAATTCAATAAATATTTTCGAACTACAAACAATATTATGCAAATAGTCTGTAGGCGATTGTTTTACTTCACGCAGTTAAAATATTTAAATTAATATTTGAGGTCGACACTTGTTTGGGAAATTGGAAAAAAATAACAACTGTTCCATTGATGATGTACTAAATCAAATGCAATTAAATTTAAGATATTAAAATAGATATTTATCTTTTGGTATCAACGAAATACACGGTATAGATTAAAGTCGCGTGATTAAATTTATGGGAGAATCAGATTAGCGGTTACACAGTACAAGCAAACGGAATTAATTTGATTTAGCAACGTGTTGTTGACAATTACAAATTTGAATACATTTTTATATAGCGAACATCTGAAAGTATTTCATCAGTTATTGAGGCATTTTTAGTACCTTTAGTGTATTTACATTAGCAAATTCACTTTTAATGGTAAATCGTGTTATTCAACCATGAAATCATGCAGCGTAGCTTTAAATGTAATTGGAAATAAGGGATGAGAACGTGTATATTGTATTATGCACTTGCATTAGTATATTGCAACATGTAAAGAATGTATAGATACTGGGTTAAGAGCACTTTACTTTGGCTTTAAAAGCTACTATTTCCTGCAGTCGGAAATGGAACATGATGCTATTCAAGGTATTTTCCTTGGCAGGAAATGCATGACAAAGATAAGTTGACTGGCACTGACTCCTCTCTTACACGTATACTGAATCTTGATATTTTCCCAAGCATGATAATTGCTTCAACAGAAACCAGAAAGGTTTTTTTTCTTTTTGTGAACAGAATTCGAAAAATTGGGTGAGGAAAATCTTCTCAAGCGGTGGCTGGAAAATCTAAATGGTCCAGTTTTTTTTTTGTTATATTTTGTCATCAAAAACAATGAAATATTCCTTTTAGGCGACATGACGAAGGCGCGTTTTCTGTTGGTAATATTATTTTGCCATTGTTGCAGAAAACTGCTTTCAAAAACTGTTGGCTTATAATCTGCCCATGATTGATGGAAATACTTAGACTTAGGGCTTAAAATTTTCACTTAAAAGCTTTTTGGAATGTGACATCATATCATAGGTAGTACCAGGTGCTGGAAGCAGGCATCGTAGTGGAAAGCGGTTGTACATGGTGTCTGTCTATGCACCTCAATCCACTTTATTCATCTCAGAGCTCGAGACACTTTTTTGATTCATGGGGCTGGAATTGGAGGACAACTGTTTTATTATCGGCGGGGATTTCAACGCCAAACATAGTGATTGGGGAAATAATACACCAAATACTACAGGGAACCTACAATTCAATTGGTGGAGTCAGCACAGTATAATGTATCGACTCGGGCTTAAGGCGACGGATAGTCTGTCGTTTCCCATATACGGGTCCTACTTGGATCTTCTGCTGTTCGACTCACGAATACAACTGACATGCACTAACCAACAAACTACAAACTGTCTACGCACTTTCGTGTATGACAGTGATCATTGCGGTCTCAACACCGAAATAACTTGCGTTGGACACACTTCAATAGAAAACTGACTAGAGCAGTCTCCTCGAATTCGTTCTACCCACCGTCCAAATCTGTCAAACGAGGAGATTGACAAGTATCTAAGACTAATGGACAAGACAATCAAACGAACAATGGACAAAACGATTCCTCGGTACCAACGCACTGACGAAGAAGACATATTCCGCAACGCACTGCACCAACATAAAAGTAGGCTGCTGTCAGACTAAAAACCTTGTACAGACAGTACAGGGTGAAAAGTAACCTCCTTGACCGCCAGAATGCGCTGCTACTGCAAGAAAGGTTATGATGCCTTGAAGTCTGTTCATATTTAGGCAGACATGCCAAATTTCAGTGTGAAACTGTCTTTAGTTTTGTTTTGACAGCTGATTGTTATTGACGTGTTTGGCATCATGTTCAGTATGGACAAAAACGATTTTCGTTCTCTCATAAAACATTGTTTTTTGAGAGGCAAAACGGCGAAGGAAACAAAAGAAAAGTTGGATAAATATTATGGGGCTAATGCTCCGTCAGATTACACCGTCAAATATTGGTTTCGAGAGTTTCGTGGTGGCCGCAACTCCACTACTGATCAAGTCCGCAGCGGCAGGCCTCCCGATGCGGTTACAGAGGACAATGTTAAAAAAATACATGAAGCAAGCAGATACCACAAAGATTAGTACTGAGCGCACACGCCATATTTTGGGCAATATTATGCATATGAAAAAGTTATCCTGCCGTTGGATGCCGCGCATGCTCACTCCTGACCAAAAACACGAACACGAGAGCACTTCGGAAGAGTGTTTGGACTTGCTCATGCGGAATCGGGCGGACTTTTGGCGTCGATTAGTAACTGTTGATGAAACTTGGATCCACTATTACACACCAGAGAACAGAATGAGTGCCCGGCCATGGACTGAAGCTGGCACGAGTGCTCCGAAACAGCCGAGGGAGGCTCGATGGGTCGGAAAGGTTTTGGCGTCGGTTTTCTGGGTTTGTCATCGCATACTCTTCGTGGACTACCTCGAAAAAGGAAAAACCATCAACACCGGGTATTACTGTGCATTATTGGAGCGATTGAAGGCCGAAATCGCTGCAAAACGGCCTCACATGAAGCGAGAAAAAATGTTGTTTTTGCAAGACAATGCGCCGGCGCACAAGAGCATCGCAACCACGGCTAAAATCAATGACTTACGGCTCCAATTGCTGTCGCATCCACCATATTCGCCCGATTTGGCTCCCTCAGACTATTATTTCTCTCAAACCTCAAAAGATGGCTCATCAATAAAAAATTCAGCTCACGCGAGGAAATCATCGACGCCACGGAGGAGTATTTTGCAGACATTCCGGAAAATTACTTTTCGGACGGTATCAAGAAGTTGGAAAATCGCTGGAATAAGTGTATCAAGCTAAAAGGGACTGTATTGAATAAAATAAAAATAAAAACATTTAAAAACAATTTTTTTTTCATTCCCAAGGAGGATACTTTTCACCCCACCTAGTACTTACAGAGATAACCCGGAGATCATGACACTGAAGTCGTCGATTAAAAACCTCCAAACATTAATAAAATAAAATTACAGAGCATCTGTAAGTTTGTATTGGAACAACAAAATTCGGGCTGTAAACACCAGCAACCCGAATATGTTCCCGCAAATAAATAAAATATTTCGGAGAAATAATCAGAATGACCTTCTTTGTCTTAAAATCGCCCGAACGACGAACAATGAACAAATACTGGTAACAGCGGGCATAGATCCAAATGAGGCTGTTGATGATGATAACTTCTTTGTGATCGAGGATCCGCAGGAGCAGGTAGAGGCTATAGGAGCGACTATCCAGGAAGTGTACAAGGCGAATGTTATCATTGGCCCGAACCACGATCTGGAGAATCGAGTCCTTGTGCACAATTTCTACCTTCGAAATGAAATTGTGAATTGGCGATTCGAGATCTCGGGTTTCACCCAGTTCAGTGACGAGAATATGGCAAATAATGTCATCACCAACGATAGGGCACTACCCCCGTTCATTTCGAAGGAAGAGCTCCAAACGATCTTCGAATCGCTTAGAAGTGAGAAATCAGTGGGAACCGATGAAATACCGAACATTGTGCTTCGACATCTCCCTCTAGAAGCGGTGAACATTTATACCACCCTGTTTAATAATGCAATGAATAATGCAAATTATCCAGCGCATTGGAAAACTGCTGTGGTGCATCCCATCCCCAAAAGGGATAAAAACACTTCCAGTCCGGCAAATCTCCACTCGATCAGTTTTCTTCCAAACATCAGTAAGGTTTTCGAGAAGGTAATCAATAGAATCCTGACTAAATGTGTTGAGGACAAAAATATAGTTCCGGATAATCAGTTCGGTTTCAAGGCGGGGCATGATATCATTCATGCTGTATCTAAACTGGTTTCCGATATCCAATGGAACAAAGGCAAGAAACAGTGCACTGGTGCCTGCCTGATTGACTTGGAGAAAGCCTTCGATACCGTATGGTTAGAAGGACTCTTTTTCAGGCTGGAAAGGTTGGGCATTAGTAAACCACTGCTGTATATTCTTTTTGACATGCTCTCCAGTAGACAGTTTATCGTGAAGAATGGCGATGTGATTTCTGCTGGAACATTTAACATTAAAAACGGTCTGCAACAAGGTGCAGTGAATTCGCCGATCCTATTCAACATTTACACGAGTGATCTGATAGGTTTACTTCACCATGCCATAGCGTACGCAGACGACTTAATCGCGTACAGAACAGGTCCAAAGATTGAGGTCATTAATATTCTTTTGCAGCGCGACTTCGATAAAAATAAGCGATATTGCGACGACTGGAAGTTGAAAATTAACTTTCAGAAGTCGGAAATCATTCTGTTTGACGCCTTTGTCTGGGGCCTCTAGGGATACCAGAAAGAATTGGCGAAAGTTCTCGATCGTAGGGCAGCACGGGCAGCCACTTGCATGTCGAAATGTAATCGGATCTGGGCTAGATCAATTTCTTCAATTTTAACAGACATATAGATGTAGCTCTGGCCAGAGCCAAAGGTGCTTTTGCCCTTGCAAAGAGACTGTTTTATAACAGCCAACTTGATGCGAGGGTGTAGGTAATATGCTACATGACCCTTATCAGGCATATGCTTGTATTTGGATGTTCCGTGTGGTTCAACGTGAGAGCAAGTTTATTGGAAAAGATTCTGGTGTTTGAGAGGGCTTGTCTTAGGACTTGTCTTCGCTTATACAGAACACCAGAGTCTGAGTACATAAAATTCTAACCTAATAAGAGTGGACAATTTCGCCATTAAGTTGACTCGAAGGCACGTTGCAAGAGCGGACAGGGCAAAGTATTATGCCGACTGATGAATTAAAATTTATTCAGTTCGGATGGTATGGATTTCTATGTGTAAGGCGCTGGGTTTACCAGGAATTCAATCCTTAAAATACAATTAAAAGGTTGAAGTATGATGTATGGAACGTCTTTGTATGGGCTGACTTTATTTAGCGTACACTTAATCCAATTTATTAGATCAGGGACCAAATAAAATACAAGGACTTATGCTGAGGAGGAAATGCCACTGAGATCAAAATTTATATATATAGGGTTTTCCAATAAGGACTTGACAAACTCTTTTTTTTAAATAAACCGCCGACCATTTGAGATATTTCAAAAACTTTATTATTGGCTTGAAGTACAATCAAAACATTTATGAACATCGATTCGTTGGACCCAATTTTCAACGACTCTGCCACACATTTCGGCCGAAACGGACGCTATTTCGCTTTCATTGTTGGCTCTGAGCTCTTCCAACGTCGTCGGCGTGTTGGCATAAACCAATGACTTAACGTAGCCCCACAGAAAATAGTCAAGCGGCGTTAAATCGCATGAACGAGGGGGCCAATCGGCTGGGCCATTTCTTGAGATAACACGCTCACCATACTTACTCTTCAATAAATCGATTGTAGCGTGTGCTGTGTGGCCTGTGGCATCATCCTGTTGAAACCACATGTCGTCCAAGTCCATATCTTCCAATTCAGGACAAAAATAATCGGTGATCATGTCGCGTATGACGCTGACCATTCACAGTAACGTGCCGATCGTTATCGTCGACGAAAAAATATGGCCCATTAACGCCGCCGGCATGCAACCGCATCAAACAGTTATTTTTTGTGGATAAAGTGGTGATTCATGAAGCACATGTGGATTTTCACCCGACCATTAACGCATATTTTGCTTATTGACGAACCCATTGAGCCGAAAATGAGCTTCGTCACTGAAGAGTGGCGCATCTTCTCCAGAACCCAATCGGAAAACGTACGTCGCTTCAAATGGTCCATCGGCTTCAATTCTTGAGTCAGCTTGATCTTGTTTGGATGTAAACCAAGATCCTTACGCAAAATACGCCATAATGTGGTCTGAGCGATCCCCAATTCTTGAGAACGCCGTGGAATTGACTAATTTGGATCGTTTACTACGGACGCCTGAACGGCAGCGATATTTTCGACACTTCGACTAACCCGTTGTCTCACTGACACGGCAAAATCACACAACGAATATGTAGGCTCAAATTTTCGCACTAAACTTGTTATTACCTGTCTACTAGGGCGAGAATTGGGACCGAAAATTGGAGTTAACGCTCTTGCATTCACCGACTCCGAATTTCGGTAGAAAATTTTTATAATTTGCAGACATTGCTCGTTTGTGTACTTTACCATGATGAAAATGCTGAGCTTACTGAATAAATTGACTGTGACAGTTCGATGATTAGTGAAAGAGTGCGTTCACAAATTAAATTCAAAGTTGTCAAGTCCCTATTGGAAAACCCTTTATTTCGTTGCAGGAGTTCACATCAGCGATTTTTTTCACGTTGAACTGTTTTTATTTAGTTTAAAAAAAAAATGGGTGCCCGAAAGACTTTGACAGCGACATAAAGAGGAAAAATAGATGCTTTCAATGAGTTAGGACTCTCAGGCCGAGAAATTGCAAGGAGGCTTAATAGAAGTAAAACTGTTGTAAACAGTTATTGCGGATCCACAACACTATGCGAAAAATCAAAAAGGACAGAAGCAATAACATTGCGAGAAAAGCGGTTAATTCTACGGCGTGACTCAAATTCTACTCAACCGGCGACTAAAATAAGGTCCAACAGCGGAGTATCAGCCAGCATAGCAACGGTCCGAAGGATATTCCGAAAAGGTGGTACTATACAGAGGAGTAAACTTAAAAAGAAACCAGTTTTGAGGCAAGTACACAAGGAACATCGAATGAATTTTGCACGAGAACATGTCGTTTGGAGCAGTGAATGGAAATGCTTGAAGCAGTGATGAAAAAAAGTTTAACCTTGACGGCCCCAATGGTTATAACTTTTATTTCCATGATCTAAGAAAGGAAGAGCTTATTTTGTCAAGAAATCACAGCCGTACATCAGGTGTAATGGTGTGGGGAGCTATTACCTACTATGGCACAATCGAGTTGGAGTTTTTGTCCACAACAATGAACGGAAACAAATACAAATGTTTGCTTTCTTTCGAAGATTTTGCATGTGGCCTCATCCTAGTGGATGAGAAGTTCATTGCTTGATCTTGGGAGATTCCATCGGTCGTTTCTTATTTACCCTTTAATTTTATGACATCCTATTGAGAAAATATGTACCTGGTCCCAGGTAGTAAAAGTTTGCGGGTACAAAATTTCCAACAGGTATAAATAGCAAAAATCGATTGCCAAATGTATGGCCTCATCCTAGTGATCGCCAGTGTATGTAAACGATATGCTTCTTTTATATATGTAATTGAGAAAATTAAGAAACGATTATATACATAGCTAAGTAATGAGAAAGCCAGTAAACAAATTGTTTACTCTTATGTAAAAAAAAGTTTGACATTGATGGAATAGCGTAGAAGGTGAGATCAAAAATGAAAATACGCCGGCAGCGTCTATAATTAAGGATACAGAAACAGAGGCAACACGAAAAAACAGAAGAAACCCTGAGCTGTAAAATACTTCGCTATCTCACTTAAAATATTACAAAGCTCGTCAAGCAAAAAACTTTGCAGTAAATATTACTGAACTCAGACTTAAAAATGTGGAAACATATGGCACTTTTCAACCAGAATGACATTTAAGAAGCTGGTTCTTCTTAACAAGAAAAAAAATTGCCAACATATCCATCCTTCCCCTACTATTGGATATGTTACATCAAAAATCAAGTCATCTTGACAATCCGATCTGATATTTGCAGATTATCTACATATATTTTAGAAAGGCACAATTTGGGAAATGGAGATTAGAGAAAGGCCCGGAAAACCTCTGACTATATTACTCAGTGACCTTAAGAAACATAATCTGATGACGACTCATCAACAAAATCAGTAGAAAAATCATCAGGATTCCAATTATAGAGATATGCTTTCTAATATTTGCTCTTTTTATTATAGCTAGAATCCAGCAATAAATGGTTGTGATGATTGAAGTAGACTACTCATGTACGGATATTATCCAGCCCATTGCCCAGAATTAACAGATAATCCATTTTTAAATAAAAAAAATAAACTGGTGCGTTTTTCTATCCGTTTTAGTTTTTTTTTTACACAAGAAATTGATTGCATATCTTTCAAATAAATTTATTTATTTTTTGCAATATCCGATGAACTCGTTATTTTTTTCTCCCTCTTTCAAATTCACGCACATACTCGTACGTAGTTAATAAGTTATCAGAAATTTCCATTTGGTTTTGAAATTTCCACATTTTTGTTGTTAACCTTAGATGGTTTAGATATTTCTGCTGCTTCAATCCACATTCTTTAACCCTTAAATGCGATGGCCATAGTGCCTTAAATACAACAAAACTCTTCCATCAGGAAATATTTTTGTACAGCGTTAGGAAATTGTTTTGTACAGCGGGTTACTTCCTTTTACAAAAATGTCGGCTTGATTTTATACATACGAATATGTGTATCAGGAGGCGGCATATATGTAACACTCGTATATGTATTTCAACCTTTAAATATTATTTTCTGACATTCACAAAATAATTGTTGAAATTTTTCTTCATCAAAACCAGTCGGTGGTGTTGTGGTGGTTTTTTTAAGGCATCCTTGCAACTTGGGAGCCATGAAGTACTCTGTTGCGGCGTTTGGAAACGGATATTGGCAAAACAGGAAAGGTCAATATATTTCTCTTAAAAAGCTTTCATCCATTTAACGTTTATACATTAGCTACTGTAGATTAAATTGAAAAATCAGAAACAATTTCATCAAAGGTAAAAAGCGCAATTTTAGAACCGTTTATGGCATAAAATGGGTTTCCTTTGATCAAACTTATCAAAGTTATAAACACTTAGAAAATAAAGCACTACCAAAGAGTCAGCTCGTTAGTGAAGGTGTGAGAGTTGTTGTACTTACTCATACATATATTCCTTGCCGATAGGAAGAAAGAAAAATGTATTTAATTTAAATTTAAGTAGAAATTCAAACACGATAACCATCGGTGTAATTACCTACCTAGAAACCCCTGTCTAATCAATCAATCGAGAGGAATGGTACGTACCCAATCGTGCAATCAAAATTATCGATAAAATGTCTGATTTCAAAGGGGGGGGCAATCTTTAAACGATTCCCAGAAACCGATTATAGTTTAGAAGTTGAATAAATTCAAATTTTATCTGGGGGAAAAAGATCAAAGGCGAAATTATGATAAGAACCGCAATCTAAATAGGGAGATTTTCTTTGCGGTAATGTTTTGATTGAAATTCGTAATACAATCACCGCAAACCTTGAAGCGATACATTTTACCATACCAACCACCTTTAACGTTTGCAAATTTTTAGAATCTTTTTGATCGGTTAGGATATTGAATGAAACACTTTATATAAAATATATGCTTTGTGGGTTAATTAATTAATTTACATAAATGAATCTTAATCAGTTAAATCGATTCAAGATATTTAATTAATGTAGAAACGCATACTCGTATAATGTCCTTTTCTACGGTGGCGGTTTGAGGTAATACACCATTTTAACCTGCTTTATAAAAGTATAGATTTAAACGAAGGTTATTCATGGGTCAATGTTGTATTATACAATTTTTTATTTTTTTTTTAATCAGGGCTATGAATCAGATGTATTAAAATTGAGAAGGTAAACGTAAATATGTACATGCCTTCAAAAAAAATCCAAATGGGAAGGGTTGATCTTCAAAGAAAGTGATTTTGTAATTCAGGATGAGTGATTCTATACTCATGTTGGTTTAAAGAATGCTTTCCTTTTCTCCTTCTTGAATTAATCCAAATCCTAATAATGTATAGTCCACCAGAATCGGAATCTATGTGTCTAAAATCAATTCCTAGCTGCCGCTGAGAAGCATAGAGATTTCAGGTTGAGGTTTTTTTTTTTTTAATTAACCAAACAATTTTTTTTTTTAAATTTGACGAAATGTGCCGAACATGCCATGTACTGAGGCTCATTTGTTGACGTTTGAACTGTCAAAGTGGTTACAAGTTTAGTAAAGAGCTCCTACAAAAAATTGTTAAAAACAAATAAAAAGTGCTGCAAAATTATAAAACTAAGTCAATAAGCTTCATAACTGAGAACAACATCTGCACAACGTAAATTCCATGTAAGTCCTAGCAGCTAAGTGAAACAGAATCCAGATTTGTATTAATTCAATAAGCTAACTTCAATAAATGAATAAGAGAGTACTGCTAGAAACCTCACCCGACCAAACTAGAGAGGAAAAGCGTAGGACTACTCTAGCTTCAACATATATAACACCATCTGAACAAGCCAAGCCTACTATGGAACAATAACTGTCGAAATCTTGAAAGAAATCCTGGATGCTAGCACAGAAAAACTCGTCAAAGAACTTCCCTCTAAAGCCGACTTCCAAGTACTTCGCGGGTTAAAAGTGAAGTACGGCGAAATCTCTGCTAAAGTTATTCAACTTGAACGGCGAAACAACATTTCGGAAGATCAAATGGATAAACTGCTGCAGAAAAGTTTGGAGACGAATGTAGTAGTTCACCTACCTGCAGAAAACAACGCGGACATGAAGGAAAAAGCAAAGGCCTCTTGGGCGCTAACGACACAGAGACCGTGGTTGAACACACACATTCGGTATCCTCTTCTGGCGCCCGCATCATAATGATAGTTGTCAAAATGAAATCGCGTAATGATGCTTGGGCAATTCTCCGAAACGCTAAAAAACTAAAAGGTACTGAAATCTACATTCATAAAGATCTCCCGTACAACACGCGCCATAGAAAAAACAACCTGCTCACAATTGCAAAATTTCTTCGCGATAGGTTCCCCCGCGTAAATACCCAATTAAGAGACGATAAACTTTTCATTGCAAATAACCTTTTCACATGGGATCTGGCTTACGGCTGGAAATCTGGTGCAAACGATCCGCTGGTGATACTACGCACAATTTTCTGTAGCGATTGTCTATTGTTTTCTACTCTCGAACATTTCATGTATGGAGTTCAACGAACCGACAAAAACGTAAATAATGTCAAACACCAAACGTCAAGTTTGACAACGGAAGTTGGAAACATTTCATCTCTAAGAATGGGCGAAACAGCCGCTGTGCGGAATCCAGAAAATTTGGGTGCACACACAAGTAAGCGCTCGAGTTTACACGTTTACAGCAACATATGAAATGTATACAGTTAAAAATATTAGGTTATAATGTCGCAGGACTAAAAAATAAGTTTTTGGAAATTGAGTTTTTTTAATTACTGACGCTTTAGATGCAAGGATTCTAAATGGAAGCTGTAAAGGGGATCCGTATGGTGAATTTACGTTTATTCGAGGAACGGCGTGCTCTGTCATTAACCACTGCCTTGTGGCCGGGAAATGGAACTCTATTCTGAGTAACTTCAAGATAGCTGCACAAATTTCTCTGACAACATGCCTTTGAAAATTTCTTGTACAATTTTGATAACTGAAGAAACGCTCAACACAAAGCAAATGGGGCTTCTGCCAAAGTTGATATGTACAAATACCAAAATAATTTTGATCAGGAACTTACCAAACGAAGGTTGTTGAATAATTCGCTGCACATGGATAACTTAATTCTAGTAATGATTGAAGCTGTTTCAACAAGTACCACAGGCAGGCGTAGGGTTACTCCAAAACAGATCTGGTTTGATGCAGATTGTCATTGCTCTTAAGGACTTACAATACTTCATTTTTCAGAAATATGTATGCAGTAGCCAATATGGATTTTAAACTTCTCTGTTCGGCCAAAAGGAGACATCTTTAGCAAAAAACCGTAGTCGTTTTAAATTCATCGAGATCCTCAGCAGAATTTTGGAAAGCGGCCAAAACTATCAACGGGAGAAATAACATATAACAAATAACACGTCGCGACTATTTTAAGAATCTGCTCAACGCTCCTCAATTTTCACCTCCACCAAAGTATGCCGCACCATTTTTTGAAGATGAGTTTTTAGATGCTCCATTTACAGTATTTGAAGTGCAAAATGTTATCAAAAAATCTAAAGCACCAGGAGACGACCGAATACCAGCAGAATTCTATAAAAATTGTTCAGTTCTGTCCGCATTAACCAACGAATACAATAGAATATTTGAAACAGCGGGTGTTCCAGAAAGCTTTAAAAGGACAATAATTTTTCCTCTACATAAGAAAATATCGTACGACAACCCGGAAAATTATCCAGGCATTTCTTTCCTGAATACGTCAGTTAAGCTGTTTAGTACATTAATCTTCAATAGACTTGCGCAGTGGATCGAAAACAAGAAATTACTGAATGAATTTCCAGCTGGATTTAGGAGAAACTATTTCGACCTTAGACCAAATATTCACCCTGACAAATATTGCGGTTATACGCTTTCTTCGTCGACTTTCGTGCTGCCTTCGATTCTATTGCACGTGAAGCACTTTTTTACAAGCTAGCAAAATTGTTATTTTATTGAAAGCGATGTACGAAAGCAACGTCGCGTACGTATGTCATGGTGAACTAGTATCTGAGGTCTTTGAAACGCAAATGGGAGTCAAACAAGGTTGTGTTCTGAGCACGCTACTTTTTATATTATTCATAATTGATATTGTGGAGGCAATTGGAGGAGGAATTCAGTTTGGAAGTATGCAGATACCAGGACTAGTTTTCGCCGACGATATAGCTTTTCTTTCGGATTCAGTTGAAGGATTGCAGCGAATGATCAAGCGAATGGAGAGTTATTGTGAACTTTAGAATCTGTCTGTTAACTTAGAGAAATCCAAAATTATGATATTCAGAGCTGGTGGCGAATCTTAGTCTGAAAAAGCATTCCCAACTTAAACTGGCGAGGCGAAAAGAGCTGTTTCTTCAGTATGGGGCCGATGCATCAATAATAAATATATTGAGCACAACTCTAAGATTAAATTATTTCGTGCGACTGCTGCCTCTATATTACTACATGGTGCTCAAATTTGGGGTTACTACCAGTTTGAAGAGGTTGAAAGATTCCTGAGATATTTTCTGAAACGAATTTTTCGGTTACCAAAGTCCACTCCAAATTACATGCTTCATTTGGAAACAACAGTGCCACTCCTATTTAGTACTGTACGGTAAATGTAAAACGGAAGCAGTAACTTCACAACATCGAATACTTTACAGTCAACTGAATTATAATCTTCAAGACCACACGTACTTTCCCAATCGCTTTCCGCTGAAGATGATTAATTTAATATTTAAAGTAAGAGGTGAAATAATCAATTTAAATTACATCCCACATCGTGCTGACCTGCCAATTCTATGTGACCTGTGTAACCTACAAGAAAAGGAGAATGTATACCATTTTATTGCCAGATGTCCTATCTTAAGCGAATTTCGGATGAGATACTTTGGTGTAAACAAAATGAATTTGAATGATGTTCTGAACATTTTAAACGGTGAACTTGGTTGGGAAGCTTTGTATAAATACACTTCATTCGCACTTGACTACAGAACACGTATTATTGAAGGAGACTTCTAAATAGACATATGTATTCAATTTTATTTAACGAATTGTCAATCTGGTAGACGACCTTGGGCCAAACCATAGTAAACTTAAGTTTATCAAATTTTAATAGTCACTTTAAGTACTTTTTCTTTTAAATAAAGTTTTCAATACTACTACTACTACTACTACTACTACTGAGGCTCATTTAAGAAAGTAGAAGCCAAAAATCTGTAACCTTTTAACGAAGTGAGGTATCGGTCTAATATTTGAAATATACCATATGTCCTTACAACTCCAAAGAAAATGTTGAACAACAAAATAAAAGTAGTCGTGGCATAATAAAGGGCGTAACTTAACGGTCATAAATTTAATTTGATTCAAAAAAAATATATTGTTATTTTCATACACTAATTGCGAAACTTTTAAAAGATAATCTTTAGAAAGATAAGAATGACAAAGATTTTGTAAAGGTCTCCATTCCTCTTATAACAGTTTCTTTTATTGATAATAAATTTTCAGTAAGAATTGTCAACCAACAATAGTCGCCTAGGTAGGGGGGGCGATCAAGAGCATCAATCCCTATTGGAAACTTATCCCATTCTCGAAAATAGATATATACGCCATTGAACGCCATCGACTAGCAGTAAATAAAGTTCAAGATTATTATCAGTTCTAAACATTCTGTTAAGATGCGATCAGACGGTCATCCAGACTTGTCATCCGGATGACATCCTGACGTCACTATGACGTAGTATTTGTCCCAAAGTGGTCATCCCGTGTAATCGCCTGTCATCCGGCATATCATTGAACGTGTCAACCAGATGACATACCGGATGACACGATTTCTATGTCATCCAGATGACTGATTTGAATGACCGTGTTATCGCTTCTCATCGCTATTGGGACTGGATGACCAAATTTTTTTGACAGCGTGTCATCCGAATGATTTTTCACATTGTCATCTAACATCGGATGACACGTTTGAATCCTTTAAATAGTTAAAAGTTAATTTTCGTTTTGTTTCTGTGATATAAAATGAGGGACAACGACGGTGAAGCCGATATTGAAGCCAAAAATAAAACACCCACGGTTTCAGGGAAAAAAAAATTATTTTGCTGGGACCGTCAAACAGAATCTGCTTTAATTGCAGCTGTTCGGGTAAATCCTGTCCTTTGGGATAGTGGGCGGAAGGATTGCAAAAGTCCGAACTCCAAAATTGATTCCTTCAAACAGGTGACGGTCAATTTAAATATTGAGGGTGTTGACAATGTCGAGGCGCATCTTAAATAGCAATCACTTCGTAGCCATTTTAAAGCCCATTTGGGCAAATTTCGAGCCAGAAACTCCGGCCCAGGGAGAGGCGAAATTGCGAAAGCATCGTGGCCTCATCTAAGTGAAATGACGTTTTTGGAGTCTTCCGAAGTGACACAATCGTATCCATCGACGTCCACATTAGAATTGGTAGGTACTCGTACTTCAATTGATCTGCTCTCATATGTATACATTCACACATTACTATATTCGTTTGTTGTATTTCAGGAGGATGCGTACGATGATTACTCAATTTTAAATAAGTTGACGCGGTTGTCAAACGCTGAACCGTCCCTTTAAGCTTCCCAACCAGCACCAGTGCCGAAAAAAAGGCAAAAAAAAGAAACAGCGCAAACGCTGTCGTCAGCAGCAACGCAATCACCATCGTTATCCTCGAATTCCAATTCTGGTAGCTTTCGGAATTTGGCAGCTGAAGTGTTGGGAAATATAGCACGTAATCAAGTCGATCGGCATGGTGTGTTCGGTGAACTGGTCGCATCACATTTGCGAAGACTTCCAGAAGACGTCGCCTTCAATTTGGAGGGTCGAATCATGTAATTGATTTACTCTCAGTCGGCGCCTTCACGCACAAATGTCACCGACCCGAACACCATGCTGACTACTTCTATTTCTCCACCGCAGATTGACTCCACACCGAATCAGTAGCGTTTTTCTCGGGCACTTTTTCTGTTGTTTTATTTTTATTTTACTGACAAATTTTCATCAGGCTATGTCATCCAGGCATGCCAACCGGATGACAAAGCAAGCGTGTCATCCATTTTGGGACAAAATGAGACTCGGGTGACCGAACAGATGATACTGTGTGATCGGGTGTCATCTAGCGGATGACACGCTCGCAGATGACAACCGAATTACAAAAGTTCTCTGACGTCAGCATGTCATCCGGATGACAAGTTTGGATGACCATATGACCGTACCTTACTACATTTGGTTCACTTAGTATTAGTCTTTCAAAAAAGAAACGTGTGATTATTTCTATTAAAAAAAAAACGTTTGAGAATGAATAATATAAAGTTATGGCATCATCAGCGATGTCAATTGACTCTTCCAATTCGGAAATTGATAGCCTTATAATGATGTCTGCGGCAAGTTTTGGCATACCAAGTGAATTTTCAGAATGGAATTTGCCAACTTTTTCGGGATATACTCATACTTAAGAATTACTTTTACGTGAGTGATCGTCAAAAACAACAAACAAAAAAACAACACTCTTATGCAAGTCTTACGCCGATAATAGCAAACAAAATAATTGAATTGGGAAAAAATTAATATTACGCTAATAAATAAAAAGAGCATCTTGAGCGTGCAAAATATCGTCGATCAACAGTCAAGCCAATTGCCAGATGGCTTTGATCCTTAGTATAGAGCCGAATCTTCGCAAATGAATGTCGAATGTGAAATCCAGTTTGGAATGTCAGCTGCCAAAGATCTGATTTTGAACAGAAGGGGACCTTACTCTAAAAGACGCGATGCAATTAATTTCGCTATGATGTGTGATAGATTTCAGACAGAGTTGCCGCCTATTTTGCTACAGCCCTATTTAAAGGCATTGGGTTTACCGATGAAAATGGTTAGGCAATTATTATGGATAAATCCAAAGTGGGTCGTGAAAAAATGAAAGGCAGGGAGTCCGTTCGACGTATGCAGCAAAATGATTCAGGTTTAATAGCTTTTTCTTTTGATGACAGAAAAAATGACGCTCTGACACGGAAAGCAATTAATGGAAAATACCATCCAAGAGTACAAAAGGAGTCTCATATTGTGATTGTTAAGGAACCGCAAGGCAAGTTGTTGGGTCACATAAAAGTTGATGCTGAGGACTCCAATACTAAACAAATCCATTTATGGGAGTTCTATAAACCACGATGGATGCGATGGAGAACCCACCAATACTGGAATTGAAATTGCAGTTCTGTTGAATAAACCATTACATTGGTTTGTTTGCTTGTTGCATTTTAACGAACTTCCAGTTCGCCATTTGTTCAATGGCTTAGAAAATTCAACTACAAGTGGACCACGCACAGCTAGTGGGACTTTAACGAAGTTACTTGAGATATGTGAACAACTTCTGGAAGCACCAAGTTCTTATACAAGATCTTCAAATTCTAACAAATATTTTGTCGTAGGCTAAATCTCACTTTGAACGTTGGTTAACAATAGCCAGCAGACTTTTGCGCCTTTATGTCGCAAGTAGTTTACCTTCGGCAAATTTAAAAATATTGGCTAATTTCATTATGAAAGTTTATATACCGATGTATTTTAATATCAAATTTTATAATTCAGTGGTATATGGCATACGTTTATTTAATTTTATTCAGTCAACGCAATTCTTGCCACTAAATCTTCGAGAAATTGTAAACAAATTAATCCAAAATAATGCCCATACAGAAAATATTTTGTTAGCAACGCTTTTCGATGGAAGGAAATCTGTCCGCGAATCTTATTTGAACCTCCATTTACTGCAACCATCCCACAGAAAGAATTTAAAAACTGACAAATACGTTATTTTTTCTTAAAGAATTTTTGTTATTTCATTTCTAAAGTTTATCTTTTAAAAGTTTCGTAATTAGTGTATGAAAATAACAATATATATTTTTTTTTTAATCAAATTAAATTTATGACCGTTAAGTTACGCCCTTTATTCTGTCAGGCCTACTTTTATTTTGTTGTTCAAAATTTTCTTTGGAGTTGTAAGGATATATGGTATATAGTATTTCAAATTTTAGACCGATACCTCACTTCGTTAAAAAGTTACAGACTTTTGGCTTCTACTTTCTTAAATGAGCCTCAGCATATTTCGTCAAATTTAAAAAAAAATTGTTCGATTAATTAAAAAAAACATATATTCATAAAATTTGTTGTAAGCAAATGAATCAGAATTGAGCCCAACATGATTGGAAAATGTGTTATCTTTTTTTAAATACGTTAAATACCTCAACCTGAAATCTCTATGCTTCTCAGCAGGAGCTAGGGATTGATTTTAGACACATAGTTTCATGGTGAAATTTTCTTAGAATTCATCGTAGATTCCGATTCTGGGGGACGCTTACCACGTTTTTTTTGACTCGAACAAATTGACCCGCTCTAATGTATAGCATATTTCGCTCACGTATCTACACTAATACCAGAATTGTTCAAATTCGCGTAAAAAAAGTGTAAAAAGTAGAAAACACGTAAAAAACGTAAAAAAACTTAAAAAAGGTAAACATGTGTCACAAGACGTCAAAAAGCCAATACGTGTCAGTTAGCTGTCACATCAATGATAGTCAAATGTATCTTGTATCTTCACAAAAGCATGTTTTGTTTGCGTACCTATACCCATTAAAAACTAAATATAATTGATTAAGGTAAGTTTTATTCATGAATATGTACAACATAATACACTACACTAAATTTCGTCTTTCCAAAGAATGATAGGGACGGCCAAAGACGACCAATTTCGAAGAAAACCATTTCATTGTATTGAGGGATGGAAAAAAATATGGAGCTTTTTGCAATATTTGCAAAAAAACATTGCAGAATACATCCCAAACAAGGCTATTAGCGCATCGGTATTTATTTAATTTCTCTGATGTTATTTGAATGCAATAATTAAATCTTTTTTCACTAGGAAAAGATGTTTAAATCCTGCAAGCACAATTTCATCTGAAAACTTTTATGTGGATATTTCTTCTGGAAGTTCACAAATTGTCTTGGTAATTTCCACATGCATATATTCATATGTATATGAAGATATATTCCATGCTTCACTTACGGACTGCCCGATTTGTTAATAGAGTTAAAACTAACTAACAATCAATCGTCAAATCCTCATGTGAATCATTATATTTATTGTATTTAAGGATAAGAAAAATATCTTACATTTCAGGTAGAACTCTCACAAAATTCATCAATGATGTCTACCAGTGAAGGCGTAATTTCTATTGAAGAAAATACTGAATATAATTTGGAGGAAGAAGCCCATTCATTGCCATCCACGTCTACATCGACATATTCTTTACTGACAGATTTGAGCTCTTCATCATCATTTGCTAAACCAAAACTACTAACAAAAAAGTGTCCTAAGCTTGAAAAAACACCAAATTTGAGTACGTTTCTAGATCGTTTGAAACCCGATGAGAAATTGATATTGCTATTGCTAACTTCTTTTTTGGATATAATATTCCTTTACAAAATATAGAGTCCGAGCATTTTAAAAGTATGATAAAAAAACTTAGAGCATCGTACGCAGATATAATACCCAAACGTAAGGACAAGACAAGATAAGACAAGACCTAACCAGCTTTTGGACGAGGTGTATGAACATTGTGTAGCATAATCTAAATCAACTAATCAAACGGATTCTGTGCTATTGATAGATGGTTGGAAGAATTCATCAAGCAACAGCAAAACGATTGTAACAATGTTACACAATTCTCAAGGAAAACGTGCATTTCTGAATGCTTGGGATTTCAGCGGTGAAGCTGAAACAGCTGAAAGAATCTTCAATATAGTTTACGATTCAATGGACTTAGGAAAACAAATGTACAACGCATCCTTTTATGCACTTGTTTCATATAACGCCAGTTTTAAGTTACGTATTGGCAAAAATGTGGGACACGTTCTGTGGCATTCACGATGTATTAGCCATATAGGAAATTTGTTAGCTAAAGATGTTGTTGACAAAGATTTAGCTGACAAGGTTAATAGGATTTTGAGGGAATTTAAAAATCCTGACCTTGAAAAGGCAATTTTGTTAAAAGGCGGAAAAGGGTTAAAATTATCTTGTCAAACAAGTTGGTGTTCATATCGCGATAGTTTTGAAAGCTTTTTAAGTAAGTTACAGCACCTGAAACAAATTATTACGGACGGAAAACCAAGAAAAATTAAAACTTCAATCTCAAAACTTATATTTGATGAAGAATTTGTTGACTATATTAAAGTAACCCAAGAAATAATTTGTGAGCCTATTTGTGAGCCAATTAATAAGTGTCTGAGTATGAACACAAATACGAGGGGCGTTCAATATATTCTCGGTATCGATATGAAGGAAAATGCGAAGTCAATTTAAATTGTTTTTTTTTTCAATATAATCTCCCCTAACATCAATGCATTTGTTACATCTTGAGATAAGCTTTTTTAAACCCTAAAAAAAATAAATTTCCTCTTTCTCTGCAAAATACCCATTTATTGCCGACTTGAGTTCTTCATCATCCGAAAATCTTTTTCCACGAAGACATTGTTTCAAATCCGGAAACAGGAAATAATCACTAGGGGCAAGGTCTGGACTATAGGGTGGGTGTTGGATTTCTTCGAAACCACAATCTCGCGCAGCAGCCTTGGAAACTCGCGCCGTGTGAACAGGAGCGTTGTCATGAAGAAGCAACACACCCGCTGCGAGTTTACCCCGTCTTTTCTTTTTAATTTCCTCCCGCAAATTATGCAAAGTGGAAGCGTAGGATGTGGCGTTGATGGTTTCACCTTTTTTGTTGTACTCAATGAGCAAGATTCCCTTTGAGTCCCAAAAAACTGTGGCCATGAGCTTCCCGGCAGACGGAGTGACTTTGAACTTCTTCGGGGGGTCTGTTCCTTTTTTATGCCACTGCATGGACTCTTGTTTGCTTTCAGGGTCATAGTGGTGGACCCATGTTTCGTCCCCAGTAACAATTCGATCCATAACACCGTCCGCGTTCTCACTACACATCTCCAAAAGCTCTCTACAGCATGCGATTCTCACTTTTTTCTGAGGCGCTGTGAGCATTCGTGTCACCCACTTTGCACTGACCTTTGAAAGGTTAAGATGGTCATGAAGAATGGTGTGAATGGTACCAATTGAAAGCTTGGTGATCTCCGCCATAATTTTCACCTTTATTCGGGCATCCTCAAGAACAAGTTTTTCGACTTCTTTCGACTCCCGTACAAGCAGTAGCCGGGGCGCCGAAGCGGGGGTCGTCTTCAATGCTCTCTCTGCCTCTCTTGAACTCACTTGACCACTTTTGCACAGTTGATAATGAAGGTGCGGAACCCTGGTAAACAGCCACCATCTCTTCATGAATAGTTTTTTGACTTTTTCCTTGCTTAGTGAGAAATTTAATTACAGCGCGATGCAGTTGCCATTATGATTCTGTTAAACTAGAGATAAAACGCGAATTAATAATCACATTTAAAATAGTATTACTTGCTAAATAAGTCAATTTATATATATAACCACAGCTTCACCCCGATACCGAGAATATGTTGAACGCCCCTCGTATATCAGAAGCTGCGTATATGTGGCTTTCTTTTAAGTTTAAGGATCAATTCCGGGATAAGATGTTGGCACCATTTTTGGAAAGGCAAGCAATGGCGCTTACTGATATTATATTGATTGCATTTTATCTCAATCCATACTATGATAATTGTTTATTAACGCAATCTCATTTGGCAATCATAAACAAATTTCTTTTGACAGAATTAAATGGAGACGGTATTGAAAGTTGACACCATTACAGTGAGTAAAGTGATATATTTGAAATTTTATATCAGAAAGATATTAAAAAGGCATCTGTATTGTGGAGTACAGCTAAAATTCATAACCCCCAATTAGCAACTTTGGCTTTGAAACTGCTCAATATTCTATCTTTTTCTGCTCAAATTGAACGCGTTTTTTCTAATTGGGTTCAAATTCATACCATTGCGAAATAGACTGACATTTCAAAGGTCAAAAAAACTAATTCATGTTTATTTTACATTAAATTCTTGTATTCTATATGAATTTCGATCTATAGAAATAGAAAGTGATGACAAATAAATTAAAAAGAAAATTTTCATAAATGTTAATTTTATTTACTGAGTATAAGAAAAATTAATATATATTTATTCTAATGAAAAATTGGTTGGCTTTAGTGACTGATTATGCCTGTTTCTAGGAATTACTACACAAAATGAGGATTTTTTACGTTTTTTTACCTTTTTTGCATCATGATTATAGAAAATGAGTCACGTAAAAAACGTAAAGTAAAAAAGTCGAACAACTCTGACTACTACTGACCATTTGTAGGTATGGCTAAATTTGTGGACCTAGTGCCTTTCTACAGACCGCTCTATTTTGTATCATCTCGTTTGCTGATGTTTTGTAGTCGTGTGATGTGTCTTTCGCCCTCTTCTTCGAACTAAACCCGGACGTATGATTACCGGTTATAACAAACCTAAACTTCAATTTTAATCGAAATTTTTCGACCGCAAAATACTGTGGAGTTTTCGTGCTTTTTACTCCACCTTGCACTAGGTCCTTATGCAACATTATAATCAAGATTTCACTAATGCTTTACGTCAGACTAATTATTTCAAGTTTGTACATTTTGACGAGATGACTCCGTCTAAATAGATGTCAGGAGTTTACGGATTCGGTCTTAGTATGACTTATTTATAAGTGGTTATCTTCCGGCAGCCTTATGCAGTTATCAAGACTTGTCTAAAGGGATGGCACATCGCTGCTTATGAAAGCACTTTGATCGGTGAAAAGAAGAAAAGCCATTCCGGGCTCATTAATGTGTTGTTTAAAAAAAAATGTTGCACAACATTAAAAATAGAGGAGCTCTGAACACAGCCTGGGTGCATTCTTTCACTACAAATCTTAAAATTCTCGTATTGCTTTCCTTCGGAAATCGTCGTGCAATAGGATCATCCTTGTCTATTGCAGCAGAACTGCCGGGCGGGGTACTGTATTCATATTCATATTCATCACTTTCACACTGGCAAATGTATGCGTGAATATACGCACACCCATCTGTGGTAAGTGTTAGCATATTGCAGTAGTCCTTGAAATAATCTTCAAAATCCGAAATGAGGATTCAGATCAAAGACATGAAATAAATTGTGTCAGTTTTATGCAACATTTTCCTATACCACTTAGAAGTTAATTTAGTTTGAATGAAACGTGTTTTAAAAAATTTATTTTTGGTTCACGACAAAATTTAGCAATCTCGGCTCTATAGGAATAGTAAAAAGAAAATGTAGTAATACGTTTTTTCAAATTGCCAGATTCAACAAAAGAATGCGAAGTATTAAATTAAATTTCCATATTTTCAGCGTTTATTAGCTCTTTTTTATTTTTGAAAAAGAATCAAAAGTAATTCCCTTTCTTGTCAAAGGTTTTGTATATATTGTACAATTACAGAAGATTTGTTTTTGAATTTCAAATTGTAAAATACCTTTAAGACACGACATTTTGGTTTCTCAGTACCTAAATGTGAATTATGCATTTTTTAAACGAATGCCGAATAATTCAGTATTTGTACGTAAACATTTGAATTCCTAAACTAACTCCTTATTTAAATGATTTCTTTAAAAAGGATTACTGCGGGTAAATTTAGTCCCAAATTTGGTGGTTATGGTATTTAATGTTAGCCAATTCGTTTCCACGGTACGGAGTTTGTGATATATTGTAAAATTTATTTATTTAACCTTACTCACATTAAATCAAATTTAATTTAAATTTCGAGCAAACTGGCGCAAAAAATTTTGGAATAATTCAGTGCTTCATCAATTATTCAGAATTGTGTTACGAGTACACTTCAGACCACGTTTAATACCACATTAGCCTTATTACTACACTAAGAGCACTTGAGTTTATGACGGCAGCCACTTTAGTGTTATGTACACAGTTTATTCAAAAAGATTAGGGATTGATTTTATATAAAATGTACACGTGGACCTACAAAGTTTTGTCGATAGAACGTGAAAAATTCAACGCGATAGCTTGATTTAGTAGCCAACAGTGTTCGTTGGAAACCACGGAAGCGTTTAAGACATTGAATAATAATTTTAAACTCGAAGCAAAGTATTTGAATGAAATTGGTCGACAGTTGTTGGAAGTTAATCCAAGAGAGGAACGCCCCTCCGCTCCCATTATAGAGGGAGAATGTTGAACGCGTGTTATGTATGTATTTAAACGATGACACCGCTAAAGTTCTTTCTAGTGATGACATCGTAGATGCCAATGCACCAAAATTTCCCACCAGTTTGTAAATGCAAGCTTTGCAATATCGTGCCAACGGAAATGCAATGTATTTGCGTCGCCAATGACGAGTTTAATTTGGGAATAATTTTACGTTAGCTTTGGAATTAGGTTAATAGTCATACTTCAGCATTTATGTTACGTCGGTTGTTCAACTTTTTCGCACAGCGGTTTCCTTAAACCTTAAGTTGCGTGCGGTTTAATCTGAGTTCTAATCCAAGAGCGACGGTTAAAATGTTGTCTAAACAGGTGGATATTAATAAATAAAGCATTTATAGCTGTTTTGAAATGCATATAGTTTCTGTGATCTGGCCTAGCTGACTTTTTTATATTTCCTAAGATGAAGGCCGCAGTAAACGGAGAACATTTGGATAATGAAATGTGATGCGAATGCTGCTGAGCAGTGTAGAACATTTTTGTTCTTTTGCTGTCACTTTTGAAAATGGCTCCATATTAAGAGCTGGTATTTTGGTAGAAACCACATCTTCTTTCACCGCTGAGGCTTACAGCAAAAGTATCTATAAATCTCAGTGGAAGATTCACAATAAGCATTAACAACAGGCACGCAGCTAGGGGGGGGGGGGGGCTAGAGGGGTTCAAGCCCGCCCCGTAATGATTTAAAAGAAAATATTTGAATTAAGTTCAGGTTATTAATCATATCCTTGAATACATTTCGTTTATTTTTACGGCAACAGTATCCAAACGCCAGATATGTTCACTGTGCAAGTCATCGCTTGAACCCTCAATTCGCAATTGTCTTGGTGTAGTAAGCGAAATATCCAATTTCTTCCGAAAACATTCAAATGCAAGTAAGACTTTCCAAAACGCCATACAAAAACACGCACCAGAAAGCAGAAAAAAACGACTTTTGCGCCCCTTTGTGAAAAAAGGTTGATTGAAAGGCATGACAGCATTATCTCATTTGTAGAGCTCTTCAAATGTATTGCGATTAGTCTTGAAGAAATATCCACCAAAACGTGGACGATGTCTTCAAAAACATCAATTCTCTTGGCAGCAATTCAAAGAAGTGATTTTCTAGTTAGCCTCATTATATGCGAACAACTTTTTAGTTTAACGCTACTCTTATCAATTTTACTACAAAATGAATCTTTGAATTTCGTGTCTGTCGCATCACGACTCGCCGAGGATTTCTTTGAAACAAACAACACGCTCAAATCCAGAAACATCATGTCCTGAAAATTATTTTAGAGTCTCTATACTTATTCCCTGTCTAGATTCTCTAATACAAAATTTTGCTGACAGATTTATGGTCAACGAAGATTTTTTTTTTTTTTTTATAATGAGCGCGCGCTCAAGGGGTTTGTATACCCTTAAAGTGATTGTACACAGCACGGGCAAAGGAAATTTAGAGAGGAAGAAAAGAGAGGTACCGATGTATATTGTTTTTAAATGTTTGCAAGTTCTAACGACCAGGAAATACAGACATCGGCAGGCCATTCCATAAGCGAGTTGTACGGCTTAGGAACGAATCACGATATTTTCGAGTACGTCCGAAAATGGGCTTGAGGGTATACTGATGAGCATTCATAGCGAGACGGGTGTTACGGTTGAAAGTTTGAATGGGCGGAATGCTACTGGCGATTTCAGTGGAGCACTGGTGGTCTAAATAGTGATAAAACAAAGTGAGACAGGAGACATTACGTCGGTGTTCGAGGATGTCAATTGATTGACTGATATTAGTATCGTCAATAAGTTTTATCGCACGGTTTTGAATCCTATCTAGCAGGTGCAGATATGTTTTAGGAGCACCTGACCAGATGTGGGAGTTGTACTCCAATTTTGGGCGGATGAATGCCTTATATATTGAGGCCAGATCAGAGGGGGTAAAATATTTCTTACATCGCTTGAGGAAACCTAGACATTTCGCAGCATTTTTGGCGACATCAAATATGTGGTCATTCCAACGTAAGTTGTCATTGACACACATACCGAGAATGGAAAGTTTTCGGTTTCGACGATGCAAGTGCCATTCATAGATAATGGTTGGGTGTTTAAATTTCGCTTTAAAGACAGCAGACAGCATTGTGTTTTGGAAGCATTAAATTCCACTCTATTGATAGTTCCCCAATTGGTTATGCTATTGATATCGGAATTTAATGAGCTTAGCATACGCTGCCGTTCTCGTACTACAGCCGAAGAGCAGGGCCGTGAGTCCGGGAACGAATATGAAAAGCAGAGAGTACTGTCATCAGCAAAGGAATATATTGGATTAGAAGTAGCAGACAAGAGATCGTTAATGAAAATTAAAAAGAGTGTCGGTGACAGAACAGAGCCCTGGGGCACACCAGCATTTATTTTGTAAATATCAGACTTGAAACCGTCCAAGACAACTTGAATTAACCGTTCCGAAAGCTAATTTCTAATCCATTGAAGAAGAGAGTCGTCGATCCCAAATGCACGCATTTTCGACAAAAGAGCCTGATGCCAAGCTCTGTGGAATGCCTTAGAAATATCAAGTGCAACTATCTTGCTTTCGCCAAATTGATGTACGCTTTGGTTCCACTTTTCGGTGAGACATGCCATCAAATCACCAGTGGACCTGTTGCTACGAAAACCGTACTGCCGGTCATTGAGAAGTTTTCGTGTTTCGAGATATACCATGAGCTGACGATTTATCAGTGTTTCCATGACCTTGGAAAGAAGGGACGTAAGTGCAATGGGTCTGTAGGAGGAGAGAGAAGAAGATTCGCCTTTTTAGGGACGGGCTGGACAAATGCTGTTTTCCATCTGCTCGGAAAGAGTCCTAAAGAGTAGGATTGATGGAAAAGCTTACGCAATGGTCTTGACAGCGTGGGAGAACACCTCTTCAGAAGAAGGGGAGATATACCATCTGGACCAGCGGATTTATGTATGTTGAGATCTTTAAGTACTCTTGCGAAAGTAGATTCGTTCCATTGAAAAAAAGTGTAGGCGGAGACAAAGCACAATCTGGGAGTGTTGAGCTGGCCGCAAAGTGTGCAGCAAGCAGATTGGCCTTATCCAAAGAGCTGACAGCTGGAATGTCATTGTAAATGAGCGTTGGGATGGAGGATGAGGCGGAATTTCTAATGTTTTTGACGAACGACCAAAAATTTTTACTGCCTTTGGGACATTGCAGTATTTTTTGCCTCAGTTTTTGGTCGTATAGGAATTTCACACGCTTAAGAAAGGCGTTGCAGTCATTTCTGGCTCGTTTGAACTTTTTTCGGTTTTCCTCTGTCGTGTTGGTCTTGTAGGACCGAAAACATTTCTCTAACCCTGACGGCCTCTTTACAGCTCGAGTCGTACCATGCCTTTTCTTTTGGTTTGATACTCTTCATCCGATGAGGAATAAAGGATTTCATTCCAAAGAGAATGGTGTCTGTAATCATATCAACAGCGGCATCCACGTCGTTATCGAGGAAGCATAACGACCAGTTAAAATTCCTAAAGAAGCTGTTAAGACCGCTCCAGTTGGCTTTCTCGTATTGCCATACGGTTCTTTTAGGAATTTTTTCTCTAACTGTGTGGTCGGTGTACGAGAAATTAGCTGATATGACACAATGGTCCGACGAGCCTAGAGGGGAGAGCACATCAATGGTGTACTTATCAGGGTGAGAAGTTAAAAACAAGTCCAGGGTGTTGGCGGTATGACTATCAACGTCTGGTATTCGCGTGGGCTCATTTACAAGCTGCGTTAGGTTGTTTTCCGCAGCGAAGATCTCAACACACCGTCCTTCGGGTGTTGTCTGTCCAGAATGTCGAAGCCACACAGAATTGTGTATATTGAAGTCGCCCGTAATAACGATTTCAATATGAGGATACAGGGATACAATTCTTTGAATGGAGTCAGATAACGCATCAAACTCGTTAAAGGTTGAATTGATGTCCTGTTTAGGGCTTCTATAAATAAAGCAGTAGTGTATAATTTGCTTACGGAGATGGAATTTTAACCACATGAAGTTGAGTTCCGGATTGGAACATGGATCACATTGTGGTGGAGTTTGGTAAGCTACATCACTACGCACATAAATGGCGAGACCGCGGTGAGAGAAGAATAATGGCACTAGTTCGTAACCAGGTAGCTTCAGGCCAGAATGATCTGAGAGGTGTGCGAGGGGATCTACCTGTGTTTCACTAAGTGCCAAAACAGCTGGTCTGTACTTACAGACGTGGACGTACACAGAAAAGTGATTACTTTTTAGCCCGCGTATATTGGCTACGTCTACCCTGAATTCCCTAGTCATAATCACAGACAAACACAGAAAACACAAACACCGACGATACTAAGCAAGGCTGCGAAGTGGAAATTCTGACGTTGGTTTACCGAATCAAATTGTTGTAGGTGTTATGCCCTTACAACAATATGAAACAGTGCACCAACAAAATTTTCACTCACAACCCCGCTATCCATCAGTTGTTACATTCACTCAGCCACTGCCCGTACCGTATGGTAAATACAGTAACGGCAGTGACTGAGTACAAGCAACAGTACTTCGATTAGGATCGGGTGAGGTGGGATACCCGCACTGTGTGATATTTTGCTTTTCAGTCACTGCACTGCACTTGTTTTTTGTTTTTGTATAATTTTTTTTTGGACGCGCGCGTTTTTTTTTTTTTTTTGCACAGCACACAACAATATTACGAGTGCACTGGTGGAGTTGTGCACTCGACGGCGGTCGACTCGGTACTCAAATCGATGTTCTACCATCGTGTCAAGCTCTGCTTCCAGGATTTGCTGCCGCTAATCGAGAAAATTAAATGGAAAAGCGAACTCATTACTTCGATAACGCAATATCCTTGTCAGCTGTTGAAGCGGAGTACATATTCTGGTGCGAAAAAAATTTCATCGACTGATCCCTCTGCCGATGTTCTGAAACTGCTAGATATATGAGTATGTGACAGGACCTACTTCAGGAGTATAAGCTACTTGCTTACAATTTTAGCCACACTACCTGTTACAACAGCTAGCATTGAAAGAAACTTTTCAACGATGAAAAGGATCAAAACAGTATCATGGGCCATCCAAGACTTAGCACACTTGCAATGCTATCTGTTCACTCAAGTATTCAGATGAAGTGATCGATATTATATATATAAAAAAAGACAAGGTGTTTATTGCTGTCAAAAAACAATATTAAAAAATTATTATTTACTAAATTTAATTTATAAAAAAAAGTACAAACCAAAATTAAATATTCATGTAGTTTTCTAATTTTTGTATACAGAATTACTTCTTCGAAATTGAAGAAAGATTATGTACTCAATTAAAGTATTAGCATAAGGACTAATTTTTATGTTAATAACTAATAATACGTACATATGAGTACATATACAGGGTGTCCAAAAAATCAACGTCAAACCGGAAACGGGTGATAGGCCAAGTGATGTCGGTTATCACAAAATTATAAAAACAAATCTAAGTCATGTACTTTTAAAATTATTGGCACACAAAAAAAAAATTTAGAGATTTGACAACCTGTGACGATCTTTCAAGTGCTGTGACCGCAAATGTTTACTTTTCTTCTTGCTTACAATTATGGCTTTCTTTATTGGACTTCATTGCATTGCGACTTTGATTTGCTATCTGACCGTTTCTGTCGAACCTGCATTTCTTCTGGACTAGTGTTGATCGTTGATCCCGTGATTGTGTATTGCCATCATGCCATCTCAGTACACTGCTCAGGAATATGCTAACATGCATCTCATTTATGGGGAATGCAGGTGTAACGCTAGTGCTGCAGCCAGACTTTATCATGAGAGATACCCAAATGCTCAGCGTCATCCGGTTCATCGAGTGTTTGTAAATGTGCACCGGTCATACTCAGAGGGTCGCTTTCCAAATCTAATGGTTATTGAGGGAAGACCCGTCATGCCCTACGAGGACGAAGTCTTACGAGCAGTCGCACAAGACCCTATTACTTCAGTACGTGCAATTGAAGAAACATAGGAGTACCCAAAAGTACAGCACACTGAATTCTAAGGAAAAACCGAAGTCTGCTACCCCGAGATTATACAGAGAGAGTCCAATATTGTTAAACGATGGTGCAGAGGCTCAGAGAAGATCCGAGATTCTTCGAACAAATTCTATGGTCGGACGCATCAACTTTTAAAAGGGACGGTTACATGAAACCCCACAATTTGCGCGAGTGGCACGTGGAAAATTTGATGCGGGAAGATAGATCACAGTACCGTTTTAAAGTAAACATGTGGACGGGAATAAAATATGAATAAAATATAGAATTTGAATGCTGAGGTTTATTTAGATTTTTTTGGAGAACCACTTACCAAGATTATTGGAAGACGTGTGGTACCAACAAGATGGCTGCCCAGCGCATTATGCTCGCACAGTACGAGAGTTACTCGATCGGGAATACTCCAACAGGTGGATAGTGCGCTCTGGCACAATTTCGTGACCAGTCCGTTTACCTGATTTAATACAAAATTTAAACGAGCTATGCCAAAAGTTGCAGAAGCCGTTGAAGACATCAACTCCAGAAGATATGACCGTCTTATTACCAGATCATTTGTAAGAAGATGCAGAGCTTGCATTGGCGCTGGAGGCAAACAGTTTGAACATTTGGTGTAAGTACAAGATCAGTAGATGGCGTTTAGTCACGCAACAAACAACAATTGTATAAAGCGATCCTGAGAGAACCAACCAAGAGAACGTAGTTGTTCTGTGTGCTCTGTGATCGGAAAAAAATGAAATGAAACGACAAGCTCTATCTGTTTCACTCACACTAGTCTCAATGGCGTGTTTATCCATCTCAATTGCGGCGTCGCTGTCTGTCTCGCTCACACTTGGTACCCATTTTAACTTACTAAAAAGAATTAACTATGAATCGGGTTTCTTTATCAAAATATTTTTTTTGCCCTCAATTAAGCGTTAGTCTAACAAGTATTATACCATTTTGGTATCCAGACTAAATACGCCATCTTTTAAAGTTACTTGCCAAAATGGCATAGTAGATTTTCTTGTCAGTACAGTCAGTTCAAGTTGGGTGATTAATGATTTTCAGATACATGGATGGACAAAAAAGCAATATTTTAGTTAAAACCGATATACGAGTAGTTATGTTTCAAATTTGGACCGTAATTTACAGAAGAGTTACTAAGCGCTACGTGGCAAAAAAAAAATCAAAGAAAAGTAAAGATTTGCGGTCACAGCACTTGAAAGATCGTGACAGGGTGACAGATCTCTCAATTTTTTTTGAGTACCAATAATTTTAAAGCTTGACCTATCACCCGTTTCCGGCTTGACGTTGATTCTTGGGACACCCTGTATACGGCAGACTTTTGTATAAAATAAAAGGGTTTAACGTATTGTATTTAACTTGATATTATTGGTAGTAAGCACATCATCTAAGATAGGCCGCGTAGACCGTCATGAATTTTGTTCCGACATCGGAAAAAGAGGCTGAAGCAAGTGAGGATGCTGACGCACGTACGTATGAGTACTAGCACTCATTTGAAGACATTAGAAGAACATCCGAGAAATATATATGCAGCATTAGACCATTTTGTACGTATTTCCAGTTTCCATAAAAAGAAAACAGAAAAATGTGTTGCTATTGTAAAAATTTCAAAAAGTTGTTTTTGGACTTGTTTTTGAGTATGCAGCACTAGTATTACACTTGCATGGTTTATAAGAAGACTGTTATATGTACTATATACAATATTTCACTTTCAAAAGACCGACTGTCAACCTACCCTTGTCCGTCCCCATAATTGTCCATGGCAGGCATCAGAAAGTGAGACAAAAGTATTGTTGTGTATTTGAATTACTTTATTGTGAACAACTTCGGGTAGGTATCTGAAATGTATAGTTCTAAAATAAAGCTATGCTACACAAAAAAGAAATATTTTGTCATTGCCATATATTACTTCGGCTAATATTGCCTGATAAAAACTTCCACTCGAGGCGAACTTTATTCATTTTCAAAATATCAAATATCCTCTGCAGCTAGGATAGAGAAAAGGAAACGGGTTTTAAACTATTTAATATGACTTGCACATGCTTCCTTGAGTTATCGAGAATTTATAACATAAATATATCGCTGAAAGGTGAAAAGGAAGTGGCGCTACGTTTCGGAATTTAGGTACAACATGTCGTCATTGATTTATCATTAAATTGCGAAAAAAGTGACATTTTGAAATAAACCTCTTGGCGCACAAACGATTTTTAAATGAAGAAAAAGGTAAATAGACGTCAGTCATAGATTACACAAGAATTTGTTTTTTAAAAACTCAGCAAAAAGTCGAAGAAAGTTAGAATCCGTATTTAGAAATTATACTACTATTGCAGTTGCTTCTCAGATGACAAACTTACTTCAAAACATGGTCCAATTGAGGCCCTTAGAAGGCTGAAAGCGTTCAGGGACATTTTCAAAAATTTGGGTAATAGGACGGAAATAAGGAAATATTTCATGTATGCCTTTTTTGAAAAAAATGATTAATATATCGATATGTAAAGGGTGTTTTTTAGAGGTATACAAATTCATTATGAAATAAAGCACTTGCAGCTAATGGTAACGTTTATGATATTAACTTTGTTTAATAGACAATTTCATGCCATTAGTGCCTAAATATGATATCGGGTATACTCGCGCCAAGGTTAACTCGAATGAAGCGAAATCATGAAGTCCAATTTTCGACAACTTTATCGAGCAACTGGGGCCGTATATCAGCAATAACACGGCGAATTTTGACTTGCAAATCGTCCAACGTCTCTGGTTTGTCGGCATAGACTAGTGACTTCACATACCTCCAAAGAAAGTAATCTAAAGGTTTGAGATCAAGGGATCATATAAGACAGTTTACAGGTCCATTACGCGAAATTATGCGCTCAGCAAATGTTTCCCGCGCCGTGTGGCATGCTTCGCCATCTTATTGAAACCAAAGCTCTGCCACGTCAATGCCAATCAACTGAGGAAGAAAGAAGTCAGAAATCATGTTTCTATAGCCCTCTCTATTGACATTCTGGCCGGCATTGTCCTTAAAGAAATATGGGCCGATGATTCCACCAGCCCATAGAGCACACCAAAAGTGAGTTTTAATGGTTGTAAGGGCGTCTCGACAAAGGCTTCTGGGTTTTCTCCACATTTAGCTTGTTTACATATTCATTTAACCAAAAATGGACCTCATCGGAGAACAAAATTTTGTGTTAAAAATGAGGATCAAGCTAAATCATGTTTTCAGCCCATTCCCCGAACCTATGACGCGTATAATTGTCACGCGGTTTCAACTCTTGCACAAGCTTTTAAGATCTTATAAGCTTTTAAGCCAAGATCTTACGGTAAAATCTTCCACAAAGTGGATGGGAATAGCTCCAATTGCTGTGCACGATGGCGATGAACACTGCAATAACTTCTTCTTTTCGCACTGTTTGTCATCTTTGGGGATGCGTATTATCCACTAGAGTGTGGTGCGAAAACGATTCATCGTGTTCCGAATAACTTGCTTAGATGTCGACAGTAAAATGGACGTAGCGCACGATAAGTTTGGCGAACCGAACCATGGTTTTCAAAATAAGTTTTCACAATTTGCACACGTTGTTCTAGCGTTAATCTATTCATCGTAAAATGGCGAAACGTACTAACCACAAGTCAACTTTCAACTGTCAAATTGTAGAAACAGTGCTGCCAGTTTAAAAATTAAACCTCTAAAAAATATTCGCAAGGCATCAGTAAAAGTCGCAATCAGCAAGACTACGACTTAATTTTTTGAAAATACACTTGAGGTAAGTTTATGGCTCAAAAAACTGGAGAAAAGCGTAAGTCCTACGTCACGGTAAAGAAAATTAGTCAGAATAAGTTAGTCTAATTAAAACAGATTAATCTATCTACCTCTTTCTCTTCTCTTTCGAACAGGATAAAGCGGAAGAGGACTTTCGAAACTCCTTGTTTTGATGCCATTTCCAACGAACGATACTAGGGAATGAAAAAGCAGCAAAGATCGTACTTTTTGTGGACAGAAATCAGTTGAATAAGTTAAATCCAACTTAGGTAACTTCTTTCTCCGATGTCGAAAAACGATAAAAAAAAAACAACCCCATTTCAAACGTCGGTTGGTAGGTGGAATAAGTTTGCACGTAAATGCTTCACTGCTGCATTCATAAGACTTGAAAGAATTGTGGAGTTTGACTGCATAGGATTCTTAAGCTTGAGTAACTCTGCTCGAGATGCATTGATTTTCTTTGATATTCTCATTCCGGACTGCATCTTAAATTCGTCTTTCAGCTTCAAAAAAATATGCTTTGATAAAGATGCACTGAAGTTTCGATGATTTTGCTTTTGCGTGTTCAATCATCCGGCAGTTTTGTATGAAATGTTGCTAGGGGTTGAACCTCTTCAGCACAAATAACCGGGAAAAGTTATATTCATTTCTTAACGGATCCTCTGTTTGCTTCAATTGCTTTATTCACATCATACGAATATATTTTAATTTTCGTATACCATATTTTCCAAATAATTTTCCTTAAAAAAGAGTATCTGGAGCTGTCAGCTGTAAGCAGTTTTTAAGTGCAAAAGTGCTTAACATGATTACACAATGCAGAAAAGAAATATAAAGCTAACGGAAAGAAACACCGAAAATACTGAAAAGGAAAATATTGACAACAATCCGGGTAATGATTTTTAGAGAAGTCAAGAAACATCGCCTGAATCGGCTATTGAATTTGCAACTGACTTAGTTATGCAGAGATGGAACATCTATATTGCTGAAGAAGCTAACGTCCTGAAGTGAAGAAAATGTAAATAGTAGCTCTCAATTATTAACTATCATAACACTTTGTGCCGAACTAACTCTCACCATCTAGATTTGTGCAATTTTGCGACCAAGAATTAGTTGCTGCATAAGCTGCGAAACGAACGGAGAATAGCACAAATTTGTCGTTGCGTCTGCTTATTTTCCCTATGATTCATTATTGCCAGCACCACTAAAGATGGTAGCCTTAATACATTGAATACTGTGATTCCAGGAAGACGGGCATTATCATGTGCTGCGATGCTAATTTTCAGAATACTTTTTGTGGCAGTAAAAAATTCTAATTGAGAGGCAATTATCACCAACAATGTTTCCTCTCAGCCAGCTTTTGTTACGAGAGTCAGACAACAAGCAATTGACTTAACGTTATCCAACAGGTATACTAAGGAGATTACCAGCTGGATAGTACTATCCGAGTTCTCCGTGTCAGACTATAGGTAAAACGAATTCAGAATTGGGTGCGAGATCTCGACTAAGTCGAAGAGGAAGACTCCGCGGAAAACCAACTGGACACGATTTAAGGAGGATGTCCAACAGTGCTCCCACTATGATCAGGATAAAACAAAAACTAGAGGAAGCTGATCAGAACATGAATAGCACCCTCACCTAGTGTTTTGAATTGGCATGTCCAACTAAAACGCAAATCTGCAGCGACTTCACAAATAAACCAGAAAACTTCTGAACAGCTCACTTAAGACTAATTTGGAAGAAGACTGGAGTCCTTACAGCACGAATAAGAATACATATAAGACACTAATCCGTAAAGACTTTTGCAAACAAATCGAAACTGCCGGTGAAACCAGTAGGCTAGTCAAAGCCCTCTCAAAAGGGGCAGATCAACCAGGCTGGAATCATGCGGAAAATCTGATAGCATTTACACTGGGACGAAAGCAGAGGCTCACTTCCTAAGTAACACAATCAGAACCAACTCACAACTAGCTCCTATTAACGAGGCTGCTAGTGAGCTAAAAAAAACACAATGCGCCGTAGTGATTTTCAGTATTATTTTATAGAAATTGAAAAAAGGAAATGCCTGTTTGGTGTCGTTTATAGACCCTACAATAATATTGACCTGTCATCCCTCTTTGACTTATTAGAAAATTATTCGTCGTTATACTTGCGAACTATTGTGTGTGGTGATTTTAACTGTAATATTCTTGAATATATGAGATCGTCACTTTTTATTGATTCCATTAAAATGCTTGGTCTTGATGTTGTAAATTCGACTATTCCAACGCACTTTACTGGTTCCAACAGCACACTCTTGGACATCTTTATTACTAGTGACTGTAAAGAAGTGTTCTTTACCCAGGTTTCCGCTCCTGTTTTTTCTAAACATGACCTTATCTTTGCCACTTTTAATTTAGTCACCAGTAACAAACAATCGATTTATACATTCAGGGACTTTAAAAATCTAAATGTGGAGCAACTTGAACAAGACCTTATTTGCCTTGAGTATTTCTGTTGTTGAATTTCTCCATTACGTACTTTTACAGCTCTTCGATAAACATCTTCCTCTAAAAAGAAAAGCTGTCAAATATAATAACATCAAGTGGTTTACCTCTGAAATTGTTGAGCTAAGAAACAAGCGTGATGCAGAATTCAAAAAATGGAAACGATTTCGAATTCCCGAATACTCTGACAGCTGTCGGTTGTTACGTAACATAGTTAACTCGAAGATTAAAGAAGCCAAACGTCTCTATTATGCTAAGCACTTCGATCATAAACTTCCAACCAAAACACTTTGGACAAACTTACGTGAATTAGGTGTAGGTAGTAACTTGAAGTCCATGGTAGACCAGGTCGATCCTAACGAACTAAACAAAGAATTCGCTAAAGTTCAATCGAAATTGCGCCCAAATGGAAACAATATTCAAACGCCACACGCTGGCTTATTCGAATTTGGCCGAGTAGAATAAATCGACGTTGCTAGAGCTGTGCTAAAAATTAAATCTAACGCTGTTGGTGTCGATAACATCCACCCAACTTTTATTAAATTAATATTACCCTATATACTTCCAGCTTTAGCATATATTTTCAATAATATAATAACAAGATCCACTTTTCCGTGTGCTTGGAAGCAAGCTAAGATTATACCAATCCCAAAAAGGAAAGAAGTAGGCAGCTCGTCAACTGAATAAAGACCTATCGCTATACTTCCATATTTGTCAAAAGTATTTGGAAAAGCAATACACCATGAAATATCAAGTTTTCTTCAACAAGAACAAGTTCTTTGCGCCTACCAGTCTAGATTTCGGAAACACCACAGCTGCACATCAGCGCTTCTAAAAGTATCCGACGACATGAGAGTTGCAATAGACAAAAAACAAATCACCCTTATCGCTCTCCTAGATTTTTCTAAGGCCTTTGACACCGTTGATCATGAACTACTTGTATCAAAATTGATGAACTTCTATAATTTCTCTGCATCAGCCGCTAATCTCATACGGTCCTATCTGGTTGAAAGAAAACAAGCAGTTCATGTAAGCAATGCTGTGTCAGATTACATTGCAATTAAAGTTGGTGTTCCACAAGGATCCATTTTGAGTCCCCTACTTTTCGCAATTTTTATTAACGACCTTCCTAAAAGCATTAAAAGTTCAAATTTTCACATGTTTGCTGACGATATCCAGCTCTATTTAAACTTTGAGAATGATCTTATTGATCATGCTGCTTTGAAATTTAATGATGACCTAAAACGTATTCATTGCTGGGCAGATGAAAACCTTATGCAGCTTAACCCAAGAAAAACGAAGTGTCTTCTCATAAATAGGAACCCCTTCTCTATTATCAACGTTCCTTCAGTATACCTTGGTAATGAACCTATCGAATTTGTAAACAAAGCCAAAAATCTTGGTATTTGGTTCAATACAAAATTAACCTGGGACGACCACGTTTACTCAGTTGTGGGAAAAATATACGAATGTCTTAGAAATCTCTCCCAAACTCAAAGCTTCACACCAATAAATACGAAGCTTATGTTGGTCAAGGCCGTGCTCATTCCTCTGATAACATATGGCTGCGAAGTTTTTTGTTGCACCGGCGCCTTTGCCAGACGTAAGCTCAACATTGCTTTTAACAATGTTGTGCGATACGTATACGGCCTAAATCGTTTTGCTCGTGTGTCGGCTTATACCAAAAATATTCTTGGTTGCACACTTGACCGATATTTTGACTACTGCACAATCAAATATCTACACAGGATCATAATCAACCAACAGCCCCAATACTTATATGATAAACTAAGGTTTTCGCATTCAAGTAGATCTTTAAGTTTAATTGTACCTCGTGTTGCTTATCAAGTTACCGAACGACAGTTTTTCGTTCACGCCATTCGCCTTTGGAATTCACTCTCCCTTGATATAAGACGACTCTATAATACAAATAGCTTTAGTGAAACTCTCTTTCGACATATAGCAGACAACTAGCAGGAATACTGAACATAAATTTCACACCATACAAATATTTTATTTTAATTGTTCTTTTTTTTTTTCTCTCTCTCTTTGTACTCAAATTTATTTCAATCAGATGTTAATATTTTTATGTTTACCTTATTGAGAAAGAATTATAATTTTAGTTTAATCTTAAATCACTTATACAATTAGTATCACATTTATAGCTTAAAGATCTGAATGGTCTATTATAAATGTCGTTGTTATACTGTAATAAAAATACTGAAATACTGAAATACTAGCTATTGTAGTATATCTCTTCGGTTGCGGTGACGGATGAGGACATTAAACACACTGTTGCTTCCTTTGATGGCTTCAAGTCATGTGCACCGACGGCATATACCCAGTTATACTATAATACAAAGAGTAATAAACCAGCTGCTGGTAATCGCAACTCTGAACAGAGTCTTCACTGCATAGCCTAGCACTGGCATACATACCGAAACCCTGGCGATCAGTGAGAGTAGCCTTTATACCGAAAATCATGCTCGCCAAGAGCTTCATACCGATATGCCTGACTTCCTTCATATTGAAAAGCATGGAGGGAATGGTCGAGATTCATGTGGGCAAAACTGCTGTGCGAATGCACCCCCTGTCTGAGATGCAATAACCTCTCAAGTCTGAGGTTTTTCTTTTTACAAGAAGGAGGAAGCTGACTGGTCTTACACTTGAAGTGCTTCAAGGCACTCGAATTCTGAAAAGAAGCTAAGTATTTGGGTGTCATCCTGGATAACAAACTTTAATAGATTAAACATGTTAAGGTGCGGTCGGTCTTCTGATAGTGCAAAGGAGCTGTCGGCAAGACATGGTCACCGTTTCTATCAGACTCCAAAAAACGGTGGTTTATCTCGGCTATATGGAGCTTTCCCTAGCACGCCTGGCTCCGCTCTACACACAATGATGAATCTCCCTCCCCTTGATATTCATGGGCTGCACTCTCAAAGCTATCTTCTGTTTAAAAAGAAGTGGTCTTTAGTACAACACGCACTGGAGCTTTGAAGACCTTGCGCGTCAACTGTCTCATTACTCTGGTCTTGTGGACATTCCATCTCATGCAATGACAACAGAACTACTGTTACGAAAAAAATACGAAAACGACATTCCATGTGCTCAAGACTGGTTTCAGCCAGAATTTGAAACAGGAAAGGAATGTAGTCGGGTCGTCACGACGAGGATGCATTGCTCGGTCCTTTCTGGAAGACGACAATTTTATATTTCACTGCTCGTTAGGAAAACTTACATCTGTTTTCCGAGAGGATATAAACGGAGTCCTAATGGCAATGAAAAATATTCTGAAGAATTGGTGAAAGCAATTGGCGAAGCATTTGCATCTGCAGCAACAGCCAAGCTGCGCTTTGATTCTTGCTGCATCCTCTTACGATTTCTAGTTAGTTCCAGAATGCAAAACTTCACTGAAAGCAGTCGGAAGTCGAAATTTACTGGATTTTTTCTGGGTCCGAGTTCACAATGGAATCAAGGAAATGAAATAGCTGATGAACTTGCTTGGTAAGGCTCAGAGGAGAGTTTTTAAGGATCCGTGGCCACGTTAAGCCTACCTGCGTCCTGTATTAGGGTTTCATAAGAGCGCAACTTCAGATGGCAGTTGCCAGGAGACCAAACGAATGTTGCGGACGTCTCCAAGAGGTCAGCGGTCTTCCTGCTTTCCCTTAGTAGGAAAAACTGCAGGCGACTTACTAGCGTCGTGACGAGGCGCTACACTTTTGCTAAGCACTTAAATATGATGGGCATAAGTGATACAACATCCTGCGGTGCATGCTGTGAAAGTGATGACGACACCGCGGAGTACTACTCGTACATCAGTGCGGCTTACGCTTGCATCAAGCTGCAGGTACTCGGCATTGACGTGGTGGGTGCTGGCACCGTAAGCATGTTATCACTGAATCGCTTACTCGTCTTTCTTCGAAAGAGTGAGATATTCAATTGAAAGGAACTTATAACAACTGCAATGGATCAGTTCTTTGCAAGAGTGCTTTGATCTGACAGGAAACAAAAAATCATAAAATTTGCTCTACATACCGCATCGTAGTGTTGGTACACGAAAACCCTAATACTGAGAAACTTCCAGTCGAAAAATTGATGGCTTAAAGCATCAGCTGAAATTCCCAATTTAAAAGAAAGTAATGGAATAATCCAGTTCGAAAAGCAATAAGAGCTCAGGCTAAAAGGAACGATCAAAGGGCCAAACAATTGAATCACGTAAACTATTGAATTACAAACTGTCTTCTTCCTACTTCTACGATGTTATCTTAAATAGAGCATCCTGTAAAGAGTTATTAGGATCCGAAAGTTTAGCCATTCAAGCGGCTAAATAGCAATTCAGATGTGCTTGAGAAAGTTAAAAACAAATCAAACTGTTTTAAATTTCACAAATACTCGTACTGCAGGATGTCAAGAAAAAGCAGTCATTTGTAAAACATTACATGGGCAGAGAAAATGGTACAATACATTGGTGGCTCGAAGAACGAAACAAAAATTCTTGCCACAAATTAAATAATCTAAGATATTTACAGCAATGCTGAAACAAGTTCGTTGCGCAATCATAGTTACAATTCTAGGATTTGTTTGAATTTTTCCGAGAAAAACTTCCTGCAATTTGTTATGCTTTAACACATTCAGCATAATATTCTTTTGCGAGGAAATACTGGTGTTTGAATCACAAGAATCTATCGAAACCGCTTCGAAGTACATGAACTATTCATACTATTTCTTAGGAAAATGATACTTATAGGACTGCAAGATAGTTTGTTGTACCGGTCTATGAGATAATTGTTTGGGTTCCCACTGTTGTCCTTAAAGGTTACTGAGGAGTATATTATGTATGAGATATCACCGGGTGTCTACCTCTGGATTATTTGGAAGAAAGTTCTGTTGATTGACTTACAAGAAATATTTTATAAATTGAATGGAAAGCAATATCTACTTACAGTAGATAACAACATTTGTTATATTTATAGAAAATAAATCACAAAATTATTGCACTGAAACTTGCAACGCAATTTCGTGAAATAACAGGGATGGTTGAAAGGGTAAAAACTGCGTGCATACGGGCAAGGCAAATCGTAAAAGCGGTAACAGTTCTCTTCAGATGTTCTGATGAATCCAATTTTTAATATCTTTCAGTCCGATGGAAGAAGGAGCTTCTGAACCGGAAACCGAGCACAAACAGATCTATCACCGATTTAAAAAATTTTCCGGGCACCACCGGTTCTGGAGCTCTTCATGTTATAAATGGCTTCATGGATTCAAAAACAAAAAATCTGCAATGTTTTTGTAGATATTTTAAGCTCTTCTATTTGTTCACCCCTCACTCCTTGCCTAATTTTTCCGCTCTCCCTGAAACTGCACTCTTATTATATTTTTATAATATTATTAAATGGATGGAAATGAAGTCCGGGATCAACGCGGTGCAAATGAGGAATCAACGTACACTATGCTAAATGTGTTGTCAAGGAAATATGAGGGACTTAGGGTATGTTATCTAAATGCGCGCAGCTTAAATGACAGCAAATTAGATTATTTGAAGTATTTGTGCTCTAAGTCATGTGTCGATGTTATTTGTGTAAGTGAAACCTGGTTCCTTCCTGATGTTAATGATTTATGTTATAAAATTCCCAATTATGAAATTTTTCGAATCGATCGACTCACCAATACAATTTGAGGGGGAGTAGCGATTTATTGCAAGTCGGAACTGAATTGCAAAATTATTTCTAAATCCAGTGGTAGCGAAATTGAATATGTCATTGTTCAAGCAAGGGATTGTAATACTAAATGTTTGGTTTCGTGTGCGTATAATAATAGTAGAACCTGTTCCCCATTGCCCTTTTTCTCCACAATATCTGAGTATTGTGCAGTCTATCAGCACATGGTCATCTGTGGGGATTTCAATAGCAATTTGTTGAAAAATGATTCGCTTGCTTTTCGACTGAGTGACTTAGTTTCTTCTGTGGGAATGAAAATAATTAACACGACTTATCCCACACGTTTCGCTAATAACAGTTCTCCTAGCCTTCTTGACCTAATTATTGTTTCTAATCCATCTCTTGTTTTGCTGTTCGATCAATTATCATTTGATGTTTCAGACCACGATCTTCTTTTTTGTACATATGATATTAATTTAGTTCGATGTGTTGTACCTGATACTTTCTCGTACAAAGATTTCAGTGCTATCGATCTAAATACCCTCCAAATAGCTGCTGGCTCTATTCCTTGGGAGCAGTGCCATTACAGACCTGATCCCAATGATAAAGTTAACGTGTTTCAAGAAACGATTGCAAGACTGTTCGATGAATTCGTACCCACTAAAATGGTTAGAATTCAAAACCGTGCATGTCCTTGGTTCACTACTCAAGTGGTTAACTCAATCAAAAAGAGGAACAAGCTACACAGTAAATGGAAGCACTCTCCAACTCACTACAACTGGTCTTTGTACAAAACGGCACGTAACATCGCCACCACAGTTATACGTAACGCAAAGAAAAACTATTTCGCTTCTAAGTTAGATCCATCCCTCTCGTCAAAGAAGTTATGGAGTAATCTCCACAAAATTGGTATAACTTCTAGAAATAGCAATTCTGAATGCCTTCTTGATCCAAATGATTTGAATCATGCCTTTCTACGAGATGATCCCCACTCGTGCGATTTTGACTTCAACCAGACTGTGGACCGTATTTACCTGCGGCCGGGGCTAGAGGATTTTGCGGTAGCTACGGAGGACGAAGTATTCAGATATGTAATGACTGTCAAATCTGATTCTATCGGGGAAGATGGCATTCCGGTGCGTTTCGTCAAACTCATTCTACCGCAAATTGTTTCGACTCTCACCCATGTAATTAATTAGTGCATAATCACATCAACCTTTCCGAAGTTGTGGAAAATTGCACGAGTTATGCCGATCGCTAAGAAAGCTCATCCAGCATCTTCTGCCGATTTTAGGCCAATAAGCATTCTGCCCTGCTTTTCGAAAGTCTTAGAGAAAATTATAGCAAAACAAATCACAGAGTACTTAACTCTCAATAAACCTTTTATACGACAAGCAATCAGGCTTTCGGGCCAACTACGGCTGTTCTTCAGCAATGGTCAACTTGCTTGAAGAGGTTAGACAATCTTTTGATAAGAAATATGTCTCACTACTCTGTCTGCTAGATTTCTCGAAGGCTATCGATAAAGTCAACCACAAGATACTGTGTTGGAAGCTAACAAACTATTTTGGTTTTGGTAGTCGTGCGGTAAGGTTGCTGGATAGTTTTCTCTCCGAAAGGTGCCAAAGAGTTTTCTCCAATGGATGTAGTTCATCTCTTATGCAACTCAAGCAAGGTGTTCCTCAAGGGTCGATATTGGATCCAATTCTATTTTGTACATTTATCAATGATCTACCGATCTACAAGCATTCTTTTGTGCACATGTATGCTGATGATGTACAATTACACCTAGCCAAACCATTTTGCAAGCAGAGAACTGCTTGGGTGCAACTTGCAACAATACCTCGATGCCAGGAACTATGTTTTTCTACACAAAATTATTAATAAACGCTGTCCGCCGTATTTATTTAACCGACTCAATTTCACTCGATCTTCTAGAACAACTAACCTAATCTCTCACCATTGGAATTTTCTTAATTCTTCTCGTTTATTTTTCATTTACACTGTTAGATTGTAAAATGAAACTCATTACCATCTTCTATCAGATCCATACGTAATAATTCTCTGTTTAGAAGTGCAGACCTACGACATTTCTCCATACACCCGCAATAAACCTATACCATCCTTCATCAATCCTTATCATTTAATTCTAAGTATTATATTATAATGTAGTAGCCGTAAGTCAACTTGAATTCCAATATTTAGTTACTAAGTACTAAAAAAGATTTGTATCTTAATGTACATTAATGTATGAATAAATTGAATTGAATGTTTCCAGAAAGGAATTGAAACTATTTCAAACCTAAAAATAAATTTAAAACATTCAATAAATACTCGTACTTATCAGAGAAAGTGAGTTTTTGTTTTTCCCAATGCGATTCTGAAAGTTTGGTTTTCAAAATTGCATGTGAGCTCTTCAGACGTACACAAATTTTTATAGAAACATAGGAGGATATTTTTTTGTTAAAATTGAGTAAGGGGAAAACTATTGTATTGCATATATGATGGATTAATTTATTTCTCTTAAACAGATATATGTTTTAAATTATGTATGTACGAGTATCTTTAGTTTAAAACAATCTATTTTGAATAGTCTTGTTCTCATATACGAGTACACACAGCTGACTGAAAAGTTTAAAATGATACTCGTATATCTTGTAAAAATATTAAAATGAAATAAATTGTGTATAATCTTGCAGTTTTAAAATTATTTAACACGTTGGCGGACAAGACGGCATGTGCCGTCAATGGTTGAGGAAAGTAACGGGTCATGACAAGATGGGATACACCGTCTAGAAATACAGTATATGTCCATAATCTAGCATTATTTGTCCTACCGGAGTTCAATTTTCACTTCACTGTGACCTGAGGAATCATTTTTATCTTTTTACAAAACTTGCACAAACATGTCGCATTTCACACGATCAAGCCGGCATATGCCGTCAGTTTTCAGTGCATTTAGTTTCGAGTGTCCCCAGACAACGCTCGCATTTGAGCGCTCTTATAGAAATAGTGCAAAATAAGGTAAATGAAGCACATCTTCACAAATTATCTTTTACACATACATGTAGGTATATGTACATAGCTTGAATATGGGCCGTTACAGTAAAGAAAGGGAGAACATTTTGAAGATAGTTAGAGAAATTTCGGATGATTCCAATGAGGAATTTGAACATGATCCGTTTAGCGATGATGGGACATTCGGAACAGGATGATCAATTAAAAGACTTTCAAGAGATTGCAGACAAGCATGGCGATGAAATCATTCAAGATTATCCTGAAGGATCAGATAGCAATAGCTTTTCTCACTTAGACTCGGAAGACGGATCGCGAAGTGCTTCAGAATTAGAATGAATTAGATGGCGAATGGTTTGAAAATACCAGGCAAATACCTCAGTTCAATTTCGATTCAAGGATTAGTGGAGTGCAGATACATTTTGGACGAAAAATGTACTCCCCTTGACGTTTTCCACCAAATATTTGGATCGAACATAGTTGATGAAATTGTGACTTCGACAAATTCTTTTTCATTTCAATTCCAACACATTTCGAAGTTCCTTGGACTTTGCTTATTTCAAGCACAAGTCAAACCGCCAAAGATTCGTGATCTCTTTTCTAATGACCCGTTATATTATCATCCAATATTTCGGTATACAATGACCGACCGGCGATTTGAACAACTATTAAAATGCTTCAGCTGCTCTACTAAGGAAGGTGATGAAACCTCTGGATTGTCGTGGGGTGCGCAACCATTAGAAACGTAAAAGTCACTAACAAAATGAATTGTTCCGTGTGCTCGCAAAAAATTTACCGCAATTGTTCTACAAAAATAAATTGCAGTGATTGTAATCACTTTTTCCACTACTCATGTGCTAATATCACTGAAGACAAGTGGTAATTTATTTCGGTGTGACAAATGTGGAGTGCTAAGACGCCGTTCTTTACATTTGCCCGTCTCATCCATACCGAGGCAATGTAACAACAATGTTCAGGCTTGTACCAACGGCAACAAAAAACAAGCAGGAAGAGGTTCTCCACGATCATCAGAGATGGTATCTCCTAAACAAATAGTGGAGGACAGTGAAAGCGAATATACCCTCCAAATGATCTATGCCAAACTCTCGAGTTTGGAGGAATTAAATCATCGTTTCCTTCAACAACTCAATGAACTACGTACGGAAAATAAAGAGCTAAAATCGAAGGTAAATAGTCTGGAGAGCAAGCTGAACTGCCAGCAACAACAGCTTCGTAGCAATCGCATTGAAATTGTTGGTGTCCCAAACGTCAATGACAGTAATGCTCTCAGCAAGGCAAAGCAAATCTTCAGCAAAGCTTTGTCCATTGATGTGCCTGACGTTGAAATCGAAAAATGCTACGTTAAAAAAGTGCAATCCAAAACTGCTAAAGTGAATTCAATCATCTACGTAAGATTCTCGGATTCAACTATGAAACAACAAATCATGATTGCAAAGAGGATGAACAAGAGCAAAGAGGATGAACAAAAAAAAATCTCAACACACAAGTAACTGGTAACAATGGTGACAGTAGCAGTAGCGGCAGCAGCAGCAGCAATAACAACAACACGCAGGCTCTCTTCATGAAGGCGAAAGAGACAATAAAGCAGAAAGGTGTAAAATATGTATGGTATAAAGATAACCAAATTCTTGTTAGAAAGGTTGAGGGTGGAAAAGTCATTTCAATTAGATCTTTTGATGATCTTTTGCTTATTTAAGACGTTTTATTGGAAACGATTGACTCTATGAACTTGATCGATGACTTCTCTATCCTCAACCTCAGTAGTTACGACTGTGTTGATGTTTTTACAAATAGTTCTTATTATAAGAATAAACTTTTCATTGTTCAATGTCAGAAGTTTGAGAGAAAACTTCTCATCTCTTGTCACACATATCGATTCCTTTGAATGCGCATGGTTTAGCTTCTTTTATCAATGAGCCCACTAGGACAGTATCGGGCAGATGTTTAGATCACATTTATGGTCGATTTAATAATGTTTCTTTGAGTAATTGCGATAAATGTGTTTTTGATCTGAGGATAACCGATCATTCGATGACAGGAATATTAGTAAGCGTTTCGATTAGCATTAGTAGTAAAGATTCAAAACTCCCTAGTAAGCAATGGAAAATTAACTTCAGTAAGCTTAAAAACATTTTGCTGAATGAGCTCTGGGAAGATGTTTTCTTGTGTAGAAATGCTTCAAAGTCCTTTACAATCTTTAATAATTCCCTAAAGAAACATATTCTGAGTTGTTCCTCTTTTTTGCCCTCGAGAAAAGTGGTAAAAGGGCTTAAACCGTGGATCTCTATATGTTTATTGAATAAAGTAAAAGTCAAAAACAAACTTAGAATAAAATGCTGTAAGTACCCAAGAAATTTGATCTTGAAAAGAAAATACAAGAAATTGTGCGGTGAACTCAAAAAGGAGATTCCTATTTGCCGTGATACATATTACCGTTCCCAATTCAATTCTGCTAAGGGAAATTTAAAAGAACGAATGGCAGGTAGCAAACAACATTCTAAATAAATCATCTTCCTCTAAAAACAAACTACAGTTATACATACCGATGACTGCGAAATGACCGACAAACTTACTATTGCAAATAAATTCAACAACTATTTTACTGATATAGCTAGCAACCTACAACCGTGTCCGGTTCAACCAATCTGTTCCCTATGTTCCACTCATAAATGTACGGAACAATTTCAAGAAAACAGTTTTGTGTTCAATCCCTTTACTCCTCTCGAGGTATTTAAAGCTATTGGTACTCTAAAAAAATCTAATTCGTGTGGGGTTGATGGTATTTAGAGTTTCATTCTTAAAAGAATTGCATGCTTCATTTTGGACGTATTGGTACATATCTTTAATTGTTGCGTATTTGCAGGTGTATTCCCGGAAGCACTTAAATGTGCAGATGTTGTGCCAATACATAAAAAAGGTTCTGCTGCTAAAATCTCTAACTATAGGCCCATATCTCTTCTTCCAGTTCTCAGTAAAATCTTTGAGAAACTTGTAAAAAATAGATTAGTGAATTTTTTAAATGCAACTAAGTTTTTCAATCCAACTCAGTTTGGTTTTCAAAAAGGGAAGTCAACTGAAGACGCACTACTACAGTTTTGCTCTCAAATAATGTCAAATCTCGATAGTAAAAAGTGCACGGCTGGTTTGTTTATTGACATCACCAAGGCCTTCGATATGGTCAATCATAATCTTTTATTGAGAAAACTGGAAAAAGCAGGTCTTCGTGGTTTCATGCTTGATTGGTTCAGGTCGTATCTTGGGAATAGGTCGCAAAGAGTGAAATTAGATGATATTAGGAGTGAAGTTAAGTTCTTCAACTTGGGTGTACCCCAAGGCTCTGTTCTTTGACCAATTTTGTTCTTGATTTACATAAATTCACTTTTTTCACTTAATTTTAAAGGCACACCAACTGCTTTTGCTGATGATGTTGGCTTTTCCTATGGTTGTAACAGTCCCTTGGATCTGGTTTCGGACATTAATTGGGATCTAAACTTACTGAGAAACTGGTTTGCGGAACATATCTTGGCGATAAGCTCTAAAACGAAAATAATGTTTTTCAGTTTTTCATCCTCACATAACTTAGATGCAAATGTTTATTTTCATGCACCCGAGTGTCATTGTGCGACTGGTATTTCTTCTAAATCCTTTTGTAGCAAATTGAACTGCAGTGACAAATGTTTTTTAATTGAGAAAGTTAATGAATTTAAATACTTTTGACTCACGATTGATTCTAGAATGAGCTTTCTGAATCATGCTGAAACATTAAGAAAATATTTTCGATCGACTCTCAAACACTTCTTTTATTTGCGTAATATCTGCTCGAATACACTCCTGAAAACAATCTATTATGGAATAATTTATTCTAAGTTGCAATATGGAATCGCTTGTTGGGGAGGTGCATATTTAAATAAAATACAACCCTTGTTAACCTTACAAAAATATGTAGTAAAAATAATATGCCGTAAGCCTCTCAGACATCCTAGTTATCCTTTGTTCTGTGACCTGAACATTCTTCCAGTTCGACATTTATATTGTTTTAAGGTTTTAAAAGCTTTCTTTATGAGGTCTGGTAGTCGTAACTTTCGTTTAATATCATCTTATAATCTACGTAGAAACTTGTCTAATATGTTATCTGTACCTACTTTTCGTACCACTGCTTATCGTAATTTTTACTCGCTTATTTAACAAACTTCCTCACACAATCAGGGCAATTTCAACATCTGGTTTGTTTATAAAACATTTAAAACTCTGGCTCCTCCAATTTAACTATGCTAGTCCAGAATCATTCATTCACTGATGCTCGACTTCTGACATTCTGGTTAAACCTTAGCTCATTATTGTATTCATCCTTTGTCTATTTAGCTATCTAACTGATGTATTTCTCTTAAAACAAAAACGTTTCTCTTGTACTCTATTATGCTTACATGAACTTTTTTTTAGACATTTTTAAATTGTTTAAAATACATCAATCTTATATTTGCTTCTTACAGGGTCCTTTAAAGTGACATTCAACACTATTTTCTTTACATCTGTAATCTAAAATACAGAATGTCACCAACCTCCTTATTTCTATTGCTCTGCATTTAAGGTTTTTATTTACTTATTTTAAGATTTGTGAATTACAATGAATTTATAAGAAGAAATAAATTATATCAATATCAATATCAATATCAACTAAATTGAGGAAAATCCAACCGTTGATGAAGCTTTTCTTGGAAAATTTTCAAAAAGCCGACTATCCTAAGGAACATATTGCGCTGGATGAATCTCTTCTTTGGTTCAGCGGACGACTTAGTTTCAGGCAGTATATTAAAGGAAAGAGAGTGAGATGTGGGATAAAGCTTTACGAGTTTACAACGAGTGACGGCTACGTTTTAAATGTCGAAATCTACCAAGGGAAAGCAATCAATAACAAATCTTCAAAAACGTTACGCACCAATCGGAAAGGAAACCCTAGTAAAGTAACGACAAGGTCAGGTAAACGTATCGAAATGGCGCGACAGACGTAACGTACTTTGTATTACAACTGCGAACCATCCTGCAATTATCACAACTTCCAACCGATATGGACATTCTAAGGAAAAGCCCAAGTAAATTGATGTGTAAAATCGCTACATGTCTGGGATAGATAGGGCGAATCAAATGACATCGTACTATTCCTCACCAAGAAAAACTATTCGCTGGTATAAGAAAGTGATGTTTCACATGCTAGATGTTGCGGTCTGGAATTCATTTTACATATACAAAATAAAAACTGATGATACGAAATTGGAATTAATTCAATTTAGAAATAGTCTCATCAAATCTCTAATACAGCTGCCAGATAGCATAAAGATTGGAAGATCGCTGTTGGTGCCGGGTCATGATCATCTTCACCAAATCGACCATCAACATCAAAAGGCGGTTCAATTGATAGTTCTCAGGCACACTTCATTGTAACAATTCCATTTGAAACTAATCGAAAGGGAAAGTTGTTTATAAGAGATGCAAGCAATGTAACAAGTCAAAGATAAGGAAGGAAACCTCATATAGGTGCAAAAACTGTCCTGACAATGTTGCTCTTTGTCCTGGTAAATGCTTCGAAGACTACCACACTTCTGGAATGCATAAGGTTTCTCCAGTTACAAACCAAAGTGATGTAAATATTTTCCTTTTTTTGTATTCATTTTCATACCTGAGTGGAATTTTTATTTGTTTATTGAATTGTTTCTAACGTTATGTTTTTGTTCTGTTTTTCTTAAAATATTTCACAACTTCTTTATACCTGGATATGCCGTCTTGTCAATTTGCATTAGTTTTTTTCTTCAATGGGTCATGACGGCTATGGGCGACATGTCGGGTTATCCCGCGCTGTCCCATTGACAAACTTTAACTCTATAGCTGTTGTTAGATGTAATTGTCCATTTCCTTAATTTTATTTCCAATACATCCCATAGGTGCTCTATAGGGTTTAAATCCGGACTTCCAGGAGGATGTGGTAATACTTTCTTCGTGTTTTAAATCAACCAATCTTTTATAACACCTGCTGTGTGATTGGGATCGTTATCATGCACTAGTATTACACCTTGTGGTAAGCCCAATTTTTCTCTAGTTGCAGGGATGTAACGCTTCAATATTTCTAAATACCCCATCTTCAATAATGTGCAATGAACCAACTCCACTTGATGCCATTGCACCTCAAACCATCACACTTCCACCACCGTGCTTTCCTGATTGAGTGACATTTCTTGGGTCTAAAGCCGTTCCTTCTCTCCGCCATAAAAATCGACGACCATCGGATCCAAAAAGATTAAATTTTGATTCGTCGCAAAATATAACCTGTTTCCAGAACTCCTCAGTTTCAGTTTCTCTTCTTTATATTACGAGTATATTCGTTCCGGCAATTTAGGTTTAGGTTTCTTTCGCGGTTTATATCCTTTGTAACCCTCGTTATGGAAATAATTATTTGACAGTTGCGTACAGTTTGCGGATGAATATCTACAATTTTTTCTTCTTTTAAACTTTTAGCGATCTCGACGGCTGATTGCTTCGGGTTCGCTTAATCCTTATCCTTAAAATTCTTTGTTTTGTTTGCTCCGTTGAAAGTTTTAAAGGTCTTCCACTTCCAGAAGGACTTTCTAAACACCCATTCATCTTGAAAGATTTTATAATATTAAACACAGTTGACTTCGGTTTTTTTTAAATTCCTAAGATTGGACGAATGGTGTATTTTGAAATACTGCCAATTTTGTTTATTTTATTTCCAAGCAAAATGAATTAGAATAAGTGAAAAAAATCAAACTATTAAATAATTTTAAAACTGTAAGATTATACACACATTATTTCATTTTAATATCTTTACAAGTTGTTGACAAGAATATAGATATAGTTTTTTTTTTTTTTTCAACTTGTGTTTTTAATTTTCTGAATAAATTCCTTTTTGGTCAAGGTGGTGCGTTAAAAATGATTTTTGATCACATAAAACCTCACTTTCTTATTGTAGATATTTTTAGATAATCGTATTTAGAATCATTAAGAAGCAACAAATAATGTGGCCAAGTTTTAAAGCGTTAAATACCCTTATGTACAGCGGCAGAATTGTCAATTGCAAGTTTGATTTGCAGCAGGTCCTGTTTTGCCCCAGTGATCCAACGAATGACGCACCTTTTTATAAACGCAGACTGGCAATATACGATTTCACAGTATATGACATGATATCTAAACAGCCGCATCTAAATCAGGGGACAAGGTGGTAGAGGAAGCTGGTGAGGTGGCGAGTCTTGTCTTCCATTACTTTAAATCTCTCCCAGAATGTGTTGAGGAAGTAAGGTGCTTTAGCGACAGAGGTAGTGTACAGAATTTAAGTTCACGATGGCTATGTATGAAGTACAATCAATTGTAAATACAAACTTAAAATTATGGTTCCTGGACATAGTGGAATGGAATCAAATGAAATCAAAATCCCTCTGAATTTCAATTCTGAAACTGTGAATCTGTTTACAAGGCACAAAATAGAGAATAAGAGATATGGTTTACTCGTAGAAGGAAAAATAGTCCTACTGTAAGTATGTGGTTCCCCGAATCAAAATACCGGAAATCATGTGAGCTCTTAAATTGTTCATTCAGCGGTCTATCGAGCAAAGTTTCAATCAGTCAATCTTCCACCTCAAACGAACATCAGACGTTCATTCCTATTTCAATTTCCTTAAACGTTCTCAGATTCTTTAAAATAATGTAATGCAAGTCGTCTTCCAAAATCCCATTCCTCCACAACTACAAGCAGATAACAATCTAACAGATACGAGTAAAACTGTTCAATTTAGTACTTAAGCCTAATGTATTCTAAATACTAAAATACAATACAACACATCCTCCTAAGGATAACCACTAACACATTACACACTAATCAAATTATTATCTTTGTTATAAATTTATACTTAATCACAATGAAATTGTTTCCAAAATGTTCGTTTACAATTATTAGTTGGTTGTCTGTTGCAATTTTTGTTTGTTTGTTTGTTGTCTGATTTGACAGATAATTAGTTTTATCCTTCCGGTTAATAATGGAAAATAATTTCATTCAAATGGCTGCCTCGGCTGGTCATGCAGTAGCCTACACGATCGGTCCAATTTTTAAGCACATTATCGATTGTGTGCAGCTGTATTTCACCAATGGCTTCACGAATATTGTCCTTTAAAGCGTCAATTGTCTCTGTCTTGTCGGCGTAAGACTTATCTTTTACGGCACTCCACAAATAATAGTCCAACGGTGTCAAATCGCAGTTCCGAAGTGGCCAAACGACATCAGCTATGCGGCTGATAATGCGATCTTCAAAAACAGGGCGCAAAACATCGAGTGTAGCTTCGGCTGTGTGGCACGTAGCGTCATCCTGTTGAAACCAAAATGTTGCCAATATCCTCCTCTTCAATTTTTGTGAACAAAAATTCGTTCAACATGGCCCGATAACGATCACCATTGACTGTAACGGCCACTCCTTGCTCATTTTCGAAGAAAAATGGCCAATTATGCCTCTGGACCAAAATCCGCACCAAACAGTGACTCGTTTTGGGTGTATCGGCTTTTCAATGTATGCGTGCGGATTTTCTGTGCCCCAAATGCGACAATTTTGCTTGTTTACATACCCGCCAAGATCAAAATGAGCTTCATCTGAAAAGATGATTTTTTTGGCAAAATCGGCATCTTCTCTAAGTCGATCCCAGGCCCACTTAGCGAAGCGAAAACGCATTGGATGGTCAGTTGGCTTCAACTCCTGAACCAATTGGACTTTGTATGGCGTCATACCAAGGTCTTTATGCAAAATTCGTCTCAATGATGTCTCCGAAATGTTCAATTGTTGAGAACGACGGTGAATTGATGTTGATGGTGCTTCACGCACACTTTCTGCCACAGCAGCAATATTCTCGGGTGTACGCACTGTTTTTGGCTTTTCACGCTTTGGTTTATCGATGAGGATGCCAGTTTCTTTCACTTTTTTCACAAGATAACGAACATACGGAGCTGAAAGTTCTTCTCTTCTTCCAAAATCCGTACGCAATTTTCGCACACATTCTGCAACATTACCATGATTTTCAAAGTAATGTCTCAATATTTCCCAGCGTTTTTCAAGCGTATACACAACCATATTCGTTCAGCGGAAGGATAGAACTAATTATCTGTCAAATCAGACATGAGGTAAGTGTTACCATTCACGAAATAAGCACTAGTTTTAAAAAAAAACGTTAGATGGCGGACCCCTCTATAATTTAGTTTTCCTCTTTCTTTTTTCGAATTCAGTGGGCTAAATTTTGTATCGTTGATGTGAGTTAGTGAGTTTTTTGTTGGTTTGGTGAGTTTCAGAGTCAGTTTTCGAATTTAATGAAAACAAGAGTCGTTGCTTTTTGGCGGTTTGTGTAAAATTGCTTATGTGTCATTTCGGCCAACGCATATTTTTCGTAACGATTCCAATTCAAGTCGTCGTACTCGTATTTTGAACATTGCTTCAATAAATCCATGACAATTTGTAACAATCTCATCTCGTATCATTCCATCACGGAAGAGATTTGCTAATGCAGCGTGATTTGTGCGTTATGAAGAGAGCTAGAGCTGCACGAAATACTATTTTATAGCCCTCGGCGAAGATGCCATCCCATATTCGTAGAACTGTTTCCACGGGTAGTACTTCAGCAAATATACAAATAAACCACTTACTGGCTATCACAGCATACGGCAGACCTAAATTTTCTATATGCCTATTCACTTCGGGTACCCGGCGGATTATCAATTCCTTAAATACCTCTAAATCTCTTAAAAGATTCGCCATATTTTTTGTATGATACTGAGGTACAACACCCTCCGCAATCATTTTGAGTAGCCAAAACGATTGCTCTTCATCGTCAGTGACTATAACTAAGAGACCTGCAATGTAGTTCAGTCCTTGACAGTAGCCAATTTCACGATTATGATGGACATACGCTATCAGAATGTTATAGAGTTTTTCTTTCTTTGTATCAAAGAAGATATTGTCTGGAAATGTACGAGGTAGATCGATTTGAATAGACTCACTAATTTCTTTGTCATAGCGCACGCACCGATACAACTCTGGTGATCGTTCGCGAAGTCTCGATGCGCCGGATATTTTCATCCAAACGTTTGGACGGTAGGGACCTGGTATCCCTTTTCGAATGAAACGTTTCAACGTTGAATTGATGTTGGTAAGGTCTGTATTCTTCTGGAATAGTGTCTCCCATCGCATGCGTCTTTTAATTAAAGTCTTCAGGTAACTTGACATGAATTTCTCGTAGATTTTGCAGTCGAAGTTGTCACCACGTTTAAAACCATATTCGTCAATATCACTAAACTCTGAACTTGCCGCTGCCATAGGAAGGAAGTTCTAGAAATTCGCCTCGCGACTCCAATTGTCGATTTATCGTCGACTGAATTTGAATCTTTTTTTTTCGAAAATAACTCTTCTCTTGCAAAGAACGCACACAACACGCACCAGCCTACCACAGGAGGATATACAGACAGAGAGCCCGACAAACGAGAATTTTGGGGGCGGATTCGGTTTGGATTCACATTCAGATTCGAATTTTGCGGATATTAAAAACTCACACCGATGATTCACCTCTTTGATCCGTTTTTAGGACGTGACTTACGATTTTCTGTTCGGGAAGAGGAATTAGGGCAACTTAGTCGATTTGGGCAAGAGATAGAGATTTAGTGCGACATTTTGTTGCAATCAAAAACGTTCTTCTTCGGAAAATCGTAATGACACTGTTGTTGGTGGCGGTCCGCGGTGATAAGCGCGACAATTTTCGTACGAGATACTGAGCTAGCGCACAGCAGCAGCAGCAAACACCTGCACGATTTTTTCTCGACTCTCATTTCAGTTTTTTTCTTCTTTATTTTTTTGTGCTCTTCCGTCTTTCGTTTTTCCTTTTTCGTAAGTAGGTTCTTTGGATTTTGTGATTATGGTGGCCATGATGGGGAACATACGAGAAAAAGTTGTAATATTTAGTCTCTGAATGTTATGGGAAAACAATACCCAGAACATGAAAACAGTTAAGGGCACCGTTAGAGATAAATCAAACAAGTTATAATTTTGTTATTGTCGTAGAAAAGTAATTTTTGAAAAGTATCAATGTTATATAACTGCACGAAAATAGCCAATAATCACCGCTATGAAACAATATAAAAGGATCTTAAACTGTGTCCTTCAATTTAACTTTGATGGGCAAGGACAACTTCATATCTACCTCAATAACAGAGTAGAAGCACACGCAAGTCTAAATTTTCCGAATAAAGACTTTTTTTTTACTATAAATATATAACTTTAGCCCAGAAAACAATATCTCTGAGAATGTACTTTCCTTCAAAAGGTCAATCTAACCCTTCAACGTTGGACTACTTTTTAACAAATTCGAACAATCTGTTTGACTATGGTTTACAATGAACTCAGCTCTTATCATCTTCCACTAAATCTACATATGCTTTCCTCTCCACTACAAAATCCGAACTTGGTTTTTGATTACGAGAACGCGAATTGGTCCTGTTTTAAAAGAAATCTTTAAAAGAAATTTGGCTGCTTCTACACCTTTTTCTGACAGTACAACTCACATTGATGAGGCTGTTAAAAAGTTCACTGAATTCGTTTGGAAGCGGTGGATCAAGTTGTACCAAAAAAGTCAGATCTCGTGAGTCTGGCAACAACCTCCCATCTTATATATTAAATGTTATAAAGGTAAGGAATGGTTGCAAATCCAAGTGGACTAGAACCAGAAATATTTAACATCTTCACAATATGAAGTTTTTTATTATTATTATTATCTTTATTTCATTCAAAAAAACTTAAAGCTATACAAAATATAAATCAATAGATAAATCAACAAAAGATAAATCAACATTTTTTTATGAAAGAATACAGCTTTTAGCTTTAAAGAGAAATAGCTACATACATTCTGTTGTCAGATTCTGACAAGAGGCGAATGTACGAATCGTATTTAACAAAAAAGGATTAATTTATCGATGGGGATGCGATAAAATGCAGAGACAAAAACAAATCATAAAAATGAAAAAATAGAATGAGAGATTAAGTACAAAAAAGTTTTAGAAATTTAGAAAAAATATAATCAGTAACAAAAAGAAAAGAAAAAGAAATTAAACCAAAGGAATCAGCAATTCACCAATAATATCATAGTTTAAAGAAAAAAGCCAACGCTTAACATTTTTAAGGAAAACGGATTTAACTCTCAGGCATCTTAGATTACAAGGCATTTTGTTAAATAAACGGGGCGCAGTAACAAAAAAAAGCGAGAAAAATGCGATTTTTTTATAGCGGGTACATTGACGAAATTTCTGGTGTTAACACGTAGATTTTGGTTATCGTAAACCCTTGAGGAGTTATATCCGGAATTTTCAAAAAATATTTTTAAAGCCTTATAGCAGTACAAATATCTTAAAGGTAGAAAGCCAAGACTTTTAAACAGCTCAAAACTATGAGTTCGACGATTAACCCTACATAAAATACGGACAGCATGTTTTTGTTTGATTAACAAAGGCTCTATTTTATTGGAATGTGTACCACCCCAACAAGCTATACCATACTGGAGCTTAGATTTAAGTAGACCGTTATAGACTAGCTTTAAGATAGGCAAACTGCAATATAGACTAAGACGGTAAATATGTCTAACAGCACTGTTTAAATATTGCTTTAATGACGTGGTATGTTCTATCCAACTGAGCCTATAATCCAAACTTTTATCCAAAGTACTTAAAGTTGTCTACGCGTTCGATTACAAAGCAGTCGGCAGAGCAATATGCATGGCAATGAAAAGTGGGTATATTATTATCGTGTATACAGGAATTAATTAAATGGAATCTATTGCAATTGGGTGAGTGGTAGTGTAAAGGCTTTTCTTCACAGATTTTACCCATTATGTTAAAAAACATGAATTTCGTTTTATTGCTTATGACCAATTTGTGAAGTTTGAACCATCTCCTCATTAAATCTAGGTCATAATTTATATCCAAAAAAATGTTGAAATAGCACTTACCGTGATAAGACAAGGCGGTGTCATCGGCAAAAGCTGTGAGTTTACCTTTGAAATATTGAATGAAAAGCGAATTTACAAAAATTAAAAACAGAATAGGACCTAAAACAGATCCTTGTGGAATACCTATATTGATGAGAACTTTTTCACTGAAACAATTTCGAATTCTAACCCTCTGACTACGATTTTCTAATTTTAAATAGATTAAACCTCTGAAACCTGCGTTATAAAATTTATTAAGCAATATCTTATGATCAACCATGTCAAAAACTTTAGTGATGTCAATGAAAAGGGAAGCAGGGATATCAGATTCATTTAGACTATTATATATTTCACCGCACAGCTTTAATAAGGCATCTTCAGTCGATTTGCCACTACGAAAGCCAAACTGCGAATCACTGAAGAAATTTGTTTTATTTAGGTAAGACAGCATTCTTGATCTTGATCAAAGGGTTAACCCCTTCTCGAAGACTTTTGAAAAGACTGATAAAAGGGAAATTGGAAGGTAATTATTCAAAGACATTGTATCACCTTTTTTATGTAGTGGAATTACAACAGCTGTTTTAAGTGAATCTGGAAAAATACCCTTTTGTAAACTTAGATTGAAGATATGACATAATACATCTGAAACAAGAAGAGATATATTATTCAAAACATTACTTGAAATTTGATCACATGAAGTTGAATTAGATGCCTTAAGAGACTGTATGTAGGTGTGTATTTCAAATGAAGAAAAACATTTAAAGAAAAAACTTTGTCTTTCGAAAGGGTCATGAGTAAGAGGGCTGTCACATACACAATCAGAATCATTACTAAGAGTGGAATCCCGAATAGACTTTGTTACATTGGCAAAATAGTCATTAAACACAGTGGCGACTTTAAAAGGTTCAGATATAATCACGTTATTATTATTCGAGACTGCGATATCCACGTTAGATTTAGTTTTATTCAAAATGTCGTTGACAACCTGCCATTCTTTTTTAGAGTTACCAATATTATTAGCTAATATATTACAATAAAAAGTATCCCTTTGGAAATACCTCTCCCATTTTTAGCTCCTTACAGATCTTATCATAATACCTTTTTAGTCTCAAGTTACTTGGGTATTTTTTAAAACGCTTATAAAGAAGTTTTTTCTGTCTGATTTTGTTGATTAGAGCACTAGTCATCCACTTCTTAAGGGGTTTCAATTTGTTGCTCTTTATTATTTGTGTACTTGCGCGAAGTAAGTGCAATTGTAATTTATTAATAAACAAATCAAAGGCCATAGATGGATTTTGCTCTCTGTAGACTTCATCCCAGAACTCAAAAATTAAAGCTGTCTTGAGAGCTGAAAAATCAATTTTTGTAAACTTTTTAACTTCAAATTGCTTCAATCAGGAGATCCGAAGGTCAAGTTAGATGGTGGTTAGGCAGTGGTCACTTATCTTGAGGTCAAATATAGCTGATCTAAATTTAGAAGGATTATTTCTATGTAATCTAATAAAAATATGGTCCAAACAAGAGGTTGTATGGTAAACCCCACGAGTAGGAAGTGATATCAAACTATCAAGGCCAAAGGAAGACATAATCGATCTACGCACATCAGAGGAAGTCTACACATAAAGAATTCGGTAATCGAACAACTTGAGTCGGATAGAATTAGCTGGTATTGCCACGTTCAAATAAGATCTCCGGAAAATCCCGTTAAGAAGGCAATATCAACTACGGTCGTTCCAACTAAAAGTAGACTAAGTAGGAAAAAGAATTCCTGGATTGCTCAGATGGCAAATGCACAACAACGCCTGGGGCTAACCGCCGAAGCGATACAGGACCGAGCAATATGCAGACGCGTTCTGCGATCTTCGACATTAGCCAACCCCATAAGCGGAGCAGTAGCGATGCAGTAGAAATGGGAAACTCGTTATGCATAAGTTCGTGTAGCGAGGAAAGGGCTAGTAAAAGGAAAAGAAGAAGATTAACCTCATTGATTTGTTACTACCTGAACAATTCGGATTCAGGCAACATCACAGCTCCGTGCACCAAGTTCACCGCATTGTAAAACATGTCAGAAGTCAATTCTTGCTGAAAAAAAGTACAGGCTTGGTACTTTTTGATATTGAGAAAGGCTTTGACACCACAGTTTGGCACAATGGCCTGCTACATAAAATGTTTATGCTCAACTTTCCGTTTTATCTGATAAAAATAATTCAATCCTTTTTATCTTCTAGAAAATACAAAGTTACTGTTAATGGTACACTTTTAGATGTCCAAGATCTAGGAGCAGGTGTTCCCCAAGGCTCCGTCTTGGGTCCACTTTTATTTAATATATATTTGTCGGACCTTCCAATACTCGCTTCCAATACTGTAAAATCGCACTATTCGCTGATGATACTTGTATTTTCTGTTCAGATGAAATTGGTTTCAATCTGCTATAAATACACTACTAACCTGTTTAAACAATTGGAAGATTAAAATTAATGCTTCAAAGACCCAGGCTATCTTTTTTACCCGTAAAAGAAAAGCCTGTTTCTTGCCAAGCAACAACCTTTCTATAAATAGTGTTTTTACTGAGTGGAAACCTAATGTCAAATATCTTGGGATACACCTGGACAAACAATTAAATTTCGGGTTGCATACTAAAGAAACGATAAATAAGACCAATATAATAACAAGAGTTCTCTATCCATTTATAAATCGGAAGTCAGATTTGGGCAGAGAAAGTAAGATGATCATTTTCAAAACCATTTTCCAGTCAATTCTTTGTTTCGGGTCTCCTGTCTGGGGGAACTGTGCCAGAATTCACCTCCTCAAACTCCAAAGAGCACAAAATAAATTATTCAAACTGATTTGGAAACTGCCTTGGGACTTCTCTACGAACGAGCTGCACATTAGAACTAATATCGAAAAAATTAAAGACCGCATTGCCAAACTGAATGAAAAGTACAAAATAATATGTAGTATGTCTAGCAATAAATTGGTTTCAGCTCTCAACAACTAATTATTAATTAATTATTACAAATTTATTTATTAAACAATTTATTTATTTATTTTTTTATTCATTGTTATTTATTTATTTATTAACTTTGTTTCTGTTTCTCTGTTCCTTCATTATACATACTCGTATAATGCTATTAATTGTAAAGAAACCAAATTGTTGTTTCTACTGCCCCCTCTTCTATCTACCACGATGAATGATTTAATGAAGGTTTTTTTTAGTAGTTTACACTTACATTAATAATTGTTCAGTAATTTTTTAAATTGTCAGTAGTAAGGTAGTGAAATACCATATCTCTGTAAAATGTGCAATAAATCTGTAAAACCAATAATGTACAATTTAAGCTACAATAAAGTGATAACTAACTAACTAACTCTGAGAATGTTTGTACTTGTAGGTCCTAGGTAGTCCAAAATGTAGTTCTACTAATTGATGATCGAATCAAAATTCAAATATAGGACAGCTGAGATTTTTTTTCAAAACACTACAAATGCAATGAAGGGCTAGCTAGGCCAAACACTTTTTTAGAAGAAGAAATCGGAATCCAACAACTTAATTTTTAGTTTCAGATCTCTCTATAGATACATTTTCAATTCAAATTACAAAAAAGGAAAACGATTCCTCGATTTTTGCGACGGTACAACATGATTTGCTGACTCAAGTTTGCGCTACTTTCGCTAATAAAGCTAACAGACACTATTTAAGGTTTGAGAAAATTAAACACTTATTTGTTTATGTATTCAACTTATTCAAAAAACTATCATAATTCTGCATTTGATTATATTGTGTAAAGTCTTAATTTTAATTCCATCAAAAAGATTGTAAATTATTTTTTTTTTAAGTTCGTTTTAATTTTGTTGGGCCAAAAAAACTACCCGTATTGCTTCTAAATTTGATTTTATACTAAATTTAACAGTATAATAGAACCAAAAACTGGTGAAAATGTACTCATTTTAGGTGTAGCAGTTACGAATATGCAGAAAAAATTTACAGAAAAAAATAAAAAATATTTCTTAAAATTATACTTATCGACTTTAAGGTCTCTTTAGTATCCTTTTTCTCATTTCGTTTACAGATTTATGATAAAAAAAAACAAACAACAACTTTTTTCTGACCACTAACCACACACACACACAGTTATATATGAACCATTTAAATATTGTAGAACAAAATAGAAATTACCAATTTACAACGGTGTCAAAAGGGTTGATCACAAATCTGCAAATTTATTGCCAAAATCTAATTCGCGCTCTTGCTTTGTTTGCAATGAATTTGTCCACTTATTCTTGTATACTTTGTATATTTATTCTAACGGAATCCAATTTAATTAGTTCGAAAAACGGAAATGAATCACCGGATCCGGAATAATATTCTTCAGCAAAACTATAAATGTGTTCGTATTTCGTATTTCGTATTCGTATTTCTATCACAACCCCGTATTAACCTCCTGCGGCGAGGCTACAAATTCAACTAAACCCCAAACACGATAGTCACACGTTCACGTTGTACTTTGATTGAGACACAGACAACCGACAAGAACTACTCTAAATAAAGAGCCGAACATAAAATCCTTTTTGCTGAAACTGAACAAATCAACGTTCCGAAAAGTGCGTGCGAACAATTTTCGACAAAGTCAGTACGGTACTCGAACGAAATGACTGTGTTGGTGCTCCTGCTTGCTTTAGGAACGCAACAGGCTAACGGCGTGTATACAACTCTGAATGAATGAGGATCTACAGTTGTTTTTATGGAAATCCTCGTGTTGTGGGGAGCATGCGTCCCAAAAAAAAATCGACAAGTAAAAGTAAAAAAATAAACGAAAAGAAAAGATTGACGACAGGAATGTTGCGGAGGATATTCGAGTGTGAGGCTTGTATCCTGCAACATATTTTTACTATAATGTTGTACATCACACCTGGATAAAGACATACATAATTGATGTCCTCCTTTGAAGGAGTGACAACAAAATTATGATGAACCATGTACGATTAATTCGAAGGGACATTTTCGATTAAGTGTACCTCAGGTGTGATAATTGGATTTTTTTTCTTGTACGAATCCTGGATTTGGTTCTTTCACTTATCCAAAAGTTTACTGCTAAATTGAGTGGAAACATTCTGTGTTGCACTCCTTAATCTACTGAATAATGAAAGAGTCGGCGGAGTTTCGTTTTGTTTTGTTTTTGTGTTTTTTTTTTCTAATTACATAGAATGACAAAGGATATTTCCTTATCCCACAAGACACTTAGCAATTAAGCCCAGTCATTGGAATTCAATGGAGGACAGTTGACGAGTGTTAGATGGGTTGAAAGTTAAAAGACGAACGACGTCAACTTGGCATCAAGTGAGCAGTGGGCGTGTAAAAGGGTCCACAATAAACGAATTGCTCGGGACGTTGGGCCAGCCAGCTAACAGGGGCTACAACGTGCCATTCTCGCCGATGATGACAGTGGCCCGGGGATAATATGCGACAAATTTGACTCGCGGCTATTAATTTCAAATTACAGTTACGTTCAATTTTGATTAATGTAAATTGTGTCTCCTGCGGATGGGTGGTTTCCCTCTCGGTAATGGTCGTCTTTCTTGCTGCCTGAATGTTGCACGAACGCAGTTACATTTTTCTTACCCTCTTGTAGTAGTTTTGATCCTTGCAAGCAACTTTCTTCTAGCTATTATGACTATTATGGCAGATTATCAGATGGTGTCAAAAGTTTTCGGTATTTACGTCAAGCCGTCGAAGAAGTTAATAAATCCTGGATAAGATGCAAAGAGGTGGACGGATTGTTGTTGCTATATTTGGTTGAAGTTGAAAATTAAAGTGTGAGTAAGTTGTTTGTTTTCAGACAAACATTGACTGGTTGGTGGGAGGATGAATGGTGAAAATTGAGTAGTTTCTGACGTTTGTACGGGTGAATGGCTGTCGGATACATTAATAGGTATTTCATTACAGAGAAACGTCTATAAACATGTTTTTATGGCAAGTGATGAGAATTTAGCATCTGGACGTAGAATAACAGTACAAATTGGAAGGTTAAGTACAATGTTAAAAGCTATATTAGACGATTGACTCAGGAGACCTTTAAATACTATTTTTTCTAGTTGAATAAATCAAAATCAACGAGAAAGCTGTTTGGTGAATGTAGCAATTCGTTTAATGTTCAGTGCGAACATGTTTTGAAAAATTTACCTAGTTTGATGCTCAAGACTGTTGGATATTGAAATTTATACCTGGCAACTCTGTACCATCCAAGTTATGTAAATTCACTTATATACCTATTTAAACTATGTAATACAAATGAAGTTAGTTGTTAATAAACGTTCATTGAAATCGGATGTGTTCCGCCTTTTAAGTTTTTTTCCCCAACAAAGGTTATGGGCCCAGTTTAATTTTAAGTCTTAAACGCAAAAAAAAATTAATAAATAAATACAATAAAATGAATTCTAACTCTTTCCATCAAATTGAAAAATTAAGTGACGATAACTACGATGGCTGGAAAGTACAAATGAGGTCCGTTCTCATATGCAATGACCTTTGGACATTTGTTTCTGGTAGTTCCATCAAGCCGAGTCTGGTTGCTGACAACTCGAATGCAGAGGAAATTGCAAAATGGAATTCAAGGGATGAAAAGGCCCTCGATATGATTTTACTTAATGTAAAATCATCTCAACTGAATCACATCAAGAACTGTTCCACTGCCCAAGAAGCTTGGAAGAAATTAATGGATATACATCAGCCAAGTGGACCAGCTAGAAAGGTAACACTTTTCAAAAATTTATTGGGATTAAAATATGATGAAACTTGTTCGATCTCAAATCATTTAATGGAATTTTTTCATATCGCCGAAAAATTGTGTGAAATCGAAATCATTTTGCAAGACGAGTTGCTCTCATATTACTCTCTAGCCTCCCGAAAAGTTTTGAAAATTTCGTCATTGCCATCGAGTCCCGAGATACGCTTCCAACAACCAGCATATTAAAGACGAAGCTTTTAGAAGAAGGGAAAAGAAGAGAGGACAGTTCGCTAGAATCAAGTGGGTCAGCATTTTTCGTTCGTAACCAAGGTGTCAGAAGCACAAAACCTGATTCAAAGCAAAAAACGAAGGTAAAGGGAAAATGCTATAACTGCAACAAAAGAGGACATTATGCGAATACGTGCAAAGAATCAAAAATCTCCCGTAACAAAATAGATACGTCATCGTTTGGCATGCTTAATATGCTGAGTTCTTCAAAGATGGGTAGGAACAAGTGGATTTTGGACAGCGGTTCAACCTCTCACATGTGTTGTGATGAGAGCTTGTTCACTTCAATACAAGCGCATGCAGAAAAAATAGAGTAAGCGGCAAATTATTACATTGAATCCAAAGGCATGGGAACAGTTTCAATAGTGACCAGTTATAGGAAGATCGAACTCAAGGACGTTTTATTTGTTCCAGAACTCAAATCAAATTTTATCTCAATAAGCAAAGCAGTCAAAAATCAACATCGTGTTCAATTCAAAGAGAGTGGTGCGTACATTTGTGATAAATTCAATAAGATCGTTTTGCATGCACATAAACTTGGTGATTTATATTTGTTTAATCATAATAGCGAAAAATTATTAAGCATGAATAAGTCAAAGAAAAATGACAGTGATTTATTGTTATGGCATGCACGTTTTGGCCATTTAAATAAAAGTTTGCATGATTTGCTTAAATTAAACATGGTAAGGGGCATGCAGTTTGAAAATAATTTTAAATCAGTCGAATGCGATGTATGCTGCAGAGGGAAGTTATGTAGGTCAGCTTTCCCCAAAAGTACTACAGTGAGCAGTACGCAACTTCTTGAAATTATCCATACCGACATTTGTGGCCCCATGCGAACCACTTCAATCGGTGGGTCAAAATATTTCGCATTGTTCATAGACGATTTTAGTCGTAAGATATTCGTATATTTTCTTAAGTCAAAGTCAGATATTCTTAATGCTTTTCAAATATTTAAAGCAGAAGTTGAGCTTGAGACTTCTTGTAAAATTAAGGCTTTACGTAGTGATAATGGGAGCGAGTATATGAGCTCAGATTTTTCAAAATTTCTTGCCAGCAATGGAATCAAACGTCAATTATCAGTAGAATACACTCCGCAGCAAAAAGAGGTTTCTGAACGAGCTAACCGAACCATTGTAGAAATGGCAAGGTGTTTACTTCTAAACAGTGAGCTTCCGAATTCTCTATGGGGTGAAGCTGTTAATACGGCTGTTTACTTACGCAATCGGTCACCAACAAAACTCCTGGGAAATAAGACTCCTTACGAAGTTTGGCATGGTAGAAAACCTTATGTAGGACATTTTAGAATTTTTGGATGCAAAGCGTTTATGCTAGATAAGCACCCGGGTAAGGCAAAATTTCAAGCAAGAGGTGTTGAGTGCAATATGGTTGGCTATGCAAAAGAATCGAAAGCATATCGAGTTTATGATGCGAAAGCACAAAAAATTTACAAATGCCGGGATATTCGATTTATGGAAAACCCAAATATTTGGGCTTGAATAGTGAGAATAATATTAGTCTAATAGATCTTAGCGGTAGCAAACAATGCCAAGACAGTCCATCTAAAAATTTAGAAAATGAGAAGAAGTTTATAGGCTACACATCCGAAAGTAGTGAAGAATCCTTTTTATCTGACTTTGGGGAGAAAGAAGAGCTAGCGGTTTTTGAGGATGAGGGTCAAGCGGTTCCGATTGGTGATGGAAATGCAAAGTCAAATGACCAAAAACCACCGGAAGACATTCAACATGCGGTCTTAAATGATCAACAAACAACTTCAGACGATTTTGCTTGTGCGCAAGAGTATGAAGTGAGAACATTGAGGCCACGAACGAAGCCAATAAAATATAACTATTTTTTGAATTCTGACTTGAAGTTGTGTGAGAATCCACGTTCAGTGGAAGAAGCTTTGAGCCGAGAAGACGCTGACAAGTGGACGCAAGCGATGAAGGATGAATACGATTCGCTGATATCTAACAATACCTGGGAGTTGGTAGAATTACCCGCAAATCGCCGGGCAATCAAATGTAAATGGGTGTTTAACATCAAACATGACAAAAACGGCAATCCAATTCGCTACAAGGCTAGGCTCGTCGCAAAAGGATGCAGCCAACAGTTCGGGATTGACTATACTGAAACCTTTTCACCTGTGGTACGCTATTCAACCATCCGATTAATCTTGGCATTAGCTGTTGAATTTGATATGGAGGTTCATCACGTAGATGTTTCATCTCCGTATTTGAATGGGGAAATAAGAGAAGATATATTTATGCAGCAACCTGAACACTTTAAGGATCCACATAACAACAATAAGGTTTGTAAGTTGAAAAGGGCTCTATATGGTCTGAAACAGGCAGGTCGCGAATGGAACAGCAAGTTAGATTCCGCATTGAAAAGGCTTGGTTTTAGGCGAAGCAACATAAATACTTGCGTTTACACAAGAAACACCCGTAACAGTCGAAATATAGTTGCAGTTTATGTCGACGATATTATTATAACGTGCACTGAAAAAGCGGACATACTTAAAATTAAACATTCAATTGGTCTGGCTTTTGACATTGTGGATAAAGGCCCGATTGATTTCTTCTTAGGAATAGGAATAACGCGATCTCCAGAGGGTATTATGCTTTCACAAAAGCAATATATACAGAATCTACTTTCGCAGCACAATATGCTATCCACAAGGGCATGCAGTACACCACTAGATCCTGGAGTAAATTCAAGCAGCAAGAAAGTGGATGTTAAGCAGTACCAATCATTAATAGGTTGTTTAATTTATTTGGCAGTATCAACCAGGCCAGATATACAGCATGCTGTGAGCAAATTGGCACAATTCAATAAAGAACCTCAACAAGAACATTTAGCTGCTGTCAAACATTTATTAAGGTATCTTAATAGCACAATTAATTTAAAACTCTGTTTTAGGAAAACTGGTGGGATACTTAAACGCTTTGCTGATGCAGACTGGGCTAACTGCACTATTACCAGGAAGTCATACACTGGGTATATATTCTTTCTTGCCGGTGCAGCTATTTCATTGGAGTCCCGTAAACAGCCGACAGTAGCGTTGAGTAGCACTGAAGCAGAATACATGGCACTGGTTGCAGCAGCAAAAGAAGCGTTATACTTAAGACGTTTGATTGAAGAAGTCAGTTTTGAATGCATGCAGCCAGGACCAACACCGATATATGGCGACAATATTAGCTCACAGCAATTAGTTAAAAATCCAGTTTTCCATTCAAGATCAAAACATATAGATGTCAAATTTCATTATATCAGGGAAATTTATAATAAATCACTTATTTCATTAAAATATGTTCCAACTAATGATATGATTGCTGATGTATTGACAAAAATATTAACAAAATCGAAACATGTTAATTTAGTAACTCAACTTGGATTATTGAATAAAAATTAGATGTTTTCTAAGATTTAGTAGGTACTGATTTGAGGGGTAGTGTTGGATATTGAAATTTATACCTGGCAACTCTGTACCATCCAAGTTATGTAAATTCACTTATATACCTATTTAAACTATGTAATACAAATGAAGTTAGTTGTTAATAAACGTTCATTGAAATCGGATGTGTTCCGCCTTTTAAATTTTTTTCCCCAACAAAGACTGATAGGACTTTAAGGATTCATTGCAAGCCTTTTAAGTGGGTATTAGAATTAAATTAAAATTGACGACTAAAGTGAAACAGATTTTTGGGTAAAGCAATGATTTTTTTATTAAATGGACTGCAATTTACCATAGGAAGTCGTAGACATTAAGACAAACACTACTTACGATAATCTTTGTATGACTTAGAAGTTGACCTCTGTTGTTGTAAATGGGATGTCCTGAATACACGGCTTTATCTGCTTTTGAAGAAAGTTGCTACAATGAACCCATGTCAGTATTCATAAACAGGCTATAGTAATTGAGGAGTCAAATTATTGAATACGGTTTTGTTAAAGACATGTATAGTAAGTAGATGAGCAAAGCTAACTAGGTGAAGAACACTTTAGAAAACCTTAGCTTAATCTTGCCACTCACTGCGTTATTCGTCTTGTCATCTTGTGGTCAGGTAAAGGAGACTATTATTTCAGACTGCAGGTGGCGGAAGAATTAGAGGCTTTTATATGGGCAAACGTTTTAATATCTGGAGTTTTCATTTTGCCTCCCGGAAAACACTGACTTTAAAAAGAATATTCTTTAAATTTTTTCCTATGAATTGGATCTATATATGAAACCCACCAAGGTTGTAGTGTCACAAGATCTTAAGATAAAATCACAGAAAATAGGTGTAATGAAGTTTTTGGTTGGAGATAGTTAAAGCGTTAATATGTTTTCATTCTTAAAGTAGGTATCCAGTAGAAACTTTTAGAGCGCGACCTATCTACCCTCTAAATTACAGCATTTCCTCTCAGATCACTATGAATGCCATTTTCTGATTGGAAACAAGTAGCTCGTACTCAAGAGCTTGAACAACAACGATTCTTTAAATCTTATCTTATAGATTTGGTATTCTACACAACGGGGAGACAGATCTTCTAGTCTGGCAAGGGGTAAACTCGGAGTAAGGATTGCATAAAATCAAATTTTGAAATCTGGCTCTGCTGGTAACTTTATGAGAAGCGTATGTAGCTAGGTTAGGTTGGGTAAGAGTGGCTGTTGGAAGTACCAACCCACTTAGGCATATTAGCCCATTGTGGTGCCACGTGGATCTATGATCCTCTTACTAATGGAACCAGTTTGAGCTTATGATAAAGCTTAGGCGACTGTTAACGTCTATATTTTCTAGATCGTTTAGGTCGTTGTAGAAGAAAGCTCCTAGATGAAGTTTTATTCTCTGGGAGAAAGCTGGACATGTACATAGTAGGTGAAGGATTGTCTCTTCTTCTTCCTCGTCCATGCAGCTGCTACATAAATGGTTTGTAAAAGCACCAAGCCTTCTTGCGTGCTTGCCTATGAGGCAGTGTCCAGTGATGACACCTATTATGGCGCTGAGATGTTTCCTATTTAAAAGGATCAGACACTTAGAGCGATTCAGATCCAGCTTTGGCCAGATCTCTTTGGTCGCTAGACATGTTTGCCCAGCAGTTCACCTAAGGTCTGTTCTTTGATTGGCATCCAGCTTTAATCTTAGTTTGCACTTAGCGATTGGTATACCTATACTATCGTTTTCCGGTAGTGGTTCCAATTTTGGCGAGTTCATCGGCTCTGCAGTTCCCTGGAATGTCTCTATGGCCCGGCACCCAACAAAGGTGAATGTTGAACTGCTCTGCCATCTCCATGAGAGATGATCGGCATTCAAGGCCGATTTTAGAATATAGTGAGACCGAGTCCAGGGACTTGATGGCGGCCTGACTATCCGAAAAGATGCGGATATCCTTTGCAGATATCGCGTTTTTCTTCCTATCGGTTTTGGATCTACGAGTATCTGTGTAGAAGTGAACGCATCTTCCTTCCAGAAGGATCTAGAGGGGAAGCTTACATGGAAGTTTTTGTCAAACGAAAGTATAGGTATGGTGTAATCGATGTTCTCTGTGAGGATTATTACTGTTTGTCCACTGTTTCTTCGCTTTAAGGCGAATAGTCGCAGATAGATAGAGTACGCCTTGCGGCGTACCTCTGCTGGCACATCTTTTAGCAGAAGTCTCACCCAGTTTGGAGTTGATTTTAGCATGAGACTGATCTACTCCCCAAGTGAGTCGTCTACCTGCAGAGTTGACAGCGCAGTCGTGATTGCGAATGTGTTGACGTTGTTAAAGGCGCCCTCTATGTCTAGGAAAGCAACCATTGTGTACTTTTTATATTGTAGGAATCGTTCGATGTGGCTAGTCAGAGAGTGCAAAGCCGTTTCCACCGACTTTTCTTTACAGTAGGAATGTTGAGCCGTTGACAGAAGTCTTGGATCAATTGTAGCTCTAATATGGATATCAATCAGTCGTTCTGGAGTTTTAAGAAGGAAAGATGATAGACTTATAGGTCTGAGGTCCTTTGGGACAACATGAGAACATTTTCCGGCTTTGGGAATGAATACTACATTGACTTCTCTCCATAACAGTGGAATGTGGATAAGTTCTACACAGCTCCTCGTAATATTTTCCAACACTGGTAGAATAATATCTGAGGAGCTCTGTAGCTCGGCAGGTATTATACCGTCCGGACCAGCAGACTTGTATGGTTTGAAGTCATGCAGCGCCCAGAGCAGTTTGTCTCTCGTAATCAGGCCATGAATTTTGGTCACGGTTGCAGTAGGCCTGTTTGGGCTGCTACTGGCCGCGAGTTGGGAGTTACCTGGAAAGTGGGTGTCCAGAAGCAGGTTGAGTGATTCATCACTTGAGGTTGTCCAAGAGCCATCGGTTTTTTTCAAACAGCTAGTCATCATAGGATTTATAAAGAGGATTTTTCTTAGCCGCGATGCCTCAGAGATTGCTGTGATTTTGTCACAGAATGACCTCCAGGATTGTCGCTTTGCCTTCCTCAGTTCCTTTTTTTGTATAATTTGAGGGATTCTTTGTATGAGTCCCAGTCAGTCAGTTTTCTTGTACTTTTTGCTACATTGAAAAGTTTTCTACAGTAGTCCCAGTGCTGATGTCCACTACTGTGGCTTTTTCTTGCCTCTTGGTTGAATAAGAGGGCAGGAAGCGGCCATAGCCTTATTGAGAGCCAGAGTGAATTCCCTGACTTTCATGTCAAGCTCATTGGTGTCACGCGGGGGACTTGATAGTTCAGAGGATAACATTTTTGACAATATTCCTCTGTACTTTGACCAATCAGTTTTCCGGTAGTTCCGGAAAGCTGGTTGGCTGGGGGTAGCATCACTCAGACTGAATTGGATGTATCTGTGGTTTGAAAAGGAGTGTTCAGAAGGTACCATCCAGTCCGTTAGGTTTTGAGTGATGCTGTCTGAGACAAGAGTGATATCTAGCACTTCCTGTCGTTTTCTAGTTATAAAAGTGGGCTCATAGCCTATGTTGCAAATAAAGATTTTAGTACTTAAAAGCGTATGTAGCTATAATGACTGCAATTTATATTGCGAAGATAATGTGAAAGGAACAGAGTATTTACTTCAGATTAAATGTCAGCCTTTCTTCTTACTTTTAACTGACCTCTGAATATTTGTATTGTAAAAGGTGACCAGATAGGAAAAAAATAAGTAAAACAACAACGGTGTGAGAAAATGATTCTTGTCATTCATGCCATTATGTGTGGAATAGCACAACATTCAAATAGACGCCTCAGCTTAGCTGGTAGTGCTTCAAGCAGTCGATCCAATTTTTTATGACTCTCTCCAATATGTGCGGCGTTATTCCGGCAATAGCGTGGCGAATGTTGGCCTCGAGCTTGTCTGAAGTGGTTGACTTGTTAGCGTAGATTAAGGACTTGACTTAGTCCCAGAGTAAACAATCGAGTGGTGTCAAATCGTATGATCGCGGCGGCCAATTGATGAACGCTCGTCCTGAGATGACCCAGTAGCCAAATTTCTCCTTCACAACTGAGAGCGTTCCGTCGCTTGTATGGCATTTAGCGTCGTCTTGTTGGAACCATAACTCGGATACATCGATGTTGTCGAGCTCTGACCACAGAAAGTGGGTTAACATCGCTCTATACCTGAGACTATTGACGGTAACGGTGTCTCCTTCCTAATTTTATGGCCATGCCATAAATCGCACCAAACAATCAATCTTTGTGGATGTATTGATGCTAGGCCGAACACTTATAGATGGTGTTCGCTCCAATGGGTGCAATTTTGTTTATTGACATAGCCGCTGGGCCAAAAATACGCCTCGTCCGAGAAGATGATTTTTTGACCAAAACCCGGATGTCCGGCCAACATTTCCAGCGCCCAATTAGTGAACTCACGGCGTTGTTTATGATCGTTCAGCTTCAATTCTTTCATCAGTACAATTTTAATCCGGGTGATGCCGAATCGACATTTTTTGGTCTTCTTTGATACAATCTCTGCAATCTCTGTCTGGTTGGTGGCTTAAAATCAAAAACAGTGTACTCACACTCAAACTTTTCCACGGTGCGACGAATTGCCTGCACACTGAAGCCATGATGACGATATTTTTTAATAATCTCCGCACGTTCGGCAACGGCACATAATGGGATGGCAAACTTTACTGAATATTTTGACAGCTGAATGTCATTGGCAACTTTGACAGCTGCTTAAACATAACGGTTGGGTGAATTTCATGTGGAGTCCCCATCTTGAATGAACTTTTTAAGAACGGTACAGAAGAGTATTTAACTAGGACCATACCTAAGGCTTGGACTTCCCATATTCTCGGTCGGTTTGTATTTCTTGTGAATCCATTTATATGTGTCTCAAAAATGTACTTTTCGCTTGTAGAATTCAATTGCGGTGACAGGGATGACAGAATGTCTTTTTCACTTAAGAGCGCCAGCTAAGGTGAGCAATTTCTTTACAGCCCTTCGGTGTAAATTTACAGGCTTCCGGATGCGTGCGTTGACATTTATTCGCCCAACATGTCTTGTTTATTTCAGATGGTGAGTTCAGAGTTCCCATGAACAGGTCAACAAAGCATTATGCCGTAAAGTTCGTTGTTATTTATATTTTTTCCTCCAAATAGTGTGTACACAAATAGATCGTATACACTCAAAGAACTTTTTTGTCGAAGCAAGGGCAGTTTTATCCAAACTCACGCGTCATACAGTAAGACAATAAAATTCTTTCAAAGCTTATTTTTAGTTGTAAGCAGAGAGGCGTTCTCTTCTTTTAGACTTTCTTATTCTAAAGAATACTAAAACTTTCCACTGCGTGGTTATCATTTCTTGTGGACAGCACATACAATATTTTGTTTGGCCCTCTTTTACTATTAAACTCTTTTTTGGTATATTATGTTTCAGCGATGGCGAAGTTTGTGGGGTAGTTCGTTCCGTTGTCAGTTTGTACAGGGGAATGAACTTAGCTCATATAAAGGACAGGACATTGCCCGTATGTTTGATTAGGAAGCCAATAGAAGGAAGAATCTTTGACAAAGGCGTGCTTGTCTTTTATAAACGCCAGGGCTAATATCAGGCATATGTTGGCAAATTAGCTGTTGATGCTATATCTGAATCAAGATTCTTGAAGTCCCCTGCTACTTGTGTGCTCCAATAATGACTCTTCACGCCAGAGCGTTAATATTCATTCATTCGCTCTACATGTCCCAGCTATTTATTTATTTATTTATTTATTTATTTATTTAATAATGATGTGTCTCTGTACAATATTAAGTTATAATCGACTTTTGATTTGCACAGGTTTAAGAACAATTATAATTAACGTGCTACCATTGCCAGTGTTTCGACCATCCACTCCTACGCCCTCTCGTAATAACCTTCCTCTTACCTTTTACTATCAAAACGTAAGAGGACTGCGATCTAAGACCCGTGCCGTCTTGCGCCAATCTCACGCTCTCCCATTTGAGGTCTACGCTCTGACCGAAACTAATCTAATTCCCGATATAAAGAATCAGGAATTATTCCCCCCTAGTTTCAATGTTTTCCGAGACGACGATCTTACCCGCCCAAATGATGATGCTCCGTGTCGAGGTGTCCTACTGGCCGTCCGCAATGACCTAAACTCTTCACCAATCGCTGTTTCTACTTCCTCTAAACTTGACTACGTTTCAATAAAGATAACACTCCCCTGCAGGTCCCTGTACATTATGTGTTTTTACATCCTACCGGCCCAACCAATCGAATGCTACCAACTCGCTATCGATGCAATTGATCAAATAATTAACTTATCTGATCCTCTCGATGATATCATCGTATTTGGCGATTTCAATCTACCTCAGCTGCACTGGACTCAATCAGATGATAAATCTTTTTTTATCGCTTACCCTATCTCGAGTAAAGAATGTCTCTTCTTGGATGAGCTCACAGACTCTAGCTTATGCCAAGTTAGTGGAGTCTCCAACTATATGGGAAGGCAATTAGACCTCATTTTCACCACTGACCCCATAAACTCCTCTGTGTCGCTCTGTCCCCTTTCACTATCGACCATTGATAACTTTCACAAACCACTTCTTCTTTCTCTTTTCCACCACTCTACTTTCCGCCCCACCCCATCTGCAGCTACCACTTCTTACGACTTTCATAAAGCGAATTTCCGCAAAATTAACGCATATCTCAGTAAGTGTTCTTTTGATTTCGCCAATATGCCCCTAAAAAGTGCTCTCTCTATTTTCTACAGAGAATTACTTAATTCTATTTCTCTCTATGTCCCCTTTTCGCGTAATAGGACCTCTTCTACGAGCCCCCCGTGGTATAATCGTAAACTTCGCTCTTTACGTAACAAAAGAAACAAATTATGGACAGTTTTCCTCCGGTCCAACTCTTTTGTTGACTATTCAAACTATCTCGGGTCATACCTTCAATTCGCCCAGCTCTATAAATTTCTCTATCAGCGATACCTTGATAGTGCGCAATCGAGGCTTATAAATGATCCTAAGTCTTTCTATCAATTCGTTAATTACAAAAAAAAATCCGACGGTTTTCCTCCATCCCTCTCATACGAAAATATATCATCAACTGATTCGCATACCATAGCTAACTTTTTTGCTACTTTTTTTAAGCAATCTTTTGCCGATAATTCCTTCGTACCGGATCCCTCTTATTTCAAATACCTACTTAACTTCCCTATTGGCCCTATTATTTCTCATAGCTTTGATCATACAGTAATAGAAAACAAATTACAACAACTTAATAATGAATACTTACCCGGCCCAGATGGCCTTCCATCCATATTTCTTAAAAAGTGTTCCTCAACTCTTTCACGCCCCCTTGCTAATCTCTTCCGATTATCGCTCTCTCAAGGTGAATTTCCACAGATATGGAAGTCCTCTTTCATAACACCCATACACAAAAAGGGATTCAAGAGCGAAGTCACTAATTACCGCCCTATAGCTAAACTTTCCCATATACCCAAACTCCTCGAAAGTATTTTGCATGAAGCCTTAAGCTTTCAGTGTAAATCTTTTATTTCCCCCAATCAACACGGCTTTCTGAAGGGTAGATCAACTACCACTAACCTCGTAGAATTCGTGTCCTCTGTTCTCTCAGCCTTAGAAAATGGTAAAGAAGTTGACGTTATAACAACTGATTTCAGTAAAGCTTTTGACAAGATATCTCATAAACTAATCCTGTTCAAATTGTCCGTCCTGGGCTTTGAACCCATTTTGCTTAAATGGATATCTTCTTACCTGGATAATCGTTTTTATAATGTTCGTTTCAGATCTGTCCTATCGGCCCCTTTCTTGGCCACTTCAGGTGTTCCTCAACGTAGTCACCTAGGTCCACTCCTCTTCATCCTAACTATTAACGACCTTCAAAGGCTCATTCAACACTCAACACTTTCTCTCTATGCTGACGATACCAAATTTTTTAAACCCATTTCCTCACAACAAGACTTCACCCTCCTTCAAATAGATCTAAATAGTTTTTCCACCTGGTGCATCAAGAACTGCTTAGAACTCAATGTCTCCAAATGTCAATCGATTACTTTCTCACGTAAGTGCAAGAAGTCTCCTCGAATTTACCATCTCGACGGCCAACCTATACCCCTTGTTGAATCTATCCGCGACCTTGGTATATTATGCGACAGGCAGCTTAATTTCCGCTCGCATATTGATGAGATAATTTCTAAAGCAAACTCATCACTCGGTTTCGTTAAAAGATGGTCCAAAGAATTCTGCAACCCGTACGTGACTAGATCACTATACATCACTTACGTTCGCCCCCTTCTCGAGTACGCTAGCCAAGCGTGGTGTCCCTTTCAACGAGTTCATGTATCTCGTATTGAGAGGATCCAGCGTCGTTTTCTTCGCTTTGCTCTTCGAGGTCTACCTTGGAACGAACCTCTAATCTTACCTCCCTATCGAGACCGTCTCAAACTCATTAACCTGAATACCCTTGAGGAACGAAGGGACGCAGCAGACATTTTGTTCATTCACCGACTCCTCTCAGGCTCCGTCGATTGCATGCCTCTTTGCAACTCCATTTTCTTTAACACTAACCCTCGTAATCTACGTTCCACCCGTCTTTTTATCTACCTATCCACCGCACCACATATGGCTCTAACGAACCAATCTCCCGTATGCTGCGTAAGGTAAACTCCAACCTTTCCGTTTTCGATTTTAATCGCAGCACACTTTCCCTCACATTCGATCTCCTTCACCATCCTTAGCTTTAAGCCCTAGTATTAGTTCTAGTCTTAGTTTTTAAGCTTGTATTAAGCATAATAAATGGGGGCGTTAGCCCCCACCAAAAATTTAGTTTAGTTAGTTAGTTAGTTGACTTTTATTTTCAATAAATGTTTTACAATGTAACGATTAACCTAAGTCTTTAATGGTTTGGCCTGTGGCCGTCTACCAGGTTGACATTAAAAATCTCCATCTATCATATATATATATCATGTATATAATCATATAAGACTTTCCATCCTTTTTCTCCATTTAAAATGCTCATTACTTCATCTTCGTCTAAATCATGTTTTCCGGACATTGATAGTCGAAATTCTTTTAAAATCGGACAAACACCAAGAAAATGTAAGATGTCTTCTCTCTTCTTCATGTTGCAGACGTCACAAAGTATTGGTAAATCTGGTCTATGGGGTATAAAGTTTAGTTGAACGAGTTCCCCTCTCAGTTTGAAAATACTCGTAGTACTTATTTTTTCAACTGCGTGACTATCTAGGAAGTATGTTTTTTCAATTTAGAAAATGGTTTAGTTTGCTGTAATAGTTCCTAAACAGTGACGATTCAGCTTCTTCGACATATTGGTCATATGTATGTCTGCCAAAATTCTCCAAAGCCAAGTTAAATTTTTCTCTTAAAAGATGAGGATGCTCGTTCACTTGAATAGACAGATTTAATCTGCATTCAGAAGCTGTTTTCTTCCATTCCTCGCAAATGCCTCCGTTTGTTCTAATTATGCTTCTTAAGACTACGTTTGGTATTCTGCATTCATTCATTTCTAGTATTTTTAGGATATAAAGGGTCCGCCATCTAACGTTTTTTTTTTCAACTAGTGCTTATTTCGTGAACGGTAACACTTAGCTTATGTCTAATTTGACAGATAATTGCTGCCTCGGCTGGCCATACAGTAGCCTACACGATCGGTCCAATTTTTAAGCACATTATCGATTGTGTGCAGCTGTATTTCACCAATGGCTTCACGAATATTGTCCTTTAAAGCGTCAATTGTCTCTGGCTTGTCGGCGTAACACTTATCTTTTACGGCACCCCCCACAAATAATAGTCCAACGCTGTCAAATCGCAGCTCCGATGTGGCCAAACGACATCAGCTCTGCGGCTGATAATGCGATCTTCAAAAACAGGGCGCAAAACATCGAGTGTAGCTTCGGCTGTGTGGCACGTAGCGCCGTCCTGTTGAAACCAAATGTTGCCAATATCCTCCTCTTCAATTTTTGTGAACAAAAATTCCTTCAACATGGCCCGATAACGATCGCCATTGACTGTAACGGCCACTCCTTGCTCATTTTCGAAGAAAAATGGCCCAATTATGCCTCTGGACCAAAATCCGCACCAAACAGTGACTCGTTTTGGGTGTATCGGCTTTTTAATGTATGCATGCGGGTTTTCTGTGCCCCAAATGCGACAATTTTGCTTATTTACATACCCGCCAAGATCAAAATGAGCTTCATCTGAAAAGATGATTTTTTTGGCAAAATCGGCATGATGATTTTCAAAGTAATGTCGCAATATTTCCCAGCGTTGTTCAAGCGTATACACAACCATATTGAGCTAAGTGTTACCATTCACGAAATAAGCACTAGTTGAAAAAAAAACCTTAGATGGCGGACCCTTTAGTTGAAATGCATTTTGAGCGTGTACAAGAGCAAAGGAGGAGTTCCCGTTTCAAGATGTAGCATATAGTTCGGGGTATTTTTTTGGTAACCGGAAAATCTTCTTCAAAAAGTAGCGAAGAAATTTTTCCACAGCATCGTAGCCTTTGTAATGCCATACCTGCGCTCCGTAAAGCATTATCGACGCTGCGGTTGAGTGGAACAAAGTTTGTTTTGCACTTTGCGATACATATTTATTTTTGAAGCAGCGTTCCCAAATCGAACAGATAGCTCTTTAAGCAACAGCTAATTTTTCCTCAAAGTGTGGTTTGAAATTTAAGGAGGACGATATTAGGATACCTAGGTATCTGTATCTGGATACTACCTCAATCTCTTCCCCGTCTAACTTCCACTTTTGAAAATGTGAGAAGCGTCCTCCTGCATTTCTGAATATCATAATTTTTGATTTATCAAGATTTACAGTGAGATTCCAACTTTTACAGAAAGCATTAAGCCTGTTTATCATTAACTCCATACCTTGGGTTGTGTCACACAGAAAGACGATATCATCAGCATACATCAGCGCAGGAATTGATACACCGTTGAAGCTTATTCCACCTTTGACATCATCTGTTATATTTTTATTTATTTATTATTAATTATAATGTAAATAAATTATAATTTTTTTTTTCAGCACTAGCTACCAGGGGCTTCAGCTGTTTGGGATAACATTATCATTTACAAACTACTTTCTAAATTAATTTGAGTTAATAACTTATACAAATTTTTGATATTGTGTTCTGTTGGGTTAGATCGGATATTACATAGACTATTGTTAGTAAAATAAGATTTTGTTAAGAGTTTGATTGCTGGACAGTCGTGAATGATGTGCCTGATGGTTAATGTGGGAGATGTGTGGCAGAGATTGCAGTTAGGTGGGCTATTTTTTGTGATTAAATGTTCGTGGGTGATTTGTGAATGTCCAAGACGCAGACGTAGGAAGCATTTAATTATTTTAATTGGAGTATTACTTGGGTATATTACTGCTTCACCTTCTTGATTTATTGAAGAATAATGGTGGGTGTAGTTAGACCACTCTACACTTTTGCGCTTTTTGTAAATGTTTTTGATTTGTTTTTCTACATTTTTCCTATTGGTGATATAGAATGTTAAAAGCGGTTCTCTTGCAGCCAGTTTTGCAGCAGTGTCTGCCATTTCATTGCCTTTAATTTGGATATGACTGGGGATCCATATAAGTCTTAGTGAGTTTTTCTTTTCTGTTAATTTGTCACGTATTTCGCTGATGATTGTGTTATTGTTGTTAATGTTTAAAATAGCTTGGACGGTAGAGAGGCTGTCAGTACAGATCAGAGTTTTTGTATTGTGGACCATCTTTATTGCTTGGAGAACAGCAAACGCTTCGGTTGTAAATATGGAGCAGAATTCAGGGAGGATTCCTTTGCATATAATGTTGCTAGGTTCATTTATGACGGCAAACGATGTTCCCACATCACTTTTTGATCCGTCGGTATAGAGAATGTTCCAGTTTGTGTGTTGGTGTATGATTTCATTGAACATTTGTTTGTAAACTAAGTGGCTTGTAGAGTGTTTCGGAAATTTAGCAAGGTTTGTGATTATAAAAGCTCTTGGAAGTAGCCAGGATGGGTGGATGGTGGTTTATCACTTTTTAGTGATAATTGGAATGCCGTGTTTATTGGACAGGTCGATGGTGTTTGAAAGAGAAGAAGGATACTTTTTAGTTTTCTTCCTTTTGATCAATTTTCTTGTGTCTTCAAATATTGGTGATTTGGATGATGTGGGCACCTTAGCGGATAGATAGTTATATCTGTGTTCGATTGAAGGCAGACCGCTTTCTGTAAGGATGTTTTTAATTGGCGTTGTTCTAAATGCTCTCAGACTTGCTCGAACTGCCGCATGATATGGGGTTGTTAAGCACTGTAGAGTTGTTTTGGAGCATTTACCATAAATTACCAGTCCGTAATCAATTTTTGATAGAATGATTGATCGGGTGACCTTGAACAGGGTGTTGATATGTGCAGATCCATTCTTAGATGCTAAGTATCTTATAATATTTAATCTGGTAGCTAGGCTGTTCTTAAGGGCTAAACAGTGAGGTTTAAAATTATAACGAGCATCAAAGACTATACCAAGAATTTTGAGAGAGTTTGCATTACAGATATTTGTATTATTAAAGGTAACAGATATATTTTTAGAACAAGTATTTTTTTTTACATATGTGTAGGATTTTACATTTTTTAGCTGAGATTTTAGGACCAGAATATTGGCCCCATGATTCAAGGTCACCAAGGGCTTGTAAAAAAGAATTAACTATTTTTGATATTTCTTTACATTTTGTAAAAATAATGAGATCGTCTGCATAAAGGCAATATTTGATTATCTTAGATGTAGAGAGGAAAGTGTTTATTTTGTGGAGTACTTATAACAGGAAACGCATGTGTCTCTGAAGAACAAAACTGAATGACTGATTTTATTCTACCTTAACCTAGTTTTTCTTTCACACGTCTAAATGTCAAGTTTATTTACATATAATTCTTGTTGTTATATTTATAAGGGGGCATTTCCAGATGTTGCGTATGCCACAATTTCATTGAATGCAATTATAAATAACGTTGCTGATAGCGGGGAGCCCTGAGGAATGCCATTTTTGAGATTATGTATATGGGAAAAGGAACTGCTGACTTTGACTCTGAATTTTCGATTAAGTAAAAAGGATTGGACGTATTTAAATATTTTAGGTCCAACTTTCCATTCGGCAAGTTTACTTAAAATGACGTGGGCACCAATACGATCAAACGCTTTTTCAAAATCAATTGAAAGAATTGAAACATGGTTCTTGGTAGAAATTGCGGAAGTAATATGTTCATCAATATGTAGCAGAGCGTCGACGGTGCCCCGTCCATGTTTAAATCCAACTTGCCTTATATCAATTAAGTTGTTTTTTTCCGTAAACCACATTAGTCTTTTAGATATTATTTTTTCAAGAATTTTACTTAAGCAAGTAAGTGCTCTACGACACTTACCGGTCCCTTCGCAACATAGTTGTTCTTCGTATAAGGACTGCCAAGCGGCGCCACTATGAACATTTCCTCAACCCTGAAAGCCTGGGAAAGTTCTATGGAAAAAACTGCGCAAACTAGGCAATGGGAGGCAGCGTTCAGGTGCAACTGATGATTTAGACTGTAATGCTCTCAATTCGCAGTTTGTGTCGGTCTCTGAGCCGCCAATTCAATATCAAGACTCCGCACAGTTTACGAATCAGTCTAGCGACTATGATAATATAGCAGATTTCAACTTTATTAGCTTCACGGATGAAGATGTAGTTGAAGCCGTGCTATCGGTCAAATCTGATGCGATAGGTTTGGATGAAATTACTCGTAATCCAAAATTTTTAAAACTCCTGCTTCCTTTTATACTCAAGTACATAACACACATTTTTAATCACGTACTTACCACTTGCGAATACCCCCTTTCGTGGAAAATGGGTAGGATATTACCGATACCCAAGTAGCAAAGCCGAACTAACATTGAGTATAGACCAATCGCAATCTTACCGTTTCTATCCAAAGTATTCGAGAAAACTATGCTAAAGCAGATGCATGCGCACCTAAGCGATAACAATCTCTTAAATCCCGCCCAATCTGGTTTTCGCGCAAAAAGGAGTTGTAAAACTGCACTTTTACTTGTTGTCGACGACATCCGCAATGGCCTGGATACTAACTGTCCTACGTTCTTGACGTTGTTGGACTTCTCGAAAGCATTCGACACGGTGGACCACTTTCTCCTCTGTAAGAAACTGCGGTATGAATTTGGATTTTCGTCTCTGGCAGTCAAACTCTTGAATTCATACCTCACGGGCCGTCAGCAATGTGTGACAGTAGGAAGCCAAATGTCTTCGTTTCTTGGTGTTCGAGGGGGAGTTCCACAGGGTTCGATTCTTGGGCCCATACTATTTTCACTATATGTGAACGAACTCCCACAACTTGTTAAACATTGTACTGCCCACATGTTCGCTGACGACGTTCAATTACACTTGTGCTGCCCGCTGAATATGCTCAGTATTGCCATTGAAATGGTGAACGAAGATCTCGAAATCATACAGCAGTGGGCCCTCAAACATAATTTATCACTGAATCCGTCGAAGTCCAAAACACTCTGCATTTATAAGCAGTTTCCACCAATAAAATTAGGACAGTCATCCATAGAATACGTTACGAAGTCTCGAAATCTGGGTATTGTTTTCAACGATACTCTTACCTGGACAGATCATGCTGCAACTACAATCGGAAAGGTATACAGTGGTCTCCGACTGCTATGGGCAACGCAAAATTCTTTGCCGACCAAAACTAAGATGTTACTTGTTAAGTACCTTTTATTATCTGTATTGCTATATAGTTGCGAAGTTTTCGGCCTTGTTGACTATAATACTAGACGTAAACTGAATGTGATCTACAACAACCTAGCAAGATATGTTTTTAGTAAACGATACTTCGACCACATATCAAGTTACTCTCTACAAATAATGGGCCTCAGCTTCGACAACCTCATTAAGTTTAGAACGCTGGTCCTCTTGCATGGTATTATACAGACCCAACAGCCTGAGTATTTGTATAACAGATTAAATTCTGCGAGTTCACAAAGAACAGCCATCCTTATTCAGCCCCGATCCCATTGCTTGCAGTCTAAGCGCTCATTCTTCGTCCATGCCACTCTCCTATGGAACTCATTACCCATTACACTAAGGAGAACCACAAACACAAGCACATTTAAAACCTATCTTTTTCAACACCTGGCCAGTGATACATAAATAAAAATATGATAAATGTTATATATTGTTATTGTTTTTGTTATTAATTCACTTTTGTAGTTTACAATTAAATTAATTATATGTAGTCACCTATTTATAATGTTAAATTTTCTTTCGAACCTTCAATTTTTGTAAAGCCTACACTAACTATAAGATTTAATCTTACTGTGTACATATTCTTTAAATAAATAAATAGAAATAAATAAATACTCGTAGAAATAATAGGGAGATAGGGCGGTATCCATTTGTCTCGGTGGATTGTTTATTAGGTTTTGGTATAGGAATTACCGTAGCAATTTTCCATGTTTTGTTAGCTGCAAAAGGACCCTGATTGCAAGATATGGGGCTGATGCCGTACCAAAAGTTACCGTATTCAGTCGATAAATCCGTAAATCTTGGCTGGGATTTTCTCTCCATACAATCAGTTGGTAATTTGCATCTGCTGTGTTGACACGGATTTGACGGTACATTTTCTCCACATCACCAGTGAAGGTAAACCTATATTTTCTCCATCTTAATATAATGTCGATTACATTGTTTTGTATTTTAGGTCCCACCATCAACTTGTCGTTCAAGGAAGAGCCAAAAATTGGTTTAAAGGTTGCGTCAAACACCACCCGCAACCTTGTAGGGGTACTGGATTCCTTTACGACGGCGTGATGGGGAATAAAAAAATGAAATGGTGATCTAAGCACCTCATTGGACTCTGCAATTGGAGACATGTGTCCCAACTCGAGGTACTCAGCCATGCATTTGGCATATTCTTTGTGTTGAGTTGTGTTGCTCTGCAGTCGCCTCTCCAACTGCAAGAAACGCCTGACCGCACCTTCTCGTGTTGGGCCCATGCTTGGATACTTTCCACCCTTAAAAGGCAGACGAACTTGGTAACGGCCATCAGGTAAACGTTTTGTATGCTGTTTAAAATGTTCTTCACACCTTTCATCTTCTTCTGTTTTATAGGTTCCACAGGGTTCTTCCTCAATCTCCCAAAACTTCTTCATCGTTGTGTTGAGGTCGGTTTGGTTCAAGAACGCACGGATTACCTGTGATTTGGATGACGGGACCTTACCTAATAAGATCCATCCCAACTGCGTCCGTTGTGCTATTGGACCTGAGCACTTACTACTCCTCACGACTTCTCCGATGACTATATCTGCATAGATGTCGCTACCCAGCAATATGTCAACCTTCGCTGGAACGTTAAAAGTCGGATCTGCCAACTGCAATCCATTGAGGTAAGACCACTTTTTTGTATTAGTATATTGGGCCGGAAGGAGCCCAGTCAGTGTCTTTAGTACAAGAGCTTGCACTCGACCTGTAAACTTCGATACTAGGGACGCGAAATTTAGATCGACTATTTTGTTTGTTTCTACACTGCTGACCTCCCCCAACCCACTAATTTGGCTAAGTGTCCATCTCGTCTTCAGATTCAGGCGTTGCACAGCTGCTTCTGTTATGAAGGAAGCCCCGGAACCAGTGTCTATGAGGGCTCTGAGTGTGATCAAGTTTCCATCAGCTGCCTTCACTTTAACCAAAGCTGTTGACAGGAAGACTTGCGAGTTGGTGTGCATATGATGGACTCGATAGTTGTAGCTAGTTGATGGCCCTTGGATTTCCGTTTGATCGAACTGTTCCTGAGTTCGATTCAAATTGCCAGGTTCCCTCGGATCGTTTGGTTGTGTGTTGGTTTGAATGCAGTAATTACTTGGAGTCGTAGGCCATTTATTTTGAGGTTTGCTGTTGGAATTGAGAAAAATTTGGGTTGTGTGGAACAAATTGAGAGGTATTCGGGTTGAAAGATGGGTTGTTATTAGTTTGGTTTGACTGATTTTGTGGTATTGGGTGTAGTAAGGAATTGTGGCGCTGTTTGCAGTAATAGCAACATTTCGGACTTGGACATTTATTTTTAAAATGGCTGTAGGCCAAACAGTTTTCACAGACTTTAATATTGAAAACAGTTTGTTTTCGTTGGCCTACATCCATTTCCAAAAATTTCCTGCACTCCCTCAATGCATGTTGTCCCTTTTGACAAACCTTGCAATTTATTTGCCGTTTTTGTACCTGCCGGGTGTGAAGAACTTGAGTTGTAGATTTTGGTTTTGTACCAGTCTTTACTGTAGACTGCTGCTCAACTGCTTCCAGCGTTCGAAATCTACACTGTAAAAATTCAAAAAAGTCTTTTATTTTGGGCAATTCCTTGTTGCTGCCTAATTTTTCTTCCCACAGCTGTTGGCTTGTATTTGTTAACTTCTGCAGGATAACAAAAATTAAAATGGTATCCCAATAACCCACTGGTACCCCTAAATTGTCTAACGAGTGTATAATTTCCTGCGAGGTATCTAAAATGTTTTTAATGTTGACTGCTGAGTCGCTGCTCATGGTAACTTGCCCGAAAAATAATTTTAACTGTGTGTTAACTAAGACCCTTTTGTGGTCGTAACGATCGGTTAGGATTTCCCAAGCACGGTTGTAATTGCCTTTGTCAATGGTCAGGTGTTGCAGCAGCCTTTCGGCCTCACCACGAACGTTGCACTTCAAATATTATAACTTCTGGATTTCCGACAGAGTTGAGTTGGTATGTACTAGAGAAACGAACATATCGTGAAATGATCTCCACGTCTCATAACTACCCGAGAAAGTTGGTAGGGTGATAACAGGCAACCTGAGTTCGGTTGTTCTGCCATCCCCGTTTTCAGTTGCGGTTGATGGCGTTCCGCTAACTTTCGGCACTTCCTCGGATTTTACTTTATAGATTATATCCAGTACCTCCATTTTGTAATCTGCATAGACCTCGCGAATATTATCGTATGCTGCCTCCAAATCCGCATACGCATACCATTGTTTTATTGGAAGAAGAGAAGGATGAGTGGAAGTTGGAGTCGTCGGAATACTCAGATCAAGTTTTAGCGAAGTACTCTGCAATTTCGGAAGGGTGTGTTAACATTTGGAGTCCAGATTTGATGTTTTGAATTGAGTGTGCTGCATTTTGGTCAGTAAGAATTTTTATGTCGGTCCAAATTTTTTTTGGAGATGAATTTGGGTTAATATTACTAGTAAAGTTTTCAAAGCTTTTCCGTTTTTCTATTTTGGCATTTGATCAGTTGGCTGTTTTTTTAAAGGTTTGCCAAGCAGCTTGTTTTTGGTGGCGTATTTTTTTAAGTTCTTCATTCCACCAGGGCACAATCGTTTTGTGTTTGACTTTTTTTGTTTGGGGTATGGAGTAGTTGGCTGCAGAACGGATCGCTTTAGTAATTGTAGCTGCTTCTTTGTTTGTATTGGGTGAACGATTCCGTGAGTCAAGATATTCTAAGACTTTCGCCTGAAAAGTTGTCCAATCGGCTCTATCGGATTGAAACTTGGGGTATGGTTTTGTTTCTCCCTTCTGTTTGTTTAGAGTTATATTAATAACTATTGGGAAATGATCGCTGCCGTGTAGATCTGAAAGAGTTAACCAGCTGGTAATGGGGGATAGTTGGGGTGAAATAAAAGATTGGTCGATGTGCGTAAATGTCTTGTTTGTGGAAAAGTGGGTCGGACTGCCATTATTTAAAACGTTGAGATTGGAGGAATATAGGAATTTTTCTAAAGTTTTTCCTCTTTTGTTCACGGATGGGGATCCCCAAAGAGGGCACCAAACATTGAAGTCGCCAGTAATTAATATGGGAGAGTTTATATTGTTGATGATATTTTCGATGTGGGTGGAAGAAAAAGGTTGGTCGGGGGGAATGTAAATTGAAATGATGGTGATTTTATGTTTTAATTCCAGTTCAACTGCAACCGCTGATATTGGGGTGTCTATTGGGATAGGGTGATGAGGGATGGAATTGTGAATGAGAAGTCCAGTGCAACTTTTTGTGGAAATGTTGGATTTAAGGTTATGGAATTAGGGAGTGTATTGCCTTGGTCGAAGAAGGGATTTTTTGAATGGGATGTGTGTTTCTTGTAGGGATATAATGGATGGGTGTAGTAGAATTAGTTTTTTTCTTTATTTGGAGTAAATAATGAATCTATAAGAGGCATTGGTAGTTCTCTTTGTACTTTTTTTGCCGTTATAGGTGTATTTATTTCTTTTGTTGGCTTATTTAAAGAGGAGGTGGAAGGAGAATCGGAGACATCGATGTTTGTCTCTACTCTTTGAGTTATTGATTGATTGTTTTTTTTGTGTTGTTTGTTGTTGTTTTGAAGGTGTTGAATTAAATGTATGTGAAGGTTTTGGGTGAGTAATTTACTTTGTTATGGTGGAATATAGATTGGATGTGGGAACGGTTATTGTAGGGTTCTGTTCTTTGTAAATACGTTTAGCTTCCGCTAGTGATGTTTCGTTTTTTGTTTTAATTATTAAAACTTCTTTATTTACAATGTATCTGGGGCAGGAAGTGGAGGAAGCGGAGTGGGGGCCTTGGCAGTTGGCGCACATTGTACGTGTGCAATCAAGTGGAGAGTGAGGTGGAGGGTTGCAGTTTGTGCATGACGCTGGTCGTTTGCACCAATTTAGCTGTATGCCCAAGAAGTTGACATTGTCGACAACGCATGGGATTTGGAAGATACTCTGTTACCTTTGTTTTATTCCATCCTATTTCTACTGACTCAGGGACGAGGAAACGATCAAACGAGAGCAGAATGAGTCGGAAGGTTTTTTTTGTCCATCATGGACTTTTGTGAACTTATAAACGTCCACAACTCCTTGAGATTTCATCTCGGAGATGATCTCGGATTCACTGACGTTGATTAGGCAGGGGGCGTAGACGACGCCTTTAGAGATGTTGAGACTAGGATGGAGTTTTATGGTAACTGGGCAGATTTCGTTAACATTCTTGGATCGAATGATGGTCTTTAACTAGAATCAAAATGGAGCCATCTCTCAGCAGAGAAATTTTTTCATATTGCTTTGTAATGGCATCTATTGTTTTTTTTAACACAAATATGCTTTCTGAGGTGAGAGGTTTGTCAGAATCTGAGGGAAGGATTTGGATAAATCGGGGATTTTTAAAGGTGGTTTTTGTAGGAAGTTCAGGGAATTCAAATGAAGGTGAGTTGTTTAGTTTCAGGCGTTTTTTTTGCCGAATAGGATCCGGTAGATCTGATAGAAAACATTCCTCCAGATCACCGAACCTATTGGCGGAACGGTTCTTTGGCCCTGAGGCCATATTAATTACTTACTCTTCCACTTGTTTGGTAGCGATGAATGAGCGGTAAATCAGAACAACGAATAAAGAAGATGAAAAAAGATTAAGTATGTTGATTTATGAATAAATTTAGCAAATACAACAATGCATATATATATGTACAGGTTGTGTGCCGATCGAGTCAGTCGTTGTGTAAAACTCTCTCGTGATGGGCACGCATCCTAGCTCTTTAGTTATACCAACTTATACCAATTTATATTTTAATTATACCGATGAAATAAACTTAATTTACTTGGCGTATATACAATTTTAACATGGTAGCAGAGCGTAGTTTGAGAAGTTTTTTTGTGAGATTATGGATACACGTGGCAGTGATCTGAAAAGTGATTTAAAAGGTAAATTAGAATTAACCGAAGTGAGCCAACAGAAAGTAACTAAAGAAAACGAGCGGGTCAATATGCCAGACGAATTCAAAGTAACACTACCAGTTTTTGATGGGAACGAATATAGCACATGGAGGAAAAGAATTACAATATTATTAAAAATGAAAAAATGTGAAAAGGTTATACAACGACAGCGCGCCGAATCGGAAAATGAAACCACGTGGAACGATGCTGATCTAAAAGCAATGAATTACATATATAGTGCCCTATCAAATAGACAAGTGGAACTTATTGACGATGAAACGACTAGTTATGGAATTATAAAGAAATTAGACAAATTGTATTTGCGTGAATCAACCGCATTACAAATTTGTGTGAGAAATAAATTAGAAAGGATAAAACTGAAAGACTATGATCAAACGAGTGAATTTTACAGTGACTTTGAAAAGTTGATAATTGAATTGAAAATTGCAGGCGCTAAAATTACTGAAAAAGAAAAACTGAACTATTTATTGAGAACGCTACCAAATTCGTTAAGTCATATCGGAGATTAAATTGATGTGTTACCCGAAGGAGATCGAACGGTTGATTATGTAATTAATAAAATCAAGATGTACGAAGACAGAGAAAAGGACGAGAATATAAGTACAAAAAATAAGACTGGAAATTCAAATGTATTTAAAAGTGAAGTAAAAAAGGACAAGACGTGTTATAGATGCCAAAAACCTGGACATATTCAGTACGAGTGCCCAAGCCAGATTAACGTTGGAAATGTATGGAGAGGCTGGAGAGGAGGAAGACAGCAGCAAGGTCGAGGAGGCGCACGATACCAGTTCCATCAGCAACAGCAGCAGCAGCAGCGAGATGACAGCTTCTATAGAAGAGGCAACAGCAGCCACAGAGTACGAGGTGCAGGTCAACGAGGACGAGGCTATCAACAACGGCAAGATCGTCAGAGTTTGGACCAAGGAAGAATGACTTTCGCAACAGAGGTAGTAACTGCAGTAGGTTACAACGTCGAGGTAAATGATTGTAAAAATAAAGTTGAATGGGTTTTAGACAGTGGATGCACTGATCATATAATAAATAATGATAAATATTTTATAGAATCAAAAAGACTTGAAAAACCGATCAATGTAAAAATAGGTGATGGTCGTGAATTGAAAGCAACTAGCGTAGGTAATGTAATAACAAAATTTGTGGCAAATAATAATGAAACAGAAGTGGAACTTAAAGATGTATTTTTTGTTAAGGAAATGGATAAAAATCTTATGAGTTTTGGAAAAATTACTGATAAAGCTAAAATAGTATCAATGGGCAATACCTCAAAAATTTACACGCTAGAAAATAAGTTGATAGCCGTAGCTAACAAAGCAAATAATTTGTACAAGATAAATAGTTTTTTTGAGAATAATCAAAACCACTTAACAGAAGTTTATAGTAAAAATATGACTCTGAAAGAAAGATATCATAGATTATTAGGTCATGTAAATTTTGGATATTTGAATATGTTGAGTAAAAATAATTTAGTTGAAGGTTTGCCGAATAATTTAGAAAGTGAGCATTTGAAGTGTGGTACATGCATACAAAATAAAATGACTAATACTGCCTTTGAAAACGATAGATATAGAGCAAAAGAAATAGCTGAAATTATTCATGCAGATGTAAATGGACCGCATTCTACAGTAGGTTATATGGGTGAAAAATATTTTTTGATTCTGATTGACGATTTTAGTAAAGCCGGAAAAGTTTATCCTATTAAAGAAAAAAATGAAGTTTATGACTGTATTGTAGCATACGTTAATCAATTAGAAAATTTAACAGGAAATAGAGTAAAACAATTGAGATGCGACAACGGGCGGGAATTTCTAAATAAATATATATATAATTTTGCCAAACAAAAGGGAATCTATATTGAACCGTGTCCTCCCTACGTTCACGAGTTAAATGGAACAGCGGAAAGGTATAATAGATCAGTAATGGATACAGCTAGATGTTTATTATCCGATGCGAAGATACATAAAAGATTTTGGCCAGAGGTAATTAAAACAGCAGTTTATTTGAAGAATAGAACACTAGCGAATACAGTTGAAAAAAAAACTTCGTATGAAATAATGATGGGACAAAAACCAGATATTAGAAATTTGAAAATTGAAAAGCAAAAAAGTGGAAGCAAAGTCTTTGTAAGAGTTCCAGAGGTCAGAAGAAGAAGTAAATGGGATAGGAAAGCTGATCTAGGTCTTTTAGTTGGATATGAAAACGTGGGTTATAGAGTTTTAATTAACAATAAAGTAATTATAGCTTATAGATATAATTGAAGAAAATATTAAATTAATTGGATTTAAAGATAACGACGAAATTAATGACAATGATTCAATTGAAAGTAGCGTTATTCCCGAACTTCATAAGGAAAAGGAAAAAAATGAAAATAACGAGCATACAATAAACCTTCCTAGTATTAGTGACGAAAATTTACCAGTAATGAGAAGGTCAGAAAGAAACAAAAACCCTGTAAGCAGATATGGAAGTCCAATATCAAACTGCATTTATGTAAATTACGTTCGTGTGGAGAGTCCAGAAACATATAATGAAGCAATAAATAGTAAAGATAGTGAAGACTGGCGAGAAGCTATGAACAAGGAAATTGAATGTTTAAATAAAAATGACACATGGATATTAGTTGAGAAGCCGAAAGATAAGAAGATATTAGATTTAAAGTGGGTCTATACAAAAAAGGGTGATAATAGATTTAAAGCTAGAATTGTAGTAAAAGGGTTTCAGCAAAAAGCAGTACTGGACGACATTTATTCTCCAGTAGCTAGGACACAGACATTGAAAATATTGTTAAATTTCTCTATACAAAATGAACTTGCAATAGATCAAATGGATGTTGAGTCAGCGTTCCTAAATGGAAAAATAAAGTCAGAGGTGTATGTAAAGCAACCTCCAGGTTACGACGATAAGACAGGCAGAGTGTTTAAACTTAAGAAGGCTTTATATGGTTTGCGAGAAAGTCCACGAACATGGTATGAGTGTTTAGATGAGTTCCTAAAGGAAATAGGGTTTAAGCGAAGTAAAATTGATTATTGTCTATACTATATGCAAAGCAGTAACATTAAAGTTTATTTGATAGCTTTTGTTGATGATTTATTAATTTGTAGCAAGAATAAAGAAATAATTGAAATAATAAAAGGAAAATTAGCATTGAAGTTTAGAATGAAAGATATGGGTCCATTAAAAACTTATCTAGGTATAAATATTGAGTATGATTGTGATAAGAAAATTATTAAAATACATCAAAAAGATTATATTGAATCGTTAGCGAATAAGTACGAAATTTTAGATGCAAAACTATATGCGACTCCAATGGAGCAGAACCTAAAATGTGTACCTGCCTTATCAGTATCAAATGATGTCAAATATAGAAATTTAATTGGAGCACTTTTATACATAAGCTCAAGTACTAGACCAGATATATGTTACTGCGTGAATTATTTAAGCAGGTTTCAAAATTGTTACGATCAAAGTCCCTATAAATACGCTCTAAGGATATTAAAATATTTATATTATACTAAAGATTTAAAATTGAAATACGAAAGAAATGAAATGTTGGATATATTAGATTGTTACGTTGATGCTGATTGGGCAGGGGATATAGTAGATAGAAAATCTACAACGGGATATGTTATAAGAATGAATGGTAATGTTATATTTTGGAAATCAAAAAAACAAGATATTGTAACCAAATCATCCACAGAAGCAGAGTATGTAGCTCTATCTGTATGTGTAAGTGAGGTTAAATTAATAAAAGACTTGTTAAGAGAATTTAAAATTGAAATAAAAAATCCAATAAAAATTTATGAGGATAATGCTGGCGCTGTTAGTATAAGTAAATATGGAAATCTAACAAAAAATTCGAAGTATATTGAGACACATTATCATTTTGTAAATGAAAATTATTTGATAGGCATGATTGATGTAATTAAAATAGAGTCAGAACATAATCCAGCAGATATCTTTACTAAGTCTTTAGGGCGAACTAAGTTTGAAAAGTTTAGAGAATATTTAAAATTGTATTCTGATTAGTTAAGGAAATTATATGAAAAGCAAAATATTGGAAAAGCTAAATTTAAGAAGGCGTGTTGATTTATGAATAAATTTAGCAAATACAACAATGCATATATATATGTACAGGTTGTGTGCCGATCGAGTCAGTCGTTGTGTAAAACTCTCTCGTGATGGGCACGCATCCTAGCTCTTTAGTTATACCAACTTATACCAATTTATATTTTAATTATACCGATGAAATAAACTTAATTTACTTGGCGAATATACAATTTTAACAAAGTAAACACGTGAGAGATAAGAAAACACTTGGAACAGATCAACAGGCTGCGATGCGAAAGCTTTGACGATCAGCCGACGACTGTGCATCTGTTATATCGTTGATGTATAATATAAAAAGCAGAGCACTTAAAATACAGCCTTCTTTAACACCCATTGAAGTTTCAAACTCTTCAGAAATTAAGTCTCCATCCCATACATATGCAATATTATTCTCACACAAGGCTCTCAGGATTCGAATAATTTTACTTGATACACCGATTTTGGAAATCTTGTAAAAGAGTGCTTCACGTGGTATTGAATCGAACGCTGCTCGAAAATCTACAAGGAAGGCGTACAACTTTTTTTTCTTGCTCTTATATGTTTCAGCAATGTTTGTTAAGCAGAATATCTGGTCGATTGTAGAATAACTTTTCCTAAATCCAGCTTGGAATTCTTTAAGGATGTTATGTTCTTGTACCCATTCATACAATCTTTTGCAAATTAATGAAGCAAACAATTTGGCTGAAGTGTTTAAAAATGTGATTCCTCTGTAGTTCTTCGGGTCTCTGTAATCGCCATTTTTGTGTAAGGGAAAAATTATTGCTTTCCTGAACACGTCGGAGATATTAGCAGAGTCGAATATTCGATTAAATTCAATTGTGACAGAATTCATAAACTCATATGTGCAATTTTTATAGAACTCAAACGGGATGCGATCAATACCAGGTGCTTTATTTGATTTCGATTTGCATATTACTTCATTGACTTCTTCCAGGGTAAATGCAGAGTCTAATTTTTCGTCTAAGAGCAGAGGGGCTGCATATTGTAGTAGCGGCGAGGTTAATGGGGCATTGAGAACTTTATCGAAATGAGTCCTGAGTTGCGGGGCTTTAAGAGTTACAGAGATGTGTCCGTTTAGGTATTTGACAGCTTTCCAGAACTGGGCAGAAGATTTTGAATTATTTATAATCGCAATGTTTTGTTGTTCAAAGGCTACTTTTTTGATGTAACAGATGTGTTTGTATTCCTTGCTGGCATCTTGATAGAGTGCTTTAAAGTTATTGGAGTTATTCGACCTTAGAAGTTTGAGAAATTTAAAAGATTTGGTTCTAGCTTTATTGCAATCAGAATCATACCATTTTTGTTTATATATTTTATGAGTTTTTAAATCTTTCTGCTGCCGAATGGATTTCTTTATTATTTCCGTTAGAGCTTCAATATTGGCTGTATAACGCTGTGTGCGTAGTTCCATAAGATTCACATTCATGTTTCGCTGATACGATTCCATTATTCGGTCATTCCAGACAAATTTCGGCAAAAGGCTTAATGGTTCTGTGCAAGCATAGTTGCCGCTAGCAGTATAATTAAGGGTTACTTCCAAGGGCATGTGGTCCGAAAAGATCTCGGTTCCTACTTGAAAACTGTCTAGAAGCTTGATTCAAATTCCCGAAACAAAACAGTAATCTATTATTGAGCATGATGTTCCTTTTTTTTTCAGTTTTCAATGCATTTTATTTTCTTAATCACTAACTCTTACATACTAACAAAAAATGCTTAAATGCTAGCTTAAAATTACTTAACAATCTTGTACTAACTTACTGGCCCCACACAGGCACTCTAAGCTACTCTAAATTCTTATATGTATGTCTTTCGACTTCATTTATATTTTATTTGGAATGTTTCTTTTATATACTTAGGGCTAAGAAAAAAATTTGATTACAAAAACTTAGCATATGGACAATTTTTTATTTTTTATAAAAACTTAGTATCTAACTTAAAATCAACCTTAGTCTACTTAACCTACATACACAAAATACACATAAAGAACACTTAGACGTTATACACAATAATACACATATGTTAGTATATACCTTTATATACACTAACACATGTATATATTACTTAAATGCTAACCTAAACCTATGTAAGCTGGCCATCGCTATTTACAAAGCAAATATATTGGTCAGCCCTGCCTCATTAGTGAGGCTGGTCCGTAATTGACGGAAACGACGACGAAACATCTTCTCCATCATTCAACCACCAGAAATGCTGGTGCTGCCGAACGACATCCCTCTTATCGCGATTCCCCACCGCTCTACTGAACCTGAGTCGATCCACACTGCCGTGTGCGATGTCTCTGTTGTAGTTGAGTCGCCTGTCCCCAGCTGTCCAAGCGACATGGAAGATTAACGGGACCGCTGATATTTTCTGGATCAACCCTTTCTGATCTAGGTAGAGGAATGCTTCCGGTGGAACGAAGCCGCAGATCGCACACTCTCGTGGTAAAGGTAATTGGGGTAGTAAGCCCCAGACATCAGGTTATTCGTCGAGGTCATTGCTCTTGCAATGTGCCTTCGAGTCAGCTTAATTACGAAGTTGTCCACTCGTATTAGGTTCGCCCTGTTGTAAAGGACCTCATTAGGATAAAATTGTTTGTACTCCGACTCTGGTGTTCTGTACAAGCGAAGGCAAGCCCTCCCAAACACCCGAATCTTTTCCATTAAGCTTGCTCGTACATTGAACCACACGAGACAACCAAATACCAGCATGGGCCTGATAAGGGTTGGTTTCCGACTTCTGAAAGTTGATTTTCAACTTCCAGTCATCGCAAAATCGTCTTATCTTATCGCAGTCACGCTGCAAGAGAGTGTTAATGACCTCGATTTTTGGACCTGTTCTGTACGCTATCGAATCGTCTGCGTACGCAATAGTATGGGGAAGTGAACCTATCAAGTCGCTTGTAAAAATGTTGAATAGGATCGGCGAATTGACGGCGCCTTGCTGAAGACCATTTTTAATCTGAAATATTCCAACAGAAGTCACATCACCATTCTTCACGATGAACTGTCTGTTGTGTAGCATATTATTAAGAATGTACAAGAGTGGTTTACTGATCCCCAACCCAGTCAGCTTATAGAAAAGACCCTCTAACCATACGGTGTCGAAGGCCTTCTCCATGTCAACAAGGCAGGCACCAGTGCACTGTTTCTTGCCTTTGTTCCATTGGATATCGGACACCAGTTTAGACGCGGCATGTGAGATATCATGTCCCGCCTTCAAACCGAATTGATTATCCGGAACTATATGTTTGTCCTCAACCCACCTAGACAGAGCTCTATTGATTACCTTTTCAAAAACCTTACTGATATTCGGAAGGAGACTTATCGACCGGAGATTCCACCGCTTCTAGAGGAAGATGTCGAAGCACGATGTTCGGAATACCATCGGTCCCCACTGACTTCTTAGCCCTGATTGTGTCGAAGATCTCACGGAGTTTTTGCTTCGAAATGAACGGGGGTAGGTCACCTTCTCTGGCAATGACGTTATTTGCCATATTTTCGTCGGTGAACCGGGTGAAACCAGAGCTCTCGGATCGCCAGTTCCCTATTTCATTTCGAATGCAGAAGTCGTGCACCAAGACGCGATTGTCCAGGTCGTAATTAGGGCCAATGGTATCAATGGCCTTGTATACTTCCTGGAAAGTCGCCCCTATGGTCTCAACCTTCTCCTGTGGATCCTCGATCACAAAGAAGGCGTCATCATCAGCGGCCTCATTTGGATCAATACCTGCTATTGTCAGTAACCGTTCGTTGTCTGTTGTCCGGGCTATTTTAAGACACTGAAGGTCGTTTTGATTTTTTCTCCGAAATAGTTTATTTATTTGCGGAAACATATTCGGGTTGCTGGTGTTTACAGCCCGAACCTTGTTGTTCCAATACAAACTTACAGAAATTCTGTAATTCTCTTTTTTTAGCGTTTGAATATTTTTAATCGACGACTTCAGTGTCCTAATCTCCGGGTCGTGTCGGTCAGTTAACATATTCGGGTTGCTGGTGTTTACAGCCCGAACCTTGTTGTTCCAATACAAACTTACAGAAATTCTGTAATTCTCTTTTTTTTTAGCGTTTGAATATTTTTAATCGACGACTTCAGTGTCCTAATCTCCGGGTCGTGTCGGTCAGTTAACTGTCTGTACAAGTTTTTAAGTTTTGTCAGAAGTCTACTTTTCTGTCGGTGCAGTGCGTCAATAGTAGAATTGCGGAACAGGTCTTCGTTAGTCGTACGTCGATACCGCGGTATTGTAGTGTCCATAGTTTGTTTAATTGTCTCGTCCATTTTTATTAGGTAATTGTCGATCTCCTCGTTTGACAAATTCCTATTGGACGGTGGGTGGAGCGTGTTCGAGGAGAGTGCTCTTGTCAAGGTTGCGGAGAAGCGTGTCCATCGAGTCTTTCTGTAGTTGTAAGAATATCTTTGGACAAACTCCCCCAATTCTGCAATTTCGTTAGGAACTGTAATTTCGGTGCTAAAACCGCAATGGTCGCTGTCATACACGAATGTGCGCAGACAGTTTAGCGTTTGTAAATTCGTACCTGTCAGTCGTATGCATTCGTCGTACAGCAGTAGATCCAAATAAGACCCGCCTCTGGGAAACGACGGGTTATCAGACGGAGTCTGTACATGACATCGTGCTGACCCCACCAATCGAGTAGGAGGTTCCCTCTAGTATTTGGCAAATTATTTCCCCAATCTCTGTGTCTAGCGTTGAAATCTCCGCCGATTATAAAATAATTCTCCCCCGATTCCAGCCTCAGAAGTCGAAAAAGCGTGTCGAGCTCTGTAATGAATAGGGTGGATTGTGAAGTATCAGGTGCATAAACAGAGGCCAAGTACGGCCGCTTTCCACTGCGGAGCGGGATGTAAACAACGACTGCCTCCAACACCCGGAACCTGCGCAACACGTACTTGTACACTCTGTGAAATTTTATACCTTCTTTAATGAAGATCGCGACACCGCCTCCACGTTTGGATCTGGGACGGTTTCTTCTTCTAACGATATAATTATTGTACTCCAGTTTGTGCTTATCGGTTAGCTTAGTTTCGCTAGCGAAAAGCACATCAGGAGTTTGGTCTTGTAGCAATTTAAACATTGCGGCTCTTCGTTCAATCCTAATCAGTGAATTAACATTCACCGCAAGGACCTTCAAAGTTTGCTCCACCATGTGCGTACCCATTACGACATGTGTTGCGTTAGGCCCGGCAGCAGCGCATAGATCTGGTCCACCCGCTTGGCCTGTTCTTGTACCTGCTGTTGCAGCTGAGCCATCTGCCCTTGGATTGCGAGCAAGATGGCCAGCATGTTAGGTGCAGCTTCCGTTGTTCTCGGAGCAGGCGCCGGAGAAGCAACAGTCGCCTGCTGTACCGTAGCCCCCCTACCTGACGCCATTTGGGCGTAGGAAATTTGGGACGTGACGGCTGGTGTTTGCAACCTAACAGGTGAACGTTTGACCTCCACCTTCTGCTGCCGAGCCAGTTTTGCTTTTTTAATGTCGGTAGCATGATGTTCCTCTGATAATGGTCAATTCGCCATCTGGATCTCCTTCGCAACTACCATTCAACAAGCACATGTCATACTCATCAGCAAGTTCAATTATTTTTGCTCCTTTGTTATCACAACTTAGGTCTTTAGATTTGCGACACGGTTCCAGCAGAGTACTGTTGTATCCCGATGCGAAATTATTTTGTGTGAGTCCTACACGACCATTAAAATCACCAATAAGCATTATATCCGTACAGTCCAAGGAGTGCAGTCAGTCGCAGAGTTTATCGAAATCATGCTGCCAATGATTACAGTCTAAGCAGATTGGTACCAAAACTACATCCGATGTATTGAGTTTTAAGTTAATAGCATCCATTTCGCCAGCTTTTACAAAGATACTCGTATACAGTCCTTCGAGGTCGTCACGAAAGCCGAATAGTGTTCCGCCAATTCCTCTCCCAAAAAGTGAAGTTTTTATAGCAGGGGACCAGATTAATTCATAGTTTGAGAAAATATTCTTAAATCTAATTTCTTCATTATCTAATAGATGTGTTTCAAATAATACAAAAATATCAAAACTTTTTACATAATTAAAAAATGTTACAAAATTCGTTTTGTTTCTTAAACCTAACACATTGTAGCTTAAAATTTGTATTTTCTTGATAACTATGTTTTTTTCAGCATCATTCTGGTAGACATGGGCACATCATGCGTCACGTACAGCCGCCATAGAGCTTGTGGATAGACCCAAAGATATTTCGCATATTGGTGTTTTACTAAGTTTGGCATCACTGCTGCGATTGACATTAGCCATCAAATTTCAAGTTTTGTTAAAAGTGTTCTCTTTCGTAACTGTTTTGTTTGTACTTCTGATTTCATTAATAAAAAGATTTTTATTTAACGAAATGTCACCAAAAATAGATTGTATTATTTCAATGCCACTTTTTTCACCACACCTCAATCCAAGCGCGGAGTCCCAAGTAAAGATATTCTTGACAATGTGGAGCATGTCATCCCGTAGAGAAATCTTTATTGATGCGTCTTTTTGACGAAGCTCCTTCATGATTGGAATCAATTTTGCCCGACGTTGTCTAACGTTAAAGGGTAAGTCCTTTTGGATGCTCATTCTAGTACCCTTCAATTTGAAGGCATTCCTCATCACGCTCCAGGCAGACTCCTTCGATCTCATCTTTAGAACTATCGTAGACTTGTTCGTGTTATGGCTGTGTATCCTATACGCAGACTCGACGATTTGATTCGGAGTTGAGTCAACTAACCCGGCGCAAATGGATTTTGCCTTTTCGCTCATGTCTACTTGATCTTCAACAGGCAGGTGAACAACAAGATTCGCTTCAGTACTTATCTGTACGAGTCGGTCAAGCTGGTTCTCAAGACGTTTGTTTTGTTCTTTCAGATACACAACCTTTTGCTCAAGTTCTTCTTGTCGCATACTCAGTGCTGAGATTTGTTTAAACAAATCTTGCAGATCTGCCTTTGAGGCTAATTGTTTCACAAGTTTTTTTTGTTGTTTTCGAGAAGAATTTCCTGCATTCTCTCAACACTCAGAGTAGAAGTAGATCCCATAGCGAGTTTTGCTTCAATTTCACTCAAGCTTTGGTGGCGTTTTTTGTTTCCCGGGTGTTCCGGCGAGGTGCGGGATATTCCTCTTTTTACCATTTATAGGTTAGTTTAATGATGGAGTTTTTAACTTGGCTATAAAATAGCTTAGGTGTTAGAACTTACTCGAATTTCAATTGCCTGAGGTAAAGCGTCTCTTAATTTATAAGGTGAATGTGTTTCCTCAATTAACTTTCACTTAAAATACTTTTCTTTTTTGCTTTTTGATCCGGAGATCAATTTTTTGCTTCCACTTTAGAGATTTGACAGTTCGTTCATCCAATTATAATTATAAATAACAATGCATAGAAATTATAGTTTAAAATATTATAAACATAAAGCGAAAAAAAAAATAGAAATGGAAATAGAGAAAGATATGAAAGAAGAAAGAAAGTAGAAAGGTGAGTAAGTCAATGTCAGGTTAAATGAATTTAAATAATTCCTTTCTAAAACGATTCTCTGTGTTCAGCCCTCTTAAACTTGGAGGAAGTTGAGTCCATAGATGAATTGCACGAATAAAAATTGGTGACTACTAATTAAATGTCTGTGTCTTGGCGGTATTAAGTTTAATGTCCTTTCGGATTGCACAAAGCCTAGTTTCGAAAATTGGTAGTGTGGTGTTTAGCTTCTTATAATCTTAAACAATGCGAGGATAGTACGTGTTTTTAACAACGTGGTTAAGGAGCAGCCAATGATTCATAAGAAGAGATGAAATCACAGCGACGGATATTAAAGATATACCTGGCACAGTTGTTAAAGGCGACTTTTAGCTTTCTTGTAGATACAGAGTCCAGGTTCGAGAAGATTACACATCCATAAAGAATAATAGGTAAAACATATGCCTTAATAAGCTTCAATTTAACTTTGATAGGTAGATATTGCTTGGTGGGACTTAATCCACGGAGAATACCATATATTTTGGAAACAATGTGGTTTACATGAGTATTCCAAGACACTCATTAAAGTAAATACCCAGATTTTTGAATTTTTTCACAAAGTCGATGGTAGTATTGTTAATTTGAAGAAGTGACAAAATAATATCTACAGACGTTCTATTGAAGGACATGGATTTGGTTTTTAACGGATTTAGGTTTAGATCATTTTGTTTGGAGCAGGTATATACGGCACTGATATCTCCGTTCAACTCATTCATTGCAGTTAATTCTTCAGATTTCTTAAAACTTTTTAAAATCTGTACATCATCTGCATATATATGATGCTCACACTTTTTGATACACTTCGATATGTCATTTTTAATTAGTATGAATAAGAGCGGACCAAGAACGGAGCCCTGAGGCACACCTGATACGACATTTAGACTCGTTGAGACTTTACCTTCATAGAAAACTGTTTGAGTTCGGTTATGAAGGTAAGATGTAATGAGCTGACAGATGAAGTTCTCAGAAGCAAATTGATTCCTGAGTTTAAATATCAAAATTTCGTGGTTCAATGAGTCAAATGCTTTTTAAAAATCAAGTAAGACAGCTACCGACATCAAGCCCCTATCAAAACTAGAACGTATATCATCACTAACTCTAAGTAAGGCTGTGACGCAGTTATGCTTTTTTTTGAACCCTGATTGAAAATCCGTTATGAGTTTCATTTCTTCAACATACTCTTTCATTTGGTTGCTTACAATTTTTTCGAAGGCTTTGCTCAGAAATGGAAGAATTGTAATTGGCCTAAATTCGGTTTGGTAGTATTTTTCGATTTTTCCAATCTTTGGGGAATACACTGGTAGTACTGATGGTGTTATAAATATTTGTGATGTTCTTGCTTCTGGCAGGTAAGAGCATTTTAATTATCGTCGGGTGCACACCATCCAGCCCCACTGTTTTTGACCGGATGGAGAAAATAGCATTCACAACACAATTTTCATCAACAAATTGTAATGAGAATGTCCGCTCTGGATTCGTATTATTACGTTCAAAGACGGAAAAGTCAATCGGGTTTGCTTGGGAACAGGATGCAACAAATTTTCTGTTCAGGTCATTGACATCAACATTTCCTGGAACAGACTCATTGCTAGAAATAATACAGACATCACGGATTGTTTTCCAGAATGCAGAACTCGACTGGTTAGTATGAAATTTAGTTTCATAGTACTGTCTTTTACTCTTACGTATAAACGAGGCTACTGAATTACGCATTTCCTTAAAATCATTGTGCATATCGGGACATCTGTATCGACGCCATCTATAGAAAAGAGCGTCGCGTTTTTTTATTTTCTTTTTTATTTCTGACGTGAACCACCGCAAATTAACATTGTTTATTCTTTTGGTTTTCACAGGTTAAACATGCTTGTTAAACAGAAAGTCAATATGCTTCTTAAAAATAGAAACTTGTGACCAGTTGAGATTATGACATTCATCAAGTAAGGACAATACATTGGCTGACGGAAAGTGGCGATATTGTTGAACAAGGCTTCTAGCCCTAGGGGGAAAAACATTTAGACCAGGACAAATAATTTGGTCACAGTGTGCTATTAACTCGCTTTGAGAGAGAAGAAAAACATCAAGAATGTGTGTGGGATTATTTGTATTTGCTAAATGGAAACCTAGTGAATCAATCATATCAATGAAAGTTATATTTTTGTTAGCTAGAGTGTCCAAATTAAGATTAACATAAATAACAATTTTAGGATATAGTGGACCCAACTCCTCCAGAATATCTCGTATATGAGTGAAGCTAGCTACATCAGAGTACATATAGAATGTGCCCACTAAAAGATTGGTCTCGTTGCTAGAGATTTTCACAAATACGACCTCAGCCTCATCATTTTCAGTAGATTGCTTGACAATTCTGCATTTGTATTAATTTTTTATGTATAGTGCCACTCAGTCACAGTCTTTTTCTCTAAGTTGGTCAGCATGAAACATTCTAAAGCCATTAATTTTAAATAAGTCTTATTCCATACCAGGTTTAGTCCAAGTTTCAGAAACGCCAATTATATCCATGCAGCCATCTCCAAAAAGATAACGCATTCCATCAATTTTATGTCGTATGCTTTGCGAATTAACGTGGCATATTTTTAATCATTCTCTAAATTTTGCCGCAATATTTAAAAGCACCTTTGATTTATCCATGCAACTCCCCCATTCCCTCGAGTTGCTAGCTGACCATATCTATGTCGCAAAGAGATGAATTCTTCATATTCTGCTTTGAACATTTTGTCCGGTATGCGAAGAGGGAAAATGGAAAAGAAGATGCAACCGCGAACCCTATTAGCTGTATCAATATGTGGAGGTAGTCCAGAACGCCACGTCGCAAAACCTGTCGACTGCACATCGCCCAATGAACAATAAAGGGTTCAGCAAAAGGGTTCTTCGAATCACAGTTCCCAGGTTCAAGACAACAAGGAAGACTGAACCTTTCATGCCAGTCTGGATAAATGGATAGAGCATGCCCGAGATCGAAGAGACTGAAAGACTCCCGTATCTCAGGGATTAATCACTGTTTGATTTGTAAAGGGTGTTTCAACAAGGGGTGTAGGGTTTGTTTTTTGAATAAAACGAACCGTTTTTGAGATATGAGTATCTCTGAAATTCTTATTGCTTTATAAAATAGGCACATAGGGATTATTTACGGAACACAATATCTTCCAAATGACTGCCTCGGCTCTGTTTGCAGATCCTCTTCTTATTCTCGAAATTGTCGATCACTCTTTCACATAATTATGGCTCTATTTCGGCGATGTTGATGTTCAGAGTTGAAATTGTTTGCGGATGGTTTTAACATAGCCCCAAAGAAAGAAGTCGGTGTTAAGTCGCACGATCTTGGCCGTCAGACTGTCACCGAAACGCGGAATTATGTTGCCAGGAAATTTCGTGCTCAGTAACTCAATTGTTTCACAACTTGTATGGCACGCAGCACCATCCTGTTGAAAGTAGAGGTCGTCCGTATCTATATCGTTGAGCTGCGGCAACAAAAAATTATCTATGAGTTCTCAGTAGCGCGCTCCATTGAAAGCAATAGCTTCTCCTGCCTCGTTTTCGAAAAGGTGCGTCCCTATGACACCTACGGTCCATAAACCGCATCAAACAGTAACTCGTTTTGGGTGCATTGGCATTTCCTGAATCACTCGCAATTTTGCTTATCAATGTGGAAATAGGCCTCATCTGAAACCACGATTTTCTTGCAAAAATCAAAGTCAGCATGATTGTTTTCCAGGAACCAATCCAAGAACGTATGGCGCTGCTGGTGGTCGGCCGGCTTCAGTTCTTCTGTTAAATGGATTTTGTACATATGGAGAGCCAAATATTTCGCCAAAATTCGAGGTATTATGACTGCGGAGAGGTCAACCTCTTGAGAACGGTGATGAATGGAGATGTTTGGGCAGTTTTCGACACTTTCCTTTACTGTGGCTATATTTTCCATTGAACCTCCAGGACGAATACATTTCATCTTCACATGTTGTGTACACACGTTTTGGAAGACACATGATAAAGTCCGAAATTATCATAATAAAATTCAACGGTTTGGATTTTTTCTCTCACTTTGTAGCGTTCCATAGTAAGTTTCAAAATTTATAGACGACATCTGTCGTCTGTATGCCAATCCTCAGTGCGTCAGCTGTAAAATATAGTAATAGGTATTTCAAATCCTACACCTCTTGTTGAAACACCCTTTACGTTAGTTTTAAATGTCTGTAGGTTATTATGAGATGGAAATATAGAAAGAGGGGAAGCTCTCTATCTATATAAGCAAATTCTAATGCCGCAAATTTGTAAATTTGCGAAAATTCCTGGGTCGTGTCGAAGGATCCACCAGGAATAGCATTGCTTGCAATATTTACTCTCTACTGAAAGCCACAGGGATCCGACAGGAGCTAGCGCATTAATAATTCCGATACCTGGCCAAAACCAGTTTTACATGAGTGATATTATAATTCAAAATATCTCCAACGATTTATTTACCTTCAAAATGCGATGGTTGTAATACCAAACATACCAGTACACATCAAGGTAAAATTTCAGCGGGATTCGTATTTCGTATACTATTGTACATAGCCCCTGCTAATACCTCCCAAAAATCGAAATGTCTTGTTGATTTTTGAAATGTGATTGCAGCAGATATGCTACAATAAATAATGCCCATCCCATGAAAATGAAATGTAAAATGTAAAAGGAAATCTATAATGAACACATTACGTATACTCATATGTATGTAGGAGTTGTATTTTCTATATCATCCCACGTAAATTCTCCTAGCTTTGGGGCATCCTATTAAAAATTGTTGTGCGAACAGTTGTCAGGATTAAGACAATATCTGTTTACAAACCGTTAAAAACTAAATCAGGACAACTGTCCGAATGTTAGATATGAAAATTCGAACAATTACGTCACTGGATCGTGATATGAATTTTCATGTCCTCCTTGTATGTATGAACACGAGCATTCATAAGTTATATACGACATGTCGTCGTTGAGTCGATTTTACTGCGTAATAATGCCCTTAATCCATCGTCAATTAGCTTATGAGCTTTTGTGCTGGCTTTTCCAGAATCCTAAAATGTGGTCGAACGTTTGTGGTTAATTTAAATTACCACACTAGCAGGAGTTGGTTTTGTTGTGGGTGCACATTGCGTGGTTGGTCGACATGCGGATAAACTGAAGCATTGTGTACGATGAGTTGAGGAAATCGTTATGCAAATTAAGAGGATTATTAATAATGTGATTGCTGGATTGATGAGCGCAAAAAGCACTATTTAACATTGTGGAAATAAAGGGCAAATAAAATCGTTTTCAAGTCAGTAACTATCTCTTGCCAATATGAAATGGTACCATAACTTCAAATCAGCGGATTTGAAATGTATCCCTACTTCAATACCGAGGTACTCGCAATCCATAACCTAATCCAACATGCCCCCATTACGACCGGAGTTCCAGATGGTACACAAACATGTTCGTGTATGTTAGTCCACTACCACTGTTCAAATATTAAATAAGTTGTCCTTTCCGGGAAACCAACTTTCTCCCTTTCTATGCTTAAATTCTTAAACAATAAAAGTTCCAAGGCAGTCATTTCTGAAGCTTTGGTAGTGGTCCCCGAAAACAAGCATCAAGTTCGTTCGAATATTCCGGTATGTGCCATGCACAAGATAATTCACGACCAATAAACGACTCTTTAATATGGAGTTCTTGTGTGTTACGCATCCATGCTCTGTATCCGGCTGGAGATTACTTGCATTTTCCATTGAATGTCTCAAGTAATTTTATTTGACCCTCACCATGTCCATGTTTATGGATCATCATTGTCGGACGCCACTAAGTTGTAAAGTGTTTATAGTGTTTATGGTGTAGTTATTCAGTGATGGAAGTTTATCAAAGTGTGTTTGTTAGCTTAGTCCCTTGGTTGAGCGAGACTATCCACAAGTCACCATGACTTATTTTTGTGATTTTTAAAGAGCTTAATCAAACATTGACTGCAATATGAGGTCCTTCATAGCACAACAACAAAACAAAATCCCAGTTTCAGAAAATTTTCGAGGCACCACTTGAGTTTCGAAAATTTCATCGTCCAAAACAAATCCACTTGGCAAAGGATAACTTTTTTACTCGTACGTAGCCTCAGTGGAAAAGTTTCAGTCTACACTGTCTTAGATAGTATGGGGGCATCCGTTAATGGGAGATGAGCTGTTGAGCGAACATTTTTATTGTATTATTTCATCGATTTTGGATACAACAGGACATGTTATGAGTAATCATTCAAAACGTTTGAAGTCGCTGCTTAACAATTCATTTATTTGTGATATTTTCCCCTAAAGTTTGGCTCCTTTGTTACCGTAAGTGAATTCAATTTCGCGCAACTCTTTCAAGAACCTTGTTTCTGAATGTGCCCACTTTGATCACAAACAAGTTGCAAAGTATTTGAAAACCACTCAAAAGGTGGAAATACTAATTTGAGCTCATTAGTTACTTCAGATGCCTAAAGTTGCAAACAAATTTTGATTGTACGTGCTAATTCACAATTTTATGAAATTTCATTCAACTCAGGTAATATGTATATATCTTTTTAACAACATAACGCTGTTCATCTCCATAATATTTACGTTGCATTTGATTGAATTGCGAGTATAAATTCATTTATTAACATACGTGGACAGCAATATGAGTAATTTATGTATAAATCTATTGAGAACTGATTTATTAATGGACAAGACTAATGGTGCTATTTTAGAACTTGATCCTGCAGATCACCTGTTCTTTGTTGGAAAGCAGATCTGCAGTGAGTGCGTAAAGAAACCAGAAAACTTCCAAACAGGTCACTTAAGACTAAAGGGCTGAACAGAATGTGTATCTGTGTCTGTGTCGTGTAGCGCTGTCAAAGCTCTACCGCGCGGCATGCAGTTAACGGAAACACAATGAAAGCGACTGTCAAATTTGCATCTTGGATTTTTACTTCTTAATTTTATTAGTGCTTAAAAAAGTTTGTTATTATTTGTGGATAATGGATATGGACGAACAAGAAGAAATTGCTTCTATTATGTGTGTTCTGCACATGTGCTATTTAGCAATAAAATTAGTGAAAAAGAGGAAACGCAGATGGTGGGTTCGTCCTCTTTATAAGGAACGAAAAGAAAGAGGATTTTTTGAGACAACTTTCAAACACCTCAAAGAGCACGACGAGGACCTTTTTTTAAAGCAACAAGGATGAGAAAGCAGCAGTACAATTTATTGCTAGGCTTGGGAAAAGAAAAATTGAAAAAAAAAACATCTATACGCAAGCCAATTGTAGCCGAATGCAGACTTGTCGTCACCTTGATGTGGGTTATAATATAATAATAATAAAATAAATTATGGTTTTCCTTTCTTATCTATTTAGGTATTTGTCTCAAGGAGTTTCGCCAAACTATTTGGCTTGGTCTTTCCGAATGGGAGAGTCAACAGTAAGGGCCATTATCCGCGAAGTTTGTGAAGACCTTTGGGATGTATTAAGTCCAGTATATATGTCCGCTCTGAATCCTGATGACTGAAAACATATTGCAAAAGACTTCAACGACAAGTGGCAGATGCCAAACTATGTAGGAAGCATCGACGGGAAGCATGTTCAAATAAAATGCCCACCAAACTCAGGCTCCAAGTTCTACAACTATAAAGGCTATTTTAGTGTAGATTTGCTTGGAGTTTGTGATGCGGATTATACTTTTACTGCGGTCGATATAGGGGCGTTTGGAAGCCAGAGTGATGGTGGTATATTTATAAAAAAGTGATAAATAACAACATCTGTTTTCCACCACTGGAAAAGCTACCAAATTCGGACAAGGAAGTGCCCTACTATTTTGTTGCAGACAGCGCATTTCCCCTTAGGGATAATATTATGCGGCCATACACTGGAATTTTACTAAATCTGCCAGAAGATATGTTCAACGCACGACTGTCCCGAGCACGTCGTGTTATAGAAAATACTTTTGGCATCTTGATAGCCCGTTGGCGCATTCTCGGAAAATGCATTGATTTTCACCCAAAAATCGCAGATAAGGTTATACTTGCATGTACTATCCTGCACAACTTTGTGAAAATCATAGATTCCATGTTCAACATCCATGCATACTGTCCGCAGAACTTCTGAATTGTTATGAAAATGGTCAATTAATATATGGAACTTGGCGTACAGAAGTCGAAACACTGCCACAAGTTCGCCGATGTGGGACCAATAATAGGTCAGCGAGAGCATTTGAAATTCGAAAATTGCTGACAAACTATTTTATGAATGAAGGTAAAGTTTATTTTCAACCACATTAATTATTAAGTATAAAAAAAAACAAATATTTTAAACGTTTCAGTTATTTTTTAATTAAAATAAATAAAATTCATAACTCAAATAAAAAGACTGTTTTAATTTTGTTTTTCAGTACATACTTCAGCCTCTACTTGGTTTAAATAACTCATAATTTTGCAATTTTGCATTGTTTTTTTTTTAAGTATTCGTAGTGGAAATTTTTTCAGTTTGCACAACATAGTACGGCAAAAAAGTTCGTCCTCGTCGTCAACATCTGTAGCTGTGCGTGGCCTCTTTGTTAAAAATTCCTTGACACACTCCATGATACCTGCCAAATCCGACTCTAAATCTATTTGCTTCCTCTGTCATGCTCGTTGTGACGTAGTTGCATTTCTTGACGTGATTGGAGTCTCCACAGAGTTGTCAAAAAAACGGCGCAAAAGTATTGTTCACATTTTCGAAAGGTGATATAGCCTCTTGCGAAGGTGAATCAACCAGATTAATTATTTTGTCTGGTGGAACGTAGTTACTTACGGAACTGAAATGGCAAGGAAATTATAAAAAAATTAAAATGGACTAACCCAAATTTGAACTACTTACGGCCTTGGTTTCAAATGTTCTTTTAAGAACTCCAAGCACCCTAGGTACTTCCACCCCGGTTCCATGTCATCTGCGCCCTGGCCAGAAACCTTCCGCTTTGATAACTCCCTGTTGAAGCTGTCGCGTAAACCCTTCCACTTTTTTTTTGCACTCATCAACTGTAAGCAATGAAAAAAAAAACAAATGGAAATACAATTTACAAATACGTTTTTTTTACTTACTTGTTATTCCAAATTCGTCCGATATCTCTTTCCGTTTTAGCATTTTTTTTTTCAAATTCTTATAATTTGGATCTGATAAATTCCAAAGAATTTCATTTTTTCGCACGGTTTCGATGAATTTTTCCACTTCCATTTTCAGAACATAGAAGAGCTTTTGTGTACAAATTCTTAAACGTCAATCTTGTAGCGTAGCTTGTAGTTAAGCAAAATTCAACTTCACGATACACGACACAGACGCAGACACACATTGTGTTGCGGCTTACGGCTTTCCATACATTTAATGTCTTGACAGTCGCTTTCATTGTGTTTCCTTTAACTGCATGCCGCGCGGCAGAGCTTTGACAGCACTACACGACACAGACACAGATACACATTCTGTTTAGCCCTTAATTTGGAATAAGACTGGAGTCTTTATAGATCGAAGCAAAAAGAATATAAACGGTGTTTTTTTAGAGGTTTCATTTTTAAACTGGCATCACTGTTTCTACAGATTGTCAATTTGACAGTTGAAAATTGATTTGTGGTTAGTACGTTTTGCATTTTATAGATTAACGCCAGAACAACGCGTGCACATTGTGCAAACTTATTTTGAAAACCATGGTTCAGTTCGCCAAACTTATCGTGCGCAACGTCCGTTTTACGGTCGATATAATCGTCCATCTGAGCAAGTTATTCGGAACACGATGAATCGTTTTCGCACTTCGTATTCTCTAGTGGATAATGCACATCCCCAAAGACGACAAACAGTGCGAACAGAAGAAGCTATTGCCGTTGTGGAGCGCAGTGTTGAGGAGAATCCGAATGAGTCGATTCGCCATCGTGCTCTGTAATTGGAGCTATGCCCATCCACTTTGTGGAAGATTTTACGGAATGATCTTGGCTTAAAAGCTTATAAGATCCAACTTGTGTAAGAGTTAAAACCGCGTGACCATTATATGCGTCTTAGGTTCGGTGAATGGGCCGAAACATGATTTAGCTTGATCCTCATTTTCAACGCAAAATTTTGTTCTCCGATGAAGTCCATTTTTGGTTAAATGCATATGTAAACAAGCAAAATTGCCGAATTTGGAGTTTAGAAAACCCATAAGCCTTTGTTGAGACGCCCTTACAATGATTAAAACTCACTGTTTGGTATGCTTTATGGGCTGGTGGAATTTTTCTTTATAATGAGCGTGCGCTCAAGGGGTTTGTGTACCCTTCAGGTGATTGTACACAGCGCGGGCAAAGGAAATTTAGGGAGGAAGAAAAGAGAGGTACCGATGTACATTATTTTTAAATGTTTGCAAGTTATAACGACCAGGAAATACAGAGATCGGCAGGCCATTCCATAAGCGAGTTGTACGGCTTAGGAACGAAGCACGATATTTTAAAGTAAGTCTGAAAATGGGCTTGAGGGTATACTAATGAGCACTCACAGCAAGACGGGTGTTATGGTTGAAAGTTTGAATGGGCGGAATGCTACTGTTGATTTCAGTGGAGCACTGGTGGTCTAAATAGTGATAAAACAAAGTGAGACAGGAGACATTACGTCGGTGTTCGAGCGTGTCAATTGATTGACTGTTATTAGTATCGTCAATAAGTTTTATCGCACGGTTTTGAATCCTATCTAGCAGGTGCAGCGATTTTTTAGGAGCACCTGACCAGATGTAGTAAATAAAGATGAGTAAAATATTTCTTACATCGCTTGAGGAAACCTAGACATTTGCAGCATTTTTGGCGACATCGAATATGTGGTCATTCCAACGTAAGTTGCCGTTGCCGCGCATACCGAGAATGGAAAGTTTTTCGGTTTCGACGATTCAAGTGCCATTCATGGATAATGGCTGGGTGTTTAAATTTCGCTTTAACGACAGCAGACAGCATTGTGTTTTGGAAGCATTAAATTCCACTCTGTTGATAGTTCCCCAATTGGTTATGCTGTTGATACCGGAATTTAATGAGCTTAGCATACGCTGCCGTTCTCGTTCTATAGCCGAAGAGCAGGGCCGTGAGTCCGGGAACGAATATGAAAAGCAGAGAGTACTATCATCAGCAAAGGAATATATTGGATTAGAAGTAGCAGACAAGAGATCATTAATGAGAATTAAAAAGAGTGTCGGAGACAGAACAGAGCCCTGGGGCACACCAGCATTTATTTTGTGAATATCAGACTTGAAACCGTCCAAGACAACTTGAATTGAACGTTCCGAAAGGTAATTTCTAATCCATTGAAGAACAGAGTCGTCGATCCCAAATGCACGCATTTTCGACAAGAGAGCCTGATGCCAAACTCTGTCAAATGCCTTAGAAATATCAAGTGCAACTATCTTGCTTTCACCAGATTAATGTACGCTTTGGTTCCACTTTTCAGTGAGACATGCCATCAAATCACCAGTGGACCTCTTGCTACGAAAACCATATTGCCGGTCATTGAAAAGTTCTCTTGTTTCGAGATACTTCATTAGCTGGCGGTTTATCAGCATTTCCATGACCTTGGAAAGAACGGACGTAAGTGCAATGGATCTGTAGGAGGAGAGGGATGAAGATTCGTCTTTTTTAGGGACAGGCTGGACAAATGCTGTTTTCCATCTTCTCGGGAAGATTCCTAAAGAGTAGGATTGATGAAAAATCTTACGCAGTGGTTTTGCCAGCGAGGAAGAACGCGTCCTCAGAAGAAAGGGATATATACTATCTGTACCAGCGGATTTATGTATATTAATCATCGAATCATCGGCCCATATTTCTTTAAGTACGATGCCGGCCAGAGCTTTGGTTTCAACAAGATGGCGCAAAAAACCACACGGCACGCGACACCATCAATTTAGTGCGGGAAACATTTGCTGTGAACTGGCCTCCACGATCCTAAGATCTCACACCTTTAGAATTATTTTTGTTGGGGTATGTAAAGTCACTAGTCTATGCCGGTAAACTAGAGACATTGGACGAATTGGAAGTCAACATTCGCCATGTTATTGCTGATATACAGCCCCAGTTGCTCGATAAAGTTGTCAAAAATCGGACTTCACGATTGCGCTTCATTCCATCTAGCCGTGGTGCACATATACCCGCTATCATATTTAAACAGTAATTATCTATTAAATAAAGCTAATATCATAGACATTAACATTAGCTTCAAGTATTTTATTTCATATTGAATTTGTATACCTCTAAAAAAAATATCCTTTATTTGTAAGAACCTAATTCGGATGTGGAAAATTCTTATGAGAATTTTTGCGAAACGGTTGAAACTGTCGGTGAAACCTGTAGCCTGGTCAAAGTCCTCAAAAGCGGAAAATCAACCAGGGTGAAATTACTTAGAAAATCTAATGTCAATTACACTGTGTCCGAAGCAGAGACTCTCCGTCTCAGACTTTCCAAATCAGAACCAGCTCACAACTTGTTCATATTAACGCAACTGCTAGATGGCATACACCCAGCTATGTTACAAAAAGGTATAGCCCAGCTGCTGGTAACTCTGAAAAGAATCTTTAAAGCTAACCTGGCACTGGCATACATATCGAAATCGTGGCGAACAGCGGAAGTAGCTCTTATACCGAAAGACTACACGCTTGCCAAGAGCTACAGACTTATAAGTCTGACTTCAATCATCCTGAAGAGTTTGGAGAAAATGGTCGATTTACATGTCTGAGATGCAACATGGTTACCAACGCTTCAAAATCTGGTATGCAGAACTGTAAGTAATACGCCCTGAGTATTTCCTTCGACATTGAGGTTGCTTTCGAAAATGCAGCTTTTGACGGCATGTGTAATTCGGCCCGCCAGCACGGCGTAAGTGAATCACTAGTTTCGTGGATCATAGCAATAGTGCTTTTTTAAAGAACTTAACAGGATGCAACTACTCTTAAATTGCCTGAGCACATTATTTCGAAAGTAGGTCATAAAAAGAAAGAAAGGTTTTTGGGCTCAGTGGGTATTTCGCTCCATGGGTGGCATCCAACATTTAATTGAATGAGGAGACTAAATTATTAGTGCAATTCGACTTGCTGTTATATTCTAAGCTACCGCCCATCTGATCACGCTGTACAACTGTCTGTTGAATCGTGTCTGGCGACTAACTGCCCTAAACCGCAGGCAGCCCTAGACGTAATCAACGATGGTGCACTAGAAATGAACTTTTAGTCAATACTCTCAAAATTGAGGTTGTTCTTTTTACGAGAAAGGGAAAGCTGAATGGTTTGACTCATATAGTGCTAAAGGCACTTCTTCTCCCAAGAAGTTAAATACATATTTGGATGTCATCTTGGATAACAAACTTCGATGGACTGGCAGCACAAAAGACCTGGAGAAATAAGATCGCACGAAAATACTTTATAGCTGCTTTTAACCGACTCCAAAGACCGGTCTGTCTCGCCTGCACACGGGCTTTTGGTAGAACGCCTGTCTCCGCCCTAGGCGCACTGATGAATCTCCATTCGCTTGGTTTTTGGCACAACATACACTGTAGTTTTGATCGCCTTGCGCGCCAACTATCTTATGATCATGGTCTTGCGGACATGCCATCTGATGCAATGACACATGAAACCCTGTTACGTACAAAATACGAAAACGACTTTCCCTGTACTCAAGACTGGTTTCGGCTAGAATCTGAGACAGGAAAGGAATGTAGTCGTGTATTAGGATGTGGTGCTGCTGTCCTTCTGGAGGACGTCAACATTAGATTTCCTAACTCCTCGTTAGGAAAACTTACATCTATTTTCCAAGCGGATATAATGATAATGAAAAATATTGCGAGGAATTGGTGGAGGAGGCGAAGCATTTGTATCTGTATCGACAGCCAAGCTGCGCTTTGAACCTTGATGAATCCTCTAAAGACTTCCAGCTAGTTCAATAATTAGCAGTCGGAAGGCTAAATTTACTGAGTGTTGTCTGGGAAATGAAGTCGCCGATAAATTGGTAGGCAATGCTCAGATGAAAGTTTTTCAGGACCCAAACCTTGATTAGGTCTGCCTGTGTCCTCGGTTATGGCTACCATTGACAGTAGGGTTTCATATGAGGATAAATGCAGATGGCATGCTGGCAGACCAAACCAATACTTCCCGACATCTCTAAGAGATCGGCGACTGTCCTCCTGTCCTTAGTAGGAAACGCAACAGGCTGCTTACTGGCGTCCTGACAGGGCGTTACACTTTTGCTAAGCACTTAAATGTGCTGGGCTTAAGTGATACAATATCCTGCGACGCGTGCTGTAAAGGTGATGACGACACCGCGGGCTACAGGCACTCGGCGTTGACGTAGAGGGTGCTGGTACTTTAAGCACTTTATCACTGAAGTGCTTAATCGTTTTTCATGAAAAGGAACTCTCAAGGAGTACAACGGACTAGTTCTTTGCTTGAATGGGCTATATTTTCGCTTTATTTTACTATTACTCCAGATACTTGTAATTGGCCGGACTCGTTTATGTCATATCAACTTGCAGCCGTACCAGTGCATCAATATAGGTGGAGAACACTGGAACATCTTTTGCCATCAGAAAGGAGGCATTTGTGGATACTGAATCAAAGTCTAAGATTTTAGACTTAAAGGATTTCCTTCTTCATTTTACGAGCGAATTATGTGTAGCGACAAACTTTATTTAAAAAAAATCTTTATTCGTATTTTTTTTATATCAAACGTTTGTGACGACCTCGCATCACACTTTCGCTCGTCGTTTAAGACTGAACCATCTCAGAAGGCTAATTCCTTCTAAATATTGTAGATGTTTGGTTTGAGTGTTGCTGATTCGGAAAAATGAGTACTACTCGTAGGTCCCTTGTGTTTGCTACAAATTATTTTAAGTAAATTATTTACTCTGCTCAGCTTTTCCGACACTACTTTTTCATGAGAATTCCATTTCCGTGTTTTGGTGCACACAAGTCCTAAAATCTTAGCGTTGTTTAGAAGAGAGATACTTGTATTTCCAATGTTCTTGTATTTTCAGCAGTTCCTGCGCAGTTATGTTTTCTGCAAATGTGCAATGCGTCTATTTTGTTAGTAGATATCTTTGCTCCAGATTCTTGGCACCAATTGAGTGCCTAGTCTAGTGGTGACGGTATTGAACATAAACTTGTTGAATTACGTGATTGTAATACAAAATGTCTAGTTGCTTGTGTTTACAAGAAAGCGAGAAGTTTCTCCTCAGTTCCTTTGTTCTCCGTTGTTTCTGAAAATACTGTGCACACTACGGTCACACTATAATCTGTGGTGATTTTAACTTATTAAAAGCAGCAGTTTGGTTTCAAATGAAAAATTTAGTCTGTAGGAATGAAAATTATCAACACTACATACACTACCCGTTTCGCTGAAAATAGGTTACCCAGCCTCCTCGATCTTTTTATTGTCGCTAATCCATCTCTTGTGCTGCAGTTTGATTAATTATCGTTTTATATTTCTGATCATGATCTACTTTTCTGTACTTATGATGTGAATTTGGTGAAAAATGTTGTGTCTGATACATTTACCTATAAAGATTTTAGCTCAATTGACCTACGTGCCCTCCAGACTGCTAAATTTTCTGCCCCTTGGGAGCAATGCCGTCTAAGCACTGATCCAAATGAAAAAGTCTTTGTGCTGCAAACAATTCTGACTCAATTGTCTATGGAAGCATAGACCATCTACTACTGCCTGGTCTGAGTACATGGCGGCACGTAACAATTCGACTTCTATAGTGAGAATTTCTAAAAAAAACTATTACGCTTCCAAATTGAATACTTCCCTCGCGGTTAAGAAACTTTGGAGCAATATTCGTGGAATTGGTGCCACTAAAATACCAGTGACTCCAAATGCTCTCTTGATCCCGATGATTTAAACGATTTCTTTCTCGGTGAAGGGCCCAGTCATTGCAACTTTAACTTTAGTCAAAATGAAAACTTTACTGTTCCAAGGTTGGACGATTTTGTAGTAACTACTGAGGACGAAATTTTTCAATGCGTTGCAGGGGTCAAGTCTGACTCTAAGGGTGAGGATGGAATACCTATGCGCTTCATTAAACTTGTATTACCACAAATTGTCTCCCATCTCACGCATGTAATTAACTGGTGCATTATTACCTCAACCTTTCCACAATGCTGGAAAGTTGCAAGAGTCTTGCCAATAGCTGAGAAAACTAACTCATCATCTCCTACCGATTTTAGACCTGTTAGTATCCTAGCAATTGAGTGCCTTTGTTAATGTTGAATTCAGTGCATTGTTTACTTCTTCTGGTTTGCATGACGCCAAGACAAAAATATTGTCGGCATAGGTTAGCAAGATTTTAGTTTGTACTAGTTCTGTTCAAGAAGAAACCGAATAACAAAAAACGGAAATAGGCATCAATCGAAAACATAAACAAAGACAATTCAAACAAGGAACGAGATCAGCTTGGTATGCTAAGTTTGCGAGACCGACTCCAAAATGTCATAAACCAGAAGAAAGAACCAAACGCCCAAGGAATGTGGGAAAACTTCGAAGACAATCTCTGCTCGGTATTTCAAAAGGTCAGTTCAGCTTTTGACTGCTCAAATGGCCCTAAAGGCTTTAGATAACTCCGCATCACATGAAATGACTTCAAGAACTATCAGAAATTGAATGCGTGAATTGTCCTCTCGGCTAATTCAGTGGATTATAATTAGTCATAGTCTATAAGTCTATGCCTGAACCAGGTGTATAAAGAACTGAACAATATGGCTGTTTTGAATGTATAAATTCATGTAATCTATTCAATTATGTACGAGTACATATATGAGTATGCTCAATCCAATTTTTCACTTCCCAGCAAATTGCGAAAATTATCCCTACCTGTGGTAGTGGATCTGCAACATTTTCCAAATCTTATCCTCAAATCATCAATTAGCATTACTCGTATATTCTCTGTTCTACAGCATTAACCTCTTGTTCCATGTGGAGCTTGCTATTATTTATAATGGGATTAGTAATTATGTATGCTCGGATAGGATAGAATAAAGTGAATAGGACGCCAATAAGTTTCCCGTAATTAGAATGGACTTATGCCTTTATTCATCCTAATGAAAAAAGACAATTTTTGATGGAATTTCGACTTTTTCTCCAATATCCTGTCATCAACGATGAATGCCTGTCAGAATTCCTGATATACTTATAGTTGAAGATAATCGATACATTAATCAGATCTACGAGAATTTGGAAGATAATGAGCTCTCACATTCACACAAATATAGGTTCATAGTGGATGTACTCGTATCATACCCATCATCTGAGTCCTTAGGCAATAATTAAATTGAACATCAAATTTCAACAGTGATGTATGATGTATTGACGCGTGTGATACATATGAACATACATATGTACAAAGATACGAATGAAACGTGTGTTTGGATAAGTCATGCTGTTGAAAATAATGATTTGTAATCAGAGATAAGGTAGTTTTGACCCAATTATGAGATGTTTGGGTGACAGGGCCCCCGGTACTCGAAACAATTGTTTTTCTTTTTTAAAGATAAATGAGGTTATATACAGATAGATACTTTTAACTGCATCTATCAATGTATTGGAACAGAACAACAAGAAAATATAAGCTACTGAATTAAAGGGCAACTTTTCAAATAATTACGAGGGTTGTCTGAAAAGTTTCCGCAATGTAAAGATAGCGGCACTCGTCAATAAAAGCTAGTGAATGTTAGTTGTGCATCTTTTGACAGTTATTTACCGAAGTTTCAGTCATTTTGGACGCACAGTTTTTAATTGACAGTCGTAGGAGTGAGTCGATGCGAGGGTTTTTTTGTGAAAATGGAAAAAATTGAGTATCGAACAAATTCTTGTTTTTGAAAGGCAATACGCCTACGCAAATCAAAAATGAGTTGGACTCTGTGTATGGTGGCTGTGCACCTTCATTTACCACAGTGAAATTTTGGGCAGTTAAATTTAAACGTGGCCGTAAGAGCTTGGGGGATGATGAACGTTCGGGACGTCCAAAAAGTGCAACCACTGACGATAATATTGCTAAAGTTCAGCAAATGGTGTTGGACGACCGCCAAATTAAAGTGAGAGAGATAGTAGAGGTTATGAAAATGTCTAAAGAACGTGTTTGTTACATATTAAATCAAGATTTAGGCATGAAAAAGCCGTCTGAGCGTTGGGTGCCGCCTTTGCTTACGTTAGACCAAAAACGTGTTCGAATGAACATTTCCAGCGCAGTTTAGGCGCAATAAATCCGAGTTTTGGCGCCCATTAATTACTGTAGATGAAACTTGGATACATCATTATACGCCCGAAACAAAAATTCAGTAAAAACAGTGGACTGCAAAGGACGAGCCGGCTCCAAAAAAAAAGCAAAAATTGTTTTTTCGGCTGGGAATGTGACGACGACTGTTTTTTGGGATAGTAAAGGAGTTATCTTAATCGATTATCTTCAAAAAGGAAAAACCATTACAGGAGCATACTACGCGTCATTGCTGGCCAAGCTGAAGGCAGAAATTGCGGAAAAACGGCCACTTTGCAGAAAAAGAAAATCCTGTTTCGCCAAGACAACGCGCGGTTGCCATGGCGAAAATCCATGAATTACGGTTTGAACTGATTGACCATCCACCCTATTCACCAGATCTAGCCCCAAGCGACTTCTTTTTGTTCCCTCATCTAAAAACTGCGCTCGGAGGACAGAGATTTTCGTCAAATGAGGAGGCAATCACCTTCGTGAACAATTATTTTGCAGAGAAAAACGTCAAATACTATTTGGACGGGTTAGAGAGATGGGAGCATAGCTGGGAGAAGTGTGTAGGGTTACAAGGAGACTATGTAGAAAAATAAAAAAAAAATTATGTTGCACTTTTCAGACAACCCTCGTATTTCTGAGCGTTCTCCGTCCTTTCCGTGCAAAAGGTAAAAAAAGAAAGAGTTGAAAAGGAAAAAAAGGAACGTGAAGAAGAAATAAATCCTGATGACAGAACTGATCGCTTTTTCCATCCACTCTTGGCTGATAAGACGAATTGGAACGTATAGCCAACAGACACTACCAAAAATGAATTTTCATTTACCAGGATCCGAAGTTCAATAAAAAGTAAATTCCTGTAAAGACAGGCGAAAGATCCAAGTACGACAATAATAATTTGGGAAGTATACAGGGTCGTAAAGCTGAACGCTAATGGCCAGCTGGTTTTGGCTATACCAAGGCGTAATATGCGAAGCTATTGTACAATACTGTGAATATATATTCAATATAGTGAAACGATCATAGCTTGGCTCTGTAATTTTCGCACAAATAAGGAAGCAGTGTTAGATGCTGGCCTTTCAGCGTACCCAGCGGTGGCATTCGAGTCCAGAGAGGTACTCACGTTGAATGTGTACTTGTATGCACGAAAACGAAGGTTTGGTCCTCTAAGACAAATTTCGGTGTCATGTATGGAGCTACAAGGAGCCGTACTGGCCGTTCGAATAGCAAAGAGTATAGTTAAAGGACATACTATATAATTCAATAAACGGTATTTTTGGTCTGACTCTCAATCGGTGTAGTGTTGGGTGAAAAACGAAAGCAGAAAAATTAATCAATTTGTAATGTTCAGAGTGGGTGAGATACTTGAATGCTCTAGTGAAGCGGAATGGAGGTGCCCAGCGCGGATAATGTAGTAGATGATGCAGCGAAATGGAATACAAAAATTTACTTATCTTCTGAAAGCCGTTGGTTTCACGGACCCATTTTTCTATATTGTGGCGACCTGCTAGATGCGGCTAGATGTGAGAAAACGGAACAAGAGCGAACCTATCGCCATGCACTGAACTGATTGTCAGTGTGCATGGCATGTTCTATGTTCAGTGTATCATTAGTAGCCGGCGAATAAAGATCTCTTTAAAACCAGATCAGATTGTGTTTGAATGAATAGGAGTCATAACATTGGCGACGAGGATAAAAAAAAGAGGAGAAAGAGACAGACAGTACTCGTAAGTACTCGTACAACGTGGTGTGGATAAATGATTAAATGATTACATTCAATTGTAAACAAGTTCATACTTGAACAGGTGAATTGACCCACATTAAATTGTGAGAGAGAGAGAGGGATATATACATAAATATATAGACTGCACATTCAATTGTGGTGAAGATAAGGGGATTAGCTTATTACATTCAATTGTAAAACTCGGAAAAACAATAAGTTTCGTGTCTGAGCAGGTCAAGAAAGTCTTCACATTCAATTGTGTCTCTTAGCAAACAGAACAGCTGGCTTGATCGTTCTTGGTATAACAGGTTCATAGAAATGAATGACACCGGAATAAGACCATTTCTGTGTGAGACTATTGATAGAGCTGTCATTCGATCCGAATGGCAGAAATGGCTCCGTTCATTCTCATTATATTTGGAATCGGGAGAAATCATAGACGCAGCCAAAAAGAAGAGCAAGTTGTTACAGTTTGGGGGTCCACAATTACAGGAAGTTATCTTCAACATTCCCGGGGCCCTTGTTGGAAAAGGTGACGGGCACGCAATTGTGGTCGAGAAATTGAATGAATATTTTTCACCACAGAGGAATTCCACTTTCGAACGGCGCCAGTTCCGCTCCCTTAAGTCAGAGGAAGGGGAGGACCTAAACAAGTTCATTCTTAAGTTGAGGAACCAGGCAACAAAATGCTCGTTTGGGAAAAACGAGGAACAGAGCCTGGAAATAAATCTAAAAGATAAATTGATAGATGACTAGGCACCAAAAGAATTGAAGAGGAGTCTGTTTGAGAAAGAGTACTCATTGGATGAAGTCATAAAAAGATGTTAAGCTCTCAAGCTCATGAACAGATAACACAAACGGACACGGATTTGAAATTACCAACAACAACAAACAGTTATATCAATAGGATTGCAGTAAATAAGACAAACAATTCTAGAGAAGGCAACGATTGCGTAAGATGCGGGCGGAGTGGCCATACTCGGAATAGCTACTTGTGCCCAGCCAGAAACAAAGATTGTAGGAAATGTGGGTATCTTGGTCATTTTGCCCTAAAATGCATGACAGGAAGGGGTAAACGCAAAAATATTAAAAGCGATGACACGGATGGTAAACGGCGTACGCTTGGACCATCAAATATTCGCCATGTAGAGGAAGAATTTGATGACCGTCAAGAGAACCATAGACCTGAAGCGAGAGAGTATGATTGTTTCAAGTGAAAGACGAGTTTAACTCAACCTCAAACGGGAGCATAGACTGTTTCGTCGGAGGCTCGGAGATATCAATAGTCATAGACTCTGGCTCACGATTGAACTTGCTGGGGGAAAGTGATTGGGAACAATTACATCGGAGTTACTCGATGTTGTGGAACGTTTCGCGCTTATGCTGGGAAGGAATTGTTAGAGACCTTACTTGTGGTTGAGGTGCCTACAATTCAGAAATCGTTTCAACATTTTAAGTAATCAGAAATGGAAGGCAATCTTTGCTCGGACGGGAAACAGCGATACGGGTGAAATGTTAAAATTAGGCCTAGATGTATACCGAGTGAAGGAAGTTCAAGCATTCCCAAAAATTAAAGGTATAAAAATACTGTCATCAAGCCTTCTTTTTTTTGTTATAATTTTACTCTTTTATTTTATTTTTTGTTTTAAATAATTTTGAGATGTTACATTACCGATGTTTATTTAAACTGAATTTATTTTCTATCATTAGTGTACATACATACCAATCTGCATTTGTAGTGTTTTTACCTTTTGGTTTGTTTTCCTTTTTTCTCCTGAGACACAACCGTTTTCTTATGATCTGATTTGGGCGAACAGTAAATTCCCTATACGGTAAAATCTCGTGATATAATTTCCTTTGTATGAACTTCAAAGTCTGACATTCGGTTGCGACGATAAGTTAAAAAAGGTTCGTTGATAGAAGAAGTCGGTTGTGTCCAGTGACCCCAGAAGCACACCTTTGTAAGATTAATCATTTCTCTTTTTTTTATAATTTGTGATTTAATTTATACCCTTTTGCAGAAAATAAAATCCCATTTGAATTTGGAGATATTTGTTTTGGTGATTAGGGTTTTGGGCGCAGCCTCGTTATTGGCTTTCCATCGACAAAATTTTATTTTAAAGAGGTCATCGAGATATTTAACATTGCAATGAACAGAACTGGATTTAGCTGCACTTTGAAATCTTGTCGCACGGCAGATTCCGACGACATGGTTTCTTGCGAAAGGTGTGCGCGTTGGTGGCATTTTTCTTGCGCGAAATTCAACCCCGATTTGTACTCAACTGCCGATCCCTGGTTTTGTGAGAGGAACGATTGTGAGCCAAAGGAAGATGATGATCCAAAGGCATCAGATGGCAAGGTGACTTTTGATGATGCTCAGCGTAACACAGGTATGCCTTTAGAAGTAGATGCTACTGTAGACATTTTATTAGAAGCTGCTGCTGTGGCTCAGGCGTCTGCTGCACAAAAGGAAGTGGAACTTGTGGCTCTGCGCAACGAGTTGGAAGAAACTAAGTCAAAGTTGTGCAATGTTTCGGGTACGCAACGTTCATCATTGCCAGCTGCCCCATCTACTGGTTCTAAGCCCACTGCTTATAAATTGTCGGATGAAAGACTTGCAATGTTGAAGAAAATCCAAGAGAATCATCAAATTTTCTTAGAGCTTTCGTCCCAACGTCGTCAGTCTACACCCATTAGGTCAGCTCCGTTTGATAGCAGAAATCATGACAGTTTTCAAGATTCACCAATTCAACCATCCGACATGGCTAGTCTGCTCACCATTTTAAACCGCAGTAATGTGCAGGAGCTACCATCATTTTCCGGCAGTAACAAGCGAGAGTGGCTGTATTTTAAAGAGGTTTTCAAAGCTACGTCTATGGAAGGCAAATACAGTGGAAAAGAAAATGTCGCGCGTCTTCGCAAAGCTCTTACAGGTGAAGCTTACCAATTAGTTAGTGATCGTTTGAAATACTCCACCGACGATATAGCAATAATGGACTCTCTGCGCGCTATATTTGGTCGGTCAGATGTTTTAGTGCACGGATTGACCGCAGACTTGTTTAAACTTCCACCATTGAAATCGAGCTGTGATCCGAATCTTCTTTTGTGGCCTGTCAAGGTCAATGGGTTTGTGGCAGACATAAAATCCATGAACAGAGAAGAGGATCTCTTTAATGCGTACGTGTTGACCGACCTGTCTTGCAAATTGGGTTCCGGGCTGTATCAGGATTGGCGTAAAAGGCAAGCAGTCAATCCTCGTGCCAATTTGGAAGACCTAGCAAAGTTTCTTACCCAAAAGGTTATAGATTTGCCACCGGATTTGGTTAAACCCTTGGAGATGACTGTCCCTAAAAGGTCGCAAGCTACATCGAAGATTTCCAATCGTGTACTAACGCATCAACCTGTCTCAACTCAAGCTCAGAGTGAGTTATGCTTTAAATGTGGTGGTGGTCAACATGGATTTGGTGAGTGCAAGGCTTTTAAATTGATGTCTCCAGACCTAAGACTATCCTTTGCACGGGAGAAAAGATTGTGCTTTAAATGTTTAAACCCAACCCGTCACGACTGGAGAACGTGTTCAAAGAAGAAAACTTGCGGTATATCAGGATGTTCCGGACGTCATCATCCGCTGTTGCATCAACCCTCCACATCCCAGGCAGCGGGATTGAATTGGTCAGCAAGTCCTTATGTTCCCCAGCCCAACTTTAATTCTTCACATGTAGGAGCAAAGACTCCGATTATGTTTAAAGTGGCCCCGTTTCGTATTTATGGCACAGGTAAGAAGTTTGTTGACACCTTCGTTTTCTTAGATGACGGCTCATCACTAACTATGATCGAGAAGGATTTGTTTGACGAACTTGGGCTCACAGGAAAACCTGAGAAACTTACGCTTCAGTGGACAAAGGGTGTTTCCAGGTGTGAAGAGTCAGTGCGATCGACATCAGATGTGTCAAATATACATAACCGGAAGCGGTTTTCTTTGAGAAATGTCTACGCAGTGAAGGGACTAGAGCTTCCTAGTCAGTCTATCGATTCCTCTAAGTTAAAAGATTTGTATCCACATCTGCGCGGGCTTCCCCTGAATGACCTTGTCAATGCCAAACCGAAGATCTTAGTTGGTCTGGATCAAACAAAGTTTCTGCTGGGGCATGGGCAACGACATGGTAGTGATGATGAACCGTGTGCACTTAAGACGCTTCTAGGATGGATTGTGTATGGGAAGTCCGGTCTATCCGTCAGAGCTGCTTGTGGTGAGGAAGTTGGTAAGGCATCTATGCGTTTTTTATTTCACGATGCTATCAAGTCAGAGGATGAACTTCATGAATTAGTTAAACGACATTTCTCAACTGAAGAGTTTGGTGTAAACCCTCCGAGAAATGACTTGATCAGCAAAGAGGTTAGTCGTGCAGTGAACATCATGGAGCAAACATTGAAGTTCGTGGACAATCGTTACGAGATTGGGTTGCTATGGGATGCGGACGATGTCAAGTTGCCGGATAACTATTCGATGGCGCTGAAGAGACTCGTCGGTTTAGAAAAATCTTTAAGAAAAAAGCCTCACCTCTTGGAATGGAAAAATAATCACATGCGCGAGTTGTTATCGAAGGGTTATGCAAGGATAGCTTCAACAGAGGAACTTGAAAACACTTGGCCCCGAGTATGGTACGCTCCCACCTTTATCGTGGAAAACCCAAATAAGATTTCGAGTAAGCCCAGAGACGTGGCCGATGTAGCGGCGGAAATTCACGGTGTTTCGCTGAACACACATTTACTAAAGGGTCCTGACAATCTGGTCCCTCTTCACGCAGGTCTCTTTAAGCTTTGAGAAAGGAAAATTGCAGTCAATGCCGATGTGAAAGAGATGTTTCACCAGATTCGAATAAAGGATGAAGATCAACAGTGCCAGCGAATTTTGTGGAGGAATGGAGATGCAAGTCGGAAGCCCACCGTCTACATCATGGAGGTGATGATGTTTGGTCCTAGGTGCTCACCATCTTGTGCACAGTTTGTAAAAAACTTTCATGCAAACAAGTTTCGTGACAAATTTCCGGAAGCAGTTGATGGCTTAACAAAGCGGACATATGTTGACGACTACTTCAACAGCCATGATACTCTCGAACAGGCTGTTTCCGTTACGCAAGAGGCCATTCAGATATGTAAGGCAATGAGCTTTGATCTTGTGGGTGTGCAGTCAAATAGCCTGGAATTCACTAGACAAATGCCGATAAGTCACGTTAACGACAGATTAATCAGTGTGGACCCAGAAGGATCTGACAGTTTTGTCACAAAGGTGTTAGGTATGTATTGGCAACCTTCTTCGGATCATCTTACCTATCGGATCTCGGATATTGATTCTCTGGAAAAGATGTTAAATTCGACAAGCTCGATAACCAAACGCGAAATCCTTAGAACTATCATGCGAATATTCGATCCTCTAGGACTCATCTCGCTTTATATTATTCGAGGTCGAATTATTCTTCAAGATGTCTGGCGGGATGGCTATGGTTGGGATGAACCGATATCTGAACGAACAAGTCAAGAATGGCTAACAATTATAAAGGAGTTTAAGAACATCGAAAGTATAAGGATTCCTCGACAATACGTTCCTTGGCCGCCTGATGTTTCGAATGTTACTTTGGTTACCTTCGTAGATGCCTCGGAAAAAGCCTTTGCTGCAGTTTCATATTTTCGTTTTGAACGCGACAACGAGGTGAAAGTTTCATTGGTAATGGCGAAAGCGAAAGTTGCACCCGTCAAAACTTTATCGGTTCCTTGTCTAGAGCTGCAGGCTGCAGTCCTTGGCGTTCGATTGGCATTGACCATAAAAGCATCGCATACCATCCCAATCCAGAAAGTGATCTTCCTGTCGGACTCGAAAACGGTGTTGTCTTGGATCAACTCTAAAAATTACAAATTTCCTTCTTTCGTTGCGGTGAGGATCGGGGAAATCTTGGACTCAACCACTCCTCGTCAATGTTTTTATATAAAGTCTGCGGAAAATGTGGCTGACGATGGCACAAAATGGAGAGATTCTTCGATGCAGAACCATGATAATAGATGGTTTAAAGGCCCTGATTTTCTTCGAAGCCCATTAGAAGCTTGGCCCATCTTACCAATTAAGCTCGATGGGATCATTGAAACAGATGAAGCAGCATCCAAAATTTTACTGCATTCTACTATTCCAATAGTTTCCTTCAATGTCTACGATGAACTGCTGCCAAGATTTCGCGCTAAATGGGCTCCTTCAGTAAGGGTAATTGCTTTTCTTCTCCGATGTAAGGATTATTTTTTCAAGAAGGCGATTCGGAAAGAACCCTTTGTCACTCCCTTTGAATACCAACGAGCAGAAAATTGGGTGTTTAGGAAAATTCAACAAGATGTCTTTCCGGCGGAATACAAATCCTTGTTAAATAGCAAAAGGGTGGAGTTCTCCAGCTCTATTTACTCCTTAACACCGTTCTTGGATGAAGAAGGAACTATTCGTATGAGGTCACTAGCACAGAAAGCTTCAATCTCGTACGCATCTCGTAATCCTGCGATTTTGCCTAAGAGTCACCCTTTAGTTGACATATTCGTGCAACACCATCACGAACAGAATTTTCATTTGGGTACTGCTTCTATTATTTCAGACATACGTGAACGTGCGTGGATCATCAGCATTAGAAGAGTAGTTCAAAAGATCAAGTTAAGCTGTTTTATGTGCAAACGTCTTAGAGCAAAGCCAGTGATGCCGCTGATGGGTCAGCTCCCCATATCTCGCGTATCTTTCGAGTCGAAACCCTTTACCTACGTTGGGGTAGACTGTTTTGGACCGTTACTAGCCAAATTTGGTAGGGGAACAGTTAAAAGATATGGGATGACTTTCACTTGCCTCACTTTCAGAGCTGTACATATTGAGCTACTCAACGATCTTTCTTTAGATCAATGTACAATGGCTCTTCGTCGATTTGTGATAAATCGAGTCGTTACAAAGTTTTTATATAGCGACAATGGCCTTAACTTCGTTGGGACAAAAAACCTCCTGGAGAAAGACGTAAAGGAGATGGAAAAAGGCTTAAGTGAGTACTCAGCGAAGAATGAAGGCATAGTCTGGCAATTTATTCCTGCGTATTCACCATGGATGGGCGGAGCTTGGGAGAGACTTATCCAGTCAATTAAACGTACTATAGAATTTATTCTTAGAGGCATTGTACCGCGAGAAGAAGTTCTACGGAATGCGCTTATTGAAGCCAAATTAATCGTCGTCCTCTCACTCATGTACCAGTGGATCCTGAAGACCCGAAACCACTTACTCCGAACTCTATGCTCTTTGGAGAAGATGATAGAGATGTTACGGCCCCCGGAATTTTTCACGAAAGCGATGTCAACAGTAGGCTCTACAGTCGACGATCGCAGCACTTAATGAGCCAGTTTACCAAGCGGTGGTATTTGGAGTATCTTCCGGAAATAACAAGACGCTCCAAGTGGCACAGAGACACAAAACCAGTGGAAAAAGGCAGCGTCGTCATCCTCATAGAACCAAGTGATATACGAGATTCTTGGCAGATGGGTATTGTGGACAAGGTATACCCTGGTTCTGATGGGATTGTTCGAACAGCAGATGTACGATTGTCGAATGGTTCCGTAAAACTCAGGAGAGCAGTAGGAAGGCTTGCTGTTCTTGATCTTGTGTCTTCAACATAGAAGTTTCAGACGGCCCCCGGAATGTCATCAAGCCTTCTTTTTTTTTGTTATAATTTTACTCTTTTATTTTATTTTTTGTTTTAAATAATTTTGAGATGTTACATTACCGATGTTTATTTAAACTGAATTTATTTTCTATCATTAGTGTACATACATACCAATCTGCATTTGTAGTGTTTTTACCTTTTGGTTTGTTTTCCTTTTTTCTCCTGAGACACAACCGTTTTCTTATGATCTGATTTGGGCGAACAGTAAATTCCCTATACGGTAAAATCTCGTGATATAATTTCCTTTGTATGAACTTCAAAGTCTGACATTCGGTTGCGACGATAAGTTAAAAAAGGTTCGTTGATAGAAGAAGTCGGTTGTGTCCAGTGACCCCAGAAGCACACCTTTGTAAGATTAATCATTTCTCTTTTTTTTATAATTTGTGATTTAATTTATACCCTTTTGCAGAAAATAAAATCCCATTTGAATTTGGAGATATTTGTTTTGGTGATTAGGGTTTTGGGCGCACCCTCGTTATTGGCTTTCCATCGACAAATACAATTGGCTATAAATAAGTGCATTAAACCAATACAGCAATCGCTACGTCGGATTCCATCAGCGCTTGAGGAGAGATGTGATGAAAAGCTTAGAGAGGCTAGTGAACAAGATATCATTGAACCAGTTGTTGGGCCCAGTTCTTGGATTTCGCCAATTGTGATCGTGTTCAAAGAAACTGGGGATATCCCTCTGTGCATAGATATGCGGTGTGCAAATACCGCTATACTTAGGGGGAAATTTCCTCTTCCGACATTTGAGTCACTTATGACTAAATTAAAAGGGTCTGCGTACTTTTCCAGACTAGATTTAAGGAACGCATATCATCAGTTAGAGCTGGAAGAGGAGAGTCGTTATATAACGACGTTTATAACACATAGGGGACTTTTCGCTATAAACGTTTGTTGTTTGGAGTGAACTCAGAACCCGAAATATTTCAACGTACTATGGAAAACATGCTACCTTCTTGCACTAGCACAGTGAACTACTTGGATGGATGTTATTGTGTTTGGGCGGACGAAAGAAGAACATGACAACGAGTTAAAAAAGGCACTAGGCATTTTCCACGAAATGAACGTGACGCTTAATAAGGAAAAATGCAGTTGGAGGGTAAAACAGCTAAAGTTTTTAGTGGAATATATTGGCTACAATAGGCATTAGCGCGGGCCCAGAGAAAGTTAGGACTGTATTAGAGTTCCGACCACCAAATAGAAAGGAAGAGATGAGATCGTTCTTGGGCTTGGTAACTTATTTAGACAAGTTCATTCCGGACTTAGCAGATACTACACAACCCCTTAGAGTGCTGACAAACAAAGACACCCAATTCGTTTGGGGCGACAATCAGGATCGAGCATTTCAGAGGTTACAGGAATCGCTTGCGGAGATTCCGTCTCTATCTTACTTTAGTATCAAGAGTAGGACACGATTAGTAGCTGATGCGAGTTCTGTGACTCTGCGTGCAGTGTTGCTGCAAATCCAAGGTGATAGTCCCCAGGTTATATCTTTTGCGAGTGGAAAGGCGGTACTCGCAGACGGAGTAGGAGAGCTTAGCTTTCGTTTGGGCGGTTGAGAGATTTTACTACTATTTGGCCGGAATAGAGTTTGAACTGGTCACCGATCATAAACCCCTAGAGGCATTTTTCAAACCGACATCCAAGCCGCCAGCCCGAATCTAGAGTGAGTTCTTCGTCTGCAGACTTTCAAATTCTGAAGGCCTTGATTCACATTGATGCATAATGTAATTCCCCATGGTTCTACGGGAGTGACACCATCGGAACTCATGTTTAATAGGAGAATCCGTGATAAGATACCTTCTGTTCATGATATTGAGGAAAATATCTTAGATTCAGAGGCTCGGGACTTAGACACGAGTAGCTAAACAGAAAGGGAAGGAAAGAGGAGATAGGGCTCGTGGGGCGAAAGAAAGTGATATACAAGTATTGCTTTACGACAGCGGGCCTCAGAATAAGTTAACACCAACATTTCTTCCAACCGAATTCAAGGTAATTGAACCGAACCGGAATGAAGTCACGGTGCAAGGAGAGTGAAAAACATTCAGACAGAATGTGAGCCATGTCAAGAGAATACCAAATATCACAACTACTGACCAAGATCTATCAAGAAGCGGCGGAACTTCAAGCGACACAATAACAAGGCCATCTTTGAAGCTGAGGCTTGAAAATATAGGAGGGATGTGGCGACCTCCTACTTCACGCTCTGAGAAGAGCTGTCTCCAGCCACATCGCAATGAAAGAGTTGAGTGAGAAAACAGAACAAGAACGAACCTATCGCCATGCACTGAGCTGAGTGTCAGTGTGCATGGCATGTTCTATGTTCAGTATATTATTAGTAGACGGCGAATAAAGATCTCTCTAAGTACGGATCGGATTGTGATTGGATGAATATGAGTCATAACATATATCAACCCAGAGAAAAGTGTCCCTCGAACTCCACCAATTATCCGGTTTCGGGAAGTGAACACACCATACTCAAATACACTGGGTTTAGTGTAACTAGCTCGGTAATAGAATATTTACGATTTTCTCCCTGGAAAAGATTGTACAGAACCACGACATGGACTTTTCATTTTCTGAATATAATATTGAAGAGAAAACGACAAGAGGGAAATAAGGGACTAACGCTAGAAGACATCGCAAAGGCCAAATAATATCTGTATAGAATATGCCAAGCTGAAGGTTACCCGAATGAAATAAGCCACTTATGGAAGTACGAAGTTATGGAAGATTAGCCCATTGACAAAGTTCAGTCCTTACTTAGATGAAGATGGCGTTATGCGAGTTAAAGGCCGTATCGATGCTTCCAATCACGCATCCTTCGACTGCAAAAGTCCTCTTATCCTGCCAAAGACCCATTATCTTACCCTTATTATTGTAAAAGACTATCATGTACGATTCAAGCATCAGTATTTCGAAACGGTGATCAACGAACTACGGCAAGTTTATTACATCCCTACTATTCGAATGCTCTTGAGAAAAGTTCAATACAATTGTCATATATGCAAAATCAACAAAGCGACACCGGTACCACCACTAATGGCGGAGTTGTCTCCCGCACGATTAAGGTCGTTTGCCCAGGTATTCTCCTATATAGGGGTAAACAATTTTGGGCCAATGCTAGTGACCGTCGGAAGGAACTCAGAGAAAGGATGGGATCTTTTATTTACATGTTTGACAGTTAGGGCCATTCACATCGAAATAGTTCAGAGCTTATCTAGCGATTCTTGTAAATATAATGGCTGTCCAACGATTCTGTGCGAGAAGAGGAAGGCCAGTGGAAATGTGGAGCGACAATGGGACGAATTTTAGGGGTGCAAGTCAGGAGCTCACAAATAGTTTAAAGCAGTTAGACGTTGATAAAATTTCACAGATATGCCTGAGTGAAAATATTATGTGGAAATTTATTCCACCAGCATAACCACATATGGGGGGGAGTTGGGAGAGGTTAATAAGGTCAGTAAAACAGACCCTAGCGCAAATCCAGCTTAACAAAAATGCTAAGGATGAGATTTTGATAACTATGATGGCGGAAGTTAAATATATTATTAATTCAAGACCTTTGACTTATGTTCCTTTAGATAATGACAGTAACGAAGCGTTAACGCCGAACCACTTCTTGGTGGGATCATCGAATGGCTTAAGGCTTTCTGGCCAGATAGAAGATGATGGTTTAGCTCTTCGTAGAAATTGGATAACGTGTGAGAGATATGGTAACATGTTTTGGAAGCGGTGGGTTATGGAGTATTTACCGTCGCTCACGAGACACACTAAATGGTTCAACCACGTCAAACCCATAGAAAAAGGAGATGTGCTGATCATTGTGGATGCCAATAGCCCAAGAAATACTTGGCCAAAGGGGAAAGTTCTGGACGTTCACTCCAGCAAGGATGGATAAACAAGGTCTGCGGTCATACAAATTGCAAGGGGAGTCTATACCAGGCCTACGGTAAGGCTTGCGGTGTTGGACATCAACCGGTTTGGCGAAGGTAATCACCTGGTAGATACAACCAGCTTACCAGGGGGGAGTGTTACCACTTGTAGGCTTGTTGACTTTGTTGCGAATCGGAATATCATTTTAGCTAACACACAGTTTCCTCACCTCAATATTCACAAAGGGTCATGTCAGTCAGCCGATCACCAACAGTCAACCAACTCGTTCTTATTGCTACCGATGCAAGGCACTGCTTCTTTTTTGTGTGATAAAATACATATATGCTATGTTCTCGGAAAGAAAGGAGACCCATTACTACCGGATCGAAGAGCACATCGCGACACCAAATTATAGCTTTAAAGTGGTAAGGTACCATGCCTACCTGGGCTCCGCTGTTTACACGAAAAACGACACAACCATCATCAAGCGAGGAACCACTCTTTCTAATCGCTGTTTCTTTGGACTAAAAACCTACTGTATATGGAGCGGGACCGTGAAAATAATATATAAAGCGGACGCAAATGGACTGGTTGCCTCAAAAGAAAGCGATTTTCGGTTGAAATGGCTAGAATTCACAAAGTCAACTCTTGCCAGCAGAATTGTGTTTAAAATTTCCAATACCACTCACTGACGACGTAATGGAAATGTTGAAAATGAGAAATATTGTACTTCGCAGTTATGGTCATGAGAAAAGTTGCAGAAAATATCCGGCATTCGTCACGGAAAATTAGTTTATTCAAGTTAACGGAGCACCACGAGGCTTCTGCAACTCATCAGCGGTATTTAAACATTTTGTCAATCATATGTTTTGAAAGTTGGTCAACTAAGACATCGTGGAACTTGGATGCTATTATTATTCTCGGGGCTGAAAATATGTGAAATTGTCCGAAGTGTCATTTCCTTCAAAATGCTTTCAACTTTCTGGAACATATGTTACAGTTGGGAACGCACATATTCGTCAACAATTGCAAAGTTCAAGTGGCGAACACCGTGAAGTCCGTGCAAATGTTTTTAAGTTGCTCTGGCCTAGTAAATGAAAATATACGCACAAATCCGTTGACAAGCTCGTTGAGCAAGGATATACTCTTCTGGATCAGGCCAGTGGAACTCAATTTGTTTCAACAGCTGAAAGATGTTCCGCCAGTGAACCTGTTTTGAAGATTTACCCGAGATTTACGTAGTGAAGTTCACGCTGTTGCATCAAAGGAAGCGTTGACGTGGAACATCGACGTGGCGAAGATGTCTTAGACGCTATCCGCAAAATATTATGTTTATTCAGAAGTATCACCAGATACAAAGAGAGAGACAGAGAAATGAACATGTTTAGATTGTAGCATAAATCCTTACCAGTCGGCCATGTCAAGGTTTCAAAATATAAAACAGACAGAACGTGTGCAAAAGGCAACCTATGCACGCGTTGGATAGAAACATCAAACGAAACGAGATAAAGAATAGTAGCGAAAGTGAACAAATAAAAACACCAGTTGTAAGATTTTTAGAAGGCCGGGATTAAAACTATTCTAGTAGTGTTGCTGATCCTACATGGCCTTTCCTAAATAGGAAGTTGGTAGTTTGATCAAAGGACTTAAGACGACCATCTTTTTTTCATGTAAATGTGCTCTATTAAGGGATTATGAACACCCTTAAAATATTGGAACACAGCGTGGTCGAAGGAATAAATATTTGCAGGTTATAATGGTTAGGAAATAAAGAACTCTGTATGGCAAGAGTAACGATATTGCAGATCACGTCCGAAAGTGAGCCTGGGGCTAAATTGGTAAACATTCATGGCAAGACGGGTGTTACGGTTGAACGTTTGAAGGGCAAAAATGTTACTGGCAATTTCATTGGAGCTCTACTATTGAAAATAGTGATAGAACAAAGAAGACATTACGTCGATGTTGGAAAGTGTCAAATATTGACTTCACCTGAATCCTAGAGGTTATAGGAGCACCTGAGCAAATATGGACATTATTATACATTTGGGAGAATAAATTAATCATACTGAAGGCGGATAAGTCGGGATATGGTATTTTTTACAGCCATTACGTGGTCGTTCCAACGCTCGCAACAATCAGAGTGGTATTGCTTAAGGATTTCGGAGCTGGAATGCCAGTGTAAATAACCAATGAACTGAAGTATTAGGCAGAATTTATATTGTTACTACGTAACAACCAACAATTTCTGGTACTACACACTCTTAAGAAAGGCGCTGTAGTTAAAACGAGAAGTCACACTTTTCCGTATACCCGGTGCTATTGTTTTGTGGGGGTGTTTTACCATTCAATAAGTTTTAGTATATAAATAATACTTTCGTTTAATTCACGAAACTCTCTCTTTAGCATTCAATTCAACAAAGGACAAAGGCTTTTGGGAAAATTATAAGCTTTTGGATTCAACTAGACTTAGCACTTTATACAATATCTGTCTGGTGCGACTGCTTCCCCATGTCAACCTCTTAAAATTTAATCGGCGATTAGCTCCCAAAACGTGCGGAAAATGTTTAATGCAGATATTTTTTTTTACCACGATCTCAGTTGCAATAACGGAGAACCCTTGTACATAAACTTTCAGTTGTTAAGTTTTTAAGACACAGAGTTTAATGAGTATTTAAGTTTACAGGGTCATACTCCTCATTAGTGATTAAATGTCAAACCAACTGTCACATTGAGCTGTCAAGCTTCATTTATTTTCAGTATAGAGTGCCATTTCATCAGATTGTACGCCTGTGGCATCATTGGGGCTTATTTCCTGAAAACTGAGGCCGGAGCACAAGCTGCTGTCAATAGACACCGTAGCAATGCGAGGATCAACGATTATTTGTTTATTTGTTCATAAATTTGCATGACACCAATGCGAAAGAATTATGGTTCCAAAAGGATGGTACTCCGCTCCATACTACCAACTTTATTGTAAAACACAATTTGCAATAGAGTCATTTCAAGAAATAGACCCATCAATTGTCCACTAAGATTGCGGGTTTTAACGCCATTGAACACTAGTTTATGCCCGTAAACAGGAACGATTGACTTTTTGAAGCAACATTGTTCGAGTAATACGCGATATATGCCCCCGATTGTCCGGAAAAATGGTCAAATATTGGACTTTTAAAATGCACTTTCAATGATGCAGCCGTGGTGGACAAATACCCGAAACTCTTTTCAAATATTAAATGACACAAAATAGTCCTTCGAATGGATACAGTAATATAAATCATCTTCAAATTTATTTCTTTGTGTTTTTTTCATTTAACCAATAAAATTTTAACCTTTAAAAAAAAACACCCTTTGCTTTCAATTTAGATTTGAGGCTGTTATGTTTGCCCATGTAAATACCCAGTTAGAACTTATTTTTCAAACACGTTTTGCTATTTCCGAACGCACCCTAATGGGTTCAGCAAAAATCTCTACATCCATTTAAGTTTGAAGCAGTTGAACCGAAACAAATTCATACTTAATATAAATCAATTGCAATTAGAACAAAAATAAATTAAATATTAAAAAAAAGCAACATTTTATTGGTCCAATCAATTTCACTCATCCACTGTTCCAACTACTCCCCGTAAGATGTCACTGGGAAATGTGACAAATTTCTCCCAGTATTTTCCAAACCCATCCTAAAAAGACTCTTGTTTGTTTGGTTGCGAAAAAATGGCGGAAGTATTGTGTACAATTTCTTCAATTCCACTAAAAATTTAGAAATTCCAACCAAATTCTCTGAAAATATGTAAATTTCCCATTAAAACTCATTAGAAAATTTCAAATAATATCACCCTTCACTAAAGTATAAATAGAAAAAGTGTATTTTCAATTTAAAATTACGTGAAATGTTTAAAAAATAAAAAAACGAAAAAAGAAGTCAAATTGACTCGTCGTCATTTTTTGACAAATTGACGAAGAGCAAAGCAAGAGTGCGTGCGTGAACAAATTCACTCGTTTCATCCCTCTCACTCCATTTGGTTTTTCTCGTTACATTTCGTTCCAGTGCGCCCATACTGAAAGCCAAAAAAAAAATCCGACTACGAGAATTTTTGAGGTGAGGTGTTTTGTGTTTGATATTCTAATGCCCTTACCGGCGAAAAAGGGCAATGAAGTAAGAATTCGCAAATAATTGTATCGAAAAGGTTGAGAAAAACACGCGTAGGAATAGATTTTCAGTGAAAGCGGTGGCGGAAAAATGTCAGGCGGTCGAGAGTCGTCTTCGTCAAATGGTTCGACTCGTTCCAACAACGGAGTTGCAACGCCGCCCTCAGTGAACGGCCATCGATCTCGTGGTCGACCGGCTAAAAAGCCAGCCACCTGCACTTGGTGCTCCGAAAGTAAACAACCACTGCAATACGTATTGCCAACGCAAAACGGCAAAAAAGACTTCTGCTCCGAACTGTGTATATCCGAGTTTCGTAAGGCGTATAGCAAAGGGGCTTGCCTCCAGTGTGATAACGTCATTAGGGAGAGTGCTCCGAGCCGAGAATTCTGCTCGATGATGTGCATGAATAAAAATCAAAAGAAGAACGGTAATAGGACATCCCAGAATAACAATAACAATCGCGCTGAGCAGGAAAGGAACCACAAGATGAGCCCGGGATCGTGCACCCCAACTGGACCGTTTCAGTACGAGAGCTTTCACGTTTTCGACTGGGATGCCTATCTGCAGGTGAGTTAGCTTGGTGTATCCTCTTTTATATTTTCGATGGTTTCAGTTGGAAACCGACACTGGGTCAGTGTAGGAAAACGTTTGTTTCTGTTTCCTGTTGTGACAGCAACCTACGACTTGGTTATGGTTATTGCGTGGCAGAAGTAATCGTCTCTAGCGCATTTGCATTTACGACGATGCTGTAGGTAGCGATGATGAGTGTGCTCGAATTGCGTTCTAATTTACAGCTATTCATCGATTTTAACATTTTAACAAATTGTGCGCACCTGAGAACGATTTATTCAACTCAGTTCAAGAGGAGATGCTGTAATCCAATAAGTGGCGTCTGCTTCGGCATCGGTCGCAGTAGTTTCGGAAAGTGAAAGCGCTCTGCCAGGAGTTCAATGACCACATAAAATTCCATACGAGTTTTGAGCCCGTTGACAGAGTTTGTTTACACGGATGGGACTCCACTTATTCTCCACTTTTTGTTTGTTTACTGTTTGGGGGATTTATTTGCCAGTTATATTGGCTTTGTTTAAAGCATTGATGACAAATCTGAACAGTCATTAGTCATTGGGCTGGTGGGTCAATCTATGGTTTGTTTTGGCAAGCGCGCACGCAAATATTTGAATTCGAAACTGACACAAAGAGTAGTTTTTTGTGTCCTTCAACAGATTGATGCCTTACCTATCAACCCATTTTCTTGCGCATCCAATTCGCTTTTCTAGAGTCGCTGGGATTGAAATGTTACGCGCGATACCCATAGTTTGATGGCAAAGGATCAAAACATATAGTTTACGAGTTTAGAGTTTAAGGGTGAGAGCAAACTGTCTTAAACTTTCACAGGGAAACTGTACGAGTAGTGCGAACGAGGTGAGGGTCACGTTTTAATATCCGATAACAATAGAAAACAACCCTCCTTACAAAACATGGGAACGAAGCGTTTGAAATGTTTAAAATTTCATTCCCGTATGGGACACTCATTTGAAATTGAAGAGGACGCCAATATCACGAATGGTCGCATCAAATCTAGATGATTTTCAATGGATGTGTTAGTTGAGTTGTGCTTTTGTGATGACATTGTTCATGCTTTCGATATTGTTGCCCCAAATTGATAGACAATCAAGCAATCTCCAATCGAATTCGTGGTACTTAGTAGCCCTAAATTGAGCGTATAATGACGTATTAAGTTACTCGCCACTGAAAACTGTGCCACGGACTAATTATCAATTAGGTTTACCTTTCAGTGAAACCAAACAGGGTTCAGGCTGATATCTACTCGTAAACAGATGTTAGAAGAAATCCCTTGGGAAACAGGCGCTCTACAAAGGAAGTACGGCTTTTGATGAAGGTCGATTCTTACGAATATAGCGCACGATCAGATAACGACTGCGATGAAGATTTTCGACATAATTCACATAGGGGAGATGGGTAGAAGTAGGAAAACTAGAAAAATTCGCGCTTTATTGCAAGTACATAGACATGTCGGAGATTGTACAGGGTTTTTCATTAGATGCGCTCCAATTTGTAAAAATAAAAAGACGTGTTGTTAGAATTTTTCATCACTATCGCATTCAAGAAATTCGTCTTCAAGTCGTCTAAAGTTTCTGGCTTGCTGGCATAGAACAGAGACCTAGGTTTAGTGTGTTAAATTGAACAACCGGCGCGCCAATTGACAAGACCACTTCTGACCTTCTATTTCAATTTTTTACCACGAAAAGTTAGTTAACATGGAGCGATCTCCATTGATTGTAACCGACTCGCCGTCATCAACACCAAACAGTCAAAGTTTTCGTACGTAAAAGACATTCGCTAGACCAGTTTTGGTTATTCACAGAGCCATTTAACCAAAACTATACCATGTCACTGAGAATGAATCCATCCATCTTCAATAGAGTCCAATCAGCATTATGGTCATTTGATCTTAGCTCTTGGAATAATACGGTCCTATACAGACGTGTAGCCAAGTTTTTTTTTCTCGCAAAATTCGCATAATAGACATTCGAGAGATGCTAAGCTTTGAGAACGGAGCGACTTTGACTTACCGATTCGCGTAAAGGCGCAATATTCTCTTCATTTCTGGCGGTTCGCTGTCTCACTGGCATGGCATCATTGGAGCGATAGTTGGAGCAAGGTCGCTACATAGTCGTAACTGACCGCAAATTTTGATCAATAATTTGGATGATTTGTAAACCTTGTTTAAGGGTAACCTTTCCATGATTGAATGGTTGACAATCCGGAACACAAATATGACACCTGTCAAGGGATGGTATATGTTAGTTCAGAGAGCAAATTTAATGAATGACAGTGATCCGAACGATCACAGGGTCCTGCAGCATAGCGCTACATGCTATTGACTTATTTAGGACTCGATTCAACAAGTGAATTGGGCACCGAGATCGTGTCATTGATCCTTGTGGGGCGTCAGAGGTCTTTGTTGTACCTATATGCTGATAAATCACAAATTATTTAGGCCTTCGAAGCCCGTTTTCACCATTAAAATGCTCGAAAAAGTGTCGCAATATTGAACCAGTGGAATTCTCTTTATCAAATACGAGTATAGCCGAGCAAGTAGAGTCCTGAAGATGCTGTATCTAAACAATAAGACGCGGATGTATCATTTTTCCCCAACTGAACTGGTATCACTGTGTAGGTGGTCCTAGCTATAATCGGGCGCTATCCTAATGGAATATAACACCCCTTCCTTCGATGAACCAGACCTGACTGGTTTTGCTCTATTGCCGAATTTAATCTGTGCAGCGTTGATAGTTTTTTTTTTTTTTTTTTGTTGCGGGGGTAGTGTAAGACTCGTGCAATGGTTGGCTCGAATTAACCTGATATTCACTACAAAAAAAAACCGTCTTGTTGCGTGGCTTTAATATTCTCTGGAACGACGTTAGCATTATTTCAGAGTGGAGCCACCGTTCGGATTCTTAAAACCCCGCGACAGCAACGAGGAAGCATGTTTCTCAGTCCAAAAGACACGCGCCTTAAGTACCCCAAGGATCTCTTATCGATAGGCTTCTATTCAGACCTCACATAGCGACTGTTCGTTCCGTTATTTCGCCTTGCTGGTAACATCGATGGGTGAGAAATATGAACCATATCTACGCGTGAGGAGACGTAGGCCCGTTCAGTCTCAGCTCCTCCCTTTTCTTTCCCGTTATTACCAACTGGATGTGAGGGCCCACGGTCCTCCTTTTCTTTCTCGCGATCACAATAACGGCGTACACCGTGCGGTAAGTGCAAACGATCCGAAAGGACCCGACGCGTTGTACCGAGGTATATCGCTTTCGGAGACCCCGTCTCGACACCGCCTCCACCTACACCTCGACGCCATACAACAATATAGAATTGGCGTTCGACGCTCATACCCTTCTCTTGGCCTCTCTCGAGCCGCTAACAGTAGGCATCGGCCTAGTCCGCCATCGCGACTAGTGTGACATCATATGCAAAGCCGGTCAGCCTGGTTCCCAAAAGTATTTCAAGGGCGGGATCCCGTTGTACGCGAGGTTTCAGAGATCGTGTATTATGTATCCAGCTGTTGATAGTAGATTTCTGCAGTATAAGCAATCTATACTGGAGAACGTAATGGCAGTTGATGTCCATATCTGAGATGTTGTGCTAATCTGTCTTCTGGACTAAGTCATACCTCAAACTTCAAATCGGATGCAAAATCATGAACTTGCTGTAGAAGACCAATTTGATAAGAACTGACTGGACACACCTTAAGAATCAACTTGACAAATCTGTCAAAACTGCGCCTAAGCTTGCACGAGAAAGAAAGTAAAAAAAGCTGTTCGATCAACTTGTAGATCGCACGTTCCATGGCAGAGTGCAGATTTGAGGTGCCCACATTAAACAAACTAGAGGGCTTCCAAGTCTCTTACAACTAATTTGGAGGAAGACTGGGATCTCAACAGATCGACTCAAAAAGAATAGAAAATGCTAATTTGGATTTCGAAAAGTGACTACCATAACTCCATGGTAACACTCGGCGAGCCTCCAAGCAGGTCAAAGTCTTAATGAAAGACTCAGAAAATCGAATGGCACTTACGAGTACACGAAGCTCACTTCTCAGGTAACCTGGTAAGAACTGGCTCACAGCATTTACGACCCCAATTGCAAGTGAGCTAAGTAGTACAAGCCGGCGTAGCTGTCATCAGTTGTTGTGACGGATAAGGTGCCTGGAACCGATGGTTTAGACATATCAGTCTGACTTCTTTCCTGCGAAAAAGGATGGAGAGAATCGAGCTTGAATTCTATGTGCGTATAACTGCTTTACAATTACATCCTCTGTCTATAAGCGCCTCAAAATCAAGAGATCTAGTACTTAACTCGACAAGAAGGAGTTCGCGTTTGGGCTTTTTATCGACATTGGGGTGCTTTCGTTAGAAAATCGGCTGGGTAACACGGCGTAGACGAATCACCAGTTTTGTGTGGATTTAAGCAATACCAGTGAACTGAACCTTGGTTGCATATGTGGCCTGTGGCCAATATGTGTGACGAAAATGAACAGGAGTTGTTACCCTAAAGGCTATCTATTTGATTATGCGTACCAACTACTGCTCTAAAGTGCAGGCATCGTAATAGCAGTTGATGCGCCAGAAATGAACTTTAATCCATCATCTCAAAACAGAGATTGTTTTCTTTACGAGAAGGGGGACGATGACTTATCTAGTCATCCTGGATATTAAATTTCTTAGGACTAAACATGTCGCGTCGAAAGCCTTCAGGGCGCTGCCGCCTTTCAGAGAGTGTAGGGAAGCTACGATAAAACCAATTCTAACATATCTACGGCATCAGTTGTTGGTTGGATTAAGCTTTCACCAAATCCCAAAGAACAAATTGTCTTGGCTAATTTAGAGGTTTTGTTCTAGATGCGCTTATAAACCTTCGTTCATTGGATGAACCCTCAAGGCCATATTCCATTCAAAATAAGTGGTTTTTAATACAACTCTTATGGAAATGACACAATGACAACGGAGCCCAGGTTGCTGCGAAAGTGCAAAGTGGGCTTTTCTATACTTATGACTGGCTTCAGGCAAAATCTGAACCAAGAAAGGAATGTTGTCGGTCGGATTGGAATGGCTCCAGAATAATTTAGAATGTAATGGAGGATGACAACCTTAAACCAATTGTTGACAGTTTTAGAAATAAATTATTGTCTTCCTGCGACTTTTTCCATTGTTTTGCGCAATGTTATTCTTGGTTTCTGTTGAACCGTACAATTCCACTGCATAATATAATTTTTACATTTAATCAGAATTTGCGGTTCTTTTGGGCTCACCAGAAGTTTACTGGCTAATGTTTGGATTCAATCTTCTCTGATGCGGTAGCAGTCCGTATTTAGAATATCCACTTGGTATGAAGGACCTAATGGAGCATTTTTTGTTGTTTCCACAGACATTTGGCTGCTCAAAAGAGATAAATACTCAAGTGCCACAAATAGTGGATACATTGTTAATTGGTCTATTGGCTTCTACAGAAAAAAAGACCGCTACAGATAACGAATCGTTTTCGCCAACCCTTATTTTCTGCGATACCCTAAATTTGAACCCTGACAATCTGCCAACAACTCAAGTTTGTGACCTGTGTCCCCATTTTTTGGGTTTTTACTGTGTTGAAAATACACAACATTTAAGGTCAGCCGAAGCATGAAACGTGCAAACAGTGTAAAAAATGTTGGACATGCTGCCAACATGTGTGCAAAATCATTCAAAATAACCCGGTAACTTAACATGTGCCACCACGAACTCGTTAAAAAATGCCTTTATACGAAAAGAACGGTAATAGGTTTGAATGAATTACCGTAGTAGAAGGGATAGAGCAAATGATGACATCAAGGAGATGAGTCGCAAATTGATGAGTAGTAAAGGTTTGTTGTGTTCTGCAATATTATATGAAGGACAACACTCGTCTTCCCATGTAAATCGGCAAATATGAAGGAGGATATCAAACTTCTTTGCTACCGCTTAATGATTCTTCTTTTGGAATTTTTGTGTCTATACATACTGTGCGATTCAGTGTGAAGAAGAACTTTTCCCTGCTTTACATCAGGTCGGGTTGAATCTATTTTCTTTTCCTACTTTTATGCCTTGCTTGAATTGCTTGTGAGGTTGGCTAAATATGCGGACCTGAGAAACATTCTACAGGCCGGTCTATTGTGGATCACTTCGTTACTTGGCCCAAGATTTAGCTGATAAATTTGCATTTGACTGACCCTTTTAGTTTTCTGACAAACTTCGTTGATCATGACGAAACCTCCTGATTTGTTCACTATTGGTTTCTTGTGTACAGGGCTGCGCGAATTTTACAAGAACCATTTTGAAAAACTTTTGAACCCGACACCCAGTGGAACCTATTCTCCATTGCCGAAGTCAGAGAAGTTCAACCTCGAACTAAGGATCGCAAAGCTCCTGGATCAAACACAATACCTGTTGAATTCTTCAAGTATTTGAAACCGGAAAATTTTAAAGCTTTAAGAAAGGTGACATATCAGACACCTGCAACTATTTTGGTATCTCGTTATTAAACGCTTCTGAGGATAGAGGAAAAAAGTTCTTAAAATAATTCGAAGCCGCTTTTCCAGCTGGTCGAGTTATCAAAAACTGTAAATCTTTCTTATTGGATCGATGGAACCTTTTTTATAAACTTTATCAGTTAGCATGTCGTATGGATTTAAAAAAAACTCTAGAAAATGTTTATACACTCCGCGAAATAATGATAAGGACAACACAAAATAACTTTCTTTAAACATTTATTCTTAGAAATTTAAGAAATACATTTAATTTTTTGTAACTGCATAACAAAACAACTCGAATATAAATTAGTTATGAAAATTATCTTTTATTTTATATTTTTAATTATTTTTTTAAATTCTATACGAACGAAATAATGATAAGGACAATGTCTTTTTACTTTAGTATTTGTATTTGATATATTTTTGATTCGAAATCAAATCAAATCTTAGTACTTAGTGTTTGATCCTTTGTTCCTAATTACATCTCGGAGACGTCGTGGCATCGAATTAATCAGTGATTATATCTGATCTATGTCGATTTTTTCCCATTCTTCCTTGATGGCCCTTTTGAGATTTTCCAAATTATCAAACTGACACCCATTTTTAAAAGTTTTAAGGGTTTAATTCAGTGCTGCAAGCGGGCCATTCCAATAGAGAAATATTTCGGGTTTTTAGAAACTCCTTTGTAAACTTGGATGCATGAATAGCCGCGTTATCCTGTTGAAATATAAACTCGCTACCGAATAATTGATCCCCAAGGTCAACTAAAACATCATCTAAGAGCTCAGTGTATTTTTGGCTATTCATTTTAGTTGATATAAAACATATAGGTGACATTCCAGAGCAGCTTATAGCCCCCCAAACCATTAACGTGCCTCCTCCGAAATTGCGAGCATGCCTGAGCGGCCTTTAGGCACTTTTATCTTACCAATATTTTTGGCAACCATCTGGCCCATCTAAACTAAATATTTTTTCGTCAGAAAATACCACTTTACACCACTCTTCGTCCTAAAATTGAAATTTGTCAGCAAAAGTCAACCTGTTCGCTTTGTGTCGTACTGTAAGCGTCGGTTTCGATGTGCGTTTAACATATTCAATGGTATTATCTGACTTTAAAATTTGTTGCACCCGCCTTGTTGACACATTTAGCTTCAGAAGCACTAATGGATTTATTTACAGCAAGACGTCTTATTTCTCGAATATCTCTTGGTGTTAATGTTGGTTTTCTTCCTGTACTTCGCTTAACTCCATAATTTTCGCCAAGATTTATATAAATTGCTATAACAGTTTTACTTCTTTTTAGAATAGCTCCGATTTGCCTTGTTGTTTTCCCCTGTTCTCTGTAAACAGCCACACGTCCTTGCTCCTCTTCGGTCAATGGCTTTCATGAGGCATTGTAATTGATATTTGCGAAAATCTAAAGCATTCCAATTTTTTCTAACAAATAAATAAATATTTAAGACTAACAAACCCTTTTTCTGTCGAAACTCAGCTTAAACTTATATTTTTTTTTAATTATTCTTTCACTTAAGCACAACTGGCCTTATCAATATTTCGTACCACAATGAAGATCACTCATCAGTGTAAAACAGGTGTGTTAGCAAAAACAAAAAAAGGTTATCGCTATGATGCGTTCAATGAATTAGATCTCATCAAAACCTAAGGGAACAAACAAAGATTTCTTTGTCCTTATCATTATTTCGTGGAGTGTATCAATACCAAATCAGCAGTCTGGAGTGGTGGTAAACTATCGGAGCGGTTCGATACAGCCCCTCGACTTTCGCCTTATACAAAGTCCGTTCCAAAGTAAACAGTTTAAAAATATGCAATTGCATGCGTTGGAAGGGTAGGTTCTTCGCTGATGTACTATCCAAATTTAATGACATTTGTACGAATAGAAGCGGAGTTATTGCGTCTGAAGTGACAGCATGTTTGTGTCATCAGTACAAAAATGACTGACGACTAAAAATTACTCAAATTACTTGCTGACCAGGGGGCAAGTCTGCAAAATCTGCACATATTATCGAGTTGGGATGATGACAGACGATAAAAAAAGTCTATTGCAACCAATTTCTGACAGTGGTCCTGAATGTTGTTTCGTCCAGCCAGTCGTTAACTTCATTAAGACTAAGGTCAATCCCTGATAGAGTTTTGATAGTTTGCGTGAAATTTGCAATTTCAGAATATGGTACGAGCCTAGCAAGAGGGATGTTGTTTTCAATTTCCCATCCATCTGATTAATGTTTTCCAGCAGCTCTTCATCATTTCTTCTGACAGTCCCTCTCAAGCACTGGCCAAGAATAAAACAGCGTCCTTTAGAGTAATTCTTTTCAAAACAGTGCTTATTTCGTCATCGGGCAAAAGCCTCCAATATAGACCGCCCTCATCAGGGTTCTATATTTGGCACGGTGAATGCCCTAATAATTGGGGAAAAGCTGTCCTGAAATTGAGTTACTGCTTCTGTATTTGCAGAAAGTTTTTCTCCGCAAATTTTTAAATTTCGAATGCCAAACCGTTTTCTAAATTTTGTAATCCATTCTCGACTTGCATTAAAAACACGTTCAGAACTGTTTGTGTCTTTGAAAAATTTTTTGGACTTCATTACTACTAAGTCTTCAGAAGCTGGAGCGTTTCTTTCCCAAATGCTTCAAAAAGTATTTGTGCAACTTCGCCTCCATTTCTGGAAATTCCGCAGATTTCAGTATTCGCATCTTTACAATTTCTCCACCCGTTGCTGACACAAAACTGTTAGTAGGAAAAACAATTTGTGCAACCCTTACTTTCAAATTTGTTCCTTATTGCGTTTTATATCAGATATTGTAGCAGCACCAACATCATAATCTGGAGCTAATATTTTCCCAGAAACAGCGATCTCTAATTTCTTTAAGATTTCGCATTTTTCTTTTAAAGTAAGTGGCTTATGCTACCTTTTATTAGCCATTTCTCCACACGAACACGTGTTTTACCAACGAAAAAAGATAAAAAATAATGCACGTATGAACACGTTCGGATATATTTTGCATTTCCAGGTGGTGATCTTACGAGTATATGCAGGAGTAATGTGACAAAATAACTATAAAAGCCATCTACATTCTTAGGTAATTTTTGTTGAATTCGGATTGTAGAATACGTAATGGGAATAAAAGGGTGATTCGGATTACCGTGATATTCGGATTAAAGGTGATTGGGATTTACGAAGCATTACTGTATATAGTTGCATTTTCGTTTTGATCTGTTTTTCTTCCTTGTACCCCAAATCCATACGATAACTATCATACGTGAATGACACTCGATCACGCACTAAAGAAGGCCAAATTACAATACTCAAGCTCAATAACCTGTGCGTGAATACCAAATGACGAGTAGCTCGATCACGTGTACGGTAATTTGCCCCCTGGTTAAACCTAGTCGAAAGTGAATTCAAAGTTTCTTACTCGAGTCAACGCACTTGCCAAAGAGAATGGATTCTGAAAAGAATTGTTGACCCGCCACTACTATGGTGGCTACTGGTTAAATACATTTATCAAGCAGCAGAACGTCAGCAGCTTAGATAGTATGTTTCATTTGAATGAACATACAAGATGATCTACTGAACTTATAGACAAATCAACCAACTGCTTCTTGATACAAATATAAAATCTTATAGGAAGGATTAAGTTCCGAGTCCAATCAGAATATCTATTGGAAACATTGACTTGGAATTGGCATAAAAAAAAATATAGGGTAAATTTGTTGCAGAAATTAGAATCTCATCGGCACAAAACTTGGTTGATAAAAGATGCACCTAAAATAACCAAAGTGAATGGTGTTTTGTCGGGCTCAATGAATATCATTTTCTTGTACGTATTTGTACATTTGCACAAAATTGTTTCATATGTGGGCGACGCGCTCTGATTTACATAAGCGATTCGGACGCTGAGTGCACGTGTGACGAATTCAATTGAGACTAAGGAAATGTGGCAAGTGGCTTTAGATGAACAAGCTGAAATTTAATTTAAAAACAAAAAGCAAATGTATGACATTTAAAATAGATCACCCGCGGTAAGAGTCGATGGTGAGACAATTCAATGTAAGAAAAGTATCATCAAATACTTTGGTGTATGCACGAATAGTTCAAACACCAGTCACTGGAAAATACTGATTCAAAACGAGTCAGTATGCTTGCAGTAGCAGAATATCAAATTCGCGGTTTTCTTCATATTCAGCAGAATAAAGCTTTCTGTTTCATTTTGGAATGCAATTTATAATCATCTTATTTGTATTGCAAGTATTTTCACTTACTTATGAGCTCTTTCCAAGCCTGCTCGTCATGCAAATTGTTTTCGCTAAATCATCTGCATTATTGAATCCCACACATTTTCTATTGTAACTAACCTCTTGCAACATTATCTGTAATTGTTAGGTTCTTACAGAGGTTCGGTAGTTCAGCCGAAATGTGTCCATAATAGTGAAAATATATTTGACGTCAATTTTAAAGAACCCAAGTCATATTACTCCAATTCGCATTAGTTCTAATTACATTGAATTCTCAAACACTTGTCAATCGATCCAGAAGAAAAGAGATTTTCTGAATGTGTACAGTGGGCGAAAATAGTTTATACGCACCCAACACTGTATCAAATAATTACAGAATTGCTGCCATTTAAGGGTTTTAAAAAAAAAACTATAATTGCACGACCGTTAGTTTTTAAGCGGTATTGTAGATTTAAGAACCAGTTTTGATAACGGCATCTTTTTGTGATAAAGAAAAGTCAAAGAAAATATTGGCAGCTGTTTAAAGCACGAAATTCATTTATACGCTTTTAGTATTTCAGTGAAATTGATTGACTCCTGTGGAAAATTTAAGTGAAAGTTAAAAAAGGTTTTGATTTTCAGAAAAATAAATATTTAAATCCATAATGGGAAAAGGAAAATATTTAACAGCGGAAGAAAAGATTAAGATAACGGTCTTAAAAGAGCGCGGCACTTCCAATAGGGCAATTGCACGTGAAATCAATCGTTCTGAAGGGCTCATCAGAAATTTCCTTAAAAGGTGATTCGTATGGAAAGAATGGTGGTCAAAAAGGCTGGAGTAAAATAACTAGAAGAAAACGGAACCGAATTGTAATCGAAGCTACCCAAAACAAGATGACTGCTGGCCAAAATGTTGCTCATCTCGATTTATCAATAACAAAGCGTCATATCGAGTACTCCGAACGTGCTTTACAAAAAACAGCTTACAAACCACTTCTGAAAATCCATCATAAAACAGCTCGATTATCATTTGCCAGAGAGCATATGACTTGCGACGAAAAATGGAATACAGTTATATTCTCTGACGAAAGAAGTTTAACCTTGATGGACCAGATGGTTTCAGTTCTTACTGGCATGACTTACGTCACAACAATCCACCAAGAATGAGCAGGAACTGCCATGGAGGCAGTGTAATGATTTGGGGAGCTTTTTCTTCTGTCGCAAAAGCGCAATTGTGTTTTGTTCCAACTAAAATTTGACATTCTGTGCCTAGATTGGGCCATTCGAATTGCTTAGAATGACAATGGATGCATAAAGGTGGGAATCAATGGCAAACAATAGCCGTTTCTGGAAGCCGTTGCATAAGAAGGCAAATCAATAATAAGGACTTTCTAAACAGCTCTAACTTGGCTCATTATCCCAGTCGAAGTCAGTGGTGCAGAATATGAATGGGAATGAATTCGGAGCTTGAATTCTTCAAGCAAGCAATTTTGGTCCTGCTTTCTTTGAAGAACTATAAAGGGGGAGATATAACAGCAAGCTCTGACCTGTACAGACATATCGACCTAATTCAGCTGTCTTAAACGGCTGTAGAGTGAATGAATACTTAAGGCCAAGGCCCATAGAATCCGTTGCGTGAATTGCGTCGACTGACAGCTCGATAGAATATACACGTTGTTATGGAAGCAGGCCCATAAACAAATGATATGACGGAACGGACGGATAAAGTAGATTTAATTTCTACTTTTCAATCCCTTGGCAGTTCACACATTCACACATTGAGGACCATACTTTCACATATTGACGTTCACGCATTCACAAATTGAGAGTAAGCACTTTCATTGGTGGAGACATTGAGAGAATGAAGAGAAATTGTCATAGCTTGAAAGAAAATATTGAGATTAAATGACATTTAAATTTTTTTGTTTCGTTTCGTTCGTTATTCTGCCAACGTATGCAACGGATTCTATGGGACTGTCATTTCCGTCAAATACATTAACGTCAACCTATCCGGCATCGTAACGGACGCAACGGATTCTATGGGCCGGAGCCTTAATATTTTGGAATCTTCGATTCCAGAGGGATAACACAGTATAAAAAAGTACGGAGTAACAAATGAAGCTCATTAGTTTAGGCCCACTTCGACGCAGGACTAGACGTAATTGACTGTTCACTATTCACTAGAAAATAGCTTTCAGTCAATTATCTCAAGGTGAGGTTGTTTTCTTTACGAGAAAAACCTGGTCTGTCTTATCTAGTGCTTAAAGGCATCAACATCACCTCCTCCAATAAGGCTAGATAGCTTGGTGCCATCCTGGATAATAAACCCATTTCGACTCCAAAGTCACGTTGAAAACCGCCAAGTCGCTGTCGCCTGTCTGGCAGCGTAAAACAACTTTCAGGGTTTTTCACAGAATGCAAGACTTCTCTGAACGCAATCGAAAGGCCGAATTGAATGAGTCTTTTTTGGGTCCCAGTTCATATGAGAACTATTATTAAAGAGGTCAGCGACTTTCCTGCTGTGCCTCAGTAGGTAAGACTGTAGACTTATTCCTGGCGTCGTTCCGGGGCAGTACTCTCTGCTTACCACCTTGGTCTGTTAGGCATAAGTGACAAAATATCCTGCGATGAATGCTGTAAGAACGTTGCCACTATCTCTGTAAGTATCTGGCCTATTTTCTTTTTTAATTATAATTGGCGCGCGCACAAGGAATTTTGTGTACCCTTAAGATGTTTGCACATAGCGCGGAGGGAGGGAAAAAACAGCGATACCGATGTGCGTTGGTTTTAAATATTTGCAGGCTATAGTGACTAGGAAATAACGAGCTCGGCAGGGCATTTCCTAAGCGAGTTTTACGGCTTAGGAACGAATCACGAGGAACGAGTACGTCCGAAAGTGGGTTTGAGGGTATACTGATGAGCATTCAGAGCGAGACGGGTATTACGGTTAAAAGTTAGAAGAGGTGGAATGCTACTGGCAATTTCGGTGGAGCACTGGTGGTGAAAATAGCGATACAACAAGGTGAGACAGGAGAAATTACGTCTGTGTTCGAGGGTGTCGAATGACTGTAAAATTGTCATCACCTATGAGTTTTATTGCACGGTTTTGGGTCCTATCTAGCAAGTGCAAGGAGGTTTAGAAGCACCTGACCAGATGTGAGCATTGTACTCCAATTTCAGACGGATAAACACCTTATATATTGAGGCCAGATCAGAGGGGTTGAAATATTTCTTACATCGCTTGATTAAAACTAGACATTTCGCAGATTTATTGACGACATCGAATATGTGGTCATTCCAACGTAAGTTGTCTATGCTTGGCCTATGCTCGCATCAGACTATAAGTACTTTAATAACTAAAGCGCTTAGTTATCTTTATACGAAAATTAAAAAAAAATCTAGTAAAAGAAACATTTAAGGAGGACAAAACACTTATACTTTGTGTGAGTCCTCTGTTCAGACAGAAGAAAGAATTTAATTTTGTTTTCCTAGTTCTACCTTTGTTTGGACACCTTCATTGAGCATTTTAAACATGCGAAATCCAAGGGGACATTGAGTAGTTGCCTGCTTTGCTATTCCCTGAAAATGGCAAAATTATTGTTACCTGCAAAAAAATGTCTTGTAAGCGCGTACCACATGTATGTAAATATTTCAAAAACTTGATTATACCATGTTGATAGCACCTGTCATTCATACAGGCATCCCTAAAGTAATAAACGATTGCTATACTAGGAATGATCTACAGATTGGGTTGTTGGAGAAATAAGTTATTCTAATCGGTCAAAAATGGGCGACAGTCTTCGCGATTCGTATTTGTTTTTTCAAGAAAGCTAAATATCTTTCTCTCCTCCTGAACTGTAGACATTTCTATAAGTTGCCAGACGGTAACGGCAGCGGCAGGAGAGAAAGTGAATGTGAATTCCACTTTATCTGTTGTTAGGGTAGACTTTGACTGGATTATTGAGAGCTGCGCTTCTCACTGGCAAACTGCCATTATCAAGAAGGATTATTTGTGTGCTTCCGGAGTACTACTAGGTGGGGTGAAAAGTAACCTCCTTGACCGCCAGAATGCGCTGCTACTGCAAAAAAGGTTATGGTGCCTTGAAGTCTGTTCATATTTAGGCAGACATACCAAATTTCAGTGTGATACTGTCTTTAGTTTTGTTTTGACAGCTGATTGTTGTTGACGTGTTTGGCATCATGTTGAGTATGGACAAAAACGATTTTCGTTCTCTCATAAAACATTATTTGAGAGGCAAAATGGCGAAGGAAACAAAAGAAAAGTTGGATAAATATTATGGGGCTAATGCTCCGTCAGATTACACCGTCAAATATTGGTTTCGAGAGTTTCGTGGTGGCTGCAAATCCACTACCGATCAAGACCGCGGCGGCAGGCCCCCCGATGCGGTTACAGAGGACAATGTTAAAAAAATCATGAAATGGTGTTGGCTGACCGGAAAGTGAAGGTGCGCGAGTTAGCTGATACCACAAAAATTAGTACTGAGCGCACACGCCATATTTTGGGCAATATTCTTCATATGAAAAAGTTATCCTGCCGCTGGGTGCCGCGCATGCTCACTCCTGACCAAAAACACGAACGCGAGAGCACTTCGAAAGAGTGTTTGGACCTGCTGATGCGGGATCGGGCGGACTTTTGGCGTCGATTGGTAACTATTGATGAAACTTGGATCCATTGCCCGGCAATGGACTGAAGCCGGCACGAGTGCTCCGAAGCGGCCGAGGGAGGCTCGATGGGTCGGAAAGGTTATGACGTCGGTTTTCTGGGATTGTCATGGCATACTACCTCGAAAAAGGAAAAACCATCAACATCGAGTATGTACTGTGCATTATTGGAGCGATTGAAGGGCGAAATCACTGCAAAACGGCCTCACATGAAGCAAAAAAAAAGTTTTGTTTTTGCAAGACAATGCTCCGGCGCACAAGAGCATCGCAACCACGGCTAAAATCAATGACTTACGGCTCCAATTGCTGTTGCATCCACCGTATTCGCCCGATTTGGCTTCCAAACCTCAAAAGATGGCTCATCAATAAAAAATTCAGCTCACGCGAGGAAATCATCGACGCCACGGAGGAGTATTTTGCAGACCTTCCGGAAAATTACTTTTCGGACGGGATCAAGAAGTTGGAAAATCGCTGGAATAAGTGTATCAAGCTAAAAGAGGACTATATTGAATAAAATAAAAAAAACATTTAAAAAAAATTTTTTTTTCATTCCCAAGGAGGTTACTTTTCACCCCACCTAGTACATATAAAATTCTTCCACTTTTTAAGAAGAAAAGTCTGCTGTCTCAATACTTCCATCTGGGCGGCGCACTACGCTTTCGCTAAGTACCTTTTTATCTTGGTAGTAAGCAAGTCATGTGAAGCTGTTAACATGACGACAACAACACAGATTAATTCTTCTTTTACTGACCGGCTTACGTTCGCCAACTTTTATTGAAATAAGAACGCATGGAGTACAATTCTGTGCGCAGTTCTTCAGTTGTGTGTTCCCTTTCGGGGAAAAGAAACGATGTCAGATAGATATCAGATAGAGTTATTAAAAACTATCATAGCTAGGAAGGCATCATTTCGAGGATTGAGCGCTTGGCTTCTGATTTGTAATAAAACATGGACCCGTGCTACGAGCATAGAGAGAAAAGATCCATTCAACAATCAATTTTATTCTTTTAATAAGATGATCAAAACTACTCAACTGAAATAGAACGCCCTTATGTATAAAAACAACAATCTCATGTACATACAATGTACCTCGTATAATTAAGTTTATTCGTGTAAATCCTTTTATAAGTGATAAGCTATAATGAAGAATCGACGGTCTCTCGGTTTCATGTAACATAAACCCTCTTTCTATCTTTGTAGACAAGGCAAAATCGAAACCCTTTGATCTTTTGTCTGGAATTACAAATCTAATCAATGTTAGTAAACTTAGGTACTCATAAGTGTATTATACATGTAGGAATGCATACTCTTATACATGTACAACAGCACGCTAATCAATCTTCTTGCAACCCTAATTCCCATACGTAAAGTCTTTACTACTCGTATCATCTGCTTGTTTTTCAGTATAAATTTATTTAAAGAGAAGTTTCCGTGCACTTAGAGGTTGAATATTTTTTAAAAAGTAACATACTCGTACAACCTTTTAAATAGGCAAGGTTCAACAACTCATTTCTCAATGTGTGTTGGCATGCTAACATAAAAATGATACAAATGTGATGCTATTATTTGCAGACAAAAGCAGCACTTATTTATTACCGTTGTAAGGAAATCAGTACGTTACTCTCCCTTCCTCGCGTACACATACGTATTTCCCAAATCATGTACTCATCTTTAAAATTTTTTTTATTTTCGCCCCTTCTTTGAAACCTATTAAATTATGGTAGAAGCAGCGGCAAGAGCATCGTTTTTGATGTTTCTCTATTTACTCGTATTTCAGAGTGAGTATGATGCAAGGGTAACTCAGGCTAAAAGTTACATAAGATACGAGTAGACTGCGTCACATTGTTCCTTTATGAATTTGACTTCTGTTTCTGACTTCATGTCACATGGAACTTACCTATTGTATGAAGTCCTATGAGATTCCGAAGATATTGATTTAATGATCGGTTCCGGGGGGAATAGGAAAATGTTTATTATTGCTTCTAAAAGGGTTATGCTTGCATTGAGTACATTTAATTGAATTTGATGTAAACTTGGATGAAACCATCGATTGGCGTTTACTCTGTGGTTAAATTTTCCTTTTGCAAATCGTTGGTGCGTTGAACACTAGCTCATGTTGGCATGGGAAACCTTGACTAGCGCTGCTTTTCTGCTCATAACAATTAATGAGGCATAAAAAAAATACTATAGAACCAAGGTTCATTTCAATAAGTTCCGCACGACTTCAAACTGTGACACGGAAAAATAATCGCATATGAGACAAAAACAAGACCATTTGGTAAAAAACGGATTTGTTGCGTGCACGAGGGACTTGGGTCGACATTACCTTTGAACTAATTACTCTGTTGAAAAGTATATTTACGATCGCAAGTTCTAAAGAGAAACAATTTCATATTCGTTACCAATCTTAACGAAAAAAAAAGATCGGAGAGATTGATTGATTGATTAATTATTCATTTATTAGTTAAAGATATAACTGTTACGATTTACAATCTAGTATAAAATAAATTTAATTATAATAGGGATTCTTTTGAAAATTGCAATCTGGCTTATAAAGGGTAACCAGATAAGAACGATAGGGAAAAAATGTAAATAACACAACAACGGTGTGAGATACAAAATTGATTCTGGCTTTATTTTGAAGCTACGTTCATGCCATTCAAATAGCCGCCTCGTCTTCATTGGCAGTGCTTCAAGCGGTCGGTCCAATTTTTGATGACTCGGTCCAATATGTGCGGAGTTATTCCGGCAATAGCGTGTCGAATGTTGGCCTCGAGCTGGACGAAAGTGGTTGGCTTGTTAGCGTAGACTAAGGACTTGACATAGCCCCAGAGAAAATAACCGAGTGGTGTCAAATCTCACGATCGATCACAACTTCGAGCGTTGCATCGCTTGTATGGCATGTAGCGCCGTTTTGTTGGAACCATAGATCGGATGTTTCGTTGTTGTCTCGCTCTATACCTATACCGGCTTCATTTCTTGCGTCGGCAGAATCTTATACGGATTTTTTTTTTTTTTTTATAATTTACGCGCGCCTTTAGATACCCTTTTACTGTTGCCAGGGCTCGGGCGGAAAGATAGAAGGAGGAGAAAGGAAAATTGTTTTTTGTAGTGGTTTGAAACTCAGGTGTGTTTGGTTTCTATGTTTGCTCTCCAGGGGTGGGAGTCCGAATAGGACGGAGAGTTTTTCTCCACTCAGAGTGATTCGAGGTATAATTCATAGTATTTTTTTTTCTGTGCTTGAAACTCTACAACAGCCAAATCTACGTGTCAGTGTTATGCCTTCACACGCAGAATTTTTCTGTCTGAGTTCCAATTACACAATGAAAAACTGACTTGCCATGGGCAGGATTCGAACCTGGACCCTCCGAGTGAGAAGCGTTTGCTACTACCACTACACCACGGCCACCCGTGGCCCAAATGCAACCGCAAAATAAGACGGGTTGGCTCGCTGGCGATGCCCAATTCAGCTGATCGGCGCCAAATCGACATTTCTGAGTCTTCTTCGATTCTGGCCGCTACAGCGTCTATTTTATCTACATTTCGCACCAATCTTTGTCTGGTTGGTGGCATAAAATCCAAAAGAGTATACTGCTCAAACTTTTCCAAGGTGCGACGATGCATGATAAAATGGCAGATTTTGACAGCTGCTGAAACATAACATTTGGAAAAACTATTATTGCTATCTGGTCACCCTTTATTTGATTTTAGGAATACAGTTGAAAGTTTTTATAGTACAAGGTGGCGCACGATTAATCATCCAATTTCGTTTTTGAATTACTTTTTTATTAAATAATGAAAAATGAGTTTGAGTGATGGAAATCTAGATATGATATCCGCCAAGTACTGCCGCCAGTGTTGATACACATTTGTGCCCGTTTTATCACATTTTCCATGACTTTCCGCATGTTTTCCGGTGATAATTGTTTACATTCCTGTCGAATAATCTCCTTAAGGGTTGTGATTATTTGAGGCTTGTTGGCATAAACCCGCGACTTCAAGTAATCCCAAAGAAAGAAGTCTGGGATAGTTAAATAAGGCGATCGTGCTGGCCATGCCAAATCGCCAAAATGGGAGATTACGCGACCAGGAAACCAATTCCGGCAGTAAGAAGTCGTTTATCATGAGCCGGTAGCGCTCGCCAGTAACAGTGACCGTATTGCCGATGGTGTCCTCAAAAAAATATGGCTAAATCTCTCCTCCCGCGTGAACGCCTCACCACACAGTTTCTTTGAGTGGATGTAGTAGCTCTTCGTGCATCACACGCGGATTTACAGTACCTCAGAACCGAAGATTTTGCTTATTGACGTAACCGCTTAAGTGGAAATGCGCCTCATCGCTTACGTCATCTTCGTTGTTGAGATTGAAGATGGCTTTACAGTAGTTCACACGCGACTGACGGTCAGGAGGCATTAACTTATGCACTGTTTGCACTTTGTATGGGAACATGTGCAAGTCTTTCACTAAAATTCGCTATAGACTCCGTACGGTGATGCCCAATTGTGTGGCCCGTCGTCTGGTTCATGTTTCTTCGTTCTCAGCGGCATCGGAATCCATAGCGCCACGATATTCTCGGCCGAACGACCAGTCCGGTGGCGGCCAAGCCCTGCATGGTCTCCTGTGGTTCTACTCTGTTCGAGTCGATTAGCTAAGCGCCGGAATGTTTGCCCAGTTGGCTATACACGATTAGGAAATCGACGTCGAAATACATGCTGCGCTAACACCACCGACCGATTATTGGTCAAAAACATCGATACAATTATTCCACTCTCTTGCGGAGTATTGCGCTCCATTGCTTGTCTGTTTGTATACTGCAGCTGTCTAGTTCACAAATGTCAAATATGATTTACGCACATCGCCATTTGCAAAAATTATACCATCCTCCGATAGGGTGATTAATTTTGCGCCACCTTGTACCTAGTAGGGACATAAATACTGTTACACAGAACAAACAGCGCCAAATGAAAACGAATTAATTAAACAATGGCTACAAATCTTAGAACAACTTATTCGAAATGACTTCCATTTGCCTTCCAGCACGACTTAAGACGATGTGGCCACTCATCGATTGCGTGACGCAATTTGAACACATCTTGTGATGGTTCCCAGATTAGTCCCAAAGTCTTAACTACCTCTGACTGATAAAAGGTAACTAGGTTCTCCTTGTGCTCTTCTGGAACTTCTTCTAAGACCATTGGGTCATTTGCACAAAACTTCCGCAATTCAAAGTTACCCATTTCAAGCACTTGCTTAATTTCCTTCAGTAACTCACGAGCTTCAGCTACTGTTTCTGCACCTGTTAGACAGTCATCTACGTAGATATTATTTTGGATAACAAATGACGCTTTTTCGAATTTTTGTATGTTGTCTTCTGCCAATTTATTAAGACATCGTGTTGCTAAATATGGTGCAGAGGCTGTTCCATATGTTAAAGTATTTAACTGATACCTTTTTAGCGGATGATTTGATTGTAGTCTCCACAAGATTAATTGGTATGGTCGATCCTCTTGTTTCACCAAAATCTGCCTGTACATTTTGCTTATATCACATGTAAAAACATATCTATGCATTCTAAAGTTAATAATGATAGAAAACAAATCAGGTTGGACTGTTGGCCCGACCATCAAAATATCGTTGAGAGATTTGCCGCTGCTGCTCTTTGCCGATGCATCAAAGACCACGCGAAGTTTTGTTGATGAACTTTCAGGTTTCAAAATACAATGATGAGGAAGCATGTAATGTGTTCCGGTTATTTCATTATCTGATATAACGTTCATATGGCCTAAAAGCTCATACTCCTCCATGAATTTAACGTATTGATCCTTCAATTCTGGATTTTTTTCTAGTTTTTTCTCCAAAGATAAAAACCTTCTTCTTGCCATATCAATGGAATCTCCTAAAAGTGCTGTTGGATCGTCTTTAAAAGGCAATTTTACGATGAAGTTCTTGTTCTCAAACGTTGTATTATTTTTAAAATGCTCTTCACACCTGAACTCTTCCTCACTCATGGTTTTTACCGGAGTATCATGGCCTTCTGTCTCCCAAAAACTTCGCACCAATTTATCCAATGTAGATAAGGTGGGTTTCGTTGCAATAAGAGTGCAAAATGGTCCTTTTGGTAATTCTGTGCTTCCTGTAACTATCCAGCCCAATTTAGAGTTTCTCAAAACTGGTAGATTATATCCGCATCGTATCTCCCCCTGAAGGAGCAGGTCAAAGAAAATTTCTGCTCCTATGAGCATGTCGATCGGTTCATTCTTATGGAAATTCGTGTCTGCCAATTCCACTTCTGGGGGTATAGTTAAAGTTGTACCATCAAGTTCTATATTTGATTGATAGTCAGTTATTTTTGGCAAAATTACTGCATCAATAGAAGCGGAAAATGACGAAGACCTTGATTTGAACGTTATGCTCGTGATATATTCTGCTTGACTGTCTTGGGAGTCTATTCCACTAATTGGAATATTTAATCTCGATCTTTTTGCTCCAATTTGTTGAGCGAATGTTTTTGTTACGAAGTGCAACTGCGATCCTGAATCTAGTAACACCCGACATGGAATTCTAGTGCCGTACGAGGAAATGACATTGACAACAGCTGTAGCTAAATATATATGGTTATTTTTATAGGTGTGACCTATTGCAGCATTGGCTACTGTACTAGCTTTTTTATCACTTAATAAATCATTATAATTAAGGTTAGACTTACTAGACTGAACCAATGGCTGTGAGTTGTTGCTGTGCGCTGGCTGGCTTGCTTCTGCATTCTGATATGGCTTGACTTGCTTTTTACTCTGCTTTGACGTAGATCTTTCTTGGGGGTGCAAAAGTGTATTATGCCTTTGATCGCATTTTTGACATCCTCTGGACTGGCATGATCGGGAGAAGTGGCCAACCTTCAAACAGTTTCTGCAGATCTTCAGATTCCGCACAGCTTGGTCTCGTGCTACATCTGAAAGGGAAAGAAATTTATTGCAATTGAAAATTCTATGGTTATTTGAATTGCACAAAGTGCAATTCTGATACTCTTGGGTGCTTGCTGCAACTCCCACTGATGACTTCGATTTGCTCTCCTTACTGTTGATCGCCTCTAGCGTCTGGAACCTGGCCTCCACGAACTTCAAAAATTCATCCATGCTTGGACTGCTTCTTGGATCCGTAAGTGATTGTTCAAACAATGTCCTGCTTTCTCTGTCCAATTTCTGCAGCATCAAATGGACAATCAAAGGGTCCCAACCATGAGTATCGAAGCCAAGGTTCTCTATCGCCTGCAAAACTTCCTTTGTTGTATCATGCAGCTTCCTTAGACTGTTTGCCGTCCCTGTCGTGTTTGATTGTGTAAGGATCAACAAGGGTTTTCCAAGCTACCTCATAGTTAACGTCAGTTGGTTGAAAATGCTTGATTAAATTATGAGCCTCTCCTGTTACGTTGGCTCTCAAAAAGTATAGCTTTTGTGCAGGAGCAATAGGATTATCATGAATGAGTTGTTTGAAGAGGTCGTAAAATTGTCTCCAATTCAAGTAATCCCCATCAAATTTGGGAAGCTCTATTTTTGGCAACTTCATTGCTGTGTTGATAGTTGCTGCCCCTGTTTGCGGAACCATTGCATCACCATACAATTGCAATAGAGCCCTTTCCACGCACTCCTGCATCTCAAAGTAAATTTCTATGTCTTGAGTTGTTATATCGTCCTCCATTCTATGATACAGTGTTGATATTTCATCCCAATTCTGTTGCACTGTTTTTAGCTTTATCTGGCAGAATTGCTGTGAAAACTGTTGATTTGTTTGAGACTAGTACTTATCTATAGATTTTTTTAAAATTTCTACTAATAAATAAAATCTATCTTTCACATTCATTGCCATAGGCTTTCTCAGGCTCGTCTTTGGCTCGCACTCAGATGTTCCTTTAGGTATTGCCATTTTCATCGTATTCGTCTCTACGGCTGGTCCCACATTTTTGGGAATCTGTTTCTTCTGCTATCCGATATCTGCTGGTAAAGCGTCCAATCGGGCCATGATATCATTGCGCATTTGTTCTGCAATCCTTCGAATGGTTTCGAAGTAGTCTTTTTTGAAATATGGATGTTCTAACTGCTGAGAAAAACCATCTCGAATTATGTTGTCGACGTTATCAAATTGATCCCAGTTTCTGGTCAATTCTGCCAGTCTATCCTCGAAGTATTTGCGAGTTTTTCTTACCTCGCCGTCCTTGTTGTAATTGCGAAGCATTCTCACAATTTGTTCTCCAACAAGTTCCTGTTGATCGGCGAAGTACTCCAAATTCTTTTCTTGGTTAGTGCTTTCGTGCTGCGACATTATTTATTTAAAAACTTTACACTGAAGTTTATTGAAAAAAAAAACGTTTACTTTGATATTGACAGAATTTCCCTTATTTGTTCACTATAAATGTAACACGTTATCACTATAACTGTCCTGTCACGGTCGCCAAAATTATGTTAACTTTATAGTGACAAAAACAAAAAAGACAACACTTTATTTCATATTTTACTGAGTTTATATTTATTTAATAAGTAAAACTAAAACAATTGAATGCAAAGAAAAAATTACTTTGCTGGTTGATGGTTCTGTTGGAACTGACTTTAAATTTACAATTTTATCATAAACACAAATAACATATAGTTCAGTTTTCAAGCGTGAGACCAACACGATTGAACGATTCTTCTACGGTGAAGATTTTCTCGTCAGTAAACAGAATTTGTCTGTGAGCGTTCTTCTGGAACCGGCTGAGTAAAGTTTTCGATCTTCGCTTGCGTTCTTCCTTCAATGCGGCCGTGAGCAGGTGTCCAGTGTGTCGGTTGTACGCGTTGAGTCCTAAATCTTCTTTGATAATGCGAGACATGGATTTTTGCGAAATTTGCATTTCCCGCGACAAGATTTTCTGTTTTCGCAGCGGTTTTCGGTCGATTCATCTCTTCACGGCTTTGATCGCTTTCGGAGTTCTCACAGTGCGCGGACGGCTGGACCTTTTAAGGTCTCGTACTCCACCAGTATCCTCAAACAACTTCACAGCACAATACACAAAATTGCGAGTGATTGCAAGCGGTCGCAACGTCCTAAAGATATCGCCTTTTTCCATGATGCATTTACTCGTAAGTAGGCCAACTACAACAATACGATTTTCGATGTCACCCCATTCCATGATTGTAAGCAATTAATGTCAAAAACTTTTTACGTCACAATGAAGCATAAATATCAATTGTCAAATCGCAATCGATACGAAATGGATGCGCCCAGTGTTGCATTCGTAATGAGTGAGTTCAGTTGTGTACCAGTATTTATGACTTGACTAGGTATATGAATGCTTGTCCTTCCTTGTTGGTCCTTCGTACAATATCGAATTTTGTGTGGTACTTTTGTTAAATCTTGGTAGTCTAAAATTTGTTGCTGTTTTTAAATTGTATAGTTGAACAAAATCCTCTTGTAGACAACAAGGAAAGTGATTATTTTTTACATTAAATACAAATATTAGGACCTTTAACATTAAACGCTGTTCACATTAACATTTTCAACATACAGGGTTTTGACAGCAAGTCAAATAAAAGAACACGCTTTAAAACTCTTTAATAGCCATGCAATTTTAAAGATATATTGGAAAATTAGTAATTCTTGGAAAACCACTTCTACAACAACTCTTACTGTTGTTAGAAACGTTGGTAAAAAATCATAAATTCCGTTTTCTACCTGCTGCAGGTTTTTCCAAGTATCATAGAATCCATGGGTTTTTATGCAAATTTGAGGATGATTTTTTTGTTGTATTATTGTTACTTTCATAAGAAAAAACTAGTAAAACTTTATTTAATTAGGCATTTTCTGGAGAAAAGTGATCCTAAAGTCAAAAATTAGCATAGGCAACGAAAATGGAACAAGCTTAGAAATTGGATATCTAAGGACTTAAACAAAATATCAGCTTAAGTTACAAAGGCTAGTAATTCTGCTAAAAATAAATACCTACACGAAGTTTCTACATTTATTACTAACAGAGCAATTTCCGTTAACATTTGTCAGGGTACACCAAAGTAAGCCTTTTCTTAAATCCTCGATAAATGCTGTCAACTTTGGAGATAGACCCTTACTGTGGAACGATTTTTTTTCGTAGAATATACCTAGAAATCATTTCCCAAGTTGATGAATTAGGGGACACGCTGTATAACAAAGTATCGTCAGCAAATAAAACAGATTTACATCACTTTGACACTGAGTTTATGTCATTTATGTACAGTAAGAACAAGGTAACTCCAACTGTAAACCCTTGTTCCACACCAACATTAACTACGTTTTCCGTTGAAAAGTTTTCTTTAATTTTGGTCAACTGCGGACGTCCATATTTTTCCGGTTTGTCAAGTGGAATCTGCCAATCAATTGTCTCGAATGCATGTTGAAAATCTAGAAAGATTGTAATCACTTTCTTGCCGACGACGTCAATAGCTTGTTTCCAATTCTGTATTGTCCACATTAGGGTTGTTTCACAAGAATAAAAGATCACTCAAGATTGCTTTTTAATTACAATAATATGGGTTTGTTAAGCTGTTTGTTTATTGTTTTTTCCAGTATTTTCTCCAGTGTGTTGCTAACACGTTTATGGATCTAAAGTCAGTGGCAACTTTTGGACTTTAGATTTTTGCCACTGGAGCTATAATTGATTTCTTTAGCGAGTTCAGAAATACTCCATTTGTCAGGGACTTATTGAAAATGATTAAAATGTCCCCTCCTGCAATATCAAGGTTGTTGGGGTTTGTGAAATCTATATCTTTTTTGTTGTTCATACACTGAGCGAAATTCTTATAAAAACATCACATGCATTCAATGTGGTACTCAATAATTCCGTTATTTTAAGTTCAACATATTTTTTTTTCTGTTCTGCGCTGTGAACAATCACTTTAGGGTACACAAACCCCTTGAGCGCGCGCTCATTATAAAAACAAAAAAAAGTAATGGTCGTCTGTATGAAGCAAAAGCTGTGCAAAGTTTTTGCTAAGCCTCAAGCTGAGTTAATTGAAACGGGATATTTCGTCACAGTTGCTTGAATAGTTTGGATTGAGTGCGAAGTTCTTACTGTTTGTAAAGTTATTTGTGAAAGATTTGTCAATTGGAGCAACAATTTCTGCAACAGTTTTTGATAAGATTTTTTTTTCGGAAACAGCTTTTCAGATTTGTTAATCAACAATGCCCAGGAGAAAGGTTTTATCGGATGAAGAGAAAGGAAAAATAACCGCATATGATGATTTTGCTTGAAAAATATGGGACAATTCACCGATATGACTATAACACGAAAATAAGCCCCCGCCAAAAATCGCTTATTTTTAGAGAAATGAGAAAGGACCCAAACACAAACAGGCCTTCAGCTTCACAAATAGTAAACAAAATATAAACTTCCGATTGGAAAACGTCGGGTCCACCAAAATTGTAAAGCAGATAAGAACATTTGCTATAAGAAACAGATGAAAAAACTCAGCTGTCTGCCAGACACAATTCTGCTAGGTTAGATTTTGGGAAAAAATATATGTCATGGGACGGAAGAATGGAAAAAGTTTGTTTTTAGTGACGAGAAAAAATTTAACCTTGATGGACCCGACGGTTTTTCCATGTATTGGCACGATCGAAGAATGAAGGAGGTTGTAAAATTCAGCCGTAATTTTGGAGGTGGTAGTGTTATGATATGGGCTAGTTTCTGTGCAACTGGTAAGATGAGAATTGCATTTGTACCTACGAAAATGAATTCCCAGAAATATATCGAGCTACTGGAGGATGTAATGGTAGAAATAAGTGAGGAATTAGCTGGAGTTGACTTCATATTTCAACAAAATAATGCTGTCGTTCACACCGCACGGGTAGTAAAAAGAGTGGTTTTCTCTTATTAATATTGATGTTTTGGACTGGCCAACAACCCGATCGAGAATTTGTGGGGAACATGATCTTGTCTGATATATGAAAACGGCCGGCAATATAATACCGTTGGAGAACTTAAGGAAGCCATAAATCTCGGTTGGGACTCTATTTCAGATACCACCCTCTAAAACTTAATTGTAACCATGCCAAACAGAGTATTCGAAACAATAACTAAGAATGGAGGGTTCTACCCATTATTAAAAGAAAAATAAACGCTCTTAAAATCCATTAAGTACGAGTACATGTGTTTTTATAAGAATTTCGCTGCTATTTTCATAGATTTTTAGTAGATTTGATTTAATTATAATTAAACTGAGCATTTTTTTTATTTTTCAAGCAGCCTTGAGTATCAATGAATGTGTACGATTGTCTAAAAAAAAAAAAAAACCAAAACAAAATTATCAAGTACTGAAAAAAAAATAAGATAAAAGTTATGGTGTTTTTATAAGAATACACTGCATGAGAAAGAATATATTTTAGATCTACTAGTATTACCAAACTGGACTAGGAATTGTTTTGAAATGGTCTGATATAAGACATATAACTCACATGGAAAACATAACCATTTATTTCTACAACACTATCTACCAAAGAGTCATTTAAAGAGTTTGTTTTTGCACTCCGATTCTTCTCTATTGCACCATTTATTTGTAAACTTGTAATATCACTGGGGCTGCTTAAAGACTACAAGATTGTTGGTAGTCTCTGCTGATCAATAAATATTCAACCGTACTGATCATATGACAATCGATTTCGAACACTGCCATTGCCAGGTAGATAAATGAAAACGTTCATCTATAAGCAGAGAAGTATTGTTATGCAAATGCGATATGAATAATTAGAGCGACTGCATCAGAGTTTTCTGAAGACGTTCGGAGATTTACGAGTATACACTCCCAAAGTCAGCATTTTAGTTTCCTCTATATTATGTTAGGTACGTGAATTGCTATTATTCTGTTGTCTGTTTATCTGTCGATGGATATGGGATATGGGCGCATTGAATTCGTGTCAGTTTCGTTAGCCATTGACGAGCCTTTGTAAAGTCATTAAAATTGATTTGTACTTTTTAGTATTGCGACTAAAACGCAGATTGATCTTAATATTTTGGTTGGCAAGAAAGCTATTTCAGTTTTTTACTGTGGAATAATCCCTTTTTTATACCAAGAATAAACTTTAATCAATAAATCAACAGGTGGTTTGTACCGAGACTAATATATAAAAACACAATTTTTGGCAACATAGTCAGCATAGTCTCCTTCTAGAGTGATAAATACATTCCAATGCCGCTCTAACATTTCTATAGAACGATTTGTCCAACCCTTCATTGGAGCCACATGTCTTTCCGGCGAGCGTTTTTTGAGGTTTTCGAACAGGTAATTGGATCCATGCTTCATCTATTGCCACATACCGCATGAAAAAAAAAAAACCGTTTTATTTCGCTTCAACAGCTCCTAACAGCACTCTGAATCATCAACATGTTGTTGTTTTTAGTCAACTGTGAAAGCTTTTGCATACCCACATATTTGTGCCAGATACTAGGATTGTCTGAAAAGTTTCCGACCGAACAATGATACAAGACATTTTTTCTCAAAATGTTTTTTTTATTTTTCTGCATAGTCTACTTGTAACTCTACACACTTCTCCCAGCGATGCCCCCATCTCTATAACCCGTCCAAATACTTGGCGTTTTTCTCTGCAAAATAATTGTTCACGAAGGTGATTGCCTCCTCATTTGACGAAAATCTCTGTCCTCCGAGCGCAGTTTTTAGATGAGGGAACAAAAAGAAGTCGCTTGGGGTTAGATCTGGTGAATAGGGCGGATGGTCAATCAGTTCAAACCGTAATTCATGGATTTTCGCCATGGCAACCGCTGAGGTGTGAGACGGCGCGTTGTCTTGGTGAAACAGGATTTTGTTTTTCTGCAAAGTGGCCGTTTTTCCGCAATTTTTGCCTTCAGCTAGGCCAGTAATGATGCGTAGTATGCTCCTGTAATGGTTTTTCCTTTTTGAAGATAATCGTTTAAGATAACTCCTTTACTATCCCAAAAAACAGTCGTCATCACTTTCCCAGCCGAAAAAATAGTTTTTGCTTTTTTTTGGAGCCGGCTCGTCCTTTGCAGTCCACTGTTTTGACTGAATTTTTGTTTCGGGCGTATAATGGTATATCCAAGTTTCATCTACAGTAATTAATCCGCGCCAAAACTCGGATTTATTGCGCCTAAACTGCGCCAACAGAACGTTGGAAATGTTGGCACCCAACGCGCGGACAACTTTCTCATGCCTAAATCTTGATTTAATATGTAACAAACACATTCTTTGGACATTTTCATAACCTCTACTATCTCTCTCACTTTAATTTGGCGGTCGTCTAACACCATTTGGTGAACTTTAGCAGTGTTATCGTCAATGGTTGCAGTTTTTGGTCTTCCCGAACGTTCATCATCTCCCAAGCTCATACGGCCACGTTTAAATTCAGCTGCCCAAAATTTCCTGTGGTTAATGATGATACAGAGTCCCCATACACAGAGTCCAACTCATTTTTGATTTGCGTAGGCGTATTGCCTTTCAAAAACAAGAATTTAATAACAGCTCGTTACTCAATTTTTTCCATTTTCACAAAAAAACACTCACTTCGACTCACTCAAATGACTTTCAACTAAAAACTGCGCGTCCAAAATGACTGAAACTTTTCAGACAACCCTCGTATGTTGTACACTGTACAGGGTCTATTGTTCAAAACGGACGGTTTTGTGGATTTTTTTTTACGTTTTCCGGCAAAACAGCCTCATTTGGGCGCCTAGCATCATTTGAGCATTCTGAGCAAATCAGCACTAATTGGGTTTATTCGACGTAGCAGATTCCTTACAACTTTTCAAGCCATTCTTGAGTTTAATGTTATTTAACTGTTTTTGTTCCATCAAATATCAGTGTTTTATCAACGAAACTCGTTTTGTTTCCCATGGTTTTGAAAATATCAAAAGATGCGTCACTACTGGACTGGTCCAACTACCTGTAATTTTCCATTTTGTCCGATGACCCTCTGCCATCTTTTTGGCGATTTCATGACTCCGTACTCATAGAACTTCTGGGCCTTTTGCGCTTTGGACCAAATGCGTTTTCAGGTCATCTTGCTGAAAGTTTTACCATTCAAAGAAACAAATGAAATTCCAATGGTGCAAGGTCGGGGCTACATGTGAAATCAGTTCCCAGCCAAGGAGTGTGTAGTCGTTTTCATAGTGGAACGCGATTCCCTTGCGATTTACGAACTCTGGCCGTTTTTCATTAATTCCTTCCTCGAGTTTGATTAGTTGTTGACAATAAATAATTGATCGTGTGGCTCCTTGGAATCAGTCAAAATATACGACTGCTCTATAGTCCCAACAAATTGAGAACAAAAGAAAATAAATCATGAAATTGACAATAACGAGAATCAACAAACTTAGCGCAATCTAGTATCCTTTAAATGAGCACCAGTTTCAGCCTCATAAAGATGTTATTTTTCTAGAGCGTCTTCCATAACATTTTGCGAAATATCTGGCACAGCACCTTAGTTACGAAATAGTGCTAGTATATACATTTTTGTTTTCAAATATACCCTCAGTAAAATCTCTAGTGCTGTCAAATGCGCAAAACACGGATGCCAATGTCTATTTGTAACGCCATTGTAGTCCGATGCGCGTAGTAGTTCCATTCTTTTGAAACTACGTATCAGGGCTGTAAGCAATGGCCGGCCTCAAAAAATGTTCAATCACGGCCTGGTATCTTTCACCATTTCCGATTACAGTATTGGTGGTATCGTCTTTAAAGAAAATGGGTCCGATAACTTTTTCTGAGGTAACACCACACCAGACAGTGCAGTCAAGGTAGTGCAATTGCCGCTTATAAGTCAATCTTGAGTTCTCAGTACCCCATATACTTCAGCCTGATGATGAATGTGATCGTTTTCTTGTTTTGCCATTTCTTGTTAATAACGTGTTGTATACGTTGGATCTCCTGGCTTTAACTATTGCCCAAAATTGGTTTTGAAATCACCGCTATTCGGTTCTTAAAACCTCCTTGCAACAGATTTGGCCAGAGCTTATGGACTCTCCAAGACACTTGCACAAATTCGTCCAATATTCGCTTGAATTCTGACAGTACTCTTCATGTTCCGGGAAGATCAGTCAGATGTTTATAGCACGGCCGTTTGGTGGCTTGCATTGCAAAGACAGACTTACATCAACATGATAGAACTTCTCCAATAGAGGCTGTCCAAACTCTGCTTTTATTGCAACATATAGCATTTTTTTAGAATGCAGATTATAATTTACTCTGCTCTCAGACTAGTAACGCTTAACAATGGAAAGAGCTGTATGCATGACACATGCTACACTCTCCCAATAAACCGCCCTCCAATTAACTGAAATTGATTTCAACGTTGACCTCAATGACCTGTTACTAAAAGAAAACGAGACAAAGTAATGCCCGTCGTCCAAAACGTGCGCAATACATCAATTTCCCAATCAAGATATACAACTCCAATGAATGAGCATCTCATCTTTGTTTAGCCTTGGAGGTGGGTCCAGCGTGTTATTTAACAAGTGAACGGCTTTTGAATGAACTCGTGTTACACGTTGAATATACTCGTTGAACAACGATTTTGAAGGAATGTGCTGCACACTATTTGTTCAACGCTTCCATTAATGTTTTTAATATGTTTTGAAGAATAACGGAAAGTCAAGAAATAATTTTTTCCCAATCGATAGACAAGGAAAAACAATATGTATGGACAAATCAAATGGTTCAGGATTTAGTTTGGACTGTTACTGAGTGCGTTCAACGTTCATCTATGTCACATGATGTCACATCTATGTTAGTGAACGAGTGTTCATCAACGTGAGCCCGTTCATCAGCTCAATGCTCAAATACACCGAAAACTCAGTTTATCAACTAAATGGATGGACAAAGTTCGCAGCGTATTTAACACAATTGTGAGTCCCATTAGTTCTTAAAAGCAAGAAATCAGAGTTTTTGTACTACTGAACGAAGCTATCGATTCATCTGGAGCTGATATAGTTGGGAGAAGTTGGTTGAATCAATAGCGCTCCTGATGGATTTCAGTAAGTCTATCTCCATCATCAAAGTCGACTCTAAAACAGCCAAAAGTACTGACTCAGAAGTTTTTACTGAGGAACTCCCCAATCACAAGCCCTTCAATATACCAATATAATATGCCGCCTTCCAAGCCGAAGTCTTAGATTTTCATCAGGCCGCTGCTTGGCTCAGTTTGAATCCGATGTGCTTTTTTAAAAACATAACACTCGAGACGGTATGACTATTCTTAAAATGCCGGAACACGCGTTAAGTTTTTTGGAAAATTGGACAGAGAGAGAGAGAGAAGAAAGGGTTTTGGGCTCAGTGGTTATTTCGCTCCATGTGTGGAATCCAACATTTAATGGGGAGACTAAATGATAAGTGGAGTTGGAATTGCACTCTAGGCAACTATTGGACTTAGTTTTTAAATTATTTTAGAAGTCTTTCGGCCGCGGTTAGGATTTGAAAGCCGGACCGTCCGATTTGGAAGCTACCACTTGAGCCACTGCCACCAACTCGTGGTTATTGCAATATTTATAGCCAGTCAAGCAGCGATCAGGTCCTTAACTTCGACCACAATTAAATCGTGGGTGGTTCAACGAGATGGCAAAGCAGGACAAGATCATACTATTTTCGGTTCCGAGACACTCAGACGTCATCGCGATCTGCGTCGCTGATAAATTGGCCAAACTCGGTTCCTTAGGACCAAATAGTAGGCCAGTTGACAACATCAAATCCTCTTGACACTTTTGAGTGGCCTTGGGCAGAACATAAGGGTGTACGGTATTCATTTAAGACGCTGCAGATACATTTTTTTTTTTTGACCAAGTTGGAGTTTTTATGTTCCTTATTGAACAAGACCGTAAAGTGTGTTTGTTTTTTATTGGTTGATAGATCAACCATGGATATTTTCCCTATTCGATAACTATATCGAAACCAATCGTTTATCGGCTTGGAATTGATAGCCTTTGTTCTCACCAGCTTCCCTAAAACAAATTATTCGATGATGAATGATAGAACAAATCCGAGGTGAAATATATCTGGCTTGCCAGCTGTAAAAAATATCATACATTTCCTTCAAATTGCTGTTTCTTTCCAGCGTACTTCTTACTATAGTCCTCTTACATACATCTCTGCATAGAAACTTCTTGTAGATCTCAGTAGTGTCCCCTTTTATATTTGATGCTCTTTTTCCTCGCCAGTTGAGGATCAAAGGTCTGTGACCAACGAGTTCACACGCGCCTTCTCATTTAAATACGAGTATATAAACATAATAGCACTTGGGATTGGTTTGAATATTAATTGCGGTATTGGCAAATATAAAAGGGGACGCTACCAGTTCGCTTTGGTCTCAAGGGTCTGATTATAATTAGGGGTGAGAATGAGTACTCTATCTCTATCTCTGTTTTGTGTGGTCTTGCACACTCGCACGCACTCGTTTCTCATGTACTCTTTTAAGAATTACATTCTTCAATGGGAATCATCAAATAATCTTTAAATTGTGTTACAGCCACAACAATTAAGTGTTATGCTGCGGGGGTGTATCTAAAGATTCCCTTCAAATTTGAAACTAAAACCTCCCTCACAACTAAATCGCTTATTACATTTTTCTTGTCATTATTTATTTTCAGGAATCAGGTAGTGAGGCAGCTCCAGCGGAGTGCTTTAAGCAGGCGCGCAATCCACCAGCGAATGATTTTAAGATTGGCATGAAATTAGAAGCGCTCGATCCCCGCAACGTAACCTCTACCTGCATTGCAACTGTCGTTGGCGTATTGGGTTCACGTTTACGCCTACGTCTAGATGGTAGTGATAGCCAAAATGACTTCTGGCGTCTGGTAGACTCTAACGAAATCCATGCGATTGGTCATTGTGAAAAAAACGGTGGAATGCTTCAACCGCCACTAGGTTTTCGTATGAATGCAAGCAGTTGGCCTGGATATCTGTGCAAAATTCTTAACAACGCAATGGTGGCCCCGGAGGATATCTTTCAGCCGGAACCGAAAGGCCCATCCGATAATTTATTTAAAGTTGGACAAAAGTTGGAAGCTGTCGATAAAAAGAATCCACAACTGATATGCTGTGCAACAGTTAATGCCATAAAGGATGATCAAATCCATGTGACATTCGATGGATGGCGTGGCGCTTTCGACTACTGGTGCAGTTATAAATCGAGAGATATTTTTCCTGCTGGCTGGTGTGCACGAAGTTGCCATCCAATGCAACCACCTGGTAACAAGTGTCGAATGGATTCGAATTCAAATAAACATCGCAGTCCAAGACAAAGATACACATTTATTCAGGAATCAGATGCAATGGTCCCGGCCTCGCCGGTTACAGCTCATTTCAAAATGAATTGCAAAGGTGGGCCGTTTGTAAATAGCTCTAAGCTTCCATCAATGGTTACAGGGCCAACACACCAAACTTTGGCAAAGTTATGTCTGCAAGAGGTACTCGCTGCGAGTACAGACACATCGCAATTATCTAAGTTACTCTTTGCCTTAGATGGAGATGTCCATATTGTGACTGCTGCAGGAAAAAATTTTACTGTAAGTACAATTACAATTTTAATTGGCAATTCCAAATTTTACTTACTTAAATAATTTTAGGTAAAAATTCCATCTCAACTGCGCATGAAGGATGATGAGAGCTTGGCAACATTTATTGAAACACTTTGTTCTACATGCAGAGCATGTCCGAATTTGATCTCGCTAGTCGCAGACACAGAGGAATGTGAGAAATGCTCACAAAGCCAAAAACGACGCCATATATCTCAGTCTCCGCCAACAGTTCCCGAAAAAAGGAAACATCATTCCGAAAAACATCATTCAAGTGGAGAGAAACATCATCATCGTCATCATCATACAAGTAATTCGAGTAATACCTCTTCAAGAAAGGATTCGACGACTTCAACATCGTCGACATCCTCTAATTGCAACACAACAACAGTTACCCCCGTTGTACCCTCAATGAAAATTGAAAGTAATATGTCGCGTTCAGCCGAACTATTGACACCAACAAACGCTAAATTTAATTTACCACTTGTTGCTGAAGTGCATCCAGAGCAATCCTCATTTAATAGTAATAAAAATAACAAAAGTCTCAATTCAATCACAACATCAGCGACGCCTCATGCCCCACAAGCAAGTGAGAATAGCCAAATGTCGATGGCTTCACCGTCAGCAGCCTCAATGGCTGCCGTTAGCTCAGCAGTCACACCGACATCATCATGTTCATCTGCATCTGCTGTAGCTTCTATGAATGCTATGACATCGGCTGCAATAGCCACCTCAGCATCGGCTTCGACACCTATAGCTACCATGCCGTTAAGGACACATCCCGGGGATTGGTCTATTGAAGAGGTGATTCAGTTTATTGAGACAAATGATATGTCCCTCGCTATTCATGGGGATCTATTTAGAAAACATGTAAGTCAAACTAACAAACAATTTATTTTTTATTTATTTCGTTTGTTTGTTAACTAAATTCTTGGAGTCTCAAAAAAAACAAAAATCAGATTTACTGAGACACCATGTCATCATATATGTTTTTTTCTTTAATCTGTGTACTCGTAAGGTTAGGTTAAATGGAATTCATCTCTTTTATGTCACTTACTTTTACTGGAAGGATTAGGATAATATAGGACTGATCAGGTCTGTACGTATAAGTGGAAAAATGTTCCTTTTGCACCTCATCTAAATAGACAAAAGGCATTGTTGGGTATGCATTCCATGTTACGTTAGCCACGTTACACCAATAGTCATCGGTTACCTGTGTTTTCAAGAAAAAAGATTGCAAGATGGATCCAAAACCTTTTGCAGTGTCGTGGAGAAAGCTTTTCTTTTGTAAATTTTTTTTAAAGACAACTCTGATCTCCCTCAATAATTAAGGCACATATCCGGAACGATTGACTTATTGTAGTTTACTGAAGCCTAAGCAATTTCATGGGCCGCAAGTTCTTGAGCCACATCACCAGTGGGTCGATGTTATGCCGATGTTTTTGTTAGTCAGCATCTTAAAACTTCTTCAAAGGGAAATTTCTGTGCATGCGCGAATATCCGCAGTACAATGTTAGCGCACATGACTTTTGCTTAAAACGAAAATCTGAACCAAGATGGCTTTGGCGTCATTTCAATAACCCCACACTAGCCCAATTTGCGACATCGCATCTCGCAATCCAATTATTGCAAATTTTGTTGTTTTATGTTAATAAACTCGTCTTCTACGTTGCTTATTCTAAAGCCTGTCTTGTGTCCGTGGCTGGTGCTGTCAATTTCGATACCGTTCATATCCACCCAAAATGTTCTCATCACTTTTTGAAGAAGCCAAAAACTCTCCTTTTAAGAGTCCGTTGTCTCGAGCTCAATGTGAAGCGGTCCCCGGACGCGAAATTCAAGCAGCATCTGCACTAGTGTCAGAGGATTCATGTGAATTGGGAAGTAGCCAATATTTCTGGCTATGCAGAATTGGTGGTATTTTGTCATGTGGTACAACACATACTATGGTAGTGCCATTGAATTTGGTCAAGTGCCGTCTCCAAGTAGATTCGGCCAAATATAAGAATTTGTTCAATGGTTTCAAAGTATCTGTCGCCAAGGAAGACACTCGTGGATTGGTTAAGAGCTGGGCTCCAAATTTATTTGGATACTCTGCTCAGGGACTTTGCAAGTTTGGATTGCAGGAAGTTTTCAAAGTTTTGGGAGAGCAGAACTCTTACTTATACCGTACATCACTTTACTTGGCTGCATCAGCATCGGCTGAATTCTTTGCTGATATTGCTTTGTCTCCTATGGAAGCTGCCAAAGTAAAGATTCAAACTATGCCAGGATATGCCAGTTCATTGCGCCAAGCTTTCCCTAAGATGATTAAGGAGGAAAGCGTCGCTGCCTTCTACAAGGGTCTAGTACCAATCTGGTGCCGTCAAATCCCATACACCATGATGAAATTCGCCTGCTTCGGAAGAACAGTAGAGTTACTCTACAAATATGTGGTACGTCAAGAATGCTCCAAGGGCAAACAATTGGTGGTAACACTCGCGGCTGATTACATTGCCGGTGTCTCCTGTGCTATCGTTTCTCATCCAGCTTATGTCGTTGTATCCAAACTCAACCAGGCCATGGGCTCATCTGTCTTTGAATTAGCCAAGAGTCTTGGTTTCATGGGAATGTGGCACGGTTTGATGCGTCGTATTATTATGATTGGTACTCTGACTGTCCTACAATAGTTCATCTATGATGGTGTTAGCGTTGGCTCTTCCACGTTCACCACCCCCAGTTAAATTGGAAAAGAACGAATAAGTATAAGTTACTCAGTGCGTAGTTAAATTATAAAACATAGTATGAAGACCATAAAAACCAAAACTAACCAAATACTATCATAAAACCATTTCTATGCACAGATAAGGGAAACTATTCAAATCTATCCGTCGTATGCGCAGACTTTTCTCTGCATCAAATTTTTGCATTTACTCCTAAGTAACAGAACTAGAATGAGGTACAAATTTACTTTTTTGGATGATGTAGTCACTCGCAATCTGCCTTTAGTTGCAAGCTACAAGACAATTGAAGTACTCTCCCAATTATTCATGCCATCTTAGACGAGGTTTATCTGAACTGTCTAGCCCTTGTTTGGGAATCAGGACGTTAGTGTCCTAATATTTTAGACAACTGGTGTTCGTTTTACTGACCAGGTGTTGTTGTACTGCTCGTAGAGTTCGCTGTCATATCTCCAAAGCTCGTTAGTGTAAACGAGGCTAAAAATCACTTGTTCATACAACCACTTTCGTTAAGGTTTACGCTTACAGTATTTCACAATTGGTTTATAGTGTTTATTACTCAAAATAGCGTACTCTCTTATGGGTTAGCACTAGTAAGATGGTTGGCAAGAGAGTAATTTAGATTTTTTAGTGTGGAAGGGAATTTTTCAATTATTATTTTCAATTATATATTTTCCATTCTGTTCGAGGACCTTCTGTCATTTTTCTTCATGATTCCGTGCTCATAGACATTCTGGTCCTTCTTAGCACATAACTGAATCAACTGACTAGTTCAGGTCATCTTCATTGGTGAAAGTTTTACCATTCAAAGGGTTTTGCAAACTTCGAAACAAATGAAAATCTGATGGTGAAAGATCGATAATTTCTTCGGCCAAGGGGAATTAATTTTTTGCACCGGATCAGTGAACTTAAACAGCTACATAAACGAGAGCTTCATTGAGTATAATCGAGCATGGTCGATCACCTTTGCTAACAATTCAATCAAATCAAATCAGCGCTCAGCAGCAAGAAGTTTCGATCGAGTTGTACAAAACGAAAATTTTTTGATCGAACACGCAAGAGCCAGTATTGTATGTTCGCAATCGAGCAGCTCACACGATTGCTTTTTTTACGAACTGATGCTGATGATCTATGAATGATTGTCCCGAACAAGGATATCGACCCGATCAAAGCATGAATATCAATAAATTTAAAATTCTTTTGATAGTGGAATGTCACGCCGTTTCACATAATTGTAGCTGATGCTCCGCCACTGCTCACAATATTATTTATCTCGTCTTTAAGTTCTTGTTTTTTTTTCATTTGCGCTCTTTTTTACAATACTTTCCGCGAAATTATCGTTGGATCCGGTAGCAAATCCTCTATATCGACGTGTTCACCATACGTTGCGCCGATCTTGATAAAAGCACTGCATAAAATAGCCTGCAGTCTTCAGTAATCCATGTTGTACGTGGCTTCAGTTTTGTCCAGAGCGTAGACAGCTTGATCACTTTGCAGCAGCTTTTATTGCAGCCCATTTAAGTTTGAAGTTTGTCTGCTGTTGTATTTTACCACCACAGCGCAAGTGCGACAGTATACAAATCCACCCAAGACTGAATTGTCCTCTTTTATAATTGCGTCCAATATATCCCATACAAAACTACGCCCTTTGCGTTTACCAGACACTGTTTAAATGTCATTTGCAATTTTTTCTGATACACCTTTGGTATTTTCTTCCATTTTTTTATGTATGATATATAATTAAAACAACCCGACACCCGATAGAACAAAAGACAGTGCAAATTTTGTGCGTGCAGTTCGATCATGCAACTTGATTGCGAATAGCATGTATGATTTTCGAATATGTGATTCGAACTGAATATTCGCAGTGAGCTCTTTGTCGCTCAACCAAAGTGGTAAAATCATAATGAGTACGAGTCGATGTTCGAGTGTGATCGAACATTTATTTCCCGTTGCAGCTCTCTGCTACATAAACATCATAAGATACCATCTGGGGCCTTTCACAGATGCTCTGGTTTCTATTTTTCAAGATGATCCTGCACCTTGTCAGCTAAAATGGAAGTCTCTTCCTTACAAAAATCCATAGAACATTAGAACCTAAATGACGTCATTTATCCATAATCTGTATCGGGTCTCTACGCTGTCCTACAAACAATTTGAACCCGATCAAGAACTGTTGGATACTTTTAAAATCGAGAATCCCAAAGAAAAAAGATGCTAATGCTTTTTACATTGTACTCTGCTAGTAATATTATTGTAAAAACTTCCCAAATAAAAATATTTCTATCAGAGGATCATTCATTAATAATTTATGAAAGCAATTTCTAGCAGTTTGACCCACTTATAATCACTATAATAAAGTGGTTTTTAAATTCAGAGGTGGTAACTTTTACTTGTCCAGTACGGTATGTATGTATTTGCTTTGCTACCTAATCATCATCATCAAATCAACTCAAATACATTTGCTTCAGTATCAAATCAAAGTTCAATGTGGACTTACCCTTTGTTAGCTCAATCTGATGGTTAATATTGAAAGAGACTGTTCAGAAAAATGTTCATTCGCTGAAGTTGGGCTAAGTTTCAATGTGAGACTTACATTCTTATTAATTGTACCAATGTAGGCAGATTTAATTACAGGATATCTAGAAACATATGTAGTTGTAACGAACAAGAAGAAATAATAATAATAGGTAGGTGGCGACATTTTTAGACGAAAACACACATACCTTTGGCTTTGTGCAATAGGACAGGAATATTTTTGGGTTGTACCACATGAAGTGGCCGATTTTCGCTCAGTCGGAAATAAGAGGTTCTCGAGTGAACAGCTGTGTCAGAACGTACGAACGTGTGCTTGACGTGTGAGAGTTTTAGGATTCTTTACAAGTACCGTTATTTTTTTCTAGGAATTATTTACCATACCGTCGGCAGTTCAAATTCGAACCCTCTCGCTTTACGAATTTAAAATGGGCCAAAATTGCGTCGTTGGCAATGAAAAACATTAATGACACATTTGAGGATGTAGCGGTAAACGAACGATCTATACGACGTTGGTTTGAAAAGTTCCGTTCGGGAAATTTCAGTCTCGAAAATGAACCACGTGGGAAGGCGGAAACGTTTGTTGACGACGATATTTTAAGAGCAACGGTGGAAGCGGACCCAACGAAATCGGTGTGGGAAATTGCACAAAGCATGGGAGTATCCCCAATGACAATAAGTCGACACCTTTCTCTCATAGGAAAGGTAAAGAAACTCGATAAGGGTACCCCAATGAACTGAACGAATCCCAAAAACTAAGGCGCCTGGAAATCTGCGCATCACTTACATTAAGAAACCAAACTGAACCCTGTTTGCACCGGATAATCACCTGTGATGAAAAGTGGATACTGTATGATAATCGTAAAAGATCTGGGCAATGGTTGGATGCATATGAAAAACCAAAACACACCCCCAAAACCGATCTTCACCAAAAAAAAAAGCCATTGTGACAATTTGGTGGACATCGAAAAGACCAATCCCCTTTTATTTTCTTCAACCAGCAGAAACGATAAACGCTATCAAATATTGTGAGGAAATCGACATATTGCATGCCAAATTGGAAAGCAACCTGCGTTGTTCAATAGGCACCGTCCGATCCTTTTGCATGACAATGCTAGACCCCATACCTAACAAGTAATGGTGCAAAAACTGCTGCATTTAGGATTTGAAATTCTTCCGCATCCACCGTACTCTCCTGATACTCGTATTTCCCCAACGGATTACCCTCTTTTCCGCAATCTGGATTCAATTTGCCGGCAGAAGGTCTTCCAGAACCGAGTAGAATTCATAAAAGCCTTTGAAGATTTCACTACCTCAAAAATTCTACGAAAAAAGAATATTTGACCTTGTATCACGTTGAAAGAATGTCATTGGTGCCAACGGATCCTATTTTGATTGAATAAACTTTACGGGAAAATAATATTGGCTTTTAAATTTTTACTATCAAATCGGACATTTCATGTGGTACAACCCTTTCTTCTATGCCAAACTTCAATTGGACTTTTGATTAATTGACGCTAATTTGTAATATTTTCCCTACATATTTCTCTCCAGTGTTCAATACATAAGTGCCCCATAAGTGTTCAATCGGATTAAGGTCAGGAGAGTTAGCGGGCCATTCCAGAATCTCGATATTTTGTTGTGCCAAAAAGGCAGTTACTTTTTCCGCCTTTGGCAAGGTGCCGAGTCATGTATAAAAACAAAATTACCATTTGGAAACCATTCCTGTACCTGCGGCAACATTTTCACCCTTAAGACCTCGATATACCGGTCTTGGTGCGTGGTACTTATAAGCTTTGACTCCATTTTAGAGGTTGTGTCATCATTGCCTTCGTTAGAAGTGGTTTTATGTAATGTCGAGTTGTCCTCTGAGAAAACGTTACTAATGACTCCAAAATTATTTTTGTGTGCGCCCTGCATGGTTGTTTTCGGTTTCGAGCACAAATTTTACTTATCTTACGCTCATTTCGTGGCGTTGTAATTTTTTTTTCGTCCACATTTGCTCAAATTTCTTCTTAATTTTGTCCACAGATGACTTTGCCACTCTTGCTGCAGTAGATATCTTCCTCATAGAATGCTTGGGTTCAAAAGCAATGTCTTAATTTTCGAAATATTTGATAGCAAAGGATCTTTTCCTACTACCTATTGTTAAAGCGGACTCAGCCAAAATGGCCCTATAAAGTTTAGTAAACGTGAATTCAATGAACACAAATTTATTGTAAAAGTGAAACACAGAACCTATTCGAAATGCGAAACTTTCAAATATGACGATCAATATGTGTGCGGGATTGACCGTAAACGAAGTGAAGTGTGCACTGGTGTGAAACGGCTGCCACCAGAATAAAAATTATTCAGTACTTCTGCCGATCAGTTTTGAAAGCTACTGCAATACAAATATAATTTAACAGAAAAACCTACGCCTGGTTAGAGCACATTATGTATTTAATTGTATTAAAACTTGAAAATAAATTATTTTGTAGGTTAGCCGCAATAATTTGGCCACCCACTGTGTAAGATAGTTACTTACCTTACCCACTGTATAGCCATTTGTGACGAGCGAAAGGACGAGATTTTATCGAAAAAAATTTCGGCAGCATAATAAAAATTTATTTGAAATTGATTAACACTGTCGATTAGTACATGTTTTCAAGTACTAAAATATTTCAAAATGGCGGAGCTGCAGTTTTTTTCCGGAAGCGCCTTTTTTTTAGCATCAGTGGTGGTGGCCGTGATAACTCGGAAACAGCTCATCTAAAATCCAAATTTCAAATAGATTTGGTTAGTAAATTCTATTGGCTTGTGCTTGAAACAAGGATTTATCAAAATTATGATTTTTGGAGGAATGGCGGCAGTTACATTTTCGAAGATTTAAATTTTTGTTTTTTTCGGTCTAAGAAAATCCTTCGTTCAAACACAAGCAATTATCATAAGAAACAAGCAGAAACAAAATTGGGGACTATCGATGTCTAGATTTTGAGAAACCGTGTCCAAAGGTGTTTTTTGGAAAGGATGATTCTGAGAAAATCATGTTAAAAGTTTTGATTGTAGATTTTTCATATGTAACATTAATTTTTGTACACTAAAACTTTTTTGTACACTCACACCGAGACATCGATTCCAGGGCCATACAGTAGTCCTTCTGCAGCCACGAGAGCGTCAATTTGTTGCTGTCTTCGAAGCATTCTACACGACGGGACCGTGCAGCTGCGCGACTTAGCGCCGAGGCGTCGCACTATAAAACTCCGGTCATTATAAAATTTTGTGAGGATATTTTTGAAGGTTTATTATTAACGAATATGCAATAAAAAATTTCTCGATTTTTTCGACCCTGGTAGGTAGGTAAGAGTGGCTGTTCGAAATACCAATCCACTTAGGCCTTTTGGCCCATTGTGGTGCCACGTGGATCTAATCTTACTAATGGAACCACTTTAAACTTATGATAAAGCGTAGGCGACCGTTAACGTCAATATTTTCTAGATCGTTTAGGTCGTTGTAGAAGAAAGCTCCTAGATGAAGCTTTCTTCTCTGAGAGAGAGCTGGACATGTACTGAGTAAGTGGAGGATTGTCTCCTGCTCTTCTTCGTCCATTCAGCTTCTACAGAAATCATTTGTAAAAGCGCCAAGCCTTCTTGCGTGCTTGCCTATGAGGCAGTGTCCAGTGATGACACCTATTATGGCGCTGAGATGTTTCCTATCTAAAAAGATCAGACACTTAAAGCTTTGGCCAGATCTGTTTGGTCGCTAGACATGTTTGCCCAGCAGTCCACCTAAGGTCTGTTCTTTTATTGGCATCCAGCTTTAATGTTAGTTTGCACTTAGCGATTGGTATACATATACTACCTTTTTCCGGTAGAATAGGTAGAGTGGTTCCAATTTTGGAGAGTTCAAGGGCTCTACAGTTCCCTGGAATGTCTCTATGGCCCAGCACTCAACAAAGGTGAATGTTGAACTACTCTGCCATCTCCATGAGAGATGATCGGCATTCAAGGGCGATTTTAAAATGTTATGATACCGAGTCCAGGGACTTGATGCCGGCCTGACTATCTGAAAATATGCGGATATCCTTTGCAGATATCACGTTTTTCTTCACCCAGGACAGAGCTTCTTTAATCGCCAAAATTTCCACCTGGAAGACGGAAAGAGAGGCTTAAATTTAGCTTATTTGAGACAACACAGCCACCAAATCCGCTATCGGTTTTAGATCCATTTGTGTAGAAGTGGATTGACTGAGCTTATACGGAAGTCTTTGTTAAACCAAAGTGCAGGTATGGTGTAATCGATGTTCTCTGTGAGGATTCCTAATGTATTAAGATTGTTAGCGTAGCCAAATGAATTATTTATCCACTGTGAAGTCGTTTTACTTGCTTGTTGAAAATATCGAGGGGTGTCAAATGAAACAGAATGTCTAATGCCGCAGAGGGGGTAGACCGCAACACTCCGATTATGCATATACATGCTGTTCTTTAGGCTCTGATTAGTCTGCTGCAGTTGAATGAATTGTCTAATGCCGTCCACCAGACAACAACCCCGTAGGTGAGTATCGGTCTTATGACTGAGATGTATAGCCAGTGGGTTTGGCGAGGTTGAAGGCCCCATTTATTCCCAATGGCTTTTTTGCAAGAGAATAAGGCTATTGTAGCTTTATTGACTCTTTCTTGAATATAAGGTTTCCAGTTTAGTTTCATGTCAAAAATGGGACCCAGATATTGTGCTGTATCGGAAAAAACTAAACTGATACCATTTATTGAAGGAGGGTCTATAATTGGAATTAGACGGCTATGGCAACGTCAACCGCATAGGCAATCACTCTGCTACCATCCGCTTCCAGGTATATCAGTAGTTCATTAACTACTAAGTTACGGAAGGTACGCCTTGCTTCGTACCTCTGCAGACACATCTTTCCCCTGCAGGTCCCTGTACATTATGTGTTTTTACATCCTACCGGCCCAACCAATCGAATGCTACCAACTCGCTATCGATGCAATTGATCAAATAATTAACTTATCTGATCCTCTCGATGATATCATCGTATTTGGCGATTTCAATCTACCTCAGCTGCACTGGACTCAATCAGATGATAAATCTTTTTTTATCGCTTACCCTATCTCGAGTAAAGAATGTCTCTTCTTGGATGAGCTCACAGACTCTAGCTTATGCCAAGTTAGTGGAGTCTCCAACTATATGGGAAGGCAATTAGACCTCATTTTCACCACTGACCCCATAAACTCCTCTGTGTCGCTCTGTCCCCTTTCACTATCGACCATTGATAACTTTCACCCACCACATCTTCTTTCTCTTTTCCACCACTCTACTTTCCGCCCCACCCCATCTGCAGCTACCACTTCTTACGACTTTCATAAAGCGAATTTCCGCAAAATTAACGCATATCTTAGTAAGTGTTCTTTTGATTTCGCCAATATGCCCCTAAAAAGTGCTCTCTCTATTTTCTACAGAGAATTACTTAATTCTATTTCTCTCTATGTCCCCTTTTCGCGTAATAGGACCTCTTCTACGAGCCCCCCGTGGTATAATCGTAAACTTCGCTCTTTACGTAACAAAAGAAACAAATTATGGACAGTTTTCCTCCGGTCCAACTCTTTTGTTGACTATTCAAACTATCTCGGGTCATACCTTCAATTCGCCCAGCTCTATAAGTTTCTCTATCAGCGATACCTTGATAGTGCGCAATCAAGGCTTATAAATGATCCTAAGTCTTTCTATCAATTCGTTAATTACAAAAAAAAATTAGACGGTTTTCCTCCATCCCTCTCATACGAAAATATATCATCAACTGATCCGCATACCATAGCTAACTTTTTTGCTACTTTTTTTAAGCAATCTTTTGCCGATAATTCCTTCGTACCGGATCCCTCTTATTTCAAATACCTACTTACCTTCCCTATTGGCCCTACTATTTCTCATAGCTTTGATCATACAGTAATAGAAAACAAATTACAACAACTTAATGATGAATACTTACCCGGCCCAGATGGCCTTCCATCCATATTTCTTAAAAAAGTGTTCCTCAACTCTTTCACGCCCCCTTGCTAATCTCTTCCGATTATCGCTCTCTCAAGGTGAATTTCCACAGATATGGAAGTCCTCTTTCATAACACCCATACACAAAAAGGGATTAAAGAGCGAAGTCACTAATTACCGCCCTATAGCTAAACTTTCCCATATACCCAAACTCCTCGAAAGTATTTTGCATGAAGCCTTAAGCTTTCAGTGTAAATCTTTTATTTCCCCCAATCAACACGGCTTTCTGAAGGGTAGATCAACTACCACTAACCTCGTAGAATTCGTGTCCTCTGTTCTCTCAGCCTTAGAAAATGGTAAAGAAGTTGACGTTATAACAACTGATTTCAGTAAAGCTTTTGACAAGATATCTCATAAACTAATCCTGTTCAAATTGTCCGTCCTGGGCTTTGAACCCATTTTGCTTAAATGGATATCTTCTTACCTGGATAATCGTTTTTATAATGTTCGTTTCAGATCTGTCCTATCGGCCCCTTTGTTGGCCACTTCAGGTGTTCCTCAAGGTAGTCACCTAGGTCCACTCCTCTTCATCCTAACTATTAACGACCTTCAAAGGCTCATTCAACACTCAACACTTTCTCTCTATGCTGACGATACCAAATTTTTTAAACCCATTTCCCAGATTTAAATAGTTTTTCCACCTGGTGCATCAAGAACTGCTTAGAACTCAATGTCTCCAAATGTCAATCGATTACTTTCTCACGTAAGTGCAAGAAGTCTCCTCAACGAATTTAATATCTCGACGGCCGACCTATACCCCTTGTTGAATCTATCCGCGACCTTGGTATATTATGCGACAGGCAGCTTAATTTCCGCTCGCATATTGATGAGATAATTTCTAAAGCAAACTCATCACTCGGTTTCGTTAAAAGATGGTCCAAAGAATTCTGCAACCCGTACGTGACTAGATCACTATACATCACTTACGTTCGCCCCCTTCTCGAGTACGCTAGCCAAGCGTGGTGTCCCTTTCAACGAGTTCATGTATCTCGTATTGAGAGGATCCAGCGTCGTTTTCTTCGCTTTGCTCTTCGAGGTCTACCTTGGAACGATCCTCTAATCTTACCTCCCTATCGAGACCGTCTCAAACTCATTAACCTGAATACCCTTGAGGAACGAAGGGACGCAGCAGACATTTTGTTCATTCACCGACTCCTCTCAGGCTCCGTCGATTGCATGCCTCTTTGCAACTCCATTTTCTTTAACACTAACCCTCGTAATCTACGTTCCACCCGTCTCTTTTATCTACCTATCCACCGCACCACATATGGCTCTAACGAACCAATCTCCCGTATGCTGCGTAAGGTAAACTCCAACCTTTCCGTTTTCGATTTTAATCGCATCACACTTTCCCTCAAATTCGATCTCCTTCACCATCCTTAGCTTTAAGCCCTAGTATTAGTTTAAGTCTTAGTTTTTAAGCTTGTATTAAGCATAATAAATGGGGGCGTTAGCCCCCACGAAAATTCAGCAGAAGTCTCACCCAGTTTGGAGTTGATTATCCTGCTTTTTAGCATGAGACTGATCAACTCCCCAAATGAATTGTCTACCTGCAGAGTTGACAGCGCAGTCGTGATTGCGGATGTGTCGACGTTGTTGAAGGCGCACTTTATGTCCAGAAAAGCAACGATTGTGTACTCTTTATATTGTAGGGATCGTTCAATGTGGCTAGTCATAGAGTGCAGAGCCTGATTATGAACGAAATAATTTAGCGAAACAAATTGGTTTTTTTTTTTTTCTTCTTTATTCGCTGGTGGTTCGACTTCAACTGCCCACAGCTTTTAACAAGTGGTATGACTTAAAATTAACGGAAAATTTACAAATCTATGATAAATGATACAGAGTAATAAAAGAGCATGTGAAGCAAGAATTAAACAATGAGTTACGTGTGTTATGTTTACGTTACGTTAAATAATTGTTATGCAAATGTATGTGTACTAAACGTTCCCCAACATCCCGGCCCCCCTGAAAGCATGTTTCAGAATGTAGGTAATAGGGCGAGTTTACTAATTGGCCGGGTGAATATTCCGCTTGATGTTCGCAGCGTCACCACTCGTACCATGTCATCACCACCAAGGTGTATTTTGATCACTCTGCCCAGCTGCCATTTGGATGGAGGGCAGTTATCCGTTTTGATTACCACGACATCGTCGACCTTGAAGTTACGTTGTGGCTGGTTCCACTTCGGGCGATGTTGTAAGGAAGTTAGATATTCCTTATGCCACCTTTTCCAGAATCCTTGAAACATATTTTGAGTGCTCTCCCAATACGTCAATCTGTTAACCGGAACTCGCAACAGGTTTCCTTCAGGAAGAGCCGTATAAGGGCGACCTATTAAAAAATGAGATGGTGTTAAATAATCTAAATCGCTATCAGAGGAAGCACATAAGGGTCGTGAATTGATAACAGCTTCGATTTGCGAAAGAAGAGTATGCATTTGTTCGAGAGTTAGGATAGATGAACCGATAACGCGTCGTAAATGCAGCTTCACCGATCGTAGCCCTGACTCCCATATTCCGCCAAAGTGTGGCGCGAATGGAGGAATAAAATGCCAACGTATACCATCATTGGCAAGTGACTCGCAAATGCGATCATTATGGTGCTGTGATAATAAAAGTTTATGCATTTCATTAGTTATGCGTGCAGCTCCCTTAAAATTTGTTCCATTGTCGCTATAAACATTGGAGCATTTTCCTCGTCTGGATATAAACCTACGAAATGCAGCCAGGAAAGCTTCTGTTGATAAATCCGACGCTAATTCTAAATGGATCGCCTTGGTGGAAAGGCATATAAACAAACATATATATCCTTTCGTTTTACGAGGATTACGTCCAGGGTATAATTTAAGGTTAAGCGGTCCAGCGTAGTCACATCCTGTATTTTCAAAGGGATATGATTGAGTTACACGTGTCGGAGGAAGATCTGCCATATATTGTTGACTGGTATGTTGACGTTGTCGGAAGCATTTCAAGCAATCGTGTGTTATTTTCCGGACTAAATTTCTACATCCCAAGATCCAGAACTTTTGACGAAGAATTACGAATAGAGCATCAACTCCAGGGTGTAAATTTCGAATATGCTCGTCCAAAATAATCAATTTGGTAATAAAGGAATGCTTGGGGAGAATTATTGGGTGTTGAGTTCCGAAGTTTATGTGTGAGTGTTTTATTCTTCCACCCACTCGTAATAGACCTTTACTGTCGAAAAATGGGGAAAGTGTTTTGAGTGTTGAGTTTCGACTTAAGTCCAATGACGACAAAGACCTTCCATCAGACCTTAACAATTTTTGTGCAAAGCATAAGCAGGCGTGATGAGCTACCTCCAACTCCTCAAAGGACAAGCTAGTAATTTGGCGTTTTTCCTTGCCCATTTTGCAGTTGTGTAAAAATCGTTTCACGAAGGCAACAATTCTAATAAGCCTTCCCCATGTAGAAACGTGTTGAAGTAAGCGATGCAGAAAGTGGGTCTCGTAGCCGGCGGATGATGTTTGAATAGGAAATGATTGGACTTTTGTCTCCAACAACACTTCTGGGGATTGTAAAGTATCCGATAAATCTATGTTGGCTTGCCGACCATCGATGTCTCCATTTAGCCACGAAGGCCCATTCCACCAGAGATGAAATGCGAGTAGATTTGATGCAAGCATGCCCCGAGAAGCGCAGTCTGCAGGGTTTTCCTTTGATGGTACGTATCTCCATATAGATCTCGGCAAGATATCCAAAATTTCGGAGGTCCTGTTTCCTACGAAAGTCTTAAGTTGTCTCGGTGGGCATGACAGCCACGCCAACACTACGCTAGAATCGCACCATGCATGCAACTTAACATTTTCCACTTGCAACGAAGATATTATTGTGTTCATCAGTCGTGCCAAAAGCAACGCGCCACAGAGTTCCAATCGTGGAATTGATATTTGTTTAAGTGGAGCGACACGGGTTTTAGCTGAAATTAGTGTGACCCGATAATTTCCATTTGCCTCGCGATGGCGACAATACACAGCAGCTGAGTACGCTTTTAGTGATGCATCGGAAAATCCGTGTAATTCAAGGGAAGCAGACGAGTTAGGAATATAACGAGGAATTGTAAGGTTGTTTACAGTCTGGATATCTTTTCGATATTTCAGCCAAGTATCTGCGAACTGCTTCGGTAATTCATCATCCCAGTCAAGATTTTGAAGCCAAAGATGTTGAAACAATACCTTAAATGATACGACAATTGGCGCTAGTAATCCAAGAGGGTCAAATATCCTTGCAACATCGGATAGAAGTTGCCTTTTGGTCGGCTTACTAGTACTCGTATCGTTAAGATTTACTTTGAATAGTAGATTGTCATCAAAAGGGTTCCAAAAAATTCCTAAGACCTTCGCTAATAAGCTATTACTACCTTCTAGTAGGGATGTTATGTTGACATGATCAGACTCTGTTGAATTCACCAAAGAAGACGAGTTCGAGATCCATTTACTTAGTTCCAGGCCTCCTAGTGATAGTAATTTGACTAATTCGTTCTTTTTATTAATAAGATCAGGTACAGTGTCTGCTCCCGTAAGTACATCGTCCACATAGAAGTCATTAAGGAGAATGTTTGACGCCAAGGGAAACTCGATGGCATAATCCTTTGCCAACTGTTCAAGGACTCTGACTGATAAAAACGGAGCACATGAAGTTCCATACGTAACTGTGCAAAGTTCAAAATGTTTAACTGCATCTGTAGAGCTCTCCCTCCAGAGAATTCGCTGATAACGACGATGAGGTTCTGCTACCCAAATTTGCCTGAACATCTTTACTATGTCTGCCGAAAAAACATATCGGTGCAAACGAAATCGAAGACAAACTCCTACGAGATTTCTTTGAATGCTGGGGCCTATATGTAGTTGATCATTCAGTGATTTGCCGGATGAGTCCCGGTAGGAACCATCGAATACCACTCTGAGCTTCTTTCCAATGACTGGATGATGAGGAAGGTAAAAAACATCACCTGATTTGGAACCTATGTCATGGGTGGACAATTCCTTCATGTGTCCCAGCTCCAAGTATTCACGCATGAATTGGATGTACTGACCTCTTAAACACGAATCCTTTGTAAATCTACGTTCGACGGATAATAAGCGAGAGAGAGCACCACTATATGTATTGCCAAAAACTGGCCTTTCAGCCTTAAACGGTAAAAAGATACAGTATTTTCCATCTGTAGATCTGCTCACAGTGGATTTGAAATGAGCTTCAACGAAATCATCATCTTCCGAAGTTTTCCTTGGCATTGACGTTGCTTCCTCTAGTTCCCAAAACAGCCTTAAAGTGTTGTCAACATTTATAGTACTACTGAAAGAGGATACACGAGTAGACTCAATACAAGTAGATGTTGCCCCTATGACTATCCAACCGAATATCGAAGACTGTGCTATAGGATGGCCATCGTCGTCAAATAGTTTGTCATTAGTAAGAACATTCCAGAACTGATCAGCCCCCAATAGAATATCAATAGCTGATGCCTTATCAAACGATGGATCTGCCAATGTCAATGACCTAACCTTATTTAATGTTGTAATATCTAGTGGAAGTGCTGGAAGATTAGAAGTCAATGTTGAGAGGATATACGCAGTTAGCTGAATCTCTTCAGATGAAACGCGAGACTGAATTTGAAGCCTACAACGACCGCGAGTAATTCCACCATCACATGATGATATTCCTGATATCGACAGATTTGCTGATTCTCTCCGAAGACCAAGACGATGTATGCAACTTTCGGAAACGAATGATATTTGCGAGCCTGAATCAAGAATTAAACGACAAGGTTGAGTGTGCCCATTGATGTCCAAAACATTAACTACAGCAGTGGGAATAAACGCGAGAGAATGATTTTCATGAGTTGCAACATGTACCGAATATGTAGATGCTTTCGAAATATTTGGTTGCGAAGAGCGATTTGCCGAAGAGTGATTTGGTGAAGTGTATGATGGCGAAGTGGGTGATAATACAGTTTCAGTTGACGATGAATGAGGAAGCGACGAGTGAAGTATCGATGAGTGAGATGACGAAGATGGTAGTGGAATGAAATGCGACGAAGAAGTGTTTTGAACCGAGGACTCATCTGCTGAATGTAGTAAATTCGAATGAACAAGAGAGTGGTGACGATTACCGCATTCATTGCAACGATGTGATGATTTACATTTTTTCGATGAATGCCCTTTGCGGAGGCAATTAAAACAGAGACCCTGTTGTTTCACATATTGTCGTCGAGAAGTGATATCCATTGCACGGAATTGTGTGCATTGAAACAAAAAATGGTCGTTGCTGCATTTTATGCACTTAGTTGAGCCCAGAGAGATATTGTCAGAGGGTTTTGCTACGAAAGTTCGAGCCGATGGATGAGATTTCTTTTGACTCAAACGGACATTGTTGCAGCTTAATTCCAATGCATCGCAGCGCGTATTCAAAAAGTTTAAAAAGGCAGTTATGGTGGGATTGAGTTTGGCAACACCAGATTCTGCCCATGCCTGACGAGTGTGTGGATCAATTTTGTTAAGCAAAAGAAAGATCAGCCAATAATCTCTTTCACTTCGTTTCATGGCATCTAAACCTCTTACTACCTCGTCGGCTCCATCAGAGATTTTACGCAGAATGCCCAGATCTGTGGCATTGCAGGAGGGGAGATTCATGAAGTTGTCAATGAACGAGTTCACGATTTGCATTGGGCGATCGTAACGGATTTGAAGACGCTCCCAGGCTTGATTATAATTTTGATCGCAAACCGATATGTGAGCAACAAGATTTGCAGCTTCATCGCGCAGAAAGGATTTCAGATAATGGAATTTTTGCGTATCTGATAAATGTGTTTTACTAGCGATGGAGCTCTGAAATAAATCCTTGAATGACGGCCAATCTTTATAGGAACCAGCGAAAGGTGCGATAATAATTTTTGGCAAATCACATTCTTTAATAACCGTAGTCTGCTGGCGCGATGATGGAGTGCTGGTTAGCTGTTGTAGAAACGAAGCTTGCTGTTCCACTAAGCGATTGATTGCATCACTACTGCTATCATTACCGCTTGCAGCTAACGGTTTTGGCGAAACAGCATGACGAGCACGAGTTGCAACCAACATTAACCCGCGGGCCTTAAAATATTTATCCTCGTAAACTTCGAAATCGGAATCCGGATCTATGTAACCAGGTTCTAATTGAAACGCGTACATTGAGTTTTGAGTTTTAATAAACTCATCCCAGGTCTCCGTTAATTTTTCCGACTTAACCTCAATAAACTCGATGGGATCATCATCCGTTAACTCTTCAGCAAAATTTAGCAAACGCGTGATAGTGCCCTTCAAACGACTTCTAGTCGCTTGCAACGAATGCATATCGAATAACTGGGCTTTCCTCACGATATATGTATGTAAAATATAAGTAAAAGGTCAAAGGAATACCTTCACGTTGGTGTCAATTACCAACTTCTTAAAATTTCCTGTTATTCCACCTGCAACCTGCCCCTTTCACTGCTGTCCGATACTAGAATTGTTTGATTTCCTTATGTTTCGATGCTCCAAATGATCTCCAATGTCGCTGCTTTCTGTTGTGTTCCAATGATTTTTTTTTTTGTTTTTAGCTTTTGGTTTAAACTGCCGAATGCACGAATTTCAATACCAACTCTAATATTTTACACCACGATCAAGCAAAATTTTGTTTTATTTTTATACTTTATGGATTTAAACGAATCCGACTGAGAAGGACCAAATTTTATGATTATGAACGAAATAATTTAGCGAAACAAATTGGTTTTTTTTTTTTTTCTTCTTTATTCGCTGGTGGTTCGACTTCAACTGCCCACAGCTTTTAACAAGTGGTATGACTTAAAATTAACGGAAAATTTACAAATCTATGATAAATGATACAGAGTAATAAAAGAGCATGTGAAGCAAGAATTAAACAATGAGTTACGTGTGTTATGTTTACGTTACGTTAAATAATTGTTATGCAAATGTATGTGTACTAAACGTTCCCCAACAGAGCCGTTTCCACCGATTTTCCTTTACAATGGGCATGTTGAGCCGTTGACAGAAGTCTTGGGTCAATTTTAGCTCGTATATGAATATCAAGAGTTTTTTACAAGATCTTCTGTGTTTTTTGACAGTTTTTCGCAGTTGTGAAAGGATTGACGACATTTAGATTGTAGAAAAGTGATAGGAACAATTTCTTCTCTAGGGAAGTTCCAAATGTGCTTATACCTCTATCAGTATAATAAATACTGACTCACCCATTCTGTTTATTTTTGTTTATTTGTATAACCTCTTTATTCATTATTAAATTTTCTTTACATTTCTTTCATATCCTAAATATTTGCTAATTTTCTCCTTTTACCTTTAGGAAATTGACGGAAAAGCACTTCTTTTATTAACCTCTGAAATGATGATGAAATATATGGGCCTGAAATTGGGTCCAGCCTTAAAAATTTGCAATCTAGTGAATAAAGTAAATGGACGCCGCAACAATGTATCCCTGTAAATAAGAATTTTCTTTTCTAGAATAAGTTTAAATAGACAAAAAAGAAAAAAAAACAAAAAAAAACCAATACATTATTAAAAAAACCTTTAAATTAATAGTTGAAAAGAAGAAAACAAATATTTTAGTAATAAACTAGTTTTACCCCTACATCCTACACACATACCCAAGAATGTGTGGTATTATGTATATGTGGTCAACAAGAACAAGATGCTTTTAAAAACTAACAGAAAAAAATATAAAAAAAACAACAAATTATATAAGAAGAAATATATAAAACAAAAAAACAATGAAAATTAGTTTTTTCCAGTATTGTCAACTACCACAAATATAAAGAATAAGCGATAAGAAATGAACTGCAGACTTACAAATTATAATTACCAAAATATAATTCGTATATTTTTCATTTATAATTAATTTTTATTTTTTACCTACGTTACGATATTATTTAATTCTGTTTTTATTATTATTATGTTTGAATTCTATTTAGCATTATGAATAAGGTTTGTTTCAAAAACAATTATGTATAGTTTCTTTTAAAGTATTTAAATAAGAATTACACTTTGACTTTTGAAGAAATAAAATAATGAAAAAACAAAAAAAACAAAAACCTTGTGCACAAGATAATAATTTTCCTTATTATTATTATGAGTATATACCATAGTATACAATAGATTGTTTTTGTTTTCCTTCAATATCATCGATCGATTGTGAGTTGTAAATTATTTATGTGATAGAAGTTGTGTGCAGTTTGTGTTTGTTTTTAGTTTGTAGAAATCTATCGCAGGTATACTTAAAACTTTTTCTCTTTTTTTGCTTGCAAATGAAGAAGGAGGAAGTTTTTCACGAAATAATGAAAATAAATCTACTTCATAAATGGTACGTATTTTTCTTTCGTATACCCCCCGCAATGTAAAAGTTTGATTGGAGCCACCAGAGTTACGTAGAAACTCTTATTTAATTTGAATGCATTGGTTATCTATAGTATTTTTTTTTTGTCTTTGCAGTTTTGGGTGATTGGTAATAAGATTTTCGAAAGTGGTGTTCATCGCTTATACATATAGTCATATTTCATATTTCCTCTTTCCTATTAATTTAACACCAACCAATCAGTATTCTTTCTTCTCCGCATGCTTAACATTTTTTTTTTTTCAGGCAAACTCATAAAATTTGTTTCCCATTAAATAGCAACTAACAATTGAAATCATTATTTTGTGCATAAAACCCTGCAAAGTTTGGTTTATAATCTCAACAAAATAACATGAATATAACAAGTAACCTCATCTCTAGACAGGAATAAAAATGAACATAACAATAATGAATGTGGAAAAAGAAAAGAAAAGAATCTATCATACATAAAAAGAATTATATAACTTAAAATTATAAGAATACCATATATATAGAAAAATAAATAAAAACCATTTGAATTCTCAAAACAATTGTATTAGCACTGTCACACTTATGCAATATAACGGTAAGACATATTAAATAGTAAAAATATCTCTGTTTATTCCAAATCTCAACAGAACGAGACTATAAACACAGCAAAAAATAAGGAAAAAATTAAACATTTCTAGCACTCTGTTTAGGTTATAATCTACAAAAATGTTGAATTCAAAAAATAAACCATTCACCACTAATTTCACAGAATGCATGTATTAATATGGTTACAACAAATTATTACACTATTATTTAGTTTTCATAATAAAAACAAAAACAATGTAAACACTATTTATAAACAGAAGAGCAACGTATAATTAAGTAGAAGAGAAAGAAAATGAAAAGAAAAAACAACAAACTATACTATTTAAGCGTTAATTATATTACTTTTTAAGTAATAATGTATAAATTTATAAAGCAAAACCACAACAACACTTTGATGCACAATAAATATGTAAAAACATACAAATCACTCTAGTAATTAAAATAATGAATTGTAAAACAAATAAAACAAAATCGGACAAAAAAAATAAATACATAGGTACGAGTATATAAACTATATAACTGTCTTATTTATTGCACTAGTGGACTTTCATAACTTATACTGGCACTACCTGGATTACAAGAAGTTTTATTTCCTGAACAGTAATACTGGGTGGGCCAAAAGTCCCTTTCCTATGTAAAAAAAATAACAACTCTTTTATTTATAGATATTTTTGAGTAATTTTTTTTTTGTTGCAGAAATAAGACTTGGGCGATTTGACATGGAGCACTACTTGATCGCACAGCGAACACATATCGTCGTATTATTTTTGAAAAACAGTCAGTCAATAATATACACTCAACCGGCAATTTTATGGAGTTCGAAATGCTCCAACAGCTCCCAATATTCGTGCAATAATGGCAAAATTTGAGCAATATGAGAACGTTGGAGATGCGAGACCTCGATATGGATGATCGAACGAAAACAGTCAGGTCGTTAGTGAAAGTGTTGCAGCCGATCCTGAAACATCGACACGACGACGTTCAACATAGTTAGGCATATCGCGTGGCACGATTCGTCGGATTTTGAGGAAAGATCTGCACCTATACCCTTACAAAATCCAGTTGGTCCAACAACTAAATCCTGGTGACGCAGAAAAACGTTTAGAGTATTGCAGAACTGTCCTTAATTAGCGACGAGGCACATTTTCATCTGAGTGGATTTGTAAACAAGCAAAATTGCAGATTTTGGGGCACACAGAATACCAAAAATCTCCATCAACATCCCTCACATTCACTTAGTGTTACTTTGGCCCATAAACCATATTTATCTGAAAATGATGCGGGTGCAAGCGTTACAGTTAATGGGCATCGCTACAGAACAATGCTTCAGGACTCCCTTTTTCCACTCACGCAAGCAGATAACATGTGGTTTCAGCAAGACGGAGACAATGCACTTATTGCACGAAAAATTTCCAAATCGCATTATCTCAAAAAACACTGATCACCGCGATCACCTGATCTGTCGGCTCTAGACTTTTTTTTTATGGGGTTACCTGAAGGAAAAGGTTTACATTAGCAAACCACACACTATAGAGGAGCTGAAACTCATCATTCGAGAAGAACATGCAAGAACGGCAACATGTTAATGTTATAATTCATTTGCCTTCGGTCTCTTCAGACAGTATTATCCGACGATCTTCACTGAACGTCACCGCAAAACGTGCCTGCAATCTTTTGCCAAAAGGATAACGACGTCAGGATCATCGGAATGGAGCGCATGTTGGGCCCTGAAACTTTGTCAACTTTACAAAATGGCGTGCTTCGCAATGGAATTGTCTTCGCGCCTCAAGATGTGACTAATCCATAACAATTTCCTTCTTATGGTGATGTCGATTGGCTACTGCCCTGTTTTGCATTTGAGATGCCGTTGGGTCAAAATACTCTTAAAATGATGTGCTAATGTAAGACAGCGGCTTAGGAGTGAGTGATTGCCGTGGCCACCTTCGAAGTACTGCACTCATACAGCAGTACTAACTCGATATTGGAGCATAAAAATGTCTGCTGAATTCCCGATTCTGCTGCTAACATCGAGTTCAGTGTCAACGCCAGTCGAGACGGTGCTTCCCAAATAAGGAAAGATCTGCATCTACTCGACCTCCTATCCTGCCTCCTTCTGAGCTGGTCCTCATCCGCTATGGGTAGTAAACCATTCACATTTTTACAGGATGCTGTTTGGTGCTAAGTCTTCCTGTAAACACTTTGGTAATAGTGTAAACGGTCCTACTGTCACACAGGTTTGCTGCCTCTTCGCATTAATGTGGTTGCGCTTATCGCGTCTTATAAAGGGTCCGCCATCTAAGGTTTTTTTTTCAACTAGTGCTTATTTCGTGAATGGTAACACTTAGCTCATGTCTGATTTGACAGATAATTAGTTTTATCCTTCCGCTGAACGAATATGGTTTTGTATATGCTTGAACAACGCTTGGCTAAGTGGGCCTGCGATCGGCTTAGAGAAGATGCCGATTTTGCCAAAAAAAATCATCTTTTCAGATGAAGCTCATTTTGATCTTGGCGGGTATGTAAACAAGCAAAATTGTCGCATTTGGGGCACAGAAAACCCGCACGCATACATTGAAAAGAGGATACACCCAAAACGAGTCACTGTTTGGTGCGGATTTTGGTCCAGAGGCATAATTGGGCCATTTTTCTTCGAAAATGAGCAAGGAGTGGCCGTTACAGTCAATGGCGATCGTTATCGGGCCATGTTGAACGAATTTTTGTTCACAAAAATTGAAGAGGAGGATATTGGCAACATTTGGTTTCAACAGGACGGCGCTACGTGCCACAAAGCCGAAGCTACACTCGATGTTTTGCGCCCTGTTTTTGAAGATCGCATTATCAGCCGCAGAGCTGATGTCGTTTAGTCACTTTGGAGCTGCGATTTGACACCGTTGGACTATTATTTGTGGGGTGCCGTAAAAGATAAGTGTTACGCCGACAAGCCAGAGACAATTGACGCTTTAAAGGACAATATTCGTGAAGCCATTGATGAAATACAGCTGCACACAATCGATAATGTGCTTAAAAATTGGACCGATCGTGTAGGCTACTGCATGGCCAGCCGAGGCAGCCATTTGAATGAAATTATTTTCCATTATTAACCGGAAGGATAAAACTAATTATCTGTCAAATCAGACATGAGCTAAGTGTTACCATTCACGAAATAAGCACTAGTTGAAAAAAAAACGTTAGATGGCGGACCCTTTACTATGCTGTACTTCATTTCTTTTCACGCTGTACTGGACATGAAGTTCAGATTTCACTGCTGCTATGGCTGATGGAATCTAAACTTTTAGTGAAATACGCTCCTCAATCCGTCTCCAGGAATTGACTTCATAACCATGTACTGTGGTTTCTCTGCTTTTTGCCGATATTGATGTGAAAACATTTTTCACAGATCTCTAGTGATCCACAGTTGTTTGTTCATATCTGCTGTAACAATCCGCTCCTAAGCTTAGATGGTTCCTGAATTGTTGGCGCACTGTCGAGTCTGTTGGTATTGTACCTGGGTATAGTGAGCATGTTGGCAAGGTTGCTGGTCACGGATACAATACGAAGGCGTATTTTTGCCTGATACGGTTGTCATAAAGACAGCTTCTAAATCGCAGGCTAATAGCGATGTGGTCTATCTGGGCCTACTAACAGAGCTGCAAGGTTTTCGGCTGTAGAGGCCATTTTCGTTTCTTAGCTATCTAAAAGTTGACGCAAAATTAATAACCCTATCGGACGATGGTATAGTTTTTGCAAATGGCGTCTTACGTCAATCATATTTGACATTTGTGAACTGGACAGCTGCAGTATTCAAACAGACAAGCAATGAGCGCTATACTCCGCAAGAGCGTGGAATAGTTGTGTCGATGTTTTGACCAATAATCGGTACGTGGTGTTAGCGCAGCGTGAATTTTGATGTCAATTTCCTAATCGCGTAGCGCGAACTGGGCAAACATTCCCGCGCTTAGCTATTTAGCTACAGAGTGGACCCACAGAAGATCATGCAGGGCGTGGCTGCCACCGGACTGGTCCGATGTCGCTGAGAACGAAGAAACATCAACCAGACTACGGGCCACGCAATTGGGCACCACTGCCTACAGCGCATTTTAGTGAAAGACTTACATATTCCCGTACAAAGAGCAAACTGTGCATCAGTTAATGCCTCCTGACCGACAGTCGTGTGTGAATTACTGTAAAGCCATCTTCAATCTCAACAACGAAGAGGACAATTTTGTGTCGAAAATCATCGTGAGGGACGAGGCGCATTTCCACTTAAGCGGTTACGTCAATAAGCAAAATCTTCTTTTCTGGGGCACTGAAAATCCGCGTGTGATGCACGAAGAGCCATTACATCCACTCAAAGCCACTGTGTGGTGCAGTGTTCAAGCAGGAGGAGTGATTGGGCCGTATTTTTTTGAGGACGCCATCGGCAAAACGGTCACTGTTATTCGCGAACGCTACAAGGCCATGATAAACGACTTCTTACTGGCGTTATTGGATGAGCGGGGCTTGGTGAACATGTGGTTTCAACAAGACGGTGCAACCGCACACACAATGGATATTGTAAAGGAAGTGTTTCCTGGTGGCGTAATCTCCCGTTTTGGCGATTTGACATGGCCAGCAAGATCGCCCGATTTAACCATACCAGACTTCTTTCTTTGGGGCTACTTGAAATCACGGGTTTATGCCAACAAGCCTCAGACAATCGCAAGAGAGACTTAAGAAGAATATTCGACAGGAATGCGAACGATTATCACCGGAAATCTTGCGGTAAGTCATGTTAAATGCGATAAAATGGGCACAAATGTGAATCAACACTGACGGCAGCCACTTGGAGGATATCATCTTTTCCACCTAACAAAAACAATTTTAAAGGTTCAAATAAAGATTTCCTTCACTTAAAATCTTTTTTTTTTATTTAGTAAAAAAGTAATTCAAAACCAAAATTGGATGATAAATTTTACACCACCTTGTACAATTACACAATATTATGGTAAACAGTGAAATTGTAATTTATTAAATAAAATAAAGCAAGAAGCAGTTACCTATATGGAAAAAGCCATTCACAATTCAACATCAATATTTAACATATGTATGTAGCAAGGATTTTACAAAAGCTTTTCTTATTCTTAGGCCAACATCCTCATATGGAATATAATGGAGTTTTCCGTTGGTTTCTCTCCAGAAGTAAGTCCCTTCTTGTTCATACATAGTTGAACATGTTTATTCTTAGACCGTAATAAATTAAATTACGGTTCAATCCTAAGTCAACAACGAAACAACACGTGTTTAAAAGGCACGTCGCAGACGGTCATTAAACAATAAAATCAAGATCAGCGCCGTACTGCATCCCTACAATAACAATGTATGAACATTACTTGCTAGCGCAGGTACATAGCAGATAAGAATATCGCTTGCTGTGACCTTCAGTCTAGCATAGCATAGGATAAGAATTCTTTGTAAAGATCTTCTGTCCTTTATCATTAAATAACTGTTTAGTTTTTAAGTATATTTACACACAAATGTATTTCATACAACAATACCATATAAATACACACCTATGATTTCCATCAACAGCTTCGCTGTATACTTTATACACAAACCATAATTCATTGCACTCACAAATTATGCAACTCACATTTTGCTACATAGACAATATTTGCTTCACTGTCATTTAATTCATTGCACTCACAAATTATGCAACTCACATTTTGCTACATAGACAATATTTGTTTCACTGTAATTTTTTGCTTTGTAAGAACAATAATTATATAGGTCATATTATTTATTTTGTTCTTCCTAATTGTTATAGTTTAAGCTTAGTTAGCAATAATTTTGTATAAATATAGTTAAGAGTTCAATAAAGAATCACTCGCTATTGATCAACACTTTGAGCTTGTCCTTTTCGCTACATTAAGACTTCCCCCCACCAGTGGTAAGGGGTCTTAATCATAATCTCCACTGTAGTCCAAGTTTATGCGCTTGAATCTACAAAACAAACGGTCAAGGTTTATGTGCCCTGTCCAAATAATTAATTAAAACAGTCAATGCAAACGAGCATTGTCTTCAACATTTTGGTGACCCCGACGTGATTCACACATTGTTTCACATATAGCGATTGGACTTTTGCTCTGAGAAGTGATTCACACAGTTGACTCACATATTCATCGGATCAAAGGCGAGTACAAGAAAGCGTTACCAGGGCTAGAACACTGGGTTTTAACATTTGCACCATCGTAAATCACAACCAAAAGAGCCTTAGCCCAAGATGGAGGAACTAGCAACAGATCAACTGAAAGCAGGCGAGGAAATTCAGCGGATCATAGTAAACTTCAAGAAGGATGGAGCAGACAGAAAGTCAACTGTCAAATACTTTCAAGATCGGTTGTCACTGTTAGAGACTGCATGGTCGCAGTTCGAAGAAACGGACAACCGAATTCGAGGGCTGCCCAGCATCGATCATAACCACGAATACTTCTTAAAGGATTATTATACCGAGATCCACGAACTAGTCATACAATACTCCGAATTATTCAACAAGAATATTGGCTCATTAAAAGGCAAGTCATACACTCATGCTGCAAGCCAAGATATTGCAGTATCTAAGAATGGTGAAGGAGGTGGTGCATCTGATGCTAGTAATGTCAGCGGTATCATAAGAAAGCAGGTTCAGGCAATCAATTCACTGCATCGCTTATTAGGATCGGTTTCTAAGGACGATGAGCCACGGCCCAGAGAATATTATGAGGCAAAGCGGGAAATGATAAACAGGGTATGGCAACAAATCGAATCGCTTAATTATTTAATTTGGGAGTTAAGTGATGATCCAACGAAACATGGATATGATCTAAGTACATATGTTCAAGTCGAAGCACTGGTAGAAAGCAACGTACTCGACTTGGCAATGAAAATGGGTTGCCAGACTTCGAACAGTCATTCCATGTCAATGAATAGCAACAACATACCGATTGACAATTCATTGAACCTACCAAAATTAACAATTCCGAAATTCGATGGAGACTATTTAAAATGGCGTCAATTTTTTGATATTTTTCAACAAATGATACACAACAAGCCAATTCCCAATGTACAAAAAATGTGGTACTTAAAAACAAATGTCTCTGGAGAAGCAGAAAAACTGATTGGACATTTGGCGCTGACGGAAGAAAACTACCTGACAGCCTGGCAATCGCTTCAAGAGAGATATAACAACGTGCGAGTGCTAACAACAGCATTAATCCACAAAATTATAAGTCAACCAAATCTTACGTCTGACAATGTGTCAGCTTCTGCCATAAGGGAGCTCCATGACACCACACAAGAAGGACTTCAAGCCTTAAAGAATTTAGGAGTGGATACTTCTAGTTGGGATCCTCTATTGCTACATCTCCTAATCAAGAAGCTCGATAGGACCACACACGTCCTATATGAACAAGCACTCAGAAACCCAAGGGAAAATCAACCATTAAAGGAGTTTCTAAGTTTTCTGGAATTGCGTTTCCAATCACTGGAAGCAATTGGACAAAGGGTATCAAGGCCACAGTCAAAACAAAACTCAAAATCATTTTCGTCAGTTGTATCGACAACACAAATTGAAAAGAAAACTGGAAACTTATGCCGAGCATGCAATACTGAAGCTCATCCGCTGTACGGTTGTAAACAGTTTTTAGACTGGCCCACAAACAATCGCCTACACTTTGTTCAAAAGCAAGGGCTATGCATTAACTGCCTACGATTCGGACATAAGGCCAAGGCATGTGCATCGCGGACCTGTACCAAATGCAATAAGAGGCATAACACACTATTACACAGCAACGATCGGGCCAAAATCGCAGAAACGGAGAGCTCAACGTCAGCAATATTGGAATCAGCAAAAGACAAAAAAGAATTGACTACATTGGCTGCATTAAATGACAAGAGCTACGTTCTTCTCAGCACAACACAAATAAGATTAACCGATAGGAACGGTAAAAGCATTGAATGTAGAGCCATTTTGGATTCTGGATCCCAAGTCAACTTAATTACTGAGAGCCTCATCAAGAAAATGGGCATATCGCCAAAAAATACGTCAATGAGTATTCAGGGTATCGGCGATGGTAAAAGGGAAGTCCATCATCGTGTGAGCCTTCAATTATGTTCAAGACTAAATGGGTTTTCCACACAGTTGGAAGCTTATGTCCTCAAAAACATAATATCACCACAACCAACGCAGCATTTGGATATTTCCTCATGGGCAATCCCGAACAACATTACACTGGCTGACCCAAATTTCAACAGACCAGGCAAAATTGACGTTCTTCTCGGCGCAGAATTTTTTCATCAATTGTTATCAATTGGACAAATAAAATTAGGTGAGGGCTTGCCAACACTCCAAAACACTGTATTTGGATGGATCCTAGTAGGAAAGGTTGAGACGAACACAATTGCTTTAGCAACATGCGGGATTTGTAGCGAATCTGAGGACCAAACAAATCAGATAATCGAGAAATTTTGGAAACTCGAAGAAGTAGAGGTAGCTGAACCAAAGACTACCCTGGCAGAAAAACGGTGCAAAGAACATTTTACTCAAAACACAAGAAGAGACGATAAGGGTCGTTTTATAGTTAGACTACCCTTCGCACAAAACACTACAGCCTTAGGATCATCCCAAGATATTGCTCTAAACAGATTTTTGGCTTTGGAAAGACGGCTTTTGAAGAACGACATTGTGAGGAATCAATATATTGAGTTCATGGATGAATATGAGACATTAGGACACATGACGGAAGTCAACATCGACGACATATTATCTCCTAATTATGTTATTCCACATCACTGCGTCTTAAAACCTGATAGCAGTTCCACCAAGCTTCGGGTAGTATTTGACGCCTCAGCAAAAACATCATCTGGTGTGAGCTTGAACGACATTATGCACACTGGACCTATTATTCAAAATGAGCTTTTTGCCATCCTTCTCCGATTCCGGATGCCCAGATTTGTGTTTACAACGGATATACAGAAAATGTATAGGCAGATTCTGGTTCATCCAGATGACAGAGGATATCAACTTATTGCTTGGAGAAGGAATCCCAACGAGAAACTGAAGTACTACCAACTGAACACTGTCACATATGGCACAAGATCTGCTCCATATTTGGCAGTAAGATGTTTACACGAGCTAGCCAAGGCTAACAAGGCAAAGTATCCACTTGGAGCCCAGGTATTACAAGACGACTTCTACGTTGATGATGGATTGACCGGATCAAATAGCCTCACTACTGCCAAGGAAATTCAGACAGAACTCGTCAAGATACTCGATCAAGCTGGCTTTAAGCTAAGAAAATGGTGCGCTAATCACCCACAGCTATTGGAAAACATTCCACCAGAACATCAGGAAGTAATTCTTGACTTTAACAGCAAGGCGGAAGAAACAATCAAAACACTAGGCCTAGCATGGGTTCCAAAGAATGATCATTTAATTTTTAAGACAAGCATTGGGATGAAATCACGCATAACAAAACGGACAGTTTGTTCCGATGTAGCTAGAATCTTCGATCCACTAGGAATATTAGGACCAGTAATAGTAACTGCGAAAATCTTCATACAACAATTATGGCAACTGAAAATCACATGGGATGAAGCATTGCCAGCAGAGTTTCACACCAAATGGCTATCGTTCCAAGATGGTCTAAAATAACTGAATAACATCCACTTCCCACGACACGTTTTTAATTCAGAAGTCCCTAAGTTACTTCAGATTCATGCCTTCGCTGATGCTTCTGAGAAAGCTTATGGCGCAGCGATATACATTCGATCAGTTCTCAGTGACGGAAGAATAATTATGAGATTACTGTGTTCAAAATCACGAGTAGCACCACTTAAAAAACAGACACTTCCACGACTGGAACTTTGTGCTGCGGTATTAAGTACTATTTTAGCAAACAGAACTAAAAGGGACCTTAAAATTGAAGACACAACAACATACTTTTGGACCGATTCTGAAATTGTTTTAAATTGGATTAACTCCAATTCATCGTCATTTCACACCTTCGTAGCCAACAGGGTAGCTACAATTCAGAATCTTTCAGTTGCCGAGCAATGGAGACACGTCAGATCAAAAGACAATCCTGCTGATGTACTATCACGTGGGTTATCTCCGACTCAGCTCAAGTCTTGCGGAATGTGGTTATACGGACCTCTGTTTCTTCATGGGACGGAGGACACATGGTCAAGACCTTTTTGTAAAATTTTAGCAATAAACACTGATGAAGAACGAAGGAAGAAAATTTCGGCTACAGTAACAAGTGTCGAAACAGAAAATCTTCTCCGGCAAGTCAACCACGGAAACTCATTCAAGACACTTATACGCATTATAGCCTATGTTCAAAGGTTCATACGTCGTTGCAAACAGAATCGACTTTCAGCTCCAACACAATTAACACTAACACCCATGGAAATATATGATGCACTAATGAAAGTTGTATCAACATTACAGCAAACACACTTTAATAGTGAAATCAAGGAATTGAAGAAATACAAAGAATTACACAAATCAAGTTCTCTCAGTGGTCTCTCCCCATTTCTGGACGAAAATGGAATTATTCGGGTTGGTGGACGAATCAACTCTTCATCCCTGTCATACGATGCAAAACATCAAATGCTCCTACCATATGATGACCCAATAACGAAACTGATCATGAAAGATATTCATGAGAAAAATTATCACTGTGGATCTCAAACATTGCTAGCCCACACTCGACAAAGATTCTGGCCAATAAAGGGAAAAATCCTTTCGCGATCAATCGTGCAACATTGTATAAAGTGCAATAAGGCAAGGCCACACTTTCTAAAGCAAATGATGGGAAATTTACCTCCTACACGAGTCCAACCAGCAAGACCCTTCCTGAATTCGGGCGTGGATTATTGCGGCCCATTCTGGGTACACTATAAAATACGAGGAAAAAAACCACAAAAGGCGTATGTTGCGATATTCTGCTGCTTCACAACAAAAGCTGTGCATATAGAGATTGTTAGTGACCTAACAACGGAGTCGTTTATTGGCGCTCTTAATCGCTTCATAGGCCGCCGAGGACATTGCGAAAATCTTTACTGCGACAACGCCACAAACTTTATTGGCGCTCGTAATCAACTTGCGGAATTATCATCAACCATCTATTCCGCAACTGCAAGTGACAAAATTATGAAAGCCTGCAGCGACAAGGGAATTAAATTCAACTTTATTCCTCCTAGAGCCCCACATTTTGGTGGGTTATGGGAAGCTGCTGTTAAGTCTGCCAAACATTTATTAGTGAGAAGTGTTTCTACAGCATCATTAACCTATGAAGAACTGGAAACAGTTATGATCGGCATTGAAGCAGTTTTGAATTCACGACCAATAATTCCAATGTCGGAAGACCCAAATGATCTGACTGCCTTAACACCGGGACACTTTTTAATCGGTCAACCTTTAACAGCGATACCTGATGTAAACACAACTACACTTAACGCAAACACGTTAACACGCTGGAAACTGGTTTCGCATCTAAAGAACGAATTTTGGAATAGATGGTCTAGAGACTATTTGAATGAGCTACAATACAGACACAAATGGAGAGAGCAATCTCCTAATATTAAACCTGGAGGACTGGTAATCATCAAGGAGGATAATGTTCCAATTCTTCAATGGCCCCTTGGAAGAATAATTCAAGTCTACAAGGGTGACGACGGAGCAGTTCGAGTCGCAGACGTTAAGACCTCAACCGGTATTTGGAAACGAGCAATACATCGATTAGCACCTTTACCAATAAAGGAACATCATGAAGAAATCGAAACAATTGAAACCCAGCCCGAGTTCAATGAAACCAGTCAAAACCATCATGAACCTGTAGAAGTACCGAGAAAGAAAATGAGACGCTTAAGCCACACCAACTTGATCATAATGCTTATAGCAGTATTAATGTTCCCCATAATTGTTGCAAATCCTGTTCAAATAACAAGGTTTAAATCTGAGCCAGGAATTCACTTTGAAGGCATGGGCACAACAAGATTTGTCACGGCTGAATGGAAAATTATTGCATACTACGAACTAGCACCATTCAAGAAGGAAACTGCAGCATTATCAACCGGAACGCTTGCCTTACACAATTTGTGCGAACAATTTTCAAAGAGGACTACCTGCCGTTATTTAGTTGATCATTTCAATGAGACTATAACCAACTTGCAGTTTGACAACAGTTTGCTTTCCGAAAGAAGAGTTAAAAGGGGCGCTCTAAATATTATTGGAAACGTCGCCCACTCTCTCTTTGGTGTCTTGGATTCCAAATATGCTGAAAAGATGTCTAGCATAATTGATAAGGTTAAGGAAAATGAGGATTACTTATTAGAACTACACAAAACCCAGACATCCATGATTGATTCTACTGTGAACATCGTCAAACGAAGTCAATTAGACACAACTTCTAAATTTACACAACTTGAAAAACAGATCAATATGGTTATGAATGGTATACAAAAGACAGAAGCTGAAGTAGATCTAATTCAAATGTTCAACTCCATATCTATTCAGCTGACAATGCTAGTGTCCAACTTACAGAGAATGCAAGCAGCAATACTCGACGTGCTTACTGACACACATCATGGAAGAGTAAACCCACTACTTCTGTCACCCCAGCAGCTAAAAGTAGAAATTTCGAAAATTAAAGGCCACTTGTCAGCTACTCAGCAACTCCCCGGAGATGAAGCAGACTTACTTCAGCTTTACAAGTTAATGGCGATTAAGGGGAGTATCACAAATGATCATGTAGTATTTATCATCAACTTACCGTTAATCGATCACGAAAAATACGATCTCTTCCATATGATACCCATACCAGTTGTTATAAACAAGACCATGCTGGCAATCAGCCCGTGTACGAGTCTCATTTCAATAAGCAGTCACAGAGATCAGTACGTTCCAGTAAGCAAGGACGAGTTAAAAGAATGCCGGATGATAAAGGAGGAAACTTATTTGTGTTCCAACTCACAAGCGAAATTCAACAAAGGATCTGAGTTATGTTCTTGCAGCTTTAACCTGTTCAACAACCTAACGAAACCAAAATGCAAGCTAATGGAAGTCCAAAACAATTTCGTCTTAACACAACTATTTCATAAGAACCAATGGATATTCGCTACTAGAGTACCAATTCAAATGTCCGTGGTATGTGGAAGAAGTTTCTTTCAATTACAACTGAAGGAATCAGGATTTCTTAATCTCGAACCAGGTTGCACCATCAAACACAACTCCGTTACTATTCAGGCTTACTACGAATATACATCTGCATTAAGACCATCATATACAAGTTTTGGCATCAGGACTGAATTTCCAAGTCCACCAAAGAAGGAATCATCTTTGAATAATTCAAACCCAACTCAATATAGATTCGAAGGTGAAGAGCTTACGGCCTTGAAAACTTTACTTAGGAGTCAAGATTTTGTAAAGCTACCAAACAGAATCAAGGCCAGTGAATATCATCATACAACAATCGGTTACTCCGCACTTTTGTTATCCATCAGTGTAGCCTTTGGTTTTATATGGACATGGAAAAAGGGCTACTTTAACAGAAAAATCAGCAAGGAAACCAACAGTATCACAACGCCACATCAAGATTCTCCTAGCAATCCTCCGACGCCACAGCCAAGAAGCACCCTTAATGCAAACAAGTTTGCTGTACATATTTAAATGTTGAACGATTATTCAACGCGCGGGAGAATGTTTAGTTTTTAAGTATATTTACACACAAATGTATTTCATACAACAATACCATATAAATACACACCTATGATTTCCATCAACAGCTTCGCTGTATACTTTATACACAAACCATAATTCATTGCACTCACAAATTATGCAACTCACATTTTGCTACATAGACAATATTTGCTTCACTGTCATTTAATTCATTGCACTCACAAATTATGCAACTCACATTTTGCTACATAGACAATATTTGTTTCACTGTAATTTTTTGCTTTGTAAGAACAATAATTATATAGGTCATATTATTTATTTTGTTCTTCCTAATTGTTATAGTTTAAGCTTAGTTAGCAATAATTTTGTATAAATATAGTTAAGAGTTCAATAAAGAATCACTCGCTATTGATCAACACTTTGAGCTTGTCCTTTTCGCTACATTAAGACTTCCCCCCACCAGTGGTAAGGGGTCTTAATCATAATCTCCACTGTAGTCCAAGTTTATGCGCTTGAATCTACAAAACAAACGGTCAAGGTTTATGTGCCCTGTCCAAATAATTAATTAAAACAGTCAATGCAAACGAGCATTGTCTTCAACATTTTGTTTGTTTAATTTCTTCTTCTTAGTGAATAGTATATAAGGAATGTACATAGTTTTAAAATAGTATAAATAAGGAACAATTTTTAAAATAAAGGCAGATAGTTTAAACTACTCGCGTTGTGAGGTCTTCTTTACAACATTTGGTCCTTCGAGTCTTGGTATATTTTTTAAAGTGATCAACCACCCGAGGTAAGACACTTTATTAATAAAATATACCACTGAACCAGGAAAAATCCTTAGTATACGTATTGTGTTTTAAGTGATCCCCCACCAGTGGTAAGACACTACAAAGACACAGTATACTGAAATAGGAATTAAGAAGTAAAAGAAAATTATTGCTTACTTCTTTACCAGCGAAAGAACTGGTAGTGGCGTTTACCAGAGCCATAATACTGGTAAGTGAAAAGTTGCTAGAACCAGCAGTGAAATTAAGAGGCTTGCCAGAGCCCGAAAAACTGGTAGTGAAAAAAGGCGTTATCAGAGCCATAATACTGATAAGTGAAAACAAAGGCGTTAACAGAGCCATAATACTGATAAGTGAAAACAAGGGCGTTGTCAGGAGCCAAAATACTGGCAATAAAAAAAAAAAAAAAAAAAAAAAAACAAACAAGATCTAGTGCTAACATAAAAAGATCTATATTTTGTGACGTGTGACTGTGCTAATAAAGTGATCCAAAATGACTGAAGAGCAGCAAAACATTGAAGCGTGTCAGTCAATTTGGAAGGAATTGATAATATTAAAAGAAGAATCAGTTAATGCCAAGACCAGATTAAAAATAGCTGAATTAGAAGAAAAATTGGAAAAGCTCTTTGAAAAATTTAAAACTCTGGACAGAGTATTAAATAAATTAGGCATAATTGATGTGCCATATTTTAATGACAATTGGATGGGCAGCATTAACAAGCTGTACAAAGAGATAAAAGAAGTGTTAAGCGGAAATATAAATTCAAAAACGTTACAATCAGCTACATGTTCACAAACAAGAAAACAAATTAATATAGAAAGTGACAGTGCAAAAGAAATCTTTGAAAGTGTTCAAAAGTGTACAAAAGATACTTTGGACTCAATAAATATAATTTTTAGCAGCTTAAAAGAAGCTGTTAAAGGCGCCACTCATGATGAAGGCAAAGAACATAAAAAACTGTATTGGCGGGCAAAATTACAAAGACTTAGTGATCGTCTTAAAAATGAACTAGCTAAGCTATCACCAATCGAGGAAAAAGAGTTCCGAGATAGAAACCTGGTTGATGAGCTAGAATTCGACATTGCTATGTTGAATGAAGATGAAGTAGAACATAAAATTAAGTCTGATGTGCAGTTGCCAAAGGTAGAAATACCAAAGTTTTATGGGAATCATCAGGAATGGCTTATTTTCTACGACTTATTCACCGATGTAGTTCACAACAACAAACTAATGCCTGAATCTTTGAAGCTAGACCACCTAAGAGCATGTGTACGAGGTGAAGCTCGCACAGCAATATCGCATCTAATTATCGGCTCATCATCTAATTATAAGGATGCTTGGGAAACCTTGAAAAGGAGGTATGAAAACAAAAGACTCATATTTACAACACAATTTGATAGACTTTTGGACACAAAAGTTATTAATTCTTCATGCACAGCCAGTGTCAAAGCCCTACATGACATGGCTAAAGAGTCTATTTTTATAATAAAAAACAACATCGCAGAAGAAGTAAGTGAAAAAATGTTCGCACATTTAATATTGCGAAAATTCGATGCAGAAGGAATCGAATTATACGAGCAGCATGTCAAAAAGCCATGAGAGATTCAAATTCTAGATGATGTTTTTGATTTCTTGGAACAAAGATTTCAAACCCTAGAGGCTCAATTGAAAACAAGCAGCATAAAAAAGAAGGTGGACAAGCAAGATTTCACAGTCGAAAGCAAAAAAATGAAATAGTGTCCTTTCTGCGAGAACTCTGGACACAAGATATTCAATTGCAAAAAGTTTTTAGCAGCAACAATTGAATCCCGTTTGACCTTCATAAACAACAATCAACTCTGCAATATCTGTTTAAACCACAACAAGAAATTGAAATGCTTTTCATCGTCGTCGTGCAAGAAATGTGGAAAAATGCATAATACTCTTTTGCATTATAACAATAATCAAAGCAAGAAACACCAAGTACAAGCCAAAGAGTGTATTGCGCAAGGGAAAAAAGTTACAATGGTTACAAACATAGAGCAAAAAGCAATGATAATATTGCCAACTGCGCTACTTCAAGCACAATGTTCAAATGGTAATCATTTGTTACTCAGAGCATTAATTGATCAAGGATCACAAAGTTCAATGATATCTGAGGAAGCAGTTCAGATGTTGTCATTAGTCAAAACTAAAGTGAAGACTGAATTAGCTGGACTATCAAACGTAACAGTTGGTACATCAAAATCCAAAGTTGTGGCGAAAATTATGAAAAGATTTCTCAGTGATTACAAGCTAACGGCAGAGTTCCTGGTACTGTCAGAATTAATGAAACCATTACCTGAACAAACAGTTGACTTCAATAAGGAAGATTGGAGGAATTACGTGTTAGCCGATCCTGACTTCAACAAGAAAGACCGGATCGACATGATAATTGGCAGTGATCTGTTCTCAAAAATAATTCAGAAGGGATTGAAGAAAACTAAAGGCATAATTGGACAAGAAACTTCATTGGGATGGATTATTTCTGGAGAACTAAAAACTAAAAAGCAACACGGCAAGGTGACTTCAGCTATAACTACTAATATAGAAAAATTTTGGGAACTGGAAGACGTGGAAAATAACGAAGAAATTTCTGAAGATGACTGTTGTATGCAGTTATACGAAGAAACCACCAGAAAAGCAGAAGATGGAAGGTACGTAGTCAAAGTACCACTTAAAAAAGAAAAAGAGTTGGGAAATTCGCGTGGACAAGCACTAGCACGATTTCTACAGTTGGAAAAAAGAATGGCGCCAACCTTAAAAGAGGAGTACATAAAATGTATGAGGGAATATGCGGAATTGGGACACATGGTTAAAGCAGAAGACCACAATGAAGGCAAATACTACCTACCACATCAAGCAGTGATTCGTCAAGACAGCTCAACTACAAAAAGATTCGTGTTATCAAATATTGCTAAAATATTTGATCCATTAGGCTGGCTTTCACCGATAACTATTAGGGCGAAGATATTTATGCAGCGCTTATGGCAGGACAACTACGATTGGGACCAGATTTTGCAGCCCAAGGCAGAGAAGGAATGGAAGCAGTTCAGTGACAACTTGGTCAGTATAACAAGGATCAAAATTCCTCGTTGGGTAATGGCAGACGCAGATGATATGCTACAAATTCATGGATTTGCCGATGCGTCTGAAAATGCATATGCAGCTGTTATTTATATTAAAAAAGGGCAATCAGTTAAACTGTTAACAGCTAAAACCAAAGTCGCTCCAATCAAAAACAAAAAGACAATTCCGAAGTTAGAGCTTTGTGGAATTCACCTTTTAGCAAAGCTTGCCAATAAAACAAGGAGCCTAATTGGAGGGGAAGTCGAATTTTTCGGGTGGACTGATTCAACGATCGCCCAATGTTGGATCCAAAACAGTAAAAATAAAGAAAAGTTTGTAAGGACACGAGTCGATGACATAAAAAAGAATATGCCCGATGCGAAGTGGTCGCACGTAAATTCGGAGGATAATCCGGCTGATGCAGCTAGCCGCGGTATATGTCCATCAAAATTAAAGGATCATTCCTTGTGGTGGTCTGGTCCAAGTTGGCTCAAGGAGTCCGAAGAGCTTTGGCCACAAGCAAAAAGTGAATCCAGGGTTACAGCGCTAACAACAAATGAAGTGAACAAAAATCATTTCATTCCAAAACTAGTGGAACGCATGTCGAGTGCAGGGAAAATAGACAGAACCGTTGGATATATCTTGCGTTTCGCCAAACGTTTGAAAGGTAACAGTTGTCCCTTATATATCACAGCTCAGGAGTTACACCTAGCAAGAATTGTGATTATAAAATACTACCAGTCGATTCAGTTTACCACAGAAATAAACAAATTGATTCAGAAATCGGAAATCGAAAAGTAAATTGGTGCAATTGAATCCGTTCTTGGATAATGAGGGTATTTTAAGAGTTGGAGGAAGGCTGAAATATGCAAATCTACCAACTAATCAAAAACATCCAATAATTCTGGACAAATGCATGTACGCCGAGTTAATTGTGCAGCAAACTCATATATCAACTCTTCATGGAGGCAACTCAGTAATGGAGGGTGTTATAAAACGAAACTTTTGGATTATTGGAATAAAACAATTGATAAAGAAATGCTGTCGTAAATGTGTCAAATGTATTCGCTACAATCAAATTTGTGCTCAGCAGCTAATGGGAAATTTACCGAAATACAGGCTTACAGTTTCACATCCATTTGAGCACACTGGGATCGACTACGCCGGACCGATTTTGATGAGATGTTCGAGAGGAAGGGGTCAAAAGGCTTTTAAAGGTCATATATGCATATTTGTGTGTATGGCCACAAAAGCTATACATCTGGAAGCTGTAAGCGATTTAACAACAAATGCTTTCTTAGCCTGCCTCAAAAGACTTTTCGCCAGAAGAGGAAGGAGCACTCACCTTTATTCAGATAATGGTACTAATTTTATTGGTGCTATTAAAAAACTTGATGATGACTTCAAAAATGCTATCCAACAAAACTCCAAATTAGCACCTGTACTGTCATCGGAAAATATTCAGTGGCATCTTAACCCTCCATCAGCTCCACATTTTGGTGGAATTTGGGAAGCTGCTGTCAAGTCGATGAAACATCATCTTCGACGTATTGTTGGTGAAGTAAAACTTACATATGAAGAAATGTCAACTGTTTTATGTCAAATTGAAGCAGTTTTGAATTCTCGGCCTTTATGTGCATTAGGAAATGATATAGATAGCATCGACGTCTTAACACCTGGGCACATGCTTATAGGAAGATCATTGCTAGATCACCCTGGAAACAAGGATAACCTCGCTGGATCGTTGGAAGTTTATCCAAAAATTGAAATTTGATTTTTGGAAAAAGTGGAAGGAAGACTACTTACTGTCTCTCCAAAAGCGGAATAAGTGGAAATCTGACAAGAGAAATATATGTGAAGGTGAAGTAGTAATCATCAAAGACGAAAATACAGCTCCATCCAGATGGCCACTAGGAAAGGTTACAACTGTACATACGGGCAACGATGGAAAAGTAAGAGTAGCGACTCTTAAAACTCAGGATGGTTCATTAAAAAGACCAATACATAAGTTATGTCCCCTTCAAGTTAGTGAGGCAGAAAATCCAGAAGCGCAGAAGACAACTGTCAACCACACTAGTAACGTGTCTCGAAGCAGTATGCCATTGTGTACAGCAATCTTAGTTTTTCTAATGATATTAGCAGTTGCAATGGGCGCATCAGTGGACAAGGTAGCCGATGTTATAGAACTTAATAGGACAACTGGAATATATTTAGACCCAGTTGGCAAAATGAATGTTACATCGTCTAGTTGGAAAATCATCGTTTACTACAAACTGGATTCATATTTCAAGGAAATGTCAGAAATACCGACACATATAAATCTTCTGGAAGAACAATGCGATAAAATATTATATGTTGGAAGGCAATATAAAACCATAGTTGGCAGTTTAAGAAGAAAGTATGAACTAGTTCATGAAAACAATGAGCTTTTACTAACAACAAAGAGGATAAAAAGAGCTCCTCTGAACTGGGTCGGATCTATATTTCACGCTTTATTTGGAGTAATGGACAACGACGATCGGGAGGAATTCAAAACAAGCATGCAAAACTTGCTGGAAAATCAGCATGACATCAATGATTTAATAAAAAAGCAGACATCATTAGTAGACTCAACTTTGAACGTGCTAAGAAAGACTACAAAGGAAGTAAATGCTCAGTTAGCCCAATTGTTGAATGAAACAAATGGGATTAAGCAAAATATAAGAAATGTACAGGCCGCTCATACAGTAGCAATTCAAATTAATGCTATGACGATGCAGCTTCAAATAATGATAGATGAGTGCAAGGATGTTCAAAACAATATTATCGATATTTTAATTGATGTTGTTCATCAGAAGATCAATCCATCTCTAATAAAGCCATCTAAATTAATGCAAGAAATTGAAAAGATTAAACTAAATCTTCCACCAAACCTAAAGATTCCAGGGGGACATACCGGAAATGAATTAAGGGAGATATTTAAATTGATGGAGACTAGGGGAACGATAATCAATACAACTTTGGTTTTAGAATTGAAAATTCCTTTACTGCAGCTGGAAAGATCAACAGTCTACAAAGTAATAGTGATTCCTTTCGAGCATAACGACATAATAGTTAGACCAAGAAGGAAAGCGGAGTTCCTAATCTTCAACTTTGGGCTAGATTCGTATATGTCAATGAGTCAATCACAATTAAACAGATGCACAAAAGGTAAAGACGACGAATTCCTATGTGTGGGCAGCTGGCCATGGTCATCAACAAGAGATGAGTCTTGTGAAGCTTTTGCTCTAAAAAATATGGTGAGTACACAATGCGATTTCGACCCAGTTAAGGGCGAATCAACATGGATCGCATTGCATGAAGAGAATGCATGGCTCTTCAAGGTGTTTAATACAACGAAAATTATGGTGCGCTGCGATAATTTATACCAACGTCAATTGTCGATACCGTCGCAAGGGATTTTGAAGCTGAGATCCGGATGTACAGCAAGACATCAACTAACAACTTTAATTTCAGCGCTCAGCCTACAACAAAAGAGAGACAACCAATTCGAATCAGCCATAATAAGCAGTATGGACTCGATGAAGGAAGGTGATGTTCCAACCTTAGTACCAACACTGATCGACAACAAGGAAGAAATAGAGCAGGTACAGAGGGATCTTGATAATTTAAAGAAACAAAATCTAAGTCTTAGGACGCTAGACTTTCATCATTTAAGTGGCCATACATCTCTTATATTGGTATTGATAGTAATACTTGTTTTAGTTATATATGTAATAAAATCTATTATTTTAAAAAGAAAAATTTTAGCCCTTACTATTAATGGCGCCCCGCAGAATGTTCATACATAGTTGAACATGTTTATTCTTAGACCGTAATAAATTAAATTACGGTTCAATCCTAAGTCAACAACGAAACAACACGTGTTTAAAAGGCACATCGCAGACGGTCATTAAACAATAAAATCAAGATCAGCGCCGTACTGCATCCCTACAATAACAATGTATGAACATTACTTGCTAGCGCAGGTACATAGCAGATAAGAATATCGCTTGCTGTGACCTTCAGTCTAGCATAGCATAGGATAAGAATTCTTTGTAAAGATCTTCTGTCCTTTATCATTAAATAACTATAGTAAATAGTATATAAGGAATGTACATAGTTTTAAAATAGTATAAATAAGGAACAATTTTTAAAATAAAGGCAGATAGTTTAAACTACTCGCGTTGTGAGGTCTTCTTTACAACACTTCTGATTCCAATGAAAAATAAAAAACTTCTGATTTTGGTATCAAAATTTTTGCATTGATTGTGTTAAATGTCACTTTTTTATTTTGCAATTTTTTTGTTTGGCAAAATGCAGTTATGGGTTGAAAAATTGCGTAAGGATCGAACAATGAAGACAAATACGGTCCATTGCTCGAAAACAAAAATCGGTTTTTTTTTCTACATAGACTGCAAACTCTACTAATGCTTTTGCAATCCCTTAACCTCCTCACAAAAATACTGTAAGCGAATCGTCAACACTTTTCCATGCGTGTAAACCGCTGGAATAGAACAATTTACACGTAAGGTTCACTATATGTGTTAGGTATAGAGAACTTTTTTGTGTAAAATGTGAGACGAATTGACATTTTGGACAATTCACACGGATAGGAGCACTTAGTGGAAAGCGGGTTTTGGAAAGGCCAACATCTGGAAAGTTTGCCATCTATGGGTTTGACACAAAATACTATTTGATGTTTATACTTATATATACGTTAATACATTCTGACATAAAATCCTGAAGAAAATGTTTGCTTCTGAAAAAGTGAGAAGAGTGCAAAAAGAAGACTTCTGTCGATCAATGGAAAATGCCATAAATAAATTAGATGGCAAACTTTACTCTTTGCAATCATTTGCACGCTGTAAAAGAAACACACTATTGCAAGCATGTGCAGTCCACGAACACAACCTCAAATTGTATCTATGACATCGACTATGGATTGTTCGAGGCAAACAGTGCAAATCTATCTTTCAAAGTACCTTTTCACATTGGCGAGGGCAGGAAGATTGTCCGAAAGAGAGGGAACGCTTTTTATAGAAGTGGGAAAAACAAGGGTTACTTCCACCGATAATCCATTTCTAAAGTGGATTTTCAGGTGAAGCACGTCGTTTTTTTCCATATCGTTCCATTTCTAACATATTTTTTCATTTAGTTTTGATCGTTGATGAGCAAGGAAGTACGAAGAATAGGAAAAAAAGTTATCTACCAGGCCAACTGCTTAAATTTAAAAAATAAAAATGCTCCGATTCAAGTGTTTCACTTGTCAAAAAGTCTTTCAACACCATGAAAATGTGAACACGACGTTCATAGTGAGGACATTCATCCCCTCGCCAATGTGAACAGGCACAAAAGGACGAAATCTAGAAAATAGTTTCTCCGCTTTAAGGCGCCTATGTATTCTTATAGAAGACAGCTTATAACTAACGGATTTATGGTTTACTTTCAATTTTTTCAGAACGTTCACACATTCATATATTGAAATTCACTCGTTGACAAACCTAGAGTAAGCACATTCATTGGTAGAACCATTGAAAGAATGCAGAGAAACTGTCATCGACTAAAAAGAAACCACTCACAGCAATACCAAAATGTCATTTGCTGCATCTATCAACGTAGGTGTGCAACGGGTTTTATGGGACAGATCTTTCCTGCAATACGTGAACGTCAGCGTCAACTGTCAAGGGAACGACGTCGTCGGATTCTTTGGCTCGGGGCCTTAAGTTCATTTACAGTCCAGAGAAGCACTCCTTGACGTCTACCTTTGAAATGTAAAAGTGTTTTAAATATACTACTTTTATTTGACGTAGCACGTGGATCAATACACCCGGACGGCGTTTGAATTACACTCGACACTCTCGTAATCTCGAAGAGGTATTTGTTGAACATATTTTTCATCATAAAATAATTTATTAACCGTATTTTAAAAAGAAAAATCCTTTCTTTCGGTTCCTTAACAATGGCATTTTGTTATACATTTTTGAACTCCAATGATACAATATTTGCCCACATTTTGATGTACATATGTGAAATATGGTTATAAGTCCGTTGTCAAACTTGAAACACACATTGTATTCCTTACTTCTTGAGCAAATTGCAAACAAAGTACATAACATACTGGAATAATGTTGCTGATAAGACAACATGTAAATACACAAAAAGTCTTTAAATAATAACGCGATCTCAGTGCACCTCAGAATCTTGTGTGCGTAGATGAACTAACATAGACTTTTCAGATCGCCTATATCCGTGTAACCCTGTGGGTGAATACCGGTGATTTATCATCAATTGCAATTTCTCTCCCATTTTACTCAAAAAACGTCATCCACATTACACACACATTTGAACTGTACGTGCAAATCGCTCTTATTCTAAATTTTTTATTTTTCTTGTAAATTGCTCTCATCCTAGCAAATTCTGGCAGGTTATAGAGATGTATGATGAGTTGGTAATTCACTTACAGTGTTTCTGTGCGAGGATCAAGGGTTTGCAAATGTATTAGTAGAGTTTGCCATCTAAGTCGGTTCATATATGATCTGCACTCATTCATGAATCCTCTTTTTTTTGTTTCCTTTTTATAATGAGTCTGAAAGTTTCTGTAAATGTAAATCCTTTCATGGTACTTTGGCTGCCAACCGTAACTCTTCACCTAATAGTATTATACTTTTCTGTAGCAACCAACATTTGGCAATGTCCACGAGTGAGCCAAGTGTTGTTGCAGCAAAATAAAATCTTTTTATTGGTAATTAAAATACGTTGACGATGCTAGCAGTGAAATATAAACTGACAAATGACAACCGAAATAAACCGGCTTTAAGCATAACACGCCCACTTTACTCGAAAGTGTACACATTATGTTTATGCATGCACATCTTTAGTGAAATCAGAACTGACCCAGAGGGCAATGCCACTTTTTAAGAATTACACAAAACTATTTATGAAACTGCTATACCGACGATACTTCCCATGAGCTTGTTTTCAAACCAAGCACGTTTGAACACCCTAGACACAGACATTTTATACTAATAAAACCTAATTGGTGTAACTGTATGACAGTTTCAGTTTTTTCTGCGGAAAAACATAAGTAACTTGTGCCTTTAGATAAATAATAGTATTTGTAATGCCAGTTATTTTTATCTCAGCTTTACAAAAAGAATTTAATGTAGCCGCATTTAAATTGTACAATTTGTTTTACTGAAATTCCACAAAGAGATGCAGCAATGCTTTCTATAGTTAATTATAACACAATACATACTTCATGACATAGGACTGAATTATTGGATTAACAGAGAGAGGATGGTAACCATGCGATTACATGGGTGTGTTTTGGTCGATCCGATTCCTGCAAGGCTCCTACTAATGATCTTACAAACCACTATGGGTAAAAGGGCGTGCACGTGATTTGAAATAGGAAATGGTGGTCAGTTGCGTACTTGTAGGGTAAAGCCGGAGGACGATCCCTAAGAGTAACCGACCAAGACGCAACGGTGTTATTTCACTGCTATAACGAATTTCCTTTGATATTGCCTCCTGCATATGCTCTGTGCATTCGCAAGCTGGTAGTATTGAAGGGATATCTCTCTGTGCACGTGTCCTAACGCAGACAAAAATGAGCGACGAAGAGGAGCTAACCTCTTTTAAAAAACTCTAACTCCAAGCTGGAACAGCAAACACTGAGAAACGCATGGCTTAGAAGGTGCTCAGTTTCTAGTTTGCGAACCTCGGATACTGGGCTACCTGCGATTTAATTACCCAGCCTTCCTCTCAGTGAAAAAGAGGCTTTACTGTTATCCCAATTAATCGTGGGAATCAAAATTGATTCAACAAAAGTTTTAGACTGATGCCTTTTTAAAAGCATCAATTTTTAGGAACGCACCTACTCTGCCTGAAGCAGAAACTGTCGATCGGACGTCTGCTGCCAACTCTAACGCTGAAATGAGATGTGAGGCAAAGAATGCGTCACACTTTGGGTGAAGACACGTTTGGTATGCCGCACATTAAGTAGCCGTACATTCTGTGAATATGCCACAACAATCTACCGGCTATATTTCTAATAACTAGACCTTCGATGAGAAGAAGGTTCAAGCAAGCCTTGAAACAAGGCATATCTAGGGAACGGGTTCTAGAGATGGCCACTGCCAAAACTGATAACAATGGAACAGAGACGAACCAGATCCGACAACTCCATTCTTCCCGAAAATCGAAGAGAATTGTGGATTGAACGTGATTTTAGTGGAGGAGGATTCATTTCCGAAACCATATATCATATCACATTTTCTGCAATGTATCGGCCTAGATAGCGAGAAAATCATGGCGTATTTGGATGCACAGAATTCAAGTCTAAACACCAGAATCTGGAGACTTTTGCAAAGAGTGGACGAAAGAGATCTCGTTTGCATGACTTTTCTTATTACTGACTGTGCGATGAAACGACTCAACGACCTAAAAGTCATGTAGTACCGTTTCGGTAGCTGACGCTCATTATAAAGTGCTCCAACAAACCTCCAGCTACCTGCACCAGAACCGGAGTGAATATTATGTCAAAAAAACTGCAAACAAACACCTTTAATACGCAATTTCCTTGGCGAGGTTCCCATACGGCGGAAAGGCGATAACAAATCGAACCGCTAAGGGTGCCTCGTACACATTTAGCGTTGCCCTAGGAATAATTCAAGAACCTTGGTCTATTGAGGGTAAGATACGAGTATTTAGCCTCAACAATAGTGAGAGAATATTCGAATTTTCCCAAGATCGACGGCTGCTTTACTCATCAGTTTAACACCATGGGTCTAACACCAAAGATTTAGTAGCAGCGATCTTCGCACTACTCCAGGGGAATGCATTGCAAGAGTTCGTGTGACCCTCAGCCTATTTCCCCGAAGACATAGATGTGATGCCAACGCCTGGTATCTGCGGTACCCCACAGCGACAACAACAAAAGGGGTGAGTTACTTTCAAATTACATTTTTATCCAAATATTGACAAATTCATAATTAATTTTTCATAGCAATTTGTCCATATGAAGTAACTTAAGGAAAGTAACTTTCGTCCCGTTGTGACATTAGCATCAGTTTGCTTTCGCCTATTATGGCTGAGCCTTAAGTAGTAAGTAATCCACTGAGCAGCCCAGTGCAAATAAATGGATCAGTTATTGGTGAGTATGCCCCCTCTGCAGAGGTCATGAAGGATAAACAAATTATTAATGAGTCAATGATTTTCGCCTCTCACAGAAGGTGGTGCTCAAGTACTTGCCTTTCTCACAAAGTCGCTGAAAATAGATATTAAAAGGCAAAAGTGCAATTATATGGCAGATCCTTTAAGGCGATAAAATCTTGCAAAAACCAAGTAATAACATGTTCAGTTCATATCACAAGACGAGCATTTTGAGTTAAAGTCTTCTCTTAACCCGTTGTTTGTGGTTTATCCAAAACTGAAGACTTTGCAGCCCCAAACTCCGTGTAAAGTCTCAATATCTATGGTTCATTGGTATCTTTAGACAAGTTCTCTCTGATAAATAGGACTCCTCCCAATGCTTGAAGAAAAATACAACAATACATACTCGACTTTTGGAATGCACTCGTACAAGTACAGATCTCATCATGGAAATTACATTTGTCATTGTGCTACTTGCAAAGTCATTGACTGAAAGCAAAATCTTTCCAAGCTGCAGCATTTCGTAAACATCTCTACGAATCTATTCTCTTCCATGCTGCTACTCCTCGTTTGGGATTGCTATATCGTATTGGCAAGGGTAGGTACTGGGAATGAGGAGTTCTTATGTGGCTTCCGCATACGAACATCAGCGAAATTTTTACGCTTCGAATGCATGACCAAGCTATTGAATGCTTCTGCATTGCATCATGCCTAACTTGATGGAACTATATTCGAGAGTTGAATCATCTGACGATGACTATGGGTTGTTGTTGATGACGATGACGATGCCGATGATGTTGGCGATGATAATGATGATGATAGTGATGAGGACAATGTTACCTGACCGAATCTATTGTTATCTGATATACAATAGAAAGCCACCATACTCTACCATGATAAATCTGTCTTTGCAGCCGCATAGTCCTGTTTGTTGCATTGTTAGCTGGGAAACAATTGCGAATTCTTCATTCCGTCTAGAGAGTGAATAGGACTAAATGTGAGTGTGTTAAAGGGCAGAGTTGGTCCTGGTTAAATCAGGAGTTGCTATGGTTGGAAAAGGATTGTTTTATTCTATTTTTTTTATTTTTTATTTTTAGAAAAAGGGGTTCGGAGAAAATGTGGAATTGCTGTTGACATGTTTTGTTTTCAACGTGTTCTATGATGATTCCCGGCTCAATTTGATTTATTAGAGTATCCGATGTTGTCTAATGAATTAGGAGCTCTCCAACTGTCTGATCATTTTAAGTAATTGCCATGTTATTACTTTCATGATGTGGTTCCCTGTGGGGTAGCTGCCAATCAGAATAATTTTGACATTTTATGCAGTGAATATTTAGTTTTAATCTGACCGCTGAACAATGCTTTTTTGTTAGGATGGGGTTAAGTTAGGTTAGATGACTGTCCTGGGCTGACTTAAATATCTAGAGGTTGCAAGACTGAACTGTACCTACAGGTGCTTTAAGACAGGAACCCTTTTTTATATTAGTAAGGTAAATTATGAATGTCCTTAAAGAGAGGATGACTGCAACAGCCTACCTAAGTAATTAGCTACGGATTTTTAGAGGGGTGAGTGTTAGAAGTGACTATCACAGTGCATATTCCTCGGAGCAGATTTGTCCCAGGGCTGTACAGGTGCTAAGGAGGTTGGTTTCCTCCTCCTCGAAGTTCCCATCCTATGGGAGTGCCTGCCTATCAGGCGGTGACTCGTCATCACTGCCAGAATAAAGCTGGTTTTAATCCTATTGCATAGAAAGAAGACAACTTGTTCTTTCGAAATCACCGTTTAAATTCAAGCACCCAGTGCAAAAATGCGAAATATGTTTCTTAATGCATAACCAAGAAACAAAAATTATCCATCCTTCTGTGTAATAAAAATATATCTACGTTTGCTCTAAAGTAAATAAACTCAATTTTTGCTCCGTTTTAAAGTCAAGTGAAAAGGTTTTCATGGACAGAATAATAGACAGAAACATTCAAGGCATTGGAATCAACCGACGTCAACTCTGATACAGTCAGTGGCTGTCGCACATTGCTCAAGGCACTATGCAGTCAGAACTGGGTAAGACTGTGCTGGATGCCAGAACACTGCGGTATTAAAGGAAATGGACAAGCGGACGAGCTTGCAAGAAAAGGAGGGCTAACAGGACACTGTTTCCTGCGGCAACACGCAAAGAGACTCAAATTGTCAGATACGGATATCTGCAGATTCTGCTGTGATCTGCAAGCTGTTTAGGACATAACACACATACTGTGTGAATGCAAGGCAATATCGCGGAGTCGAAGAGAACTTGTAGGGAAAGACTTTTTCGAAATTCTAGAGGAAATAGACGGCACGAGCTTCAAAGGCTTTCTTGGCTTTTGCAAGAGAATTGCGTGTTTCACCAGAGCGATTGTTTAGGTTTTTGCCATTTGAAGACAAATTCGATTGGTTCCACAGGGACCGCGATAGTGCCTAGTGTCTGTGTGATGGCATATCCATCACATCCCGGCTCAACCTAACCTAACCAAATCTAATATTTCAAGCTTTCTTTTGGATCAATTGGACCAGCAACTTGCCAGAGGTGCGATAGTCATGAAAAATATGCAATAGCAGCAGCTAATTCAGAGAACGAACGACGTGTGCCTAAGGCTGCGAAAGATCTTCACGAAAAGGGGGCTACAGAGTTTTATGATGATATACGTGAAAAAAAGCTCTTTGTAGCATAAGATGTTTGCACATAGCGCGTGCGACGGGAAGTTAAGGAGGGCAAAAAGGGAGATACCGACGTGTGTTGGTTTTAAATGTTTGCAAGTTATAGTGACTGGAAATAAAGAGCTCGCCCATTCCCGAAGCGTGTTGCATGACTTAGGAAAGAATCACGAATTCAGAGTACGTCCGAAAGTGGGTTTGAGGGTATACAGATGAGCATTCATTACGAAACGGGTGTTACAGTTGAATGTTTGAAGAGGTGGAATGAAAATTGTAATGAAAATAGCGATAGATCAATGTGAGGCAAAACATTTTACGTCGGTGTGCAAGCGTGCCAACTGGCTGTGCAGTATTGGCCTCACTTATAAGTTTTATCGCATCGTTTTGAATCCTATTTAGCAGGCGCAAAGATGGACCTGCAACATGCAAAGGTGCATCTCATCAAATGTGGGCATTGAACGTGAGTCCGGGAACGAATATAAAAAGCAAAGGGCACTGTCGTCAGGAAAGGAATATATTGGATTAGAAGTAGCAGACCAGAGACCTTGATGAATATTAAAAAGACAGAGAGAGAGCACTGGGGCTTGAATTGAATCCCAAAAGCACGCATTTTCGAGAAAAGAGCCTGATGACAAACTCTGCCAAATGCCTTAGAAATATCTAATGCAACTATCATATCTTGCTTCCGTTAGATTTAGGTACAATTTGGTTCCACTTTTCGGTGAGATATGCCATCAAATCACCAGTGAACATGTTGCTACGAAAGCAGTACTGCCGGACATTGAGAGGTTTTCGTGTTTCGAGATATTTCGTGAGCTGACGGTTTATTAGCGTTTCTATGGCCTTAGAAAGAAGGCACGTAAGTGCAATGGGTCTGTTTGAGGAGAGAGAAGAAAAAAAAGAGGTGACTCTTTTAGGGACGGGCTGGAAAAATACTGTTTTCCATCTGTTCGCAAAGTGTAATGAAGAGTAGGACAGATAAAAAACCTTATGTAGTTGTTTAGAGAGCTTGGAAGAATACCTCTTCAAAAGAAGGGAAGATATACTATCTGCACAAGCGAATTTGTGTATATTAAGATCTTTAAGTACTCTTGCTACTACCCGAGTGCGAGAGTGGATTCGTACTATTGAAGAGTCGTCGTACTTAAGTGTAGGCGGATACAAGACAGAATCTGGAAATGTTGAGATAGCCACAAAGTGTGCAGCAAGCATGTTGGCATTGTCTAAAGAGCTGACAGCTGGAATATCATTATAAATGAGCGTTGGGATGGAGGATGAGGCCAAATTTCTGATGCTGTTGACGAACGACCAACAATTTTACCATCTTGGGACATTGTAATATTTTTTTGCGTCAGTTTTTGGTAGTATAGAAATATCACAGACTTAAGAAAGACGTTGCAGTTATTTCTGGCTCGTATGAACTTTTTTCGGTTTTCTTACGGATTGGTCTCGTAAGACCGAAAAAATATTTCTCTAACCCTGACAGCCTCAGCCCAGAGCATCAGCTCTTCATCCGATGAGTGATAAAGGATCACATTCCAAAGAGAATAGTGTCTGTGGTCATATCAACGGCGGCAACCAAGCCCTTATCGAGCAAACAGTTTAAATTCCTTACTTACTTTACTTAACGGGCTCCCGACCCGTGGAGAGTCTCTGCCTGAGACACTTCAGCCTTCCATCCTCTACGATCCCGGGTACACTGCTTCCAGTTATTTGGACCAAGCGTTCTGGCATCCGCGATAGCTTGGTCTTTGAAACGTAGGTTCGGTTCCTTGTCGTCTCGAACCTGAGGGCTGAGATCCGAAGATTCTCTTAGCTGGAGCATTGTTGTCCATTCGCTCGATGTGGCCGAGCCAATGTAGTCGACGTATTTTGGCTTTTTGATCTACATCCACATCTTGGTACAGCTCATAGCGTTCGCAGTTGTATCTTATCCTCCCTTCTCTCCTTGCTCTCCCTTCCTGCTTATCGTCCAGCGCTCGGCGCCATACAGTAGAACTGGCAGGATAAGGGTTTTGTAAAGCGTACATTGCGTCCTTCGAGTAAGGAGTTTTTAACCCAATTTCCTATGGTAATTCTTCGTCGGATCTCCACTAGGGTGCCATTCGTGGAGTTCATGTTTACTTCGAGGTAGATGAACTCCTTAACTCCTGCTCTAGGGCGAAATTGAAGAAATCACATGATAGCGCATCACCTTGCCGGAATCCGGTGCATGTTTGAAATAGTTCGGAGGAGCTACTTCCAAACTGCACGTTGCAGTGCGTGTTTTCCAGTGTCACGTAACACAACTGGATCAGTTTTGCCGGGATCCCGAATTTGGTCATCGCCATATAAAGCTCCTAACGATTAATGCTATCATATGCGGCCTTGAAGTCGATGAAAAAAGTGAGTCTCGACTTGAAATTCGTTGGTCTTTTCCAGGATTTGTCTCAGTGTGAAAATTTGGTCTATAGTCGATCTGCAGGGCCACACTGGTACGTGCCGATTAGTGTGTTGCAGAACGTTTTGAGACGTTCACACAGTACTTTGGATAGGATCTTATATGCGACATTAAGCAGGGATAGGCCTCGATAGTTCTTGTAAGACATTGGATAGCCTTTTTTGTAGATGGGGCATATGGAGCTGATAGTCCAGTCGTCGGGCATGCTTTCTTCCATCCATACTTGGATGATGATTTGGTGCATGCGCCCTACCAAAACATCGCCACCGTATTTGAAGAGCTCGGCATCAGAGCCTGCAACATTGTTGTTCTTAAGCTTTTTTATAGCTAAGCCAACTTCTTCTATACTGGGTGGTAGAACTGGTTCTTCATTGACTGGAAGTGAGTTCCCTTCTTGCCCTATCACTCTCTCTACATGATGCCCATTTAGCAGCTGCTGGAAATGCTGCTTAAACACATCTACTATTCCCTGTGCTTCGGTGACTAGGTTTCCTTCGGTGTTTCGAAGAGCTTGTGTTCCGGTTTTGAAGCCAGCAGCCAGTTGCTTGGCTTTCTTATAAAACCTCTGGATGTTCTTTCGATCATGAGACTCTTCGATCTCCCTGAGCTGGGATGCTGCATAGGCCCTCTTTTTTCCACGCAGGATCTTCTTTTTACGAGCTGCTGCAAAATCGATTAGTCGGTAGCTGATGTCTGTTGTCGTTTCGTGGATTCTGTGCTTACCAACTAACCCGCCAAAGATGTTTTCCTTTCAGACTTTAGCATTGATGTCCCCGAGTACAACATTGACATCATACTCCGGACAAGCTCCGTAGGCTCTATCCAGGAGCTCATAGAACTCCTCCTTGATGGGTTCTTCGGCCTCGTCGGTAGGGGCGTGTGCACATATTAGGCTTATGTTTTGGAAGGTAGCTTGGATTTGGTTTGAAGTCAATGACTTTTGACCTGAGCCGATTTGATACGATGAATCCGCATCCTAATACGTGCAATCTTTTATGGCAGCTGTAATAAATATCGCAATTTTTTCTTTTCATCATACCTGATCCTATCCATCGTATCTCCTGGATGGCGGTAATATCTGCCTTATACCGCTCGAGGATAGACTCAAGTTTTTGAGTATCGCCTGGGGTGTACAGCGTTCGCACATTCCAGGTATATACTCTCATATCGTAGTCAATTGACGTTCCGGGTCTATTTGCCATTTGAGAAGTTCCATTATCCGAGGCTGGTTGTATCTCTCTCATAACTATTCTTTTTTTCCATGGTCGGGAAGGTACACCGACGGCACAACCCCCAACTTGGAGGACCAGGCCCTAGATTTAACTTTAGGACAGCAGGCCGGATATTCCGGTGCCAGTAACCCACTTCAGCATATGAGCGCTGCCGTTGACCCATTAAGGGTTCATCCGCCACCAACTCTTTTCCAACGCCCTGGCTCAGTATTGGAGATCCCTATAGACCTGGTATCCGAATACGTCGAAGAAGCTCATATCGGGATTACACTTAATATTGACTGGAACTGTAGATGCCACGGTTGATTCCATCTAGAGAATTCATCCGCTAACCAAGAGGAAGTGCCCTAGTGAGTGGCCACTTCTCCCCCCTCTTTCATCCGCTGCCCACAACGACCTTCCAAAGGGGTTGGTTACCCAATCTCCAGTCGAGGTACTAGGCCCCACCTACTAGGTACCCACCAGTCACCAACGTGGAGGTGAGAGTAGGAGTTGGTAGTGAGGGGCTAAAATGAGAACGCTTGTGCTCTCATGTAATCGCATCACTACCCTTAAATTGGCAGTCAAAATTCCTAAAGAGGCTATTAAGTCCACTACAATTGGCTTCCTCGTATTACCATCCGGTTTTGTTAGGAATCTTTCTTTAACTGTGTGGTTGGTATACCAGAAATTAGCTGATAGGACACAGTGTTCCGACGAGCCTAGAGGCGATAGCACATCGACGGTGAAAATGCAACCTCAGAAAAAATGGAGAGTCTTCTGTGAGCGCCGATTTTACCGCAAGTAATGGCTGGTTTGAGCTCTTCAAAAAATGGTTTGCTATTCACAGCCTAAAAATTCAAGGGGAGTCAGCATTAGCTGATGTAGAAGCTGCTAGCACGTACCCACAAGAAATTCAAGAATTTATTCAACAACAAGAATACGCAACCAGTCAAGTCTTTAATGCCGATGAAACTGGACTTTGGTGGAAAAAAATGCCGGACAGAACTTTTATTTCAAAAGCAGAAAAGACTGCACCTGGATATAAAGTATCCAAAGGCCGAATAACACTGCATCCGGCGACTTTCTGGTAAAACCAATGCTTAGTCCTCGTACGCTCAAAGGCATAGATAAGAGCACATTACCGGTTTTCTGGAGAGCAAACTCAAAAGCTTTTGTAACTGGAGCGACATTCAGAGACTGGTTTTATAATTGTTTGGTGCCAGAAGTAGAAATATATCTAAAAAACAAAATGTTGACTTCAAGGCTCTATTGTTTCTGGATAATGCTAAAGGACACCCACAAGATTTGGCTCATCCTAATGTCAAAATCATGTTCTTACCACCTAATACCACGTCACTGCTGCAGCCAATGGATCAGGGCATAATTTACACATTTAAAACTTATTACTAAGAACTCCTGATTTCTTTGCGGTGGATTTTAAATTTAACAGAATCTAAGTCTCTTGATGTAACCAGTGCATGGAAACAGTTTACAATCAAGGAATGCATCAAAATAATATCACTTTCTATAAAAGAGCTAAAAAACTCAACCTTGAATGGAAGTTGGAAAAAACATTGGCCATCAGCAGTTGCAAAAGAGCAAGAGGTCGACGTGTCAGAAGCTGAATTTGCAGAAATTTTAACGATTGCCAATTTCATCGAAGGCGAAGGTTTTGAGGATATGGAAGCCGAAGATATTCAAGGCTTATTGCAAGATACAGAACTAACAGAAACGGACTTAATTGAAATCTTAGCAGAGAATCCTAACCAACCGAACTCTGACGACGAGAACGAGGGAGAAGCTGACGAGTTCACAGCAAAAGACTTGGCAAAGTGAATGAGCCTAGCCAAAAACTTAGAATCGTTTTTTTTAAAATGCCGATCCATCTACTGAAAGGCGATTAAAATTCAAAAGACAGCTGGAAAAATGCATGTTACCTTACAAAGAAACCTACCGAGCAAAAATAACGGATATTTTCGATGCATCACAAAAACGGCCACGTATGGAAATTGTAAGCAGTGACGAAGAATGAATTTCCACCATTTGCAATTTTATTTTTTTATGTCAATGAAGTCTGAAATTGTTTTTGTTTAGTTTTTTCTTTGTTTTCATTGTTTTTGTTATGCAGGAAGAAAGTTATGTTTTTTTTTATAAGGGTTTTCTGAAATTATGGAACATAACCACTCTTTTTGCACTAGGTTCTTGTATCGTTTAACACGGCATTTTTCAGGAACGTAACCCCCGTGTTAAGTGAGGTCTACCTGTATTGGGAAGATCATATTGGCACAAATGTATAGCCGTCTCGAGAATCATTTCCAATTCCAAAAATTAATCTCAATAAAAACAAGGTTAATGCTATTGTGATAACCACTTAAATGTGAGCAGCGACATCTAGCAGAAAATGTCGAAGACCAGAAGATTTCGATATTGGAATAACAAAGTCTCGACTGGAGAGTGGAATCGAATTTTCTAGCAAATTGGAAATTGTATGGGACGCTGGATGGCGAGGATTGTTCTCGAAGTATGTCATTCGAGTATAAATACCAGCATCCCCAAGGTATCCAAATCAGTTCTAAAGTGTAATTTGAAGTGTTAATTAGGAGAAGTGATTAAGTGGTTTAAGTAAAAGATAAGAAAAGTATAAGTGGTTGAGAAATTGAATTGTACTGAGAGAAAGAATTAAATAGTGAATTGTAACTGTACTGAATAAAGGGATTTGTATTGAAAAGAATATTATTATTATTTGTACCCACACAAACATTTTACATTGGTGTCAGAAGTGGGATAGGACTTATTGTGTGTAACAAAAAAAGTGTTTTTTTTTTTGATTATTTGAAAAAGCTAGAATGGGTCGAAAACTATTGCAGTTGACCCTCGTCCAACTCAAATCCGAGTTGAACAAGAGAAGCCTCAGTGCCAGTGGAGGAAAAAGTGACCTGGTGCTCCGCCTTCAGGAGGCTTTGAACAACGAGGGACATGATCCTGATGCATATTCCTTTGATGTTGACGAGGATGAACAGACAAGTACCGGCAATGACATGGCTGCAATGATGCAACTCCTCTTATTAAAAATGGACGAACAAAACAAAAAAATGGACGAACAGAAGAACAGTCTCGACCAACAAAAGAAAAATCTGGAAGAACAGAAGAACAGTCTGGAACAAAAGATGGACGAGCAGAAGAGCAGCATTGAACAAAAATTCAACGAACAAACCAACAATCTGCACGGTCTTCAACAGAAAATGGATGAACAAAAGAATAATCTGGAAGAACAAAAGAACATTCTCCAGCAAAAATTCGAAGAAATCGATGACAAATTTGAAAGAATAGAGAAGAACGTTGATGACAAATTTGATAGAATAGAGAAGAACGTTGATGACAAATTTGATACAATAGAGAAGAATGTTGGCGAAAAATTCGAAGAAATGGACAGCAAAGTTCAGCAACTGACAAAAGAGCTCGACACAGTGCGAAAACAGAAACTGCGAGAATGTTTTTTAAGCGGTCCAAGGAGAAAAGAGTTGAAGCCTCCCTCATTCGATGGCCAGACCTCATGGTCTACTTATAAGAAGCAGTTTGAAATGGCTGCCTGTGCAAACGACTGAGACAATGAGGAAAAGTGCTTTGCCCTAACAATGGCCTTGCACGGTCCTGCAGCAGAATTGTTGCAAACAGTAGACATCGAAAAGCATAAAGATTATGTGACTTTAGTGCAGGCTATCGAGAAACGGTTTGGGGACAGCCACATGCAGGAGGTCTACAAGGTCCAATTGCAAAGCCGAACGCAGCAAAGAGGAGAAACACTGCAGCAGCTCCAAGCAGACGTGAGTAGACTGGCACATCTGTCATACCCCACCGCAGGACAGGAAATTATCGACGAAATGGCAAAAGATGCATTTATCAGGGGAATTGCAGATTCGAAGCTACAGTCAGCAGTAAGGATGGCCGGGAAAAGAACCCTTGCTGAAGCACTTGCATTCGCTCTGGCGATGGAAGCAGCCAATCAGGCTTCCAGGGGAACACATTTCGTCAGGGAAGTAGCATCTGTCGAATGCTCCTGCACAAGAATTAGTGCCGAGGAACGAGATACTCGACGGGATAGACGAATAATGCGCTGCTGGAATTGCAATAAAATAGGACACCTTCAAAGGCAGTGTAAAGAACCGGTGCGACGAAAAGACTGCCCTCACTGTGGTGACAAGCAAATAGAGGAAGAAACCCGCAGAAACAGCTACCAAGAAACCGGTCAAATTTCCAGAAGCCATCAGTTAGGAAATGCTTACTTCGCGGGGCAGAAGTCTGTAGCAGGAGTCGACGACTCCAGGGTAATTATCCCAGTCTCACAGGTAAAACAATGCAATGAAAGCCTCCCAGCAGAAGTAGTCAGTGGTAAAGAAGCGAAACAACAGGCAACTATCCAAACGATCAGGACTGAGCCAATAGAGGGTTGGAGTATAGACGAAATCCGTTCCTCCCAACAGGCAGACAATGACATCGAACCAATATTGGCCTGGAAGGAACACGAGGAAAGACCAAGCTGGCAGCAGATATCAGATCGGAGCCAAACTCTGAAGGCATACTGGGCACAGTGGGACTCGCTTTTTGTGCAAGATGGATTGCTGAAGAGAAAATGGGAAAGTGCAGATGGGACAACATCTCGTATGCAGCTAATTGTGCCACGGTCCAGAGTCAACCAAGTGCTCCATGAAATACATGACGGAATCTCAGGAGGCCATTTGGGAATAAACAAGACGTTGGAAAAGGTAAGGGAACGTTTCTATTGGCTAAGCGCTAAACAAGATGTCGAGAATTGGTGCAAAAAGTGCATAAGGCGTGCGGCTACCAAGGGTCCAAAAGCAAAGCCAAGCGGACAAATGCAACAGTACAATGTCGGAGCACCTTTCGAACGAATAGCCATCGAAACCTTTAATGGAAACCGATATACTCTCGTAGTCATGGATTACTTCAGTAAGTGGCCGGAAGTGTTTGCCATCCCAAATCAAGAGGCTAAGACCGTAGCCGAACAGATAGTCAACAACTGGGTGAGCAGATTTGGGGTCCCAATGGAGCTGCACTCTGATCAAGGGCGAAACTTTGAATCAAAAGTCTTCCAGGAAATATGCCAATATTTGGGAATAAGAAAGACAAGGACAACGCCACTACACCCGCAATCTGATGGAATGGTCGAGCGATTCAATCGGACCTTGAATGAGCATCTATCTAAGGTTGTCAGCAACTGCCAGCGGGATTGGGATCGACACATACCCCTCTTCTTAATGGCCTACCGAAACGCGGTCCATAGCTCAACAGGGCACACACCATCCGAGATCTTATTTGGTCAAACGATTCGGTTGCCAAGTGAAGCAAAATTCGGATCCCTACCGACGGAGCCCAAAGAGGTGAACGAGTACGTGAATGACTTACGCAGAAGGATTCGTAAATTGCATGAAGACACCAGAGAAAAGATGAAGCTAGCAAGCAGCCGCATGAAAACTAGGTACGATATCAAGGCGAAATCTTCCGGTTTCAACGAAGGAGATCTGTTTTGGCTGTATAATCCTCAGCGTAAGAAAGGCAAATCACCAAAATTGCAACAGGACTGGGAAGGTCCATACAAGGTGATAACCCGCATTAATGACGTTGTCTACCGGATCCAGCGTGGGGATCGAGGAAAATTGAAAGTGGTCCATTTGGATAGAATGTGTCATTTCAACGGGATGCTGAATGACGAAGTTGTTCGGGACGAACAACTGTAGCGAGGGAGCAATGTGATAACCACTTAAATTGAGCAGCGACATCTAGCAGAAAATGTCGATGACCAGAAGATTTCGATATTGGAATAACAAAGTCTCGACTGGAGAGTGGAATCGAATTTTCTAGCAAATTGGAAATTGTATGGGACGCTGGATGGCGAGGATTGTTCTCGAAGTATGTCATTCGAGTATAAATACCAGCATCCCCAAGGTATCCAAATCAGTTCTAAAGTGTAATTTGAAGTGTTAATTAGGAGAAGTGATTAAGTGGTTTAAGTAAAAGATAAGAAAAGTATAAGTGGTTGAGAAATTGAATTGTACTGAGAGAAGGAATTAAATAGTGAATTGTAACTGTACTGGATAAAGGGATTTGTATTGAAAAGAATAAGTTCTATTATTTGTACCCACACAAACATTTTACACTATTATAATAAGGTACTTAGTAAAGGGTCCGCCATCTAACGTTTTTTTTTTTCAACTAGTGCTTATTTCGTGAATGGTAACACTTAGCTCATGTCTGATTTGATAATTAGTTTTAGTTTTATCCTTCCGCTGAACGAATATAGTTGTGTATACGCTTGAACAACGCTGGGAAATATTGCGACATTACTTTGAAAATCATGGTAATGTTGCAGAATGTGTGCGAAAATTGCGTACGGATTTTGGAAGAAGAGAAGCACCGTCAACTCCGTATGTTCGTTATCTTGTGAAAAAAGTGAAAGATAAACCAAAGCGCGAAAAGCCAAAAACAGTGCGTACACCCGAGAATATTGCTGCTGTGGCAGAAAGTGTGCGTGAAGCGCCATCAACATCAATTCACAGTCGTTCTCAACAATTGAACATTTCGGAGATATCATTGAGACGAATTTTGCATAAAGTATGACGCCATGCAAAGTTCAATTGGTTCAGGAGTTGAAGCCAACTGACCATCCAATGCGTTTTCGCTTCGCTAAGTGGGCCTGCGATCGACTTAGAGAAGATGCCGATTTTGCCAAAAAAATCATCTTTTCAGATGAAGCTCATTTTGATCTTGGCGGGTATGTAAACAAGCAAAATTGTCGCATTTGGGGCACAGAAAACCCGCACGCATACATTGAAAAGCCGATACACCCAAAACGAGTCACTGTTTGGTGCGGATTTTGGTCCAGAGGCATAATTGGGCCATTTTTCTTCGAAAATGAGCAAGGAGTGGCCGTTACAGTCCATGGCGATCGTTATCGGGCCATGTTGAACGAATTTTTGGTCACAAAAATTGAAGAGGAGGATATTGGCAACATTTGGTTTCAACAGGACGGCGCTACGTGCCACACAGCCGAAGCTACACTCGATGTTTTGCGTCCTGTTTTTGAAGATCGCATTATCAGCCGCAGAGCTGATGTCGTTTGGCCACATCGGAGCTGCGATTTGACAGCGTTGGACTATAGTTTGTGGGGTGCCGTAAAAGATAAGTGTTACGCCGACAAGCCAGAGACAATTGACGCTTTAAAGGATAATATTCGTGAAGCCTACGGACCCTATAGTTACTTTGGTTACATACATAAATGACTTTTTTTTATGTACGAGTAATTTACATTATTTAGATTTTAGATTTTTTTTAAACAAAATAATGACTTAATGAAAAGTAAGGAGCATCTGAAAACACACTCGTATAGTGAACCATCATTTCGTTGCATCTGTCCACAAACAAACAACCAAGCTAAATCGTCAACTTCGTGTTGCTCAACAAATATTAATAATTTATTATACTTCATCCAGCAGAACTTTGAAATATTTGTACTGTATCCATAAAGTTCAGAAAATTGGAGAGAGGGCAGATGTTGAAGAGCATCGACAAAGTTTTCCAATTGCCATCTGTGTTCGTTTTTTAATGGTCTCCCGAGGTAAATTGCTCATTAACACTGAACTTTAACAATTAAAACTGTACGACTTATATAAATGGAAACTTTTGAGTTGAAATCACTGATGCTTGTTAGAAGTAAATGGACAACTGCATCTCTAAGTAGAAAGCAAAAAAAAAAATAGGGTGCTTCTAGAGAAATATCGTTTTGGTTGGATTTCAAATATTACCCGTAACTAGGATAATTTTCCATGTTATACCATGAACGGTTAACTAAAACTACCCCATCTATTTTATGTACTTAAAGTCACACGTTGGTGCAATTTTAATGACTCTCACTTTTACAACGCGACCACACGTTGTTTATTGTAATATAACCACTTAGAACTAGAGAGTCTTGCGCGTAAATTTGCAAACACGCGAACGAAAGACAAACGGTGGTAATTAAATTTCGCTAAAACACCAAACAACCCAATCAACAGGTCCTCTGTCTTCCTTTTGTGCTTCCCTACATAGACTTACAACGTTTATGTTGTAGCAAACCAACATACATAGGGGAGCAGTAAAAGCACAAGGAGTATCAAGTCGGCAGCAAACCCAGACAATCGAGTTGAACTTTTATATTCCATTAAACACCGCAGAGCAGAACCAGCTTGTTGTGATAAAAATTGAGCCCGCTGCCGCCTCACCGCATCACGTTTGCCACTGTTTGCTCCTTGAGAGCCTCGACTAAACCGACTTCACCTGATGTCGTACGCCCATAATAATCTCCACTCCTTTCTTCCGCCCACTTCTATCTTCTATCAACGATGGCAAGGAGAGAAGAGGAGTTGTATCCTGTTGCACTGTGCCAGGATATCAGGCTTTCTCCCTTCCAATGTTACCACTACCGCTACTGTTGCGGCTTTCATTATTGCTCCAGATAAATGCAATATGAAGTATGCCGGAGTACAGGCAAGGATTTAAAATCCGTGCACCATTGTCCTTGTTTTTGTGTTTTCAATGTGATTTCTGGCTGTGGAAAGTTAAGTTGGTTTTTGTTTAACCGTCTTCGTCGACAGGATGGATGAAAATGCACCGCTAACGGTTTAGCAAAATGTTGATCTTTCCTTTTTCGTATTGGAGCAGTGGGTGGCCAGGATTGCTTTCTCACTTTTCACTGGAAAATGGTGTCACATAAAATCATATTAAATTTGCAAAAAATAATACAGTCCTGTGGTGGCTTAAGCCATCAAGGGAGTGGAGGGATGGATCTGTATAAATTGTTTGCCCGAGAACGAAAAGTTATACATTTTTGTATGACGTCTGGGCTATAAGACGATATGAATGGTATAATTGGAAATATGAAGTCGTTTTGATTGTATTTTAATTCAGGTTTTGCTTTATTTACTGTTATTCTCTGTCTAGACATTTCTTTTATACTTAGATGGTGCACTAAAAGTTGATTTAAAAAATTTTAAGATATTGTAGAGAATTGTTTTCTCCATCTACTTGAGGGTGAATGTATAAGAAATTGAATGGTCCGAGGATTTGCTTCTAAAATGATAAATACAATTTTATTCTTTTAAATTGATTTTGTGGACTTCAAGGAAACGCTCATTCACTGCAACGTACTTGTTTGTCCCAGCTGTAGAAACATCCCTTACATTCGATGTTCAGTATGGCCTTCAGTTCGCTCAGCGACTTCGCCTTTATCTCCTCTGGGCTCTTAAAACGCATTCCTCGAAACCACATTTTTATTCAATCGAAAAGGAAACAATGAAACGGTGCCAGTCAGGTGAATTTGGTGGCTGTTGGATGGAGGTTAGGTTGTTTTTCGCAAGAAATGCACGCATAATCAATGCGTTATGAGATGGGTCATTATCGTATTCGTTATCCACGAATTCTCTTTCCACAATTGAGGAATTTTTGCGAATTGCTTCCCGCTAACGATTCAAAACGTCGTAATGAAACTCCTGATTGACAGTTAGACATTCAGGGAAAAATTCATGATACCCAGTACCATTGCAATCCATGAAAACAATAAGCATCGCATTCGTTTTTAACTGAAGACGACGTGGTTTCATCGGTCTTGGCTCGTTTGGAGCAGGCCATTTACATGATGTTGGTGGAACGTACCCAGTTCCACGTTTGTCCATACATTTTCTTTCAGAAAATTCATGTCCTTTGCAATCAACTTTGCAGCGACACGTCGTAAGTCCAATGGATTCGTAAAAATGCCGTGAATGGATCCAATTGTTCCCAATGATTTTGCCCCACTAATTCCATTTTTAACAGCTTCATAGTCCAAGTTGTCCAAGTTTCAGAGTGGAGATTGCTCATACGTCCAGTTATGTTTTTGTGAAAATCGGTATCTTACGGGTGTAAGGAAAAAGTTTTTTTTTTAACGCATACCACATATAGTCTGTGGACTCTGGACAAAAACGACTAAAAATTGTCTCATGAATCCACAGAACATACAGTATGCAAAACCCATATTCGTACGCCCCCCATTATAAACAGAAAACCATGTTTTGCCATGCAGAAAAAACGAAATGTCTTACAAAAACCCATAATTTAAAAAACAAAAAAAACATGATTTAAGAAAAAAAGTAAAACATACCAATACATTTCTCTTATTTTAATAAAAACATACACTTTTTGTTATTTAGCACAAACAAAATTCGTATTCATACACATAATTTATTGGATTGAAAAAACTGATTGTTAATATTTTGTAGGGTATCCCTTTTGTTTTAAAACAGACTTCAATTCTGTCGGCATGGATTCCACTAATTTGTTTGTCAAAATTTGTGGAATATTTTCACATTCTGTCCTCAAAGCCTTTTTCAAATCGTGTTTGTTTCGAATCTCGTAGTATGTATTTTAATTTTTTTTGAAAATTGACCATACATTTTCGATTGGATTTATGTCAGGGCTTTGAGGAGGAGTTTTTAAGTATTTTGGGCAGTTATATAATATCTATAGCCATGTGTCCAAAGCCGTATGCTTCGGGTCGTTGTCTTGTTAAAAAACAAAGTTCCAAATTTCTGGCACTTTCACGCAAAATTGTTTTTGAGATATTAATACGAGGGCGGGTCAATAAGTCCGTGACTTTTTCAATTTCTGACCTCTTTACTGAAACAGCAACACTGCTCCTGGTATCAACAGGTATCTGTCAGTTGACTCCTGTCAAAATTTAAACTTGCTGCGTCAGTTAGTTTGTGTTTGACAGCTATTTTTATCAGACTACTCACTAATTTGAGGAGAAAATGGAAAAAAGTGAATTTCGTGTAACAACTTCACAGGAAGGTTTGGCGTTGTTTAGTCGCAATATGGAGGAGTTTTTGCGCCGTTTTGTAACCGTGGACGAAACATGGATCCAACACACCAGAGAACAAACAACAGTCAAAACAGTGGGTTTCTAAGGGTGAATCGGCGCCAAAGAAGGCCAAGGTGGGTTTGACAGCCAATAAAGTTATGGCGACTGTTTTTTGGGATGCACGCGGGATAATCCACATTGACTACCTTCAAAAGGGAAGAACAATCAATGGGGAATATTATGCCAACTTATTGGACCGATTTAATGACGATTTGAAAAAAAACCGACCTCATTTGGCCAAGAAAAAAGTTATTTTCCCCAAGACAATGCAAGGGTGCACACATGTGCAGTTGCCATGGCAAAAATCCATGAATTGGGCTATGAATTGCTCCCTCATCCACCCTATTCTCCAGATTTGGCTCCGAGCGACTACTTCTTGTTCCCAAACCTGAAGAAATGGCTTGGTGGAAAAAGATTTGACTCCAATGATGAAGTCATCTCGCAAACAAAGGCCTATTTTGAGGACCTCGACAAATCATTTTTTTTGGAAGGAATAAAAAAATTGGAGAAGCGTTGGACAAAGTGTATAGAGCTCAAGAAAGACTACGTTGGAAAATAAAATTATTTTTTTATCAAAAAATCTGTGTTTTATTCCAAAAGTCACGGACTTATTGACCCGCCCTCGTATACTGTTTGGAATTCATGATTCCTTTAATGAAGAGCAGTTTTCCGACACCTGATGCACCAAAACACCCCCACACCATGAGTGAACCACCAACATGTTTGAACGTTGGCAGTATATTGTGCCTTCTGAAGCTGGTATTAAGCTCACGCCAGATCTTGACACGTCCATCAGATATTCTTATATTAAATTTGCATTTATCGGAAAAAATTACCTTTCTCCAGAACTCCATATCCATTTTAAGGGGTTACATACGTTTCTCCGCTCAAAAACGGAGAATTTTTCAAGATTTTTTTTGGCTACGATATTAAATTAATATAAAAAAAGTAAAATATACATTGTGTAAAGTATTCCTTGACAAATACCAAACTTTATTGACAATTGAAGAAAAACAATTATAAAGTATACATTTCGCCCATCTCCGAAAACCTCTCTTCAAAAACGTGCTGGGCGGTACCAGGAATATCTCTGGTAGGTTTCATTTGAAACAAATAAAAAACTGTTAAAGTAGATGTATAAAACTAGTCTCTATCATAGCCGTTTTCAAAAATTTTCATTTTTAAGAAAATGGCAGCTTTTTGAACGCACGAGGCTATTTTTGACTAAAAAACGAGTCACATTTTTATTTATAACAAATCTAAAAATTAAGATATCAAAAACATCCTACGTAGGAGACTAGATAATGGTATTAAGAATATCCGTGCGAAATGGTATGCAAATCAGTCGAGTGGTTCAAGAGATATTTCTGGTTCCAACTCGGAAAACACTGTTTCGAGAAAAACGCAAACGAGATGCAAAATCTGCAGTGTGTCTTGCCTGCGTGGCTTCGAAAACAAAACTGAAAATGTGCTCGGGTAGTGCCTTCTGGAATATTCTGAATTCTAATAATCTTATAAAAGTTTTAAATCTATTGCTAAGCAGGTATAAATATTTGCGAGGGCACTGTCCCGTCATTAGAGAAGGTAGGAAAGCAGAGCAGGCACGCAGCTGCTCATGTCCCTAATGAGCGCTCCGCCCGGTCCGACGTCTAACGGTCATAACTTTCTTAATTATTGGAAATTTTGAAAAATTCTTGCGGCATTTGAATTGCATTTGAATATATATAGAATTTTTTCATGCAAAAAAAATCAATTTTTTTAATTTTTGCAATTCCTCGCAGAGATTTACCGTCTGTATGCAAATTTACTATCAACTTTCTTTTATCGTTTGTAAGTTCACTTGACTTTCGACCCATTATGAAACACAAACAAATTCTATAAAATTCTCAATGCAAATGATTGTTTCTCACAGTCAATATATGATTAAAAAAAATTCCAATATAACGGTGAAATTCCTTGTTTCGTGAAACGCAGTACTGCCATCTGTACGAATACGGATTTTGTTTATGCCAAAATGAAAAAAGGAGCGTTTTTGTACATTTTAATAAACATATGATTTTCATTTTTAGTTTGTATTATAAATTTTGCATATTATAAATAAAATCACTCGTAACCTCATCCATTACCGGCTTTGTTTTTGTATTGTTAAACATTTTTCCTTTAAAAGAGGGGTTGCATACTGTATCTGGTCTACGCATTTATATTGTGATAACCATTTAAATGTGAGCAGCGACATCTAGATTTACATAGCAGAAGATTGCGGTACTTGAATAACAAAGTCTCGGACATTGATGACTGGAGAGTGGAATAGAATTTTCTAGTAAATTGGAAATTGTATGGGACCCTGGATGGCGAGGATTGTTCTTGAAGTATGTCATTCGAGTATAAATACCAACATTCCCAAGGTATGCAAGTGAGTTCATCATCTGAATTTGAAGTGTTAATTAGGAGAAGTGATTAAGTGGTTTAAGTAAAAGATAAGAAAAGTATTAGCGGTTGAGAAATTGGATTGTATTGGGGGAAACAATTAAATAGTGAATTGTAACTGTACTGAATAAAGCGATTTCTATTGAAAAGAATAAGTTCTATCATTTGTACCCACACAAACATTTTACAAAATATTCATTTCATTAATTCTTTATAAATAAAAAAGAAATGACTGATTGACAAATGACGTATATAGCATTAGTAAAAAATCAAAAGAAAAAGCACCTGCTTGTAGCTTTGTGCTTTATTCTTTTCAATTTCGAGTTTTTGAGTAAGAAACAACAATATACGGACGAAGAGTTGCAAAAGATATTAGAAGAGAGTGACTATGAACAAAATGATCAATCAAATTCATCGGATGAAGGAGAAAATGAAACAGAAGGGCATAGTGATGTACCTGATTTTGACGATGACGAGATTGTACCAGATCCAGATTTTTCCCCTTATGACCGTTCAAGTCTACATGATAGTCAGGTAATAAATGAAAATATAAACGTCCCGCACTTGATTGAGCAACATATGGATGGCGATGTTTTAGAAGCAACGAAGGCGACATCTCATCCGTCCACGTCTCGTATGTATAAATCTCCCGACAAATCTAATGACACTCTATAACAAATCCAAATAACCGCACCACCTGGTTCCGATTCTGACGACGACAGAGCCATTGAAAGAAATTCCGGTCCAAGAACTGGCATAGTACCGACTACAGAGCGTCGAATGAAAGAACATGATGAGAAGAAGGATGGAATTACGACTTTAAACATACTGAAAACATTCCAGCGAATACAGATGTGTTTACAATATTTCGTCTTTTGGTTGATGAAAATTTCTTTGACTTGGTGATAGAACAAATCAATATCTACGCTCGACAACTTATTGCTAATAATCCTATAGGTCATTTGAGTTGCTGGAAACCGGTAAACAAGGAAGAAATGGAAAAGTTGTTGGGCATTTACTAGCTGACTGGTTTAATCAGATTCACTACATTAGAATGCTACTGGAAGAAAGCTTCTATTTTTTTATCACCCGTTGTTGCAACGGTTACAAATGTCCTACAATCGCTTCGTAGCAATTTTACGTTGCTGGCATTTTGTTGACAACACAGCTAAAAGAGATGTCAATGATCGTTTGTATAAAGTCCAGCTAGTTATTGACACCCGGCTAGCAGCTCGTTGCTGGGAGCAAATTCATATGTAAAGTATAATTTGGGCGTGGAACAAAATAAATAAATTAGGAATTTATCTTTGCGTTTCTCAAGTGCTTTATTTACATTTTTTAAAGCACGATTCTATTTAAACTATCCCATCTAAACACTTCACAAGCACTTATTTCGAAACTCGCGTATCTTTTCTCGACATTTTAACCCAACACGTATTTGAAAACAAAAATTTCTTTAAAAAATTTGTTAATCTTATTCCGTACCGAATTTTAGCTTCCCATAGACACGGTGATGAGAAACTGAGAAAACTTCTTACGCCAAAAGACTGCGTTGTTGTGGATGAATCTATGGTTCCCTTTCAAGGGCGATTGCTGACTCGTCAGTATAATCCAAACAAAACTCACAAATACGCACTAAAAATCTATAAGGTCACAACTGATGATGGATATGTTTGGAAATAGAAAGTTTATTGTCGCCAGGATCCTCAAATCTCCGATAAGCCTGGAAGCGTAGTCATATAGCTTTGTGGAAACATTTTAGACCAGGGGAGAATGATTATTGCAGATAGTTGGTATACAAGTGTACCATTAGCTGAATACTTGCTTCAACGTAAAACTGATCTTTGTGGGACATTGAGCGAAAAAATCGTCACAACTTAATTTTATTGGTGAAAAACAAGAAACTGAAGAGATGAGAGCAAATTGCTGCCCAAAAATCTAATGTGACGATCCTAAAATGGAAGGACAAGAGGGATGTGCTTATGATATCTACTTATCACGCTGATGAAGAAACGATGAGTGCAGGCTGAAGCTCGCGTCCAAAACCTAATATGGTATTGGAATACAATGATCGAAAGAAAGTTATCGACTTTTCTGACGAGCTAGCTACTATTCGCCGATTCGCAAGACCTTGACATGGTACAAACAAGTTGCTGTCGATGTTTTTTTTTTTGAGTGGGTGTCATAAATATAGTTTATTTGTTCAATAAATTGAACCAAAAGAATAGGTGTACATTATTAAAGGCTCAAATGAGTATTGTGAAAATTCTATTGGGTATAAACTTTGTCCAGATACCGGCCATATCTACGCCGTCCACGTCACGAGCACAGCATTTCCTCAAATCGCTGCATAGAAAGGATGGAAAAATAACTATACGTAGGTATGTCGGATGCTATGATGAGCTTCGTCAAAAAACATGAGCAGCTACTGTAAGCACACCTGGCAGCACTGAAAGTTTATTATAACTTGGCACCACAGCCCGGGAGTGAGAAAGAAAAATGTATTAGAAGAACAGTTGGGCATTTCTCAAAAAATAACTGTTATTCTTTCCTTTCCAATTTAAATTCTCGAAAGAACAGACGCGTGATTTAAAGACGAATTTTCAAGTTTTTCTTTCCTTTTCTTAAAAAGTACTTGTAACAAAAAAATTCTTAATAAATTACTTATAACTAAGTTGAAATAAATGTTTCTTTAAAAAACAAACACTTGTCAAGACAAGCAGCCGTACAAGTTCTTAAGAAATCAACATTCTTGAAAATTCAAAATCATATTTCACATCTGCCACGCGGATGGCCTAACGCCAGAAGAAGTCATCACACAGCAATTCATCAGAGTCTCATCCGTAAAGATCATCATCATCAGCCAACAAACAAATCGCATCAGAGCTTCATTTGCTGACGCTTTCGCACGGAGTTTTGGGGTAAGTCATTATGTCTCATATTTCTAGCAATACCTGTAGAAAAGCAAAAAAACCAGCTCGCTCCTCCCTACGCCCCGAAAATGTAAAAGACCAACACAGTTGCCCTAAGTGCAAACGCGAGGATAGCGCCGAGAAAATGGTTCAGTGCAATGTGTGCGACACTTGGTACCATTTCTCATGTGTGGGCGTCGACGAAAGTGTCGCCCAAACAGATTGGATGTGCAACAGCTGCGTACAATCACACGCCTCAAATACCACGAACGTAGTCCAGAACCCTCAGGAGCCAGGTAAAGTCTGCATCAGCATTAACGACAGTGTCCTCACAACCAACACCATCTTCACAGCCGCAACCACCACCAACTGTAGTTACTTCGCAGCCATATTTCTAAGCCGCCTTTCAGGCTGAACCGGAATCAAAACAACCGTCCGTGTGTTCAAAAAACAGCATGTCAACTTCCAGATCCATCAATCTCAAATTAAAAAAAACTCGACGAAGAGCGTCTTATTAAAGAAAAAAGAAATCGTGAATACCTTGATAAAAAGTATGAGATACTCGGTGAAATGGATTCTGACACGGAGGAAGATGTAGTTTCGGAAGCTCTTATTACAAAGCAAGAAAGATGTGTTAAGTGGATATCAGTTGTCAACACCATATGTGAAAATCCTGTGCTTAAGACAGGATTGCTCACGAAAGTGAGGCGAATAATGCTAATGGTATAGTTGAAAACAAAAACGTCCCCTCCGCTGCACTTAACTCGGCTAAGTGTAATAACCCGCAAATTACGCGAAGAGACCAGTTCGAGCTAAGCTCCTCTCACATTGCTTCACGGCATGGAATTAACTGGGAATTACCTGCATTCATTCAGTGGGAATCCAGAAGATTGGCCACTCTTTATCAGTTCTTTTCAGAACTCAACGCGGACATGCGGTTACTCAAACGACGAAAATCTAATTCGTTTGCAACGAAGCCTAAAGGGCAACGCATTAGAAGCCGTTCGTTATAAACTATTATACCCCGAGCACGTTCCAGCAATTATTTCGACATTACAGATTCTCTATGGAAGACCTGATATCGTAATAAATACACTTCTAACAAAAATCAGGAAGGAGCCACCCTCAAGAGCCGACAAACTGGAAAGTCTTATTGCATTCTCATTTGCAGTGCAGAATGTATGTGCCATAATGGAATCAAGCAATTTAAAGGCACATATCGAGAATCCCTGTCTTATCCAAGAATTGGTCGAACGACTACCGCCAAGCATCAGGCTTAACTGAGGCATACACAGACAACAGTGTGCGGAAGTAAATCTGTCAACATTCAGTGGATGGCTACAACAGATAGCTCAAGCAGCAGTCGATGTTTCACCAACATCATATACTTCGTTTAGTGAGAAGAAAAACGACAAGCGTCCATTTACAACGAACAGGTTTGTAAACACACACGAAAAAGTTAAGAATCCAGAAGGCAACAAGTAAACCAAAAAGTGCAAGATCTGCAGCAGCGACTGCATTGGTATGAAAATTAAATTCGAGATCTCTAATGTAAGAACAATCCAGAACTTGAACTTACCGACACAGTCTCTCGATGCGTGTGAACAGAAAAAAGATATCAACATATGCATGGAATTCCTATTGCGTTGTATAAAGCGGCGAAGCCACTAATATTGATAGGTCTGGACAACTGGTACCTGGGTATGAGTCTTCGTAAGCGCGAAGGTATGAAAAACGAACCTGCTGTCACAAAGACGAGACTTGGCTGGGTTGCTCATGGCATTTATGAAAATAATCTAAATAACGACACAAAATACAGTTTTCAGGTTTGTGAATGCCAAGCATACTTGGATGAAGAAATTCATCGTATCGTAAAGCGATACTTTACAACAGAAAATATCGGAAAGAAAACGTCTAAGGCAATGCTATCTAAGGATGAAGAGCGGGCACAAAGTATGTTGAATAAAAGAGCCTACCGAGATGGGAATCGTTTCGTCGTGCCGTTGCTGTGGAAGCATGACATCGCCTTATTACCCGACAGCCGTCCGACAGCCGTCCGATGGCTGAGCGCCGCCTAAGATGCTTAGGATCTAGAATGGAGAAGGACACAACGCTCGAGTTAAAGCTACAGAATCAGATCTGCACTTACCTGCAGAAAGGATATGCTCGCAAATTAGAACCGCAGGAGCAGCTTGTCAGAAGTTCGAAAACGTGGTACCTGCCAATGTTCCCTGTAATAAACCCAAATAAGCCGAATAAGATCCGCATCGTATGGGATGCAGCGGCCAAGAGTCATGGTGTATCACTTAATTCCCTGCTGTTAAGTGAACCAGATACGGTGAACTCGCTTACTAAATACAATTTTGTATAAATTCCGTCAAGGAAAGATAGCAATATGCGCAGATATACGCGAAATGTTTCACCAAGTGAAAATTGCCAAAGACGACCAGGACGCCCAAAGATTCCTATGTAGGAATCCTACAACCAAGGAAATAGAAGAATACTTCATGACGGTGATAACATTCGGTTCAACCTAGTCACCATATTGTTAAAAATGCAAACTCCAGCGAGTTCATAGCTCAATACCCTAGAACAGTAGAAGCTATTGTTGAAAAACATTATGTGGACGATTACCTTGATAGCGTCGACTCCGAAATAGAGGCGATAGAGTTGGCAAAAAATGTAAAATATATTCACTCGAAGGCTGGATTCGAAATCCACAACTTCTTGTCAAATTCCAAAAGTGTTTTAAGAGAGATTAACTCCGAAGTACACGACGAGTTGCCAAAAAAGATTGCAGTGTGGCATGAGTTTAATGATGCTGAAAAGATACTTGGTCTGTGGTGGTCCCCCACTAAGGATACGTTCTACTTTCCCCTCAAAGTACATAAACTAAGTGCGAGAATATTATCAGGACAGATACGTCCAACCCAGAGAGAAATTTTAAAGGCATTAATGAGTATTTTCGACCCCCTTGGCCTTATCGCAAATTTTCTGGTTAAGCTCAAGATATTACTAAGAGAAGTTTGGCGCTCATCGACGCAATGGGATGATGAGATAGGTGACAGGCATTATGAAGAATGGAAGGAATGGGTAAGCCATCTACCAGAGATAGAACGAATTGTAATTAGACGTCCACATGCTCAATCACTTCAATTCAGCGATACGGTACAACTGCATATATTTTTAGACGCCAGCGAGAATGCTTACGCTGCGGCAGCCTATCTGCGTTTCTCTTCGGGATTGCACGACGAATGCTCACTTGTAGGTGCAAAGGTAAAGGTAGCGCCTCTAAAGGACTTGTCGATACCTAGGTTGGAGCTAGAATCAGCAGTGCTGGGGGTACGATTATGCAAGTCTATATGTCCTAATCTACACGTGAAAAATTGCACATTTTGGTGTGACTCGAAGACCGAACTCTTTTGGATAAGATCAGAACAAAGAAGATACAAGCACTATGTAGCATTCAGGATAGGAGAAATATTGGAAGAAACAGATATAGGAAATTGGAGATGGGTTCCAAGTAAGGAAAACGTGGCAGACGGAGCTACCAAATGGAAACGTAATAATTTGTTCGAGTCCGACAATCGATGGTATCGAGGGCCAGAATTCCTATACGCGCAACCAGAGGAATGGCCTAAAGACGAATCCCTAAACTTCAGCACAACCGAAGAAGTTAGAGTACACTTCGCTCACGGCATCGCCAACGTACCAAGTATCATAGACTACACTAGATTCTCTAGTTGGAACAAATTGGTGCGGTCACTTGCTTACGTTTTTATGTTTAATGATATAAAACTAAAAAAAAGATCAAATTCAAGGTGGAAGTGTCTTACGGCCTACGATCTTGAACGGTCTCAAAACTACCTGTACCGCCAATGTCAACAGGCAGCGTTTCCAGAAGAAGTTGCTGCCTTAAGAATTAAGTTGAATAATTCCGCTATATTTAACAGAAACCACTTGTTGTACAAACTATCGCCATATATGGACAAGAACAATGTTATAAGGATAAACGGTCTTATTGACAATGCTAACATTGATATGTGCGAAGTGAAACGGCCTATAATCTTGCCGAAACGACATCACATAACTGAACTCATAATAGATCATTTTCACCGGAAATTCCACCATCAGCATAGCGAGACAGTCATCAACGAACTTCGACAGCTGTACTACATTCCGAGCCTTAGAACTATCGTAAAAAAACTAAGATGAACTTATCAACATTGCAAAAATATGAGAGCTAGACCAATACCACCCCTAATGGGGGAGTTGCCACCGAGTAGACTAAAATCATTTACTCGACCCTTTTCCTACATCGGAATCGATTACTTCTGCCCAATTGCAGTACGAGTCGGCAGACGCTCAGAGAAAAGATGGGGCGTCCTGATAACATGCCTCACTATTCGAGCCATTTACATCGAAATCGCGCACAGTGTTTCTGCGGATTCATGCATCCTAGCCCTAAAAAGGTTCATCGCGAGGAGAGGCTTGCCACTGGAGATATTCAGCGACAGCGGGACCAACTTTAGAGGAGCTAGTCAGGAACTGAAGGATGCTGTAGTACAGTTGGATTACAGCAAGATATCCAACGAATTTGTTGGCGCGAATTTAAGGTGGAATTTCATACCACCGGCGGCACCACATATGGGGGGGAGTTGGGAGCGAATGGTACGCTCTATAAAACAGGTATTGTTCGGTATGGGGCTGACTCGAAATCCATCAGACGAACTTCTACTGAGTATGATGGCGGAGGTTGAGATCATAATAAATTCACGACCATTGACCTACGTTCCTGTCGAGAGCGACGTCGATGAGGCTCTGACACCCAACCATTTCCTCATGGGTTCATCAAACGGAGTGAAGTAATTTGGCGAGGGAACTGACGACGGAGCTGTGATGAGAAAGAACTGGATGACGTCCGAGCAATTTGCAAATTCCTTTTGGAGACGTTGGATCCAGGAGTACTTGCCGACACTGACGAGAAGAACCAAGTGGCATACTCCAGCCAGTCCCCTTGCGAAAGGTGATGTAGTCGTTATCGTCGATCCAAACAATTCTAGGAATCTGTGGCCGAAAGGGATCGTGTCCGAAGTATTCCCAGGAAGGTCCGAACAGCAACCGTGCGTACTTCAACAGGGACTTACACTCGACCAGCTACAAAACTCGCCAAGTTAGATGTTCTACGCCAGGTGGAGAAATCAGAGGGTAACCAGGACCAGTCCAGCTTACCAGGGGGGAGTGTTAGCACACCTGGCAGCACTGAAAGTGTATTATAACTTGGCACCACAGCCGGGGAGTGAGAAAGAAAAATGTATTAGAAGAACAGTTGGGCATTTCTCAAAAAATAACTGTTATTCTTTCCTTTCCAATTTAAATTCTCGAAAGAACAGACGCGTGATTTAAAGACGAATTTTCAAGTTTTTCTTTCCTTTTCTTAAAAAGTACTTGTAACAAAAAAATTCTTAATAAATTACTTATAACTAAGTTGAAATAAATGTTTCTTTAAAAAACAAACACTTGTCAAGACAAGCAGCCGTACAAGTTCTTAAGAAATCAACATTCTTGAAAATTCAAAATCATATTTCACATCTGCCACGCGGATGGCCTAACGCCAGAAGAAGTCATCACACAGCAATTCATCAGAGTCTCATCCGTAAAGATCATCATCATCAGCCAACAAACAAATCGCATCAGAGCTTCATTTGCTGACGCTTTCGCACGGAGTTTTGGGGTAAGTCATTATGTCTCATATTTCTAGCAATACCTGTAGAAAAGCAAAAAAACCAGCTCGCTCCTCCCTACGCCCCGAAAATGTAAAAGACCAACACAGTTGCCCTAAGTGCAAACGCGAGGATAGCGCCGAGAAAATGGTTCAGTGCAATGTGTGCGACACTTGGTACCATTTCTCATGTGTGGGCGTCGACGAAAGTGTCGCCCAAACAGATTGGATGTGCAACAGCTGCGTACAATCACACGCCTCAAATACCACGAACGTAGTCCAGAACCCTCAGGAGCCAGGTAAAGTCTGCATCAGCATTAACGACAGTGTCCTCACAACCAACACCATCTTCACAGCCGCAACCACCACCAACTGTAGTTACTTCGCAGCCATATTTCTAAGCCGCCTTTCAGGCTGAACCGGAATCAAAACAACCGTCCGTGTGTTCAAAAAACAGCATGTCAACTTCCAGATCCATCAATCTCAAATTAAAAAAAACTCGACGAAGAGCGTCTTATTAAAGAAAAAAGAAATCGTGAATACCTTGATAAAAAGTATGAGATACTCGGTGAAATGGATTCTGACACGGAGGAAGATGTAGTTTCGGAAGCTCTTATTACAAAGCAAGAAAGATGTGTTAAGTGGATATCAGTTGTCAACACCATATGTGAAAATCCTGTGCTTAAGACAGGATTGCTCACGAAAGTGAGGCGAATAATGCTAATGGTATAGTTGAAAACAAAAACGTCCCCTCCGCTGCACTTAACTCGGCTAAGTGTAATAACCCGCAAATTACGCGAAGAGACCAGTTCGAGCTAAGCTCCTCTCACATTGCTTCACGGCATGGAATTAACTGGGAATTACCTGCATTCATTCAGTGGGAATCCAGAAGATTGGCCACTCTTTATCAGTTCTTTTCAGAACTCAACGCGGACATGCGGTTACTCAAACGACGAAAATCTAATTCGTTTGCAACGAAGCCTAAAGGGCAACGCATTAGAAGCCGTTCGTTATAAACTATTATACCCCGAGCACGTTCCAGCAATTATTTCGACATTACAGATTCTCTATGGAAGACCTGATATCGTAATAAATACACTTCTAACAAAAATCAGGAAGGAGCCACCCTCAAGAGCCGACAAACTGGAAAGTCTTATTGCATTCTCATTTGCAGTGCAGAATGTATGTGCCATAATGGAATCAAGCAATTTAAAGGCACATATCGAGAATCCCTGTCTTATCCAAGAATTGGTCGAACGACTACCGCCAAGCATCAGGCTTAACTGAGGCATACACAGACAACAGTGTGCGGAAGTAAATCTGTCAACATTCAGTGGATGGCTACAACAGATAGCTCAAGCAGCAGTCGATGTTTCACCAACATCATATACTTCGTTTAGTGAGAAGAAAAACGACAAGCGTCCATTTACAACGAACAGGTTTGTAAACACACACGAAAAAGTTAAGAATCCAGAAGGCAACAAGTAAACCAAAAAGTGCAAGATCTGCAGCAGCGACTGCATTGGTATGAAAATTAAATTCGAGATCTCTAATGTAAGAACAATCCAGAACTTGAACTTACCGACACAGTCTCTCGATGCGTGTGAACAGAAAAAAGATATCAACATATGCATGGAATTCCTATTGCGTTGTATAAAGCGGCGAAGCCACTAATATTGATAGGTCTGGACAACTGGTACCTGGGTATGAGTCTTCGTAAGCGCGAAGGTATGAAAAACGAACCTGCTGTCACAAAGACGAGACTTGGCTGGGTTGCTCATGGCATTTATGAAAATAATCTAAATAACGACACAAAATACAGTTTTCAGGTTTGTGAATGCCAAGCATACTTGGATGAAGAAATTCATCGTATCGTAAAGCGATACTTTACAACAGAAAATATCGGAAAGAAAACGTCTAAGGCAATGCTATCTAAGGATGAAGAGCGGGCACAAAGTATGTTGAATAAAAGAGCCTACCGAGATGGGAATCGTTTCGTCGTGCCGTTGCTGTGGAAGCATGACATCGCCTTATTACCCGACAGCCGTCCGACAGCCGTCCGATGGCTGAGCGCCGCCTAAGATGCTTAGGATCTAGAATGGAGAAGGACACAACGCTCGAGTTAAAGCTACAGAATCAGATCTGCACTTACCTGCAGAAAGGATATGCTCGCAAATTAGAACCGCAGGAGCAGCTTGTCAGAAGTTCGAAAACGTGGTACCTGCCAATGTTCCCTGTAATAAACCCAAATAAGCCGAATAAGATCCGCATCGTATGGGATGCAGCGGCCAAGAGTCATGGTGTATCACTTAATTCCCTGCTGTTAAGTGAACCAGATACGGTGAACTCGCTTACTAAATACAATTTTGTATAAATTCCGTCAAGGAAAGATAGCAATATGCGCAGATATACGCGAAATGTTTCACCAAGTGAAAATTGCCAAAGACGACCAGGACGCCCAAAGATTCCTATGTAGGAATCCTACAACCAAGGAAATAGAAGAATACTTCATGACGGTGATAACATTCGGTTCAACCTAGTCACCATATTGTTAAAAATGCAAACTCCAGCGAGTTCATAGCTCAATACCCTAGAACAGTAGAAGCTATTGTTGAAAAACATTATGTGGACGATTACCTTGATAGCGTCGACTCCGAAATAGAGGCGATAGAGTTGGCAAAAAATGTAAAATATATTCACTCGAAGGCTGGATTCGAAATCCACAACTTCTTGTCAAATTCCAAAAGTGTTTTAAGAGAGATTAACTCCGAAGTACACGACGAGTTGCCAAAAAAGATTGCAGTGTGGCATGAGTTTAATGATGCTGAAAAGATACTTGGTCTGTGGTGGTCCCCCACTAAGGATACGTTCTACTTTCCCCTCAAAGTACATAAACTAAGTGCGAGAATATTATCAGGACAGATACGTCCAACCCAGAGAGAAATTTTAAAGGCATTAATGAGTATTTTCGACCCCCTTGGCCTTATCGCAAATTTTCTGGTTAAGCTCAAGATATTACTAAGAGAAGTTTGGCGCTCATCGACGCAATGGGATGATGAGATAGGTGACAGGCATTATGAAGAATGGAAGGAATGGGTAAGCCATCTACCAGAGATAGAACGAATTGTAATTAGACGTCCACATGCTCAATCACTTCAATTCAGCGATACGGTACAACTGCATATATTTTTAGACGCCAGCGAGAATGCTTACGCTGCGGCAGCCTATCTGCGTTTCTCTTCGGGATTGCACGACGAATGCTCACTTGTAGGTGCAAAGGTAAAGGTAGCGCCTCTAAAGGACTTGTCGATACCTAGGTTGGAGCTAGAATCAGCAGTGCTGGGGGTACGATTATGCAAGTCTATATGTCCTAATCTACACGTGAAAAATTGCACATTTTGGTGTGACTCGAAGACCGAACTCTTTTGGATAAGATCAGAACAAAGAAGATACAAGCACTATGTAGCATTCAGGATAGGAGAAATATTGGAAGAAACAGATATAGGAAATTGGAGATGGGTTCCAAGTAAGGAAAACGTGGCAGACGGAGCTACCAAATGGAAACGTAATAATTTGTTCGAGTCCGACAATCGATGGTATCGAGGGCCAGAATTCCTATACGCGCAACCAGAGGAATGGCCTAAAGACGAATCCCTAAACTTCAGCACAACCGAAGAAGTTAGAGTACACTTCGCTCACGGCATCGCCAACGTACCAAGTATCATAGACTACACTAGATTCTCTAGTTGGAACAAATTGGTGCGGTCACTTGCTTACGTTTTTATGTTTAATGATATAAAACTAAAAAAAAGATCAAATTCAAGGTGGAAGTGTCTTACGGCCTACGATCTTGAACGGTCTCAAAACTACCTGTACCGCCAATGTCAACAGGCAGCGTTTCCAGAAGAAGTTGCTGCCTTAAGAATTAAGTTGAATAATTCCGCTATATTTAACAGAAACCACTTGTTGTACAAACTATCGCCATATATGGACAAGAACAATGTTATAAGGATAAACGGTCTTATTGACAATGCTAACATTGATATGTGCGAAGTGAAACGGCCTATAATCTTGCCGAAACGACATCACATAACTGAACTCATAATAGATCATTTTCACCGGAAATTCCACCATCAGCATAGCGAGACAGTCATCAACGAACTTCGACAGCTGTACTACATTCCGAGCCTTAGAACTATCGTAAAAAAACTAAAATGAACTTATCAACATTGCAAAAATATGAGAGCTAGACCAATACCACCCCTAATCGGGGAGTTGCCACCGAGTAGACTAAAATCATTTACTCGACCCTTTTCCTACATCGGAATCGATTACTTCGGCCCAATTGCAGTACGAGTCGGCAGACGCTCAGAGAAAAGGTGGGGCGTCCTGATAACATGCCTCACTATTCGAGCCATTTACATCGAAATCGCGCACAGTGTTTCTGCGGATTCATGCATCCTAGCCCTAAAAAGGTTCATCGCGAGGAGAGGCTTGCCACTGGAGATATTCAGCGACAGCGGGACCAACTTTAGAGGAGCTAGTCAGGAACTGAAGGATGCTGTAGTACAGTTGGATTACAGCAAGATATCCAACGAATTCGTTGGCGCGAATTTAAGGTGGAATTTCATACCACCGGCGGCACCACATATGGGGGGGAGTTGGGAGCGAATGGTACGCTCTATAAAACAGGTATTGTTCGGTATGGGGCTGACTCGAAATCCATCAGACGAACTTCTACTGAGTATGATGGCGGAGGTTGAGATCATAATAAATTCACGACCATTGACCTACGTTCCTGTCGAGAGCGACGTCGATGAGGCTCTGACACCCAACCATTTCCTCATGGGTTCATCAAACGGAGTGAAGCAATTTGGCGAGGGAACTGACGACGGAGCTGTGATGAGAAAGAACTGGATGACGTCCGAGCAATTTGCAAATTCCTTTTGGAGACGTTGGATCCAGGAGTACTTGCCGACACTGACGAGAAGAACCAAGTGGCATACTCCAGCCAGTCCCCTTGCGAAAGGTGATGTAGTCGTTATCGTCGATCCAAACAATTCTAGGAATCTGTGGCCGAAAGGGATCGTGTCCGAAGTATTCCCAGGAAGGTCCGAACAGCAACCGTGCGTACTTCAACAGGGACTTACACTCGACCAGCTACAAAACTCGCCAAGTTAGATGTTCTACGCCAGGTGGAGAAATCAGAGGGTAACCAGGACCAGTCCAGCTTACCAGGGGGGAGTGTTAGCACACCTGTCAGCACTGAAAGTGTATTATAACTTGGCACCACAGCCGGGGAGTGAGAAAGAAAAATGTATTAGAAGAACAGTTGGGCATTTCTCAAAAAATAACTGTTATTCTTTCCTTTCCAATTTAAATTCTCGAAAGAACATACGCGTGATTTAAAGACGAATTTTCAAGTTTTTCTTTCCTTTTCTTAAAAAGTACTTGTAACAAAAAAATTCTTAATAAATTACTTATAACTAAGTTGAAATAAATGTTTCTTTAAAAAACAAACACTTGTCAAGGCAAGCAGCCGTACAAGTTCTTAAGAACTCAACAGCTACCATAAAATGGAACCTCTGTTCTTTATGTCCCAACACTATTTGTAATCTAGATATATGATATTTTTTCTGTGAAGTCCACCTCAAATAAAGGTGATTCCCCCTACTTACTCGTACACTGTTATAAACAACCTAAAACTTTTATGCATGGAACAGACCATAATCGGTCTGTGAGCTGGTAGTGCTTTAAGTCTGCAGACTTACTGCATATATGGTACGCGGACAGTGAATCTGTTAGCACAATATTTAATGCAATTTAATGGAAATATCAAGGGCAATTGTACCACCATAACAAAAAAAAAAAAAAAAGAGCACCAATTCAAATCGTTGTCTTACCCCGCGAAACTTTTTGAACAATTCGTATACACCACTCAATAATTTATATTTTCTTTTTTTAGGTTTGTCTAGGCTACAACTACGCAGTCTTGAATTGGGGTTGTGGCTTGAGGATTCTCTCGACTAAAGAATTGATGTTCATGCTCGATGTAGCGAGCTAGCTAGTCGACGCGTCTTCGATTTTAAGATTACATGTGCACCTCTATGCAGTTCATAAATTTCACTGTAGTGTTGTCCTCAATCCTTCATGGTCGATGTCTTGTAAACCGGATCTTCGAACCTACATACTCATTTTAGAAAATCAAAGAAGTTTTTGGGTTAGATTTTCTAGAAACTCATAGGTATATTAGCTCCCTAACTATTTTGAAGTTTTCAGAAATGATTTTTGGTCGCTATTAATATTTATGACTGTAGCAAAGAATGTACATCAATTGTGCTTATTTAACTTCCTCGTGTAAAGCTACTGGTAACTAGTCTCGTCCAACAGGGGTTGGTTTGCTAAATTTTTAAGTGGATGGTGGATGAATTCGTTGTATTAAATCAATGGTAGGTTCAAAAATTAGCACTGTAGATTATTTCAACGCTGTTGGAGCAATTTCAACGTATATGGAGCTGTGGTTTGTAAGGATTAGTCAAAGTGCTGAAATAGAGATGATGACAAATAAGCATTTTTTACTATGGAAGGAGGGGGGGGGTCTATCTCGACCCGTTTAGGAGGTAGGGGAAATTTTTTTAAAAAAATGACTTAAGATGTAAAAAAATTTATTAAAAAACAACGGAAATACTTACAATAAAGTACTGTACCAGTTTCGAAAGTCAGAAACCTATTCTTCAACCCTAAGTTCCAGCTATATTACGAGTATTTGTATCAATAGTTTTCAAGAAATTCGCATGCAAACCCAAAATGTTGATAAAAAAAATTTTAAAAATGAAGTTTGGACCAATTTTTTTCAAAATTGTGAAATGAAGTGCTAAATTGGATTCCTATGGTCGATGCCTATATTAATTTGGAATCGAACACAAAAAACCGAATGGATTTATGTCGTCTAGTTTTTGAGAAAATTGAAAATTACCAAAACTACTTTTTTATAAGATTTTTGTTCTTTGGTATTTACGGTGATCTCACTTTGAGGATTAATGTTGATGAACCTATCATCTTTGTAAGTAAAGTATTGCAAATCATTTAGCATTACCCAGAATGCACCACGAGGAGGTAGAATTGCATTGCATTCCGCGTCTCAGTCAGTCAGTTTGTCAGTCAGTCAGTAGTTAGGTAAAAATAGTCAAATCGATTTTGAATGTACATATTAAAAAGGTATGTAAGTTTCGTCAATAAAATCATCGTCCGTACTGGTGTTACTGTCGAGTTCGTTGAGTTCGTCATTGATGGTGAGGAGCCGAGGTTTTTTTGTCAGTAAAATACCTTCTAAGTGCTCACTCTGAACGGTGGGAGGGTCGAAGTCCTTTAATTGCAAACCTACACTTCGATAAAACATGGGTATACGTTTTTTACGTCTAGCAAAAATTCCATAATTTGGGAGCCCAAGTCGTCCTTATATTTTTTTTCAAGGCAGTATTTTCTGATTCTTCAGATCATTAATTGTGTTGGTTGCATCGGTCTTGTTAACATATTCGCCTTTGCTGTGGTTCGTAATTTCATGTGTTGTGGAACTAGAGAATATATACACCTACTCGTATATACTGGCGCGCGCTGTCGGTACAAATACGACTGGTGTTGGGGTCAACGTATTTATGGATATAAGGCCACAAATCTTCCTTACATTTGGAGTTTACGTTAAAGAACCGCCCGACCTTATCTTCTTTGCAAAACAACCCCAATACCACGATTGTCATTTGTTCAGTAATACGGCCTCTGTGGTATTTCCTTCGTCGATTTGTGCAAGTTTTTCTTTGCCGCCACTGTTAACATCAACGTGAGACGATATAATTTCGGCTATTTCAGGCCAATAGTTAAAGTAATCTATTATAGTAGTTTTTATTGTCATGATGGCGCCAAGCGATTAAATGCTAATTTTAAAAAAATGATATACAACAATATTGACCTTAACACGTTCGCTGCCGCCCATATAACTTTGGTTTTTTTCCCCGTGTGCCAATAGTGTTTTTTTTGCATAAAAGTTTATGTTTAGTGTTTATAAATAGTTCTGTGTTTTTGTTTTTTGTGTTTTATGGGTGTGACCGCCGGCGGGTCATACGGCACCTAGTGAAACTGAAATGCGCGAGGTGCCACGTGACCCGCCGGCGGTCACATATATTTCCGTGTATATTTTATTTCCTGAGGGGTTTTTTGTTAATCATTTGGCAAACAACGATTTAGTAATGAATCCCAGCATGTTTTATGGAAATCGCAACCGAGACGAGGATTCCGATAATGATATGTTGGATTTTGTGGCTTCCGATTCAGATGAGGGAAATTCAATCGATTCTGAATCCCTGGAAGACTTAGAATCATCTTATGAAGAAGATAAAGAGCAAATCGTGCTGCCAAGTATTTCTGATGGACCTACAACCGAGTGGTCAACAGTTAGTGGGCAATCCCTAAAAATGTTCACTTTCGACGAGAATGATGTTATAAACATTCAACCACAAACATCATCAACGCCTATTGATATTTTTGGCCTTATAGTTACAGAAGAAGTTTGTCAGCTTATTGTTACCGAAACAAATTCCAATGCCAACCAATTTTTACGGAGCACCACTATAACACGTACTTCTCGCGCAAAGGAATGGGTAGACACCAACCGCAGGAGATAAAAAAATTTCTTGGAGTAGTGATGTACTCGTATATGGGCATCGTGAAATAACCATACATTGCTCACTACTGGAGTACTGACAAGTTCTTCAAAAATTCATTCGTGCCCCTGGTGATGTCGCGGAGTAAATTCCAGTTGATACTGAAATTCATTCACTTTGCTGACAACTCAACTATAAGTGGTAACCGTTTGAGAAAAGTAAGTGGATTTTTGGACCTACTTGAACAAAACTTCGTCAAGCCCAAAAGAAATATTGGCAGTTGATGAATCAATGATCCCCTGGCGTGGTAGGTTGCAATTTAGACAGTACAACCCAGGTAAATTACATAAGTATGGCATAAAAGTCTATAAACTTTGTGATTCAGTCGGATACACTTACACCAGTGCCGTTTATGCAGGAAAAAATGATTCAAATAATCAAAGAGGAAAACCTACCCAAACTACTTCACATTCAACTCAAATTGTCTTAGACTTGGCTGAACAATATTTAGACAGGGGTAAAACCATTGTAACCGATAATTTGTATACCTCTATTTCCTTAGCCAAAAAGGTCCTTGTTCGTAAAACGCACGTTATGGGAACTCTACGTTGTAGGATTAGAAGGAAATCCAAGAGATGTGACGACTGCCAAACTCAGGAGAAATGGGCTTGAAAATTCAGGCATTGTCGTTGCTAAATGGAAATACAAGCGCGATGTTCTAATGCTTAGCACAAAACATGATTTGGAGGAAGTGCTAACAGGTTGCGTTGGTCATTTATAATAAAGAAATAAATACAAAACTGCTCAATTTTAGAGTTCCGAAAGGCGATTTGCGAGGCTTTGTGTAACCCTGTCTTGGAAGGACAAGCATCAGCATCCAAAACAAATCACGTTTTGAAAGAGACCGAGACCAGGGATTCTCGGAACAGAAAAATAAGAAAACGGTGTTCAGACGGCTATACTATATAAGTTAACACCGCAAACAATTAAAATCATAACGACGTGCAAATATGTTCCCACGAATCTGCTCCACATCGACAACAACGAAGTACGTGAGGGAATTTGCTGACAACGCGTCTAGAGCGCAAGCGACAAATTACATCCAGCGAAATCATGATAGACACCTGAGCCAACAACGAGTATCCCACGGTTCGGTCGGCACAACAATTAGTATTTAAGATGACAAATTGTAAGAAATATTGTTCAGTTCTTGATGAGCAAGCGGAAGCTATGCTCAAATAAAAATATATTTTTTTAAGACTTCAGTTTTAAATTAATTAATTGGCGCCCAACGTGGGGCTCAGCACAGTGTGTTTTAGTGAAAAAAAACGTGAATTTAAGCCCGACCTAAAGAAGCTCGCCATTCGCGTCGCGATTATAATACTCAAATCGTGAACACTGTGTTCTGGGTCCAAACAAGCGGAATCATCGGTGGAAATCTATAGACGAACCAAACTACGAGGGAGTGTGAACGAGGCACCTAAGTAGCTCAGCAAAAAGGACAACTGCCAACTTCACCAGCGTGGGATGACGACCGTATTAAGTTTAATGTAAGCATTAGAATTAAGTGAATCAAAAATGAGTGAAAAACGTTGAAATCAATCATAATAATAAAGTAAAGAAATAAGTAATAAGAAAACATAAATCAGAATTAAGTAACGTAAAACAGCTAAGTTCAAGAAAATAGTCATAAGAAAGTGAATACATTTTTTTTTTAAAAAGAAAAAAAGAAGCATTGCTAAGTTACAATCATTCGCTAGAATTTAAATCAAATCCAAAAAGGAGATCTAAGCTAGTTCAAACAATCTTTAGTTTTAAACTTTCGTTTTTACATATTCATATTTTCTTTTTAAATTTTAAACATTTACCGAAATTACCTAACTTTAACCAAAATGGCTCCAACAACTCGTGCCGCTGCAAGCATTGGCAATCACGTACCTACCAATCAAGATACACCCGCCCAAGTCGAAGTTACAGATATTGGCGATCAGTCATTCCGATCGTCTACTTCGCAAGCAAATGCTCAGACAGTACAATCAACTCCTGCGCTAGATATTTTAATTACATCTATCGTCAGCCGTGTACTGGAAACTCAAGGGCAGACTATGATTCAGAGGGCACTTAATCCTAATCAGGAACCGATCCACGATAGGGATGAAACTATCAACCCTGAATTAAGGGATAATTTATCCGGTATGGATAGAATTCCCGACATAGTGATTTGTCTGAAAACTTTTTCCGGCGAACCAGCCGAGTTTGGTTCATAGAAAAAGAGCGTAGAGAGAGTGCTTGAGATTTACGAACAAATCAAAGGTACACCTAAGTATTTTGCTATTTTAAGCGTAATACGAAACAAGATTGTTGGTAATGCCGACATCGTATTGGAGGCGTACAGTACTCCGCTGAAATGGGATTGCATCTCGATATGTTTGATCATGCACTACGCAGACAAGCGAGATATAAATACTCTAGAATACCAAATGTCGTCCCTAACACAAGGGAACAAAACGACTCAAGAGTTTTACCAGTCGGTATACGCACATCTCTCACTAATCCTGAACAAGGTGGCATGTATGGACACCAGCACCGAAGCAATGAGAATACTTACACAAACATACAGGTTAAAGGCCCTCGACACGTTCATTAGGGGACTTAGAGGCGACTTGCCGAGATTAGTTGGCATAAAAGAGCCCATTGACTTGCCACATGCATTAAACCTGGTTCTTAAACTCGAAAACCAGAATTTTAGATCCAACCAGATTAGCAATCAAGCGACCATAAGAAAACCACCACAGTATCCTTCATTTTCGGCCAACAAAAATCCTAATTTTGGGTTTCCACCGAGGCCAACACAGCCACAATACCCCCTACACCCAAATACAGTCAACCAAAATAATTTTGGTTTCCCACCGAGGCCAACACAGCCACAATACCCCCTACACCCAAATACAGTCAACCAAAATAATTTTGGTTTCCCACCTAGGCCAACACAGACGCAATATCCCCCATTCTCAAATCTAGCTAACCAAAATCAGAACTCTGGTTATCCATCCAGGCCAATACAGACGCAAAATCAAAATTTCCAAGTGAACAGACAATTTAAACCACAGGTGAAAACGGAACCTCAACCCAGTCACCAAACCAGAAGGAACAACTATCAAGAGACAAAGCCAATTCAACGTAATTTCCATATAGAGACAACTCAAGAAGAAATGGACCAATACTACCAAAATATGAACAGCTCTGATGATACCCAGGAGCAAACTCTGCAGGAATACATGGACACCCCCGGACAATCCGACGAAAACAAACAACTCCACGAAAACGAACAACCCTCTGACCTTTCCGACATACATTTTTTAGAATGAATGACTCTTCACTACCGTACGTAGAATGCAAAGCGGAGAGTGGAGAGATTTTTAAGATACTAATAGACACCGGCTCAAATAGAAATTATATGCAACCTGCACTGGTTGCTAACCCACTGCCAAATTCAAAATGCTTTCTCGCTAGTTCTGTTGGCGGAAACGTCAAAATTACACACCATACTCTCACTAATCTTTTCGGTATTAAAGATCATAAAATTAAGTTTTTCCTACTCCCTACACTGAAATCTTTTCATGCAATACTCGGGAACGACAGCCTCAAGGAACTTTCGGCTGTGATCTATACGAAAGAAAGTTATATGCTCATCAAAAACAAAAAAATTAAACTAAAACAACAGGTCTCCGACGCAATCAACAATTTAACTTTAAGGAATGATCACATGTTACAACAACAAAAAACCAAACTGCAATATCTAACCGAAAAGTTTCCAAACCTCTTTCTCGACCCCGACGAGAAATTAACCTTTACCACCACGGTTAAAGGCAGAATAAGAACCACAAACGAAGAACCAATATACTCCCGATATTACCCTTACCCAATGAATCTAAAAGAGGAGGTGGAAAAACAAATGGACCAACTCCTAAACGATGGGATTATAAGACCTTCACGGTCCCCATATAACGCACCGATATGGGTCGTGCCGAAAAAGGCCGACGCATCAAACGAAAAGAAATATCAGTGATCGATTATAGGAAGCTTAACGCTGAAACCATTCCGGATCGCTATCCGACCCCGGAAATAAATGGTGTGTTATCCCAACTCGGACAGAACAAATACTTCTCGGTATTAGATCTTATGAGCGGATTTCACCAAATACCACTATATGAAGCTAACATTGAAAAGACCGCCTTTTCAGTTAACAACGGGAAGTATGAGTTCGTTAGACTCCCGTTCGGCCTAAAGAACGCGCCGTCCATATTCCAAAGAGCATTGGACGACATTCTGCGTGAACACATAGGCAGGATTTGCTTCGTTTACATCGACGACATAGTCGTGTTCAGCAAAGATGTAGACTCACACTTTCAAAATCTATTCGACATTTTCAGAACCCTTCAAGATGCAAATTTAAAAGTGCAAATGGATAAGTGTGAATTTCTAAAAAGTAGTGTAGAATTTCTCGGTTTTATTATCTCCGCCGAGGGGATAAAAACAAACCCGACCAAGGTAGAAGCGATAGATAAGTTCCCCTACCCAAATACACTGAAAGATTTGCGATCCTTTTTAGGTCTGTCAGGGTTTTACCGCAGATTCATCAAGAATTATGCCAAACTGGCCAAACCCCTAACAGCCCTTTTAAGAGGGGAGGATGGCCGTATTTCTAAGCAATCTTCAAGCAAAAAACTTATCCATCTGAACGATGAAGCCAAAGAGGCCTTTAACAAGATCAAAAACACACTAGTTTCCGAAGACGTTGTTCTTACTTATCCAAATAGCAATAAAGAATTCCACCTCACCACAGATGCCTCAGACTACGCCTTAGGTGCCGTACTAACGTACGAGGAAGAAAAATTTGTGTTTTTGTAACAAGCCACGCAAGAAACATTCATACAAAAAGGTATAGCTTGTGACCGCCGGCGGTACACTTTCCTTCTCAGGGAGTAAAAGATGTGCCCGCCGGCGGGTCACATGGCAGTGAACGTGTTAAGTCGGTTTGGTAGAGCGAAAGCAAGCGACACTATTATTTTCCATCCAATATGATAAAGCCGAGTGGACAGTGATGGGTATGATCAATGGATACTTAGTTCAAATTTTATATGTTTGATAGTTTGGTGGGCAGATTCTTGAAAAGTGAAACATCTGTAAATAAAGGGTTTTCCAATAGGGACTTGACAACTTTGAATTTATTTTGTGAACGCACTCTTTCACTAATCATCAAACTGTCACTGTCAATTTATTCAGTAATCTCAACATTTTCATCATGGTAAAGTACACGAACGAGCAACGTCTGCAAATTATAAAAATTTTCTACAGAAATTCAGAATCGGTGACTGCAACTTTAAGAGCGTTAACTCCAATTTTCGGTTGTAATTCTCGCCCTAGTAGACAGGCAATAACAAGTTTAGTGCAAAAATTTGAGTCTACATATTCGTTGTGTGATGCTGCCGTGTCAGTAAGATAACGGGTTGGTCGAAGGGTCGAAAATATCGCTGCCCTAAGCTTGTGTTGGAGGTCCAGTTTTTCGAAAACCCAACACTTATTCTGAAAAGATAGGTCAACAGCCACAAACCTAACAGAATTCATATCAAGTACTCTGTGCGGTCTAGAAGATGCTGAATAAAAGGTTGGCGTTCAACCTGATTTCATAACTCTCCGTCCTATTCGGACTCCCACCCCTGGAGAGCGAATATCGAAACCAAACACACCTGAGTTTCAAACCACTACAAAACAATTTTCCTTTCTCTTCCTTCTATCTTTCCGACCGCGCCCTGGCAACAGTAAAAGGGTAGCTAACCCCTTTAGGCGCGCGTAAATTATAAAAAAAAAAATATATAATGTGGACTAGCTACTTAAAATAATAACACTCCAATGTCGTTTTTGGTAGATCTATAGTAACTAAACCCATATTACCAGTATCATTGTTATATAGGTGACATCTACAAATTTCACTTCCATCTGACTCTTTTTTGCTGTAGGAAGACCTAAAGGGCTATACCATTTGGTATCAGAAAAATTTATTCGAGCTTAACATCAACAAATGACAAACTGTAACATACATTCGAAAAAAACATCTTACAACTTACCACGGAGCTTCTTTGTTTATAATTAATCTGTTGCCATAATAACAGAAATGTACGACTTAGGTGTTATCTGTGATTTCGAACTGAACTTTAGTACCCACATAGATAACATCACTCACTCGGAAGGTCTAGGTTCGAGTCCTGCCCATGGCAAGTCAGTTTTTCATTTGTAATTGGAATTCAGACAGAAAAATTCTGCGTGTGAAGGCATAATACTGTCACGTAGATTTGGCTGTTGTAGAGTTTCAAGCACAGAAAAAAATAATACTGTGAATTATAACTCGAATCACTCTGAGTGAAGCAAAAACTAGCCCTAAGCTTGTGTTGGAGGTCCAGTTTTTCGAAAACCCAACACTTATTCTGAAAAGATAGGTCAACAACCACAAACCTAACAGAATTCATATCAAGTACTCTGTGCGGTCTAGAAGATGCTGAATAAAAGGTTGGCGTTCAACCTGATTTCATAACTCTCCGTCCTATTCGGACTCCCACCCCCCTGGAGAGCGAATATCGAAACCAAACGCACCTGAGTTTCAAACCACTACAAAACAATTTTCCTTTCTGTTTCTTCTACCTTTCCGCCCGCGCCCTGGCAACAGTAAAAGGGTATCTACCCCTTAGGCGCGCTTAAATTATAAAAAATAAAAAAAAAAATTAATAAAAAGACCCTACCCGGATCTCAGTTTTTTTTCCACCTACCTATATGTTACTAAATCTCTTTATATAACCTTTATTCGGTTCAAATATCCCAGTCAAGTCGGGTCACTCTATTACAAGTATTGCCCACATATTGTACTTAGAATCCGTACAGCAAAGGCTTATCCGTGTTCAAAATGCTGTGCGACATCAACTTTATTCAACCAGTTCGTGACTATCAGCTAAGCAAACTCTCCCTCAAAACTGCTCCTCGACCAAAACTCCCACCACACAGCACCTAGCAGAATTGTTGGTTTTAACTTTTGTATTTGAGTTTTTGGTTGTACGAGTATAAAGCATAATAAAACTATCTATGGCTGAATTTGAACCTGAATCAAATCCATATAAGAACTTTCTGGAGGTTTTACCAAGAAATTGTGATTTATGATTACCTCCAAATATGAGGCAATTCTCTTAAACATTCATTTCACAGTTTCTAAATTTTTCCTTAAACTTAATTTGTAGTATTTACTACTCCTAATTATAATAATGCTACTCGTATAAAAAATCTAACCTCTGGGTAAGACAAGTTAATCGTTTTAAAACCATTCTACCGTAAACTTTAAAATTGTTTAAAAATAACCAATCTCATTATACATCCTGTTTACTCCAATTACGTATATTGGTGATTGTCTCCCAGATAGTATCCATCCTTAAATACTTATCGAATTTATTGTAGCCAAAAAATCACTTAACGCCTACCTAATGACCTTTTGGTATCTATTAACCATTTCTCCGCTCTCTAAAGGCAAATAAAAACCGCTTGCAATCAACATTTGGACTATTTAACATAGACTCCTCTACTTGCCTTTTGGCGGAGAAAAAAAAAATGTTTTTCCTGTGAGCGAAAATCTTGTATCGTCAGCAAAACGGAACAGTTGTGCCGTGCCACCTTAACGCCATTACCTACGTGCAATGATACCAAATCACTTCCGAAAATGTGTCAGCACTACATAAAGGACACGATGAGACAGTGCCAAGGTACTGGTGATAATGGAGCTCCTCTTTATCGTCATGCCGACACACAGACATTCCGAGCAAGCCACCCACTGCTTTGACTAAATGAAGGCCTCGTTTGTAATCAGCGAGCACGTCTCTGTAGACCGCCAAAACAAATTGGAATCCTGCTAACGAGAAATTAATGAGAATCAGCATCGTAGTAATTATTTTATGTTATCGCGAATATTAACAGTTAGCAGGATTTAATCGTATCATCGTGCTGCGTCTAAATAATAATATAATTAGTGCATGAGTTCTGTTCGGCTATAGTCTGGTCTAGAAGGACGTGTGGTTGCTCCATGTCTGTTGGTATGTTCAAATTTGAGGTTACTTTGTTTATGGGTTAACAAAGCAGTTAGTGACAGTTCAATCGATCATCGGACGTTTGACAAATTACACTATCCTCCTATTGGGGGCATTCTGAAAGTGTCAGTGCTGTGTTTTTTGTTTTTTTTTGTTTTGGGTGAAATATTGCCGTACGTGGCGTTATTTAGGCTCTTGGAGCGGGGTCGATTGTGTCATACATGTTCGGACTTAGCCATAAAGCATCATCATTTGGGCATGAATTGCCTTCTGCTTTTGCGTTTCTGCTTCCATTTCGGTTTTTCGGCGATTGTATGTGTATCCTTGTTTGCGGCGAGTCTTTCGAAGAGGGAGTATAGCTTTGACATATTTCAAAGGATAATGAGAAATTAACAAAGGGGTTGCTTTGACAAAGGGCTTTAAATAAAAGTCTGCTAAGTTTTGAAGCAATTAATAAGAGTATCCTCATGTAGAAGCTTGGTAAGACATTTCCTTTTCCAATGTACCAGTATTAGATGGAAACCACGATGTTATTTTAAGGATTTGCATTTAAGAAAAAAACCCTCGTTTAAAAACTTGGAAGTTATTCTTCATTTTAAAGCACGTAAGGTGTTGAAATTTTGAAATTTCACGCATCTCATAACACAGTTTTTTTGAATGCAGATTCGATCATAATTAAATCATGTCTGAGATATTGCAAATGCGTGGCACTATTTTGGGTCACATTGGCTGGGTTACCCAAATCGCCACCAATCCAAAGGATCCTAACACCATCATCACGCACTTCTCGCAATAAGACCCACGAAGCTTTTGTATGGACACTCGCACTATATCAGTTACGTTGTCATTTCATCCAATGGCAACTATGAACTGTCTGATTATTTGGACAAGACTCTCCATTTCTGGGATTTGGCCTTCTCTACGGAAAACCATCAAATCGTTTCCAGCTCTCGAGGCAAGACAATTAAGTTGTGGAACACTTTGGCCGAGTGCAAGTACACCATTTAAAAAGGGTGTCATGCGTTCGTTTCTCACCAAACCACTCGAATCCAATCATTGTTTCTTGCGTTTGGGATCGTACCGTCAAGGTCTACAACTTGGCCGATTGCAAGTTGAAGAACAACCACCATGGACACAGTGGCTACTTGAATACTGTTACCGGTTCGCCCAATTGTTCCCTATGCCCCTCGGGAGGCAATGACGCCAAGGATGTCTTGTGGTATTTAATGACGGCAAGAACTTATACACTTTAGAACATAACGACATCAAAGGCCGACTAGCTACAGTGCTTGTCACTCGCCTGGTCCACCGACGGATAAACTTTGTTCGCTGGATACTCTGCAAACACCATCTGTATATGGCAAGTGTCTGTCTCTGCTCACTAAGCACTCGATACGATGGATTAGCAGGACACGATTCCTTTCTTCATTTGCATTACGCCGTATGTTTATCATATAAGCAAATAAAGGATATACTGCCTTCGTTAATTTTAAGGCTAAGCCTGAATCAGCAGCCAATACCTATAAAGAAAGTTTAAAACATCGGTTAAACTGTTTCAAACCATTTTCGATATGTGTACCAATAACAACCGAACGACCGATTCAAGACGACCACATATTATCATGCGAAGCTTGAAAACATCGTGCATTCTGAGGTAAAGTTTCAGGTAAAATTTGGCAGTTTTCTCCAAGACCTGTCTAAGATAAACGCTTCATATATTAATTTCTGATGTTCCATATGGGTTTCATCACTTTCTCTTTCTGATATCCACAAGCATTTACTGTTGTTCATGCTTTTATGTTTTGGCTATGTTTTGTCCATTTCTCTATCACGAAGAGCCTACGTTTCGAGTTTGAAGCCACCTGTAAATTGTTTGGCTTTGCTTTAGTAAGTAGCATATTGTATTCGGATCACCGATATGAGGTAAGGATTGGTTTTGCATTGATTGGATGTAGGTTCTGTACTTACACATATATTGACCAAAATCCATAATATAAATTACTTCCTGTGCATTGGTAACTATATTCATTCACATAAATTCTGTGGTGAATGACGGTAAATTATCTGAACTTGGTTATGATATCGCCGAAGGTACTAAAAAACTGTCGCCTTTCTCTATTATTCGCTTAGTAAGATATTCAAAGCATAATCTATAATACATTTATCTGGTTGCATTTGGGAAAGCAGTAAAGCTGATGAACTTGACACTTTTTAGAACATCTCTAGCCATCATTTTAATATTAAGTGACAAAGGAAGGCTGTTCTCTACATGTGAATCATGCGCAGAATAGAAGATTCTGACGAGACCAATGGCATAACCTGCAAATGTTACACAACCTGGATCTCAGACGCAAAGATTCACATGTCTTAGAAAATATATCGCATGTCGTAATCTTGGTGAGCATCACCTCAGGCCATTGTATAATTGGCAGACATACCAATAGACTTGCCCTTACTTTTGTAGGAGCTGCATGGATAAAGAGCATAACTTTCCACGAGAAACCATTCGTAATATTCTAGAAAAATCGGCCCAAGGCACTCCTCCAGTATTATGAATGTCCGAACATTCCGAAGGACCAACTTCGAGTCTGACCGTTACCTGTTGCATCCAAGGTACGGTTGCAAATATCCCGAACATCGCGAAGGCAGACTTATACTGTGAGAAAGTTTGACGTCGTCTCCTTTAATTTCTTAAGAGGTTCTATGCCGCCAGCATCAAGTATTGAATACCAGTGGCAACTTTACCAAAAATCAATTAGAGACGTCGTATCTTATGTGATGGGTTTAACATGGCCACCACAACGAAACCGCTGGTTTGACGACGAGTAAGAGTATACAAAGTGCACTGAATAGAAAGACTAGAGCTGCTCACGAGTTTTAGGAGCAGAAAAGGAGAGACGAATAGTGGCTTTTCAGGAGGAAAAAAAGGAGCATGAGAAGCACGTGATCGAGGAAATTGATTAGATGATAGGAATGAAATTCGGAAATTGTACTAAAAGGTATTTCTTTTAAGAAATACGGACACAAACCCCGAACCGAAAGCCTGTAGAGACGAACAAGGAAACATAGTAGTAGATTCGCAGTCGATGCTGAGGATTTGGAAAGAGCATTTCTGTAGACCGTACGAAGGCGATGACTAATCAAATACCTCTGTCAGGCAGAATGAACCTTTTGACCTGGTCGATGTTGATCAACAATTCCATCCACCCAACCTGGATCAAGTGAAGATAGCCATATCTAAGCTCAAGTCCAACAAAGCTGCTGGTTTGGACGGCCTGACTGTCGAGCTCTTCATAGCGGCAGACGATGACTTGGTAAAGAGCATACACGATCTCATCTGAAAAATTTGGTGGGACGAAAATATGCCCAATGAATGGCAGCTCGGCATTGTTTGCCCGATCCTCAAGAAAGTAGACCCTCTGTCTACCAATTACAAAGCACTATCCGCCGTATTGTGTGAGCACCTGAAGCCGTTCGTCAGCCACCTGATTGATCCATATCAATGTAGCTTCAGGCCAGCAAAGTCCACCATCGATACACATAACCTATACATCGATTTTAAAGCCGCTTATGACAGCATCTATAGAGACAAGCTATACAGAACAATCTCTAATTTTGGCATCGTAGGATGACGATGGAGAATGCACGTTGCTCCACCAAGGTCGGTAAAGAACTCATCGAGACCTTTGATGTCACAAAAGGCTTTAGACAAGGCGATGTACTGTCATGCGATTTCTTTAACATTATTCTTGAAAGAATAGTGCAAAACTCAAGCGTCAACTCATGCTCCAACAATCTTTCAAAGGTCAGCTCAATTACTCACATATTGTGACGGAAGCGGTAAAGATGGGTTTAATGGTCAACGAGAGCAAGACTAAGTATATGCTGTCAACCAGAAAATACACCCAACAGCGACGTCTCGGACAGAACGTCACCCTCGACAGATCTAATTTTGAGGTAGTTAAGGACTATGTCTACCTTGAATCCGCTATAAATTCAGACAACGACACCAGCGCTGAAGTCAATTGACTAGAAGGCTCATTGGTTTTGTTAAAAGTGTCAAACGAATATGTTTCACGCGTATACTCTCTGATTACAGCTGTTGGATGTTTTCGAGTTTTATTCCAAATTGATGTAGATGTATGGCCGAGGCTGAAAACTCGTTAATACTTTACGTGGTAGAGAGTTCATAGTGATCGCACAGCCTCTAGCCTATAGGGCGTTGATCGAAACACTGGCCTTAAGAGATGGACTCGTTTACTCAACGCTGATCTTCTTCAGTTAAATCCTTACGGATCTGAATGTATAAGAGGCACACCGTGTGACTACAAATGTAATTTATATTGGGTAAGTACCTTTCTCAAAATTTCTAGACTTCCGAAAAGCAGAAACCGATCAGGTAAATAAGAAATGCCAATGGCTGTTTACAGTCTCATTCAGTATACTGTCATTGTAAGTTTATTCCACCAGTCATAGAGACATCTCTTTCGTGTTTGTCTGATTTTACCACGGTAGATATTAATTGTTTGTGAAATGAAGCCGTAGTTCTGAAACAGGTGTGTTAGTTTCAAAGATCTTTTTGAGGATCCAAAGCATAGTCGTTCGGAAAGGCTATTGCAATTTTTTATAATTCTCCGTATTTTTCCCGGGTTGAAACAATATATATCTAATTGGAATTAAAAATTGGTAGCCGGTGTGACGGCAGGAGAAAAAAAAACAAATTTTCTTTTCAAAGAAACAAACGAGCCCGAACCACACGGTGTTTTGATCGATGATGGCGGATTGCGATGTCAACAAAGAAAACCCAAGGGAAATTTGCAACAGGCAGCGGGTTAAGTGCTGCCACTTTCGGCTGCTTAACTGGGGGTGGGTTTGTGGTTAAAAAAAACAAAAAAAAATATACGGAAGTAACAAATCTTAAAATGAGAATATGCAAATGTATCGGTAGGCTCCACGCAATCTTTTTAGCAAGGAATTGCGAAACCTTAAAAGGATAAAAAAAAAGAAAACAAAAGAAAGAAAGGACAAAGGAATAGAGCGGTATAAAATGTTTACGGATCAAGACGAGTGGCAGTTAAAAATACTGTAGTAAAAACCGCTAAAGAGTGTGTCGCGTGTCCCGTTTGCCTTTCTTTTTACGGGGTAATACATTTTTTTTCTCACGTTGGCGAAAACCTACCGGGATATCACTATAAACTCTCTTATCCTTCTTTCCACGCCTTCCCAGTTCTCTCGGTTGTTTCCCGATCCTGTCCTATTTTCCTCTGACCTTCCACTTAAATTTTTTTTCTTTTGTTTCACTTTTTTAATTTCTCCTTTCTCTATTTCTTCTCTTTTGTCACTTTGATTTAGATCACTTTTTTCTCTTTTTTTTTATAAACCACTGTATGGCGTTGTGGTCAACCATGAAGCGGCTGCCCCCATTTCGACTTATGTTCACTCAGACCATTGGTCACTCACCCACACATTCGTGCATTACATCTACTCGGTTAGCGGGCCCAATGTCTGGCATATGTGTACCGGAATTCCCTTTGGCTTGAGTGAACATTTCCCCTGAATTGTCTTAGATTCAAATAACCCCTTTTTTCCGAATTTGATCCCTAAAGTAAGTCGAAGTGACAAAGAAAGTTCGTTTCTATTCTTTTACGATTACGAAAGGGGAACTAAGTTAGGATCTAGGGATCTTAGGTTAAACTTTTAAAAAGTGACGAAGGAAGAAGGAAGCTTTTCTCAAATTAAATTCCCTTATAAAAAGTGGATCCGGTGGGCTTCCGTGCAGATTTTGGGGAGAAAAAGGGAATATCAGATGGCGTCCCACTCTTTACACTGGTTAGGTTTTTTTTGTACAATTTGTCAGAGGGTTCCAGACCGTCCATCTGGCTCTAGGCGTATAGTCCAAATAACGCGACCGCCCGCCACATGCTCAGAGTGTTCCAGGCCGTCCGCTTGGCTCTGTGGTTCCAGGGTGGACCTACTGGATGTCACCTCCGAGTAGCGTAAAGGCAGAAGTCCGGGATTGGAAGAATCCACAGGTGCCTTCCACAAATACGTTCTTCCAAAGCGACAACGGACACACCAGAAAAGGCAGGCCAAAAAGTGAAGGGGTTAGGAGTTGGAAGGATGGAGCAGATGCCTTAGCTCTGCATAAGGCTGGAGACACCCATTAGGGGAGACAAAACAACATTTGGGACAAGGGTCGGCTATTTCGCGTTGGACCCTTGCACAACACTCAAAACCTATAGCGCTTTCCTTGCGCTCTTGTAGCATGCCGTCCGCCTGCTCTTCGGGGTTCTTCCTAGAGGTTTTGACCGTCCGTCGTACCTATTTATGTTGTCCTTCCAATATGCTGAGAAAGTGCGCCGATGGCTGTTGTGTCCATGGCTGCCCGTCACTCTCTCAGAATTTTGGATGAACAACTGTAAAAAGGGAAAGATTCGAAGGAGTGAAGCGAAGGTTTCAAGGAAAAAGAGTTGTGGTAATTTGTTGTGGTAAATTTTACCGCAACAAGGCTACTAGGGTGCCGCTTGTGGATTATGTTGCAGAACGATATTAGTGTTCTATAATGCTATGCGACCTATACCCAATGGATCAATAGTGAAATTATAAATATTTTTTTGATATTTAGTTTTTCAGTGTTCTATTTCTGACAGCTCCCACGTGATTCGTGACAGGTGTCAAAATCAAACATGCTCTGTTAGTATTGCCATTTCATCGTGGAGATACTTACCTCCGAACAACGGTTACAAATTATTGAATTTTAGTATCAAAATTCGTGCCGGGTAAAAAGTGTTTTTGGAGCACTTCGACCACTGCATAAACAATTCAAGTCATAGTGATCAAATTTCGCACCAATTTCACGCTATTGCACATCAAGCTACCTACCTGTATGCGTAGAGTGCGTGCAGGGGGAAATATTGCTGATGTATCCGCCAGAGTTAATGAAAACCGTGATTTGTGCATTCGTCGTCATTCTCAGCAATTATAATTGTGTTACTCGACTACGTGGAAGATTTTACTCAAAGATCTTGGTCTAAAATCTCATAAAATACATCGTCGAGTTTTCGGTGAGTGCGCCTCAGAAAAGTTGGAGGAAGATCCGCTTTCTTATCGAAATACTGTCTTCAGCGACGAACCTCATTTCTGGTTGAACGATGAGCAAGTTCAGGCAATACAAGAGCGGCCAACGCACCCGGAAAATTGCACTGTTTGATACTGCTTATAGTCCGGCGGAATCATTCGCCCGTATTTTTTCTAACATGACCGTGAGAACAACGTCACCGTCAATGGCGCCCGCTGTCGTTCAATGATTTCGAACTTTTTTTGCCCAAAATACACGAGCTGAACCTGGTTCCAGGAAGACAGCGCTACATGTCGTACAGCACGCGAATCGATAGACCAATTGAGAAATGAGTTCGGTGAGCAATTTACCATATCTCTCGTTTTGGACCGGTTTGACGTTTTTTATAATATTTGTTATGGGGATACATCAAATCAGTCGTCTACGCCGAAAATTGCTGTGTCTATGCCGTCAATTGCAACGTTGGAAGACAACATTGTGTTATTAGCGATACATCAGCTAATATGCTCGAAACAGTGGTTCAAAATTGGACTCTTCGTATGGACCATTTAAAACGTAGTCGTGGTCAACATGTACATGACATAATCTTTAAAAAGTAAATGGCAAACATTGATTTATCAACTCAAATAAAAGTTTTATACACTTTTTCAATTTTCCGGTTTTTTTTTATTACAATTAAAAACCAAACGCTTAAAAAATCACCCATTACATATAGCGCGTTGTGTTGTTGAAGGCAACAACTTTTAACTTTTATCGGACAATGGTATCACAATCGCAATACAGCGCACATCCGAGTGTACGAGTAAGTATAGGTATTGGCCAAACATCATACGCGTTTTCGGAGGAATATATCGCTGCCAGACCCGTAATATACGTAGGACACCATATACCTTACGCTCGGTGGCATTAATGTGAGAATCAGAAGTTAATGACCTATTGAAAGTAATGCCTAGGTTCTTAGAACTTTCAACGTAATTGATAGCAGATATGATAGATCTCAATTTTTCCTGTTTTTCAGTAAAAATTTGGACTTTAATCGGGTTAAAAACAGTCCGTGTTGATGTTATTAGCATAGGTTTCGATGAGTCCCACCGGACTACTATTTGTATTCAGCAATTGAGCATGGTCAGTAAACATTTGGTTATTTGATGTTCGTATCATAGTGGTCTTAATATTCAACCTTGTGGAGCCCTTCTTGTGATCGGAAGAAAACCAGACATTGAAGCATAGCAGCTTGTCTCCTTTGTCGAAGACAGGAAAAAATTAATCTCACGGCGGACGCTAGAAGGGAATCTGTACAGCGGCAAACATTTATTACAAAAATTGATGTGGTTTACGATATCAACATTTTTAAAAAAAAGTCTAGAAATAGTACAAAGGCAACATAATCTGTGTCCAAAGCCTGACAAACGTCTTTTCTCACATTTAAAATAGCTGACATGCAACTGTGTTTGGCACGAAAACCAAATTGTTTGGGGGACAATAAGTTTCGTTCGCTTAGATAAATATTAATTTGTTTCTGCGTGATTTTCTCGAATGCCTTAGACATGAATTTTTCGTTGAGATATGGGTCTGCAATCGTTATTCTTAGGATTTTTAGTGACAGGTTATATTTTAACTATTTTCCAATGACAAGGAAATATACCCGTCATCGAGATTGTTTTAAAAGTGCGTGTAACGTATGGCAGGATTCTGGGCCTGATGTAGAAAATGATGCAGCAATCTAAGTAATTTGAAAAGATACTCGTACTGTTTCAAACTTCACGAAATTCAGGCAGATAATTCTATTTGGTAAACAAGAATAAAACAAAATACATATTTCCGATAAACTAAGAAGTTACAAAGTTACCATTGACCTCAGAGCAAACACATACTTCACCGATTACATCTTATTTGACAGGTGCATGCGTTGCTCCTTATTTATTTATTAGAAGGAAAGTTTCGAAGGTAAGTTATTTTTGCAGATAAATATAAATTAATTGGTAGCGCTCACATTTCGGTGAAGTCTGTTCACTCACTGTTCTATTTGCGTACATTTCTTTGGAATTTGGAATCATGCCTGTAGAGTGGTTGACGACATTGATCTCTTAGCAGGGTATTTCGTTTTACAATACTTGTAGGAAGGTCTTTTAGTGAACACTGAATAAAGTGCCAACAAATGAATTATAACGATTGCATAAGATTGTTCACATTGAGAAAATGAAAACAATGTTGGGCTGACAAATTTTCACTATAGTGGTTGTGAACGGTTTTGAATTTTAGAATGATAAAATTTCAGACATTGTAAAGGTAATTTATGTAGGATCAAGTATCTGGCAACACCACGTAAGCCGTGAATGTTTACGATATTCCAGCAATTAAATTAAGAACATCACCGAAGAAGAGAAAGAAGAAAAGTTAATCTGAGATCTCGCAGAAGATTGCTCGATCTCTTTTACCGCCAACCTTCAACAGATTACTACCTACCTTTAACTTTTAAATTACCAATGCAAATGGAATTATTTAAGTAATAAATAGTTTATAACATTTATTAATGTGTTTTAATCTCTACATGGTGGCTCAACTTCGATTAAAGCGATCAATAATTATTAAAAAAAACATTTTAACTAATAATTGCAATTTGCCTATTTTCGATTTGCTACGTGCACGTGTGTCGAGAGATTTAATCGAGAGTCAGCATCAACCAACGAGGGAAAAAGTTGCGTAAGTACCTACTACAAAAATCATTTAAAAAAAATACATTTTTTTCACTTATCGAGAGTTCAGAGCACAAAGATTTAAACTACAATAGGCTAAAGACTAAAATAAAGGGTTTTAAAATAGGGACTTGACAACTTTGAACTTAATTTGTGAAAGCACTCTTTCACTAATCATCAAACTGTCACTGTCAATTTATTCAGTAATCTATAAATTTTCATCATGGTAAAGTACACGAACGAGCAACGTCTGCAAATTATAAAAATTTTCTACCGAAATTCGGAGTCGGTGACTGCAACTTTAGGAGCGTCAACTCCAATTTTCGGTCGTAATTCTCGCCCTAGTAGACAGGCAATAACAAGTTTAGTGCAAAAATTTGAGTCTAAATATTCGTCGTGTGATGTTGCCGTGTCAGTGAGACAACGGGTTGGTCGAAGTGTCGAAAATATCGCTGCCGTTCAGGTGTCTGTAGGAAACGATCCAAATCAGTCAATTCCACGGCGTTCTAAAGAATTGGGCATGGCTCAGACCACATTATGGCATATTTTGCGTAAGGATCTTAGTTTACAACCATACAAGATCAAGCTAACTCAAGAATTGAAGCCGATGGACCATTTGAAGCGACGTACGTGCTCCGATTGGGTTCTGGAGAAGATGCGCCAAGATGATGAATTTCATCGCAAAATCATCTTCAGTGACGAAGCTCATTTTTGGTTAATGGGTTCGTCAATAAGTAAATTATGCGTTATTGGTCGGGTGAAAATCCACATGTGCTTCATGAATCACAAAAAATAACTGTTTGGTGCGGTTTGCATGCTGGCGGCATTATTGGGCCATATTTTTTCGTCGACGATAACGATCGTCACGTTATTGTGAATGGTCAGCGTTACCGCGCCATGGTCACCGATTATTTTTGGCCCGAATTGGAAGATATGGACTTGGACGACATGTGGTTTCAACAGGATGATGCCACAAGCCACACAGCACACGCTACAATCGATTTATTGAAGAGTAAGTATGGTGATCGTGTTATCTCAATAAATGGGCCAGTCGATTGGCCGCCTCGTTCGTGAGATTTAACGCCGCTTGACTATTTTTTGTGGGGCTACGTTAAGTCATTGGTTTATGCCAACACGCCCCGGAAGAGCTCAGAGCTGGAAGAACTCGAAATAGCGGCCGTTTCGGCCGAAATGTGTGGCCGAGTCGCTGAAAATTGGGTCCAACGGGTCCGCGGTGGCCATATGAACGAAGTCGAGTTCCATTTATAAATGTTTTGATTGTACGATAATAAAGTTTTTGAAATATCTCAAAAGCTTTGCGTTTTATTTAAAAACAAGTTGTCAAGTCCTTATTTTAAAACCCTATACTTAAAAAGAAGGAAGAAGGAAGTATTGCAGTATCAATTGCATTACAGTGGTGACTGCACCATGTGCATGCTCTCTTCTTAATTTGATTAGACAAACAAGTGACGAATTCTTAATTATTCTATTTTCCTAATTAACATAGATTGATAAATTAGTTGCTTATCAGACAAGATGGGAAGGCGTCATAGAAATAGCATTGGCAGAGTTAGAGGAAAGAAGTAAGCAGCTAGAGATTCGAGGAGAAGGAAAATAGTATTAGAAAAGATGTTGTGATGTCAATGATGCAAGATGAATTGTCGTATTTACGGAATAAACATAGAGGTGTTAATTCATTCCAAGATGTTGCGAGTTCCATTCGAGAGTTTAGTGGCGATGATGAGTTTAGTGTTCTATGTTGGATTGCAGAAGTTGAGAGCGGGGCAAAGCTTATGAATTGGTCACCTTTGGAGAATTTGTTGTTTGCGAAAAGGCTTTTGTCAGGTTCTGCTAAAATGGTTGCTCGTTCAGAGTCAGATTTAAATTCGTGGACAGAAGAAGGAGAAACAGTGTTGCAAAATTTTCATAAGAGGAAGGAGGTAGGATCAGGTGCAAAAATTGATGCGCTTTCAATTATGCAGTATGTGATTGATGGCGTTAAAGGCACACACCATAACAAATCATAACAAATAGTTCCGCAGATTTTAAACAAAAAAATAGAGGTCTATAGGACATTTTCAGAGAGGAATCATGCGTCGAATTCCAAGTCCAGCTTGCAGATGGGAAAAAAGCAAGGTAGTTCTGCACGCATGGCAAAAGGGCAAAATTTGAGTATGACTTGTTTTAATTGTGGAGCGAAAGGGCATCATTCAGCCGAATGTCATGAGCTTTCAAATGGGCCTACATTTTTCAATTGTAAGGAGTTTGGCCATAAAACGCAACTAGCAAAAAAATGTAAAAGCAGCTAATGTTTCGCCAATTTGTGGCAGTTCTTTTCACAAGTAATTTGATCGATACTCATTGAAAGCACTCCTTGATACTGGAAGTGGGTTTCGCTACTCCGATCGGAAGAATTTATCCAGCTAGGTTCACCAACTTTGACGGGACAAAGAATACCGTTGCAAGGCTTAGCAGAGAGTGGTGTAGAGACTCTTGGAAGTTTTGTAGACAAAATCTCATTTGATAGGAACACTTTCCAGGAAGAAATTCATGCCATTTCAGATAGATTTCTCTCGATGCCCATGATTTTAGGACAAAACATTTTTAATAACACTCAAATTTTGATTACTTCCGGATATGTTAAGTTAAGAAGCTCGACAGTATGCTAGAATGTTTTGCAGTAAGGGAAGATACAGAGGTGTTGATCTGAATGTAGAGAATGAGAAGTACCTACAAAAGACAGATTACGGATATAGTAAATGGATACGAGCCAGTAGAAGACGTCAAGACAAATTTTGAGATGAGGATCATCTTAAAAGATGAGAAACCGATTTTTCAACACCCTCGTCGACTTTCGCCATTAGAGAAGGATGTAGTTTATGGTCAAATAGAAGAATGGCTTCACAAAAAGAATATTAGGCCTAGTTTATCCGAATTGGCCAGCTCTATAGCCTTAGTGTCGAAAAAAAAAACGGTTCTAAGCGTCTTTGCGTAGACTTTAGAAAACTGAATAAGCAAGTTATAAGAGATCATTTCCCTCTCCCCCTTATACACGATCAGCTTGATCAGTTAAGTGGCGCAAACATACATATTTAGTACGTTAGACCTTGAGAACAGCTTCTTTTATGTTTCGGTGGAAAAAAGCAGCAGAAAGTTTACCTCCTTTCGAATTCTTGCGAATGCCTTTTGGTCTATGTACATCACCGGCTATTTTCCAAAAGTATACAATTTCGATTTTCCAACCACTTATCACGGAAAAGATAATTATTACTTACATGGATGACTTTATAATAACTGCAAAAAACCACACAGATGCTATCGAAAATCTAAGAAGAGTTTTTGAGATTGCCAGTCAGCACGGTCTTCGATTTAAGTGGGCCAAATATAATTTCTGTTCACAAAGATAAAGTACTTGGGTTACGAAATCTCAAATGGACATATAAGTCCATCATCGCTAAAAGTAGAAGCAATAAAGTTTTTCCCAAAACCTTTAAGTGAAGAAAAGATGTCAAATTTAGGTTCAGAGATGAGCAAAGAGCAAATTTTGAAAAAATAATGAAACTTTGTCACAGCAACCAACACTTATGATCTACAATCCCGAAGCTGAAACCGAACTGCATAGTGGTGCACCGAAAATTGGTTTCGGAGCCATTCTCTTGCAAAGATGTAGTGAAGCTAAAATGTTCCATCCGGTATACTATCGCAAAACCAATCCACAACAAGAGAAATATAGCAGCTATGAACTGGAAGTTTTAGCAATTGTAGCCGCTCTTAAGAAGTTTAGAGTTTATCTACTAGGATTATGTTTCAAAATAGTAACCGACTGTTCAGCATTCAAAATGACGATGGAGAAAAAAGACTTGGCTCCTAGGAAAGCTGGTTGGGCTTTGCTATTGCAGGATTACAACTACAAGTTAGAACATTGAGCACAAAGTAAGATGAAGCATGTAGATGCACTTAGTCGTAATCTACTAGTGATGAGCGTGAATAGTGAGTTCGTTCACAGGATAAAGGGTGGACAGAGGAAGGATGAGAGGATTACTATAATTTTGAAAATTTTAGAACAATGGCCCCATTCAAATTTTGTGTCGGAGAATGAGATTTTATATGAAGTAAATGACCAAGGAGAGCGATTGCTGTGTGTCCCAAAATATATTGACGGAGAGTTTATAAAGAGGGCGCACGACCAAGTCCATTTTTCTGTGAAGAAGTTTCCGCATTCTGGTGGAAAAAAAGCAAGGAAAACAGGAAGGTTTTCTCTATCCTATACCGAAGGAGAACGGTCCCTTGCACACCTATCACTTAGATCATTTAGAACCCCTTTCGGCTACTGGGAAGCAATATAAGTACATTTGTGTCATTGTAGACGGTTTTAGCAAATTTGTTTGGATATACCCGACGAAAGCATTGTGTACATCTGAGGTTTTAAGTAAGCTTCGTCAACAAAGTTCTGTTTTTGGTAACCCAAAAAGAGTAATCTGGATAAGGGAACCGCTTTTACTTCTAATAGCTTTGATGAGTATTGTCGGGAAGAAGGTATTAAATATGTGAAGATAATAACGGGAGTTCTTAGGGGCAACGGACCATTCGAAAGGATAAATAGAACTATTATACCAATTTTAACTAAATTGTCTTTGGGAAGTTCTAAAGATTAGTACAAATGCACTAATAAAGTCCAACACTTCATAAATTCTAGAATCAATAGAAGTACGCAAAGATGTTCTTTTGAAGTAATGTTTGGCGTAAAAATGCGCAATCAAAGAAGACTTAAGGGTTGCTGAAGTTTTAGTGGAGGAAAAGAGAACTCTAAAACCTTTAATCGGAAGAGAAAACCTGCTAAGACTTACAATATAGGCGATCTTGTTGCTATCCACCGGACGCAGTTTGGTAACCTTATAAAAATCCATAATAAATTTTTTAGTTCTTACAGAGTAACGAATGTTGACTTCAATGATCGCTATGATGTGGAGAAAGTTGAAGACGGCAAGCAGCGCTGTTAACATGAAGCCTTGGATCCCATATGATGACAGCTCAGATGAGATTAACAGTTTTAGACACTATCTGTTTAAAAATAAAAAAAAACAATTTCCCTTTTTTAAACCGATGTTCTTTATTGAGTTTATCTTTAAACTTTACTTGTTGGAATCTATCTTAAGACTAACTTATCGTTTGTATGGTTACCTTTATGTAACCTATGCAATAAAACATAAGTTGCAATGGTTGCATAGGTGATCGTCCGGTAGTTCTTAGAACTGACACGAGCGGATATTTTGTAGACATTGTGTCATCATTTTTATTGTGATTCAATGATCACGCGGGTATCGTGTGTCGTTCGTTTTGGTGGGAACTCGGACGGCCGCCTTTGCATTACAATTTTGTTTTTGTTTTAGATTATGTTCTTGTTTTTCGTGGAAGTGTTACCTGCAACTGTAACAATTAACCTGAGATGATACCAAATTCTTCAGATGAGCTATATTGAAATGACCTTTATTGAGATGATTTATATTAAGATGAGCTATATTGATATGACAATTACATTGAGATGACCTTGACGATATTTTTATACGAAATAACTACGAATACGAAAACTTAAGATGAGTTGGGTTAACCGAGCCGTTGAACCCAAGGATGTCCGAGTTGTAGGATCAAGTATCTGGCAACACCACGTAAGCCTTGAATGTTTACGATGTTCCAGCAATTAAAAGAAGAACATCACCGAAGAAGAGAAAGATAAAAAATTAATCTGAGCTCTCGCAGAAGATTGCCCGATCTCTTTTACCGCCAACCTTCAACAGATTAAGACGACCGCGATTCGCATTATTTAGACTTCTTGAGTACTACCTACCTTTAATTTTGAAATTACCACTGCAATTGGAATTATTTAAGTAATAAATAGTTTATAAGGATTAGGAATGTGTTTTAATCTCTACATTTATGAGTTTATATTTATTTTATACAATAACTGTCTCCTTGTTAAATGTAATTAATTTTGCAGAAAGTTCGAAGACCCTTATACGATTTTGTAGGTGCTATTGTACAGTATTCGGCTTTCAATGATCTCCTACTTACGATTGGGGATTAGCATTTCTAGAAATAATTTTCTCCAAAGTTTTCATTTTTGAAAATTTAGTTTAATCCTTAATGGCTGAGATAAGGCTATCCCTTGTTCAAAGAAACCAGTTCCATCTGTCTTAAATTTATGTATCTCGTATGCCTCCTGTATAGGACTTTAATGTATCGAGTAGGGGTGGAACTCAATTTCACACGAATAAGTTGCTCCTATCTCGAAGTCATGTAGATTCAATTTTGTGTTGGTGACCCTCTAATAAATTATTTTTATTCTTTCTTAGCATAAACGGGATTAAAACTTTGTGGAGCGTGTAGACTGTGCCCCCATCATTATTCTGTTTAACAACTTAAGATAAAGATACACTTATCCCAACAAACATTTCTTGCTTAAACACAGAAGAGGCAAGCAGACATGAAATAATTAATTCCAGAGATATTTCTCCTAATGAATTAAAAGCCCTATAAGAATAAAAGCAAGCAAAACGGACGAAAAACAAACGAACTAAGAGAAAGTTCAAGCAAACTGCATTCTTTCCTTTGTCGTCCAAGATTTGCATTGAACAAGTAAGAAGCTTTATGGAGTGCAAAGAAAAATGCGGATAAATGAGATTTCATGGAATAGGAGAAAAAAAAGGACAATCATGTTCCATTGCAATGCTTCACTCTGGCTTAGCAAAGTGTCTGTCTTGAAACCACAATCTAAATGCGAAAAATACCAGCGAGTAATTGAGTTGGAAGAACCACCAACAACCATCAACCGCCAGCGGAAGCTTCAAGGCTGCTTCATCAGCACTGCATCCAAACTCTAAGGGAATAGTGAGAAATAGTGGTGAGCCACAATTTCCGGCGGCACACCACTCAATCAGTAAATGAGGTTTCTGCTTGTGAAGTGGGAATAAGCAGAAATGCTGGATTACCAACTGTGACGAGTTTGTCGCCCAAGAGGATTGAAAGGAGCACAACCCACAATGAACGATAAAATCTTCAACACAAATTCAGAATGAGAGTACATAGAAGTGCAGGGATGTAACAACTTTGTTTAATTGATATCAGATTTGGTTTTACTACTTTACTGCTATAATAAATAAAAAGAAGATTCGGTAAGACCTAACGAGGCCGCAAACATTTTCTATGTCAAGGGACAGAGGGACAGAACATTACCTGCAATATTTCCAGTCAATTAACAAGTTCCAGTGGAGTACGCCTATTGGTAAGTAAATGGATTTCATCAAGTCTTTCACCTGTCCCACATGCCTTTTATCATAGTATGACACAAAATATTGCATATTAAGAACTGAGTTAACCCGCAGGAATAAATCTTTTGTGTTAGGATTAATGGTTTTGTTCTACAATATATGACCCCAACTACGAGTAACATAAATTTCATCTCAATATTCAATTAGTCTTCCCCAAAAATCAATTAAAACCCAAAATAGGAATAACTTGGTCATTTACTCTCCATATGCCACCTAATTGTCCTTGAAATACCATCACACCATGAACATATCTCCGGGCAAAAGGCATTCAACAAAATTTCCATAATTCATATTTGATTTGCCACTGCCTTCCCATACAACTATTCCTGTGTACGAATATCTAATGCCTTCGAAATATCTGATGGACCTCAACACGGATCGATTCTTCATTTACTCGTAGTTTCCTGCCATTTCCATTTACACATTTAGTTCTACCCAATCCTGATCTGATGGTGACGATATCGCCATCCCAATCATTTTCATCAGCTCCCTATCCTTCTAAATGAGGCCACAAAAAGCAAAGACGAAAATTCATTAGTTCAATGATGACCGAGTCATTGAAGAAAACGAGAAAACCTAGAAGGACCATGGGAAGGGTGAGGAGCACAAAAAAGAAAAAAAAATATATCTCGAAACGGAATATCATTTAGCACGTAGTAGTTGTTCTGACCTTTGACGGAGACTTTTATAGATTTCATTGTTAGCACATCGTCCTCTGATACGAGTATGCTATATGTACAGTGGAAATCCGAAAATGTTTCATCTATGTACGAGTAGTGACTCTTCGAGGAAATAAATCGGTGAATGCTTAAACTCAATTAGTTTGTGGGTCGAAGGATTTAATTTGAGTATCTTTAGTGGAGCTTTAGTTTTATTAGCGAACTGAGGAGGGGATGTGTTTCTCTTTGTTTTCGTGCAAGTTGAGCAGTTCACGTAATTTGAGAAAATTGTTGGTGACACAGAATGTGTAATTCTAATTTATGAGGTTAGTTAGACTTACGTGCTGATGGCACAGGGCTAATAAAACTTTTAAGCAGTCGAAAGAGGCATGATTATGTTTAAATTTCCATAGATATCCACTGATGGATAGTGAAATATTTTGATTAAAATTCATGAAATGCTTGCGATAATAAATTTCCTTATTTGCTTCTCTATCACAGTTGGATTTCAGTCACGTAACATACTCGTATATGCTTCAAGTACACAAAGGCCAAAATTGAGAGCAAATACGAGTACTACTTCGTATTGTACTATTCGGAAACTATGGCTCTCTTTCTTTGTAGCACAAATGCCCATTCTTCGTATATTGGAACACTTTTGATGGTGATTAATTCTGCAGCGGAATAGAGATCCAACCAATCCAGTTTCGCACTCCAAGTTGGTTCAGCTCCTCTCCAAAATTTGCACCCTACCTTAGATAAGGCCGTTTTTGGGAGCGTGGTTCCTCGGGGTTGGGTTCAAAGACTTTTCAAACGACTTGTATGACTTGTAACCTGTACCTTGCCCAAAACTGAGGAGTAATTTTTGCAGATCAGACATCTGAAATATAAGAGGAATATCTTGCATTGAAAACAAGATGGTATATCTAAGATACACTCAGATGACGTGGAGATCACGTTGAATACTGAGGAATAAAAACAGAGTTCCAGCTTGATCGTATTTAGGACAAGCTTGTGGAAAAACTACTTGCTAACATCATTTTCTAGAGCAATATTTAGCATGGTAGGCGCAAGGTCGAGGGATAGTCAAATTTGGGGTCTGCGCTCCAGCAGCACCACGTGTTGCTAATTTGGCGACGAAGTCGACTGAAAAGTTTTCTCTCAAAAATTCAGTTATGCATGCAGGTAAGCCGTTGCTGTTACTTTCAGTCCAGAGGAAACCTTCGACTTTTTTTCTGAAAAACATCCTCGAACCAGCAAGCATTTTGATTTTGGGGCATCCTCGCGAGATATTGATCCCTGAGCCTCTCCTTTAGTTCTTTAAATACGAAGGAAAAATCATCTTAAACGTAGACTCTTTGCAGAAGAAGGCATAGTTCTTGGTTTTTTTTTTAGTCCAAAAAATGCACTCTGGGCTCGAGAGTAATGAATAATCTAGCTCCTGACCGGTTTGAGTACTTTTAAGCTTTAACCAGTCTTCATCGCACTAAGTTTAGCCAAATTTGTCTTCTGCCATTCGCTGTATTATAGATTAGTCAGGCAAGATGTAATAAATTCCAATGAAATTGCCAGAGGTTTTTATTTTTTAAAGACAATATTATCTAAATGATTGCCGTTTCTTTCAAGGAATTTTTGAAGCCGTATCAGAACATTGAGGGTCTGCATTGCGATTGATTGGGAAAGTATTGACTGTTCAAAAACTTGGGTTTTAGCCCCAGTAGCGCAACAATTAAGTTTGTGATGCAGTGCTTGCCTTACCTCCAAGTGGTGGTTCCCGAGCAACTATGTACAGTGCTGTGCATATCAATAGCAACCATTTCACCCTTTAACATTTTTTAACTATAACTGTTTTTTATTTACTAGAAGTTTCATTTAAATTATTTTTTTATATAAATTAATATACAGATTAATGAAAAATAACGAAAAATAACTTTTTAATTCAAGTGTTTCAACTCAATAAGTAGAAAAAAATAATAATGAAAAAATTGCACTGTGCATAACTAAAGCAACTACAAAATTGAAAGTAGATAAATGTTTTTTTTTTTTATTAGTATTTTGTAAAATAGCCTTTGTTTTGTATAACAGAGGCACATCTTTTTGGCATTGAAGCTATTAAATTATCAATAGTACTTTGTGGAATGCTTTTCCACTTTTCTTTTAGTGCTTGAACTAGGACGGCTTTGTTCGGAAAGCGCTGCCCACCAACTCGCCGCTTGAGGATGCCAAACAGATTTTCGATTGGGTACGGGTCAGGTGATTGGACAGGCCAATCCAATAACTGAACCCTATTTGCTGCCAGCCACTCTTTTACAACCTTTGCCGTGTGTTTAGGGTCATTGTCATGTTGGAATACCCAGTCTGGTGGCATTTTCCGCTGAGCAAAAGGCAACATGACTGACTCTAAAATCTGCTTGTAGGCAAACCGATCCATTATCCCTTCAATCTCATGTAAGGGTCCTTGCCCAAAACCAGAAAAGCAGGTCCAAACCATTGCCGAACCTCCTCAGTGTTTTACAGTGACTTTGCAGTTTTGTGGTTTTAGTCGTTCCCCCTTTCGCCGACGAACAGTTATCATACCATCGCTTGCAAAAAGGTTAAACTTTGATTCATCGCTAAATAGCACTGATTTCCATTGGTCAGTAGTCCAATGAAAGTGTGCTTTTGCAAAACTCAACCTGAAATATGAATAAATTTTATAAATTCAATCAGCAATATTTTAACGCAAATATCATGCCTTTTCTCTAAATGCTTCCTGGGCAGCAATGGTTTTCTAGCTCGCCTATAACTTTCGAAACCTGCTTCTATAGCAAGTCGGCGAACGTTACTTGAGTCTACATCTAAATTTAGTTGTTTAACTACCGATTGCGATGATAAAAATGGATCTTTTTTTATAGCCAAAATTATTTTTCTGTCCATTCGTTTTGTCGTCTTCCGTTTCGGTCCGCCCAAATGAAAGGTTTTAATAGATTTTGTGGCCTTATACTTTTTAATTAAGAGCGAGATGATCAACTTATTGATATTATACTTTTTTGCCAAAGAAATTTGAGAAAATCCACTTTCAAACTCATCAATTATATTTTTGAAAACATGAAATGTGACAGTCACCTGATAATCAGGTGAGCAAAATCACAATCGCTAAAGTTGCTTTTGTTATGCACAACTGAAAAACAATCATTCTAATTGTATTGCTCGATTCTAAAGTACCGTTAATTTTTGTATTATTTTCGCTATTGTCGTATTAAACAGAAATCATTGCTAAATGAAACGGATGAGTAAAGTTTTAAATAAAGCAGTAAAAGTATGTTAAAAGCTAAAGGATTCAAATAAGTAACATTAGTTGCTATTGATATGCACAACACTGTATATACCACCTTGATCAAGTTCCCGGAATAACCACCGTGTGGCGATCCCATTGTTCCGATTTGAGCTCAGTTTTTTTTTGTTAAGTTAGTAAATCTGTTGTTGACATTCCTTCTGAATCTTAAATTTGCAACAACGAACTTGTATTAAATTTTGCGTAAAACACGGATTTAATGGTGCGCTAACGTTGGAAATGTTGGAAAAGTGTTTTGGCAACGATTCTCTAAAGAAAACGGTCGTTTATCAGTGGCACGAGCAGTTCAAAAGTTGTGGTGACTCAATCGAAAATGATGTCGACATCGACATTGCCTATGGATCCGTCCAAGACATTTTGGTTAATAATTTGGGTTTCCGTCGTGTAGCAGCGAAATTAGTGCCAAAAGACCTCAATTTCATGCAAAAAAGAGACCGTGTTGACGTGGCTGAATCCGATCCCACATCCGTCAAAAGTATCATTACTGGAGACGACACGTGGGTTTATGAGTACGACACGCAATCCAGACATTAGGCAAGTGAATGGCGTTCACCAAATGAGTGGAGACCAGAAAAACCACGTAGTTTTCAGTCAAAAAAGAAGGCAATGCTCACGGTTCATGAATTGTTGCCAGAAGGCCAGACAGTAAACAAAGAGTATTATTTGGGCGTTATGAGACGTTTGCGTGAAGCAATTCGCCGAAAGAGACCAGAATTGTGGGCAGAAAACTCGTGGATTTTGCACCATGATAAACGCACCGTCGCACAGTGCCATCATTATTCGTAATTTTTTGACGAAAAATTCAACAAATACCATCCAACAGCCACCGAATTCACATGATTTGGCTGCCTGTGACTTCTTTCTGTCCAATCGAGTTAAAAAACCACTACGGGGAACGCGTTACATTAGCCGAGAGGATGTAATGGAAAAATCGCAGGAAGCACTATTTGAGATACCGAAAACCGAATATAAAAAAATCTTTCGAGGATTGGATCAAGCGCTGGCATATGTGTGTTGCAGTCGATGGGGATTACTTTGAAGGGGACAATATAGATTTAGATGATGAAACTTGTATTTTTAATTTTCTGAATAAATTCCGGGAACGTTTTGATCAAGGTCGTAATTCCTTATACGTAGGCTAAAATTGCAAGTGCGAATGGACTAGCGTTTCTAGCACCCTACGTTACTGAAAAATGCCTGCTACGGAAACCGACTTGACTCCTCGGATAAGGAATGATCGAATAGTGAAGAATTATGGCTATTGTACCCGGACTAAGTTTGGCTTGTGGAATGTGAGGATGCTATTCGACTCAAGGAAATCGAAGGACCTCGAAAAGCCAGATTCCTAAAATTGAAACGCGAGTTCCTCCTATACAACTTGAAAATATTGGGAGTGAGTGAAGTAAGATGCTTCGACGCGGAAGAGTACTAAGCCCCTACGTGCAACATTGTGCTACTCTACTCAGCCAAGCCCTCCGGCAGTCCCCGTGAATCCGGAGTGGGTCTTCTGTTAACACTTACAGCATGCAGAGGCTTAATTTTCTGGCACCTACATGGTGATAAGATCTTATCGGCCAGATTTCGGACGAATCCGTCGACTGAGGATGAAAAGGACAACTTCTACAATCAGCTAAACGCCGTTATTAAACGCAAAGCCGGAAGGTGATAGGAGTATCTTCATCGTGATGGGGGAGCTGAATGCAAAGTTAGGTAATGACAATGAAGAGCTCAAACATGTGATCGGGAAGTACGGGCTTGGCGACCGAATTTTTTTTTTATATAATTTACGCGCGCCTAAGGGGTTAGATACCCTTTTACTGTTGCCATGGTGCGGGTGGAAAGGTAGAAGGTGGAGAAAGGAAAATTGGTTTTTTGTAGTGGTTTGAAACTCAGGTGTATTTGGTTTCGATATTCGCTCTCCAGGAGGTGGGAGTCCGAATAGGACGGAGAGCTTTTTCTTCACTCAGAGTGATTCGAAGGTTATAATTCACACTATTTTTTTGTGCTTGAAACTCTACAACAGCCAAATCTACGTGTCAGTGTTATGCCTTCACACGCAGAATTTTTCTGTCTGATTTCCAATTACACAAATGAGAAACTTGAAAAACGTCAATGGGTAGGATTCGAACCTTGACCCTTCGAGTGAGAAGCGATTGCTAGTACCACTACACCACCACCACCCCAAATGACAATGTTGAAAGATTTGTTAATTTCTAAAAAATCAAGCGCTTAGTCATAGGAGGCACCTTTTTTGGGCATAAAGAGCATAAGACATTCCATATAGTCAGGTGTGTGTCAAGTAACAGGCAAACAGTGTTCAACCAAGTCGACTATTTGGTGATCTGTCGATTTGCAGAAGTTGTCTTTCAGACGTCCGAAGCAGGCGAGAAGCCGACATGGGGCTGAGATCGTCACCTAATGGTAGCTTCTTTATATAGGTTACATACTACATCTGTTCAAAGATTCAGCAACATCACCAGAATGTCTAGGTATGACATTGACCGACTAAAGATCCGATCGATTGAATCACTTTTCGCTAGGAGTGGAAGCAATCAGCAGCTCACTCAACAACTTCTTGAGCTAGAGTGTACACAAATTCAAAAAAAGTTTCGAGAAAAACGCGTTTGAAAGAAAAATTACATTTCCACTAGTGGCATCCGAAAGTATTCCTTGCGCTGATACCTTCTTGATCTTCGCCGCATTTACTTGATTCACTATTAGAATACTGATTTCCGAGAGAGCATCTTTTACGTGGTCTACAAGTGGGAGTATAAGTATAGGGTTTTCCAATAAGGACTTGACAACTTTTTTTTTTAAATAAAACGCAAACCATTTGAGATATTCCAAAAACTTTATTATCGGCTTGAAGTACAATCAAAATATTTATGAATGGAACTCGACTTCGTTCATATGGCCACCGCGGGTACTTTTGCAGTGGTCGATTCTTTGGACCCAATTTTCAACGACACGGCCGAAACGGCCGATATTTCGCGTTCAATGTTGGCTCTGAGCTCTTCCAACGTCGTCGGCGTGTTGGCATAAGCCAATGACTTAACGTAGCGGCGTTAAATCGCATGAACGAGGGGGCCAATTGGCTGGGACATTTCTTGAGATAACACGCTCACCATACTTACTCTTCAATAAATCGATTGTAGCGTATGCTGTGCGGCTTGTGGCACCATCCTGTTGAAACCACATGTCGTCCAAGTCCATATCTTCCAATTCGAGCCAAAAATAATCGGTGATCATGGCGTGATAACGCTGACCATTCACAGTAACGTGACTATCGTTATCGTCGACGAAAAAATATGGCCCAATAACGCCGCCGGCATGCAAACCGCACCAAACAATTATTTTTTTGTGGATGAAGTGGTGATTCATGAAGCACATGTGGATTTTCACCCGACCAATAACGCACATTGTGCTTATTAACAAACCCATTGAGCCAAAAATGAGCTTCGTCGCTGAAGATGATTTTGCGATGAAATTCATCATCTTGACGCATCTTCTCCAGAACCCAATCGAAGAACGTACGTCGCTTCAAATGGTCCATTGGCTTCAATTCTTGAGTCAGCTTGAGCTTGTATGGGTGTAAACAAAGATCCTTACGCAAAATGCGCCATAATGTGGTCTGAGCGATGCCCAATTCTTGAGAATTGGGTGGAATTGGTGGAATTGACTGATTTGGATCGTTTGCTACGAACGCCTGAACGGCAGCGATATTTTCAACACTTCGACCCACCCGTTGTCTCACTGACACGGCAACATCACACAACGAATATGTAGACTCAAATTTTTGCACTAAACTTGTTATAGGCAACCAGGGCGAGAACTACGACCGAAAATTGGAGTTAACGCTCTTAAGGTTGCAGTCACCGACTCCGAATTTCGGTAGAAAATTTTTATAATTTGCAGACGTTGCTCGTTCGTGTACTTTACTATGATGAAAATGTTGAGTTTACTGAATAAATTGACAGTGACAGTTTGGTGATTAGTGAAAGAGTGCGTTCACAAATTAAATTCAAAGTTGTCAAGTCCCTATTGGAAAATCCTTTACCATGCTTATTTTTCGAAAACATTGACATTTTGTCTTCAAACTTAACGAGGGACACTCACTTAATCGCTCATAATGTCAGAACGAATTGAAATCGTTGAAAATGAGGGAAGTGCAGTGTAGCGTATAACGTGACAAACGTATCTATATCAACGTCCTGGCCAGAGAAGCAGAGGAAGCAGCGAGCAGGTGTGATACCAGAGCCGTTTACAGAATTACCAAAGAGCTGACAGGTGGTCATCGGTCTAGCCAACATCCGGTGAAATTCCTTGATGGTTCCGTACTCATTTCGGATGTGAATCAGCTCAAGCGATTCAAAGAGCATTTTGCTACTGTCTTTAACCGTGTTTTCGCTAGCGATGGGCATCCAAATCATGCTGCTCGAGACAACAATTTCCCGAATTCGCACCTCCTCTCCTGGCAAAGGTGAAATCTCTACAGTGATCAACGTGCTCTAAAAAAAACAAGACAGTAGAAGCTTCTATAACAACATCAGCAGATCATATACTCGTACATGCTCTTGTTGAGAGAGCTTGGAAGGCAGAAAGTCTCCCCGAGGAGTGGAAGAAGTGAATGATTGCCAACCTCCCTAAAAAAGGTAGGCTTATAGAGTGTGGAAACCGGAGAGGCGTTTGCGTTCCATCATGCAATTGCTAAGGTAATAGCCAAAGTAGTTCTTGTTCAAATAAAGGAACATCTGGAAGATACACTCGATGCCGAACAAGCAGCTTTCCGCTCTGGATCCTCCTGTGTCAAGCATATCAACCCCCTGCGGTCACCACTTCACCTGCTATTCATTGATTTTGAGAGGGCGTTCGACAGTGTCAGTAGGCAGTTTACCTGGCTTGCCTTGTGCAGGAAAGGTATAACCGACAAACTAATGGCTATTATTGAAGTAACTTATTGTGGGTCTAAATGTCGTTTTCTGCATACAGGAAAGAGTCAAAGGAAATACGAGATCCAAAATGGGGTTCGACAAGTAAGCATTCTATGGCCGATACTTTTTTTATTGGTGAATAGCGATGTGCTTCGTGTAGCTTTGTTTACTGAAAACGGAGGACTCTTACATCTCAACTCAAATATCTGGACTATGCTGGCGACTTTTGTTTACTATTTCACACGATTATGGATCTGCACCAAATGACAGCAAGAGTGGAAAGTTAGGCAAACCTCGTGGTGTGGAGATTAACACTGTCAAAAACTAAATCAACAACCTCGGTACTAATTATTAAACTCAAGTTAGTATTGCTGGACAACCGGTAGGGAGAGTAGAGAGTTTCCAATATCTTGGACCTTATTTAGACGGTTACTCGTGGGTCTGCCATGTCGGTATTAAATAGGTGAGATATGAGGAATAAAGAAAAGGATATAGTCAGGAAAAAAATATAAAAATCGAGGAAAGTCGAGTTCCACAGCTGAAATATTGAGTCCCTATTCCATTTTATCATTATTAGTTCGGTCGTTGAGTAGTGAAGTTCGCGGATAATAATGAATATTTTAACGAGAATGCGATGTCCGATACAAAAATGTTTCAGTTCACTTATTCCTGCTTAAACTTTATCAAAATAGTGCAGACATAACTGCTCTCTAATTACTCGAGAGTCTTGGGAGTATTGTCTCTACCGAAGGTGGAAACGAACAGGATATTGTCAACCAAATTGGCAAAGCAAAGCCTGTATTTGGGATGATGTCCATGATATGGCGAAGCAATGAAATCAGCTTAAGCACCAAATTACGACTGTTCCGTTCAAATGTTGAATCCGTGCAAGTAGGTAAGTAAGTAGGTAGGACCTCTGCATTTGTAAATATGTGAGAGCAAAGTAATGGTGTAATGGGAGTATTTTTCTGCAGGGTTTGAGGATTATTATTGTAAATCATTGACATGGCGTGAAGTCCGACGAGCAATTAAAAATTGCCTTCAATGGTATGTGGAATGGCGCCCTTTTGAAAAAGCGTTTTATTGTTGTACTCAGGGAATAGATGGTATTGGGAAAAAAGCTCGTTGATAATTCGGCAATAGACTTCACAGCACGATTTGCATTTGTATGGAAGGGACTTTAGCTTCTTCTCCAAATTAACGTACAGAGGCTGCAATCTTCCTTATCGATTTATGAATTCATTTCGAACATGCGCCATACATTTCGGCGTCTTTGATGACGTTGATAACCTCGGAGGAGTTCTGTTGTGACTTCTAGTCTGGACATTTACACTCAAGTATAGATCAGTTGCACGCTGCCTTTATCATCGAGTATTGAAGTGAGTGCTTGCTATGAGCGAGTGAGTTATCGCTTTTCAAAAACGAACGTTTCAAACGTTAGCACTCACCCAAATAGTTTCCGAGAAGTTACAATTCTAACTCTATACAAGGTGTTTTTATTTAATTTATTTGAAAATCTTCTTGAAAATAATATCTGACAAATGGTCACCCAAGGATCGGCTCTATTTTCGATACTCTGCATCACTTTTTGAAGAATTTCTTAAATATAATCGTATGAGCATAAACTCTGATTTTCAAATATTCTCACAAGAAAAAGTCTGGCGGAGTCGAATCAGATGATTACGGTTGCCAGTCGAAATCGTCAATCGATTAGAGAATATTGTCGAGCAGTAGGCATATTGAGCAATCCTAACCAGAAAACAGTCCAAATGGCATTTTCGTCCAGTTCAATGACCACGACGCGGCTTATCAAGCGGCAATAGTTGTTGAGCTGTTTGCATCTTGTATGGAATTGCCAATGGATGCAAGCCAAACTGCTGAGCGCGGCGATGATTCCAAGTTTCTAAATGTTGGCCAACACCAGCTTTTACGACATCAATGGTCTCATTACTTCGACGGTGACGCGGCTGATGTTACCACAATAAAAGAACTACTTTCATTGAATTTGGTCACTAAACGTTGAATTATTTTTGCTGTTGACGCTGTTAGACCGCAATATTTTCTTCCAAACGCACGTTGGATTAATCCAAAGAGGACTGATTTTCAAAGCAAAATTGAATAATTTCGACTCTTTCTCTTGGCGTGAAGTGTAGATTTCATTTTTATTCTATTTTGGTACCACACAAAAAATCACTTTGTATAAGAAGAAGACATCTGAATAGACAGGAATAAGCGGCACGAGAGCAATTGCCTTCTACTTCTGTCAGACGTTTTACAAGTTACTAAGTACTAGGTGGAGCAAAAGTCATCAGCCTTTCGAAAGATGGTATAATCTTTGCAAGTGGCGGCAACTGTCAATTCTACTTTGATATTTGTGAAGCAAACAAATACAAAATACACCTCAATAAGACATGAATCGCTATACTCGTAAAGAACGCAGAATAATTGCTACGATTTTTTTACGGAACAATTCGTCGGTGCAGCGTGAATTTCGGCGCAGATTTCCCGGTCGTCCGATGCCAACTGGGCAAACACTACGACGTATAGCCGCTCGCCTAGAAGAGTATGGGACAACACAAGATTCTGCCAGGTCTAGCGGGCCCCGGAGCAGCCGTTCTGCTGAGAATATCGCAGTTGTGCTTGAAGATGTCGCAGAGGATAATTTTGGTGAAAGACTGTAAGATGTTCCCTTAGAAAGTGCAGACAGTGCGTCAGCTGTCAGCTGTTGACCGCCAAGGGCGTGTAACCTACGCTCAAGTCATCCTAAACCTCGACCACTAGAGAAACAACTTTTCATCGAAAATCATCATGAGCGACGAAGCCCATTCCCATCTCTGTGGATATGTGAATAAGCAAAATTATCGCTTTTGGGACACCGAAAATCTGCGTATAACCCACGAAGAGCCATTACACCCGCTCAAAGTTACTAATAGTGTGCTGTTTTTCGAAAACGCCGCGGACCAAAGGACTACTGTGGACGGTGAGCGCTACAGAGCCATGCTCAACGACTTTCTCCTTCCTCAATTGGATGAAGTGGGACTGGAGAACATATGGTTCCAACAGGATGGAGCAATTGGGCATACTGCCCGAGCCACAACCGAAATTTTGAGGGCTGCATTTCCGGGTCGCCTAATCTCTCGATTTGGAGATTTGCACTGGCCGGCAAGATCGCCTGCTTTAACCGTTCCAGACTTCTTTTTGTGGGGTTTTTTGAAGTCCCGAGTATATGTCAACAAGCCTCAAACTCTTGAAGAGAATATCCATCAGGAATGCGAGGACTTATCGCCGGAAGTTCTGGCAAGAGTGTTGGAAAATGCCACAAATCGGGCACGAATGGTCATCAATTTTGGCGGCGGCCACTTAGGCGATGTCATTTTCTCGACATCAAATAAACATAATCCAAAAACAGAACCAATCATAAAAAAAATTACAGCCAACGAAAATCGGTTAACAACTTTTGCGCCAAATTGCATATTCTTTTATGACAGTTGAAGAAAACCTTTTTAAGATGTAAACAAAGCTGTAATCAAATGGAAAACAAATAAACTATACTTGTGTATATGTAGGATAGCAGTTTGATGCAATCTGATTAAAGTTTCTTTTTTCCGTTACTTAACCAGTCTGTTAATTTCCTTTCATATGAAATATCGTCCTGAATAAAGCCAACCAACATTATTATCTCATTTGTAAAACCATCACCTCACGGGAATATTTATGGAGACGAAACTGACAAGCGGGTGGTTGTTAGTTAAGTAGCTTTCTCATACCCTTAACCACATCGAATACAACTCCAAGGACCACATAAACCGCATCACAATAGCACACAAACGAGTTATCCTTATGAGGTACCTAAACAAATATGAGTAGCGAATCCAACGAAGGAGGAATCAGCAAGCTACCGCCATGAGAGGCATCGAATTCAAACTATCATTCAGGAATTCCCAAATGAAGCAATCAACTGTGTAATAAAAATGCAGCAAAAGCAATGGAACTACCTACTCCAGACTCCAGCTAGCGACTTGGGGAGGGTAGCAAAAATTCCGTTGAATATCGAATGAGAACCAAAACGAAAGTGGAAGCTCCGTAGAGAGAATATGAATGAAGTTGCAACAGGAGCATACCATATGGTGAAAAGCAGAGCATTACTAACTCGGTCCGTTGACGGGCTAAGGAATTCGATCGTGTATGACTATATTGTTCTATGTTCTTGGTTAACGATGAGGAGGGTGTTTAGGATATCTACCAACATACCGTCATTCTCTTAAATACATGTGCACACATGCTTAGCCAGAGTTATGGTGGGACACCTTGTCGTCTGGAATTCATTTGGCAGAACCATCAAGGATGTGTGCAGAGTCGAACCTTATTTCAACCACCCTCCAATGACAGGGTGGAAACAATGAACTACGGTGGAGTTCAATTGTGTGATGTTCTCGTGAGCTTCCGTAGTTCTGCAGAGCACAATCATAGCAATCCTTAATCTCTAAAGTTTCTTTCGTTTTTTCCTTGGCATTCATCTTTTGTACAATTGCTGAGCGTATCGGTGTATTCTTGTTGCCTCTAATCTACGAAGGAGGCTTGTAGATTGCAATTGCAATGGATGCACGATGCACCATGCAAGATATACATAAAATGCAACTGCGTCCCAGAAGCAGAGGAGATATTTTATTATTTGCTATGTCTTAGAGTTATTTGTGAAAATGGAATTTGTTACGTAGTTTATGGAGCACTTGGAGGATAGAGATACACGATGAAACGGAGCAGTTACATATATGTACGAGTATAAGATGCTTCTGCGAAAGTTGATTAAGCGATGAGGTTGAATGTGCCACAGCATGAATGGATAAATAGAGCTTTAACACGATGCATCAGCTTAATATGGTTTAGTTTTTTGTAACATCGTTTTGTTGTGCTAATGGAATTGTTTGCTGAATTCTTTTGTTGTTGTTGTTTCCCATAAATATATAAACTTAAAGGCATTTTTAAAGAAAAGTATAAATAAGTACTTTGAGGAAAAGTGCATTTACAGCGAAGATTAAACAATATATTATGCATACGAGGTGTGTTCAGAAAATAATGGGAATTTTAGTTTTTTTAAAAAAATATTTATTTATTCGTCTACATTAATGTTGTCGCCTTCAAAATAGATCTCAAAACACTTCTCAAACTCTATCGATAATCTTTCTCTTTCTGCTCTTTCAGCGATGTCGAGCTTTTTTCGGTCTTGGCGAGCCAGAATGCCTCCACTGGGACGATTGAGCCTTTGTTTCGACGTCATATCAGTAAATCCATGTTTGGTCACCTCTTATAACACGTTTCAGTAATTCTGCAACGTCATTGACTTCATTTAGTTACTCCTGAGCAACTTCCATTCGCCGCTGTTTTTGTTCAACGTCCAACAATTTTGGAAGAAATTTTGCTGCCATGCGTTTCATACCCAAAACATTCGAAAAACTTTCATGGCAAGAGCCAATCGATATGCCAACATCATCAGCGACTTCTCTGATTGTGATTCGCCGACCGTTCATAACCATTTCTTTCACTTACTCCACGTTTTCATCGGTTGTTGATGTACTGGAGCGTCCGGGGCATTCGTCACCTTCAACGTCTTCACGGCCATCTTGGAAACGCTTATACCACTCATAAACTCTTGTTTTACTAATAGCAGACTCACCATAGGCCTTTGTTAACATTTTACACACTTTATTTCATTTTTTACACAAATTCTTTGATCCATTTCTTTTAACAAACGAAAATCGCCGAGTTTATAAAAACACGACAAACAAAGTAAACAAAGAATACAGCTGAAAATTGTATTATACTTTAGGGGCATGCATACCAACATAACAAAGAAAGATTTGATAAAGAAAGGTTTGATTGTCCGTTATTTTCTGAACACACGTCGTATATTCTAGTTCATTTAGGGCTGTTGAAAAATGTTTATTCGTAGGATTTGATATTCATTTACTGAAAAAATAGCATTTTTTTCTTGTTTTGGGGGGTTTTGGCACCTTTAAAATGTATGCACATAGCGCGGGCGAAGGCAACTTAGGGAGAAAGAAAAGAGAGATACCGATGTCGTTGGTCTTAAATGTTTGCAAGTTATAATGACTAGGGAATAGAAAGCTCCATAAGCGGGTGTTACGGCTTAGGAATGAATCACTGATATTTTAATGTACGTCCTAAAGTGGGCTTGAGGGAATACTGATGAGCATTCATAGCAAGACGACTGTTATGGTTGAAAGTTTGAAGGTGCGGAATGCTACTGGCGGTTTCTGTGGAGCACTAGTGATGGAAATTGCTCTAGAACAACGTGAGATAGAAGACATTACGTCGTTATTCGAGGATGTCAATTGACTGAGTGATATTAGCATCACCTATGAGTTTTATCGCACGGTTTTGAAACCTATCTAGCAGGTACAGAGATGTTTTAGGCTGCAGCCACGCAGTGAGCGAGGAGTCTGAGCGACGGGTGGCTATTTACTGAGCGTCATCGCTGAGCGAATTAGTTGCGAAAATGTTATTGTCAAGTGCAATTGGTCGTAGGCATTTACTTGAAAGGCGCGTTCATATTTATAGAGCAATTATTAGATCGAGAAAACGAAGATTTGGCGTACACCCCATAAATCGAGAAAGGGCAAATTATGGTGAATTTCATCACTTGTAACAAAATCCTCGCTTAGCGACATCGCCCATCGCTCAGCGATTGCATGGCCTCCCCCATACGATTCCATGTGTTTTAATTTGTTTGCGTCGCTTACTGCGTGGCCGCAGCCTTAGAAGTACCTGGGCGGATTAGTACCCATTAATTAATATATTGAGGCCGGATCAGAGAGGGTGGGGGAACTTCTTATCGCTTGGGAATGACATTTCGCAGTATATGTCGTCATTCTAACGTAAGTTTTTATTGAGTCCGGCAACGAATAGGAAAAGCAGAAAGTACTGTCGTCAGCAAAGGAATATATTAGATTAGAAGTAGCAAACAAGTGATCTTTAATGAAGGTTTTTTTATTCCTTACGAAATAAGAGAAATAAGTTATGGACTGTTTTCTTGCGTACCAGATCCTTTACCGACTATTCCAACTATCTTGGTGCTTATCTTCATTTCACCGAACTTTACGATTCCCTTTACCAGCGCTACCTTAACAATGCGCAAGTCAACCTTGTAAACCACCCTAAGTCCTTTTTCCAATTTGTTAACTATAAAAGAAATTCCGATGGTTACCCTCCTTCCCTCTCTTTCAACAACAGGTCATCAACCGATCCACTCACCATTGCCAACCTATTTGCCACATTTTTTAAACAATCCTTCACCACCGACTCCTTTGTACCAGATCCATCCTATTTTAGTTACCTACTGAACTTCTCCAATGGCCCACTTCTTTCTCATATTTTAGACCCGTCTTATATCGAATATAAATTACACCAACTCAATGACGAATTCACACCCGGCCCAGATGGCCTCCCTGCCATATTTCTTAAAAAAAGTTCTTCCTCTCTTTCCCTTGCCCTTTCTAATCTCTTCCGTCTATCCCTTTCACAAGGAGAATTTCCTCAGGCTTGGAAATCCTCCTTCATAACCCCGATCCACAAGAAAGGATCAAAGAATGAAATAACCAACTATCGTCCCATCGCTAAACTCTCCCATATACCCAAACTCTTCGAAAGTATTTTGTATGAAGCTCTAAGCTTCCAATGCAAATCACTTATTTCCCCTAGACAACATGGCTTCTTAAAGGGTAGGTCAACCACCACAAATCTCGTTGAATTCGTATCCTTTGCCCTCTCTGCCCTAGAGAATGGCAATGAAGTCGATGTAGTTGCAACTGATTTTAGCAAAGCCTTCGATAAAATCTCTCATCGGTTAATTATCTTTAAATTGTCTGCCCTCGGCTTTGAACCCATATTGTTAAAATGGATATCCTCTTACCTCGAAAACCGTTTTTACAGTGTTCGTTTTAGGTCAGCCCAGTCCGCTCCATTTTTTGCCACCTCTGGAGTTCCACAAGGCAGCCATCTCGGTCCCCTTCTTTTTATATTAACCATAAATGATCTCGATATGATCATCAAACACTCGTCTGTCTCCCTTTACGCCGACCATACCAAATTTTTCAAAACCATTTCCTCTCCCCATGACTCTTTCCTCCTTCAACAAGATCTTGATAGTTTCTCGATCTGGTGCCTCAAAAATTCTTTGGAACTTAACATCGCCAAATGCCAATCCATCACCTTCTCACATAAGCGGAGCCAATCTCCTCCCCGACTCTATCTTCTCCATAACCAACCTATCTCCTCCGTACAATCTCTTCGCTACCTCGGCATTTTGTGTGATAGCGAGCTCAACTTCCGTTTACATATGGATGAGATAATCCTCAAAGCCAACTCTGCACTAGGTTTTGTAAAACGGTGGTCCAAAGAATTCACCAACCTATGCGTGACCAGGTCCCTCTATATTACCTTTGTTCGCCCCCTCCTAGAGTACGCCAGTCAAGTATGGTCCCCATATCATCGTGTTCATATCCCGAGAATTGAAAGCATTCAGCGTCGTTTTCTTCGATTTGCTCTTCGAGGTATGCCCTGGGACGATCCTTTTAATCTGCCCCCTATCAAAATCGTCTCAACCTTATCAACTTAAACACCCTCGAAGATCGCAGAGATGCAGTAGACTTTCTCTTCATTCATCGACTCCTTTCAGGTCACGTTGAATGCGCGTCCCTTCACAACTCCATTTTCCTCAACACTAACCCTCGTAATCTACGTACCCCTCGACTCTTCTATCTACCAACCCACCACACCTCCTATGGCGCGAACGAACCAATCTCCCGTATGCCACGTCAAATCAACTCAAACCCTACCGTCTTTGACTTTCACCGCACCACTTCGTACCTCAAATCCGATCTCCTTCACCACTCCACCCAACCTTAGTTTTAAGTTTTAGTTTAAGTTTAATTTTTAAGTTATAGCTTGTATTAAGCCGAATAAATGGGGGTAATCGCCCCCACCAAAATTAAATTAAGATTACAAAGAGTGTCGGAGACAGAACGGAGCCCTGAGGCGCACCAGCATTTATATTATGAATATTACGCACGAATTTGCAAAAAAAAAGCCTGATGCCAAACTCTGCCAAATGCCTTAGAAATATCAAGTACAACTATCTTCCTTTCACCAGATTGATGTACGCTTTGGTTCCATTTTTCGGTGAGACACGCAATCAAATTACCAGTGGACCTGTTGCTACGAAAGCAGTACTGCCGGTCATTGAGGAGTTTTTGTGTTTCGAGATATTTCAGGAGCTGACGGTTTATCAGCGTTTCCATGACCTTAGAAAGAAGGGACGTACGTGCAATTGGTCAGTAGGAGGAGCGAGAAGAAGACTTGCCTTCTGTAGAGTAGAACTGGACAAATGCTGTTTTCTATCTGCTCGGAAAGAGCTCTAAAGTATAGGAGTGATGAAAAAACTTACGCAGTGATTTTGCCAGCGTGGGAGAATACCTCTTCAGAAGAAGGATAGATGTATCATATGAACCGGCGGATTTGTGTATGTTTAGATCTTTAAGTACTTTTGCCACTACATGGATGGGAAAGTGAATTCGTTGCTTTGAAGATTGGACGCACTCAAATATAGGCGGAGACAATGCACAATCTGGAAGTGTTGAACTGGCCGCAAAATGTACACCAAGCAGATTGGCCTTGTCCAAAGAGCTAACAGCTGAAATGTCATTGTAAATTAGCGTTGGGATGGAGAATAAGGCAGAATTTCTAATGTTTTTGGCCAAGGCCCAAAAACTGTTACTACCTTTGGGAAATTGTAGTATTTTTTACCTCAATTTTTGGTTGTATTGGAATTTCAAACGCTGTGTTATCAGAATATTCAATGTAATACCCAGGGTTCCCAAATATATTCGGTAAAAGAACCATCACTACAAAATAACAAAGGAGACGAGAGGACATCACCATGTGGTCAAGGAGTTCTCTTTAGAAATGGGTGTGATTCTTTGACTTTCAAGCATCGATCTAACGCGCCAGATAGTTACATGATCGATGCCTCTACAGGATGAGGTACATTCTTGGGTTATCAAATAATTCAAAGAGTTTTAGTAAATCGACCTTTAAGGTATGTACGAGTATATTGATGCAATGGCATGGTGCTCTCATGAATAACTCTCATATCAATGTCCAGTTATTTTCTCACTTTATTATAAGAAAAAGCGATGGCAGGTAATCCAACTCCACACAGGTGCATCCTTAATAGGACTACCCACCCGGCTTCGCAAAAATCTGTATTTTTCTGTAACTTTTAAAGGTTTTAATTAAATGGAACTCGCTCAAAGTCCCTAAGGCTTTCTTGTGATTTAATGATAAACGGAAATATTTCGTCTGATGGACAAGAAAGGAGACCTTTAATCTCCTTAACATAGCAGAAAAAGATTTTATCCCCCGTATTGTTCGGTTTTAAAACTGCTAAGCCCACAATTGGCAAAATATTCACACTGCGAGATGTACTAGAGAAAACCTACGAAGTTTAGGTCGGCTTATACCATCACTTCATCGTTTTAATACCACAGATGAGAGCAGACAGGCTATATCGCTTCTCCGTAGGCAGCAATCTCGTCGAAAAGTTTAATGCCCAAAAAGGATTAGATAAAGTGATGTATTGTCACGTGACGTTCTTAGCATTATACTTAAGAAAACTGTGCAAAACCCGTAAGCCAACACCAAGGAGACAATTTTTTAAAATTCTATGCAACTTTTTGTATAAACAACTATTAATTTGAGATAGCTAGCGAATTTGGCTACCCCGGCTCGGCTATTAACTTTAATAAAGACCACCTGATCAGAAATCAAACCAGAAGCCCCACTTGGCCATCGCTGTTTTTTTGGCCTAAGAAGTTTTTTGGGTAATAAAGCTTTGATAACGAGGAAGCTGCGGTGATAACAACGCGGGGTATCTGACATCTGCCGTCGGTTGTAGCGAAGGAAAATAACATCAAACTCGCTGTTGCTTCCTTTTATGGCTTCAGGTCACCTGGCACGGATGGCATATATCTACTGGTGTACAAAACAAACCTTTGGCGAGCTGTTAGTACCGAAAATAGAGAAAAAATGACTACGTGCTCGCCAGACCTACCAGACTGACTCCCTTCATATTGAAGAGTGTGAAAAGAATGCATCTACTGTCGCAGATTCAAAATGCTTACGAACGTGGAAATCTGAAATGTAGAATTGATAACGTACTCTACAAGAAGGGCATTTTCGACTATGCGACCGCTTTCGCCAAAGTAACTTTTGGCGAAATATGGACCTAAGCCAGACAACACAGCTTAGATGAATCTCTAATTTTGGGGATAAGAGCAATGCTGGTGAATAGGGTACTGATTGCGGATGGTGACTGCTGCCAAGATGTGAAGTCGAGATTAGAAAAAGGTTGCCCGTTTGTAATTCTCATAATAGTTCTAACGTCTGCTCTCATGCATATCCAGATGATTCCTAGTGATTATCTGTTCTAAAGCGCAGGTAGCCATAGTAGAGTACCGAGTCGACCACCGACGAGTGCACAAGTCCACCAGTGCACTCGAAAATTATCGTGGTTATATGGTTTTCGTAGCAACAGGTCCACTGGTGATTTGATGGCATGTCTCACCAAAAAGTGGAACCAAAGCGTACATCAATCTGGCGAAAGCAAGATAGTTGCACTTGATATTTCTAAGGCATTTGACAGAGTTTGGCATCAGGCTCTTTTGTCGAAAATGCGTGCATTTTGGATCGACGACTCTCTTCTTCAATGGATTAGAAATTACCTTTCGGAACGTTTAACTCAAGTTGTCTTGGACGGTTTCAAGTCTGATATTCACAAAATAAATGCTGGTGTGCCCCAGGGCTCTGTTCTGTTTCCGACACTCTTTTTAATTTTCATTAATGATCTCTTGTCTGCTACTTCTAATCCAATATATTCCTTTGCTGATGACAGTACTCTCTGCTTTTCATATTCGTTTCCGGACTCATGGCCCTGCTCTTCGGCTGTATAACGAGAATGGCAGCGTATGCTAAGCTCATTAAATTCCGATATCAACAGCATAACCAATTGGGGAACTATCAACAGAGTGGAATTTAATGCATCCAAAACACAATGCTGTCTGCTGTCGTTAAAGCGAAATTTAAACACCCAGCCATTATCCATGAATGGCACTTGCATCGTCGAAACCGATAAACTTTCCATTCTCGGTATGTATGTCAATGACAACTTACGTTAGAATGACCACATATTTGATATCGCCAAAAATGCTGCGAAATGTCTAGGTTTCCACAAGCGATGTAAGAAATGTTTTACCCCCTCTCATCTGGCCTCAATATATAAGGCATTCATCCGCCCAAAATTGTAGTACAATGCCCACATCTGGTCAGGTGCTCCTAAAACATCACTGCACCTGCTAGATAGGATTCAAAATCAGTCAATCAATTGACACCCTCGAACACCGACGAAATGTCTCGTGTCTCACTTTGTTTTATCGCTATTTCCACCACCAGTGCTCCACTGAAATCGCCAATTGCATTCCGCCCATTCAAACTTTCAACCGTAACACCCGCCTCGCTATGAATGCTCATCAGTATACCCTCAAGCCCATTTTCGGTCGTACTCTAAAATATCGTGATTCGTTCTTAAGCCGTACAACTCGCTTATGGAATGCCCTCTGTATTTCCTGGTCGTTATAATTTGCAAACATTTAAAAGCAATGTACATCGGTACCTCTCTTTTCTTCGGCGCGCGCCCCTTATAAAAAAAAAAAAATGCGGCACCTAATATGAAGTTGCCCTCTACCATGTTGTTCCTAGCTGAGGTGTCCATGTGTTCAAGGTGACCTAGCTCTCGAAGTCGAGTTATCCTTGCATTGCGGTATCACTATACAGAGCGCACAATTTTCTGTTGAAACTTCTCACCCATTCTCCATTGAGACTTTAATTTTATCACGAAGAGCGTGAGATCAGTTTTATCCAGTGTCTAGGCTCTTGTGCAGGATTGGGATGATAATAATCCTGCATAAAGTCTTTTCGGTTGCTTGAATGAGAGCTTTATTACTCAATCGCCTTTTAAACCCAAAGAATCAGCGATCAGAAAGCTTGATTCTTCCCATGATTTCTGCACCGCGGTCGTTGTCAGACTTGGTAGAAAAGCTGGAGTCGTTTAAGTCCTTACTATTGTACTTCAAAGTTGTAGCTGCCTATTATGAAGTTTTGCCCTAAGTGTCGATGGTGTGTTTTGTTCTTTGTTGCGATGTACACTTTGATTTTCCGCTAAACACACCTTTTCCGGTTCTACGAGTAACTGAACACACTTTTGAAAGATGATGTTTCTGATGTTGACTTCCGAGTTCCGCACAATTTGTTCATTGAAGGCCGCGGTTTTGTTATTGTTGACCTCGATGAAGCAGCTCTGCCGAATGTGCTTGTTCCTATAGACGTTATCATATGATTCTTTGAGGTCAATAGAGAGGTTTTGTGTATCGATTTGCAACTCTACAGCAAGACCTGCTGTGATGGGAAATTTTGATCTACGGCGGGCTAGCAGCTTTGTTGGATTTCATCTTGGTCATATGGATGAAAATATTGTCTGTCATCGTTCAGGTTTAATGGTGAATTCTGTCTGACGGTAGGATGTTACACACTTTCCAGTTATAAAATCTGGTAAGAATCAAAGAATTGGTGAAACCTTTGCCGAAGTGTATTGAGCTCACAGGAGACTATGATGAGAAATAAAACGTTTTTTTTTGTCGAAAAACTCATGGACTTATTGTCTCATAAGTTAAGTTTTACTCGTCCCTTAGAACTTTCAACATTATTTTTTGCCGTTGTGGATATCTACGGAAACTAGGAATTCTCTTCCCCAACTTATTAAAGAAATTTCTAATACATACGAGTACTCCATGTTAAAGCAGTTTTAAATCGAAACCAACATATCTAATCTTTTAGTGCCCTATTCCATCTAGTTTTAAGTAAAATATTTTTTCTTTTTGCGTGGGAAGGTGGAAACCTTGCATAGGCACCAATGGTCCGACGGCCATTGGTAGTGTCAGATTCCTACTGACTAAAACCACCTCCCGGGGAATCTTTCCGTTTATTCCCCCGCGGAACTACCGCTAAGTATTAGGTACTTCGCGAGGGACGGATTTGAGCTTCTTGCTTCGTTGCGGGGTGCTTAGCGAATTCGCGTTCCGTTGCTGTTCTAAATTCCTTAGATTGCACATTATTCGTACTGCTACATGGTTCACAGCAGCCCAAATATCTTCAGATTTCAACATATATTGAACTATGTTTTCCGGTGTTGGCCGTTCACCAAATTCTTCACACAATCGAAGAAAACGTGCTCCTCGTTCTCTACCGCGTTTACTCAGCGAGGACATGATGGACTCGAATCACGGTTTCGCTTGAATAGATGTTCCCGGAAACAGACGTGACCCGTCAAGAACTGCGTAAGATAGTAATTCAGTTCGCCGTGCTTCCGTTTTACCCAACTTTCAATCATAGGGATTAGTCGGTACGTCCATCTCCCTTTTTGGAACTCGTTCCATTGTTGTTGCCACGCTTCTATACTGCGGCCTCTTTCGAATTTCTTCGCTTGAATTATGGATGGCCCGATTTGCAGGCGATTTTGATAAAGTCGTCTAGCTTCTAAAGCTAGGATATCGATTGGTACCATAGATCATAGTACGAATATCGCGTCGTGGGATACCGTTCGAAATGCACTGCTACCTCGCAGTGCACATAAACTGTACACAGATTTGAATCCCTTCATGTGTGTCTTTTTATTCGTGACGTCAGACCATATTTGTGCCCCGTACAGCTGTATAGAGGCTACAACTCTCGCAAGCATTAATCGTTTGCCTTGTTTCGGGCCGCCGATATTCGACATGAGTCTCGAAAGAACGCTTATCGCCTTCGACGATTTCTTGCAAGCGCATGCGAGGTGATGCCTGAAATTAAGCATAGCATCAATCATCACTCCCAGGTATTTTATAAATGGGCTGGGAATAATTATGTGCTCTCCGACTTTTATAGTTATCGTCTGTAGCACCCTTCTACTCGTAATGAGAACGGATTCCGTTTTATGTTCCGCGAGGTCTAAACTCATATCGCGTAGCCAGTTTTTTATCAGTGATATTGCTTCGTTGCAATACAACTCGATTTCTTCAAGTCGTTTCGCCACGACTACAACAGCAATATCATCCGCGAAACCTTTAATGGTGGCTTCCCTGGGGACTGGGAGTCGTAGAATGTCGTCATACATCACGTTCCACAGTAAGGGACCTAACACTGTTCCTTGGGGCACGCCCCCTGTAATTTTATATAATTTCGTCCCGTCGTCGGAGTCGTAGACTGCTACTCCTACATGGCCCTTATCAGGCCCATGCTGGTATTTGGTTGTCCCGTGTGGTTCAATGTACGAGCAAGCTTAATGGAAAAGATTCGGGTGTTTGAGAGGGCTTGCCTTAGGGCCTGTCTTCGCTTGTACAGAACACCAGAGTCGGAGTACAACAATTTTTATCCTAATGAGGTCCTTTACAACAGGGCGAACCTAATACGAGTGGACAACTTCGTAATTAAGCTGACTCGAAGGCACATTGCAAGAGCAATGACGTCGACGAATAACCTGATATCTGGGGCTTACTACCCCAATTACCTTTAGCACGAGAGTGTGCGCTTTGACGGCTTCGTTCCACCGGAAGCATTCCTCTACCTAGATCAGAAAGGGTTGATCCAGGATAGATCAGCGGTGCCGTTAATCTTCCATGTCGCTCGGACAGCTGGGGACAGGCGACTCAACTACGACAGAGACGTCGCACACGGCAGTGTGGATCGCCTCAGGTTCAGTAGGGCGGTGGGGAATCGCGATAAGAGGGATGTCGTTCGGCAGCACCAGCATTTCTGGTGGTTGAATGATGGAGAAGATGTTTCGTCGTCGTTTCCGTCAATTACGGACCAGCCTCACTAATGAGGCAGAGCTGACCAATCTGTTTTCTCTGTAAACAGCGATGGCCGGCTTACATAGGTTTAGGTTAGCATTTAAGAAACATATACATATATCAGTGTATACAAAGGTGTATACTGATATATGTATATGATTGTGTATAACGTCTATGTGTTTATGTGTGTATTGTACATTTAGTTTAGGTAGGCTAAGGTTTATTTTAAGTTAGATACTAAGCTTTTATAAAAAATAATAAAATTATGTCCATATGCTAAGTTTTGTTAACAAATTTTTTTCTTAGCTTTAAGTATACAAAATAAATAGTTCTAAGAAAATGTAAATGAAGTCGAAAGACATAGATATAAGAATTTAGATTAGCTTAGAGTGCCTGTGTGGGGCCAGTAAGTTAGTGTAAGATTATTAAGTAATTGTAAGCTAGCATTTAAGCATTTTTTGTTAGAATGTAAGAGTTAGTGATTAAGTAAATAAAATGCATATAAAACTAAACTAAAAACTAACCCTCAAGCCCATTTTCGGACGTACTCAAAAATATCGTGATTCGTTCCTAAGTCGTAGAACTCGCTTATAAAATGCCCTGTACATCGGTACCTCTCTTTTCTTCCTCCCTAAATTTCCTTTGCCCGCACTGTGATCAATCACATTAAGTCCGCTTTCATACGTCGCAAGAGTGTAATGCGCATGTTCTGGTTATTTTCTTTTGAATTGTCATTCAGTGATGCGAGCAACTCTACATGAAGACTTTCCCCTTCTTTGAGTTTGCATGTTATTTGACAGTTCTCTTTCATTTCATCTTTGGCGCTCAGTCTTTCATAATTGAAAATGAGGCCCCTTGTTAATTCTTTGGTCCATTTCAGTTCATCCGCCATACTGAAATGTTGTGCTCGTAACACAGCGAAAGAAGTAATGAAGCAAATGCGAAAAAGAAAGAAGAAGGAGAAAAAGAAATGTCAAAAACTTGCAATGAAATTGCTACCCACATGCAGTGGGAATTTGGTTAGTTGGGTATTTTTTGTTTCATTATTTCTCTCTTTTGCACTCATTTGAATCTTTCGAAACTTGTGGCGTATGAAAGCGGACTAAGGGTACACAAACCCCTTGAACGCGCGCTCATTATAAAAAAAAAAAAAAAAAAAAAAAGAGTATGGCGTTTCATCTGCCTGTCTTATCTATTTGTATCGCTAAGTATTTGGATGTCATCCTAGATAGCAAACTTATGAAATCCATCCTATGCGTCGATTGGCATGTGTAACAAGCTTTTACCGAAAGAAATGCCATATGGCACTGTGCTTGTAACGACATCTGAATTGCGTTTAAGGTTAGTCGAAAGGCTGAATGCTACATTGCATCCTTGGTTAGGGCTTCAATTGACAGTTAGGTTTCATTTGAGTATAACTGCGGATGGTACGTGAGTCTTCAGGATGCCGGCAGACGAAATGATTACTATCCGATACCTTTAAAAGGCCGACGTCTTTCCTGCACTGTGCTTTCGTTGCACTCCTTAGGCATACATAAATGAAACAACATCAGGTGACACTTGTTGTGAGAGTGGCGATGACTCCACGCAGCAGTTCTTCTGTTAGTGTCAGGCTGCCGTTTTTCGGAGCTGACACAGTAGGCACTTTACCACTGAAACGTTTATTTATTTTCCAATAAAAGGAAAATAGAAGACCTACAATGGTCTAGTTCCTTATTTGAGTTAATTGAATCACTCTCTATGGCGCAGACATTTTAGTTATTTTGAACGTAAGATTCTTCAAATAATTTTGTTCCCATTTGAGTTGACTCGTATTGGGGAAATACATATGTGGCGGTTTTAACATTGCAAAAACCTTACAAATGTAAATGTAACTTTTATGTAAACGAAGTACTGAAAAAACCTTGCTTATGACAGTGCAAACGTAGGAAGATAGAGTTCAGTGTAAAATAAAGACTTGATTTTTTGGAATTTGATTGAATACTGTGCGAGCGTCTTTTTCTTCTCGATAATTTAATCATTTTTTATTAATGTAATCTCTACATAATTGGTGACCCCGACAAGTAATTTACACGGAAAGCGAGATTCTAACTTATTTCAAATTAATATTTTGACATTAATTCGTCCAATTTGTTTTTTTCCCATCGTTTTTAAAATGGCCACTTCGCCAAGTCAAAACGACTCACCATGTGTTCCCAACGCAGCAGCTTCAGAAATAGCCCGAGTCTCCATAAAAATTCCACCGTTCTGGAGTGCCAAACCACAGCTATGGTTCGCAGCAGGAATCTCAAAAGACGATACGAAATACCACACCGTCGTTGCGGCAATAGAGAGCAGCGTCCTTTCATATGTCTCCGACATAATTCTAAACCCACCCCCGTCGGACATGTATAAAACTCTGAAGGAGAGGCTTATCGAACAATTCGCCGACTCGGAACAAAAACGAATTAAAAAACTTCTCCAAGATGTGGAACTCGGCGACATGCGACCATCACAACTGTTGCGAGAAATGCGCGAATTAGCTGGCGCAAACATGAACGAGGAAATGCTTAAATCAATTTGGCTTCAACGTTTGCCAACCAACGTACGTAGCATCATTTCGATAAGCATGGAAGGTAACAGATGGCTACTCTAGCAGACAAAATCGTCGAAGTAAGTGACATCTCAAAAATATCCGAGTGCACAACGGCCACAACTCCATCTCGAACTAGTTCTCTAGAATCGCAAGTAGCAGAACTATCGCGCCAGCTATCAGAGATAAAAACAGCATTTATGCGCTATCCACATCAACGCAATCGTTCCCGTACGAGAAAATTCACGAGGTCAGCTCGCCACACTTCTTCAGAAAGATCCGACACAAATATCTGCTGGTATCACAAGAAATATGGCGACTAAGCTCTTAAATGTCGCCCACCATGCAAAAACAGTTCGGAAAACTAAAATCTCTGTCACATTCGGCGGTAAACGACAGAGGTTTAATCGCAAACCGCCGACTCTTCATCATGGACACGAATACTACGTTAAAATTCTTGGTTGACACCGGAGCCGACATTTCTGTCATACCACCAACTCGAAGCCAACGCAACCTGCCAGACAACCGAACTTTTCTCTACGCGGCGAATAAAACTGCAATAAAAACCTTCGGAGAAAAACTACTCACGCTTAACCTTGGACTGAGACGGCCTTTCCAATGGTTATTCACAATCAATCGCTGAAGTTACCCAACCCATTCTCGGTGCAGATTTTTTACAGCACTTTAACCTACAAGTCGACTTACGAAGAAAAAAACTATTTGATTGCCAAACGCAAGTCGCATCTTACTGCAACTTAGCAAACTAGAATGAGGTAATAAAAAACCTATCTACAATCGATAAATCTCTGCCATTTCAGAAGCTTCTTTACGAGTTTAAGGACATTACACGAAGCACTTTATCGCCGACCAAAGCCCGTCATCAGGTAACTCATCACATTGTAACGAAAGGTCCACCGCTCTTCTGTCACCCACGTCGTTTGTGCCCAGAAAAACTGAAAGCTGCCAAAGAAGAATTTCACGCAATAGTATCACAAGGTATTTGCCGCCCGTCTCGCAGTCCTTGGGCTGCTCCTCTTCACCTCGTCAAAAAATCCAATGGTGAGTGGAGACCGTGTGGTGATTTTAGACGCCTCAACGCGGTAACAGAACCCGACCGTTACCCAATCCCACACATCCACGACTTCACTCACACACTGAGCAGCATGAACACCACCTCCGTCGTTTGTTTCAAAAGTTACGAGAGAATGGACTAGTAGTGAACATTTCGAAGTGCATGATAGGCCAGCCAAGTGTGACGTTCTTGGGTTACGCAATCGACAAATATGGAACACGTCCACCACCACATCGAGTCGAAGCCCTTATGGATATCACTTATCCTAAAACTGTAAGCGAGCTCCGAAGATTCCTCGCAATGCTAAATTTTTATCGAAGATTCATACCAAAAGCAGCCGAAAATCAACAATTACTTTTCCAACTCGTTAAAGGCAACAAGAAGAACGACCAAACCCTAGTTCAATGGACCGAGGAGGCCAAAACAGCTTTCCATCAGTGCAAAAGCGATTTGGGAAATGCTACGCTTTTAGCATTCCCCAGGACAGATTCGCAGTTAGCCCTAATGGTCGACGCATCGGAAAAGGCTGTAGGAGCGACATTGCAGCAACTCGCAAGTGACGATTCATGGCAACCCTTGGGTTTTTATTCGGAAAAATTAACACCTGCCCAAACTACTCGTACCTACAGCACGTACGATCGCGAACTACTTGCCGCTTACAAGTCCGTGAGGCATTTTAGGCATATGCTGGAAGGACGGAAATTTACTATTTTTTCGGACCACAAGCCGTTGTCTTATGCGTTCGAACAAAAATTGGATAAGGCATCGCCGAGGCAGTTACGGCACCTGGATTTTCTTGGCCAGTTCACTACTGACATTCGGTTTATTCCTGGACGCGAAAACATTGTTGCCGATACATTCTCACGTGTTGAGGCAATCCAGATACCTTCCACTGTTAACTATGAACTGCTATCCAAAGCGCAAGAGGCGGACGAACACTTACAAAAAATTTTATTATCTGATAATTCACTTAAATTAAAGCCTTTTATTGTTCCAGGTACAACCAGAAAAATTTACTGCGATACTTCTACAGCAATGCTGCGTCCCTACTTAACCGAAGCGTTTCGGAAAATAGCTTTTACGAGTGTTCATGGGCTAAGCCACCCCGGCATCAACAAAACAGCAAAGATGGTTTCCGAGAGGTTCGTTTGGCCTTCGATTAATGCAGATTGTCGGCGATGGGCGAAGTTATGTGTTGCGTGCCAAAAATCGAAGATACAGCGTCACAATAAGTCTCCAATTGGATCCTTTGCGCTCCCGAAACAAAGATTCGAGCATATCAACATGGATATTGTGGGCCCGCTGCCGATTTCAAACGGATTTCGTTATTGTTTGACGTGTATAGACAGATACACCCGATGGCCGGAGGCATATCCAATGGTGGATATTACAGCTGAATCTGTTGCACATACGCTGTACTCGAATTGGCTTCCAAGATTTGGAGTACCACTACGCATTACCACGGATCAAGGACGACAATTTACATCACAGCTCTTTAGAGATTTAACACGACTTGTGGGAACGAAACATATATGCACGACCGCGTATCATCCCTCATCAAATGGCATAATAGAACGATGGCACCGCGCGCTGAAGACTGCAATTAAATGCCACAACACCGAACGTTGGACAGAAGTACTACCGATGATTCTACTCGGATTCAGGTCGACGGCTAAAGAGGACTTAAAAGCATCCCCTGCTGAAATGGTTTATGGGAGTCAAATGCGACTGCCTGGTGAATTTTTTGTGGACAACTCAAAGGAAATCCAGGAACATGAATTCGTCAAACAACTCAGAAGCACAATGAAGTCACTGAGGCCATCTCCAATGAGTAACCACTTAACACGCACAGTTTTCGTCGGGAAGGAACTTCGAACTTCACCATTCGTATTTGTGCGAACTGATGCTGTCAGGAAACCGCTTCAAACCCCCTACGAAGGCCCATTTCGCGTTTTGGATCGAGCGGATAAATACTTCACATTAGATGTAAACAACAAGCGAAAAAAAATATCCATCGATCGTTTGAAAGCTGCACATCTGACAATAGAGGATGAAGAAAAAACAACAACAGCTGACGTGCGACAAACAACCACAGCTGACGCCAATACACAGGAATATAGAACCCGTTCTGGAAGAAGAGTCAAATTCAACATACGAAGAGACATATCGTAGGAGGGGAGTATTGTGGCGGTTTTAACATTGCAAAAACCTTACAAATGTAAATGTAACTTTTATGTAAACGAAGTACTGAAAAAACCTTGCTTATGACAGTGCAAACGTAGGAAGATAGAGTTCAGTGTAAAATAAAGACTTGATTTTTTGGAATTTGATTGAATATTGTTCGAGCGTCTTTTTCTTCTCGATAATTTAATCATTTTTTTATTAATGTAATCTCTACACATATAACAGCAATTTCAACGAGGTGTACACGACATGGACCTGGTTAAATGCGCTCGACAGATAGATCGAAAACTCTTCGATTCCTACCCGCATTGACAATGAAGTAGCGGAAGCGTCTCTTTCAAATATCTTGGAGTACGTTACTGGAGGTAACTTGCAAAGATCGCACTACGAGGCTACCAGCGAGCCTCGCATTTCGGAGTCAATGTTTTATGCCCGCCACATATTGCCATGACTAATGTCCACAGACGACCCATCTGATTGTTTACGAATCGAGTTACCGCCAAGCAAAGCCATCGCTTCGGTATTGATTGTGAGTAACTGACCCTGCATGATGACGAAGATAAAAAGCGCGATTAACTAACAAAGCAATAGCACAAATTGGTGTGGGTCTGGGCGGTGACGCACTTGTTCTGACGTTGCTGATGAAGGTGTGGACATGGTACAATGTACTGAACGGGCTAGGGGTCTGGCACTGGTTGGGATAACATGGCGAGGGGATTCTGTTCTGGGTCTTCAACACGAGCGGTCGGCTGGCTGCGATTCCGAATATTTGTTTTTCTTTTCAATTCGTTGTAACTTAATAAAGATTATATCAATCCTAAATGTATGTACTCGGTATGATACAATTGATATACATATGTACTACCCTAGTCTGAGGCTAAAGAAGGTATAAATGAAATCAGGTCAGAAGAATGTATCCGTAATTAAACCTTCCTCTTTCAGATCTAAATGCTCTTAAGCATTTAAGTATTCTGTACGTTGCTTATAGCATTGAACATTTATATTTCATTTTCTTCTTGTGATGCATAAACAAACATTTTAGCATATTAAAGTGCTTAAAACTAAAGCTATCGAATGCCTTCAGTTCATTTGTCATCATTCATTAAACACAAACAGTAATCAACAATCGAGCGAAACAAATCACTTAATTTGCAAACACACAAATAACCATTATTCATCAGAATGTTTATTCCCCTCCCCCAATGTGTTGCGTTCGTTACTATGGAGCGGAAAATGTAATTCACAATTCAACGTCACAGACAATTGCCCAGGAATTACATGTTATGTCCTTTTTTAGTGGCATCTGAGAGCAGCATGTATGTATGTACGAATATTATATACGCTGTGCCCCCTCTATTAATGTTCGACACCACCCCAGTGGGTGTTTGTGAGTTTTTTTTTTTACCTTTTAAAGAACCTCGTTCGCATTCAATAGATAGAAATAAATTTCAAACTAAAACCGCCCCTCTGCAGCTTTCCATTTGAATTAATTCGTAAATTATTCGTCAAAGTTCTGACTGAGTGTACACAGCAGGACAAACCTAAACGTAACATTGTTCCACCATTCACCATTCACCATTTACCACTTACCATTTACCATTTGCCATCCAGGCATTCAGTAGGCATCCTGGCATTGAGGCAGCTTACTTTTGTTACATTTTGTTACGTCAGAAAAACGCAAATGAAGTCGAGTTTATTTCTATTTCGTCCTATGATGCTGACGACTGTGTTGAAACACACCGAAAATGTCCTATAAATGAATAATTGTGTGTATTCGCAAAACTTTTTTGCCATTCACTCTATTGTCCTTTGTTTTCCTATGAAAACTGTGTGGATTCGAAGCAAATTGGATTAAAGAACTGAACGCAAACGAAATGCGTTTTTTTTTTAGAATTTATTTTTGCACTTTCATTTGTTGTACGGTGTATGTACCTTAGTTATGACGTTATGTATGTAGGTACATTTTGCTTCCCAAATAATTGAACTCAAAAAAAAAAAATTGCTCGTCCTTTGTTTGATCACCTTCAAATCTAATTTCGGTTTTGTAGGGAATTTTTTGTCCCTGCGCTTGTAGTCATTGTACAACCATTTCTTTAATCCATTTGTCCACGGCTTAGGTCCACCCCTGCAGATGTAGAGAACAAAAACTTAGCGATAATGTATTTATGCAAATATCCAGGCGTATCCTGTGGAAGTTTGCAGTGTGCAGTTTATTCGTACTTCCATCCCCATTAGGTTGAAACATATACATATGTACCATACATGTAACAATGGGTAACTTTTAAGGATATCCTTTTGTCGTATGTTTTTGTAAACTCATTACTTTTGAATACTCATATCAAACTGGTATCCTTCGACTTCCGCTTCAGCCCACCCCATGACTTTCACTCTCTTTTACAATACAACCCATCGAAGGTAATCTTCCTTAGCAGCAGCAGCATTTATGGTATCTTTAGACCACTATGTATGTAAATTTGATTTCGTAGTCTATGTGTCTTACTACCTTTCCAAATGTTTGTTGTTTTAGGATTAAGGATGTTTTCATAAAAACAGGATTATAACGGTAAAACGGTAACTTTTAATGTGTGAAGTTTGTACATATAAAAAAATCTTTTATGATATTGATGGTGGTTTTAACATTTTCCAGAGAGTTAAATTGAGAATATCTACTACCATGTGCGGAGGTTGAACTCCACAGAACAAGAAGATCATCAAGATTTGAATTTTTCGATAAAACCGTGTTAAGCAGGTAACCCTTTATGCATGTGGGTCTGCTTGGAGGTACTCATTTGCATACAACATATTACGATAAAGTGAAAAGATAAAAGCTGCTCTAAGAGTACGTAACCACTTTTGGGACATTGGTTCGAGAACGGTTAACGTGTGTTTCGGAATAATTTCCATTACGCACATAATGTTGCGATTATACTTTAACCCTATTCAAATAACTTGTAAGTGTGACAGCGTTTTTAATGAATGACGGTAATGATGTAATATTTGAATTTGATGTTTTTTTTTTTTAAACGTTTTAATAGTTTTTTTTATTGTGAAAGAAAACTTGCTGATTTCCTTTTTACGGCCATTTTACCATTTATTACACTTTTTGTGGTCAAGCACTCGCCGAACAATTCCAGACAACTCCAACTGAACATGGCGTTAACCAGTATAAATCAGACATCAGAGTAAAACGAGCTGTTTCGATGCCAACGAATTGAAGTGGACAGGAATTAGCACTGTATTTATCAACTCAAGAAAATCCACGCCAGGCCCACAACTAAATTCTTTACAAGAGTAAGTTCTATGTTCCAACAAATCTGGTAACTAGATACGATTTTCGCTGTTAGCAACGAAATACGAAACGGAGACATCGTCTAAAGCACCGACATCCAAGCGCTTAGACTTGTTATGTGCGAGCCTATGCCTTGGAGAGCGGAAGAATAATAGTGAACGGCTTGTGGATTTCCGCAATATCGTTTACTTTTTAATAAGAGGTACTTTGTTTAAGACACTAGAACTGCAACAAAGTCGGATCCATGGAAAATATCATAAATCGCTTGACGCCAAGCCGTCGTCGTCGCGGAGGAGACACGAGATTGGCGGATAACATTCACCTTAAGTGGGAAACCGCTACAATAACAAGACTTCACAACATTAGAAGGATTCCAATCGCACAACGTCTACTGACTAACGAATACAACAACTCAGGGAGTTGCCAACCATATAAGAACATTAGACCGCTCTGATAAATATTTTTTACTTCAGAAGCTGGAGATGGCAGTGAAGATAGAGCGCATGGATTTCTGAAGATACATAGCTGATCGAATAATGTTAAATCCCAAGAACTAGCTTCTTTCGCTAGATAGTGTCTGATTTTTAACGTAAACCACCTGTCGTGTAGACTTACGAGTATGTTTACTGGATGCCCATACATCCATAGGGGCAAAGATACGCCTTGACATCGCTTTCCGTCATTCAATTGATACCAATTCGATTAGGCCGATCTAAAACCTCTTACTGCTCTTAGGGTCGCAGCACCCAGTACTTACTGCAACTCTACATTTTGGTCAAATCAAGAGGAAAACCCTTCCCGCGACTTTGGGTGTAAATCCCAGCCACGATCACCTCTTCAAGTCAGGCCCGGACCGAGATCCGGGGGGCTCCTGACTCCCATGGTACCGTGCTTTAAATCCTGGTATGGACGTATGGACGTCTCATGTTAGCTCCAAACGGATACTACACCTCCAGAGAACACGGTCTAGTTTCAAAAACTACCATCGCTCCTAACCCACCACTCAATTCTTTGCCGAAGCCTCCCAAATATCTGTCCCTGTATTATCAAAACGTAAGAGGATTACGAACTAAGATTTCTGCAATATATCTTAATTCACAGATTCTGCCATACGACATCTTTGCCCTCACAGAAACCAATCTCACCCCTGATATTAAGAATAATGAATTATTTTCCCAAGACTTCGATTTACACCGTGACGATGGTCTAGATAAAGAGGAGAATTTATATGGCCGTGGTGTACTTCTAGCTATACACTCTCGTCTCGAGTCTAGACCATTTAAAAAATCGTCCACTGCATTCTTCGAATTCGTTTGCGCTAGAATTCCTATTTGCAAACGCAACCTATATATTTGTTGCTGCTATATTCGCCCCTCTCAACCAATTCAAGGTTACCAGCTAGCTGTTGATGCAATCGACTGCATTTTTAATGCTGCTGATCCCAATGATGTTGTTATTTTTTTAGGTGATTTTAATCTACCTAAACTTCTATGGACTCAGACTGATCAGTGCTACTATACTGCAACAAATCCTACCTCTGATAAAGAGAATCTTTTCATTGACTGCCTAACTGACTCTGGTCTATATCAATTAAGTGGTGTCACCAATAACATCGGCAGACAACTCGACCTAGTCTTCGCCAATGATACAGATAACTGCGTCGTTTTAGAAAGTAAACATCTGCTTTCTAAGTTGGATAGTTACCACCCTCCCCTTTCTCTTACGCTGACATATGACAATGGTCTTAATCCCGTTTCCTATGAATATTCTTACAGTTTTAATTTTCATAGGGCTAACTACGCCAAGCTGAACAACCTCCTCAGTATGGTCAATTTTAACTTTCTCTACGATAACCCGATTTCTTCTACTACCAGTCTGCCCAAATAAATTTCTCTGTACTTTGCCAAACTCTCTATAACAACTATTTAAACCGAATGGACCACACACTCATTTCCGACCCCAATAGATTCTTTCAGTTAATCAAAACTAAAAGCAAATCGGATAACTATCCATCATCCTTAAATTTTCTTGATAGGTCCTCGGGCGATCCCCAAATTATTGCAAATCTCTTCGCAATCTTTTTTGGCCAAGCGTTCGCCATCCATTCCCAAGAGCCAGACCATTCTTACTTTTCCTACTTAAACAGCTGCCCAGAAACAACTTTGGAATCGGTGTCTATAACTTTAGAGCAAGTTAGAGATAAAATAATAAAACTCAAAGATGATTATTCTGCTGGCCCTGATGACCTTCCCCCTATACTTTTAAAGAAATGTCAAATGCATCTAGCCCAACTTCTTACAGCTCTCTTTCAGCTTTCTATCACCCAGGGATTATTTCCATCAACCTGGAAAAGGTCATTTTTTATTCACCTACATAAAAAAGGTAGAAAAGACGATATTTCCAACTATCGACCAATTGCTAAGTTGTCCTGCATACCTAAGCTTTTTGAGAGCATTATCTATGACATAATGTTTTTCCATTGTAAATCTATTGTTTCCCCAAACCAGCACAGATTTTTCAAAGGCAGATCTACGACCACCAACTTAACGGAATTCGTATCAAGCACTTTATGTGCATTGGAATCTGGAAATGAAGTTGATGTGATTGCCACCGATTTCAGCAAAGCCTTTGATAGAATTTCTCATGATATAATCCTTCTAAAATTAAAGGCTCTTGGTTTCCAGATAAACTTTATAACTTGGGTTCAATCCTATTTAAATGAAAGACTTTAATATGTTCTATTTAGGTCCATGGTTTCTGACCCAATTAAAGCCTCCTCTGGTGTACCCCAAGGCAGCCACCTTGGTCCCTTATTATTTATTCTGACCATTAATGATGTTGCTTGTATCATTAAAAATTCATACATGTCTGTTTACGCAGATGATATGAAAATATTTAGATATATATCATCTTCCTCAGACAGCCTACTTCTGCAGCAAGATCTAGACAGGTTTTGTACTTGGTGTCAGAAGAATTTTCTTGAGCTTAACGTCAATAAGTGTCAGGCTATAGCATATACCCGTAAACGCCTCCCTACTTCAGCTCGTTGCTATCTAATCTTTAATCTGCCTGTTCCCTTAGTGAATGAGTTGCGTGATTTAGGTGTTATCTGCGACAAGGAACTCAATTTCCGTTCTCACATTGATAGTATAATAAAAAAAGCCAACTCTGCCCTTGGTTTTATCAAGCGCTGGTCTAAGGAGTTTTCCAATCCTTATGTTACCAAATCTCTTTACATAACCTTTGTTAGGCCTCTTCTGGAATATGCCAGCCAAGTTTGGTCACCCTACTATAGAACTCACATCTTCCGGATAGAAGCTGTTCAACGCAGGTTTTTACGGTTTGCTTTACGTGGTCTTCCCTGGGATGATAGCCAAAACTTACCACCTTACACTGACCGGCTGAAACTTATAAATTTACAACCCCTTTCTATACGCCGAAAAGTTGCCGACATTCTCTTTATTCATCAAATTTTAGTAGGTAATATCGATTGTCCTTCCTTACTTCAACTTATTTCTTTTAACACCTGTCTGTGCCACTTTTCCGGCTCAATCTTCACAGAACGAATTACGGACACCTGGAGCCAATGTCTAGGATGCTTCGCGAAGTTAACGATGTTCTGCCTCTCTTCGACTACCATCTCAGCAAACTCTCCATCAAGAACATACTTATTTCCACCTATGCCTCACGTCCTTATTTTCTTTAACCGCTCCCACCCTTTAGTTTTTAAGTGAAAATGTTAGTTTTAAGTATATGTTTGCTTGCAATAAGCTTAATAAATCTGTCCGGGATTGACCCGGGCCGCAAAAAGACTACCGGAGGTCCAGCCGCCAACAAGACCTATGACCGGTAACTCATGACTGATCAAATCGTAGCAACCTTCGGTAGCGTCATCTGTACTTTGCTCTGCCCCCGTTCATTATTAGACAACGTCATTGATGGGCGAAGCCTTGATAATTGGGCGGGGGCCCTCTGTCTCTACACCGGTTGAAGATGAAAGAAGCAGAACGTATCGTGTGACATGACAAAAGTAACTACACCATTGCAGTAGTTATGGAAGCAGAAGCAGCTGCAAATAGGTGCGATAGAAAAACTGTGTTGGAACAGTACACATACCTGGTAACACTATTATTATAGTATTGACTGGCAACACTCATACTTGTCATCTATTATACTGTCAAATCTACTATCATACATGTTTCTTCCTTTTTTCCTTCTTTCCTTTTGTTTTACATCCGTCACAGAACCAAGACGTCTAAGAACTGCGCTCCGTTTTTTGTATTAATAAAATCCACTTTTATTATAAACCATCCTGCGTATTATTCAACAGGTTAGGGGCCCAGCCAATTAACAATACTGAATAGCGTACCAATAAAAGTTTATTTTTTATTTATTCAACAGCCCTAACCCAAAAAAAAATAATAATGAACACAAACGTGATGAATCGTGTTCAACCATTTAATCGTGACAACTACACCTCATGAAAGCCGCAAATGGAGGCAATTCTCCATAAGGCCCGATTAAGCGGCTATGTGAATGGGACATTACAAAGACCTGCGGAGGCAGGCGATTCCCAACGATCCTGGGACGATAAAGATCTGGAGGCAAGAGCGGAACTCATTTTGGCAATGGAACCGAATATTGTCTCTATGGTAAAAGACAAAAAGTTATCTAATGATATTTGGAAGTTTCTAGGCGATGATCGCAAAGGACCCAGACAAAACGCTGAAGAATTCAGACGTCTTATAGATATAAAGATGAAAGTCAACCAAAATATGGGTGAGTTTATTCTTGAATTTAAATCATCGGTGAACAGATTACGGAAGTTGGAGGATGCGCTCGACAAGGATTTGTTGGTAGTGATCCTCCTAGACGGACTTTTTGATGACTTCAAAGACGTGCAAGCTGCATTCGACCACAGAGCAGTTATCCGGAGCTCAATGTGGTGTGTACCCGACTTTGGAAGTTAGCAATAGAAGAAAAGAAATGAACGGACTCCCGAATACAGCATTTTACTCCAAGGCAAAGCAGAAGCCAAAGAAATTCTTAAATTACAATAGAGGTCCTTCATTTCCATTTGACTGCCGAAAGTGCGGAAAGAAGGGCCACAAGGAAAAAGAATGCTTCCGAAATAGGGAAAGAGTAAGGAAAGTCAAATCAAACGACGACAACGATTACGAGTATGGGAGCCACATCCCACATGTGCTCAACGCGGTCATTATTTGAAACTCTGGAGAATTGTAAAACGAACAATTATGCAACTTTGGCAAATGGACAAATGACAAAGAGAATAGCAGGCATTGGAACGGCAACAATACCACCACATCTGAGCCACGTTGACAAAAACATCAAACTCTACAATACTCTGTACATCCCAAATTTAAAGGAGAACCTCATCTCAGTAAGTAAAGCAACCAGCAACGGTTTCAGGGTCACGTTTGAGGATCATCAAGCTAAATTACGTGACAAGAATGGTAGACTCTTAATCACAGCCGACAAGAAGCATGGATTATACTTCATACGTGAGAAACATCGATTGTTTGCAGCAATTGAAAATAAAAATTCTTTGAATATCTGGCACAGAAGAATGGGTCATCTGAACCTATCGTCATTGAAGCAAATGCAGTCAACAGGCATGGTGACCGGATTGCCGTAGAAGTTTGAACAAGACGATGTCAGCTGCACCTCATGCATTTGCGCAAAGCAGTCTGTTAAGCCGGTTGGTGTGTGTGATGCCAAGAGCTGGAACTGATCCATTCGGACGTGTGCGGACCTATGCGAACCGAATCATTAAGCAAATCGGTGTACTTCATAACATTCATCGACGATTACTCTCGACGCATATTTGTATACTTTATGCGAAAAAAAAACGAAAAAAGTTCAAAATCTTCAAAGCCTATGTGGAAAAGCAAACGGGTGAAACCGTAAAATCGTTAAGAACCGATAACGGAACTGAGTATACTCGTATAAATGCAAAATTCGAGGAGTTTCTTGAACGGAATGGAATTGACCACGAATTCTCCGCACCGTACACGCCTCAGCAGAAAGGAATAGCTGAAAGGGCAAACAGGACGTTACTGGAGATGGCAAGATGTTTGAAGCTGGAGGCCAAGTTACCAGAAATGTTATGGACAGAGTTAATTTCCACAGCTGCTTTTATTCGAAACAGGTGCCCAACAAAAATTAATGGAAAAATCACCCCAGAGGAACTGTGGATGGATAAAAAGCCGAACGTGTCGTCATTTAGGTGTATCGGGACGAAAACACACGCACTAGACAAAGGAGGTAATCGCGGAAAATTTGACCCAAAAAGTACAGAGCACGTAGTCGTGGGATATAGCGACGAGCATGACACTTACAGACTTTGGAAGCCCGGAACTTGCGTTATCACCAGGAGTAGGGACGTACGATTCTTGGATGAAGAATCGAAACCCAAAGAAGCTGAGTCAAATTTGTATGTGTTTAACTCCGAAATGCCGGATGTTGAGGAGAAGTCATACGGACAAATTACAAAAGTCAAAGACCAGGAAAAACAACCATCTGACCAGGTCGCTGGAGAGAAGAGCGTAGAAGATTCACCTGAGGAAGACGTAGACACAACTTTAAATAGAACCCTAGTGCCTGATAGCGACGAAGCGGCTTACAGCGTCAAACCTGACCCCGTTAACCTGAAGCAGTTAGAAGGTATGGAGAATAGAGACGAGTGGTACAGAGCAATGCAGGAAGAATACGATTCGCTTATACGGAATGGGACTTGGGAGTTTGCAGACAGACCTACCGACAGACAGGTAATTAAATAAAAATGGGTGTTTAAAACAAAGTATCACGCAGATGCTCTACGGTGGTAGAGCGGCGTAAGGCGAGGTGAGTGGCGAAATGGTACAACCAGATCCAAGAACTCGATTATACCGACACCTACTCTCCCGTAGCCAATGTCCATTCTATACGACTTACACTGGCAATCGCAGCAGAACACAATTTGATGATACACCACCTGGACGTCTTAGCAGCATACCTAAACGGCGAGCTTGACACCCTTGTTTTCATGGAACAGCCGGACGGATTTGAAGAGAACCCCGGAAACAAGGTATGCATGTTAAGGAAAGCAATTTACGGCCTCAAGCAGTCAGGCCGTCAGTGGAATTTAAGGTTGGACAAAACCTTAAAGGAACTTCAGTTTACACCATCGTCATACGATAGGTGCATATACCACAATGTCAACAGGAAAATGATCACCATCATGACCATCTATGTTGATGACTTGCTCCTGGCGACCAACGACCCCAAAGAGCACTCATTGGTATATGAAAGACTGTCGAAGGATTTTGACATTCGTGACTTGGGAGAACCGAAGTTGTGTGTGGGACTTGAGATTTCGAGGAGCAACGGAGGGTACAGTGTAGGACAAACAGGCTACATTAACAGTCTGCAAAAAACATACAAACTCGAAGAAGCTAAACCATCACGATTGCCTGCAGATGTTAAATTGAAGCTTCAAAAGGAAACAACCATAAAGGGTGAAAGTGCAAGTGTGAATAAGGCTTCATACAAACAACTAATCGGACGATTATTGTACCTTTCAACGTTCAGCAGGCCAGACATTTCGTTCATCGTAAATGCACTTTACCAGCATGTGGAGGACCCAAGGCGTCAACACTGGACTGCAGCGATTAACGTCATAAGGTACTTACTTAGCACTAAATCATCAACCATTGTTTACAGGAAAAGGAACCAAGGACTCCAAGCCTACTCGGACTCCAGCTGGGCTTGTGACACCAATGATAGAAAGTCACAATCCGGTTTTGTGTTCCTGTATCCTGGCGGGGCTGTACATTGGGGATCCAGAAAGCAAAGAATAGTGGCCACATCCAGTACGGAGGCCGAGTGTGGCGACCTGTCAGCGAGGATGAGCTCTGAGATGACACGCAGGTTTACGCTCTCGCCACTCATCGCTTCACTACATAGTGCTCTCCACACCCACGATGCGCTCTCTCGCTCGCGGCTAATCCTCCACACAACTTCGGCTACGCGAGTTAGTCTGTTAGAGATCGTGTTAGAGCGTTATAGTCTAAATAAATATAAATCAATAAGTTCTGTCGGAATCACCACTTGTGTTAGACTCTCTACTGTTTCAACAGCGGTCATTACATTGGCGACGAGGTAAAAAAAAAACTTTAAATTAATTATTTTGTTGTTTTCATAGAAATGCAAAATAAATATGCGGCGGAATAAGATATATAGGTATATGCATATGTATAAATAATAAATAATCGCATATGTAGATACATACACAAGTGCAAGTACACTGCAAGTGTTTGAAAAGTATGAATTGTGTAGTTGTTGTTTTTTGTTTTGTTATAGTTTTGACATTTGGATCGGCTAAGAAATTGTGGAGTAACACTAAACTGTTAATGGTATTCCATTAAATTGGAAGTTTGACGAAGGCACATTAAATTGTTTAGAGAGAAAGGGAAATTTGTTGAAGGCACATTAAATTGTGCAGCAAACTAAAAACAACAAACAGAGTAGAAGCCGGTAAAGACACATTGAATTGTGCAAAGCAGAAGTAACGTCACATTAAATTGTGAAGGTAAACAGCATAGACTAACTATAACTAGATATCAAACTTTCCAGATATTGGAAAATCAAAACCGGTTTTCTTCTGAAAGTCCCTATCCGTGTGAACCTGTCCGTGAATACGTGAGAATTGTCAACAATGTCAAAATTCGAAAAGTTTTACGAGTGACGTCATCCATATAAAAACGACGCGGTGAATTCCGATTTTGACATTTCTCTTGTTTACAAATTCAATTTCGTGTAAGTTGCACAAAAATTTAATGTTGGACAATAATTTTCTTTATTATATTTTCTAGGACAACAAAAGAAGAAAATTCTACACATCTGAAGCAAGAACAAATCATTTTCTACAGGAAACTGCTGCCACCAACAGATTGCTTTCGATTGGATGTGGCAAAACCAGCTGGGAAAGTTTGTTTACATTTTCTTGTGAGTAACTACAAACATTTTAATTTCAAAATAATTTATTTTACTTCTTTTTTACAGTAAGAACAATGAATCTAAATGCACCATTCAAGAGCTTTAAGAAATGTGGATGAGTGATCTAACTAATTACATGTAAGTAAAAAGAATACATTTTCGTATAGCTATACATATAATGCCTTTTTCCTTGCAGATCCAACATTTGAAGTGCAATGGTTTCAAGAAAAGCGTTCCCAGTGTGGAACCATCGTGAGCTGATCAAATAAATGTGAGTAAAAAGAATACATTTTCGTATAGCTATACATATAATGCCTTTTTCCTTGCAGATCCAACATTTGAAGTGCAATGGTTTCAAGAAAAGCGTTCCCAGTGTGGAACCATCGTGAGCTGATCAAATAAATGTGAGTAAAAAGAATACATTTTCGTATAGCTATACATATAATGCCTTTTTCCTTGCAGATCCAACATTTGAAGTGCAATGGTTTCAAGAAAAGCGTTCCCAGTGTGGAACCATCGTGAGCTGATCAAATAAATGTGAGTAAAAAGAATACATTTTCGTATAGCTATACATATAATGCCTTTTTCCTTGCAGATCCAACATTTGAAGTGCAATGGTTTCAAGAAAAGCGTTCCCAGTGTGGAACCATCGTGAGCTGATCAAATAAATGTGAGTAAAAAGAATACATTTTCGTATAGCTATACATATAATGCCTTTTTCCTTGCAGATCCAACATTTGAAGTGCAATGGTTTCAAGAAAAGCGTTCCCAGTGTGGAACCATCGTGAGCTGATCAAATAAATGTGAGTAAAAAGAATACATTTTCGTATAGCTATACATATAATGCCTTTTTCCTTGCAGATCCAACATTTGAAGTGCAATGGTTTCAAGAAAAGCGTTCCCAGTGTGGAACCATCGTGAGCTGATCAAATAAATGTGAGTAAAAAGAATACATTTTCGTATAGCTATACATATAATGCCTTTTTCCTTGCAGATCCAACATTTGAAGTGCAATGGTTTCAAGAAAAGCGTTCCCAGTGTGGAACCATCGTGAGCTGATCAAATAAATGTGAGTAAAAAGAATACATTTTCGTATAGCTATACATATAGTGCCTTTTTCCTTGCAGATACAACATTTGAAGTGCAATGGTTTCAAGAAAAGCGTTCCCAGTGTGGAACCATCGTGAGCTGATCAAATAAATGTGAGTAAAAAGAATACATTTTCGTATAGCTATGCATATAGCGCCTTTTTCCTTGCAGATACAACATTTGAAGTGCAATGACATTTGTTCATTTCACCACGGTGTGGGTAAGTTTTTCGCTTCACCATGAATGTTTTCATCAGGAGAGCATGTTCCGAAAAAATGTAAATTACAATTCATGAATAAATTGGATTATTCGATTAAATGGAAAATATTGTATTAACTTTTCATACGAAGTAATAAATAAAAAGCAAATAAAAAAAAACAAAAGGACTTTGCTAATAAATAAAAAAACAAAGGATTTGTCTTCTAGGATTTCTTCAGAAGAGTCAAAATTTTGCATTTATGAATCAAATAGGCCTTCGAAAGCATGAAGACAACCAAATGAAACTTACAGTCCAAATACACAAGGCAAAAAGTAAAGCACGGAAATGGTGGTTGTGTAATATGGAGCTAAATATCCACTGTTGAGATCGGTAATTTAGTCACAGTAATTCAGAAAAAGAAGTATACTAAAATATTTAGAGCGAAGATTTGCTTCGAAGGACACAAACAATGCTTATTGCGAAACATTTTTTACTCCCAACAGGACAACGATTTCAAGCATAAGTCCATATCCACATAAAGTCCCTCACTTGCTAGTAACGCCACCACATAGCCCCGATCTTAACCCGTTCTCTTTGGAACGCCTTTGGAATCATTAAATGATGAGGTTACGAAAACATGTCATCACATCGAAGCCTCAGTTAAAAATTTTAATTTTTAGCGGAATGGCAAGAAATAATATGTGAATATATGGAAAAGTTGACGCATTCTATGCCAGACCGGCTTAAAGATGTTAACAGCATTAAAGAATACTCAACAAAGTAGTAGCAAAATCTGTTGAAAACAATTATAAACAAAAATTCCGTTTGACAAAACCAAATTAAGTTGGGATATCATTTCACATTGTTTGTTAAATTCTGGAAATTATTTTTAAAAAATAAACAATTAAAATACCACCGCTTTTGTACTTTATAATGTGTGAAAAAAAAGATTCTCGAAATATTTTGGAAAAGCTTTAAATTCAAATAGAAAAACAAATATTTTCCTTAAAAAACTAAAAAATGATCAAAAATGTTAATTGTACTTATCAGTATCATTTAATTAATTTATTTACTCAACACATTCAAACTAAAAGAACAGCAAGGAAATTGATTTTAAAAGTTGCCATTAATTAATAATCCTTTTCATTGATGTCCAGAGTACAGAGTTTGTGCCTAAACATAAAAAATGCTTATACAATTGACTCTCAATACAAGCTTAAGCTTGATTTCAGAATTTTAATAGTTTCAATTCATTTATATCTTCAAATGAAACTTTCAAAATATAATCCTTAGGTCCTTTTTTAATTTTATTCTGAAACGATCCCCTTTTTGTCCACTTGAAACAAAAAAAAGAGTTTTTTTAATATATTCTATTATTTTCACTTTTTCACCACATTGAATTAAATATTCACCATCGAAAAATATTTTTCCTTTTATTTTTGCCTTTATTATATATACTTAGCGAACATTACGTAAAATTTGTTGTCATTTTAGCCATTCTGACAGGTTATAGAGATTGAGAATGTGTTGGTGATTCACTTACAGTGTGTCTGTGCAAAAGTTAAACGTTTGCAAAAGTATTAGTAGAGTTTGATATCTAGTTATAGTTAGTCTATGGTAAACAGTCTCGCTGGAAAAGGTGGTCACATTGAATTGTGGTAAGGAGTTTGAAAGAAATCGGTAAAGAAAAATAAGGGTATTAACCATGAGCGAAATCAAACCATTTTTATGTGAAGTGATCGATAAGGCGATAATAAGATCAGAATGGGAGAAGTAGTACCGTTCATTCGCACTCTATTTCGCTTCAGAGGAAATAAAAGACAATGTGAAGAGGAAAAATAAGCTTCTGCATTTACTCAATTCCAGTGAGGGAAAAGAGGTCGACGTGTTTGAAGTGCTAGTCAACAAGCTTGGCCAATATTTCTCACCACAAAGAAATTCTACTTTCGATCGTCATCTATTTCGATCATTGAGACCAGAACAAGGAGAGAATTTAAACAAGTTTATCATAAAACTAAGGAATCAGGCGGCAAAATGTTCATTTGAAGAAACCAAAGAAGAAATTCTTGAGATATGCCTAAAAGATAAGAGCACAAATTCTTGGGCACCAAACGATCTAAAGAAAAGATTGCTGGAAAAAGAATATTCCGTGAATCACTGAAATGTGTCAGGTCTACGAGCAGATCAATAATCAATCTGAAGTGATGTTACCACCAACCTCAAGTACATATATTAATAAAATATCTTCTCGGCATGAGGGCAGAAAGGAAAACGATGAGTGTAGTAGATGTGGTAGGCAAGGCCATTTGGGGAACTTTCCAAACTGTCCGGCGAAAAACATGAAATGCAAAAAGTGCAGGTTAATGGGGCACTATGCGCGTAAGTGCAAAACAAAATTGATCAAGTGTAAAGCATATGATGAAAGGGAACGATTCACAAAACAACATAGATCTGGTTCTTCAAAAGTGCGCTTCATCGAGGAAGAAACCCGAAAAACAACTGAGCGGGAAGGAAATGATCAATTGACAGAACATGATTGCTTCCAAGTTGTAGAGGGGGATGAGGATAGTGCCGGTGGAATCATAAATTGTCATATCGGAGGGCATCAGATACAGATGGTCATCGACTCGGGGTCACGATTCAACCTTCTTAGCGAATCCGATTGGCAGGAACTACAAAGTAATAATGCAGTTATGTGGAACACCCGATATGAAACACCAAACCAATTTAGAGCTTACGCGGGTGACCAACTACTCAAAGTTAAGGTGGTGTTTGAAGCTCCGATATGCATTGGAAACAGAACCGAAAAGATTTCTTCATTCTACGTGATTGAGAATGAAAGACAATCTTTGTTGGGGTGAAATACAGCAATCAAGTTAGAAGTTTTGAAACTGGAACTGGACGTGAACTACCTCGAAGATGCGAAACCGTTCCCGAAAATAAAACGGGATTCAAATTAAGCTATCAATTGATGAATCGATTAAACCAGTCCAGCAGTTACTACGCCGTGTCCCAGCGGCTTTAGAAGAGAAGGTCGAAACATAACTAAAGGAGGCAATGGAACAGGATATCATCGAGCCTCTATCTGGACCGAGTTCTTGGATTTCGGCAATTGTAGTAGCGTTTAAAAGTGTTGGAGAGATCCGGATTTGTATCGACATGCGACGAGCGAATGCGGCCATACAACGCGAAAATGTTCCCCTTCCCACATTTGAACCTGTGATGTCTAAGCGAAAAGCCGCAAAATACTTTTCAAGACTGGACTTGAATGCGTACCACCAGCTGGAACTGGACGAAGATGGTAGATACATAACTACGTTTATAACTCATAAAGGTATGTTTAGGTATAAGAGACTACTATTTGGGATTAATTCGGCCCCGGAAATATTCTAAAAAGTAAAAACCTTTTGGCCCTTGCGAAAATGTTTTCAATTATTTAGATGATATGATTGAACATCAAAGCCTCCAGCTCGGATTGAAAGATGGGTACTGAGACTTCAATCCTTTAAGTTGGCGGGTAAATTGAACATACCCGATTCGTTATCAAGATTGTGCAAAATTGAAGAAACTGACTTGATTGACAGCCATTGTGAGTACAGCGTCTGTGCAGTGATCGAAAATACGGTTCACCGCGCACTTACAATTAGCGAGATAGCAAGATGCAACGACACGGATTAAGGGCATGAAGGCCATCCAGAAGAAACAGCCATGAAGCGCAGACTTCGGTCAAAAGTATGGTGGCCGCTAATGGACAGGGAAGTTGAGTCATTCGTGAAGCAGTGTCATGAATGTTTGCTAGTTTTGGGGCCATTACCAAACCACATTTTTGTCATCATTGATTATTACTCCCGATATCAAGAGACAAAGGTTATGAAGAAAATTACAGCAGCGAATTCAAAGACTATTGTGAAGCCAACAATATTGAATTAACCACCTCTATTGGCCACAGGAGAACGGCGAGTTGGAGAACATGAATCGATCTATTCTGAAGCGGCTTCAAATTGGCCACGAAAAGGGGGCAGATTGTAAAAGGGAAGTACAAAAGTTCACCTTAATGTGCAACGTTACACCACATGGTACAACCGGTGAGTCGCCGTCGAAGCTTCTTTACAACAGAACAATCAGGGACAAGATCCCCTCTGTACAAGATATAAGCGGAAATATTTTGGATTCAGGGGCGCGAGACTTGGACACAATGAGCAAACATTTGCGGAAAAAAAGGGGAGACAGAGACCGCAGAGCAAAAGAAAGAGGTATTGGTGTCGGCGATAAGGTTTTGCTTCGTAACCTGGTTCCTGCAAACAAATTAATACCGACTTTTGACTCAACCGAGTTTGAAGTGGTCTAATGGGGCCCAAGCGAAATAGTTGTTCGAGGAGAAGACGGAAAGACCTTCAGACGAAATGTAACCCATGTAAAGAAGATTCCAACTCCATCTCAGACTGCTGTAGAACAATCAACAACTGAGGACACTCACGACCTCTCACCTGGTGAAGGTAAACAAGACGTCCCAGATGATGCTCGGACCGAGGATTCTTCCATGAAGTTGAAGCTAAAAAAAAAATCGGAGGGATGTGGCGACCTGTCAGCGAGGATGAGCTCTGAGATGACACGCAGGTTTACGCTCTCGCCACTCATCGCTTCACTACATAGTGCTTTCCACACCCACGATGCGCTCTCTCGCTCGCGGCTAATCCTCCACACAACTTCGGCTACGCGAGTTAGTCTGTTAGAGATCGTGTTAGAGCGTTATAGTCTAAATAAATATAAATCAATAAGTTCAGTCGGAATCACCACTTGTGTTAGACTCTCTACTGTTTCAACAGCGGTCATTACACCGAGTATATTACCTTATCCTCGGTGGCAAAGGAGGCGGCATACCTTCGTAACATAATGGTAGAGCTAAAGTTACATGACGGTCATATCAACATTTATTGCGACAGTCAGAGTGCAAAACATATCGCGAACGACCAGGCAAACCAAGGGAGGACCAAACACATCGACGTACGCTATCACTACGTCCTAGATGTAGTAGCCGACAAGACCATCAACATCAGTTTCCTCAGATCCGAAGACATGATCGCTGACGCGCTGACAGCGTTAGACAAAATCCAGTAGAATCTTTGGATGGCTATTTGCTTGTACGGGATGAGGACCAAATCAGCAGATGAGTATATCCCAGCGACATACAATCAATTTGGGATGAGAAAAATATGAGGTTGCTTTAGCAAAAACATAAAGGCAGCGCTACTAGCATTTTCAGAGATCCAGCACCCACTGGTAGAGAGAGTCTGGGAACCGGGGATTTACCCGAAGAGTGCAATGCGGGCAATACCGATATGCTTGTGAAAAATGGAAGGCTGATGGAGTGCGAGAACTGGAATTGAATTAGCTTAAGTCATTCTCGAGCGAACACAAAAGCAAATTGAGGTTATATTCGGCGTCGAGAAAGCAGGAGAAAACCTCATAATAGAACCACAGGCGGTGTTGAGACGAACAGTATTTCAATTTCAGGCAGAATGAACCATTCATCCTGGATGAAGATGATGACGTCAGGATAGCTATTTTCAAGCTTAAGTCTAAAAGACTACTGGCACCGATGTCTTAATTGCCGAGCTGCTTAAAGCAGCAGGTGATGATTTGATAAGGAGCGTACATCAAATCATTTTCAAAATTTGGGTTGACGAAAGTATGCCCGACGAATTGGGCTTTGTATGTCCTACCTTAAGGAAGGGAGATTTCCTGAACTGCGCCAACTATAGGGAAATAAGTCTCCCGAAGATCGGATATAAAATTCTTTCTGCCGTATTATGTGACAACCTAGTCCCTTCGTAACCAATCTGATTGGCCCCTATCAGTGTGGTTATAGTCCACCATAGAGCAAATTTTCACATTACGACAGGAAAAACCCAGGATCTCCAAATCGATACATATCACCTCTTCGTCGATTTCAGCACCAAATATGACAGCATCTACAGGAACGAATTATGCAGTGGCATGTCTAGTTTTGACATCCCTGTTAAGTATGGAGAACAATTGCATTCTGTTACCAATTGTTAATTATAAATTGTAGATTTTAAAAGTTGTAAATGGGACTTTAATATGTACTTACTAAAAAAATAGCATAAAACATAAAAATAAAATAAAACAAAATAGTTATTAATAAAATAACAATCACGATCCATATTGTCCTTATTGTTAGCGAAAGGAAAACTTTTTTAACAGCATCCATTCTCGCATTTGTAGAAACTTGTTCCAAAAGAAATCCCATTTAAGGAGTTCTGTGCGAAAAAAAACTTTTCGCCTTAAACGTTAAAAATTAGCCGCCAAAAATATAATTCCATTACATTGCCCACTAAAGTTCCGCGTAATGCTACATATCCAGAGGCAAGACTTTAGTCCCTCGCTTCGGGGTTGCCAGTTGTCATGGTGTCCTTCTGCTCGTACAGTGCAACTTTTTATCATCATCATACAACTGCAAAAGTTTTTATCCAATAAAAATGGCAAAGAGGACAAAGCTAAAAAATATAAAATAAAATAAAGGAATTGAGAAAGCAAAGTTTGCTCCAAGAATTAAGCACAATTTGCTGGAAGGATATGCGATATCTGCCCAATTGTCCTCCACATGAACTAAAAACTGAAAAGGAAACGTCAGTATGTTTTGCAAATGGCAAACTTTCCACCTCAATACTCGTACTCTGTTCAATTCCTGTTTCATTTTATGCAGCAATTGCATTTTATCGGATTCACAAAATTAGATGGAGGGAGAACTGAAGTAGAGAGGATAACATTACCACAATGCTGTTGAAGTATAGGCGGACATTGACATGAAATAACACTTCCCTAACCACTATTCGATATTCGAGGAAGAGTTCAAGTAAGGAGGTTTGTCAACAACGTACGAGTATTTGATGTGCTGATAAAAATATCCAAATGTGGCAGAGATCGGACTTTCGAGAGACCTGGTTGGGAAACTGCCAGAGCTATTTATTGTGTTCTCCGCACTTGTCATATTCAGGTCAATATATTGAATATATTGAATGCCGAAGATAATTTCTGCAAATACTCGTAATTTGAATCATATTTCCAAAACTTTTAGCTTGCTCAAAAGAAAAATTATATCAAAGAATGGAGAGTTTCTGGTAAAGTTGATGTTTGTGATTGTTGAGCAATAAACTGGGAGTTCTTCTGGTTTTTTAACTTCCCTAAGAACGATTATACCATATTTTCTTAGAGGTTATAAGGACCAACCGACTTGACGCAGTAACGCATGACGCTTTTCTTACAAAAACGGAAACGTTTCTTCCTCCTCTACGTCCGCAAGCCGCCTTTGTGTTTTGTGCTGTACCGCTTCGTGCTGCTTCCAACGCTTATTTGCCCTTTCCTGAATACTAAATTGAAGAAACCGTGTTCTATTGATATTCCTCCACAAAGCGCAGCCAATTAGTTTAAGCCCGTTTCCAGACGTACTGCTTTCCAGTTGCACTATTTTGGTATTTAAATCACCGAAAACCCTCAGTATAAGGAGCTCGTAGGAACATTCTTTGGAAACATCGTATTTTTCTCTGCATACTTATTTAGATAGTTCTACAGTTTGGCGTGAGCCTGAGCGTAAACTATTATAACAAGCCTCTCCAGTTAGTCTGGTCCTTAGTTAATTGCCTTTAGGTGCACGTGCAAGTGGTAGAGTATTGGCTTATAAATTGAACGGTTCAGCGTCCTAACCACGCCCGAAAAACAATTTTTTTTTAGGCAACTAAAATGACGTAAGATGAGTGGTTGGCTAGAATACAACAAAAAAGTCCAATGACACTAATAATTTAGTCTTCCCATTAAAAGTTGGATGCCACCAATGGGGCGAGATACTCGTTGAGGCCAAACATGCCAAACTTAATTTAGTGCATTAATTTACATCAAGTAATAAATGAATTTTGATATTGATTCTATCGATGACTTTTCCACCCCTATTCCTTGTAGTACAAATTGTGATAATATTTGTATGAATAGCTCCTATTGTAATAATAAACTTGTCATTGTTCATTAGAATATCAGAAGCTTGAGAGAAAACTTCTCAATTCTTGTCACACATCTTGATTCTTTTGCGTGCACTCCGGATATTGTTTTTGTGTCCGAAATTTGGATATACAACTTTGAAAAAAACGATTATTCTATTCCCGGTTTTAATTTCTTTGCTAATACTAATGAAAACTACGCTGCTGGTGGTGTTGGGTGTTTTATTAAAGAAAACTACAAGATTATTGATGTCTTGTGTGTTGATTTCATGAGTGCAGATGTTCTACAGGTTTCCCTTGAAATTAATTGTGAAATATATGTTTTTTTATGTGTCTATAGATTGCATATGTTCAATGTTTCAATGTTTGTAAAAGAGTTTTCAGATTTGTTAGAAAAGGAAAATTCTAAAAACTTAATTATTGTAGGAGATTTCAATATTAACATTATGGATAATAATGAAATGGTAACTAGTTACTTGGCATTACTAGCTTCGCATGGACTGGCATGCTTTATCATTGAGCCCACTCGGACTGTTTCGGGTACTTGTCTAGACCATATTTATGGACGTTTTAGAAATATTGCGGTCATTGGGTGTGAAAAATGCATTTATGATTTGGGGATAACTGACCACTCTTTGACTGGACTCTTAGTAAATATATCAAATAGAAAAAATTATAAAATTTCAGAATCCCCTCAAAGAAAAAGGAAAATGAACTTCAGGAAGCTTAAAAACCTGCTGGCTTATGAGTATTGGGAGAATGTTTACACTTATAGTGATGCTTCTTCTGCTTATAAAGCTTTTATTGATTGTCTAAGAAATCACTTTTTAAGTTGTTCCTCATTTCTGCCCTCCAAAAAGTTGGTAAAAAGACTTAAACCTTGGATATCGAGGCTCTTGTTAAAGAAAGTTATACAAAAAAATAAACTCAGATTAAAATGCAAGAAGTATCCTGATAACCTGGGTTTAAGTAGGAGGTATAAGAAATTGTGCGTTGAACTTAAAAAGGAGATTCCGATTTGTCGAGATACCTACTACCGTACTCAATTCAGCTCAGCAAAGGGGAACCTGAAAGATGAATGGAAGATAGTAAACAGCATACTAAATAAATCAACATTTTCAAAAAAACCTATTGTTTTACGTGTCGATAACTATGATTTGTCTGATAAGCGTGTTGTTGCTGACGCATTTAATTGCTATTTTTCCAATATAGGCTGCAACTTACAACCTTGCTCAGTACAGTTAGATTGTTCTCTTTGTCCGTCAGTTTGTGCTGAACCATTGCAATGTACTAGTTTTGTTTTTCAGCCCATAACTCCTCTTGAAATATTAAAAGTTATTGGTACCTTAAAAAAATCGAATTCGTGTGGTACTGATGGTATTAGTAACATTGCACTTAAACAAATTGGATGTTTCATAGTGGATGTCTTGGCTTATATTTTTAATAGTTGCGTGTTTGCGGGAGTCTTTCCTGATGGCCTGAAATGCGCAGACGTCATTCCATTGTTTAAAAAGGGTTCTGCTACTGAGATCGGCAACTATAGACCCATTTCACTCCTTCCCACTTTCAGCAAAGTTTTTGAAAAACTAATGAAAAATAGGATAGTGAGTTTTTTAACTAAAACAAATTTCTTTAATCCCGTCCAATTTGGATTTCAAAAAGGAAAGTCCACGGAGGACGCGCTTTTACAGTATTGTTCTCAAATAATGTCACACCTCGATGGAAAAAAATTTACGGCTGGTTTATTTATTGATATAACCAAAGCTTTCGATATGGTTAACCACAATTTGTTGTTGAGAAAACTGGAAAACGCTGGTTTCCGTGGATTCATCCTTAATTGGTTCAGATCATATCTGGAAAATAGGTCGCAGAGAGTTAAGATAGTTGAAATTAGGAGCGAAATTACGTTCTTGAAACTGGGTGTACCTCAAGGCTCTGTTTTGGGTCCAATCCTATTTATAATTTATATCAATTCGCTATTTGATCTGAATTTTAAAGGTTCACCTACTGCATTTGCGGATGACATAGGCTTCTCTTATGGTCTGAACTGTCCTTTGGACCTGATTTCTGATTTCAATTGGGATCTAAATCTATTGAGACACTGGTTTGCAAAACATAATTTAGTTACTAAAACAAAACAAAACTAAAATGATGTTTTTTAACTTATCTTCTGCTCAAAAATTGGAGGCAAATGTGTATTTTCACGCACCTGAGTGTGAAAAATACAAACTTTCTAACTGTAACTGTTCGTCTCCATCTCCAACTTTTTGTAGTAGTCTAAACTGTAGTGATAAATGTTTTTTAATTGAGATAGTTGACGACTTTAAGTACCTGGGGCTCACCCTTTATTCTAGAATGAGTTTTTGAATCACACAGACTCATTGAGAAAATACTTTCGATGTACACTTAGACATTTTTACTATTTGCGTAATTTATGCTCAAATAAGCTGTTAAAGATAATTTACTATAGAATTTTCCATTCTAAGCTGCAATACGGAATTACTTGTTGGGGAGGTATATACCTAAATAAAATACAGCCGTTTCTGATTTTACAGAAATTCATTTTAAGAAAAATTTTCCATAAACCTTGTAGATATCCAAGCTTTCCTTTGTTCTGTGACCAAAAAATTCTTCCAGTTCGCCACTTGTATTGTTTTAAAGTGTTAAAAACATTTTTCATGAAGTCTGGTAACCGTAACTTTCGTCTTATTTCAAATTATAATTTACGGGGAAACCTCTCTAACATGTTATCTGTACCTTTTTTCCGCACCACTGCGTATCGTAATTTCTTTTCTGTTTTATCTTATCGGTTGTTTAATAAACTCCCACAGTCGATCAAGGCAATATCAATACCCGGAACGTTTATGAAATGCGTTAAAATGTGGCTTTTTGGTTTTAATTTTGGTGTTTTAGAATCTCTAATTTCTGATATTCTGGTATAATTATATATTTTGCTTTTATTATTTTGATACTGCTGCTCTAAGCAATTACTTTTGTTTGCGTTTTGATTTACATTTTCTATGAACTAAACTTCTTACTTAATTTTTTATGAAGTTGCTTTTTGAGGGTCACCCCACCCAAAACTTATCTTTTATTATACATATGTCCATTGAAGTGGCATTCGACTTTTATTTTTTTAAATTAAAATATGGAATGTCACCAGCTTTTTTTATTTTCTTATTTTTTTTCTCCCCCGTGACATGAATTATAAGTATGTATTATATATTAAATTGTATTGTATCATAAGAAAAGAATTAAAAAAAAAAAAAACATGTTTCCTTTTTTCTGTCTCATTTTACAATTAACTTAACACATATTCAGGCATTTAAAGTGTAGTTGCATCGTCTTTGAATGACAGTTTTCTGACTACGCCAATGTCACCATACAGCTTGAATAGTTCATCGTTGAATCTCATCCTCCAAGGCCTGTCATCGCGAACGAAAAATTTTTCTCTCGAAATGACCGATGGTATTTTCTTAGCACAAAGAAGATGTTGTGTGTCCCCCTCTTATTGACAGCATATACTTGGTTTTGCTCACAGTGACAGCCCGCTGAGTTCTGCCAAAAATCACAATAATATTGAAGCCTTTTCCAACATCAAGAGTCCCGGTCAAGCAGCGAGTGTTTTCCATTATTATTCTCCACAGACGGAATATGCCGCCACTTGTAAGTTTTCAGATGAATCCTGATTAGAGGCCAATTGCCATTCGGCCTTTCCTCAGAAATGTACCTGAATTCATTATTATTGAGCAAATTCAAGGTTTATTTTGTGGAACTAGACACCAATCCGGTTTCCGGGGAAATCACGTCACTAATGAAAGTCACTGGAGATATACGCACTGGTATAGATGATGATATGTTGATTTTGATTGTACTGCTTGACTTTTCGAATGCTATGACACGGTAGACCACAAAATTCTTATAAATAAACTTGCAAGTTAGTTTGCCTTTGAAAACAAACTACAATAGAAACCCCATATCTTCATGCACGCAGACAGTTTGTTCTTTTGAACAATAAACATTCGTCTTGGGGAGTGCCCCAAGGATCTGGTTTAAGCCCTTTAATGTTCGTACAAATCAATGCGAATGATATCCAAATTTATCAAATCCTTTTGAAGAGGATTGAGTCGCATGTGATAGCCCACGTAAATGAAGACTTAAATTCAATATTTTTATGGTTTTATGGCTAGCTTTTTCACAGATATTCTACTTCTCTCCAATAATTCAAGGATTGATTTCATCAGTAAAATTAAAAATCTTGGGACACGTTTTAATCAACAACAGTGTTGTTGGCGATCGAATTAAATGACGCCGATTAATAAAAAAAAATGTTCTGGTACGGCAGCGACCAGTTGGCGACAAGTGATTTTCTACCGATGACTCCAATTTTATATATTTGATTTTAGGAGCAGAACAACAAACGAATCTTATTGAAATTAACTATAGGTTTATTATCTGAAAATACATTATTAAAACAAAACTGTTGTGACAAGAACAATTTAATGACTCAGGTTGCAACCGCACAATACGTAAAGTGTCGAATAGCCAAAAAGTACGTTTACCTGTCGCGCTCGAGTGTCAATTGTATATTGATTCTTTTTTGTTAAATAAGCAAATTTTCTGTACAAATTTCTTTTTGTTAAAGTAAGCAAAATTTCTGTCTAAATTGAAGCTATTCAATAAATAAAATCGCTTTTTGTTATTAAGAGTCAACGAAGTAGTTTCACTTAAAAGATTTCCCCCCACCAGCGGTAAGGAATCTCTTGAATTGAAAATTACGGATAAAACAAAAACAGTAATAGTTTTCAACGTACTCATTTGCTTTCTTTCCCGGCACGCACTCAACGAACAAGCCAAAATTTAGTTAATATTTAACGAAATTTTGGTGATGTTCATTAGTCTATTATCGCCACAACGCAAACGGGTGGAAGCACAATGAGCATTTTGTCTTTGTTCATTTAAGCAGCAACAAATGTAGTCGGCAAACTATAGGGCATTCTACGTGGGCTCAGACCAACTTCACGTTATTTACCCACTGAACCTAAATTAAAATCGTTTTACCAAATGTGGTCTATAACCTCCGTGCTAGATACATTTTTAATCCGAGTCGTTATGATCAAGTATCAGTTTATGCCAAGAGTATAGCCGGATGTGCTCTTAACGCACCACTAAAATATCGTACTGTGCAGGGAATTGCTAACGCTAGCGCAACAATTTATCTATTTCTCCTTCAAGCTTTGCTCCGTCTCATAGACCTCTGCGAATAATCCCGCCCAGTCAGATTTCTTGCAGGTTCTCGTCAATTTTTCGTCCATGCGTCCATGCACATTAGAACGTGCGACTGCGAATACGAAAACTTACAATAAATCTGAGGGTGCTCCGCCTGTCGCCAAAGCCACAACAGTTTCTGCCCGTATAAATGGTCCTGGAACAGCTACCTCTGATGAGGCGGAGAAAAGGTATGTTATTTCGTTACAGGAACAGATTGCCGATCTTGAAAGACACCTCAAGGCCACGCAAGTGCAGTTGAGGAGTAGTGACTTGCAGTGTAGAATGCTAAAATTAGCTATGCACACACAACCAACAGTCAGCAGCTCTACATGCGCAGCCGCCAGCAACTTATGCACAGCAGCCAGCCGTGTATGCGTCAAAGCCTTCATCTACGCATGTACAGCCGCTAGCCATCACTTTTGAATGTGCAGCCGCCATTATCCGTACGTATCCCCCACAGCCATTGGTGTATGCGTCGCAACATTCATCTACGCATGCACAGCCGCTAGCCATACATGCACAGCCATCACTTTTACATATGCAGCTACGTATACACCACAGCCACTCGTGTATGCGTCGCTACCTTCATCTACGCACGCTAAACCGCCAGCCATCCACGCTCAGTCGACAGTCTTACATGCACCAATTATTCATGCGCCGCAACTAGGCTTGCATGAACAGCCACCAGCCACGTATACGTCGCAGCCAGTCGTGTCTTCCTCGCCTTTGTCTACTTATGCAACACCCACGAGCGTGCAAATGATTTCCAGCACGGACGTATCACCCCTATTCTTGCATACGTACGCATCGTTGCCACATTCGTACATACAACCATCGCTTGCTCAAATCCAACAGCCGGTGAATTCAGATAATGCTCTAAGCCAGTTGTCAGGGGCCAATGTATATACGATGACGCCACGTAAGGTCCAGGATCTTCCTACGTTTTCCGGGAACCCAGATGACTGGCCAATGTTTTTCAACACGTTTTTGCAAATAAATGCGGCCTTCAATTACACGAACCTGGAAAACAATCAAGCCAGGCCAGCAGCACATCGCGAACCCATCGATGTTCTGCTCAACATGTAAAGATTAAAAATGCACTTGCGCACAGCAGCATATACGATTCTCGTGCCGTCAAAGCCATCACTGACTTTCATTATGTTGACGATTTCGTTGACAGTCTCCGATCCATTGAGCAAGCCATCAGAATTTCAAATCAAGTTCGAAAGATACATGAAGTCGCTGGATTTGAGCTACGAAACTTCAGTTCGAACTCGAAAGCCGTCCTGAGAGCCTTGAATTGTGATGCGCCAGCTAGCCGAGACACTCTTCTGCATGCTGAAAAGGTATTGGGCATGTTCTGGCAGCCAGGTAGGGACAAATTCCAGTATGAGCTGCAGTTTCACCGAGTGAGCAAGGATGTCATTGATGGAAGCCGACGTCCCACCAAACGAGAGCTACTCAGCATCGTTATGTCGGTGTTTGATCCTTTGGGATTTTTGAGTCCTTTTATTGTAGTAGCGAAGTTGGTGATGCGGGAAGTTGGCGACGGAACGTTCTTTGGGACGAAGAACTGCCAGATAACATCTTTGGAACAAATGGCGCTTGCAGTTGCCTAACGTAATCGAAATGACAGTTCCTCGTTTTTACTTTAACGGTGGTGCCCCCAAGGAGCTTCAGCTCCACGTTTTCGTCGACGGAAGTGAGGAAGCTATTGCAGCCGTTGCATATTGGAGAACAACGAATCAGGACAACTTGATTGAGACCGCGTTCATATACGCGAAAACAAGGTTCTCTCCATTGAAGCCGATGACCGTGCCTCGTATCGAGCTCCAAGCCGCAGTTTTGGGTTCACGACTTATGAAGACAGTGCTTGAAGGACATTCTGTCGCTGTCACCCGAAAGTTTCTCTGGAGCGACTCTTCGATGGTCATCAAGGGGATCAACAGTGAGCATCGCCGATACAAGCCGTTTGTCGCTCATAGAATCGCCGAAATTCTGGAGGCCACTGATCAAAATAGTTGGAGGTGGGTACCGACCCTGAGAACCCTGCAGACGACGCTACGAGGGCAAAAAACCAGATTGACTGCGCGTTTTTAATAGCAGTGCAAATCAAGCTTTAACAGCTGAGGAGTTAAATATAGCCGAAAGACAGCTTTGCCGCCAAGCTCAACGTAAAGCCTTTAGCGTTGAAATAAGCCTTATACAGCGTGGCTTACCAGTTCCAGAGGGGAGCGAGATCTCTAAGCTTATGCCATACATCGATGAAGAAGACATCCTATGCGTCATGGGCGCATTGATGCCGCCTCATGTTTGACGTATGCTGCCAGAAGATGCCATAATCTTGCCATCTGCTCACCGACAAGATGATGCACCAGAACACAGAAACTGCGATTTGCGAAGTACGTCGCAAGTACTGGGTGCTCCGCCTGCGTCAGGTTATGCGCAAAGTCATCGCAAACAGGGTTTGTAAAATTCGTAGAGTCACGCCAATACCGCCACTTATGGGATCCTTGCCGGAGGATCGGGTAATGCCTTACCAGAGATCATTTTCTTATACTGGTCTAGACTACTTCGGACCACTAACTGTCACCATTGGTCGGCGCATCGAGAAGCGGTGGATTGCCCTCTTCACTTGTTTGACAGTGAGAGCAATTCACCTGGAAGTAGCGCATGACCTGTCAACAGATGCGTGTATAATAGTTATTCGTAACTTTATAAACCGTCGAGGAGTGCCGCTACGAATACGCAGCGACAACGGGAAAAACTTCGTCGGAGCCGACCAGGAAGCGAAGCGTTTTTCACAAGCTTTCGACTGTCATCGGATCCAAGACGAACTGTCAAAAAGGGGAGTCGAATGGCGTTTCAACTATCAACATCCCATCCGAGGGAGGAGCCTGGGAACGCATGGTGCAGTGTGTGAAGCGTGTTTTGCGACTTACACTTAAGGAGGTTTCACCACGAGAGCACACTTTGCTATGCCTAATAATTGAAGCAGAGAATGTGGTAAAGTCAAGACCACTCACCCGTTTGCCAGGAGGAGACGCTCACACCAAATCATTTTTTGCTGGGCTCAGCTAATACAGCTCATACCCCCAGAATTCAGGAGCCAGATGAGAAGACATGCCGTTTAAAGAAGTAATGGAGGATTGCCCGCCTTATGAGAGACAGGTTTTGGAAAAGGTGGGTGCTCGAATACCTTCCCACTTTGACACGCCGAGTCAAGTGGTGCTGAAGGACGAAGCCAATCGAAGTCGGAGATCTAGTTTATATCTGCGACCCGAATATGCCGTGACGAGGGTGGAAGCGAGCCAGAGTTCAACGCGTACACCGGGGGTCAGATGGAGTCATCAGACGAGCCGACGTGCAGACAAACACAGGAGCGTTATCCCATCCAGTTTCGAGAGTAGCAGTGTTGGACGTGGAAGCCGATGGTGAACTAGATAGATTCACGGAGACGGGGATGTGGAATTCTGTATCCTGATTGCGCCATCTGTTCGACAAAAGATTCCCTAATTAGAAGTTGACACTACTGTCATCGCCGCGGTTGGCACTTATTCCAATAACCTACCATTCCTTTTCCGCTTTCTTTTATTTTCGAAGCCAAGGGAAGAGGTGCAAACCGCGATAAGTATCATAATATATTTACTTATTATTTCTTTGCTAAACTTTATTTTTTAAAGAAATAAACAAATCAGATTTGGGAATCATCTCGTTTGAGCGTGCGCTTTCTTTTCCCAATTCAAAACACAGACAAAGAACTAGTCTATTGTACTCTTTGTAAGTTAGTTTTAATGGAATTTTTCAGTCTGGTGTCGCCAGTTAGCAACCTGCAGTCTTTCTTGCTGATGACCAGTAGGAAGTTTGGAAGCATTCGTTTGGTCTGCCTGCAACCTGGGGTCATATGAGACCCAACTGTCAATGGAAGCGTTAACTGAGGACGCAAGCAAAGTTAGAGTTGGTCCGGGCACTGAAAGACTCTCCTCTGACCTTTGGATCTTGGGACCGAAACAAGGCTCAGGGAATCTAGTCTTCCGACTACGTTCGGTGAAGTCTTGCATTGTCAAATGCCTGGAAATCTTAAGAGGATTCAGCAAGGTTCTAAGTGCAGCATGGCTGTCACTACAGATGCAAATGCTTCGCCCCCTACACTGGTTCTTCACAATATAGTTCGTTACCATCAAGATTAGGTATATCTCCTAACGAGGAGTGAAATATAAAGTTGTTGTCCTCCAGAACAACACCGGTGCCGCACCCTTCTCGGTGACAGGCAGCATGTTTCCGTGTAAATGCCAGTGTCAGGCTAGCAGTGCAGATTCTCTTCAAAGCTAATCTATACCTTTTTTGTAACATAACTGAGTACGAGTATATGTCTTCTGTGTCAGGCAACTTGAAACCATCAACGGATGCAACAGCATATTTAATGGCCTCATTCCTCACCACAACCGAAGAGATATTCAAACGACGTCGTGTTGTGTTATTCAGCTCACTTGGAGGTTTCGATAATTTTACCTGGGAAGTGAGCCTCAAACAAGAGATGTGGAGTCTCTCTCTCTCTCTACTTTCAGTGTATGTTGCTGATTCAAACCAAATAAATAATTCAATTCAAATAAAAATCAGCTCATGTAATTACTTATGTAAATTGAAAATTAAATATAATGTAACGTAACATAAAACAATTGTATAACAGCGTAGAACAAACGTATAACAACATAGAGCAAATTACATTACGTTACATTACAACAACATGTAACGTCAAAGTAAAATCAAATCACTCTTAAAGTAACTGTTCAGAAGAAAGAAGCAACTGTCTATCGAGCCGTACATATAAATTATTAGGTACAAAATGTCGAGTCCTAAAATATTCACAGATGAGGAATTAACTGATTTTTCAATCAGCAAGATTGGCGACATGATCCCAATATCAATAAGAGATTGGTTCGAGTCAGAGAAGACAAACAGTAATCAAAAAATTAATCAAATTCTAAGAGTATGGATATTTTCAATATATTACAATTTATCAAGCATCTTGGAGCATGACTTCCTTTCAAGTATAATGAACGCTCAATTTAAATTAGGTTTGCCGTCGGATAACTCAAATCTTTTTGACGTGATAAGCCCCCCAATAAAAGCACCAGAAAAAGTAAAAGATTTATTTACTATCCTTGCAGATGCGCATACATTATATTCAGTGAGGAATGACCTACGAGATCACCTAACCTTGTCTGAACTTGACTATGGAGTAATTAAAACATGGCCAAAAAAAACTGTAACCAAGAAGGGTATGAATGACTTTCTGGATATAATTAGTTATCATTTGAATGCGGGAAAGCTATTCAAAACAAATGTGTTAATAACAGAAATAACTAAAAGTATTCCACAAAATCAGCCAGATAACTTGGAGTGTGATGAAATTCATTTTGTACCTAAATGGGACAATGCGAAACCCCAAAACAGTGTGTATGCATCTTTAAATAAGCTCAAGGATCATAATAAGGCCATCGAAAATGAAATTAGAGAACTTGAATCTGCTCAAATCCAGAATAGAAAACTGACAGAGAAGAAACTAATGTTACTCAAAAGACAAAAACTGTTTTTTTTGGATATCATATGTAATGAAAGGACAGATACTATTTTATATGAAATAGGTCCTGAAGCATGCCTAAAAATTATTGAGGTGAGCAAGCCAATGATTTTAGAGAACATTGATGACCATATCGATGATATTGTGACTATAATCCATAATTGGGCTCTGAATAAAATTGAAGCAAATGGAGAATTTGATAGAGAAAGATCAGATCAAATCAGCAATTTCTCCCAATTGGATGAAGTAATAGAGAAGCTTTCATATTCCTAACGAAATAGAAAGTAAAGTTGGAGGAATGGTTAAAAGTTTAGAAGAGACAGTGAAATCCGAACCAACTATGAGATATATCCACCGAAAACTCGAAAGTGAAGACGATCCTTGTCTTTTTTTGAATTTCAATTGCATGCAAAGCTCACTTATTGCCTATAAATATATTGCTCATTCTATTTAACAAAATATATTTCTATGTCTAATATATTTTCTTTCTACTTTGTTTTTAATTCGTTTTTATTGTCATAATTATTCAAATGAAAAAAAATTTAAAAAAAGAAAACGGTTGGCTTTCACTTTAAACTCCAGGTATGAGAAGAATTTACAGATACTTTATAGAACCAGCAAATACTTATCAAACTGTGGAAAGTACAGTGTATGTGCTATCAGATGCTGTGAGTGATTTCAGCCTGGTTGATCCTTTCCTTTTGAGGGCTTTGAACAGCCAGTTTCACCAAGAGTTCGATCTTTTCACAACTCTTTATAAGAGGCACTCTTCGGAATCCGAATAAGCTTCTTATATTATTTTAACTTCGATCTGTAAAGAATCCAGTCTTCCTCCAAATTGCTTTCTAGCTGGGCATGCTATTTCAAAATACATACTTGATGAGGGTAACGTTTAATTTCTGAACAGGTTCCTCTAGCTTTTGTTTTGTCTTGAGGTTTGGGGAGGACTTGCCGAGCTCCTCCTAAAATCGTGGTCCAGTTGATTTTCTGCGGATTCCTCTTCTTCAACAAGGTAGAGATCTCACATCCGATTTTGAGCACAATGTACCTATAGTCTGATATGGAGATATTCGGTGGTACTTTCTACTCAGTAATCTTAGGGGACCTCCTAATCTCGTAACAAAAGTTGGCTGGCAGGTAACATTGTTGACAATCAGGTCAGACGGTAGTATGAAATCCAAGAGATGATTGCCTCTCAGGTTGCATTTGCTTCTGCAAATGTATTAGGAGCATCATATGATAAGTGCCATCTTTCTGGAATCACATTATTCAGTGAGTTCGGTGGTGGCAATAACGAATCATAGGAAAAATAAGCAAACGCAATGACGAATTTGTGCCATTTTCCGTTCGTTTCGCAGCTTATGGTATGTGTGCAGCAACTAGACCTTGGTTGCAAAATTGCCCAAGTGGTGAGAATGAGTTCTGCACATAAAGACAAGTTCTCGGTCATATAGTGGTGTGAAATGCCTTAAACATCCGATACCACAGATCCGTTTAATCTACCCCCATGGTTCCCGAATCTATGGATATTATGTGAGGTTTTGTATTTAACACAGAAAGTCCCCAACATAGGGATGCAGTAGTGAGCTGGAAATTTTGAAGGCTGACCTGAGTACACAAAATAGATGAGTACCTGAGGTGGTCGTCTCTTATGATTATCTGCACTCATTTGGAAACAAAGTGGTAATTAGCCCTTCCAAGGTCCAGATAGGGACATGAGTCATATTTAGATTTGGGCATAGACAAATGCCCACAATAAGATTCCCATTTCTTTTTTTCCCTGTGAGAGTAGATTTTCCACTTTTCAGTGACTGGTCCAGGGTTATGGGCATGAAGACGCATCAGAACATATCCCTTTTCTCCGATTTGCCTCGGAACCCAGAAAATGGCGCGCGTCAATTTAAGTAGTTTGAAGTCATAGTTTTCAGGGGTGGGATTTTTCGGCACAGACTTGTTTAACCATTCCAAAGTTTGCTGGGTGGAGCACTTCCCTGTAAGAGTTGCATTTTCCATATCGTAGGTCTCTGCTTGAATGCAAACATTCTCTGCTTTGACTAGCTCAACAGCTAGGCTGTTTTCATTGCCCGTCTTCCCAATTCGTAGCGCCAGTCTCGTCCACTTTGGTCTTTCGGGGTTTTCCAAGGTAGGTTTTCCAAGTTGAGTCCACCAGAATTGCAACTTGTGCTGGTTGCGGCATCGGTTTCAGCCGTATTTTGTGCGCTGGAAAAGCTACAACCGGATTTGGTTTTCTGCGGGGATTATGCCGCATTAGCCGAGTTCCGTCAACCAGAACTACGGTCTTTACTGGTTGCAGTACTGACCTTGTCCAGACATCTGGTGCTTGTGAAACCACTCCTGGTCTTATTTTCGTCGATGGGTTTGACTGCTTCATGCAATTTCCATCCACCGGAACTGCAGCCTTTGTTAGTTGCAGCACCGGTTTCAATCGGGCATCGTGCGCGGAGGGCTCCATCGACAGAGGAAATCCCGGAACTTTCTTTCTCTTAGCCTTGTTATAGCCCTCGTGCCTTCAGCACTTGCCGACTCTTTGTGTTGTGCGTTTGCCCCACGTCTCCGTTTGCTCTTCAACTTCCCCTTAGACGGTAGTCCTTCAGAGTGTGCCTCTTCTGCAGCCCGTTGTCAGTTTTCCGAGACAGGCGGTCAGAAAAAGTACTCTGACTAACACTCTGATTGGGTTTAACCGTAACAGGCAGCGTTACGGCGTTCCAGCTCAACCGAACGTGTCGTAGAAAGAGCAGCAGGAGTCGTCGAAATTAAGTGATCCAAGTGATCCTGGGTCAGCGCCGAAATCGGCTGGGGTTTTTTTTTAAGTACTCGTATGTTGATTGGGAGCTCCAGAATCGGTGCCCCGGCCGCTGTCGAAGAGACCACGCTATTGCCAGTACCTTTCGGTGTATAATGCTTTGGGGTCACCTCTATCCTTTAACCGTTTTACATCTATGATAGTTTGGACATCTTTGGCGTTTAATTCGACGTCTGACCGGGGTTTTGCTTAGAACCTTACCATCTTTGACTCTTAAGCCTTCCTGCATTCGGCTTAAGACATGCTATAACTTAAAATTAAACTAAACTTAAAACTAAGGTTGGTTGGAGTGGTGAAGGAGAGCGGATTTTAGGTAGAGAGTGGTGCGGTGGAAGTCAAAGACGGTAGGGCTGGAACTGATTCTTCGTAGCATACGGAAGACTGGTTCGTTCGCTCCATAGGAGGTGTGGTGGATGGGTAGATTACGAAGGTTAGTGTTGAGGAAATTAGAATTGTGAAGGGACGCACATTCAACGTGACCTGAAATAAGTCGATGGATGAAGAGAAAGTCGGCTGCATCTCTTCGTTCCTCCAGGGAACGAATCGAAGAAAACTGCGCTGGATGCTTTCGATTCTGGAGATACCATAAGAACGCGATGATATTGGGACCATATTTGACTGGCGTACTCTAGGAGGGGGCAAACAAAGGTAATATAGAGGGATCTGGTCACGTATGGGTTGGTGAATTCTTTGGACCGTCGAATTACAAAACTCATCCCATCTATATTTAAACGGAAGTTGAGCTCCCTATCACACAAAATGCCGAGGTCGCGAAGAGGTTGAACAGAGGAGATAGGTTGATTTTGGAGAAGATAGAGTCGGGGAGGAGACTGGTGCCGCTTATGTGAAAAGGTGGTGGATTGGCATTTGGGGATATTAAATTCCAAACCATTTTTAAGGCAGCCATGGGGTGAGGCAATGGATTTGAAAAATCTGCTATCGTCAGCGTAAAGGGAGACAGACTAGTGTTTGATTATCCTATTGAAATCATTTATGGTCGTTCACGAGGACATACACATTTATATAGCAAAGAATTGTAAGAGGAGCGATAGCGTAACACACTAGAGGTTTTGTGTGCTCGAAGCTTATGACATGAAATGTAAATTTTCTTTCATTCAAAAAGCTGTCTTCGCCAATACACTTTTGCCACGTTTTGCTTCGCTTAACAATAATAATCGACCTATCACGCTGAATTCTTGTTTACATGGAGGGTGGTAAAATTAACTATCCTTGCGTACAAAGTCGCTAAACAAATTTTCTACACTCTGTGGTATTGGTATGATAATGAAATTTCAATTATTTTCATGTCTACGGGCAGGTATATATCAAATTGTAAATATTCCCCTTAATTGACTTTGCTGTTGTCATATTTGTTTAATGATTAATGACACCGAATTTACATTGTAGTCGTCGTTGCTCTCAAATTTAAATTTTCCATCAATGTTTGCGTGTAGGTAGTGAGATTTCCAAATTCACAACTTTTCATGTAAAATTTAATTGATTTACAGAAGTTCACTGACACTGAATAAATTACTTTTTTGGCTGATGCTCAAATTAACTGTGCCAAATTAATATGCACAAAGTATTGATTTGATTAATTAATTCTCTCTAGATACGAGTACATGTACTCTATGGAGATACATACTCGTATTCAAGAGTTTTCTGTACTCGTAAATACCACTGGATATGAATACTCCTACAACTTCGACTCCCTCATCAAATCGTCATATAGCGTGAAGCATATTAATTAGTTCTTGATGGGATAGCAACAACATCCGAAAAAAATCCTTATTTTTGGGGTCACAAAGTTCTACTCAGTCAAGATCTTTAGGGATAATAAATAAACACACGTGCAGCATAAAATATTCGTGTCCACAGTGAAATCGTGATGAAAGATATAATCCTGAAATAAATGCGAAAAAACATCTGGTCAGTCTGGTCGGAAAAGTGAGTAAAAGGTTGGCCGGGAAAAATCGTCTATCGTCTCTAAGTGACTGTGGATATAAATAAGATTTAAGTTAAACCTTGAGTTCAAGTAAATATATTTGTGTAAACATTTCTTCACGCATTTGACCCAACATATTCACAGTCTATTTAATCCTCAAGGCAAACCATAAAATTCTATGACCTGGCCTGTGACTCGGTGTGTGTTGCAGAGTTTATTTTATATGAAACCTTTAAGTCCTTTGGCTGAGTTATGTTCTGTAATCTGCGTAATTTCCTTGAAGGTATGTACACTCATTTGGGGATAAAGGTGACTGATGGAGTGTAATCAAAATAATGATGTTGGTAGAAGAACTTTTTTGCGTTGTTAAAAAAAGTCTCAAGTACCCTTCCGTAAATATACATATATAAATATATAAGCATACAAGCAGTTATTTATATAGGTACACGTATTACAGACTTAAGTTCATAACTTTTTTTTAAGAAAAATATTATTTCTTTCAACTCTGATCCATATTTTATGACATTCGATTAACGTACTGTAAAAGCTGGGAGGCTAGTGTTCATGCGCTCAAGGTCACCTATCCATATTAGACGGGTTATACGAATTTTTCTGCCAAGGTCGGCATCGCAGTACCTTTGTTTCAATGTGTTCCTGTCATTACGTTCAATGGATCTCCCTTCTTTGGGATTCGACAAACAGTGCAGAGCTGCCATTCGTCAGCCCAGATTTTAGAGATGGGTTGTTGTGTGCTCGGTATCCATTCATCTTCTTCTCCTTTAAGCAATCCGGTGGTAACACCATTGAGCCAAGCAGCTTTGTTTGTACCTAAACTTGGAAATTGCTCTCCTGACTTTATCTTGGTAAGGTGGTCGGAAGTTTTGTCCATCTTCGTCCAGATTGAATTGCTTATTCTGTTTGACGGTGGAATGTTGTCCGCAATCTACTATGAGGAATTTTTGAATCTATTTTTGAACTCATTTTGTCACGCCACACGCTTTACAACAAAAAAAAAAAAGGAATCTATGTATAAATACCGTTCGCTACATAAAGCTTTAACTTCTCAATTTTACTTTTCAGAAAATCGATTTTGGCCAGGTTTTTGAAGGAAATACTACTCTGTGCGGAGTAAGACTCACATATCGCACATCCGGTGCAATATCGACGCAAATGACGTTTTTGTAAATGTTGAGAAATGGCCTTCAAAGTTTTACCTCTTCTATGAAACAACATAGTGCACTATAAAATACAGGCAATATTGTCTTCTTGAGTACTAAAAATATTTTATTAATACGCGAACAAGATTTCAAAATATGTTTGCTTTCTGAAGTCTTATTAGAGTAAAGAAGGGCTTTGAAGGTTTCAAAGACCCTCAATTAAGTCATTATTGCTTTAAGAGTAAATTTTTTTGCCAGTTGCGACATGGGTAAGGCGAGGAGGTCTCGACATGTAGGAGGTTTCATCAAACTCAAATTTCTCACTTATTTGAAATTTGACTGAAATAACAATATCCTATACCCAATGCCAGAAAGCATGCCTTACTATTTTCCTCTATACCGCTCAGTTACTGTCAGTGTAACAAATTCATTCGCGTATTGTTTCTTGTGAAGTGCAGATGTAATTTTGTTTCGTAAGTTCTTAAGTGATATTTTTTTTGTATTAAGTTTTTTTAAAGTGCTGTGTTGATAATAAAGTAAAGTAAGTAAACCTTTTTTCATAATTATAACCATTAGACGTTAATACTTGGGTGAAAATTTTCTGAAGAAATTTATAAATTTGCACGTGTTAAAGGAGGTTTCGACATGTTTTGGGTAGGAGGTTTAGTCAAAATGTCGAAACCTCCTCCTTTAACTCTGCTTGTAATTTTTCCCTTTTTTATATTAAAACTGTATAAATTTTCAGTAAAAATGTCAAATATCTATAAAAAAAAAAGAATCCTGAAAAGATATTTGATGAAAAATCTATGCTAGAAGCCGTGAAGTCGGTACTTGAAAAAAAGGAAACGGCTTCCAGTGCCGCCAAAAAATACGGCGTAAAAAGAACCACAATTTTGTCCCGTATTAAAAAAGCCGATTCTGTCCCATTGGACAGAATATACAGCAGTAAGCACTCAGGCTCTCAAATCCTTACTAAACAACAAGAAAATGAGCTCGCGAATTATTTTAAAAAATGTTCACGCCTTCATCATGGGCTTACTTTGGATATGTCCAAAAAATTTGTGTACCAATATGTTATTCGCAACCATATTAACCATCCATCAAATTGGGATCGGGATAAAATGGCTGGAAAAGTTTGGCTGCAAGGATTTATGCGAAGAAATTTAGAAGTAAGTCTTCGAAAGCCGGAAAACACAAGCGCAGCTCGTCTTTTCGGATTTACAAAAGTCGCTGTTGATGGTTTTTTTTGAAAACCTAAGGAATGTATACTGCAAGTACATGTTTGGTCCTGAAAGAATTTATAACTTAGACGAGACTGGAATTACAACAGTTCTAGAGTCCCCAAAGGTAATATTAATTTTCAAGATAACGATATGATTACCTACCTATCACACTATCACATAATGCCGAAGAGAGCTTATAGCAAGCTGTTGCTTCGGACAAATGTCTCATCACTTAGTGCATTGTTAGTTGTTGTTAGTAGACTAATCTTAAACAAAAATACACTTACACATTAACAAAACATTACAAAACAAACAAATTTACAAAAACACAAAAAATACAAAAAACATTTAAGAACGTGGCACACTATCTATTAATTAAATTACAAAACCAGGTCATTGCTGAAAAAGGGAAGAGGACTGTTTCCCAAGTTGCTTCTGCTGAAAGGGGGACATTAGTTACTATAGTTGCAATAGTGAATGCAGCTGGGAACCATATCCCTCCAGCATTTGTTTACCCAAGAAAAAGGACTAATCCTGCATTCCTCAAAGGTGCTGTTCCCGGATCGATTTCCTTATTAGCAGAAAGTGGTTGGATGAATTCTGAGCTCTTTCCGAAAGTTTTGGAACACATTGCAAAACAAACTCGGTGTTCAATTCAAGATCCAATTATGGTTTTATTGGATAATCATGTGTCGCATTGTGAACTCGATTCTATAATTTTTTGTAGAGAGAATGGCATTATCTTATTATCCTTTCCACCTCACACATCGCACAAGCTTCAACCTCTTGATGTATCAGTGTTTGGACCATTTAAGAAATACTGTAAGTCAGCATTCAACAATTTTCTTGTCAATAATCCGGGTCGTATAATTGGAATTAATGATATTGCGGAAATCGCTTGCCAGCCATTCTTGAAAGCATTTTCTCCGGAAAATATTATAAAAGGGTTTTCAACAACTGGAATATTTCCGATAAATGATGCTATTTTCCAGGACTTTGATTTTCTAGAGATTGAAGAAACGGGGTACAGCCCAGTAAAAATTGTATCGCCAAGTCTAAATGCGCAGAAGAATTCAAATGGTACCTATCAGCACCTTACACCGGAAGTGATTCGGCCTTACCCGAAAATGAATTCAAAGAAAAAGAATCTTAGCAAAATTTCTAAATCACGGATTTATACCGACACACCCGAAAAAAATAGAATTGTGGAACTAGCCGAACAAAAACAAAAAAAAATTAAACAAAAAGGGATTGTGGAAAAGAAAAAAGTTACAAAGCCAAAACACGTAAAAAAAGTGCTTGCATCATCCTCCTCCGAAAGCGAAACCTATAGTGTTAGAAATTCGGATCAATCTCTTGAATTTGGTATAGATAGTGATGCAGAGGTAGACGTTGAGCCTACCAAGAATGTCAGATTTTCCCAAGATATTAATGCTGAAATTGGTGACTTTGTTCTGGTCAAATTCGACGACAAAAAACTTTTTTATTATATCGGTAGAGTTGAAGATGTAGATATGAAATCGGTGATGTGTTATTTTATTAAATACTATCGTCGGCAAAAAAAAATGGCAACTATTTTTATGAACCTGTAGTTAAAGATAAAGGAATAGCAATGAGATCTGACTTAGTGGCTAAATTGACGAATCCAAAAGACCTTCCGGGAACATCCAGGTCCAAAAATAAAATCTGTTTTGATCTTAACTTTGGTGATTTAGATGTTCGTTAATTTTCTTATTATGTTCCATTAATTTATAATTTAAAGACTGCTTTTAATAACTTACAAAAAAAAACTAAAAATTGAAATGGTATTTACTTTATTTAAATAAGAACTAAAATTTGATTTAAGTTTATTTTTTAATGACTGAATTTCTTGTTTTTTTTTTTTTTACGTGTTATTGTCGTTTTGTTTTGTTTACTATCTCTTGTTTTATTGCTTTTATAAAGATCATTAAAACCAAAAAAAATATGTATATTTGTATTTTTAATATATCTTTAAATTTTTTTCGAACTGTCGGAACCTCCTATGTCATGATGAAACCTCCTACTTAAATGTCGGAACCTCCTACAGAGTAGGATGTTTCGTCACTTTTTCTTCTTTTATAAATTAATAATAAACTCTGATATGGTAAGTAATTCAAGTATTAAAAATTGTTTTTGTATAAGCTTAAACCCTAATAAAGTTAATTTGATGTAAATAGAACTTTGTTCAAGCAAGTTCTAATTTTTTGACAATATCCGTTAACGTGTCAGAACCTCCTCGCCCTATGTTTCTTTATATTCTTGGAATAAAAAAGGCTGAATATTTTTTTGTGCTTTATTACATATTTATTTAATTAAAAAAGTCCATTATAAAATTGTTTGTAATATTTCGGAACAATGTTTGTTTTTAATAAATGTAGCAAGTCATTTTTTTTTCTTCCCGTAATTAAAATTTTTGATGTGTAAGACGGTTTTAATTTTATATTTTTGAAATCTTTCTTCTTGATTGAGCGTCCAATGTTTTGGGTTCTTGCAAGGATCCATTCTCCTTCGTAGGAGATCTTGCACTCAAGATGATCACTTCCTTTTGTGAGTCTTATGATTTTGATGTCTAAGAGTTTTATCTGGTCGTTTTTTGTGTCTTTTGTGATGTTGAAACCCATTTCGTTCGTTAGCAATTTAAGGTCATAAAAATCCTTAAAGCACATCTCAACTACAACATCTCACCTAGGTTAGGGTTAGGTTAGGTAAGAGTGGCTGTTGGAAATACCAACCCACTTAGGCCTATTGGCCCATTGTGATGCCACGTGGATCTATGATCTTCTTACTACTGGAACCAGTTTGAGCTTTTAATAAAGCGTAGGATACTGTTAACGTCTATTTTTTCTAGATCGTTTAGGTCGTTGTAGAAGAAAGCTCCTAGGTGAAGCTTCCTTCTCTGAGAGAGAGCTGGGCATGTGCAGAGTAAATGGGGGATTGTCTCCTCCTCTTCCTCGTCCATGCAGCTTCTACAGAAATCGTTAGTAAAAGCGCCAAGTCTTCTTGCGTGCTTGCCTATGAGGCAGTGTCCGGTAATGACACCTATTATGGCGCTGAGATGTTTCCTATCTAAAAGGATCAGACACTTAGATCGACTCAGATCCAGCCTTGGCCAGATCTGTTTGGTCGCTAGACATGTTTGTCCAGCAGTCCACCTAAGGTCCGTTCTTTTATTGGCATCTAGCTTTAGTGTTAGTTTGCACGTAGCGATTGGTATACCTATACTACCTTTGTCCGGTAGGATAGGTAGAGTGGTTCCAATTTTGGCGAGTTCATCGGCTCTGCAGTTCCCTGGAATGTCGCTGTGGCCCGGCACCCAACAGAGGTGAATGTTGAACTGCTCTGCCATCTCCATGAGAGATGATCGGCATTCAAGGGCAGTTTTAGAACACAATGAGACCGAGTCCAGGGACTTGATGGCGGCCTGACTATCCGAAAATATGCGGATATCCTTTGCAGATATCACGTTTTTCTTCAGCCAGGGCAGAGCTTCTTTAATCGCCAAAATTTCCGCCTGGAACACGCTACAGTGATTTGGAAGGCGGAAAGAGAGGCTTAGATTTAGCTTATCTGAAAAAACACCGCCACCAACTCCGCTGTCGGTTTTAGATCCGTCTGTGTAGAGATGGATTGACTTGTCCTCCATGAAAGCATCCTCCTCCCAGAATGATCTAGAGGGGAAGCTTACATGGAAGTTTTTGTCAAACCAAAGTTCAGGTATGGTGTAATCGGTGTTCTCTGTGAGGATTCCTAATGTATTAAGAATGTTGGCGTGGCCAAATGAATTATTTGTCCACTGTTTAGTCGCTTTAAGGCGAATAGCTGCAGTCGCAGCTACTTGTTTGCTAAAAATGTCGAGGGGTGTCAAGTGAAGCAGAATATCTAATGCCGCAGAGGGGGTAGACCGCAAGGCTCCGCTTGTGCATAGACATGCTGTTCTTTGGACTCTGCTTAATTTAATGCGGTTGACTGCATTTTCCAAGGCCGTCCACCAGACAACCACCCCGTAAGTAAGTATCGGTCTTATGACCGAGATGTATAGCCAGTGGGTTATGCGAGGTTGAAGGCCCCATTTGTTCCCAATGGCTTTCTTGCAAGAGAATAAAGCTATTGTAGCTTTATTGACTCTTTCTTGAATGTTAGGTTTCCAGTTTAGTTTCCTGTCAAAAATGAGACCCAGATATTTTGCTGTATCGGAGAAAGCTAAACTGGTACCGTTTATTGAAGGAGGGTCTATGATTGGAATTTTATATTTCCTAGAAAAGAGGACAAGATCAGTTTTATGGGGGTTTATTCCCAATCCACAGCGATCTGCCCAGCAGGTTAATCTGTTAAGATTTACTTGGAGGAGTTCTTTAATGGTATTTAGATGTTTTCCTGAGACGGCTACGGCAACGTCATCCGCATAGGCAATCACTCTGTTCGTAGTAACCACTAAGATCCAGAGAAGGGGGGAGAGGACACCGCCTTGCGGCGTACCCCTTCTGACATATCTTTTAGCAGAAGTCTCACCCAATTTGGAGTTGATTATCCTGCTTGTTAGCATTAGATTAATCAGCTCCCCAAGTGAGCCGTCTACCTGCAGAGTTGACAGCGCAGTCGTGATTGCGGATGTGTTGACGTTGTTAAAGGCGCCCTCTATGTCTAGGAAAGCAACCATTGTGTACTCCTTATATTGTAGGGATCGTTCGATGTGGCTAGTCAGAGAATGCAAAGCCGTTTCCACCGACTTTCTTTTACAGTAGGCATGTTGAGCCGTAGACAGAAGTCTTGGATCAACTTTAGCTCGTATATGGATATCAATCAGTCGTTCTAGAGTTTTCAGAAGGAAAGATGATACATTTATAGGTCTGAGGTGCTTTCGGACAACAAGAGAGCATTTTCCGGCTTTGGGAATGAATACTACATTGACTTCTCTCCATAACAGTGGAATGTGGATAAGTTCTACACAGCTCCTCGTAATATTTTCCAACACTGGTAGAATAATATCTGAGGATCTCTGTAGCTCGGCAGGTATAATACCGTCCGGACCAGCAGACTTGTATGGTTTGAAGCTATGCAGCGCCCAGAGCAGTTTGTCTCTCGTAATCAGACTATGAATTTTGGTCACGGTTGCAGTAGGCTTGTTTGGGCTGCTACTGGCCGCGAGATGGGAGCTACCTGGAAAGTGGGTGTCCAGAAGTAGGTTGAGTGATCCATCACTTGAGGTTGTCCAGGAGCCATCGGTTTTTTCAAAGAGCTAGGCATCATAGGATTTGTGGAGAGGATTTTTCTTAGCCGCGAAGCCTCAGAGGTTTCTGTGATTTTGTCGCAGAATGACCTCCAGGATTGTCGCTTTGCGTTCCTCAGTTCTTTTTTGTATAATTTGAGGGATTCTTTATATGAGTCCCAGTCGGTCACTTTTCTTGTGCTTTTTGCTGCGTTGAAAAGTTTTCTGCAGGTGTTTCTGAGCAGTCCTAGTGCCGATGTCCACCAATGTGGCTTTTTCTTGCTTCTTGGTTGAATAAGAGGGCAGGAAGCGGCCATAGCCTTATTGAGAGTCAGAGTAAATTCCCTGACTTTCATGTCGAGCTCATTGGTGTCACGCGGGGGACTTGATAGTTTAGAGGCTATCGTTTCCGACAGTATTCCTCTATATTTTGTCCAATCAGTTTTCCGGTAGTTCCGGAAAGCTGGTTGGCTGGGGGGAGCATCTCTCAGACTGAATTGGATGTATCTATGGTCTGAAAAGGAGTGTTCAGACGATACCATCCAGTTTGTTAGCCTTTGGGTGATGCTGTCGGAGACAAGAGTAATATCTAATACTTCTTGTCGGTTTTTTGTTATGAAAGTGGGCTCATTGCCAATATTGCAAATTAAGAGGTTAGTACTTAAAATATAGTCTAAAAGTGACTCACCTCTATCATTGATGTCGGTACTGCCCCATACCGTATGATGTGCGTTAGCGTCGCATCCGATTATGAGGCCAGTTTTTTGCCTTCCTGCTTCCAGTACTACCCTTTCTAGGTTATCACCAGGGAGAGGGCCCACTTGGTCGTGGCCAAGGTAAGCCGATGCCAGTATGAGCCTTTGGCAGTCTCTAATCTGGCAACGGTTAGGTCGGGGTCACTGAGGTTGGGAAGTAGAAATACATTAAGGGTACGTTTCACTAATATACAAGTTCTAATCTTACCTTTGTCTCTTGTATAGAGCGGAACGTATGAGGGTGTCCTAAGTCCACGAACCACGCCTTCTGCAATCCATGGTTCCTGGATTAGAATTATGTCTTCTGCGCTTTTGGAAAGACGCAGAATGAGTGCGGCCGAAGCCTTTTTTGAGTGGTGGAGATTAATCTGGAGAAACCGTATCATTGCTACAGTCTTCCAGAGTCGCCTCCACCACGGTGTTGTTGAGGTCCTCCGATTCTGAAGATGTGCCCAAGAGCTCATCTTCTATCTCTGATCGTGTAGAACCTCTAATTGCTTCGTCATCGGTTTCCATTTCCGACAATGTGTCAGAAGAGGAGACCGACGGCTTGGTAGTCACCTCGGACAGATTGGGGTCGTCGCTATCCAATTCTGGAAAGGATATCGCCGCTCCAAGATCCAAGGTTGTGATGTCAGGTGTTAAAGGAGGAGGAGGTTGCTGATCAGCATCCAGCTCATCATCTCAACTAAGAAAGCCTCCTTTTTTTAGCATTTCTGATAAATGTAATATATTGGTGTGGAATGCATAGGGGTCCGGACTTTTTAGCTCTTTTTGTGTTATTTTCTATTACGGAATGGACAGTGTCCCCTTCGTTTTGCGTATGGCCTCTTATCAGATATTTGTGCGTTATGCTTTTTATGTCCAGTTTTAAAACAGTGAATAAGTACATTGTAAGAACAAATCTAAGAAAATTTTACTGGTATCAGAAAATGTAAGCTTAAAGAACTTACTCCTTATTTACCTATTTTTTTGCTGACCACAGCAATTGTCAGAATAGAAAATATATTCACTGTTTGGACGAGATTTTCAATCTTACTCAAGAAACTTGAGAACGCAAGTTCCAATCAAACTCGCTCCTCTGTGTCCCAATCCCTCATGCCAGAAGAAACATTTTGTCGAGTTATTTGTGATGTTTGTTACCTGGAATCAAATAAGTAAAAAGTTTTAATAGTTCAATATACAAAACGATTACACACCGTGAAATTGTAGCAGTTAAGTTTTGATTTGTAAAAAAAATGCTGCCGATTTATCTATTGGTACTGGCAATACTGCCTGTAGATCATATATTGCTACAACAGTCATATTTTGTGGATCTTTACTTCTTTCAATATCTGCCGATTTTTCTTTTCGACTTAGTTGTTATAACCTTCTTCCAATTTCAACTTTTCATCCAAAGTGGCGTTCTTGTACGCTTCACACTGATGGCATTGGTCCTATTTGGGCATAAAAAACCCTATGTTGAATTCTTGATTAAAAATACGAACATAGGCATCGTAGTTAGCTGCTGTTTTCTTTCCCAAAGTCCTTTGTGCTTCGTAATTTCAGTGCATCTCCGCAATGGTTAATCCGCCATCTATAATTTCACGACTAGTATTAGCTCGCAAGTAGTGACTTTTTATTCTTGGAATATGAATAATAATAATAATAATTCCAGGAAAATGTTCACGAATGGAATTGACAACTTCTGGCTGTAGTTTCGTCTGTTTCCCGCCTAATTCAAATGCTCAATATAAAGCGTGTTAAGGCAACAAATGCTATTGGTGGTATTGGAGAAACCAACACTAAATCGAAGTACAAAGCGCATCTTTCATTACGATCGCGTTTAAATGATTTCACTGCAAATCTAGAGGTTCAAATCCTACCTTCCATTACATGTAACCAACCTGAGAAAAATATACAAATCTCTGATTTTAATTTGCCTGCAAACGTCGAACTTGCCGATCCCTATTTCAATAAATCTCAAAAAATTGATTTGCTCATGGGCGCAGAGATATTTTTTTATTTGTTATCCGTGGGTCAAATTCGTCTCGGCGAGAATCTGCTTGTACTGCAAAAAACTCTTCTTTGATGGCTCGTTGCAGGGAAAATTACTCCTAAAAACACAACGCGGTATAGTTTTATCACTTCGCTCAAGAACACTAGTGATTTGGAAGTTGATAGAATAGATGAGATTCTTAGATCATTCTGGGAAGTCGAATCTCATGATGTTGTTGCCAAAAAACTTTCTAAAGAGGAAGTGGAATGCGAAAATTTGTTTCATGAAACCCATCAACGCCTTCCAGATGGACAATTTGCTGTTCGTCTTCCATTTAAATCATCACCCAATTCATTAGGTGATTCATTTCAACTCGCCCAGAAACGTTTTTACAATTTGGAAACAAAATTGCTTCGTCATCCGCACAAGAGATCTCAATATGTCGATTTTATAAATGAGTATCTTCAACTGAACCAATTCTTAATGAAAATCATTTTTTTCTTCCACACCATTGAGTGGTAAAAGAAGAGAGTACCACAACAAAATTGAGCGTCGTTTTCGATGCTTCAGCCAAATCGTCATCGGGTTTCTCGCTAAACGACATCCTTATGGTAGGTCCAACTATTCAAGATGAACTATTCGCCATTCTCATTCGCTTTCGGATGCATCGCTTCGCTATCACTGCGGATATTTCAAAAATGTACAGATGTGTACAGGTTCAACCACCTGATGACAATATGCAGTTAATTCTTTGGAGAGAAAATCGTAATGAAGACTTGAGCATTTTTAAACTAAACACAGTCACATATGGGACAGCATCCGCATCCTTTCTCGCTATTCGATCAATGACTCAACTTGCATCAGATAAAAGTGAACACTTTCCTATTGGCTCAAAAACCATAAAAAAGGATTTTTATGTCGACGACCTCCTCTCTGGAGCAAATACTCTTGATGAGATCATCGACATTAAAGATCAAACTACGAAGCTTCTTAGCGAAGCAGGTTTTTATCTTCGGAAATGGTGTTCCAACAACAGTTCCTTCTTAGACACAATTGGGGAAAAAGATAAGGAAACTTTTTTGGACATTAATCAGAGTCAGGTGACAAAGACTCTCGGATTAATTTGGCAGCCTGATTTGGATGAATTTATCTTCTCTGGAGCACAATCAGATATTTGTCGAGTTGCCAGAAAGAGATTAAAATTGTTCAGCATTGCAAGGTTGTATGACCCCCTAGGACTAATTGGTCCAGTAGTCGTCAAAGCAAAGATTTTCATATAAGCATTGTGGAAAGACAAATTGCATTGGGATGAATCACTTCCGCAGTATCTTCATTCAAACTGGGTAGACTTCAGTAGACAGCTATCGGAAATAAGCCATTTAAGATTTCCACGTTACGTTTTATTGCCAAATTCGAAAATTCAGCTGCATGGCTTTGCCGATGCTAGTCAGAGTGCTTATGGAGCGTGCATATATTTGCGCTCTCAAGATTCGTTCCACAATATAAAAACGCAGCTACTCTGCTCAAAATCTCGAGTCGCACCGGTAAAAACTATTTCCATTCCCCGCCTAGAGTTATGTGCAGCACTTCTTTTAGCTCAATTAATGCAACGGATTCGAGCGATTCTAGAATTGAAATTTTCTCAAATATTTTGCTGGAGTGATTCAACTATTGTTCTCTCATGGATAAACTCCGACGCTTGCAACTGGAGCACATTCGTTTCGAACAGGATAGCAAAAATTCAATGTCTCTCTGAAGATGTAATTTGGATGCATGTTCCTACAAATTTTAATCTTTCGCGCGGCGTCTCCCCCCAGGAATTGTTTAATCTCAAGATCTGGAACTCAGGTCCAGATTTCCTGATTGATGGTGAGCACAACTGGCCCAAATTAGAAAAATTTGAAGATAATCTTCCAGAGAGGCGTAAGACCAAGCCGATTAGTTTGTTAGCGGGCATCAAAGGTGAGGATCTGACGCTAAATTGTAAATTTTTAAATTCTTTTGATAGGATAGTAACCACATTTGCATATGTTCATCGATTTTGTTATAATGCGCACTCAAAGGCCAATAGACGCAAGAGAGGGCGGCTAAGCACCCAAGAATTAAATTGCGGGTTAAATTATATAGTTCGAACAATACAGGCTAATGAATTTACAGATGATTATAAACGACTTTCGAAGAATCAAGTTTTGAAATCAACGAGTGATCTAAAATCACTAACTCCTTTCATGGATGCTCATGGTGTAATGCGAATTCGTGGACGACTTCAAAATTCATCGTTACCCTTTTCAACTAAACATCCTATCATCCTTTCAAGATTTCACCCCTTTACATCAACCGTTGTTAACCATTTCCACATCAAGAATATGCATGCGGGACCGCAGGCTTTGTTAGCAGCGTTGAGATTGAGATTTTGGCCGATCGGAGGCAAGCAAACCGTTCGGAAAATCGTTAATAAATGCATCCGCTGCTACAGGGCTAGTCCATACGTTATGAGTCAACTTGAAGGCAATTTGCCAGCAGAGCGTGTGGAACCATCTCGACCATTTGCCACTACCGGAGTAGATTTTTGTGGGCCTTTCTATGTTCGTTCTGGAATTCGTGGCCGAACGCCTATTAAAATCTACATTTGTCATTCCGTATGCTTCGCGGTCAAAGCTGTTCACATGGAGCTAGCAGCTGACCTTTGGAGCGAACGCGGAGTTAAAGGAGCTTAAAGCATTGTTTGAGTCGCAGCAACACAAGGATTTGATGCATCAGACTTCTTTGAATGATGGTATCCAATGGAAGTTCATACCAGCCCGCTCCCCTCATTTTGGCGGACTTTGGGAGGCATCGATAAAAACCGCAAAATATCACTTACGTCGTGTTGTTGGCTACGCAACGTTGTCTATCGACGAGTTGCACACTTTGATATGTCAAATCGAGGCTATCATTAATTCTCGTCCTTTGACTCCCATTTCAGATAATCCATCTGACATGTATGCTCTCACCCCAGGTCATTTTTTAATTGGTGGCCCTCTTACTGCTAGTTTGGAACCAGACACTCAAGACGTCAACATTAGTAGACTAACGAGATGGCAATTGGTTCGTTACATGATGCAGACGTTTTGGAGAAAGTGGTCGCGGGAATATTTGACTACGCTTCAGTAACGCCACAAATGGAAGCAAGAACAATCGAATGCTGCAGTTGGGAACCTGGTTCTTGTGAAGGACGATAATCTACCCCCTTTGAAGTGGGCACTGGGCAGAGTGACTAAGGTGTACCCCGGAGCAAATGGACTCGTCAGAGTTGTTAATGTCAAGACGCAAAACGGAGAGATGAAGAGATCTACCGCCAAGATTTGCAACCTTCCTATCAACAACGATCAACACTTGTGTTGAACGCAGAGCCTTCAACGCGGGGTGTATGTTCAGAATTACAACACCACATTATTCATCATTAAATTCTAAGAAAATAAAATCATTGTCTCGCATCGCAAATATCATCTCGCATTTTTCATTAACATTAAAACGCTTCGCTCAAAATTAGCATATTTCACTTTTCTTGATTCAAAAACTCTTGAATTAACTAACAGATATGGCCTAGATCACCGCAGCGGAAACATGATCCAGTTGGCCTCTTCTCTTTTGGACAATTGGCGGTGATGTGCCCATAGGTCGAACAATTGTAAGAGCTGATTTGACTGTCAGACGATATGGTATCGGAACCCTTTGTTGCTAAAGTGGCGGTTGTTGATGATAATTGGCTTGACTGCACACCTCTTTTCATAGCGTGGCAGCAAGCACTTAAGCTCCGCAATCGACTTAGCAGCGTAAAGGATCTAGACGGTTGATGAGCAGCAAGGTCTCATTACGTAGACGCACTTGGCGGCTCAGCTGACGGTAGACCTCCTGTCTTGTCAAACTCCTTAATAAGTAGTCCTCTTAGGCAGTCCCAATTATCCACCCGTACCGTTCGTAGTACTCGTAGCATCTTCGCAGTGCCCCTCATAAGTCTTCTTGCACTGACTGAGCCACGTCCTCAAAGTCGGCAATCCACTTTTTAATGCCGTACGAGTCGTCACCAGAGAAAGGAGAAACTGCGTCCTCGACATCACGGAAGTCCACCCGTCTAGTTGATGACGTTGGCTCCGTTACTTCAAGCTCTCGTCGTAAGTCCGTTATACGTCTACGCCTCTCGAGGCGAGTCAACTCACGTTCTTCTTAGACATCTGAAGGCGTTGTGGATAGTTCCACCAGAAGTTGAAGCATTGTGGAATAGCATCGGCATAACTGAAGTGACGGAAGTTTCGGCAGTAAGTGCCGCTGAAGTTCCAGTAGTGGTGCTCACGGGTGCTGAAGTGGTGGCAGAAATATCGGCAGAAGTCACTGAAGTCGTCGCAAGTGCTAAAGGCGAAGCGTCGTCGAAATCTTTGGAGTCACTATGATCGTCCTGGTGCTCACTTGTGCGCAACTCCTGTTCGAAGAGTGTGCGCAGTTGGGATAAAGTTGCCAAGGGGGGCACTGCCACACGCGCCTCTTGAAATGCTTCCTGAAGTTGCACTTTTGTTAGTTTTCTGCTGGACATTTTGATCTCAAGAGTTATCCACGTTACGTTAAACTTTTGTAGTGTGTAACCCCACACCTGATGTTGTAATCCCAAATAAAATAAAAACTCCGCTTCTTTGACAGTCATTTTTGTTTTATTCCATGTTTTTCTCCTTCTAGTATATCACATGTGCCTACGTGGCGATTCTTACTCTGACGCGAAGTTGGCTGTGCTTCATAATATCGATAACACCACACAGCTGTCATTGCGTACAAGTTCAGTCAAAATTACAGTTTTTATTTATTCTACTACACGATGTACAACATTTCAACAATGTACTCGTACTCACATGAAGATTTGAAAGAGACATCGATACGAGTACATGGAAAATACTCGTAGAAATGCATAAATGATACAACTTTTTGAATTATGAATATACTGGTACGGTATGACATAAATGATAACCATCGCAATGAACTGGTCTTTCTCAACAACTATCCAAAAAGTTATTTGCAATCAACAATTTCCATCCACCTACTCGTACCATTGCTATTTCTCTAATGCATTCTTCATTTGGCTCTGAGCACATAACTGGTACTCCCTAACTCGATTGATTCCTCATTCTTCAATTATTAAGGTCTCAACTTGGCATACGAAACTGGCACGGCAAAGGAATTTTAATTTGTGTGCAGCACCAGCAATCCAGTCCTTATTGATTCATCGCTTGTCTTCATCCCGCATTCATCTGTGCCTCTACTCCTTGCTATAGCTTCGTTCGGCTTCGGCTGTGACTTCGGCTTCAGTATGCTAAAGTTTCCTGCAAGAATTTCCTGGAATTCCTTGAATTGGATTAAAGTAAAATGTGGGCTCTCCAATAGCATAACCTTTTCCGTTTTTCTTGTTGTTTTTTTTTTTTGTTCTTCCTCCTTTTTTATTTTTTTTTCCGTGACATACTCGTATCCTTGTGCTTTCCCTTGTTTTCCATGGCTTCGTTTGTTCGATTCGTCTCGTTAGAGAATGGAATGCGTCTTCCTTCTTCGACTGCCATGGCATTCAGTTACGGTTTTGCCTCATTTTCCTGTTTTTTATTTTTATTATTTTTTTCATTATTTTTTCCTTGCAATCTAATGCAATTCGTCCTGCAAGCTAGTACGTACCGTACTTGTACTAGTATACCCGCTGATACACGTCCCGAAGAAGAACTAGGACATTGGATGGATTACAGTGCTCGAGAGAATGAAACGTCGATGGTGGCGGTGGGAATTTGAATTGGAAACTCGCCTGTCGAGAGAAGGGGGTAAGATACGAATAGAAACGCATCCAATTGGAAATTGCAAATGCACATCATCGGCGGAATAGTAAAATTAAAAGGATTTGATTGGGGCTGAGATGCAGGTGTACGAGCACAAGAATCTTCGAGAATGATAGGCTTTTGTAATAATTACTTATATTCGCAGCTGCCAGTATGACACAACGATTATTCGCAAAAAAAAAGGACGAATGAATGAGTTTGCATTATTATAATGACGTTCGGTTGTTGATGACTACAATGGAGAAGACACTTAGTTGAAATGCCTGGCTGAACAAAATGGGCACTGAATGACTCCGCATATCCTGTGCACCATCGCTAACTGCCAGGATATTCACAAAAGAATAAAATAAAAACTTTTACGGCCACTCACACACATTGTCTTCAAGAAGTTACTCTAATGTTAATGTCGCCTTCTTATGGTTCTTTGCATCTCAAAAGGATTCCCCAACACTTGGAGTCCTGACAAAAAATATTTTTTTTTATTTTAAAATTTTTTTTTTTTTTCGGAAATAGTTTTGGCTCCTTGCCATTCAAGGAGCACTCAAATTCAACGTAAAATTATGAGTTGTTCGCGAAAGGATAGTGTATTCGTAGCACATCCTTTGAATCAAACGAGGTGTTGTCTGGATGGGTGTATGAGACGAATCGAGTCGAGTCTGACATCAACCGGCCAGGAATGGTTTCGACTTTTAATATCTTCCGCGTCATCACTCAATGGGAATGTTTTCCCTCTTCTAGTGTATTCGAACGTATGACTGTGTCGAATTCGATGTATCGTTGTCTTTGATTGTAGAATTCTCAGTGTTGGATCTGGTACATCTGTTTTTTCTGTTTTACCATATGTGACTGACGGAAACTGGTTGGATGTTAGTAGGAGGATGTGCTTTATGGCCTTATGAGATACAGCTGACGTTCGTTCGTTCGTTTGTTCGTTTGTCTTCCTTGTAGGGTAAAAATTTAATAAAATTGCATCCAATCGTGAACATTTGACGATGAAATGCATTTAATATCGAGATTTATGAGTTTCGACAGTTTGCGTGCAAACCTTTGAAGCGTTACGTGCCCTGGGAAGTTTGATGATACGGCTTCTGTCATTTTCAATAAATATTATGTGAGAATTGAATGCAGTAAATAAAAACATATCTGGTATCCAGTAATTGGGGTTGAGGCATCTTCTCATAAAAGTGACATCAGTGATGGGTTTCCACAAAAGACTGATTGCTGGAAACCAATACTCGACTTTTAATATCAAGTATTGTAAATAAAACATCACAATTTTGAATTTTACCTCTGGGTTGTTCCATTATACGAAGGTGGTATAATTTTTGCAAATGGCGTCGTGCGTCAATCATATTTGACATTTGTGAACTAGACAGCTGCAGTATACAAACAGACAAGCACTGGAGCGCTAAGCTCCGGAAGACCGTGGCATAATTGTGTCGATGTTTTTGACCAATAATCGGTCGGTGGTGTTAGCGCAGCGTGAATTTCGACGTCGATTTCCTAATCGTGTCGCGCTAACTGGGCAAACATTCCGGCGCTTAGCTACGCGACTCGAACAGAGTGGGACCACAGGAGACCATGCAAGGCATGGCCGCCACCGGAATGTTCGTTCGGCTGAGAATATAGCAGCTGTGGCTTCCGATATCGCTGAGAACGAAGAAATATCAAACAGACGACGGGCCACGCAATTGGGCATCACCGTATAGAGCCTACAGCCAATTTTAGTGAAAGACTTGCTCATGTTCCCATACAAAATGCAAACAGTGCATCAGTTAATGTTTCCTGACCGACAGTCGCGTGTGAATTACTGTAAAGCCATCTTTAATCTCAACAACGAAGAGGACGATTTTGTTTCGAAAATCATCATGAGCGACGTGGCGCATTTCCACTTAAGCGGTTACGTCAATAAGGAAAATCTTCATTTCTGGGGCACTGAAAATCCGCGTGTGATGCACGAAGAGCCATTACATCCACTCAAAGCTATTTTTTTGAGGACGCCATCGGGAATACGGTCACTGTTACTGGCGAGCTACAGGGCCATGATAAACGACTTCTTACTGCCGGAATTGGATGAGAGGGGCTTGGTGAGCATGTGGTTTCAACAAGACGGTGCAACCGCACGAACAGCACGAGCCATAATGGATTTTGTGAAGGAAGCGTTTCCTGGTGGCGTAATCTCCCGTTTTGGCGATTTGGTATGTCCAGCAAGAACGCCCGATTTAACCATCCGAGACTTCTTTCCTTGAAGCTACTTGAAGTCGCGGGTTTATGCCAATAAGCCTCAGACAATCGCAGCCCTTAAGGAGAATATTCGACAGGAATGTGAACAGTTATCACCGGAAATCTTGCGGAAAGCCATGGAAAATGCAATGAAACGGGCACAAATGTGTATCAACACTAGTGGCAGCCACTTGTAAAAGTCCAAATAAAGATTTCCACACTCAAAATCATTTTTTTTGTATTTAGTAAAAAAGTAATTCAAAAACAAGATTGGATTATAACCCACACGGAGTTAGCACAATGAACAAAAATACACTAGATCTGTGTGTTGTAGCGACATATGACATTTTGAAGACCTATGCTGGGCAACAAGGGTTCTACCTGGGTCAACAACCTTTCGGCAGAACTACCCACATAAAAGAAAGGCGTGGATTGCAACCTATCTGCGGTTGCTTGGCGCAAAATTTTTGGCGGCTCTTAATCCACCTTTCTTGGGCTTTAAAACGAGAACAATTTTGGAGGAACGAAATTATATCAAACTATATTTATCTTCAAGTTAGATAAATATACATAGGGTCGGAGCTACCTAGGCATACTCGTTTCATTTATTCCATCACACTAGTGTGATTGTGCTCTTCACGGAGACTGTCTTCTCTACTGTAGTGCTAAAAGCGCCCTCGTACGTTTATTCAACAAAACTTAGTATCTGGGTGCTATCCTGGGGAACACCGAAATGCTGCCGGCTTTTTGGCATTGTAAGGAAATTTTTGAGTAAACCAAGAAGGAATCTCTGTATTTATGCCGCTAAGATAAAACCAATTTTATCCTAGCGTCAGCTGCTGTCTATTTCTCCAAGAACTGATTCACTGCTGATGAATCTTCCCCCTTCTCTTTCTCTTTGATATTCATGTAGTGGGCTGCACTCTTGAGGCTATCTTCCTTTTAAAAATTATGGGTTTTTTGTACAACCCACCCAATTTTGCCAAGGCGATTCCGGTGGAATCGGTGGTGGTGGAACAACACATTTTTCTTTGCCAAATGGGGCCGTGTCTCTGTCAATACGGTTCAATATTTCAGTGTAGACTCCCTAGTTCTTCCGTTCTTCGATCCAGGTTTCATCAACCGTGACGACTAGTCGCAAAAACTCCTGCGGATTTCGATTAAAGATCTTCTATGTCAAATGTTACTTACTTACTTAAGGTAGCGCTGCAGTCCAGGGTGGACCAGGGCCTCAACCAACAAACGTCTTCATCCAGCTCGATCTTTAGGTAACTGCCTCCAGTTTCGCATGCTAAGTTGGTTGAGGGCCCCATCCACCAGTGTGAGCCACCTGAGTTGCGGTTTCTCTCTATGTGTTGTGCCTCGCAAGCAGATTTGAACACTTTTCGGTCTGCAGCATTGATGTCCATTCGTTGGTGTCGTTGGACCTTCCTTTGACTTAATGCTGCTGTATAGCCCATACAGTGGTTTTTGCATCGCCGTGTTCTTTGTTGTTTAAGAGAGGGCACCCAAAGAAGCAGCGATTGGTTGGTGTCGTTGTCTGAATTGGCAGGCGAGTCTAGGTCGTCATTAACTACCACAAAGTTATATCGGTCGAGGATGATATTCTGTCCGACATGTCGGTATTGGGTGACCTTTATTGCGGTTGGACGGACTTTTGAAAAATTGCTCCACTTGTGTTGGCATAACAGCACGTCACCTTTTCTATATCCTTTTTTAACATCAAATGTCTCGGTGATTTCTTTACAGATCGTTATGGTGCAAAGCACAAAGGGACGAGTTTGGCAGGGAAGTCAAAACTAGACATTGCTCTGTATATCTCGCCCCATATAGATGCTGTCATACGTGGTTTTAAAATCGATGAATGAGTTTTTCTAAGATCTACCGTAGTGTGAAAATGTTGTCGATGGTGGAATTTGCTGGCGTAAAGCCACACTGATAAGGACCAATCGAATTGTTGACGAAAGCCTTCAGGCGTTGACACAATACGGTCTAGTAGGAACTATGAGGTGATGCTAAGAAGACGGATGTCGCTGTGGTTGGCGCAGTTTAGAGGATCTCTTTTCATGAGGATTGAACAAACAATGCTGTGGTTCCATTCATCGGGCATACTTTCATCCGACCATATTTTACGAGTTCAGATGAGTTTGTGTATGGTCCTTGAAGAGCTCGTCAGTCAGGCCGTCTGCTCCAGCAGCTTTGTGGGACCTTAGCTTAGATATGTCTATCTTCACTTCATCCGGCTCGTGTGTAAGAAATTGCTGGTCTACATCGTCCCGGTCGAAAGCTTCATTCTGCCAGAAAGTGGTATTTGGTTCGTTTGAACATACAAAAAATTATTTTCTGAGTTCTATTTTTCATTAATATGAGAATGTAACCAATTGTTTACTGTAAGAAACGTCGAAAGACATAGTTTAAGTATACGGTTAGAGTGCTCTCATAGAGCCAGTAAGTTAGTTACGAAAGTAGCCCTCTCTTTGCAGCTTTGCATTAATGTTGCCGAGGACAATTTTAATGTCATAGTTAGAGCACTTCATAGAGTGTCATAGTTAGAGTGTCTTCATATTTCTCCTCTGTGGGGGCGTGAGTATTAGCTTTAATACGGATTGTTATTAGGCGCTCGTTAACATGCTGGAAACTCAAGACTTCTTGCCTAAGTCTGCCTCTAACAACAAATCCTCATCCAAATAGAAGTTGTTTTTGTTATCAAAAACAAGCGCCAAAGTTGATGTCGCAGTTTTTCATCCTTTTCTTGTCCGGCCCGTACTTCGTGGATGACGGTATCATCTGCTTTGCAGAAGTCGAGGGCCTCCGTTAGTTGTTCGACTGCTCGTGGCCTATTTAGAGATCTAACATTCAGCGTAAAAATCCAAAATTTGTTGTCCTATATTTCGTTTGATGGAGTTGTCAACAGTATATCGGTCCGTATCCGGAGCTTCCAACACACTGACTTAGTCCCGAAAATCCTTCCTCAGCTCCAAATATTTCGGACTAGGCCTGATAAGGTTTTATTGGCTTTATATCACCGTCTGGGGAATTCATTCGCTGTCCTGTTTATAGTGACGCTATTTTTTTTTTGGTTGGTCAGAAGTCACGCTTATAAGTTTGCCTAGTCGAGTCCGGATGGACATCGACCAGTACCCGATGGTTACCAATTGGAGGTAAAATAAACACAATTGATGTGAGTATTACACACTATGCTATGCTTGGCTGGATGTCGTAAATCTTACGGCAGATATTTTCATTCGGCTTCATTATTGACTGCTTCTTGGCGTAGACTTTACTTTTGATGCAGCCTCATAGTAAAGGGGTTAAGTCTGGAGACGTCGATGGCCACGAGATGTCCAGTTTTATTGGGATATGTTCACGCAACAAATTCATGGAGGCTTCAGCGATATGTGGAATAGTTTTGTCTTGTTAAAATCATGCGTGTGACGAAAAAAACGGACGTTCCTGCAAATAAGAAAATAATCTATGGTCTATAGTCTTGCATCTATAGCTTTCGTTGTTCACATTTATCGCCTGTTCTCTGGTATTCTGTTCGACGTAAAGGTCGCCATTACTTAAATCGCTAATTACGTTTTCGTGTTGCCTAGTAGCGACAGTGCTTACAGTGGGGCCTTGTCATTGCAGAAGACACAACGAAATCTCTTTAACGTTGTTTCATAAAAGTTTTGACGTAAGTAAACTTCGAATTTCGCGAAATACAGTTTTTGCGAGTGCAGTAGCAGCCGCTCTTTTCTGCACTGAGATTCTTCGATTTTCACAAAAGCTTCGTTTCATTTTACGAATGTTGTCTGCACACCTTGATGTTCTGGCTGGGCGGTATTGAGAGCCAAAGAAGTTTCGTGAAACCTTTCCACCAACGAACGAAGTAAATTTAAACTTGTGCCATTGCTCAATCGTCGAATACGAGTATTTTAACTTACACAAACTTGTCGGCGCTTAAGAATTAGCTCTCTTGAAATACGTCACGATAGCGAACGCACGATGCTCCTCTGACCACGTTATGAATGACAACCCAGGACTATCGATGATTCAAATGACGTCAATATCCCCCGGCACCGTTCATAACTTTTTTAGATATTCACATTTTAAAACATATTCACATAGTTGATGCTAGTTCTGTGTTATTATTTTCTCATACCCCTCTTTGCATAAAAGTCTTCTTCACTTTTCAATTCAACACTCAATCAATTTGAGCCAACAGACGGCTTGATACTTATATTGCCCGATTTACTACAATATTTCAAAAGTGAAAGGTATCTCTAACGCTCTCCCCAACGGCCTAAAGTAATTGTGTGCTTTCGATTTCTTCCAATAGATTCCCTTCAAACGTAAATTTGTGCTGCCGAAACTTTCCCTTTCGAAAACCTAATCATGCCAACAAACTGCGAGTATCATTTTCAAACTCTAGTCCTAGACATCGCCCTAATAAAATGTAAAAATACTGATTGACGATATTATACATACAATAGGACCACGACAAACTTTTCCGATTTCAAGTTCAAAATTGAACCAAAGTTTCAACTCTTTTGAGAATTTTTCGCAATCTCCGTTATTGTGCTATTTCCATTGTTAGAATGAAATCGTTGATAGATTTAAGGAACTCTTGAGATTTTGCCACAGAGAGTTTGGGTTTTCAAAGTCCCACCCCGGGCAAATGTGGCAGAATAGCGCTACGCCTGTGTCGAGTCGAATCAAGAACAATTTTAATTGAAAGTGATTTCGAATGGTGGCAGCCTTACTTTCATTTTTGTTATCTGGTGCCCCGTGAAACACGTCAATTGCAGATAATGATTTATCATTTCTATGCCAAACGCAGAAACGGAAAAAGTCCATTACGGCCAAATCTATTAAGTTTAATACAAGAATTTTGAATTAAATTTAATTTTGGGCGCCTATCGCTTGATGAGGGGTATGCTCGAAATACAATATTACTGCGATTGGCAGGTGTTTTGTTTGGGTTAATGGAAAATCTTAAAGGATTGATGGAGTTTTAAAAAGAAAAAAAAAAACATTTCTTCATAAAATGTGAATACGGAAACCATTTGAAAATCAATTAAATTATTTGTAAAGCGAAAAGCTCGTGCGAGTATATGGGTGTGCTTATAATTGGATTTGTTGGGCTTCCCACAACTTTATAATTGAATTCGAAATGTTTTATATACGAAATGTGTCATGCTGTTCCTCAGACGACTGAAGTAACAATACGCCATACTATAAGAATGGGAAATTTGGTAAAAAAATACATTACACATCAACCTCGAACACATCGGGGGTTCCTTCCTATCCAAATTATTGGTTATTTTTCGGAAATCCGTGGGCTTGCCGGACTTGTGTCAACTGCAAAGTCAGGAAGCTAAAAAATATTCTAGGAAAGCCTGACTTCAAACTTGCTACCTCCCAGTATGAATCCTTAAAGCTAGTGACTACAATACATGCGACAGCACAGAGCTCCGATTGCATAACAAGGCCATCTATTTTTCTACCCTCACCTTCAACTTTAACTCAGAAAATGGTCAACCTAGAATGCTAGGCGATAGAAGTAAAACTTCGTGAAGTTCGACAAACAGCTAAAATGAGGGTGCTCACCCTAGATCACAAAATTTTTTAAAAAACGTTGCTTTAATAAATTTTTCACTTCTTTATAACCTCAATAACTTCGGCGTACTACAATTACAATAATTTACAATTTAATTTTATTGAGACATAACAAAATTTCGATCATTTAGGTTTTGTATTCACAAAGTATATAAATGTGGCCGACTTTAGTAAGTATGTCTGGCTATTTGAAACTGAACAAAATGTATCTTTTACATTTACATGAGCAATCAGAATGTATAATTCTACACTTAATTTCGATATTTATTAGTATATTGTATTAGTATATACAATTGTCATTTGTTTATTCATTAAGTTCAGACGTGTTTAAATTTCGCTCTGCTTATTTATTTCCATTTAATTTTTTTTTCTGCCTAATTGCAATAATTCGCACAACCTATTTCTCGGTCATCGCCTTTTGTTGTGTTTTGCTGACTCGATTTGTTTATTAAAGTGAAATTAAAAACTAACCCAATTCTCATTCACCGCCTTTTGTGTTTTTAAATTTCTCAACTGACCTACCCTAACTCAATCATCGTCATCATGTCTGAATTATGTGGAAGTGTGAATTGCTCCCTAACAAGTGACCTAAATGCTGTTATGGTGATCTGCAGTGGTCTTTGTAGAAAGTCATTCCATGCCCTTTGCATTGGCTTGAGTAAAAGATCCATCGCGTACCTAAAAGATTTTAAAAACAACTTTTTGTTTTATTGTGATGAGTGCAAAGACATCACCCCGTCCCACATATTACTCGCTATTAAGTGTCTCAGTGATTCGGTCAGTAACTTTGCGGCAGAAAACAACCATGCCTTGAAATCAACGCAAAACCAATTTACAAAATATGATGACCTTCTCAAATCAGTTGAAGATTTGTCAATTTCACTCGAGCAATCTGCAATCTATAACAAGACCCAATTTAGAAACTTATCCATGCAGTTGGCTCAAAACAGTGACTTAATAAAACGAAATGACAAACATGACTTTAGTGAAGATTCCAAAAATTTTCTATACCATTATGTTAAATCAATAATAAAATCTTACATCCCCACAATACCAGACTCTTTAAGTTCTCTACGGTCTTCCCTCGATTTTCATCTTCAAAGCACATCCAGAAGCAGCGTTCCGTCTCCGCCTAATAATGATCAGTTGCTCATAAACATCATGTGCCAAATAAGCGATTTAAGCAACGAGATAACCGAATCACGCGCGCTGTTAATCGAAATTGCTGATCACATCCGGATAACTTCCAGTAAAATCGAAGATATACCGGTGCAATCCCAGCCCCCACCGACTCCATCATACAACACCTCGCTTCTCACTGAGATGCTTGAATCTGCAATTATGGAACCACCAGTAAATCCTGAATCATCTTCTCCTCCACCACAACCCTCTTCGGTAAACGATGCCACTACACCAACTCCTGAACCCACAATCTCAAGATTCGGAATCTTATGGACACTTTCGGAGTGGAACACGAGAATAAAAAAATTGAACAATTTCAACAAAGCTGAGTCAGTTGCCTTTTTAATAAGAGGTACACTCCTCGATCGAAACAGGCTAACTAGTCTCTTCAAATCTAAATTTAAAATAGATGTCAGCAACTGCCGTATGATCTCCACCAACACCTTCAAGGTAAGCATCCCGTCAAAATATGAATGGATGTTTATCAACCCTGCTTCCGACGTCATCAATCTGGGTGGATTAACTATGGAAAGAATTAAACCGAATAGAGGAAACAACAAACATCGCAAGGATACTACCTTTATCTCAAAATCAAGACCCCTTCTTCCTCCAAAGGCAAAGTTAACCAAGCACCTTATCGATTCTGGGGAAGATGGCCGATATGTTCTCTCTCGTTTAAGAGACCGCAGATTATATGATAACGTTCGCTTATATCTCGCCTACCTAAATGATAAGCCTGACTCTGTCTGTATCGACGGTATAACGAAAACCAATGCAATGGTTTCCATTCTGCAAGAAGGCCTCCCCACTAATCATAATGTTCTGCGGCAACATTTTACACGTTTTCATGAGCAGTTAGATATGACTTCTGATGACGTGGCTAATGATCTCTCTTCTTTCGCGTCTCATGTTAGCTCCAAACGGATACTACACCTCCAGAGAACACGGTCTAGTTTCAAAAACTACCATCGCTCCTAACCCACCACTCAATTCTTTGCCGAAGCCTCCCAAAGATCTGTCCCTGTATTATCATAACGTAAGAGGATTACGAACTAAGATTTCTGCTATATATCTTAATTCGCAGATTCTGCCATACGACATCTTTGCCCTCACAGAAACCAATCTCACCCCTGATATTAAGAATAATGAATTATTTTCTCAAGACTTCGATTTACACCGTGACGACGGTCTAGATAAAGAGGAGAATTTATATGGCCGTGGTGTACTTCTAGCTATACACTCTCGTCTCGAGTCTAGACCCTTTAAAAAATCGTCCACTGCATTCTTCGAATTCGTTTGCGCTAGAATTCCTATTTGCAAACGCAACCTATATATTTGTTGCTGCTATATTCGCCCCTCTCAACCAATTCAAGGTTACCAGCTAGCTGTTGATGCAATCGACTGCATTTTTAATGCTGCTGATCCCAATGATGTTGTTATTTTGTTAGGTGATTTTAATCTACCTAAACTTTTATGGACTCAGACTGATCAGTGCTACTATACTGCAACAAATCCTACCTCTGATAAAGAGAATCTTTTCATTGACTGCCTAACTGACTCTGGTCTATATGAATTAAGTGGTGTCACCAATAACATCGGCAGACAACTCGACCTAGTCTTCGCCACTGATACAGATAGAAAGTAAACACCTGCTTTCTAAGTTGGATAGTTACCACCCTCCCCTTTCTCTTACGCTGACATATGACAATGGTCTTAATCCCGTTTCCTATGAATATTCTTACAGTTTTAATTTTCATAGGGCTAACTACGCCAAGCTGAACAACCTCCTCAGTATGGTCAATTTTAACTTTCTCTACGATAACCCTAACCTTACGGTTAACCATGCTCTTGCATCCTTTTATACCGAAATTTTAAAATGTCTCCCCCAATAGGGGCCTTTTTTACCCAAAAGGAATCCCTCATCGTCACCACCCTGGTATAATAAAGAGCTGCGATCTCTTCGTAACAAGAGAAATAAGCTCTGGTATTCTTACTTAAAATCGCGTTCCGACACCGATTTCTTCTACTACCAGTCTGCACAAATTAATTTCTCTGTACTTTGCCAAATTCTCTATAACAACTATTTAAACCGAATGGACCACACACTCATTTCCGACCCCAAAAGATTCTTTCAGTTCATCAAAACTAAAAGCAAATCGGATAACTATCCATCATCCCTAAATTTTCTTGAAAGGGCCTCGGGCGATCCCCAAATTATTGCAAATCTCTTCGCAATCTTTTTTGGCCAAGCGTTCGCCATCCATTCCCAAGAGCCAGACCATTCTTACTTTTCCTACTTAAACAGCTGCCCACAAACAACTTTGGAATCGGTGTCTATAACTTTAGAGCAAGTTAGAGATAAAATAATAAAACTCAAAGATGATTATTCTGCTGGCCCTGATGACCTAGGGGTCATTTTAAAGAAATGTCAAATGCATCTAGCCCAACCTCTTACAGCTCTCTTTCAGCTTTCTATCACCCAGGGGTTATTTCCATCAACCTGGAAAAGGTCGTTTATTATTCCTCTACATAAAAAAGGTAGAAAAGACTATATTCCAACTATCGACCAATTGCTAAGTTGTCCTGCATACCTAAGCTTTTTGAGAGCATTATCTATGACATAATGCTTTTCCATTGTAAATCTATTGTTTCCCCAAACCAGCACGGATTTTTCAAAGGCAGATCTACGACCACCAACTTAACGGAATTCGTATCAAGCACTTTATGTGCACTGGAATCTGGAAATGAAGTTGATGTGATTGCCACCGATTTCAGCAAAGCCTTTGATAGAATTGCTCATGATATAATCCTTCTAAAATTAAAGGCTCTTGGTTTTCAGATAAACTTTATAACTTGGGTTCAATCCTATTTAAATGAACGACTTTACTATGTTCTATTTAGGTCCATGGTTTCTGACCCAATTAAAGCCTCCTCTGGTGTACCCCAAGGCAGTCACCTTGGTCCCTTGTTATTTATTCTGACCATTAATGATGTTGCTTGTATCATTAAAAATTCATACATATCTGTTTACGCAGATGATATGAAAATATTTAGATATATATCATCTTCCTCTGACAGCCTACTTCTGCAGCAAGATCTAGACAGGTTTTGTACTTGGAGTCAGAAGAATTTTCTTGAGCTTAACGTCAATAAGGGTCAGGCTATAACATATACCCGTAAACGCCTCCCTACTTCACCTCGTTGCTATCTAATCTTTAATCTGCCAGTTCCCTTAGTGAATGAGTTGCGTGATTTAGGTGTTATCTGCGACAAGGAACTCAATTTCTGTTCTCACATTGATAGTATAATAAAAAAAGCCAACTCTGCCCTTGGTTTTATCAAGCGCTGGTCTAAGGAGTTTTCCAATCCTTATGTTACCAAATCTCTTTACATAACCTTTGTTAGGCCTCTTCTGGAATATGCCAGCCAAGTTTGGTCACCCTACTATAGAACTCACATCTTCCGAATAGAAGCTGTTCAACGCAGGTTTTTACGGTTTGCTTTACGTGGTCTTCCCTGGGATGATAGCCAAAACTTACCACCTTACACTGACCGGCTGAAACTTATAAATTTACAACCCCTTTCTATACGCCGAAAAGTTGCCGACATTCTCTTTATTCATCAAATTTTAGTAATCAATATCGACTGTCCTTCCTTACTTGAAATTATTTCTTTTAACACCAATCCCCGCAATCTTAGGTCTGTGCCACTTTTCCGGCTCAATCTTCACAGAACGAATTACGGACACCTGGAGCCAATGTCTAGGATGCTTCGCGAAGATAACGATGTACTGCCTCTCTTCGACTACCATCTCAGCAAACTCTCCCTCAAGAACATACTTATTTCCACCTATGCCTCACGTCCTTATTTTCTTTAACCGCTCCCACCCTTTAGTTTTTAAGTGAAAATGTTAGTTTTAAGTATATGTTTGCTTGCAATAAGCTTAATAAATCTGTCCGGGATTGACCCGGGCCGCAAAATTATATGCTTGCTCCCGACATATATTCTCAGTGCTGCTCTTTTTGGCATAACTACACAAAATAAAACATAAAACAACTTAAACTAAAAAAAACAAATACTGGGCTTTACAGTTTCCAATCTCATTAATGATCTATAAAGTTAGTTTACAAGCGAAAGAGATTGGATACTGTTCAATATCAGACATGCTTTCTCGTAAAAGGGAACGACTAAACCTTCATTTGCATCAGATCTTAATAGCTGTAACGATGTGGAATGTAAGAGATTAAACGGCGAAAGATAGTAATGATCGTTCACGCAGCTGTCAATATTGGAGTCTAACAAGGTTCTCACAAGTGGGTTGGGATGCTCTTTTATTCGATACAATTTCTTGAGCAGAAGTTCTGCTTGATAAATCATAAGGGGGGTCATTCTCGTTGTCTCGTAGAGCGTTTGATTAGAGAACCACTTTTTAACCGGTTTTCTAAATTTACCACAGCAAAAGCGTAATATTTTTCTTTCAAAGCACTCCATTTCCTTGGCAACTGTAGGTGAAATTGTAAACCAAGATGCAAAACCGTAGGTCAGAATTGGCCTAATGAACGTTTTATATATCAATATCTTCGTATTTTGCGAGAGTTGTTTTGAATTTAATAGAGATTTTAGAATACCTGTTACTGTTTTTGCTTTGGCTAAAGCTCTCCGGCCATGTTTGTTAAACATAAGCCTATTTTGAAAATGAATACCTAGATATTTAGTTTCAACTCGTAGTGGAATGGGACTTCCATAAATTTGAAGTTCTAACAGTTTGCTTTCCTAGACTGCAAGATAGTGACCTTTTCCACTAGCATTTCTAAATCGCTTTTATGGGTATTTATCTTTAGTCCCCAATTCTCTAGATAATTTTGTAAGATACTCGTATTTATTTTATCCTTAATCTTTTTAAGGGCATCGATTGGTCTTATTCCACTTGCCAATATTGTGGTGTCGTCGGCGTAGAGAATAGCGCCAGGATCTTCTATGATAGGATGCTTAAAAGGAAAGTCGTTGAGGAATATATTAAAAAGAATTGGCCCAAGGACAGATCCTTGTGGTACACCTGAACGCACATTAAAATATTCCGATTGCTCAGTGCCGATGACGATATAAGTGGTTCTGTTTTGAAGGAAACTATAAATTAATCGTGTTGCCCACATCGGGGAGCCTAGCCTAATGATTTTGAATAACAGTCCCTTCTGCCAAATCGAGTCAAAAGCTCTTTCAAAGTCAAGGTCCAAACTCACTGTGCATTTTTTGTTCCTTAGGTTTTGAACAATTTTGTCGTGCAAGGTAATGGATGCATGTTCGGTTGAGTGACCTTTTTTAAAACCGAATTGGTTGTTTGGGATTACATTTGATGCATCGCAAAACCTATTTAATCCGTCCGCCAGTACTCTTTCGAAAAGTTTTCCCACGTTTGACAGCAATGAAATGGGCCGAAAATCTTTGACTTTTTTAGCGGATTTTTTTTTGCTATTGGTAAAAGCTTGGCCACTTTCCAGGTATCTGGAAAGTAACCATTATTTATACAGTGGTTAAACAAAAGCGAGAGAAAATGGTCGAGCGAATAAAGTTAGAAATGTTATCTATACCTTCAGATTTTTTATTTGTTAAAGCAAGCCTAAACTGATTAACTTCATTTGGGGTAGTAAATATTGGTGAATTGGAATTACGAGCATCATTTTCAGTGGAAAATGATGTATACGAACGGTTCAGGTGAGTTTGGCAGAACCGGCTTATTGTTGATGATATTTCACCTTCCAAATTTTACAGTTCAACAACAAACCAAGTATACTTAAATTAGATACTGATTTTATTATAACATTATTTACATATAAGTCTGGGACTAAGCAAGATCCCAGCAAATATGAAGGATTTTGCATTTGTTGAGTGCCAAAGTAGCACCAGTGGTTGAAGACCAATCTATAATGTCCTGTAAGATATTAGATAGGGATGAATGTAACAAATTTGGATCATTGTGCCCACAAAGTATGTAAACATCGTCAGCGTAAGCACAGTGTTCCAAATGTTTACGTCTGGTTATGATTTTGTTTGTTTCATCAAATGCGATTGAAAAAAGTAACACAGATAGTGGTGATCATTGAGGGATGCCATTGAAAAGCTGAACGGTATTAGAAAAGACGTTACCGATTTTTACACAAAACTTTCTGTTGCTCAAAAAAGCAGTAATGTAACCGAGTATTTTTCGGCCAATTCCCCATTCTTTGAGTTTACTCAATACCAAGTGAATGCCTATCCGGTCGAAAGCCTTCTCGAAATCCAGGGCTAGGATCGAAACGTGATTTCGAGCGGGCAGAGGTTACTACAGTTGGTTACTACAAAGTCGATGTGTAGAAGGGCGTCGATACAACCTTGCTTTGGTTTAAATCCCACTTGGTTTTTATTTCTTAAGTTTTTGGTTTCGGTAAACCAGCGAAGCCGATTTGCGATAATTTTTTCGAAGATTTTGGATAAGCAGGGAATAAGGGAAATCAACCTTATTTAAATTTTTTTTTGGCTTTGGGAGTATAACGCCGCTATTGAAAATTGTATTGTACAACCTTACAATTCGTGCTTTAGCCGTGAGCGGTAGATTTTTTAACATCGGGTAGGAGATGCGATCGCGACCAGGAGTTTTACCTTTGACACATTGCAAGCAGTAATCGAGTTCTGAGAGTGATAAAGTCTCTAACATAGGGCCTCTGGATTAGTAGTTGTGTGAGATATCGCGTTTAAAACTTCCCGCTTCCTTAAGTTGAAGGTGGTTGGAAAAGTTTTATCCTCCGATGCATCAGACCAACTTTGTGCGAAGCAGTTACTGAGGAAGCAAGATCGACCCTGCTGGTGTATTAATAAATTTTATTGGCTGCTTGACATTGTCACCGGTCAAACAGTGAATGTTGTGCCAAATTTGTTTGATGGAATTAATTTGGATTAATGGCAGAGGTGAACTTATTAAAGGATTTAAGCTTGCTCGATTTCAGTAACCTGCTGAAGGCGGGGTTTGACTTTTTATAAACAATTAGGTTGATTTGGCTAGGGTTTTTTTTTAAAAAGTCAGGAAAGATCTTGCCTTAGGTGGCGTGCACTAGTATTATATACGGGGCCTCAACGCTACACAATTAGAGCAAGTTGTGCAATGACCCCGCTTACTGGAGAAGTTGGTGGTTGAGGCAAAGATTCATCCTGGCCATAGAATATATCATGCTAGGTATTAAGCTAGCCGATGATGTTGGTCGATTAAAGCTACGACCGATAGAGGCCCAATTTTAGTATAAAGTATATCCTCACATATACCTTAAAGCGAAAGACTTCTTCGGTGCAGCTAAAACCGCTTTGATAAAAAATTATTTAAAACGCAGTATATGGATGTTCTTTAAGCATAAGGCACCCTCTTTACCATCTTATAATATAATTCCATATTTACAGCACGACCGCAAAAGTGCGCGTTAGATACTCGTACGTGGCAAGAAGTTTACGTTTAGGTAAAATAGACCCTGAATTCAAAAATTTAAAGCCGACACCAACAGTTAATTTGTTTCTTCCGAAACCATAAATGACTGAAATATTTCATTTTTGCGTAGTTTCCATACAAAATATTGTGGAAACTGATATTTTTTAGTTAATTAAGCGAAAAAAGGTTATGGTCGGATGACACCCCATCCTCTCATATGAAATCTCACCTGGTATTGGACCGACTTTTCTGATCCCTATTACAAAAGATAAACAAGAAAAAAAGTTTCCAAAAGTTTTTCATCAGTCTTTCAAGTCCTACATCTCCCCCAGATTTTAGGTCAGGAACAATAGTACACACATACGTTCCGATATAAATAGCCATCGTATATAGACACCAAAGTTTCAAGGCTTCTAAAGGTTCTATTTGGTATGTATTCCCACATACAAATACATGTAATTGGTGGAGATTTAATTTTACTGAAGTTTTGATTCGTTAAAATAACAAGAAATATAGAGTTGAGTATAGAGATTGATTAAATTTAATTTGTGCATTTTGAAGTGAATATTAATTCAACTAGAAATGACACAAAACATATATCACACTGAGAATCAGCAATTGATTTCAAGTCAAATAAACCACCTTAGACACTTATGTCGTCTTCTTGGATGATGGAACAATTTTGACTCAAACACTCAGAAGTACGTGACGGTTTTTTGTAAAATTACTCATCAAGGAAGATTGGTTTGCTCTCTAAAAGTTTAGAAAGCGCCGACTTTTGTTTTGTTATTTTTTTGGTTATTATTGGTGGCTGAAGATCTATTGTCAACAGCAGCAGTCGTAATAGAACTTTTGACAAAAGCATGTCCGGTCTTCACGTCTAAGAGGTACAAGGATGATTCAGCGATTAGTTTCTGATTATGCATCGAATTAGCAATCCTGCATTGTTTAAAAAAATAAAATAAATAAATACTATCTATCTTGGAACCTACCTGCAATTCACTTACCTCTATAACTGCCTCTATCAGCGCTTTCTCGACACAGAGCAGACCAACCTTATCAACAATCCTAATACATTTTATCAATTCGTCAACTACAAAATAAAATCAGACGGTTATCCCCCTCTCGCTCGTTCGATAATATAAATATAATCGACCGACCCACATGTTATTGCCAACTATTTTGCAAACATTTTTAAACAGTCATTTGTAGACAACCTCTTCGTACCCGACCCCATATATTTCAAGTACTTTCCCAATTTCTCCATTGGCCCCTCGCCCTCTCTCAATCTTTTCATCCCACCCTTATCGAAGAAAAGTTACAAAATCTCAATGATGAATTTTTACCCGGTCCAGATGGGCTCCCAGCAATGTTCCTCAAAAAGCGTGCCTCCAATTTTTCGATTTCCTCTTCGTGGTCTACCGTGGAATGACCAATTTATCTTACCACCCTATCATGACCGCCTCAAACTTCTTAACCGGAATACCCTCGAAAACCGCAGAGACGTAGCTGACATTCTCTTCATTCATCGACTGCTCTCTGGTTCTGTGGACTGCGCTTCCCATTACAATTCTATTTCCTTCAACACTAACCCTTGTAATTTACGCTGTAAATTACGTCTCTTCTATATCCCAACCCACCGCACCTCTTATGGCTCTAACGAACCAATCTCCCGCATGCTCCGTAAGGTCAACTCAAACCTCCCACTTTTTGATTTTAACCTGACCACTTCTCGTCTTAAAATTGATCTCTTCCACCACTTCCTAACCTTTATCTCTTGTTAGTTTTTAAGTCCTAGTTTTTAAGTTAGTTTAAGCTTGCATTAAGCGAAATTAATTAATTAACGTTCAATGCATCGGCACAACAGGATTGCTAGAATCTACAGCTGCAGCATGAGCTAGAAACTCTTCGATACTCGCATGTAACCGCTCTTTCTCTTTTTTTCCTTTTAAAAAAAGCACTCGCTCAAGAGTTTTTTTGTACCCTGTTTGTGAACAGCGCGGGCGACGGAAAGTTAGGGACGGAGAAACCAGAACTTCCGATGTATGGTACGTTGGTCTTAAATGTTTGCAAGTTATAATGACTTGGAAATAAAGAGCTCGGCAGACCCTTACATAAGCGGGTTGTACGGCTTGGAAACGAATCACAATATTTTAAAGTACGTCCGAAAGTGGGCTTGAGGGTATACTGATGAGCATTCATTGCGAGATGGGTGTTTAGGTTGAAGGTTTGAAGGGGCGGAATGCTACTGACAATTTCGATGGAGCACTGGTGGTGGAAATAGCTATAGGTGAGACGGGAGACGTTACGTCGGTGTTCGAAGGTGTCAATTGACAGTGATATTGGCACCACCTATGAGTTCTATCCCTACCAACGCTGGCGAATAGTGTATTCAGTGCCACATAATTATTAAGTAGCGTCTTAAATTGAGGAAATTGAAATTGAAAAGCTAAACACGACAATCAGGCCCTTCGTGATTTTGACGGGAATTTTATGACCGATATACCACCTTGATCAAAACGTTCGCATGTGGCGCTCCCATTGTTCTGTTTTTTTTTTTTAAAGTTGGCAAATCTGTTGTTGACATACCCTCTAAATCATAGCGTCATAGCTTGACATTTGCAAGAGTTACGTAGCCAAGAGTACATCTATCTCTGTGTGTGTTGGCGATGTTTTACAATTTTAGAAATGGATTTAAATTTGCAACAACGAACTTGTATTAAATTTTGCGTAAAAAACGGATTTGGAGTAAAAGAAATGTTGGTCCGTCCAAAACATTTTGGTTAATGATCTGGGTTTCCGTCTGCTTGCTGCTACACGCAAATTTGGTGCCAAAAGACCTCAATTTCATGCAAAAAAGAGACCGTGTTGACGTCGCAAAAGAGATGATTTGCGAGGCTGAATCCGATCCCACATTCACCAGGAGAATCATTACTGGCGACGAGACGTGGGTTTATGAGTACGCAATCTAAACATCTGGAAAGTGAATAGCGTTCACCAAATGAGCCGAGAGCAAAAAAACTACGTCGTAATGGATTACCGCGAAGGTATTCAGATCTATATGTGACGCTTTAGTGATAATCATACACTAAATTATTAATGGAGCATAGGAGGGTGAATACATCATCGTTAATTGATATATCAAGCTTATACTCGTATGCTCCATCTACAAAAAAGTGCTTCGTAATCTTGCAGAACTGTCGAACTATGTTGAATTTAAAATTACTTATTTGTAGTGTACTACTGAAAAAGGGTCGAAAAAACTTTTGCAGAACATTCGTAGATATGTATGTTATGTGGGTGGCCGTGGCTCAAGTGGTAGTGTATTGGCTTCCAAAACGGACGGTTCGAAGTTCAATACAACAACAAGGCACTATAATTTAGTCTCCTCATTAAATGTTGGATGGCACCCATAGAGCGAAATAACCATTGAGCCCAAACATCTTTCTGTCTCTCTATCCAATTTTCCGAAAAACTTAACACATGCTCAGGCATTTAAAGAGTGTTTACCCTCTTGAGTGTTAAGTTCACATATGCACATGTTCGTATCTTGGAAAGACTAACAATTTTCAAGTTGATACACAGCATTTCTTCGCAGATTTTAAGCTGGCATATGATAGCACTCTTCTTGACTGAAAAGATAGTTGCTAGGTCATATGTACTTTCTGCAGTAAGCCAATCCAGATAATGACGATATCGACATCATAGTTTGAGGCCAAGCCACTGTCACAGTCGATAGCTATAATTTCTAAGTAATTTCCCCTTCTTGAGATCTAAATATGAGCCCCACAAATAACTCACTAGTGAATATTTGACAAATACTAATAGAAGACAAAGATGATGATCTATAAAACTCAGATTCTAGGACTCTGTGTCTCTTGCTTAAGACTCACTTTCCAGGTAACCTGATCAGAAGCAGCTCCTATCACCAAAGCTCTAAGTGGGCTGATTAACATAACACGTCGTATGTGTCATTTGTTGTGGTGGCGAATGAAAACATCAAACACGTTCTTGCTTTGTTTGATGGCTTCAAACCACCCGACACTGATGGCATAAATCCAGGTATAAGCCAGCTGCTGGCAACGCTTCGCTGCCTAACACTGGCATACATAAAAAGTATTCTTTATACTGAAAATTGGAAAAGATGACTATATGCTCGCCTAGAGCTTCAGATGAGTCTGACTTCCTCCTTGTTAAAGAGTATGGAGCTCCATAGTGTTCAACGCGAAAGATGTTATTTTGCACGTTGGTCTACTCGCAGCATAAGAATGTTACTGGTTCTAACTTTTACACTCATTCACATGCAAATCATGTAGCTGGACTTACTTCTTAGAAAAAAGATGGAAGCTGACTAACCTGATTCATCTGGTACTTAGAGCGTTACCATCCATATCTCCAGCGAAGCTGAGAATTTGTCATCCGGAATGACAAACTTACCAAGTGCGTCGGTTCACTCTTGGAATAAGCTTTCACGAAAATATGCCACTACTGCTTTTAACGGACTCAAAAGAACGGCCTGTCTTCGCTGCACTGGGACTTTTTTTGATAGGCTTTCTCTGGCCTTCATATTCATATTAAGGGCTGCTTTCTTAAGCGAATGAAGTGGTCTCCAACATGTACTCTAGTTTTGATTTCCTTGAACATTGGCTGTCTTTTGACTTTGGTCTTATGGCCTTGCCGCCGATTTAGTATGTGGCGCTGGTGTTGTTCAGCCCTGAACTATATCGTGAAGAATTGGTGGAGGGGGTAAAATAAATATATGTGACAGCCAAGCTGCACTGAAGGCCGTGCTGAACTCTCTCACGACTTCCGAACTAGTTTAAAGATTGAGGCTTCTCTGGAATGCAGTCGTAATGCTGAATTTATTGAGTCTTGATTGGATCCCAGGTCAAAATGAAAGCACGGGAAATTAAATCGTTGGTACAAGGAATTCTTAGGACCCCAAACTGCGTCAGAACAACGTGTGCCCTCGGTTAGAGCTTTCATTAGCAGTTCGGTTTGATTTGAGCATAACTATAGATGGCAATGCTGGTAAAACAAACGATTGCTTCCAGACGTCCCTACGTCTGTACCACAGTAGGATAAACAGTAGACTACTCTCTGCGGAGCTATATCTTTGTAAGTGTCTGGCATAAGCTCGAATCAGACTGAAGGTACTCAATGTAGGCTACATTGATTTTTCTGCGTCGTCGAATCTCGACCGCCTGCTTTGAGATGAAAAGGAAGGCAGGATTCTCTGTTTAAAGATTAAGTGATGTGACAAACTGCAAGCCACCTGCTTGAATTAAAAAGGCTGGAAGACTACAGTGTCGCAGGCAATTGGTTAAAAGTTAGAAGTTAGCAACTTTAAGAAGTTAAATAATAGTCACATTACAAACAACATGTCTTCCCAAGTCTATGTACATACAGTCGTTGCTTACGTTGAACACTCTGGTGAGCTCCTGGCACGTTTATCTCGAACGAAACCCCATAGCTTCTATCTATTCGTGGTCTCTTGAGACGTGATTCGTCATCAATCCCTCACTTAGTTTATCAAATAGCGCAGTGCAAATTGAATGAGCTGCCTATAACTGAGTTTAAATTCACGCAATTAGCATGCACGAATTATGGATTTTAAAGCTTCAAATGTGTAAAGAATATTTTATAATTTACAGTGAACAGTTCGAACCAGTTTTTCTTTATGCACTGACGCATTATTCATGGTATACGCATGTAATCCTCGTTTATAAATAAAAATATTGATAAACACGCTATTAAAACATTAAAAAATGAGATTCTGCACGCACTTTTCTCTTTACATAATATTTTGTTTCGAAGGACTGAATGAGCAAATAAATAGGAAACAGCATTTCAATACAGAAAAGTCTAAAAAACAACGAGTAAACAGAAAAGATACATCTGTCGAATAATGGGGGACAACCCACGGAAGGTTACATAAACCTGTTCGATACATGTCTGTATTTTTAAGAGCAGATTTTTCCGTCTCTTTAAAGGCTCCTTATGAATAGCAACACAATAGGATAGGTACGAAGTGGACGGCAGGTCATCTACCCCTATTGATAGCTTATCCACTTTCGCATTTAGCTACAATAAAATGGAGTAAAATTAAAGTTATATCCACCCAATAATAGATGAACATCATTCAAAACTTTTTATTCGATTCTCAAATATTTTTCCACGTACGTTTCAGTAGTTTATTTTCATCGAAGAAAAGGATGATGCTTAAGGCACGCATTTTTCTTTTCGACATTCCGGAAGACGTGAGTGCCGGTATTTATTTATTTTCTCTGGAGATTTTGATGATGAAAAGTTTGTGACCTAAGAACATGGTCTTTCTCGTATAGTACATGTCAAGAGTTAATTAGTATGCCAGGACTTTGGGGAGGAGAACTAGAAGTTCGGAAATACTGTTTCATTCATCTTGACTGGCATTCACAAATCTCATTAGGCTTTTCGGATTGGTAACGACATGTGGTTAATGAAAAATAACTAATCAATTTGATATTATAGAAATATATAGATAGAAAAGAATTAAGCCACATGAAACACAATTAGTAATACTCGTATACAGTACTAAATTGCGCAATGAAAAAAATTTAGTTTCTCGAAGTCCAAAGACATTTGTGGTATTTTAAGCACTTTAAGGTACTTCAGGCTGCAGTTAGAAATAAAGAATTGTTAGCTTGTGGTACAAACATTTTCTACGCACCCTATTGGTTGTTATCTACAAAAAGCCTTTTTTTAACCTGTCGAATGCTTTGTTCAAAATCAACAGCTTTATTTACTTGTAATTTAAAAAAAATATACAAAATGCTGATTTTGAACACCATTTAAGTATGTTTTGACGTTTATTACTTTCGCAAATGGTGGAGTGACGTATTGCGACAAATTTTAGCCAAACTTAGTAATAAACTGGGACAGAAGTGGGTTTGAAAATTCCCCATTTCCTTCCCAAAATGCTCATTCGTTTTAGCAATAAGAGTGTTCACATTATTAAAATATACATTCACAGGTACTACTACACTGCGACGTTACAAAACATCACCTTTCCTGAATTTTCTTTAAACGCATTTTCTACAGATTAATTTCTAATAGTGCAAAGTTTAAAAAAAATTGTTTTTTCGAAAATGTTTGTTGTTTTCCTCTTAGGCATTGAAGAATCTTCTGAAACCGCTTCAAACCTCCCGCTTTTTTGAAACGTCTGGAATCAAAAAACCCCCCACTTAATTCGAACTAAAAAAAAGTTTTTGCGTCAACAACTAGCACAATGAACTAAAGTTTGTCAAAATCGGTTGAGTAGAACTCGAGATATCTGTGAAGCTCTTTTGAAAAAAGCAATTTCGTGAATACCCCATTTGATGTTTTGTCCCTCTTGCCGAACATTTTTTTGCGTCAGTGCGATTGCTTTTCTGCAATCTTGATGGGTTCATCCTTGTACTGCACAGAGTTGTGGGCTTATGGGTCCAATGGAATATACAATAGCTTCTTTTCTACTTGCAATTTTCTTTTTTTATCACAGTATAATAGTACCTTAAATTTAATGTTAAGATACATAGAGCTCCTATGATGCCCAGCTGTTTGAAAAAAACCGATGGCTCTTGGACAACCTCAAGTGATGAATCACTCAACCGGCTTCTGGATACTCACTTTCCAGGTAGCTCCCAACTCGCGGCCTACTGAAACTGGGACCAAAATTCATGGTCTGATTACGATAGACAAATTGTTAGTCCGGACGGTTACAGAGATCCTCAGATATTATTCTGCCTGTGTTAGAAAATATTATGAGGAGCTGTGTAGAACTTATCCACATTCCACTGTTATGGAGAGAAGTCAATATAGTATTCATTCCCAAAGCTGGAAAATGTTCTCATGTAGTCCCAAAGGACCTCAGACCTATAAGTCTATCATCTTTCCTTCTGAAAACTCTAGAACGACTGATTGATATCCCTATACGAGCTAAAATGGATTCAACACTTCTATCAACGGTTCAACATGCCTACTGTAAAGGAAATTCGGTGGAAACGGCACAATGGTTATTTCCTGGACATAGAGGGACCCTTTAACAACGTGAACACATCCGCAATCACGACTCCGGTGTCAACTCTGCAGGTAGACGACATACTTGGGGAGTTGACCAGTCTCATGCTAAAAAGCAGGATAATCAACTCCAAACTGGGTGAGGCTTTTGCTAAAAGATGCGTCATCAAAGATACGCCGCAAGGCGGTGTCCTCTCTACCCTTCTCTGGAACTTGGTAGTTATAACTGGAAGCGGATGGTAGTAGAGTGATTGCCTATGCAGATGACGTTGCTATAGCTGTCTCATGTAAGCATCTCAATACCATTAAAGAACTCCTTCAAGTAAATCTCAATAGATTAACCCGCTGGGCAGATCGCTGTGTATTGGGAATAAACCCCCATAAAACGGGTCTTGTCCTGTTTTCCAGGAAATACAGAATTCTAATCATAGACCCTCTTTCAATTAACGGTACCGGTTTAATATTTTCCGATACAGCAAAATGTCTGGGTCTCATTTTTAACAGGAAACTAAACTGGAAACCTAGCATTCAAGAAAGAGTCAATAAAGCTACAATATTGACTCTTACTTACGGGGTGGACGTCTGGTGGACGGCCTTAAAAAAAGCAGTCAACTGCATTAAACTAAGCAGAGTCCAAAGAACAGCATGTCTATGCATAAGGGGAGCCTTGCGGTCTACCCCTCTGCGGCATTAGACATTCTGTTTCATTTGACGCCTGGAGTTAGAACAGGAAATTTCGGTATTGAAGCAATGGGGTAACGAGCGAGGCAGAACTTTTTCCAAACCGAGTACGCCAACTAGAAGCAGCGGGTGGCAACCAAACTCGAGGAGGTGCGTTTGCCTTCGTATTTGCTGGTATCATCGCGAATTTGGCGACAGGGCTAGGAAATGCTCACCGCCATCTGATTTTCGTGCGAGAGTAATCAGGCCGGAGGGAAATTAATGGCTCCCTCGCTGGAGACTTGCGAGGGGTTCCATCTTCAGGAAACGGTCGCTTATTTATTTTCGATAATTCAACAAAGATCACTTTTTAATTGATTCGGGAGCCGACATTTCGATTTTGCGCGCTAGGATGGTAAGAGGTAAAATAGTGGACAACTTAAGCTTGCTGTACGCAGCAAATTGCACACCGGTGCAAACTTACGGGCACATTCGCTTGTCTCTCGATTTGGGGCTGCAGCCTTCGTTTCGTTATTCTTTCGTTTTCGCAGAAGTCAGCAAACCCATAGTGGGAGCCGACTTTTTGAGAAATTTTGGATTGTTGGTCAATAATAAAAATCGGAGACTGGTCGATCCGTACACGTCGTTGTGCACACCAGGTGCTGCAGTTAAAGGGGCTACCCCACGGCTCTCAGTGCTGTCAAAAGGCGCAATCGACGCTGACATCTGCAATTTAATCAAAATTTTTAACATCGTGTCCAATCAGAACATTTTCGTTCATCCGGTCTCTCAAAATGCCACGCATCAAATCCTTACAAGCAACCAGCTGACAAACAGAAAACAGCCCAAGCTGAATTAAATTTTTTAGTTGAGCAAGGTATCTGTTACGCAGCCACACAGCTACCTAATCCCACACATTCAAGACTACACGCATCAATAGCACGGTAGAACGGTATTTTCCACAATCAATTTGGTGAGAGCTTGCCACCAGATATCAATCGACCCTAACGACGTTCCCAAAATAGCCATAGCAACGCCTTTTGGGTTATACAAATTCACCAGGATGACATTCGGACTAAGGAACGCTGCTCAGACGTTTCAACATTTTATGCATGGTGTTCTTAGAGACTTGCCGTTCTACTTCGTATACGTCGATGATATCCTGGTGGCTTCAAAGGACAGGTAGCAGCACTTGCTTCTTATAAAAAAGTTATTAACTCGTTTGGAAAATTCGGTCTGGCGGTCAATATAGACAAATGTAGCATCGCTCGGAGCAGTGTGGTCTTTCTAGGACACCTAGTTACAGTAGACGGTTTGAAGCCCTTCCCAGACAGGGTCCAGGCAATTGCAATCCAAGTATAATCGGCCAAATAACATAAGTGAGCTGCGCAGGTTTTTAGGGATGCTGAATTTTTATAGGAGGTTCATTCCGCACGTAGCTGAATCACAGATTGCTTTGGCAACTTATTTAAAGTGCAAAACCAAAGTGGCCAACACTGCGGTCGAGCGCTGCAAGGAAGAGCTCTGCAGATCAGCGGTGCTCTCGTACCCTTCACCTACATCACAGCTATTCCTTTGGGTTGATGACTCGGACTTCGCTGTGCGTGGAGTTTTAGAGCAGAAGGAGCATGGCCTTTATTGACCGCTTTCTTTTTATTCTGCAAAACTCACAGAAGCACAACGCAAGTACAGTGCGTACCATAGGGAGCTGCTGGCGGTTTACCTAGCCATTAAACATTTTAATCACATAGTAGAAGTACAGACCTTTACCATCTTCACCGATCATAAGCCTTTAACGTTCGCCTTCCAGCAATAGCCCTCAAAAGCATCCCCTCGGTAACTGCAGCACTTAGATTTTATAAGGCAGTTTTCTACAAACATCCAGTACATCCCCGGCAAAGAAAATGTAGTGGCCAATACGCTTTCCAGGCGCTAGCTGCGGCACAAACGACCGATTCTGATTCTGAGACAGTCTGCTCAGCTCCGAGTCTTCTCTACGACTTAGGAAAATGTTAATCCCAGGCACAGAGACGTCAATTATTTGTTACGTATCGACAGTGCCCCGGCCGTACGTACGGACGAACGTTTTTGATAAGGTACATGGATTGACCCACCCAGGGCTTAGCGCCTCTGTTAGGATGGTCGCGAAGAAATATGTATGGCCTGCGATGAACCAAGATTGTCGGAAATGGGCACTTATGTGCTCAGCTTGTCAAAAGTCAAAAATTTCCAGACACGTCAGAAGTTCGCCAGGAACATTCTCTCAAGCGTCGAAGCGTTTTGACGAAATACATCACGTCGGGGTCACCAATGTGGGGGTATTCGTCAATGTGCGGATTAAGATAGGCCCGTGGAAGGAAACACCTTATTCGTCTTAGAATTAAATTTTAGTTATTTAGTTTACAAAGCTTCAGACAAGCGTGCCTGCGGTGGAGCCGCCAAAATTGATCTGTCTCAACGTTATTTCAGTTATTTCAATAAAATTTGACGATGATAACTTAACGATAAACGCCGCCACCACTAAGTTGTCTGTTCTGTTCGTTTGGTGTTGTCTGAAGGCGCGATCACATTCCTGCCTCAAAACCATCAGAACAACGTTCCGAAAAGTAATTTTTAATCTATTGAAGAGGAGAGTCGTCGATCCCAAATGCAAGGATTTTTGACAAACTCTGTCATAGAAATATCGAGTGCAAGTATATTGCTTTTGCGAGACTGATGTACTCTTAGGTTCCAATTTTCGGTGAGACATGCCATCAAATCACCAGTGGACCTGTTGCTACGAAAACCATACTACCGGTCATTGAGAAGTTTTCGTGTTTTTAGATATTTCATGAGCTGACAAGTTACCAGCGTTTCCACGACCTTAGAAAGAAAGGAAAGGAAGAAAGTGCAATGGGTCTACAGGAAGAGAGAGAAGTGGATTCGTCTTTTTTAGGGATGGCCTGGACAAATGCTGTTTTCCATCTACTCGGAAAGAGTCCTAAAGAATAGGAGTGATGGAAAAGCTTGCTCAGTGGTTTTGCCAGCGTGGAAGAACATCTCTTCAGAAGAAGGCGAGATATACCATCTGGACTAGCGGATTTGTGAATGTTAATTTGTTCGCGATTTACACAAGAAGGCTCATGAAAGCTGCTTCCGATCATCCATAAGTTTTTCTAACTTTCTTAACCATCGCAGCCGTGATCCTTTACGGTGGAGGGAATTTTCTCATTAGACGTCACTTCATCGAAATCTTTGTATTCTAGCAATACCTCTTGCGTAATGGATCAAATTTTGACGTTTTCTTCCAGTGCTTCCTTAATTTTCCCTTTACAGACCACTGCTGTCGGATCTCCGCCTGCAGAGCGTGTATTTAATGTGTATGTACGAGGTGTGTAGGTGCACATATCGCTTTAATCGAAGGAATCGCATTTCTTAAACCGCTGAATTAAGCACTACGTGGAGTTTTTCATGGACATTTCCTTCTATCTAACCTTATCTGAGTTGATACTACAAAACAGAGGCTAAACTCCAGTCCAGATAACTTTCAAAAATGAACGAATTGATTTTTAATAAATGGCATGTTTCCCATTTCGCTATTATTGACAGGCCAGACCCCAAAACTGTAAATTGAAAAAGTCCCATCACGCTCTAAGCCGATTTAACACCTCAAGTAACGTCTTTCACAGTGTCAAAGCACCCGCCATAAACGACTACAACTTGACGGCAAACTCTCATAAAAAATTCCAACCGCATTTCTGGATAAAAGTTAGGAAAATCGACAAAAAAAAAAAAACACAAAACCAAAAATAGATAAAAAAAGGAGCAGAATACGAGAATACGTACAGAATACGAGGCCAACATAAATGAACGTTGACAACAACAACGCTAAGAACCACAACAACAAACAAAAAGCACAACCACCTGTCTGTCTGTCTGTCTGTCTGTGTCCCATATGTCTGCCTTAATGAAGTGTATGCAACCTGGGTAACAGGTGCTTTGCAGATAAAATGCTAAACAGTCCAACTTCTCTCGCATTTGAGGCTTTCACTGAAGACAAACAAACACCCACCCTCATCGAAGCCTATAAGGCTGCTTTCAGATAAGAACTGCACGAGAAGGGCCAGCATTCCAGTAATCCAATTGAAGTGTGGAAACAAAACCCACCAACTGCCATATGGTTTCATTGGTAAACAAGTGCGCCGTATCCGCACATGCGTACTGTGATGCGCTTTTATCCTGGAAGCTCTGCCCTCAGTTATCTATAAAACCCAGTGGCATCTCTCGGATGAGTTTCAGTTGAATTTTTCATCTCAGTCTAATTGAAATACGAGATACATCCGTGCAAAGGGGGTTAACTCTCAAAGTCTATCTCATCCAAGAAGGTGAATGCCTTCGGACGAGTGTGTGTTGATAAGAGTGCCATTCAGATTCAGATAGTGACAATAAGGATAAGATGAGATATAGCCAGTAGGTGGTTAGCCCTCTTTTATCTGTTCGTATTTGTGCTTCGTACGGTTATTTGGATTTAATTGCGCTTCTTGAGGAGCACCGGTGTACACTTAAGGATTTCTCTTGGGTTCTCCTCAGCCCTGCGGTGATTACTAGTTAATTGCAGAGGAGTTGTTCGTGTGTGTACATATGTGTATGTTCGTCAGTGATATTTTGTTTTTGATTCGTCGTGTGTGCGTGCTTTTTTTTTTTTTTATTTGTCAGTCGATAGAACTCGTATCGGACTGGGTCCGTGGGACCACGACGACGAAATCCGTAATTTTTGTGTGTACTCCTTCTCGTACAGACAGTGACAGTGTCAATTACGCGTGTTTGTTTCCAAAGCTTCATTTGGATATCGGGTATGAGAATATCCAGCGTTAAGGAGTGAAAATTCGATTCGACTTTGAAGTCCTTCGTTGAAGTGGTTGAACGGAGTCATCTTTGGGTCTCCATGACAGTGTGGTGTAAATGAATATTAATCGCTTCTTGTGATAACGAAAGTGTGGAATGCTACAAACAAACAAACAGACGAAACGAAAAGGATAATTTATTGCAGACATTTTGGGATTTGCTGTCGCTGAATGGGCGATGATTGAAGGATGACTAAATAAAAGTAAGTACTCCCGGGTGAGACTTAAGGATGATGAAGAGTCAGTCTTAAATGTTTCTATTTGATCTGACAAGAGAAATGACTTTGTTTGCTCTGCCAATAAGTCCTTTTGTGAATTTTTGGTTTTTCTTTCCTCTGAATCGTATGCCTTAGCAGGATGAGGTGCTATTTTACGAAATTGTATTCTATTTTCTAACTATGAGCATTATTTTGATGGTTGCAAGAAAAGACGGATGCCTCTAGTTGAAACGGTCACATACACATACAATATAGTCTTCATGTCGGTGAGGAGAAGTGTAAGTTTACTGGAGCAGAAAATTGCTTTCAAATAGGATAGGTACTTTCGTGCATACTTATCTAATGCATCTTCCAGTGAACGACACATTATAATAGATTTCACAGTACGGAAATTTAATTAGAGATATCGGACTGTTTCAAAATTGAACGGATTTTGGGAAATACGAGTACCACATGCTTATTCGTCCGTAATGACTGATTTAGAAATCTTACAAAGCAAACCGCCGGGATCGATGAACGATTAACTACATAATTCAAATCAATTTCATATCGACTATAAATCAATATATTTGCGGTTAGGTAATACCTTTCATTTTCGGCTTCGATCGAGTCTGGTATAACTTACACCTAGACTAGACAATTTAAATCGGTAGAATGTGAGATTTTTACGGCCGTAAAATTGCATGACAATGTTAATGGATCGAAGAGATCAGAGAAATAAAAGATGTGTTAGGCAAGTGCCTTTCAAAGATGTGTATTGAAGATGCAATATTGGTTTTAGGTGGCCCTCGTAATGCACACGAACTCAGAATTGTCGATTCTAGGAAAGAAGGGAACTATCGGACTCTACGCGTATGACTAAAGCGTATGATAAATTCCTTGATATTTAAAAAAATCATGTGGGTTCCTCGAGCTTTACTGTTACCCTTAAGCGTTCTGAAACAAGACTTAAGCCTTGAATTAATCGAGCACTTCTTAAGAAGATACGATTAAAACACAAACTTGATAGAAAATGCCACAAACACCCTCTAAATCTGTAGATCCCATAATACTAAATAATGGTAATACCTATAGATCAGTGGCGTCGCGTGTATTATTTAGATGGGTGTGCAATTCGTAAAAATTATATATTTTTTACATATATCAACAAATTACGATTGTGGCAATACATTGCTTGGAAAGACTTCCTATTTATTGTTTTCTCAATCAAAATTTAAAAAAAAGAAGAAATTTCATGAATTTTTTTTCTTATTATAAATAAAACACGTAACAAAAACTTAATAAATTATACTCCATAAAAACTTAATATAAACATAATAAATTACAATTTTTTATAAATTAAATCGATTCTTCGATTTTGTATGGTAAATTCTTCGATTACCTTCTGAACAAAATCAAAACTTTGGCAATTCCGCAAATATGTCAGGAATTCCTTTTCAATTGTAATGGAAGACAACGCAGAAAGCCGGTATTCCCCCATAGTGCTTCTATTCGAAGTTTTTATTCTTTTTAAAGTCGAAAAACTTCTTTCAGTTGTTGCAGTTGTTGGCGGAAGTGTCATGATTAAATGGCAAAGCTTTAAGCATTCCGAAAATGTTTGCTTTAAATTAGTAGATAAAATGAGGTTGGAAATTTCCGTTCCATTTTTTTGCCTATAGCATTCTGAACGATAAAGAACTTTTAGTTCATTTTCCAACTTTAAATAATTAATTTTTAAAAAATTTGCATAGGTTTCCTTAAGAGAACGTAAGAGTTCGATAGGGAACTTAGCATCGTAGGTTGAAAATTTGTCACTATCTAATAACTGTACAAACTTTATGTTTCTCAAATCTTCGTATCGCGCATTTATTTCAAATAAAACTTTTTCGAATATACTCGCATTATTATAGATTTGCTTGAAAAAGTCCTTGTTTTCAGAACGCTTGATTGGCAAACTTCCAAATAAATCGACAGTTTTCTGAAAATTAAATTCGAAGTCCTCATTTTCACTGATTTTTTTTATGAATTCGCTACAGTTCGCAATTTCTTTTATACACTTCTCAATATCCAAGGATTTCTGTTGAAGCAAATTATATAACACATCAGTTTGTGCGAATATAGATGAAAATAAATTTAAAAAGAAAATAGTTTTAAACTCGCTTAAGAACTGTAAGTAACCGCGAGCAGTAACAGATGTATTTTCTCCCCAACTGTGCACTGTATCATCAATTATGTATTCGAACACAGCAATTAAGTTCAATCTTTCTTTTTCAGCTAAATTGAGTAACCGCGAGTTAAAGGACCACTTCACATTACAAACTGATGGAATTTTTTTGTTAAGGTTTTCTTTTAATAAAGTATCTCTCTTTGCTGATGTTGAAAAAAATGATGCTAAACTACTTAAAGTTGCAAAAAACTGCTATGTTTCTTTTACACTTTGAACTGATTTAGAAAGCACTAAATTTAACACATGAGCATTACAGTGGATAAATAGAGCATGACTATATACTTTCTTTATCTGAGCCTGCACTCCATTGATTGGACCAGACATTACAGGTGCACCATCATAGGTCTGAGCAACAAGTTTTGCACCAATATTAAGTTCCTCAATTACATGTAAAACTACTTTCGTAATTGCATCAGCACTTTGGTCATTACTTATATCAAAAAATTTCTAAAAACGTTCTTCACACTCTCCGTTTTCCTTAACGTAACGAACTATTGACGAAAGCTGTGCTTTCCGAGAGATGTCTGTAGTTTCGTCACTGCGACAAACTCGGTTTCCTGAATCTCTCTTTTAATTTCCCTTATCAATACATTACTTACTGATTCAATTAATTCATTTTGAATAGTTGCAGAAGTTCCCTTAAAAAGTGTGGGAGTTTCCAAGAATTGTTTAAATGCTTCATTGTATTTAGCTGTATATTCACATAAGTCTTTACAATTGCCTTTGTTTAACGATTGATTGGATTCATCGTGACCCCTGAATGGCAACTCATGAACAGCCAAAAAAATAGTTGCATCAATTAAAACTTCAAAAGCCCTTCTATTTTTTGACACATTTTCATTAAAACATTGTGCAGAAAATTTTTTTTGATGATCAAATAAATATTCTATTCTAGTTTTTACAAAAGTGTTCAACGACAGAGCATTTGTTATGTGTGAAATGGAAAGTTCGTGCTTTGGGATCTTCTCATGCAAATGGTTCAAATCAGTATAACCAATAGTGCTCCACACTTTTTCTTTTTCATTAGTTTGAAAAATTAAACACGGCCAACAAAATAGTTTATTTCTCTTAACCGACCCCGTCAAACAATCATGTTGTTTATATAAATCGAAATTAAATTTTTGGCGTGTACTCCTTTCCACTTCTTTTGTACGTTGATTTTAGGTTTTCTAAATTTGGTGTAGGCCTACCGGCATCAATGATTGTTTTTTTTTCGTCATACGTATGAGACCTAAACGTTTTTTCTAATAAATTATTCACACGATCTTCAACTTCACTTTCACTCATTGTTATGATCTAATAAATATCTTATTTTCTTCAAAATTCAATTTAGAAAAACAAACTTCGCATAAAAAAGCAAAAACACAGTACGAAACTGTAACTACTTGAAAGATAATACTTAAACGAAAAGTAGAGTTCATTCATTCATAATTCTCTCGTGCATTGCTTTTTTTCGCACGAGCTCGATGTAATGCATTGCATATTTGACCAATGAGCTAAGACGCTTTACGGAAACAAAGCAAAAGAACAGATACACAAGAAAAGAAAATAGGAATACAGCCCGTACACAGAAAACTGTCGCACGAGTTCACTACAAATTCATCAAAGTAAAGATTTTATGTAGGTATGTCGTGCAGGTGACGAATTACGATGGGGATGGATACTGCGAAAATCTCATAGGTACATATACATTTATAGTTTGGACTTTGGAGTTGGATGAACTTATTCGATAAAATCAACGGAATACGTGCACAGCAAGATTTCGTGCGAGTTTATTTTTTTTAGTTTCTCAACGATGATTTTGAAAGAAAAATTATAGGAATTAGGATTATGAATATGGTTTAGGCTAAGTGATGGAGGTGTTATGGGTTGTGTAATTGTGCATATTTTCGTTAGATCAGGTTGTGCAATGCACACCTTGCACACCCTGACGAGACGCCACTGCTATAGATGTTACAGATCCTACGAGTGTAGCCAATGAATTTAGTCATTACTTTGCATCATGGAATTTCATGTGAATTTTTGAATTTGTTTCAACCTTGTCACTGTTGCACCAATTCTGAGTGGTCTGAAACTCCCAGGAATAGCGTTTTTTTTTCAGCCTATAACGGGTTTTGAGCTTTTAAATATCATAAATTCGTTAAAGAACTCGCATTCGTGTGGTGCAGATAGAATCTTCAACATTATGCTTAGGAGAACTGCGTTAAACATTGTTGATATCTTAGTACACTTATGTAACTTGAGTATTACATCTGGAGTTTTCCCCGAGGGTGCAGAAAAGAAAGAACGAATTACAGACCAATATCCCTACTGTCTTCGATCTCAAAGAAAAGAATTTAATCTTACCTTAACAGAATGTGCTTCTTTAGCCCTATGCAGTTTGGCTTTAGAGAAAGTCTTTCCACTGAGAATGCTCTTTTAGACTTCTGCTCACTTATATACAAAGGACTGGATGACAAAAAATGCTGTGCTAGATTCTTTGTTGACATAATACAAGCTTTTCACATGGTAAATCACAACGTCCTGCTAAATAAACTAAAAACTATGGGCTTTCGTGGAAACATCTTCAATTCGTTTGTGACTTATCTAAAAGACATAATACAAAAAGTCAAAATTGGAAATCATTTTAGTATCATGCAAGCTTCCAATGTAGGTGTTCCCCAGGGATCCGTATTAGGGCCAATTTTGTTCCTTATATATATAAACTCTTTGCGTAAGCTGCCATTCAAGGGAAATATTAGTGCATTTGCAGATGATCTTGCAATTGGTTTCTGCTCAGTTAGTCCGTTAGATTTGCTAGCTAATATAAGCCATGACATCCACTTATTAAGATTATGGTTTGCCAATCACAGGCTTATTATTATCAGTAAAATTAAAATAGTGGTTTTCAATCTGAATACGCAATAACCACCAGTTATTGACATCACTTTTCATGCAGTTGATTTTCGTAGATACAATTTAGCTGTCGCTGAGTGATCACCTTTTCGCGTTATCTATCGCCTTAGGAGATACTGTCTGTCATGGCATGATCTATTATAATCTATTATGGCATATTTCATTCAAAGTTGCAGTATGGAATTACATGGAATTACATGAAATGAAATGTGCTATAAGAAATGTTTGCAAAACTAGTCGCCTGACTCACTCCATGGATTTATTCAAAAGCTTACAAATTTTACAATTGAAACCTTTATACTTTTATAAAGTTTTATTAGAGGTGGTTATATGCAAAGTCCAATATCTGACATGCATAATTTAAGAAGCTGTACAGTCGAATGATTTTCCGACTGCTCCTTGGGAAAATTTTTCTACGGATTTTGACGCAATAAAATTTCCTCGGATGAATATCTTTCGCGAAGTTCGATGTCTAGAAAAACCCGAAAAAAACGAATATCCTTGCTAAAAATTGTGCGAAAAAGAGACTTGGCTATAAGTATAGACAACTTGCAAAATATTGCAGAGACGACGAAACGAGTGAACAATTTAAAATAGCTTTGTTGCTCCGTTAGTGCCAACGTCAAGAATGATTTTCTATTCATGTAAAATTTATAATGTGAGCTGTTTAGTACACACGGTATTACATTTTAGTATAGGGTTTTAAAATAAGGACTTGACAACTTTTTTTTAAATAAAACGCAAACCGTTTGAGATATTTCAAAAACTTTATTATCGGCTTGAAGTACAATCAAAAAATTTATGAATGGAACTTGACTTCATTCATATGGCCACCGCAGGCACGTTTGCAGCGGTCGATTGGTTGGCCACAATTTTCAACGACTCGACCAAACATTTCGGCCCAAACGGGTCGAATGTGAGATTTTTACGGCCGTAAAATTGCATGACAATGTTAATGGATCGAAGAGATCAGAGAAATAAAAGATGTGTTACGCAACTGTTTTACAAAGGTGCCGGACTTGTGTATTGAAGATGCAATATTGGTTTTAGGTGGCCTTCGTGATGCACACGAACTCAGAATTGGTGATTACATATCGAAGTCACCGTAGAAAAGAAGGGAACTATCGGACTCTACGCGTATGACTAAAGCGTATGATAAATTCCTTGATATTTTTAAAAATCATGTGAGTTCCTCGAGCCTTACCGTTACACTTAAGCGTTTTGAAACAAGACTTAAACCTTGGATTAATCGAGCACTTCTTAACCCGGGATTCGTCGCTAAGCTTTACCGAACCCAAAGGGTCGCTATCGGGTGGAAATTACCACACCATTCATAGCTCCCTTTTTAATAAATATGGATATTAATATCAATATTTTTGTTGTTAAATAATTCAGTATTTTTCTTTGGAAACATGCAAAATGAGATCAAATATCATGATAAGACACGTAGCTCTTATAAACTATCAAAAATAAATTGTACTGTTGCGTGTTCGCGACGATAACAAAACTTTTTAATTATAAAATAAAAAGATTTCTGCAAAATATTTGGATTATTTTGTCTTTATTGTAATGATCGCAACTCCAATGTGCACTTGTTGGAAGAAGAAGAAGGAAGACAGAAGGAAAAAGTCACTTTTCATTTTTTTTTCATTTATTTCATTTAAATGGTTTGTACATTAAGATATTATCTTTTTTAGTACTTAGTGTATTAATCCCAGATGTATAAATTTATTACAAATTTAAGACTTATATATATAAACATTATGGAGAAATAGGAAGAAGGGGATAGGTTTAGTTTTGTTGTGTGGAGAAATGTAGGAGGATTGCACTTTTAAAATTGCGGGGATTTGATATTGATCTTAAATGTGAGGGCAAGGAGTTCCATAGCCTCACAGTGTGAATGAAAAATAAGCGCGAAGAGTTAAGAAAATTACAGCGGTAGGGTATTAAGCTGGTGGTTCTTGAGGAGCGAGTGAAATTAAGCCTGCTATACAAATAAGACGGACTTTGATTGTTAATAATTTTGTGTAAGAATATACAGTTTCTAGCATTGATATACTGCTGCAAATTACAACCTAGAAAATCCCTAGAGTATTCGGAGATATGCTCATACCTACGAATGCCATAAATGTAACGCACCGCATCATTAAAAGCTATTTGTAATTTACGCTGAGATAATGAGTCAAGACTACTATATACGACCTCAGCATATGTTATGAGAAGTAATATTAACGGTGATACCAGCTTTCGTCGTGTTTGAATCGGAGTGAAATATGTGCTAAACCATAGCTTGCGAAGGCATCCGTAGATACGACCAATGACCACGTTGGTGTGATTGTGACCAGATAGATCTCGAGTTATTGTAAAGCCAAGACTAGTGGTTGATTCTACGACTTTGATTTTATTATTATTAAGATATAAGTCAGGAGGAAGATTTGTATTGAATTTTTTCTTCGATATTGGAATTACTTGAGATTTTGCCGGATTTAGTAGCAACCCATTTGACACTGACCAAGAATATATGCGTTTTAAATCATCGTTAATGAGAAAAGCGAGTTATTTAAGGTTGGAGTACGGTTTCGCTAGGTGTAGTTGAACATCATCTGCATATAGGTGTACTGAAGAGTGTCTGCACACTGATGGCAGGTCATTTATGAACATGCAGAAGAGAATCGGTCCCAATATTGAGCCCTGTGGCACACCTTGTTTGATTTACACTAATGAAGAACTACGTTCACCCGACACAACCCTTTGCGACCTACCGGAAAGAAAGCTACTCAGTAATTTCACTGCCCCTACACTAAATCCAAAATTGTTCTTTAGCTTCCAGCACGAAATTTTATGATTTACTTTATCGAAGGCCTTCGAGAAATTTAGCAGACAAAGAAATGAAACATGACCTCTGTCAAAATCTTGTCTTATTTCTTCAAGTAAATTGACCATGGCTGTGGAACAGCTGTGGTTAGCTCTAAAACCTGATTGCTGTGCAATCAGCAACTTGTTGAATGACAGGTGCTTCGTAATTTGTTTTGCTATTATTTTCTCGAAAGCCTTGGACAAGCAGGGTAGGATGTTAATTGGCCTAAAATCGGCAGGAGATGCTGGATAGGTTGTCTTTGCGATTGGCAAAACTCTTGCAATTTTCCAGAACTGAGGAAACGTTGATGTTGTTATGCACCAGCTGATTACATGTGTGAGATGAGGTACAATTTGCGGTAAGATAGGTTTAATAAAGCGTACAGGTACGCCATCTTCACCTATACAGTCAGATTTGATAGCTGTTACGGATTGGATAATTTCGTCTTCAGTGACCACTACAAAATCTTGTCTTGGCAGCGAGTGCACTACTTCCTCAGTCTGACTAAAATCAAATTCATTTATACTGGAATCATTTCCCAGAACACATTTCGAGAACACATTTAGAGGTATCGTTACTACTAGATATACCAATTTTACGCAGGTTACTCCAAAGTTTCTTTGCAGGGAGGGATATATTTAGTTTAGATGTGAAATAGTCTTTTTTTGAAGTGCGCACAGTTAAGGTGGCGTAGTTACGTGCCGCTTTGTACGAAGACCATTTATCATTAGATGGTCTATGCTTCCACTTACTATACAATTTGTTTCTTCTTCTAATTGAGCAAACCACTTCAGACGTAAACCATGGACATGCTCTGTTTTGTATTTTGACCGTTTTAGTTGGTACACATTGATCAAACAATTGTGATAAAATAGCTTGAAGCAATTTTACTTTTTCATTCGGATCAGCCATTAAGCGGCATTGCTCCCAAGGGACTGAAAAAGTAGCAATTTGGAGGGCATTTAAGTCGATGGAATTGAAATCTTTAAACGTGAAGGTATCTAGTATAACAGTTTTAGACAAATTCACATCATAGGTACAGAAAAGAAGATCATGGTCAGAAACATCAAACGATAGTTGGTCAAACAGTAGAACAAACGACGGATTAGAAACAACAAATACATCAAGAAGACTGGGTAAACAATTATCAGCAAAACGTGTAGGGTAAGTAGTATTTACTATTTCCATCCCTACCGAAGAAACTAAATCCTTCATTTGAAAGGCAAGCGAGTCATTCTTTATTAAGTTGGTGTTAAAGTCACCGCAGATGATTATGTGCTGATAGAGTGCACAGTATTTAGAGAACACTGAGAAGAAAGGCACAGGGGAGCAGTGTCTATTGTTACAGTACGCACATGCAACTACACATTTGGTATTGCAGTCGCGTATTTCAGTTATAATGTATTCAATTCCATTGCCACTAGACTTAGTGATAGTTTTACATTTTAGATCCGATTTACAATAAATCACTACCGCGCCACCCGTTGTATCAGTAAATCTATCATTCCTAAAAATTTCAAAATTTGGTATCTTATAAGAAAAATCAGGTACGTTCGGCTTAAACCAGGTTTCAGTTACACAAATAACATCAATCAATAACAATCAATAACAACAAGAGAACAAGTATTTTAAATAGTCTAATTTGCTGTCGTTTAAACTACGCGCATTTAAATAATAAGTCCCTCAAAACTCTTGGATAGAACATTTACCATAGTGTGCGTCGATTTATCATTCACACTGTATTGGTTTCTTGACCTTGTGATATCCATTATAGAAGAAATAAAAAGAAAAAAGTGCAATGCAACTAGGGAAGAGGAGAAGAATTGGGCAGCGGTTTAATGAAGAAGGGAGGGGAGAAAACCAGAGGAATAAAGACAACAGAATTACAGTAGATGCATAGGCTTACGTATAATTTGTAGAAAATATTCATTGATGCGTCGCAGCAGCAGCAAGCAGATCTTCGCAGCTTTCAATTAGAAAGCTTTTTTCATTCGCCAACTTCTTAACATACACAGATCCACGTTTTGTGTACACAGCAAACAGTTGTTTCTTTCATCTGAGACCAAGAGCGCTTTTCAGGAGAAACCGTGTTTGTCTCGTTAGGCTCTCATTTAGATAACAGCTGTTGTCCGCTTCTATGCCCAGATCTTGAAGACGTAGTTCAGTCATGTCTTGTTTGCGGTAGTTCGCTGCTGACATCAGAACGGCGTTTCTCTCTTGCGAATTGCTGAATTTTAACACAATAGGAGATGCTGCGGTGTTATTGTTGTTGTTGTTGCGTGTTTTTGTACGGAAAACGTTTTGTAAGACAGGTGGCTTACAGTCAATGGTGTGACAGGTTAGGTTAGGTTAGGTTAGGTAAGAGTGGCTGTTGGAAATACCAACCCACTTAGGCCTATTGGCCCATTGTGATGCCACGTGGATCTATGATCTTCTTACTACTGGAACCAGTTTGAGCTTTTAATAAAGCGTAGGAGACTGTTAACGTCTATTTTTTCTAGATCGTTTAGGTCGTTGTAGAAGAAAGCTCCTAGGTGAAGCTTCCTTCTCTGAGAGAGAGCTGGGCATGTGCAGAGTAGGTGGGGGATTGTCTCCTCCTCTTCCTCGTAAATGCAGCTTCTACAAAAATCGTTAGTAAAAGCGCCAAGCCTTCTTGCGTGCTTGCCTATGAGGCAGTGTCCGGTTATGACACCTATTATGGCGCTGAGATGTTTCCTATCTAAAAGGATCAGACACTTAGATCGACTCAGATCCAGCCTTGGCCAGATCTGTTTGGTCGCTAGACATGTTTGTCCAGCAGTCCACCTAAGGTCCGTTCTTTTATTGGCATCTAGCTTTAGTGTTAGTTTGCACGTAGCGATTGGTATACCTATACTACCTTTGTCCGGTAGGATAGGTAGAGTGGTTCCAATTTTGGCGAGTTCATCGGCTCTGCAGTTCCCTGGAATGTCTCTGTGGCCCGGCACCCAACAGAGGTGAATGTTGAACTGCTCTGCCATCTCCATGAGAGATGATCGGCATTCAAGGGCAGTTTTAGAACACAATGAGACCGAGTCCAGGGATTTGATGGCGGCCTGACTATCCGAAAATATGCGGATATCCTTTGCAGATATCACGTTTTTCTTCAGCCAGGACAGAGCTTCTTTAATCGCCAAAATTTCCGCCTGGAACACGCTACAGTGATTTGGAAGGCGGAAAGAGAGGCTTAGGTTAAGCTTATCTGAGAAAACACCGCCACCAACTCCGCTATCGGTTTTAGATCCATCTGTGTAGAGATGGATTGACTTGTCCTCCATGAAAGCATCCTCCTCCCAGAATGATCTAGAGGGGAAGCTTACATGGAAGTTTTTGTCAAACCAAAGTTCAGGTATGGTGTAATAGGTGTTCTCTGTGAGGATTCCTAATGTATTAAGAATGTTGGCGTGGCCAAATGAATTATTTGTCCACTGTTTAGTCGCTTTAAGGCGAATAGCTGCAGTCGCAGCTACTTGCTTGCTAAAAATGTCGAGGGGTGTCAAGTGAAGCAGAATATCTAATGCCGCAGAGGGGGTAGACCGCAAGGCTCCGCTTGTGCATAGACATGCTGTTCTTTGGACTCTGCTTAGTTTAGTGCAGTTGACTGCATTTTCCAAGGCCGTCCACCAGACAACCACCCCGTAAGTGAGTATCGGTCTTATGACCGAGATGTATAGCCAGTGGGTTATGCGAGGTTGAAGGCCCCATTTGTTCCCAATGGCTTTCTTGCAAGAGAATAAAGCTATTGTAGCTTTATTGACTCTTTCTTGAATGTTAGGTTTCCAGTTTAGTTTCCTGTCAAAAATCAGACCCAGATATTTTGCTGTATCGGAGAAAGCTAAACTGGTACCGTTTATTGAAGGAGGGTCTATGATTGGAATTTTATATTTCCTAGAAAAGAGGACAAGATCAGTTTTATGGGGGTTTATTCCCAATCCACAGCGATCTGCCCAGCAGGTTAATCTGTTAAGATTTACTTGGAGGAGTTCTTTAATGGTATTTAAATGTTTTCCTGAGACGGCTATGGCAACGGCTATGGTGTGACAGAGTCGATTAAATAAACTTTTAAGGTTCTCATTTGGGTGTTCAGGTACTCCGAAGAGCACTGCATCACACGCTACTTCTTTCCTTTCCAGAGCATCACATCGCCGTTGAAGAGCCACGATTTCTGCACTGTGCGATTGCATAGCTGTGTTGGTGTTGTCTTCAAATATGTCGATGCGCTCAACTGTGCTGGTGATTTTGATTTTTTTGTTTTGTTGTTGTTAAGATGTTCCTCTAGGATTTTGACGGTAAGAGGACTATTGTCACTATTCGGCTGTTTTACTGCAGGTGAAGATGATTGTGTGGGTGGTGGAGGTGTTGATGTCAGACCTCTTGATGAGATAACTCTTGAGCGTAGGTTCGGAGCAGACATGGTTTGTTCTTAAGAGAATTGCCTTTGGGTGGTAGTAGTGCAAGAAAAATGTCGGCAGTAGCAATATACTTTTTTATAAAATAATATACTTTTTTGCAAAACACTGGCCGATGTAGGGTTTTTTGTTCCTAGTTTATTTGTCGGATTTGCACACCGTATTTGCTCACTTTAACTGGACGATAAGAAAAACGCGTCTATTCGTGCTTACTCAGCATCGGTATGATCTTCTTCTCGACAAGTGTCAAAATCCAAAAAAAAAACTGATTTAACAAAATAGTGGCATATAAAAGACTTCTTTACCGACACTAATACACCTATTACATCTGCATAGAGCAATGCGTAGTCTGATTTTCCGTAACACTACAGCCTTGGTTGAAAGTGTGGCTGTCCCTAGCCACTTTGGGGACATTTGAAACACGCAAGGCGATCTCGATGCACCACAATCGACTTCCTGCTTCCTTCTTTCGTAATTCGGTAAAGAACGTCACCAAGTCGCTCTCAACACCATAGGGCCCCTCCCAATGGTCCAAGAATGGTCCAAGAATGTCCACTGCCACTCGTTCAAACGGTGCTCCAACATAGACCGGCTGTAATGGTGCCCGGGATTTTATTTTGTTTCGCTTCTGGCAAATAGCGCACCCATTGCAAAACCTTTCAAAATCCCTTGAACATCCGACCCAGTAATAACGTTGCTTGAGCTTAGCCAAGGTTTTGTGCACACCAAAGTGTCCGCCGGTCAGACTGTCATAATTTCATAATTTCCAGCTGGAAAGACACGGGAATGATTATTTGATAAGCCTTACTAGATGTGGTGCTGATGCGGCGGTGTAATATGCCATATCGATACTCCAGCATTTCGAACATACCCCAGTATGCTTTGAGATTGGGGCTAAGTGCGCGGACTTCCTCAAATTTTGGGTCGTTGATTTTGTTGCACCTACCCTTTGACAATGGAAATTTCGTGGTCTGCTGACTGCTCCACTGCCATATCTTCCAAAACGACTGTAGTTCGAATCAATAGTTCATCTTTCTTCTCTAACCTGATACAGTGGTAACAGTTGTACTCTTCGCAAGGACGGCGAGAAAGAGCATCCGCATTTTTGTGTTTGCATCCCGGTCGGTGTTCCACAGAAAAATCGAACTATTGCAATCGCTCTAACCAGCGAGCCATCTGACCTTCCGGTTCCCGAAAGTTTATGAGCCAACGCAAAGAACTGTGGTCCGTTCTGAGTAAAAAATGTCTCCCTAGTAAATAAGATTGAAAATGATTGGTAGCTTTGACCACGGCTAACAGTTCCTTCCTAGTGACACAATAATTTCTTTCGGGCTTTGTAAAAGTTTTGCTGTAGTATTCGATGACTTTTTCTCGTACCTTCTGAAGCTGTGACAAAATAGCTCCACAGCCAAAATGACTGGCATCTGTATCCAAGATAAATTCGTCATTTTCAGTCGGTTGTGACAAAATCGGTGTGTTGACTAATATCAGCTTTAATTGGGCGAATGAGTGTTCACAGTATTCAGTCCACTCGAAGGAACTTCTTTTCTCAATTAATTTTGTTAAAGGTCTCGCTATGTCAGAAAAATTCTTAATAAAGCGGCGATAATATGCACAAAGTCCTAAAAAGGACTGAATTTCAGTTTTATTATGTGGTTTTGGCCACTTCTGCACTCTTTCGACACGATATGTCCCAAAAATCGGACCTCTTGTTTCGCTAAGCAGCATTTTTCAGGATTTAGACACAGCCCAGCGCTTTTTAAACGTTCAAAAACCGTTTCCAAATGTCTTAATAAATCGGCGAATGTTCGGCCGTGAATGATTACATCATCCAAATATACTAGGCATACTGTATGCGGAAGTCCCTCCAGAACAGCATCCATCAGCCTTTGGAAGGTGGCAGGAGCGTTGATCAGCCCAAAAGGCATAACATTAAACTCGCACAAACCAGTTCCGATGGAAAACACCGTCCTTTCCTTATCCTGTGGGTCTAGTTCCATTTGCCAGTAGCCTGAGCGTAGATCTAGAGTGGAAAACCAGGACGACCCTCCGAATGCTTCCAGAGTCAAGTCGATTCTAGGTAATGGGTATGAATCTTTCTTTGTTACCTCATTGAGTCTTCGGTAGTCGACACAAAAGCGAAGCGATCCGTCCTTCTTTTGTACAAGAACCACCGGTGAACTCCAAGAACTTCTGGAGCACTGAACAATGTTTTGTTGTTGCATATTCTCTAGTATGCGATAGGCTTCGTTCCTTCGACTGATGGGTAACTTTCTAGGAGGCTGTTTAATCGGTGTTGCGTTTTGAGTATCAATACGGTGTTGAGTGAGCGAAATCCGGCCAAGTAATCCTGAAAAAAGTTTAATGTTTCGAGAAATTAAAGAGGTTAAACTTATCTTTTCCTCCGTTGTCAAGTGGGAAGTAGTTTTTCGATCATCTCTTTGAGGCTGAGGGGCAATTCTGTTTCAATTTCCCCGTTTCTCCGTTTTCGACGGCTCGGCAACAGAATAGTTTCGGCTGAGTTTCCGTCTGAATAATTAGGTCATCCTCCTTCAACACGACTGCCCGATCTGATGTGTTTGTGATTCGCAATGAAATGAATTTAAGAAAATTGCTGGTTAGGAAAGAACACCTTAACGTAGAGAATTTCCTCTTCGGGTACCGATGTTGCTAGACGCAGTCAACACTCAGAAAATGCATCAATATTGGTGTTTGCTTTTCTAGCGAATCCCTTCAACGAAATAATTTCCCCGTCCAATTGCAAGGGTAGGTTTTGAAGATCAATTTTGGTTGGGCATTTTTGTAGCACGTCTAGGCCCACGATGCAGTCGTCGGTTATTTCGGCTATGTATACTGGTAGATGGAATTGGTGTTATCCAATTTGAAGCAAAACTTGCAAAACACCTGTCACTGGTGTCGTCTCGCCGGTGGCCGTCTGTATAATTGCTTGCGAAGAAGATATCGCCGGGCTGGTGACCATCTGCCGGACAAGACTAGGATGGATGATAATACGGGTAGCGCTTGTATCGAGGATGCCTCGACAGGAAACATTGTTAATGTTGACTGGTAAAAACAAATTAGTTGGGTTGTTGGTCGAGCGGATATATAACATTTCTGATGGAGAGGCTGTCAATGTCGTCCCTAACTCCGCCTCTTGTGAGTTAGGGCTTGCTGGTTTTCCTTCACAGGGGAAGATTTTAAATTAACAGCACGTGGACCCAATTGTGCTGTTTCGACATCAAAGATAACGGTCAAACCTTCTGAATTCACTGCGTGGTATATATACAACTTCGCAATTATCATCACGTTTCACAAAACCATATCCAGTCCGGTGAATAAATTTGATGGTTCCCAAGACATTTTTCTTTCTCCCCCGATGTATTTTGTTGGGAGCATTTTGTGGACTTTTTATTGGCAGTTTATGCTCCTCTAAAGTACCTGAGGCCCGTTTCCCGATGCCGCATTATCATTGGTTTGGTAGAAATCTACTCTGCAACACGTATTGGACGACGGCTCTGCCGAGTTGCTATTAAGTTCGCTTCTGCTCGCATGGCCAAGGACAACGCCAATTCTAATGATTTGGGTGCAGAATCGCGCACACGTTGCTCAATGTCGACATCGAAAATACCGTCGATGAACTGGCCCAGTGCAATTCGATTTTTAGGATGTTCCGGGCAAAGGTTTCTCTTGGTTTTTGAACTCGTCCTCGAAGTTGCGAATGCGCAGTTGCCTGTTCGAATTCATCACCAAATCGCCGCCTAAGCAAAGTTTCCAATTTGGCGAAGTCGTCTCGGATTTCGGTGGGTAATATTTCAAAGTAAACTAACGCAGTTCCACGAACGTAAGGTGCTAAGTACAGCACTTTTAAATTTCCCGTCCATCCATTAACTCTTGCTACAGTTTCAAAATGTAGATAATAAGTTCGCCAAGGTGTCTTCCCATCGAATTCCCGTGGTTTAACTGTTACATTGGACAACGGAGCTGTACCGTCTACAGTTGGTTGGTGAAGCTCTTTTCCCGCTCTTTTCCAATTAGTAGAAGTATTGGGATTTATCGGGACATACGTAGAATGCATCACAGGTGCCGCTGATGGGTCAACTTCTAAATAATCATCGGTTGCTGGTGGAGAAACTTCTATGTCGGGACCTAAAACGGGAGAAGGAAGGTTAGCAAGTTCTTCTACGCGTGTAATAAAAAAATCCTGTTGAGTGGTTTCCAGTTTTCCCAATCGAGGTGTTACATCGGCTATAGACTGGTGTAGTACTTCTATTCGTGATGCTTGGGCAGTCAGAAGTTTTGACTGAATTTCCAACTTCTCCAACACTAACTTTAATTGCTCTGCGTCCATGTGATTGCGTGGAAATAAATTAAAACTCGGTTGTTGAGTTGATCGAGACCCCACCTCTGACACCAATTGTTGCGTGTTCGCGACGATAACAAAACTTTTTAATTTTAAAATAAAAAGATTTCTGCAAAATATTTGGATTATTTTGTCTTTATTTTAATGATCGCAACTCCAATGTGCACTTGTTGGAAGAAGAAGAAGGAAGACAGAAGGAAAAAGTCACTTCTTCTCGACAAGTGTCAAAATCCAAAAATAGTGGCATATAAAAGACTTCTTTACCGACACTAATACACCTATTACATCTACATAGAGAAATGCGTAGTCTGATTTTCCGTAACAGTACGTTTATCACAAGAATTTTTGTGATATATGGAGATCAAAAATTACCTCAAAAAACTAGACAGTTAGTTTTTATGTTTCGACCTATTATAATTAATTATTCTTCGCTTTTTGGCAACAACTGCCACAGATAGGTATTCTTTTATGACACATTTCGCAAGCTGTCTTTGTTTTCCGGTCTTTCCTCCAGTTGCAATCTTCACATCGAGACATGCATGAATTTGGTCGGGACCTTGAGGAAATTGATATATTGTCTGCGTTGTTTTTGTCTAAACCTAATACAAACTTGATTTTAGCTCTTATGGACTGTGGCAAATTAACAATTTGTAATCTGCGGTGTATTAGAGGCATCACTAAACTCTTGGTCAATTCTTTCAACTCGTCCCGTCTTGGGCCAATTGAAGCTCCTGACTGTTCCTTACTACCTTTGACAATAACGTAGCGATTGATACCCCCGATGCTGAGAAGTCCATAAAATATTACTAAATTCCATCTTTTACTTCCACGTGACATGGAGTAAGTTCCACACAGCTCATCAACGACATCGACACCGCATTTACTTCGATTGTAATCAAGAATCATTTCCGGTTTTTTGCTTCTCCAGAATCTTTTTTACCATCATAGTGCATAGTAGAAGCAAGCAACACGGCTTTCTTTTTCTTTGGCACATATGAGACCAAAGTGCAATCTTTTTGAAACCCGAATATAGAGCTGGATACATCTCGAACTTGGGTGGTTGAAAACATTGGACGAATTTCAGCTTTATTTTTTTTTTTCAAAGTTTCCAACGCAGTAAGACCAAAATCTTTCAGGCCCATCGTTTTGTCCGACATAAACCTCCATGTTTCCCGTGTAAAAAGTTTGTGCATCAGCCATAGCAAAGATTTTTATACCACTTTTTCCAGGTTTGCTAGGAATGTACTCGTATTGCCTAGATGGGCAACGTCCACGAAACTTCTTCAGTTTTTCGTCAATGGAGACGAATGGTGACATTTTCTCCAAATGAATAATGCTTTTTTATATTGTCATTGAAATCCTCGAAAATCTATCAAAGAGGTGCAAATTTATCCTCTGATAGCCGCTCTCCACGTGTGTGAATATTATCGAAACGTATACATTTCAGTAAGAAATGAAATCTTTGACGTTGCAACCGCTACCATCTGTTGCCCAGATATCTTTTGTGTTGAGGTGCGAGTGTCGCATTCGGCCACAAAAGTATAATAATCCAAACAGAGCTCGCAGTTCCACAATATCCAAAACTTTTCAATCCCGATCTCGTGAATAACTACCTGAGACATACTTTCAATAAAAATATTCGTAAAATCGACTATTTTTTGCAGATATTCATCCGGAAAAAAAGGTTCCAAGCTTCTAAAATGGTGAAACAATCTTTCGTCTCGTACGTACATTCTGTGGTGGTTGTTGTAAAAGCCATTGCGGTCTTTCATTTCGGCTAATGAATTTTCCACTCCTACTATAAAGGGTCCGCCATCTAACGTTTTTTTTTTTTTCAACTAGTGCTTATTTCATGAATGGTAACACTTAGCTCATGTCTGATTTGACAGATAATTAGTTTTATCCTTCCGCTGAACGAATATTGTTGTGTATATGCTTGAACAATGCTCGGAAATATTGCGACATTACTTTGAAAATCATGCTAATGTTGCAGAATGTGTGCGAAAATTTCGTACGGATTTTGGAAGAAGAGAAGCACCGTCAGCTCCGTATGTTCGTTATCTTGTGAAAAAAGTGAAAGAAACTGGCATCCTCATCGATAAACCAAAGCGTGAAAAGCCAAAAACAGCGCGTACACCCGAGAATATTGCTGCTGTGGTAGAAAGTGTGCGTGAAGCGCCATCAACATCAATTCACCGTCGTTCTCAACAATTGAACATTTCGGAGACATCATTGAGACGAATTTTGCATAAAGATCTTGGTATGACGCCATACAAAGTCCAAATGGTTCAGGAGTTGAAGCCAACAGACCATCCAATGCGTTTTCGCTTCGCTAAGTGGGCCTGCGATCGACTTAGAGAAGATGCCGATTTTGCCAAAAAAAAATCATCTTTTCAGATGAAGCTCATTTTGATCTTGGCGGGTATGTAAACAAGCAAAATTCGCATTTGGGGCACGCATACATTGAAAAGCCGATACACCCAAAACGAGTCACTGTTTGGTGCGGATTTTGGTCCAGAGGCATAATTGGGCCATTTTTCTTCGAAAATGAGCAAGGAGTGGCCGTTAAAGTCAATGGCGATCATTATCGGGCCATGTTGAACGAATTTTTGTTCACAAAAATTGAAGAGGAGGATATTGGCAATATTTGGTTTCAACAGGACGGCGCTACGTGCCACACAGCCGAAGCTACACTCGATGTTTTGCGCCCTGTTTTTGGAGATCGCATTATCAGCCGCAGAGCTGATGTCGTTTGGCCACCTCGGTGCTGCGATTTGACACCGTTGGACTATTATTTGTGGGGTGCCGTAAAAGATAAGTGTTACGCCGACAAGAGAGACAATTAACGCTTTAAAGGACAATATTCGTGAAGCCATTGGTGAAATACAGTTGCACACAATCGATAATGTGCTTAAAAATTGGACCGATCGTGTAGGCTACTGCATGGCCAGCCGAGGTAGCCATTTGAATGAAATTATTTTCCATTATTAACCGGAAGGATAAAACTAATTATCTGTCAAATCAGACATGAGATAAGTGTTACCATTCACGAAATAAGCACTAGTTAAAAAAAAACGTTAGATGGCGGACCCTTTATATGGCGGTTTCGTCAGGCGCTGATCTGGAAAATTCATTCCGTAAACTCAATCTTTTTCCTTCAACCTTTGTTCGATCTATTTTTGAATACGCTACGCAAGTTTGATCATCTTACTACAGCACCTGCATTGTTCGGATAAAAGCTGTACAAGGCGGGTTTCTCTGATTCGCTTTACGGAGACATCCCTGGACTGACACTTTAAACTAACTACCAGTTTTCCAGTTGAAACTTATAGACTTACAGCCTTACAGACCCTCCTATACTCCAAAAATTTACTGATATACCCTTTTTTTTCTCTTGGAAGAAAGCAATCAGACAAAGACCTAGTCAATTGTACTCCTAGTACGTTCCTTTTACTGTAATCCTCAGTTTTTCATAAAAAGAAGACTATTCACTTCTGTGGTGGGTCATCAGCATCGAGTATTTGCAACCTGATGCGGTGTCGTAATTTTTTTCCGAGCAAGTGTCTCTTATGCCCACCACACTTAAAGACCCCGTCACGACGCCAAGTCTTTCCTGTTGAGGGACAGCAGGAAAGTCGTTAACATCTTAGCAATTATGCTATTTGCAGTTATGCTCATATGAAACCCAACATTCAATAGAAACCCTTACCGAGGACTCAGGCATTCCTATCGCAAGTTTGGGTCCTGAAGAACTTTCCTCCGAGCCTAGCCTACTAAGTTAATCGACGATTTCATTTTCCGTGATCCCAATTTAATTTGGGATTCAAACAAGACTTAGTGAATTCAGCCCTCCGACTGCATTGAGTGAAGCCTTGCTTTCTCGCTACCACCAGCTTGGTAGTCGTAAGGCAAGCTCTACTTCGCTGCCGCTACAAATACAAATGCTACGGCCTTCCTTCCATTCTTCACAATGTGGCCATCCTGTTTGCATATATTGGGTTCTACCACATGAAATATCCGATTTTCGCTCTGTTGGAAATTAGAAGTTCTCGAGTGAACATCTGTGTCAGAACAAATGAAATCGGTGTAGGAGATTGCACAAATCATGGGAGTGTCCCCAATGACAATAAGTCGACACCTTTCTCTCATAGGAAAGGTAAAGAAACTCGATAAGTGTGTAGTCCATGAATTGAACTAATCCCAAAAACTACGGCGCCTTTAAATCTGAGCATCCCTTACATAAAGACCTGTGATGAAAAGTGGATACTGTATGATAATCGTAAAAGATCTGGGCAATGGTTGGATGCATGGGTCTGGATGGATCTTCACCCAAAAAAGGTTATGGTGACAATTTGGTGGACATAGAAAGGCCCAATCCACGATAAACGCTATCAAATATTGTGAGGAAATCGACATATTGCATGCCAAATTGGCTGAAAAGCAACCTGCGTTGGCACGGTCCGATCCTTTTGCATGACAATGCTAGAACCTATACCTCACAAGTAACGGTGCAAAGCTGTTGCAGTTGGGATTGGAAATTCGTCCGCATTCACCGTTCTCTCCTGATATTTCCCCAACGGATTACCATCTTTTCCGCAATCTGGATTCATTTTGCCGCCAGAAGGTCTTCCGGAACCGAGCAAAGGTCACAAAAGCCTTTGAAGATTTCATTGCCTCAAAAGGTCAGCACCTCTAGGAAAAAGGAATAGTTGACCTTGTATCACGTTGAAAGAATGTCATTGATGCCAACGGATCCTATTTTGATTTAATAACAATTTACGAAAAAATAATATTGGCTTTTCAATTGTTACTGTGACAACTTTTTTTTTAAATAAAACGCAAAGCATTCGTTCATATGGCCACCGCGGGCACGTTTGCAGTTGGACCCAATTTTCAACGACTCGGCCACACATTTCGGCCAAACAGTTATTTTTTGTGGATGAAGTGCTGAATCATGAAGCACATGCGGATTTTCACCCGACCAATAACGCATATTTCGCTTATTGACGAACCCATTGAGCCAAAAATGAGCTTCGTCACTGAAGATGATTTTGCGATGAAATTCATCATCTTGGCGCATCTTCTCCAGAACCCAATCGGAGCACGTACGTCTCTTCAAATGGTCCATCGGCTTCAATTCTTGAGTCAGCTTGATCTTGTATGGGTGTAAACCAAGATCCTTACGCAAAATACGCCATAATGTGGTCTGAGCGATGCCCAATTCTTGAGAACGCCGTGGAATTGACTGATTTGGAACATTTGCTACGGACCCCTGAACAGCAGCGATATTTTCGACACTTCGACCAACCCGTTGTCTCACTGACACGGCAACATCACACAACGAATATGTGGACTCAAATTTTTGCCCTAAACTCGTTATTGCCTGTCTACTAGGGCGAGAATTACGACCAAAAATTGGAGTTAACGCTCTTAAAGTTGCAGTCACCGACTCCGAATTTCGGTAGAAAACTTTTATAATTTGCAGACGTTGCTCGTTCGTGTACTTTACCACGATGAAAATGTTGAGTTTACTGAATAAATTGACAGTGACAGTTTGATGATTAGTGAAAGAGTGCGTTCAGAAATTAAATTCAAAGTTGTCAAGTCCCTATTGGAAAACCCTTTACATTGAGTTTAATAAAATTAGGATATTTGTCTGATGGGGCTGGGACTTGGGTAGAAGGCGCAGGAGCAAGGTTAAATGAAACTCTGTTTTGAAGCGACTTTAAGGGTTTGCTGAAGGGAGGGAGAGGATTTGGTGTCGCGACTCCGGTGTTCGTTTTGAATGGAGCAAAGTCGAGAAGGAGTGAGTATAATCTTGGAAAGATTTGGGTCTTAACTAATGACAAGTTTGACTCGGGATGTTGCTGGTATAGGCCAGAATTGTGGGTGCTATCTTTTCTTTTATTAGTAAACTTATTGTCTTATGATGTTCTTATGTTCTGCAGACGTGCTCGTGGTGGACATTTAAATGATGCCATTTTTCATACACAATGCTAAGCTATGCTAAGAGTCATATTCCTACAGAAATAAAAACACCAGAAAAAATATTTACATGTTTTATTTAAACAGAAAACATCTAGGCGCGACTTATGAAATATCCTTTACTTATTCGCACGATCACGCACGCACGCACGAACCTTCTCACGGCGTTTGAAAAGTCATTTGGGCGTTCTACTTTCACAACATTTTTCCTTGTTGTCACAGTAAAAATCCAGTTTTTCAATCCTTTATAACGGCGTAGAAGATGGATTTGACAATTGAACTGTCAAAGTGGTTACAAGTTTAGTAAAGAGCTCCTACAATAAATTGTTAAAAACCTATAAAAAGTGCTGCAAAATTATAAAATTGAGTCAATAAGCTTCACAATTGAGAACAAAATCTGTACAATGTAAATTTCATGTAAGTCCTAGCAGCTAAGTGCAACAGAATCCAGATTTGTATTAATTTAATAAGCTAACCTCAATAAATGAATAAGAGAGTACTGCTAGAAACCTCACCCGTCCAAACTAGAGTGGAAAAGCGTAGGACTATTCTAGCTTCAACATATATAACACCATCTGAACAAGCCAAGCCTACTATGGAACCATCCTCAACAATAACTGTCGAAATCTTGAAAGAAATCCTGGATGCTAACACAGAAAAACTCGTCAAAGAACTTCCGTCTAAAGCCGACTTCCAAGTACTTCGCGCAGAGCTTACCGGCTTAAAAGTGAAGTACAACGAAATCTCTGCTAAAGTTATTCAACTTGAACGGTGAAACAACATTTTGGAAGATCAAATGGATAAAGTGCTGCAGAAAAGTTTGGAGACGAATGTAGTAGTTTGTTTTTGCAGAAAATAACGCCGACATGAAGGAAAAAGCAAATTCTGTGTGCGCCGGCCAGTTGGGCGCTAACGACAAAGAGACCGTGGTTCAACACACACATTCGGTATCCTCTCCTGGCACCCGCACCGCAAGGAAGTTGTCAAAATGAAATCGCGTAATTATGCTTTGGCAATTCTACGATACGCTAAAAAACTAAAAGGTACTAAAATCTACATTCATAAAGATCTCCCGTACAAGACGCGCCGTAGAAAAAATAACCTGCTCCCAATTGCAAAATTTCTTCGCGATAGGTTCCCCCGCGTAAATACCCAGTTAAGGGACGATAAACTTTTCATTGCAAATAACCTTTTCACATCTGGGATCTGGCAAATCTGGTGCAAACGATCCGGTGGCGATATTACGCACAATTTTCGGTAGCGATCGTCTATTGTCGAATGAAGTTCAATGAGCCGACAAAAACGTAAATAATGTCAAACACCAAACGTCAAGTTTGACGACGGAAGTTGGAAACATTTCATCTTTAAGAATGGGCGAAACAGCCGCTGTGCAGAATCCAGAAAATTTGGGTGCACACACAAGTAAGCGCTCGAGTTTACACGATAGAAGAAATTGAGGCGAACCCATCTACCAGGAACATATGAAATGTATACAGTTAAAAACATTAGGTTATAATGTCGCAGGACTAAAAAATAAGTTTTTGGAAATTAAGTGTTTTTAATTATGTTAAGAATTTTGAAGGTGAGATAGGGAAATCCAAAGGAACATTTAGGGACTGTGAATTGAAATGGATTCCAGCAGTGAAAACAAATACATTTGGAAGAGGTAGCGGAGGAGAACTGTTAAGCTATCGAAAATGTCTTGAAGGAGTTGTTATGAATTTTAAGCTAGTTGAAGATTTGGATGTCCTGGAAGTAAAAGTCATGGGTTTTGTCCTCTTTATTGTACCAATCTACCTGAACTATAATCACTGGAATAGAGATTATGACAAACTTTGCGACACTCTTCAGGACTTAGGGTCAATGGATATATTACTTGTTGGCGATTTTAATGCTAGGATTGGATTGTAGCAAAATAATTTTGTAAGTGGATCTGTTTCATTAATGATTAATCCAACCCTAGATTAAAAGACGAAGTGTGTGATAGGAAAGGTGCTAAAATGCTGGAGGTTGCTGGCGCTTTAGATGCAAGGATTCTAAATGGAAGCTGTAAAGGGGATCCGTAGGGTGAATTTATGTTTAGTCGAGGAACGGCGTGCTCTGTCATTGACCACTGCCTTGTGGCCGGGAAATGGAACTCTATTCTGAGTAACTTCAAGATAGCTGCACAAACTTTCTCCTACCACATGCCTTTGGAAATTTCTTGTACAATTTTGCTAACTGAAGAAACGTTCAACACAACGCAAATATGGCTACTGCCAAAGTTGATATGTACAGATACCAAAATCAGGAACTTACCAAACGAAGGTTATTGAATAATCCGCTGCACATGGATGACCTAACTCGAGTAATGATTGAAGCTGTTTCAACAAGTACCACAGGCAGACGTAGGGTTACTCCAAAACAGATCTGGTTTGATGCAGATTGTCATTGCTCTTAAGGACTTACAATACTTCGTTTTTCAAAAATATGTATGCAGTAGCCAATATGGATTTTAAACTTCTCCGTTCGGCCAAAAGGAAACATCTGGAGCAACAAACCGTAGCTTTTAAATTCATCGAGATCCTCAGCAGAACTTTGGAAAGCGCCCAAAACTATCAACGCAAGATATAACACAATTACATCATCCTTAAAAGCATCTGAACTTCGCGACTATTTTAAGAATCTGCTCAACGCTTCTCAATTTTTACCTCCGCCACAGTATGCGGCACCATTTTTTGAAGATGAGTTTTTAGATGCTCCATTTACAGTTTCTGAAGTGCAAAATGTTATCAAAAAATCGAAAGTTGGTAAAGCACCAGGAGACGACCGAATACCAGCAGAATTCTATAAAAATTGTTCAGTTCTGTCCGCATTAACCAACGAATACAATAGAATATTTGAAACAGCGAGTGTTCCAGAAAGATTATCGAGGCATTTCTTTCCTGAATACGTTAGTTAAGCTGTTTAGTACCTTAATCTTCAATGGATCGAAAACAAGAAAATACTGAATGAATTTTAAGCTGGATTTAGGAGAAACTATTCGACCTTAGACCAAATATTCAACCTGACAAATATTGCGGAGAACTTCAAAAGAAGGAACAAGAAGTTATACGGTTTTTTTTTTTATAATTTACGTGCGCCTAAGGGGTTGATACCTTTTACTGTTGCCAGGGCGTGGGCGGAAAGTTAGAAAGAGGAGAAAAAAAAATTGGTTTTTTGTAGTGGTTTCAAACTCAGGTGTGTTTGGTTTCGATATTCGCTCTCCAGGGGGTGGGAGTCCAAATAGGACGGAGAGTTTTTTCTTCACTCAGAGTGATTCGAAGTTTATAATTCGCAGTATTTTTTTTGTCCTTTAAACTCTACAACAGCCAAATCTACGTGTCAGTGTTATGCCTTCACATGCAGAATTTTTCTGTCTGAGTTCCAATTACATAAATGAGAAACTTGAAAAACTTGCCAATGATTAGGATTCGAACCTTGACCCTCAGAGTGAGAAGCGATTGCTAGTACCACTACACCACGGCCATCCCGTCGTCGACTTTCGTGCTGCCTTTGATTCTATTGCACGTGAAGCACTTTTTGTATAAGCTGTATAACATGGGAATCTCTAGCAAAATTGTTATTTTATTGAAAGCGATCTACGAAAGCAACGTCGCGTACGTATGGGATGGTGAACTTGTATCTGAGGTCTTTGAAACGCAAATGGGAGTCAAACAAGGTTGGGTTCTGAGCACGCTACTTTTTATATTATTCATAAATGATATTGTAGAGGCAATTGGAGGAGGAATTCAGTTTGGAAGTATGCAGATACCAGGATTAGTTTTCGCCGACGATATAGTTTTTTCTTTCGGATTCAGTTGAAGGATTGCAGCGAATGATCAAGTAACTGGAGAGTTATTGTGAACTTTGGAATCTGTCTGTTAACTTAGAGAAATCCAAAATTATGATATTCAGAGCGGTAGATATGCTCGTAATAAAAAATGGACCTACAAAGGAGAGTTTGTTTCAATAGTTCGGGAGTATAAATATCTAGGCGTATTTATTGCGGTGAATCTTATTCTGAAAAACTATTTCCAACAATCGGCGGAGATTTCAACGCCAAACATAGTGATTGGGGAAATAATATACCAAATACTAGAGGGAACCTACTATTCAATTGGTGGAGTCAGCACAGTGTGATGTATCGACTCGGGCTTAAGTCGACGGATAGTCCGTCGTTTCCCAGACACGGGTCCTATCTGGATCTTCTGCTGTTCGACTCACGAATACAACTGACATGCACTAACCAACAAACTACAAACTGTCTACGCACCGTCGTGTATGACAGTGACCATTGCGGTCTCAGCACCGAAATAACTGTTCCAAACGAAATTGCGGAATTGGATGAGTTTGTTCAAAGGCATTTCTACAATTATAGTAGGGTGCGTTGGACACACTTCACCAGAACACTGACTAGAGCACTCTCCTCGAATTCGCTCTACCCACCGTCCAACAGAAATCTGTCAAACGAGGAGATTGACAGGTATCTAAGACTAATGAACGAGACAATAAAACGAACAATGGACAAAACGATACCTCGGTACCGACACACTGACGAAGGAGACCTATTCCGCAACGCAACTACTGACGCACTGCACCGACATAAAAGTGGACTGCTGTCAAGACTAAAAACCTTGTACAGACAGTTTACTGATAGACATAACTCGGAGATTATAACACTGAAGTCGTCGATTAAAAACCTCCAAACATTAATAAAGGAAAATTACAGAAATTCTGTAAGTTTGTATTGGAACAACAAGGTTCGGGCTGTAAACACCAGCAACCCGAATATGTTTCCGCAAATCAATAAACTATTTCGGAGAAAAAATCCTTCAGTGTCTTAAAATAGCCCGGACAACTGACAACGAACGGTTACTGACAATAGCAGGTATTGATTCAAATGAGGCCGCTGATGATGACGACTTTTTTGTGATCGAGGATCCACAGGAGAAGGTTAAGGCCATAGGGGCGACTTTCCAGGAAGTATACAAGGCCACTGATACCATTGGCCCTAATTACGACCTGGACAATCGCGTCTTGGTGCACGACTTCTGCATTCGAAAATATGGCAAATAACGTCATTGCCAGAGAGGGTGACCTACCCCCGTTCATTTCGAAGGAAGAACTCCATGAGGTCTTCCACACAATCAGGGCTAAGAAATCAGTGGGGACCGATGGTATTCCGAACATCGTGCTTCGATATCTTCCTCTAGAAGCGGTGAACATTTATACCACCCTGTTTAATAATGCAATGAATAATGCACATTATCCAGCGCATTGGAAAACGGCGGTAGTTCAACCTATCCCCAAAAAGGGGAAGGATATATCCAATCCGGCGAATCTCCGGTCGATAAGTCTCCTTCCGAATATCAGTAAGGTTTTTGAAAAAGTAATCAATAGAGCTCTGTCTAGGTGGGTTGAGGACAAACATATAGTTCCGGATAATCAATTCGGTTTTAAGGCGGGACATGATATCTCACATGCCGCGTCTAAACTGGTGTCCGATATCCAATGGAACAAAGGCAAGAAACAGTGCACTGGTGCCTGCCTTGTTGACTTGGAGAAGGCCTTCGACACCGTATGGTTAGAGGGTCTTTTCTATAAGCTGACTAGGCTGGGTATCAGTAAACCACTCTTGTACATTCTTTATAATACGAGTATGCTACACAACAGACAGTTCATCGTGAAGAATGGTGATGTGACTTCTGTTGGAATATTTCAAATTAAAAATGGTCTTCAGCAAGGCGCGGTCAATTCGCCGATCCTATTCAAATGTTGTTACAAGCGACTTGATAGGTTCACTTCCCCATACTATTGCGTACGCAGACGATTTGATAGCGTACAGAACAGGTCCAAAAATCGAGGTCATTAATACTCTCTTGCAGCGTGACTTCGATAAGATAAGACGATTTTGCGATGACTGGAAGTTGAAAATCAACTTTCAGAAGTCGGAAACCATTCTCTTTAAGACGCCGTTGTCTGGAGCCTCTAGGGATACCAGAAAAAATTGGCGAAAGTTCTCAATCATTGGACAGCACGGACAGCCTCTTGCCTGTCGAAATGTAGTCAGATACCTTGGGATCTGGCTAGATCAGTTTCTGTATTTTGGCAAAAATGTAGATGCTGCTCTGGCCAGAGCTAGAGGTGCTTTTGTCCTTACAAAGAGACTGTTTTATAGCAGCCAACTCGATGTGAGGGTAAAGGTAATCTGCTACATGGCCCTTATCAGGCCCATGCTTGTATTTGGATGTCCCGTGTGGTTCAACGTGAGAGCAAGTTTATTGGAAAAAATTCGGGTGTTTGAGAGGGCTTGTCTTAGGACTTGTCTTCGCTTATACAGAACACCAGAGTCCCAGTACATAAAATTCTATCCTAATGAGGTCGTATACAATAGGGCGAACCTAATAAGAGTGGACAATTTCGTCATTAAGTTGACTCGAAGGCACGTTGCAAGAGCAATGGCCTCATCGAACAACCTGATCTCCGGGGCTTACTACCCCAATTATATGTATCACGAGAGAGTTCGCTTTGACGGCTTTATTCCTCCAGAAGCGTTCCTCTATTTAGATAGCAAAGGTCTGATCCAGGACAGATTAGCGGTGCCGCTAATCTTCCACGTCGCTCGAACAGCTGCGGACAGGCGACTCAACTACGACAGAGACGTCGCACATGGCAGTGCGGAGCGTCTCCGGTTCAGTAGGGCGGTAGGGAGTCGCGACATGAGGGATGTTGCTTAGCAGCACCAAAACTTTTGGTGGCTTGTTGAAGGGGAGGATGCTTCGTCGTCGAACTCGCTTCATGTGAAGCAAAGTGGGCCAGCCTAATTTTTTTTAGCCATGGCCGGCTTACATAGTTTTAGGTAGGTTTAAGTTAGATTTTAAGAAAAAAAAAATATATAAAAATATAAAATGAAAAAAAAAATATATATATATACACATATATTTATATATGACGTATATATATATTATGTATATATATATATATGCATGTAGATGTAAGTAGGTTAAGTAGATTAAGATTTAGTTTTAGGTAGTATGTAGGCTTTTAGTTTTAAGTTTTATAATAAAATTAAAATAGTCCATGTACTAAGTTTTTGAACATGTTTTCTTAGTTTAAGCTATAGTTAAGTCACTAAGTTATAAAACCCGTCATAAACGTCGAAAGACATAATTTTTAAGTATTATGTTTAACTTAGAGTGCCCGCATGGGACCAGTAAGTTAGTATAAGATAGTTTTAAGTTATTTAAGTTAATTTTTAAGCGTTTTTTTGTCTAGCATGTAAGAGTAAATTAAGTAATATAATAAAAATGCATATAAACTGAAAACTGAAGCATTTCCAACTGAGACTGAGGCGAAAAGAGCTGTTTTTTCAGTATGCCGATGCATCAATAGAAAATATATTGAGCACAGCTCTAAGATTAAATTATTTCGTGCGACTGCTGCCTCTATATTACTATATGCTGCTCAAGTTTTACGTTACTGCCAGTTTGAAGAGGTTGAAAGATTCCTGAGATATTTTCTGAAATGAATTTTCCGGTTACCAAATTCCACTCCAAATTACGAGTACATGCTTCATTTGGAAACAAAAGTTTCACAACTATCTTTAGATAAGCTTAAACTGCACTTTGAATATGTTATAAAAGTACTGCTGATTTTAGGAAGATTTTTACAAAACTATTAAAGAGAACAAACTCCAATTTGCACGATAAATGTAAAACGGAAGCAGTACCTTCACAACATAGAATACTTTACAGTCAACTGAATTATAATCTTCAAGAGCACACGTACTTTCTCAATCGCTTTCCGCTGAAGATAATTAATTTAATATTTAAAGTAAGAGGTGAAATAATCAATTGATATTACATCCCACATCGTGCTGACCTGCCAATTCTATGTGACCTGTGTAACCTACAAGAAAGAGAGAATGTATACCATTTTATTGCCAGACGTTCTATCTGAAGCGAAATTCGGGTGAGAATTTCGGTGAACTTGGTTGGGAAGCTTTGTATAAATATACTTCAATCGCACTTGATTACAGAACACGTATTACACTATGTAACAAAAATAAAAAAATTCTCAGTCCTTGGGATGTAATTGTTATTTTCTAGTCTGTTATGTCTTAAAAGTATGGAAACCACCTAATATTCCTCGGAAACTTTGCTTTTGTCACCAGGACAATGAGATTCATTAAAATATGCTAAAATTATGAGAAAAACGTGTTTGAGTCTTTTACTACAGAGAAAATCATACAGAATAGCACATATAAATCAAAACTAGATTTTATTAAAACTTCAGAAAACCAAAAACATAAAAGTAAATCAGAAGTGGGTGGTTTTTCGACATTTGCGTTTATACTGCGAGTCACTTTCTCTTATCAATCCCCAAATGTAATCTCCCATCATGTTCTTATTGTATTGTCCTTGGTATCGCCGCTCAAAATCCATTATATCCTGATGGAAGCGCTCGCCTTGCTCCTCTGAATATGCTCCCATGTTCTCCTTGAATTTGTCAAGATGTGCATCCAGAATATGGAGTTTGAGAGACATCCTGCAACCCATTTTTTCGTAGTTCTCCACCAGACTTTCGACCAGCTCCACGTAGTTTGCGGCTTTGTGATTGCCTAGGAACCCCTGTACCACTGACACAAAACTCATCCAAGCAGCTTTCTCAACACGAGTGAGCTTCTTGGGGAATTCCTCACACTCGAAGATTTTCTTTGTTTGTGGTCCAACGAAGATACCGGCTGTAACTTTCGCCTCAGAGAGCTTAGGGAACAAGTCTTGTAGGTACTTGAACGCTGAAGAATTTTTGTCGAGAGCTTTGACGAATTGCTTTATAAGACCCAGTTTGATGTGTAGTGGTGGCATCTGTACCTTCTGAGGGTCCACCAAGGGCTCCCACTTGACGTTGTTCCTCCCCACTGTGAATTCAGTTCGTTGTGGCCATTCACGCTTACTGTAGTGTGCACTGTCGTTCCTGCTGTCCCACAGGCAAAGAAAGCAAGGAAACTTTGTGTAACCGCCTTGCAGGCCCATTAAGAATGTCACTATTTTGAAATCTCCGATCACTTCCCAGCCATATTGCTCATACTTCAATGCGTTCAGCAATTTCTTGACATTGTTGTAGTTCTCTTTGAGAGATACTGAATGCTCCAGAGGAAGAGACGGATACTTGTTGCCATTGTGGAGCAACACGGCTTTGAGACTCTTGCATGAGCTGTCAATGACGCCACTCTTTTGGGTCTAAATCAATTCCGATTTCCTCGAACAGACCGGTCACGTCGTGGCAGAAGCAGAGCCCATCTTCGCTGATGAAGAAGTTGGAAAATAGTTCGTGACGCTTCCTCTGACATGAGACTTTAACACTAAGATCCAGCAAATTCCACTGCATCAGTCTGGACGTCAAAAGTTCAGCATTGGACTTGGTGAGACCAAGATCTCTGATCAAATCATTCATGTCCTTTTGGTTGGGATAGTATGGGTGTCTGTTATCAGCTAGTAAATTAAATCCTTCACCTTCATTGTCTTCCTTACTCTTGGAATCAGGGCTCTCACAGGAAGACACCTGCTCTTTCTCTGGAGGAGTAGGAACGGGGAGGCCAGAGCTGTGTGGAACTGGAGCCATGGATGAAGGAATGTCAGGATACATGATTGGACTTGCTTTTTTGCCAATCCGACGTTTGGAAGGGTCCACCATGCAGAAAAAGCAGTTGCTTGAATGGTCAGTGGGTTCTCTCCAAACTCTTGGCACAGCAAACTTCATAGCTCTCTTTTCCCCTCTGTACCATCCTGCAAAAAAAAAAAAATTAGAAAAGAAAAGTACCGTCTAATAAAAAAGTTAATAGAAACATTTATTTTACCCATAACAAAGCAATATAGTTTTAAAATGTCTTACCTTCCAAAGTCCTTTTGCAGTTTTCACAGGCGAAATGAGGTGCCCAGGATTTGTCCTGATCACCCACAGGCATGCCGAAATAAGCATTGTAAGCTTCGCACATTTTAAAACATGTTTCCAAGGAGTACTTTTGACATAACAAAATGCATCTGCAGGATACTTGCAGCCTCGTGAAGCCATGTTTGAACGAAATTATCTGTAATAAAATAAGAAACAACTCTCAATAAACCACAACAAATCTCTAATGTAGTGTGTACTGCATCTAGGGTTTAACCAATGTTTGTAAAATACGAGTAGTTTTCAAATGCATTCTTTAATTGGTATGCTTTATTGAACATGTACAGACAATATATAAGTATAGGCGATAACGTAGTTTTCAAAAAAGCGCTGCCATGGTCACAAAAGCAAAGTTATCTTGGGACAATAGCTGTTTTCTATATTTTTGGGACCTAACTGACTAGGAAATAACAATTACAACCCATGGACAAAAATCTTGTTACATAGTGTTATTGAAGGAGACTTCAAAATAAACATATGTTTGGGAAGTCGCTATGGGAAGTCGCTGATTTTAATTCTTCTTCCTGTTAGCCACTAAATGCTGTGACTTACGAAAAAATTTAAACTGAAATGACACCACTTGGATGAGTTGTGACATGAATTTTACAGATCAGCCTACACAATAATTTCGGGGTAGTATGAACATTTTAATATTTTTATTTTATTTTTACAATGCTTCTGAATATCCTGCAATATTCGTTTTGTCTATATCTGAACGGACGTTTAACTGTCCGTATGAGAAAGATTTTTCCCGCAAATCTAACCCCACAAATTTCGCACATCTTTCAGCGGTCTATCAACAGTTTCCACGTATGATTGATGACTCATTGTGCATTCATCCCATCGACCTAGCGGTCCATTTTTACGAATTGAACAAACTATTTAAATTTAAATTTAAAATCCGCTGTTTTACCTCCGTAAGTAAAAAACTGGGGATTCTAGAAGAAGAAAGAAAGATCGTATGCTAATACTAAATTTTTCAAGAACGTATTTCCTTTTCAACTCGGAGGATCAAGGAGAAACACTTTTCGTTTTCTGTTGTCAATGCTATCTATGTATCTGTGTTTCATATGCTTGTTGTTGGTCGATTCTAAAGGATTGTCTGAATTTATGTTACTCCGATTTGGTGATGGAAGATTCAAGTTAGATAAAGTTTGTTCACTTAATTTAAATATCTCGTCTTTAATTATAATTAGGCCTTCATTCGAGTCATTACGAACTCGATTTTGAATATCCTCAAATAAATGTTATCGAAATGTATTGTATCTCACAGGCTACGCAGTTCAGATGGGTGATAAAATAAAAGAATAATAACGAATAATTATATCAATTGAAAGGATGATTAAGAAATCACGGCATCTGTAAGGGTAATCTCCTAATGGCCATCATCTTATAAAGACCGTATTCTTTGCAAGCTGCTCGATAAGTTTCCTTTACTTCACCATTTATCGTTCGCAAATACTGAAAAGAGGTTGGCCCACGAACATGCTGTAAGAGCATTCTATAATGGAAACGCTCTGATTGATTTGGGTGAACGTTATGTTTCCTTCCACGCGCATTGTCTTTCTGTATTGGGATATCTGTCTACATCCTGTCCCCGCTCCTTTATTAGCCAAGTTATAGTTCTGTGGTTCTTCATGAAAAAGCATTTGTTGACGAATTTTGATTTGATTTGCGGCCCGGACAGATTTATTAAAGTTTATTGCAAGCATATTCTTAAAACTGACAATTCCGCTAAAACTGAAGATAAACACTAAAGTCTGCGAGCGGTTAAAGAAAGTTAAGACGTGAGGCATAGGTGGAAATATGAATGTTTTTGAAGGACAGTTTTTTCAGGTGGTAGTCGAAGAGAGGCAGAATATCGTTAACCTCACGAAGCATTCTCGACATAGGCTCCAGGTATCCGTAATTCGTTCTGTGACGATTAAAAGAGTTAAGAAATAACAAACCTATCTCGTCCACTTCTCGTTTTAAATTTACAAAAACTGAATATTTATTCTATCTATTTATGTTACATACTACAAAAATAAACACTTTTACAAAAACAGTAATTGAGGGTTTGTCCTTTCACGTCCACGTTCGTTTTTCCACTGCCTTTGTTCTTCTCGTTGTGCTGTCGTTGGCGCAATTCTAGATTTACCTCGTCGCTGTTGATTAGGCAGAGTTACCAGCATTTCGTCGGCCGTCCTGTCGAACTAATCGACCTCGATTAGCAGTACTGTCATGTTCGTTATGGCTGCTTTCATCGACAAGTGGCGGTAACGTGCACCACAGTTTCATTTTTGCTGATGCGTAAATTGACGTGTAATGGCATTGTTTTCTGCTTGCACTAGGTGTATCCTCAATGACGTACCTATCCTTGTCGAGAACCTGACTTGTTCCAGTTTTCTTGAAGTACCCGTTGCTGATGGTTCGTTTTCGTTCGTCGTTTGGCTGTTTCACGTTGTGTACTGATTTTATCAGCTGCGTCGTTCCGGATCTCTTGCAAACTTTCATCGCCGATCGTTTCGCTGTTATGTAGGGCTAAAACTAACTTATTCTGGAGGATTTCTCTAGGTCGGAAGCCATAAAATAACTCTTGAGGTGTTCGGCCCGTTGTTTTATTATGCATCGAATTAATAGACCACTGCACTCACGGCAGCTGACGGCAGCTTCTTTGGTTGACGGTAGAAGCATAGCCAAAATGGTAAGGTTGGTACGTTCTGCATGCCCGTTAGCTCGTGGAGTTATGACCACATTTAGTATGTGTTTCACATCGTTAGCTTGGCAAAACCGTTTAAGCTCGTGTGAAGTGAATGCTATTCCACGGTCGGTTACCATGCGCGTCGTCATACCAAAGTATTGGCTAATTTCGTGTAAGATTTTGAAGACGCGCTTTGGCACTATACTCTTCACTGCTTTGATAACGGAAAATTTTGTGAAAGCGTCCACATTGAGCAAAATATGCTCGTTGCGTTTTGAACTTTTCGGGAATGGTCCCAAATGTGAATGGTGTGGAACGGTAATGGTGTAATAGCGTCATAGTGATATTCACCTTCGTGCTTTCCGCCGGGTGCCTTGTTAAATGCGAATCAGTTCCCTTTTCTGCATCATCGTTTTAATTGCGCTGCAGTCGGTTACCACGGTGACTTCTTTACCGTAAACGTAATACCGGAAACGCCCCAATGTTTCCACCACTGCCAGGGCTTCTAATTCATAACTACGATAATTACGTTCATCATTAGTAGTCGATCGGCTGTAGAATGCTACCGGTTTCCATGCGTCACTTTCTTTCTGTAATAATACGCCGGCAATTCCGATAGAGCTAGCGTCCGTGTGAATTTGAAGTCCGCTGTTGCTTTTGTAGACAACTGACTAGTAAGACTCATTTTTAACTTTGGAGATCGTTCCACCTGAATTGGCAATCCTTTTTAAGCAAGTGTCGCAATGGCTCGGACATTAAGGCGTATGCGAGGACGAACTTTCGAAAATAGCTGCTTAACCCTAGAAATCGTCGTACTCCGGTTGTGTTCGTTGGGGTTGGGAATTCGTTAATTGCTGCAGTTTTAACATCACCTGGACTTATACCCGCAGGATGTAGTTTATGACTAAGAAATTCGATGGTTTACTTCAGGAATTCGCATTTTTTTAAATTTAGCGTCAAGTTGAGGTCACGCAATGCATCTAGGACTCGTCGTAACTTTTCAAACATCTCATTAATGTAGTTGCTACCTACTACTATGTCGTCCATGTAATCAAACATATCTCCATCCCGCGTCCTTCGCGAATAAGCGCCATAAGTCGTTGGACTATAGCCGGTGCGTTTTTGAGGCCAAACGGCATGCGCCTGAACTCATAGAGACCATCGGGGGTTACAAATGCTGTATATTTTCGAGAATTTTCTTCAATTCTCGTAAGCACGTAAACTGTTTCACGTCTTGTAGTCGTTCTTCGATGTTCGGTGTTGGAAAATCCTCTTTGTCCATGTGTCGATTAAGTCGGCGATAATCAATGCATAACCGATCGTTGCCATTCTTCTTCTTCACGAGTATAATCGGGCTTCCGTACTCCGGTTGAGACGCTTACAAAAGAAATGTCCGTGCTAAAAGAAAACAATAAAGAAAAAGACGAAATAATACAAAATTTACAGTCACAAATCAACAACATCGACCAACAAATGATCAAAAATAACATTGAAATTAAAAACATTACTCCCTTTTCACACGAAAATCTAATAAATAATAAAAGGAATTGGCAAAACTATTAACCAAGAAATAAACGATAACGATATCAATGACATTTATAGAACAAAGACCAAAACTACCTGTAAAAACCAATTCATTAAACAATCGCGTGCAAACAGATCAATCAAACTTAGAACAGTGCTGCAGAATACCAACAATTTCAATGTCAACATAAATGCAGCATTACCTGATACCATTGTTTATATCAACAATCAGCTGACGAAACAAAACAAAAATCTACTCTGGCTAGCGAAAGAAAAGGCAAAACGCGAAAATTGGAGATTTGTATGGGAGAATACTCGTAACACAAGCAACAGCGTAAAAAAAACAAAAAACAAAAAAAAACGTCACTCAAACTTTCTAAACATAATGGATGAGTCAAGCAGAAATGATAATGCAGTTCAATATGATAATGTAGTTCACATTGACTGTAGGGTAAAAGTGGGTTTTAGTGAAGTTAATTTAAATGAATTAAAAAAAAACTAAATGTTGATACTTATGTTTTAATGTCAGGTCCTTACGTTTAAATTGGAATAGTTTTTGCTTAAGTATTAGTCCCTTTATTAATGCGTTAGAAATAATTGTTCTAGTCGAAACAAATATAGAAGACGAAGAAGTCGAATTTTACAACTTAGATGGATTCCATAAACCAGAATTTGTAAACAGAAACAAACGAAGAGGAGGAGGTATTTTAATGTAATTTAATGAGAAGTCATTTGGAGTTTACCCGATTACCGTGTGAAAGCTTAACTTATGAAAATATTAAGATATATCTTAACAAAGAGAAGAAGTATGTCTTCGATGTATACAGACCACCCGGATTAAGCCAAAAATCCTTCGTAGAAGAATTAGAAAAAAATCTTGGTGATAATATAAAGAATGGACAAGCTATTGTATTGGGTGATATCAATATTAATGTCAGTGACACAAACTCTAACAACGCAAAAAATTATTTAGAGATATTGGCTACACTACGATTCACAAATTCTATAAACCAATACACAAGAATTGATCTAAAAAGAGGTACGAAGTCTACAAATAAAAATATAACAACTTTTGTGATTGAAAGTGGTCTTACGGATCACTATGCTATAATGTACTTTACAAGCATCAATAAGCCCAATGTAAAGCAACCAACATTCACGTCGTACATTTGTTCAACCAAGGTAAATAGAATGATAGCAGCGAATAATTGGAACGAAGTTCTAATTCAAACTGACGCAATAACGCTTTATGAGAAGCTATCACACAAATTTAAGGACATCTACTCAAAATCAATTTGTACTAGAATAGAAAAAGAAAAATGTAAAAAAATCCATGGATGTGCATCGAAATAATAGAAAAATGTAGACAACTGGACGTTTTGTACAGAAAATGGAAGAACAACAGGCTAAATAAAACGTATGAAATTGAATATAAACGCTTTCGAAATAAGTTGAACAAAGATATATCAACTCAAAAGTCTTACTTTTACAAAAACAAGTTCAACGAAATAAGGACCGACCCGCGCAAAACCTGGAACCTCGTAAATGAAATAATGGGAAGAAAAAAACTCAACGCTGACGAGGTAATCATGAAAAACTTGCAAACAGAAAATTGCTTATACATAGCTAACGAGTGTGCAAAACATTTTTCTCAACAATTGCAAAAAATAATACATTGGTGCAACTCGATTACATCACATCATCAAAATATTTCCATCGCAAATACAATATTCCCCAAAGAAACCAACATTGAAGAAGTCTATCGCATAATATTGAGAATGGATACAAACAAATCTCCAGGAATTGATGGCATTAGAGCAGCCGACATCAAACATCATGCCCAGATTTTCTCTCCAATATTTTCTAAGTTCATAAACCTGACCATGACACAAGGAAAAATACCAGTAGCTCTAAAAACTGCAGTCATAAAACTAATTTACATATTAAAAACTATAGACCAATATCCATATTGCCTGTTTTAGAAAAGTGCATGGGGTAAAAAAAAGTACGGGGTGGCCGTGGTGTAGTGGTAGTAGCAAACGCTTCTCACTCGGAGGGTACAGGTTCGAATCCTGCCCATGGCAAAAATCAGTTTTTCATTGTATAATTGGAATTTAGACAAAAAAATTCTGCGTGTGAAGGCATAACACTGACACGTAGATTTGGCTGTTATAAGAGTTTCAAGCAATGAAAAAAATACTGGGAATTATATCTCGAATCACTCTGAGTGAAGAAAAAACTCTCCGTCCTATTCGGACTCCCACCCCTGGAGAGCAAACATAGAAACCAAACACACCTGAGTTTCAAACCACTACAAAAACAATTTTCCTTTCTCCTCCTTCTATCTTTCCGCCCGCGCCCTGGCAACAGTAAAAGGGTATCAACCCCTTAGGCGCGCGTAAAATATAAAAGAAAAAAAAAAAAAAAATGGAGGATATAGTAATAAAACGACTTCAGTCATTTATAACTAAACATTCTCTCATCCACCAATTTCAATATGGTTTTCAGAAAAAAAAAGTACGGGCATCCTCTTAGGAGAGTTTGCAAACCACATCAATGAAAGCCTTAATAAAAACTATCATACTGGTTTTATTTATGGACTTCAGCAAAGCCTTTGATACTTAAAATCACGCTAAAATGCTAAAAGCTCTTGAGAAAATTGGTATCCGAGGTGTCTTAGGGAATTGGCTGAAGGAATATTTGATAAATCGTTTATACTGTGTTAAGATCAATAATATATACAGTGAAAAAAAACAGGTTCACTTCGGAGTTCCACAGAGTTCGAAATTGGTACCCCTTCTATTTATTTTATTCACAAATGAACTGCTACGCACCTTCAAAAGAATCATCGCATTCGCTTATGCAGACGACACCGCAATAGTGGTTCGTCACAGATCCTTAGAATCTGCGACAAAAATAATGCAAGAGGAGCTTAATGATGCCATAAAGTGGTGTCATGACAATGGCCTTGTTATTAATGCAGATAAAACTAAGATTATGCACATTCGATGTCAACATCAAAACAAAACCAATCAACAGATATTCGTTCAAAATGATACATGTGCCTCGACCCCAAAACAACTAATTGAAATAGTAGAAACGGAAAAAACACATAGATAAGACTCGCATGGATATAAGAAAAGCGATATTTGCGTTGGCCCATCTTCGAAATCATGCCCCACCAAGAATACTTAAACTTGTATATTATGCTCTTATCGAATCCAGACTAAGGTATGGAATACTTGCCTGGGGAAATGCATCTCCAACACATATAAATAAATTACAAAGTCTACAAAATGCAGCACTTAAAATGATAAACAACCTGAACATTACTGATGAAAGAAAATTTAAGGCTATAACAGTCGAACATATGTTTAGGATGATTCTAGTTCTCGAGTACTACGATGACAATCGATTTAAAAAACCTATTCAGCATGAAATAAATACAAGAAGACGAGCACAGGGACTACTGCACACGCCTAAAAACCATAATAACTACGGTAAAAGAATGTTAGAATACAGCGTTCCTAGTAGTTTTAATAATTTACCATCAAAGTTAAGAAACATTTTAAATTTTAAATACAGAAAAAAAGAGATCAACAACTATTTCTTGAATCTTTCAGCTAATTTTTAGCTAAAGTAATGAATCTTAATTAACTGAATTTTTGCAATATTACTTTTTTGTTCTTACTCGTACTTGCTCCTTTTATATTTGATTAGAATCTGTGCAACCTTCTGAAGAAAAGCCATCAGAGCTTCGCAGAAAATTATAAAAATTGTAAAAATTTAAGAAAATACAAAAATACAAAATACAAAATTTCACGAAGATTATTTCCAAAAACATCTCGATATTTGTTGAGGAGATTAACTAGCGCCATTTTAGTTACGCCATCTTCAGTACCACATAGAATTTCTGATGAGTCGATGGGTGTCCGTTCAATGATCTTTGTTGTGAGTACGTCTAACTACTCGAATTGCTGTTCATTGTCATTAACTATCAACCGAATGTTGTTGTCTTTAAAAATGTTTCCGAGCAATAAGTCTGATGAGAAGAGCTTTGTTCAATGAGAAAAAAGACAAGGCAGAGCAGCGCAAATTTGTGAAAAATGTCAGAGCAAATGAGAGCAGAAAAGTACGGCCATATATTAGTTGTCAAAATTGACAACTTCATATTCGATTGTTGGATAATTATTTGAGTTTACAAGTTTAGTATAAATCTTGAAATAAAAACAATGAAATAATGGAACTTAATTTGTTGAAACAAATGGTATTAGAGGCGATGGATTCAGAAAGTAACAATAGTTTTTCAAGTGATAGTTTGAGGACAAAACAATTAATTTGCAATCACAGCTGATTTTGATGTTTCTCACAAATCTGCTCTACCTCAAAAGTAAGTGCAGAAATTCTGCCCAGGGCAGAGTCCAGGCAGAGTCATTGAACAAAAAGCAAACATGAGCTGGGCAGAAATTTTTCTCATTGAACACGAAAACCTGAAATTTTCATGGTCTGGATTGGGCTGGGCAGCCTCATTGAACAAAGCTAAAGTGTCATCATCCGTTACGTACAAATCGGTGATCTGAATAATAGCGATAACCAGCTTTGATTTTATTACCTCGTCCAGAACACGTGTACCTCCGCAGACTCCACAAATGCGTAAAAGACATTCCTTTTTTTCGTTAGTAATCTTCGCTGCTATTGATTTTCGTATCATGCTGCATTGGCTGCCCGTGTCGATTAATGAAAAATATTCTGTATCGTTGATCAATACACGTTTGTCATTAAAATCTTTTCGCACGCTGTTCGTTGCTCGCATATTTTGTTTACCACAAGAGAGAGAGATGCCCCTCGGATGAACTTTTTGGCAATCTCGACATCTCTGCTGACGTGGCGGTTTCGGACAAGCACTGGATATGTGCCCTGCTTCTGAACAGTTGTAACAAACAATTGGCTTTTTGGCTGTAAACGTTTTGCTTATACTGTCATTTGAATTATAGGCGTTGTCACTCGCCTTTTTTTTGTTACTATTTTCGCCATAATCATGTTTCATTGTCGAATTCATTTTGTTACTTTTTGACCAACTCGTTATGTTTGCCAAATAATCCTCTAACGATTCACGCATATCTTTCATTGACTTAATGCGTAGCGCTGCAATTGCTAATTGCAAATCACGATGCTTTAGACCCTCGAGAGTGTATTTGATTACTGTGGATTCACTCAAGCGATACCATCTAGCTAAAGCACTCATGCGAAAGCAAAATTCGTTGACTGATTCGCTATGTTGCCGTACTGCGTTTATCATCTTAAAATGCACATCGGCTTCGTCTGGCACTGTACTGAACTCGGTTTTTAGTGCTTCGGCAAATTCACTCCACGTTGCAAAAAAGTCTGATGATGCGTCAAGCTACAGTTTAGCGGGACCCTTCAGTTTGCTGTACACTGTTAATAAAACGCATTTTTCATCCCAGTCATAGGCTCCCTTTGACTTGTCCACTCTGTCGATGAACTGCTCAACACAAAATAAGGAGTCTTTCGTCGGGTCGTATTCAGGTAAAGTATCCGCTATCTCTTTGACACTATTGACGTTTCGCGATTGATACTCTCGAGTTTGTACAGAGGATACTGACTCACTTACTTTTCCGTGATTGGGTTCATCACGAGCGTTTTCTGCACTTCCAGACGTTTGTTGTGGTCGTTGAATGATTGATAAGATACTCTCCATCACACCCCGCAAATCATCAATTTGGGCTTGGACCGAAGATCCTTTTTTACTTTCGCATTCGATCTCGTCGCTGCTTACCGCTGAGCTAAGGCGTTCGATCAATTCGCTTTTATTGCCACTCGTTTTCAAGTTTCGTTCCCGTAGCAACCGTTTTATAACGTCGACACTCAATGACACTATTTTCGTCATTTTGACAAATTTTCCTTATTTTTTTTTTACCTACACCGGTAATTATCTGTTTACTTGCAGCTGTCGTTACGCTTTATTTTTTTTGTCTTGTGAATTTTATGTCTATCGGTCACTAAACGAACTGGTGTCGTTTCGCGTTAGGGGTGGATCTTTTATCCCACTTCTTGTTGAGTAGTATGTTTAGAACTATACGTATATAACTATTCTATACTATACATATATATAACAACCACTATGAACTAAAAGCTTTTACTATATAATGATGTACAATATTATAATGAGAATTGGAGATCAGTCATTAAAGTTACATTGTACAGAACAGACGTCTTTCATTTGACAAATTACAACATGGTGTCAGGTGTGAACTCAGATCTATAAAACCACAATTTAATTACTAGTTCTGCAAAAAAGTCAAGGAGTCAAGTTGTTTTAATTCCGAACAAAACATGGAAGGCATTAATGCACCAAGTGGTCTACAATTCAACACAACCAATCTGGGACAGGCATGGAAGGACTGGAAGCAGTTATTGAATTTGTACTTGGTTGCATCTGGATTGGATGATAAATCAGACGTTAGAAAAATTGCCATTTTACTTCATACAATTGGCGCAGAAGGTGTTAAAATATATAATACTTTCAAATTGGAGTCCGGTAAAGAAAAAGTTTACAAAGACGTGATAGCAGCGTTTGATAGCTATTTCGAGCCAAAAAAAAATCTGACTTATGAGCGCTATAAATTTCTTTGTTGTCGCCAAAAATCTGCGCAATCCATCGAACAGTTCCTTACTGAACTGAAACACCTATCATCGAGCTGTGAGTATCATGAGGTAGATTCAATGGTAAGACATGTCTTTATTATTGGTCTACTGGATGAAAAATTGCGTGAAAAATTGCTAAGCATCGATAACTTAACACTGGATGTAGCTGAAAGTAAAGCCAAGTCCTATTTTTTGGGCAAAATTCAAGCAATGGACATGGCACATGGGGAAATTCAAGGTGAGCAGTCAGTTAATACAGTCTACAGTTCAAGATCAACAAAAAAAAGTACGGCACATCAAAGAAGTCAAACGAACCATTGTCCATCATATTCATCTCCACAGCAACAACTTCAACAGCGTTATCGCCCACGGCATTCCCGTTACGAAAGCGCCCAGATGACAACGACATATGGTAAATCAGAAAGAGCACAATCAAATATACTCTCTAACTCAATCTGTGGAAATTGCGGCCAACATCATAGAAGCAAATGTCCAGCTTTTGGAGTCAAGTGCTTTAATTGCAACGGGAATAACCATTTTGCCAAAATGTGCAAGGTAAATAAGCATGCGGTAAATTATACTGGACAAACAAACTATTATTTATCTGACAGTGAAAGTGAAATCTCTAATAGTAGTCTATTTATTGGTATATGTAATATTAATACTTGCACAAGAACGGACAAACAAAAGCGTAATGATATATGGTTTATAAGTCTTAATATAAGTGATACATACATAGGTGCCCAATTAGACACGGGAGCACAAACAAATGTAATGAGCTTATTTGTCTTTAATAGAATTAATAATAACAGTGCACGAAAGAATTGTCTTAAGAAATCAAGTTTCATTTTAACTTCATTAGGTGAGGAAAAGCTGCATGTATTAGGGAAGTGCAAATTGAATGCTACTGCACGCATCCATAAAAAGTTCAAACATTTTCAAATTGAATTCGCAGTAATAAATAATTCGTGTCCAACCATTATCGGGCTGCCTGATTGTGTCAGACTTGGTCTTGTGAAAAAAATGTGTTCGGTTGAAGTAAAAAGAGATACCGTCGATTTTAAAAATATGTATAAAGAACTATTTAAGGGCTTAGGATGTCTCGACGTAACCTGCAATTTAAAAATTAAAGAAAATAGTGAACCAATTGTTGATCCACCGCGTAAAGTTCCTTATAAATTGTATGATAGATTAAAATGTGAATTGCAACGAATGCAGGAACTAGAGGTTATAGAGAAGGTGACTGGTCCAACGCCATGGGTTAATTCTATTGTTTTAGTTGAGAAACCGAACAAATCGCTTAGGGTTTGTTTCGATCCCCGCAATTTAAATGAGGTCTTATTAAGATCTCACTATCCAATCCCTAGTATAGAATTTGTTAAGTCGAAATTAGCTGGCGCGCGTTATTTTTCAGTGCTTGACGCTAGCAATGGATTCTGGATGGTAAGGTTAGACGAGCCATCTTCATTTTTGTGCACATTTAATACGCCATTTGGAAGATATAAGTTTCTTCGTCTTCCATATGGGTTGAGTGTAGCACCGGAATTTTTTCATAGATTGATGACGGAGATATTCGTTGATCTAGAAGCCATTGTTTATATAGACGATATTCTGGTCTGGGGGAAAACGATTGAAGAGCATAACGCCCGAGTTAAAGATGTATTAGACAGAGCGAGGTCTGCTAATCTTAAGTTAAATAAAGCTAAGTTGTAGAGGGAAAATTCGTCCTCTCGATGAAACTTGTGAAAATTGGTTTTGATTTATGTGAAAAGGCCAAAACTTGGTCGAAGACACACGAATAAACTTAAACCTCCAATCACTTACGAAAGGCCAAGTCTTGGTCGAAACGTATGAGTGATTCCTTTTAATCGGAGCGTAAACTTGTAAAAGCTGTTCTCTAAATAAAACACTAACAACGGTTTACGTGGATTTTTCACAATATAATACAATTTTATTCTTCTATTAGAGTAATTTGGTACTTGAAGTGAGTGTGAATTATATGATGCGACACAAATAAAAGTTGAGAGTTGCCACATCATTATATTTTGTTTGGTACATAAATTTAAATGTTGTCACATCATTATTTTTTTATTTGGTACATAAATTTAAATGTTAATTAAAACTGAAATAATGTTAAATAATTCACAAAACAATTAATAATTTATTTATAACAAAATAATAAAATAATAGCTGTGCTACAATCTCCCCCTCTGGACATGAAGTCGTCTCGACGATTGTACAGGTCAGCGTCGGTTGGAAGGTCGTAGATTACTTGGCTTATATCGCTGACACTTGTCACACTCTTTGACATATTTCTGAACCGTAGAGTACATCTTATCCCAATAGAATTTTGAACTTATCCTTGATAAGGTTTTGTCAACTCCGTAGTGTCCAGCAGTAGGGGAATCATGAAGGGCTTTCATGATTGTTTCTATTTCTTGGTCTGGAACTACTAGCGCTGCTTCTTCAGTATCTGTATACTTGTATAATACACCATGAGTCACAATGTATCCCTCATTGGCATATTTTTCACCTTCAGTACCATCGGTGCTCTCAAGTGCTTCTAAAATAATTTTAATTTTATCATCTTTTAGTTGTTCTTGACGAATTTCTTGGCTTCCACGGGTTGGAATCGCGACTTCTGTGTAGCATATGTCACAGGATTCAATTGGCGGGCGTGATAATGTATCGGCTACACTATTCGTTCTCCCTGAAATATACTTTATTTGAATATTGTATGGCTGAAGTTGTAACGCCCATCGTGCCAAGCGCCCAGTAGGTGACTTGATCATCATTAGCCACCTTAATGGCTGGTGGTCCGTTAAAAGGGTTAAGTCTGCGCCTTCAATATAGCCGCGAAATTTATTGGTCGCCCAGACGATCGCTAGTGCTTCTCTCTCTGTCGTCGAATAGTTCTGTTCTGCTGATGTCAATAAGCGACTAGCATATTCTATTGGGTGCTCGTCAGGGCCCTCCCCCTGGACTAAAACTGCTCCCAATGCATAACTGCTGGCGTCTGTCTTCAAAAGGTATGGCTTTGTTGAGTCGGCTTGACTTAGAATAGGTGCAGTCACCAAGAGATTCTTGAGTTTTTGAAATGACTCGTCTTCCAATGCACTCCACCTGAATACAGCTGATTTTTTTGTAAGACTGCTTATTGGTTTCGAAACTTTAGCGAAATCAGGTATAAAACGTCTATACCATGAGCAGGTTTGTAGAAACGTGAGAACTTGCTTCACGTTTTTTGGCTGTTGCATATTAAGTATGGCTGACACTTTTTCAGGATCCGTTTTTATCCCATCTATCGTAATAATGTGTCCCAGAAACTTAACTTCTTCGCAACAGAAATTACATTTTCCTAGATTTACCCGCAAGCCGAACTGCTTAAGCCGGTTGAAAACTTTATCTAAATCATTAATATGCTCTATTAACGTTGATGAGCAAACAATTAGATCATCTAGGTAAGCCTGGACCACTGTGTCATCTAAACCAGATCGGACTTGGTCCATCAGGCGTTGAAATGTAGCGGGTGCGTTCCGTAATCCGAATGGCATCCTATTAAAACGAAAGGTACCAAACGGCGACGTGAAGGCTGTCTTATCCTTATCCGATGGGTTTACTCCGATTTGCCAATATCCAGCTTGAAGGTCAATCGTAGACATGTATGGCGTGGATTTGGCTGCATGGAGCAAGTCATCTATCCGAGGAAGAGGATACCTATCTGGTGTGGTGATGGCATTGATTTGTCTGTAATCAACACACACCCTGATGTCACCATTCTTTTTGGGAACCAACACTACAGGTGAGGCCCATGGTGAATCGCACGGTTCAATGATTTTCTGCAAAAGCATTTTCTGTAACTCAGCTTTAAGCTGTTCCTTCCTCACAGGTGATAGACGATATGGAGGGGAAGCTACTGGTTGATGAGATCCGGTTTCAATGGAATGAACTACACCACGAACAGTTATCTCGTCCTCCCATTTAAAAATATTGTCGTGCTTCTGTAATAAATCATCTAATTGTCCCTCATCCTTCTTTATAATACTGGTCAAGTTTATGCCCAACTTATAGGGTGGCCCAAACAGTCTGTCATTTAGCCGGTCTTCCTCTTCATTAGAGAAATCGAGGAATACGTTTCGTATCCGATTGTTACCTGGTTGTCCTTGGTCGTAGACATGTAGTGGTAAGGAATCCTCAAATACTTCGTATATTTCTTCTGCAGAATATTTCTTCATAGGTGGCAATGGCATGGGTTTTTTATACCTTGGTGCGTTATCAATTAGCTTATTTATTTTTTGTACTATCGCCGGATCGTAAATTGGAGAGACTGGGCTGATTTCACCGTATGCAAAATTCGGTGTTGTTGCAATTTCTGTATATTTAAAGAAAGGAACACTAAATTCGGGTTGATCGGCAAAATACCATATGTTCTTGGCTGGGTTGATTATAATACCAGAGCTTTCTAAATAATCGATTCCCAATAACGTGATATTGTCATTGGCTTCTGACAACACACTAATGCTTATTTTGGTTTGTCGGCGGCCTATTTTCATATAAGTGGTTGTCGTCAAGATATCTTGGGTTCTGAGAATACCATCTGCCAGTCTAATTTCCGCTTTCATTTTCCGAAAGTCGTGATTTTCCTTTCTTAGCTGGGCACTCAGCCTGTTGCTGGCAATACTCGTTTTGGCTGCCGTATCTAAGTAAGCAACATGTTTAATACCGCCAAATTCTACTACCACTGCTGGTATGTTACCTCCCTCGCTAATTCTCAAGTCTAAGGCATTAATGCTGGCTCCACTTCCAGAGCTGATGCCTTTAGAGCATTTTGGACAATTTCTTTTTATATAGCCTATGGTTCCACATCCAAAGCAAACTAGCGGATTTTCCGGACCTCTATTATTAGGCCCTAGTGGTCGTTGCTGCTTGGACTGCTCGCTGCTATTAAATTTACGGCAATTTTCTTTCATATGTCCTACAAAATGACAGAAGCTACATCTTATAACTTCCTTCTTCGCTACTGGGTGGAGTCTTTCGTATTCTCTTGCGAGGGCTATGAGTTGGGTAAATGTTTTAAACTCGCCCCTCCTAACACCCTTCTTGATATTATCATGTAGCAGGCTGTATATAATGTCTATACAGTGTACCTCTGGTATGGGTGGCTGGGCCACCACCGGCTCGGCCAATAATGCTCTTTTTGCACTGATAAATTGGTCCGTTGATTCACCCAGTTTTTGTTTTTTTTCAAACAATAGCTCAAATATAATGTACACTGGTCGTCGTGGAGCGTATTGGTCTCTCATCATTTCGATGGCATTTGACCAAGTAGTCATTTCCGTATGGATGCCTTTCCACCATGTCGCTGCTTCATTCTTTAGAAGCAAGGGAAGCTCTATCAATGCATCTTCATCGGTGATGCGGCGAACCCTTTTAAAAATTTCAACGTTCGTTATAAAATTTTCGAAACGTTGGGCGTCAAATTCGCCATTATACCGCTCCGTGCAATCGCACAACGTCTCTTTAAACCGCTGGGTTCCTTCGGGAATACGGTGTTCCATGTCCGTTGTATTTGCTTGTTCGTTGGTCGTCATCCTGCTGGTAGTACCTGTTCTTGTATTTGCCGCTGGACCGTCAAACATTCCCTCCAGTCTTCTTGATCTACCCCCCGAGCCTTGCCTGTCAGAGGTCTTACTGCTGCTTAGTAGGTCTTCTTGCTCTTCCACGTACGTTCCAACAGAGCCTTGCCTATCAGAGGTCTTACTGCTGCTGCTGGTGCTATCTCCTGTGCTGAGCCTTGCCTAAACGCCAAAACGGAATATACGTTTACCCGCGACCGCGACTCACGTTATCGGTTTCACTGACTCGCGTTATCGGTTTCACTGACTTGCGTGAATTGCCGATAAATCCGTGGGGAACTCGAGCCTCACGTTGGGCGTCAATTGTAGAGGGAAAATTCGTCCTCTCGATGAAACTTGTGAAAATTGGTTTTGATTTATGTGAAAAGGCCAAAACTTGGTCGAAGACACATGAATAAACTTAAACCTCCAATCACTTACGAAAGGCCAAGTCTTGGTCGAAACGTATGAGTGATTCCTTTTAATCGGAGCGTAAACTTGTAAAAGCTGTTCTCTAAATAAAACACTAACAACGGTTTACGTGGATTTTTCACAATATAATAAAATTTTGTTCTTCTATTAGAGTAATTTGGTACTTGAAGTGAGTGTGAATTATATGATGCGACACAAATAAAAGTTGAGAGTTGCCACATCATTATATTTTGTTTGGTACATAAATTTAAATGTTGTCACATCATTATTTTTTTATTTGGTACATAAATTTAAATGTTAATTAAAACTGAAATAATGTTAAATAATTCACAAAACAATTAATAATTTATTTATAACAAAATAATAAAATAATAGCTGTGCTACAAAGTGCCTTTTTGGGTTGAAAGAGGTGAAGTATTTCGGCCATATTTTTAACGAACATGGTGTATGCCCAGATAATTCAAAGATATCTGCTATAGTCCAAATGCCCCCTCCTTCCTCCGTCAAAGATCTTCAACGATTTTTAGGAATGTTGAATTATTTAGGCCCTTTCATTAAAAATCTATCCGCGGAGTCAGCGTCCCTAAGACATTTGCTAAAGAAGAATGTTGAATGGCAGTGGAATGATAGCCATCAACAGGTTTTTGACAATCTTAAGGATTTGATAACTAGACCACCCATACTTGCATATTTTAAACCAAATGAGCCACTAGTCTTATCCACAGATGCCTCGAAGTTTGCAGTTGGTGCAGTTCTATTTCAAAATAATAAACCAATTGCGTTTGCGTCGAAAACCCTTACTTAATGCCAACAGAGGTATGCACAAATCGAAAAGGAGTTATATGCCATCGTTTTTGGCGCAACAAAGTTTCACCAATACATTTATGGTCAGAAAATTAAATCGGAAACTGACCATAAGCCATTGGTTTCACTTTTTCGAAAACCATTAGCAGAAATTCCTCTTCACTTACAACGCATGATGTTGTGTCTTCAAGCTTATAGCTTGAATGTTGTTTACAAGCAAGGCAAAGATCTCCAAGTCGCTGATGCACTCTCGAGAGCACCTTTACCAAACTCTGATGACTTAGAAATAGATACAAACATTCAAATACATGTCGGGTTTATAAAGTCTTGTCTCTCAGTATCGCCAAGTAAGTTAGAAGAAATAGAAATAGCCTCTGCAAATGATGCTGAATTACAAGAACTGAAATTGTATATCGATCAGGGTTGGCCAGTACGCAAAAGCCTTTTACATGAAATCGCTAAGCCTTATTGTAACTATAAACATGAAATTTGCGTAATCGATAACTTGATTTTGAAAAATCAAAGTATCATAATTCCTAATAAACTTCGATATCAAATTTTAAACATTATACATGAGGGTCATCTCGGTATTGAAAAATGTAAGAGTCGTGCAAGAAATGTACTTTTTTGGCCTGGTATGTCAGCGGACATTGAAAATTTTGTTGCAAAATGTTCAACATGTAAACGATTTCAAAATTCCAATAGGAAACAACCACTTATGCCTTTCCCTATCCCAGATTTACCGTGGGAAATTATTGCAAGTGATTTAATTGAATGGAATAAAGATCTCTACCTTCTTTGTGTAGATTACTATTCAAAATTCATTGAAATCACTAAATTAACATCTAATAAGGCTTCACCTGTCATTATACAGTTTAAGTCAATCTTCGCTCGGTATGGGATACCAAAACTATTGATTTCGGATAATGGTCCCCCATACAACTCAAATGAGTTCAGAACTTTCTTGAGCTCTTGGGGAATCCAACACAAAACAAGCAGCCCCTATTATCCGCAGTCAAATGGTTTGGCTGAGCGATCAGTACAAACAGTCAAAAAATTATTGACTAAATGTAAGGATTCAAACACCGATCCATATCTAGCCCTACTTAACCTGCGAACCACGCCTAAGAATGGTTACTCTCCATCCCAGTTGTTAATGTCGAGAAATTTAAAAACAAAACTGCCGGTTATGAAGAACCACCTTAAACCACATCTGGTAAATAATAATGACTATAAAAACACTCTAAAGCGAGAACAACGTGCCTTGAAATCGTATTATGACGCACACACCAGTGACTTATCGAATTTGAATAAAGGTGATCAAATTTTATTTAAAAAACTTCCTGATTCAAATTGGATAAGTGGAGAGGTGCTTGACAATACCGATCATAACTTTAATGAACTTGGGGAAATTGAATTTGAAAATGTTAAAGAAAATATAAAAACAGAAACTATCTAATGTATCGCAAACTAATGATAACGCTAGTCCTGAACCAATGAAGTTAAGATCAGGCTTGGAATTAGTTCGTAAGTAATTTCTTAATTCTAGTACAGATATTTATATATCTATCATAATTATATCTACGATATGACTTGTATAATGTTCTCAACAGCCTACAGTGCCTATCTATGTTAACGAATGAATTCATTTAATTTTATTAAAAAAAAAAAAAAAAGTTTTTTGTATGTTTTCTTAAGAAGGGACATGTTGAGTAGTATGTTTAGAACTGTACGTATATAACTATTCTATACTATACATATATATAACAACCACTATGAACTAAAAGCTTTTACTATATAATGATGTACAATATTATAATGAGAATTGGAGATCAGTCATTAAAGTTACATTGTACAGAACAGACGTCTTTCATTTGACAAATTACAACACTTCTGTTTTTCCACTAATTGAACAGACCAAACTTGGCTTGCATATTCAAGAAGAGGCCTAACAACGGTTATGTAAGGGGCTTGGTAACATAAGGACCGGAAAATTCCTTATATATACAAGCGCTGGATAAAGCGAGGGGCAGAGTTGGCTTTTTTTTAATCATATTATCAATGTGAGAACGGAAAGTGAGTTCCTTATTACAGATAACACCTAAATCATTCACTAAGGAAACAGGCAGATTAAAGATTAGATAGCAGCGAGGTAAAGTAGAAGGACCCTTACGTATACTCGTAAATTATAGCCTGACACTTATTGACGTTAAGCCCAAGGAAATTCTTCTGATACCAAGTACAAAATCTGTCTAGATCTTCCTGTAGTGGTATATCCCAAGATTTTCATCTGCGTACACAGATACGAGTATGTATGCAATCAGCATCATTAATAGTCAGTATAAATAATAAGGGACCAAGGTGGCTGCCTTGAGGGACACCAGTGGAGGCTTTAAATGGGTCAGAAACCATGGACCTAGTAATGTCGGTCATTTAAATAGGATTGAACCCATGTTATAAAGCTTATTCGGAAACCAAGAGTCTTTAATTTTAGAACTTCATTTCCAGATTCTAGTGCAAATAAAGTGCTTGATACGAATTTCGTTAGGTCGGTGTTTGTAGATCTAACTTTGAGAAGTCCGTGATGGTTTCGGGAAACAATACTCGTAGATTTACAATGGAAAAGCATTATGTCCTCAATAATAGCAGTTGATCGATATTTGGAAATATCATCCTTGCGGCCTATTTTATGTAGGGGAATAATAAAAGATTTTTTCCAGGTTAAGGGAAATAATCCTTGGGTGATAGAAAGCTGAAAGAGAGCTGTAAGAGGTTGGGCTAGATGCATTTTTTTTTTTTAGATATACATAGGTGGAAGATCCAGCAGAATAATCATGTTTGAGGTTTGTTATTTTATCTTTAACTTGCTCTAGAGTTATAGACACAGATTCAAAAGTTGTTTGTGGACAGCTATTTGAGTAGGAGAGTGGTCTGGCTCTTGGGATTAGATGGCGATCGCTTGCGAAGAAATTTGCAATAATTTGGGAATCGCCCGAGGACTGATCAAGAAAATTCAGAGATGATGGAACGTTATCCGATTTACTTTTAGTTTTGATAAACTGAAAGAATTGTTTGGGGTCGGAATTGAGTGTGTGGTCCAAATAGTTGTCATAGATAGTTTGGCAACGTACAGAGAATTTTTTTAGGGCAGACTGGTAGTAGAAGAAATCGGCGTCGTAACGCGATTTTATGTAAGTATACCAGAGCTTATTTCTCTTGTTACGAAGAGATCGCGGCACTTTATTATGCCAGGGTGGTGAAGATGAGGGATTCTTTCTGGGTAAAAAGGCACATTTGAGAATTTCGGTATAAAAGGATGTGGGAGCACTGTTAACAGTAAAGTTAGGGTTATCGTAGAGAAAGTTTCAATTGGCCATACTGAAGAGTTTGTTCAGTTTGGCGTAGTTAGTCATATGAAAATTATTAAGAGGGTAGTAGCTATCCAACTTAGAGAGAAGATGTCTACTTTCTTAAACGACTCAGCTATCTGTATCAGATGCGAAGACTAGGAGCAGGTGTTTGCCAATGTTTTTGGTGGAACCACTTAATTGGTACATACCAGAGTCAGTAACCAGTCATCACTGTTATACATAATATGTAAACCAAAAAAAGCTGATATTGTTGGTTTAAGTGGGTTTTCCAAAATTTTTTGCAAATTCTCGCTTTTTAAATAAATTCTTGTCCATTTTCCAAATGAGTTGCTATGTGGACTACTGCTGGATAGATTTCATGAATAAAAAATTCTGACAGTCTTTAAACACCCTCATTGGTACTTATGTGGCAACCTACAGACGTAACTCTATAGACGTATCCGCATGTATCCTCCACCTTGCTTATTGAACATCGCAGCTGTTGCGATTAGCCCTCACGCTTAACTAATTTGCGGTTCGTCACGCACAGTAGCATACAAAATTACATATCTTTACTTGATACTGCAATAACAACATAACGTTAGGCGTAATTATTCAACTGTCGACCAACTATGCGCACTCACTAACATTGTGGAGATTTAAAAGAAAAGATACAGACAGTTATATGCTTTCTTTATAGATTTTCGAGCGGCCTTTGACTGTGTAGCTGTCACCTCTACGGATATAGAATGCTATCTAAACTCACTAAGACATGTTGAGATGTATGTATAATATGTACCTTAATAACATGGTGTGAGTCTTGGATGGAAACAAAGTGTCGGACGAATTTAATACATCGAAGGACGTCGAACAGGGGTGCGTCTTAAATATGCTATTATTCATTCTATGTACAAATGATATAATGTACCGTGTTAAGGGCGGAATAGAGATAAGATGAACTAAAATCCCATGCTTGCAGATGCTGTAGATACAGCTAATGATAAATAGAATGGACAAGCGGTGCAGAATTTGGAACTCAACTGTATACCAATCAAAGTCAATAATGATGATATTCGGGGACGGCGGTGGTAGATACTGTCGGAGTGAAATATGGAAATGACAAGGTGAGAAGATCGAGACAGTGCGGAAGTATAAATATCTCGGAGTATTGATTACACCTAACCTAAACATGAACGAACATTTACAAGCCAAATAAGGGGAAGCTAAGCGAGTAATCGGTGCTGTATCAACAACAAACATACATATTTCACATAACGCTAAGCAAAAGATATTCTGCGCTACTGCGACTTCCATCCTTTTCTATGGAGCTAAAGTTCAGGGTTACAGTTCCTTCGAAAACGTAGAGAAGTTCCTGCGAATTTTCAGCTTTCTCAGTAGTTCTCCAAATTATAAGCTTGAGTGGAGACAGGAGTTGCGTTGATGCCACCACTGATATGATCACAGACACACTCTTTGGAATAACTTCTTTCATCCCTCATCGGATGAAGATTATCAAACTAAAAGAAAATGCGTGGTACGACTCGAGATGTAAAAAGGCTGTCAGGGTCAGAGAAATGTTTTCTCGATTATACAAGACCTAGCCTATGGAGAAAAATCAAGAAAAGTTCAATCGAGCCAGGAAAGAACGGCTTTCTTAAGCGTGTAAAATTTCAATACGACGAAAAACGAGTCAAAAATACAATTACAATGGCCCGAGTGCTTTGCGGCCAGCTAAATACTTCCTCAATACGTGCACTTAATTGAGTCGAATCTTCAATGGGACGAATCCACTTTCGCACTCGTGCAGTAGCAAGATTACCTAAAGATCTTAACACACACAAATGCGCTAGTCAGATGGTATATCTCTCCTTCTTCTGAAGAGGTGTACTTCAATGCTGGGAAAACCACTGTGGAAGTTTTTCATCAATCCTACTCTTAAGGACTCTTTCCCAGTGGATAGAAAACTCTCTGCTTACATTCCTTCTTTCCAAGGTCATGACTTCGCCACACGACAACTTCTCAATGACTGGGAGGTACGGTTTTCGCAGCAACAGGTCCACTGGCGATTTCATGGCATGCCTCACCTAAAAGTGGGACCAAAGCGTACATCAGTTTGGTGAAAGTAAGATAGTTACGCTTGATTTTTCTAAGGCAGTTGACAATGAACTAAAAATTATCTTTCGGACCATTCAATTCTAGTTGTCTTGGATGGTTTCAAGTCTGATATTCACAAAATAAATGCTGGTGTGCCCCAGGGCTGCATTCTGTGTCCATCAAGTTTTTTAATATTCATCAATGATATCATGTCTGCTTCAAATCCAATATATTCCTTTGCTGACAGTACTCTCTGCTTTTCACATTCGTTCTTGGACTTATGTCTCTGCTGTTCGACTACAGAATTGCAACGGGAACGGTGACCAATTATGGAACTGTCAACAGATTGGAATTTAATGCTTTTAAACACAATGTTCTCTGCTGCGATGTAAGAAATATTTCCCCTCCTCTGCTTTGCCACCAATATATAAGACGTTTATCTGCACAAAATTGGAGTACAATGTCCACGTCTGGCCAGGTGCTCCTAAAACACATCTGCACCGGCTAGATCGAATTCAAAAACTTGCGAAAAAACTCATTGGTCCTGCTAATATTACTCAGTGAATTGACACCCTCGAACATCGACGTTATGTCTACTGCCTCACTTGCTTCTATCGCTATTACCACCACCAGTGCGCCAATATCGTGATTCTTTCCTGAGCCGCAGATTTAAGACCAACGTACATATGTATGTATTTATCTTTTCTACCTCCCTAATTTGCCTTAGCCCGCGCTGTGTGCGAGCATTTCAATGGTACCTACTCAAAAACCCTTGAGCGCACAGATTATAAAAAACAAAAAAGTTAAGGTAGTCCCAAAGAAAAATGTATTACAAATGTATTACAGTGGATGGCATGGCGATCGTTCCCCAATCGCTTAATATTAAAATTACTACCAATTACCAACTTACATAGGTCCTTGGTTGCATTCACCTCCAATTTATAGGTGTTGATAGGAGGCACCTTCTCCTTCTTCTTTGTCTGCTGCTGCTGTGTTATAGTTACCACTGCTCACCCCGCACCCACAATTATTTAATGCGCACTCATCTTGCGCATGTCATATATTTGTAAACTTAGCATGTCACATATTTCACAATTTAATTGCATCATATATTTGTCAACTTAGCATGTCACATATTTCACAATTTGATTGCATCATATATTTGTCAACTTAGCATGTCACATATTTTACAATTTAATTACATTTTCTCTAATTGCATTCCACCCAAAATCGAAGCAATTATAATAACCGCTTATGAAGCATTAATGCGCACTCCACTAAAAATCGAAGCAATTATATTAACCGCTTACGAAGCATCCAACCAAATGGTCATCGATCAAGTGCCTGGATCAATGACCATGCATGCCCCAAATAAACACGATTGCATACATAAGTGAAATATCCCTTACCCAGCGTCTATTTAGAACTGGGTCATTAAAAATTGTTTATGGAAAAGACCAATAACCGAATCCCTCTGATTCGGATTGATTACGAAGTTTGGTGGACAGAAATAGGAATAAGTAAGTTAGTCTTAAGAAAGATTCGAACACGCGAAGTCCAAAAAAGGACTCGAAGATATAATTAAATAAAAGTTGTGTTTTTATCACAAGAGTGATATAATTATTTTCTTTTATTTCAAATATCACAAGAGTGATATAATTTTATTTATTTATTTTTTTTAATATCACAAGAGTGATATAATTGGCGCAGTCGGTAGGATACTCGGGTATCTTAATATAAGAATATAAAAGTTATTGTGTTTTAACACTTTACCGAGTATCGCTGCAAAATTAAGAACATAAGATTGTTCCCGCGAAAAGTTAAAATTTTTTTTTCTCCGTCTTAGTACATACAATAAAATTGGTGTGTAAGCAACGTGATAAACAGTCGGTGTCCTAACAATTTAATAAAATTAGTGAAGAATTGGTGTTTTAACTATTCCGTGCACCTGCATATATATATATATATATTGTTTAACAAAGGTACAGTGTCAAAAATTGTAATATATAGTTGCCCAATTAAACGTTTTAAAGAAGAAAAAAAAAACTACCGTGATTGTCTAGTTCTAAAAATCCAAAAGTGACAAAAAAAAAAAAGAAGAAAAAAAAAACCCGGAAGAAAACAACAAAAACTTCATCAACAAACAGTCTACAAATCAACCTGTTGAGCACAATATCCAGAAGAAGGTCAACAAATAGCAACCGAATCATCAGTAGATAAAAACAGCAAGTATTCAAAATAAAAAATATATATATATATAAATAGTAATAATAATAATAATAATATATATGTGTATGTATATATAGATATAGGATTTTATTACATCTAAGAATATCTGTATTAAATTAAGTTAATTAAGATGGCAAACCCTCCTTCAGTCTCTATCAATCCCCTCAAATACCTAAACAACCTTCCCGAATTTAGTGGCGATCGTAGGGAACTACAAACATTTATAAGTCTAGTTGACAGAGTACATCCAATATTACAAGCCTACGATGCGCTGTCCCAACAATTGTTTTCGGACCTCATTAAAAGTAAACTTAAGGGTAGAGCGCGAGAGACATTAGAAATTAACTGCCAGGCTACTTCCTGGGCAGAAATTAAAACTATATTACAAAACAGTTTTGGAGATAGGCGCAGTTGCGAAGAACTCTTTGACGAATTACGTGGTACCACTTTCAAGACAACCACCATTGACTTTTTTAACGACATTAAACGGAAACTAAGAAATTTAAACAACAGAACACTAGTGATATTAGGTTCAAGCGAAGAAACAAACACGTGTGCTCAGAATAATATGCGAACAGCACTAAACATTTTCAAATCTAAAATTCCAGAACCAATGAAGACAATACTTACTTGTAGGAACCCCGAAACTTTAGAATCTGCAATGGATATTCTTTTCCAAGCAGGCTATTCCAATTTTAGTCTCAATGAAATGCAACATTTTAGAACAAACAAACAAGAAAAAAATACTGAACAATTTCGAAAACGATCGACTAACAATGGTAATCGAAACCAATTAGACTTTAGACAAAACAAGAATAATTCCCGAAACGATTCAAGTACAAATAGACATTCAAATCAACAACAATTCAATAAGCCTCAAAGAAACAACAATTACCAACAATCTCAACAAACATCTAGCTCCAGTTACCAATATTCTAACAATCAGAATTATAATGATAGACATAGTAACCCGTATTCAAATAATAACGGGAATAGAATAACGAACACACATGTTCATCCACCTCTAGAACCAATGGACATAAACAAATGTGAGACTATTGAACACCTCCCTTCAACATCCTCACAAGTATACCATCAACATTTTGCTAACCAAAACTACACTGATAAGATTGTTGAAAATTTTCCCTCAACAGCCTCACAAGGGACCTCCCATATATAGTGGTAAAAACAAAATTAGAACCTTTAAAAATGTTGATTGACACCGGAGCTACGCACTCCATCATAAACCCTAAAATATGTCACCCTAAATGGAGAATACTCTCTCCACCATTAACCCTTAAGACACTTCAACACTCAATTGAAATAAAAGATCGAGTTAGAATTCCTTTATTCAGTGAATTAGGTAGTCCGGAGGAATTGGTAGAATTTCTTGTCATTAAATTCCATGAATTCTATGACGGACTTATAGGTAATGATATTCTTCGGCGTCTTAATGCTAAAATTGATTATAAGAATAATCAACTAGAAATAGAAGGAGAATTGATTCCTTTAATTTTCCAAAAGAAGACAAATCAGTGGTCTGAGAATCCTTCCAGTTCAGTAGAAAAATTTACTCAAGCAGAGCAGAAGTCTTCAGAGAGTAATACTAACTCCATAAACCAAAGCGTCTATAACGATAATTACCAAGAGGTAGTCATCAACATGGTAAGTGAACCGAAAGAAGTAAACGGTAATGTTTATTACACAGTCCCCAAATATACCCCTTCAGAAAATCAAAAATGTATATCCGAACAGATTCGAATAGATCATTTAAACCTTGAAGAGAAACAACAGCTTCTGAAAGTCATTAAAAAATACTCAAATATATTTTATCAAGAAACCTCTGACCTTTCATTTACCAACGCTATTAAGCATAAAATTCGTACTATTAACGAAATTCCCATTTACGCAAAATCTTATAGATACCCATACATACATAAAAATGAAGTAGCAAAACAAATTGAAGAAATGTTAGATAGTAAAATAATCCGCCCTAGTAACTCCCCATATTCCGCACCAATATGGATCGTACCAAAGAAGGTCGATGCCAGTGGCAAACAAAAATGGAGACTAGTTGTCGACTATCGTAAGCTGAACGATGTGACAATAAATGACAAATTCCCAATTCCAAATATGGATGAAATCCTGGACAAGCTGGGTAAATGTCAGTATTTTACAACCTTAGATTTAGCAAAAGGTTTCCACCAGATTGAGATTGCAGAAGAAGATATTCATAAAACAGCCTTTAGTGTAGAAAATGGCCATTACGAATTTTTACGTATGCCATTTGGTCTGAAGACAGCCCCTGCAACCTTCCAAAGGCTTATGAATAACGTTTTAAAAGATTTTATTAATAAAAGGTGCTTTGTGTACTTAGATGATATCATAGTGTTCTCAACGTCCTTGCAAGAACATATTGATTCACTTAACAAGATATTTGAACGATTAAAAGAAGTCAATTTAAAAATTCAACTCGATAAGTCTGAATTTCTTAAAAGAGAAACCGAATTCCTTGGACATATTGTCACTCAAACCGGTATTAAACCTAATCCACAAAAAATTGAGTGTATTCTCAAATTTCCAATTCCCAAAACAACTAAACAAATAAAACAATTCCTCGGTTTGACCGGGTACTATAGAAAATTTATTAAGGATTATTCGAAGATTGCCAAACCAATGACTAAATTTTTAAAAAAAGATGCCAAAATTAACATATCTGACCCAAATTATAGGAACAGTTTTGAAACATTAAAAAGACTTCTTGTAAATGACCCAATTTTAATATATCCAGATTTCAAGAAAAAATTTACCCTGACTACAGACGCAAGTCAGTTCGCAATTGGAGCCGTCCTTTCTCAAGAAAATCACCCTGTCTGTTTCGCAAGTCGTACATTAAACGAACATGAAGTGAATTACAGTACAATTGAGAAAGAGTTACTAGCCATCGTCTGGGCAACAAAGTATTTTCGCCCGTACCTATTCGGTCGAACATTCACTATAGAAACCGACCACAAACCACTAACATGGCTATTTTCCATTAAAGAACCAAACTCAAAACTAGTAAGATGGAGATTAAAATTGTCTGAGTTTGATTATGAAATAAAATATAAAAAAGGGACACAAAACAGTAACGCCGATGCTCTATCGAGAATTGTTCAAACTGAAGTCCACACTTCAGAAATAATTCCAAACACACAATCCAATACCATAAGAACCACCGAGTCAGCAATAAATATATTTAGAAATCAAGTAATTATAAAAAAAATTACGTCAGGCTCACTAAAAATTCGAAATTCAAACATATTCAAAAATCATAGAAAGATAATATACACAAAGACAATGGATAGAGAATTCGCTATTACACTATTAAAAACACATTTTAATCCAACGCAACTGAATGCCTTAATGATAGATGAAGAATTTTATACAGAACTGAACGATACGTTTAATCAACTATTTTCAAGTAACAATAATTTCAAAATCATAAGATGTTTTCAAGAATTAAAAGATATCGAGAGTGAGGAAGAATTAACCGAACTTATTGAAAAAGAACACAAAAGAAATAATCACAGAGGTATCGAAGAAGTGTTTAAGGAATTGAAATGCAAAATTTATCACCCTAACTTAAAAATTAGAATCACCCAATTTATAAATAATTGCGAAATCTGCTGTATTGAAAAGTATGACAGAAACCCACTTAAAATCCAATATAAATTAACAGAAACACCCTCCAAACCAAACGAAATAATACATATAGATGTTTTTTATAGCTTAAAGAAAACATTATTTATGACAACTATTGACAAATTTACTAAATATGCTCAAGCTTACAAAATTAATGGCCGAACTTGGACAGAATTTAAAGCAAAGGTCCTACAATATATAAGCACTCATGGTAATATGAAAAAGATTGTAGTAGATAACGAATTAGGATTCAAAGCCATACCTATTCGTGAGTTCCTAAGGAAGGAAAATATAGACATTCAATATACTTCGAACAGTAATCACACCTCGAATGCAGATATCGAAAGACTACATAATACGATAAACGAACACATCCGTTTATTAAGACATGACGATGAAAACAACCTAGAAACTGTAGAGGAAAAAATACTACGAATAATAAAATTCTATAATAACACTATTCACTCTACAACCAATAAAAGACCCATCGACTTTATAAACGGAAAAATAACAGAAGAAGAGTATGCAACGATTTATGAAAACATCCTCAAAAAGAAAGAAACAGTTATCAATAAATTGAATCTCAATAGAGTTGATACATCAATTACACCTGGACCAAACTTTATAAAAGAAATACGAGGCGGAAAAAACCATGCCAAATATAGGAAGATCGATGCCGAAAAACTCGATGATGATCATGTAAATGACAAAAAGACAGGATTAAAATATTACAAAAACCATGTGAGACAAAGGAAAAAATTTCAAAATAAGGAGAATCCTACTATTAAACTTGGAAGAACCACATAACAAACACTTACCCTACCATTCGTTTCTATCATCATTACACACGTTTATTTAACTTTAAACCTTAATCTAAATTCAGTATGATTTATTATCTTCTTACAGGATTAACCAAAATGAAATTTATAACTACCATACTAATATTCTGTGCAATGCTTATCCTAATGGAAATGCAAACGATTGACGTCCAAGACCTTACAAACAACCATGGATACATCCCAATTAATGTAGGGAAACTCAAAACAATAGACTACTACACTAAAGTTCTGCACATCATCAATACAACCGAGTATGAACAAACGATTAAGATCATTCAAAGCAACATTAACACTCTAAGAATATCTAAGATGAGCGTAACACCAATTATAGACTCTATTGACAAAAACCTTATATTAGTTAAAGCAAAACTTAATTATTTAATCCCACATTTTAGACAAAAACGCGGATTAATAAATGTAATTGGAAAAGGAATGAAATACATAGCAGGTGTCATGGACAGTGATGATGAAAAAGAAATCTCTAAAGTACTTGAATCCTTAACACAAAATCAACACAATCTGACAGACACAACAAACAAACTCACTCTAATTAGCAATACTATTTCCTCCCAAATACAGAATATAACTTTACATATAAACACACAACAAAAAACTATAGAAAACTACTTAAACGATTTCAAAAACGTAATACAAAATAAAATAGCGACAATAGAAGACGAACTCACCTTTTTACAACAAGTTTATCAAGTAGACAGCGACATTACACTTTTACGAAATCATATCGACGGTATAGGACAAATCGTTTTCTCTGGCAAACTTGGTATAATCCCAACTGATATTTTGACACAGACAGAACTAGAATTAATTAAAGACTATGATAGCTACATGCACACAAAGATCGCTATTACACTTCATGAAACAAATATTGTCATAATCCTACTCATTCCTCAATATTCCAATCAAATTCTATCCCAAATCACCTTTGAACCCATCCCAAACAGGGAAAATAAGTCTTTACACCTTGAAACAAATAAAGTGTTAGTAGATTCAAATAATAACATATACAATACAAATGTAAAAGACAACCTCATGAAAAATTTAATAAAAGTCAATAATGAATGTATAAAAAACATTTTAAATTATGAAGAAGCCCATTGTTATACAAAAATGTTCCTAGAAAAAGAGGTAAAAGAAATATTACAAGGTGTATTAATTTTAAAAAACATATATAATCAAACAATAAATCATAATTGCAACAAAATAAAAATTAAAAATGAAGGAACCTTCATGATAAAATTTGAAAATTGTAAAGTCGAAATAATGAATAAAAAGTATTTAAATCCTAGTATTAAGGTGTACGATAAATTAATCTTGCCAAATTATATGACAAAAATTAAAGAAAATACCTCAATATCTGATTTGAAATTAGAAAACTTATATTTGAAACAATTGGACTTTGAAAAAAATATTGACCAAATGTCGTATATTACTAAGAATTCAAATGTAATAAGTCTAGGTACGGACTTATCCATATTATTAATTATTATCATACTCGTAATTGTAACCACCAAACGGAGTAACCAACTACTTCAAATTTCGTCGGTGCCTCAATCTAACGTTGGGGGTGTTATAGTTACCACTGCTCACCCCGCACCCACAATTATTTAATGCGCACTCATCTTGCGCATGTCATATATTTGTAAACTTAGCATGTCACATATTTCACAATTTAATTGCATCATATATTTGTCAACTTAGCATGTCACATATTTCACAATTTGATTGCATCATATATTTGTCAACTTAGCATGTCACATATTTTACAATTTAATTACATTTTCTCTAATTGCATTCCACCCAAAATCGAAGCAATTATAATAACCGCTTATGAAGCATTAATGCGCACTCCACTAAAAATCGAAGCAATTATATTAACCGCTTACGAAGCATCCAACCAAATGGTCATCGATCAAGTGCCTGGATCAATGACCATGCATGCCCCAAATAAACACGATTGCATACATAAGTGAAATATCCCTTACCCAGCGTCTATTTAGAACTGGGTCATTAAAAATTGTTTATGGAAAAGACCAATAACCGAATCCCTCTGATTCGGATTGATTACGAAGTTTGGTGGACAGAAATAGGAATAAGTAAGTTAGTCTTAAGAAAGATTCGAACACGCGAAGTCCAAAAAAGGACTCGAAGATATAATTAAATAAAAGTTGTGTTTTTATCACAAGAGTGATATAATTATTTTCTTTTATTTCAAATATCACAAGAGTGATATAATTTTATTTATTTATTTTTTTTAATATCACAAGAGTGATATAATTCTGCTGCTGCTGCTGTTGTTGTTGTTGTTGTTGTTGTTGTTGTTGTTGTTGTTGTTGTTGTTGTTGTTGTTGTTGTTGCTGCTGCTGCTGATGTTTTAGCTGTTGCCGTTGTTGTGGCTGCTGCTCTTGTTGTTGTTGCTGGTGTTTCTTTTCAATTTGTTGGCGTTGTTTGTGCACTTGTGGTATTGTATTTGTCTTTTGTTTTTGTTCAGACTGCTTTTGAGCAAGCTGCGACTGCTGTTGTTGTTGGGATTGCTCATGCTCTTCCCTCTTCCTTCTGACCATTTGCTGTTCTTTAATGGCCTGTACCCTTTGCTGTAGCATTTTTATGCTGCTACTTATCGACTCTATTTCTTCCTCTTCGTCGTCAGATTCGCTTGCTGCCAATGAAGCGTAGTTGTTTCCTGCCCTCACTCCACCAAGCTTTACAGTGGTCGTTTGTAGGGAGGGACGTTGTGCCAAATTAGAGGTTGACTTTAGCATCCTCTTCCTCTTTGGCTTTGGCGTTTGGCTCGAACCACTCGAAGCCTCGCCTGCTATCTCAGCCGATCCCGCTATTGGCATAGCGGACCGCTCTCCACAATCCATCACGTGAATTTGTAATACCAAATAAACACTTTTTTATTATAATTGTCTTTGCAATGAATTAAATAAATAAACGAAAAAAAACTTTCGCAGAGGTCGGTAAGCGAACCCACAACCTCGAGATTTATTGTCCGGGCCTCTACCACTTCGGCTACCGCACACTTGAAAAATTTACTGTTTAGCACTCTATTTATTTACTTTTTTTTTCTACAATTTTAAAGCCGAACACGAAATACGTAATGCGTCTGGTCTCCGCTGAGATCTATGAACGACTGACAGTTATTTCGGTGCTGAGACCGCAATGGTCACTGTTATACACGAAAGTGCGTAGACAGTTTGTAGTTTGCTGGTTAGTGCACGTCAATTGTATTCGTGAGTCGAACAGCAGGGGATTCAAATAGGGCCCGTGTCTGGGAAACGACGGACTATCCGTCGCCTTAAGCCCGAGTCGATACATTACACTGTGCTGACCCCACCAATTGAATAGTAGGTTCCCTCTAGTATTTGGTGTATTATTTCCCCAATCACTATGTTTGGTGTTGAAATCTCCGCCGATAACAAAATAGTTGTCTTCCAATTCCAGCCTCAGAAATCGAAAGTGTCTCGAGCTCTGAGATAAATAAGGTGGATTGTGTAGCCTTAGGTGCATAAATAGACACCATGTACAACCGCTTTCCACCACGAAGAGATACATATACACGAAGAGAGTTGGCTTTTTTCAGACGCTCCTTACCCAGAGCGCATTCCTCGGACTTGTGGTTCTTTCCGCACTTCACGCATCGAGGCTGCATTTCGCAGTTCGATGCGGCGTGCCCGAACCTTTGGCAGCGAACACATTGTAAAATGTTTTCGCTCCTCTTTAATTTTTTCCAGTGTACAACCTGGTAGTCCAGAACTTTGATACTGCTTAGACCATCCAGGTTGCTGTCGGAACTTAGCTGGACCAGGAAAATCGGCAGTTGCTGCTTCTTCCTTTTGGCTCTGGCTGTGGTGAAAGGAGAAGAACTCCGTCGTCGAATCCTTCAGTAATCTTTTTATTTTGTGATAGCGCTCCACTGTGTTACAGTGGATCGCATGCCTATCTAATGACAATCTTTTTGTAAGCTGTCTGAAGCTGTCTGATGGTGCTACGAATAGCTTCAACTTCATCTTTTTCGTCGTCCGACTCTGATACAGCCAGAGCTGCGAAGCTGTTGTCGCTTCCCATGTAACGCCCTTCGTCCCTATCAGAATTATGTGGGTATTCCTCATTGTCTGACTCATGACATGTTTGATTAATTGCTGCCGTTGTAGAAGTTGAAGGCGCTATCTCCTTTAGTCCATCTGGCAGCTTTTCGGTGGAAAGAGAGGGGCGCTTCAGCAGATTTTTGGTTGGCCTTAGCCTCCTCCTTCTCTTCATCTTTGATTCAGCTAACATGGCTGTTTGGTTTGAACCACTCAAAGCCTCGCCTGATTTTTCGGCTGGTCCCGCCATTCGGATAGCGGACCGCTCCTCACAATTCATCACGTGATGTAACAACACTTAATAACACTTTAAATTAATTGTTTTTGTATTTCTTTTAAATGGAAATAAAAAAAAACAAAAAGTGTCAGTACTCGGGGATTCGAACCCACGACCTATGCTACGTCGGCCGAACACGCTGACACTCTGCCAATTGGAGCCTATAGGAGTTTCTTATTTTACTATTCGCTATGCACTCACAAGCCGAATCACATCTGTACTCTACGGAGATCAATGAACGACTGACAGTTGCTCGATAAAGTTGTAGAAAAATGGAGACTTTACGATTGCGCTTCATTCAATCTAGGTATGGCATGCATATGCCCGATTTCATATTTAAGTGCTAATGGCATAAAATTATCTATTAAATAAAGCTAATATTATAGACATTAACATTAGCTTCAAGTGTTTTATTTCATATTGAATTTGTATACCTCTAAAAAAACACCCTTTATATTATGTAAATGCATTTTTGCACAAGCTCAATTTCTTAAGAGAAAAGTTATAAAACTTTCTATTTACTAGTATTTTTAACCAGTCGTATCTTAGTTATAAATTATGGGAAAAGCAATTGGTGCGTGAAATATCTGTAGTACCACCAATAAGTTAAGATAAATGCTGCTAATTAAGTTCTTAAACCTGCTGTAATTCTTCACAGCGCTTGTTTTTTTTTTTAGAAGTCTCACCTTGTGAATCCTTATCACTTGAGTTTAGAAATCTTCAAAAGCTTTTAAATTCCACTCTTCATTACTTGCTCTGCTTCATATTTCACACCCTAAAATCCACTCAATTTGTCTCCCCTCTGGGGAGACTACGGTCACTTAAACGACGATTAGTCCTCAGGGTATCTAACAATTAGTAAAACAAAAAAAAAAATGCTCTAAAATTTAATGGAGTTCAGACAGTTTGCGATTAATTTTTTTTGTTAAAGTCCACGCCGTAAAAGACTTTCATTACTGGAATATTTTCACAGTTTTAATACGCGCGCCCTTAAATTTATTCTTGATAAACTAGCTCCCCATTAATTGTGCAAAGCTCCTAAAGTATCCCTCAAATAGCAATTTCTTCCATCTCCCATCTGTAATTTGTAAGTTTTAAACTTGCCTATCAGCGGACTTTCCTGCTCTCAGAACATTTTCGGCATTACTTTGCCTTTGCCCAGTTAAATACTCACAAAGTGGGTGCTTAATCTCTAAAATTCAGAGCCAGAAAAAAAAGAACAAGAAAAATTAGTAAATAAAAATTATTAGCCCAATTTTACGCGCCTTCCCCGTTGCTTACCACCCCGCAGTACCGGCAAATAACTTTTACTTGTAAAGGATTAGCATAATTACGGAATAAAATTCAGATCGCACTTAACCAAACCGAAAAAGGCCACCATCATGGCAGTAATTAAAGTCGGGTCGGCGATTTGAGCTATACACATACTCGTACCTCGTACTCGTATCCCTGCGAATGTATGCTTTTCCAAAGTACCGACGCACGCCCCCAGTTAATCACTTAGAAACCTTCAGACTTAGGCTACGAGCCTCATACTTTAAACACCACAGGGTGTACGAGTACACATTTGTCTCGTACATCCTAATGAATTTAAATACACAATTAAAATTTATAACGTCTCACCTGCAATTAAACGAACACTTAATGATACACTGGATCCTTTTAATTCGACTATTCCGAGCGTAGGGAGGTGCACGTAGATGCCACCTAAATCCACCGAGATAGGATAGTCGCAGCTGTAGCCGAATGCGTACGTGTATGTGGTGGTGGAAATTAACGTGCGACAAATTTATGCGGGAATTTTTCCCCTAAATTCACCACCCGGTGATTATGTGAGTTTAAGTTGGATTTTATTGCCAAAGTCGTCATCGCCGCGCCGTCTTACATACTCGTACAATAGTTGTCGGTTAAGAACGGGGACCTACGATTAAAGTTGTGCGCGTGTGAGACTAGGGCGTTTGGCATTTGTCACGGCGGGTGTGTGTCGTTCTATGGTGTTGAATGTAAAATCCATTCAAATACAAACCATTGAACCTGAATGTTTGTTTTAGAATCAACTTCACTCTCTGAGCAGCCATTTCTTAGCGTTAAGGGTTCTCAAAGGACCTAGAAAGTTTCTTGATAAGAATTCATTTGGCGAGTAATCCCACCTAATAACAGAATTAAAAGTTGTTCCCTTATGGCAAGTTAAAGGGAGCACTAACGGAGTATACAATTTCGACTATTGTGTGGTGAAGAATTCCTCCTTTATTCGCTTGCAATAGTGCCATCTTTTTTTTTTTAAATTGAATTGAACCGCTTCTATGGTGCAGGACAATAAGAAATTGTTGCGTCGCAGACATTAGACAGAAGCCTTAGTGAGGGTGATTACTCGTATCTCTCTGTTGGGAGTACGGGAGTTTATGGGTGTGAGACGAGTATCCTTTTAAATACCTCTACTGATATTTCCATGAATTTCTGAGCTTATTCATGCCAAGCAATAGATTTCTCTCCTTCGTCTATTATGAGTTCTATTCAAGTGGTCTACGATAAGGATACAAAAATAGAATAATCAGTGGTTGGGGGTTGAGTAAGCGTAAGGGATGCAGAAGGGATAGAATAAACATTCCCTTGGCCAGTATTTATCAACGGATGGATTTGAATTTTCAGTAGGGATTCGGTGACACAAACTGGTACAATTTTAATGTGCGTCTATGTGTTCGTTCTCTGCTGTATATTTTTTTTTGTTATATAAAAGAAGGTACTCAAAAGGACATTTAAACAACGATGAAGATGGAGTCTGTAGAATTGTTTTGCAAACAGAGACGAACAGGCTGAATTTATTTTTAAAATCGTTGTGTACTTAATTTTGGAAAACTGAAAAAAGTGCTGGACAGAATCCAAGTTCGCACTGAAAATGGCAGATGGAAAGACAGACCCGAATAAAAGAGCCGAGAATTAATTCAAACACAAAAGATTGAGGGATTGCTTTCGAAATGGGTGTTTTTTCCTTCTCCGTTTTTCTTCAAAAATATATCTATGTAGGACACCTCATGTGGCGTAAAATACAATATTTGGTGGGGTTGACTTTCACTATAAAACCGAAGGTGGCTGCAAATGGATTTAGTTTATGGGACACATGTGGCTATGGAAGAGGTCAAATGAAATGATTTAAGGTGTCTAGAACAGAAAATAGGTAGGTTTGTGGTAGAGGTGGGACTGAATTAATTGGCCTTTGGCTAATTAAAACAACTCGTAGACTTCGCTGTTATAACTCCCCGTTCAAACTCAGTTAAAGCAAGCGGAGCTGAAAATCACACGAAGATTCTTGCATTCAAAACAACCAGGTATGGGTATGCCTTTATCTGCGACCATGCATCGGCACTATAGGGCAACTCCGGGATGACAAGGCGCTACAACATCGCACATCAGTAAACGCACCCCACTTTGTGACAGCTGTGGATCCGTCATTGTTTGAACATTGCATTGATTTTTGTTCGCAGCCACCGTTTGCTACAAACAAAAATATTCGACAAAATCTGCGGCATCCTAAAACATTTTCTTTGGAAAATAATAGCATATATTTTGGTAGCAGGTTTTAAGCAAAATTCATCGCTACGGAGTTCACAACTCACACGTCACACCGCTCTAAGGCAAAAGTATGCCGGAAGAAACCGAAGTCGATCCAAGCAAAAGGCAAACCCCGATCAACTCTGCAATTCCAATGGCCGTCTCGGGACTTTCTGTGGCATCACGAATGCCTATTCTTTCTACTTCCAAGCCAATGACAACACAAGGTCCCAGCACCTTATTGCCAATCTCGACCGAAGGGATTTAGAGCAAATCTCCGACATTCTTCTGACTCCGCTAGCAACCAACAAATACATTAAGGTCAAAGAAAGGCTTATCAATGTGATACAAGGACTCGATCTAGGCAACTCACGACCTCTGCTGTTGTTCAGGCACCCCTGGCATGGTCATTCAAGTCATGTGGTTATCGCGTTTGCCTTCGCATGTGGTCGCGATATTCTCACCTGTCACAGGCGACATTAATACCCTTGCTGTGGTGTCCGATAAAATCATGAGTGACTCTTCTTCACCATAGTCAATTGCTGCGGTACCACCACCATCTTTAACAGCACAAAATTCAGAGGTTAAGCGAGTCAACAGCGAATGGTCGTCAAAAGTCAGAGAGCAGTCAATGCAACACCACTTTCGGGCACTCTTGGTTCCACCGACGAAACGGTTCAAAAGCGAAAAAGTGCACAGCACCATATACTCACAAACAGACAAATGCCCACCAGCAACCTTAGGTGACGCCTCTACAGTCGCTGATAAGTCAAATCGCCTCTATATTCACGAGAAAATTTCGGGCCACGCACCGTTTTCTTGTACCGCTTCCATATCAAATTTCTCCGTCAAAATCACAGCGAGGATGCATTCAGATCCTACCATCCTATAGCTGTCAATGGCACTAAAATAAGCACTTTTGGTACAGCAACGCTTGCCTTGGACTTTGATATGGGACACACTCTCCGTTGGACCTCCACCCGTGTAGCAATCCCACACTCAATATTGGGAGCAGATTTTTTGAGTTTCTTCCGACTACTCGATTCGTGGTCGCTGACTCGTGGATGAAGGATGCAACTGTATTACTTCATGTCATCAGTGGATGTCTCGTTAAATGCCATCAAACACCATGACCTCTACACAAGCTTGCTTTAACGATAACCTGCTATCATCCTTTCGCTCAGTGCACTCCGAACACCACGGCATTCAGTGCTTCATCACCTGGAAACATTTGGTGCACCGGTTTACTATCGTGCAAGACCAATTCTGCTGAAGTACTACATGCTGGTTAAAGCACAGTTCCAACGTATGGTGAATGAGGGCATTTGTCCACATTCAAGAAGTCCGTGAGCCAGTCCTTCCATATCGTCATAAAGAAGGACGGCACAATTCGATCTTGCGGTGACAACAGATGCCTCAACGCCGTAACCTGTCGGGTATCCTCTGCCACGTCTCACGGATTTCCAACTGATACTACCAAGTAAGTCAATTTTTACTCGCGTTATCCCCATGGCAAAAGAGGACGTACCGTAAACCGTAATTATAGTTCCTTTTGGGTTATAAGAGTTTGAGCGGATGACTTTTGGATTACGCAACGCCGCCCGAACCCAACAGCGACTCGTCGACTCAATATTTAGTGACTTGGATTTTGTCTTCATATATTTGTATAGACGACATGCTCATAGCGTCAAACTCACAGGAAGAACACCTGAAGTATCTAGAGCAGATTTTCAAACGTCTTGACCAAAACGGCAGCACCTTAAACAGAGACAAGTGTGAATTCGGAAAGCAAGTAGTAACGTTCCTGGGGTATCAAGTTGATTAGAAGGGCTTTCAACCACCACAACACTCCGTCAAAAACTGTCACTGAATTTCGTCGCATTCTCGGTGCACCCAACTTCTTAAGGCTTAGGATGCCACGCGCTGGGGCAGACCAGCAAAGCACCTCTCTGCAAAATGCTTGATGGCTCAAAGAAAAAGGACAATACAAGTTTTCTCCGCTGTCGCCAAGCACTCTCGAACGCCGCCACGTTGACACATCCTCTTCCAAACTCCGAGATGTGCCACATAACCGACGCTTCAGACACAGCCGTCGGGGCAGTACTTCTCCAGGTGGTCGAAGGTAAAACTAAACCTCTCGGATTCCTTTCCAAGGCTTAATCTCCGAGGCAAAAAAATCCAGCACTTTCGATCGTGTGTTGTTAGCAATGGAGCTGGCAATCGAGTACTTTCGATGCTTCATCGAGGGGCGGTTTTGTTCGATCATATATTCACTTCACCACAAGCCACCAACATTCGCCATTCGCAACCCGACATCAACATCAGAGACACCACAACGACAACGATATTTGGAATTCATCTCTCAATTTTCCACCGATATTCGTCACGTCAGCGGATCTGAGAACGCAGCAGCGGATGCACTCTCCCGTCTTGCAGCTATTGACAATCCAATAAGCATGGACTACGATGCCATAGCCGAGGCACAAAAGACAAACCCAGAGCTGGAAAAGTTGAAATCGCTAAGTCATATAAATTTCACTAATTTTGTTCTACTTGGTACCAAAACGGAGGTGGTCTATCGGATATCGGAAAGTGGGCACGGAGTTGCCACGACTGTCAGACATACCAACCCGCCCATGGGAATCTTTGCAGATAGGTCGGAACACGTTCATATTGACATCGTCGACCCTTTACTAATCTGCAATAGGTCCAGCTAACTACTCACAAGCATTGATCGAGCAACACCATGGCCGGAAGCCATTCTAATAGCTGACACAATGGCTACTTAAGTTGTTGATGCATTCATCTTCAACTGGGTAGCAATATTTGACTGTCTGACCATAGATTAAGGCCGCCAATTTGAATCCGCTTTGTTTCATCGCTTTTCTCGAATTCGCTGCCGCGAACGCATTCACACTACGGCTTACCATCTGTGGAGCACTAGCATCGCTCACTAAAAGCAGCACTTTCCGCTCAGAGCCCTGACGGTTGGGTGACTCACTCCCTGTCGGCTCAATGGTCAACGAATCCGGCACCACACCTGGACAACTGATGTTCGGCACTGGTTCGGAATGAGTTAGCTTCGTACAAGATTTGAGGCAGACTCTTCAAAGAATTGCACCAATATACTCGAAGCCTATTTTATTTTTATCCCAAGTAAATTAAAAACTTCATCCCATGTTTATGTTCGCAACGATCGCTTTCAGCGTCCCTAGCAACCAGCTTAGTCTAGACCTTACGCTGTTCTCGAATGCCAGCCACATGCCTTATCAAACAAACAAGTTGTCTTTTCTATCCGGCGACTCAAACCAGCCTATAAAATAGCTTTATAAGTCAATTCCGTCACCAGAAGTGGTACTGCTAAGTGGTAGATCTCAAAAGATTCATGTGTAACAACGAGGTCTGTCCGCGAGGACAAGCAAACTACCATCACGTTTTGTTCTCTCAAAGGGGGGGGAGCCTTGTAGCGACCTAAAGTGACGATTAAAAGAAAGCGCCTCAACATCGCACTTCAGTGAATGCACCCCACTTTGTGACAGCTGTCGATCCGTAATCCAGTTTTTCTCTGCCCCGATTCCGGTCTTTTTCCTTCGCAGTCCTCGACAGCAGCAGTGGGTGCAATGCAATTAAATTAAACTAAATTCTAAAATTCTTTATTGTAAATTGTATTGTTAGACTATTAAATTGGTTTTGTGAAATTAAAATCGATCCCATTACAAGGATTGGTTAGTGTACCTCTTCGTTTGACTTCCGAAGAGGTGTCATTTACAGAGTTATCCCAACGGAACGGAGGTAGACAAAATCCTTAACTAACTCAAAGTTCTAATTGTCTGTTCGATTCGTCGATGTTGCGTTAAACTTCTTGTTGATAGCATAGCTATCCTTTGCCTTTATCTTTATTCACACTTGTGCCGCTTCCATATCAATACTTACACCAGTAATATGTAGTTTGTCCAGTTCTGCTGCACTATTTGACAATTATAACAGGGGTGACGAAACTAGATATGACGCTGTGTAGCCCGTCTCTACAAATGCTATCATATGCGATGTGACTATGAAATTATTGATCTGGACTTCTCTGGATCTTGTACGCGATATTAAGAAGTCTGATGCCTCTAAAATCAAATCAGGCTAACAAGCCAATCTTAAAAATCAAAGCTCCGAGGCAGTCTAAAACTGCGGTGACAGCAGCAATATCTACAGAAGCTTCTGGAGAGAGGGTTGACAAGCAAAAAGACTTGTCAAAGTCCAAAGCAGCAGATGAAATGAAATCTCCGCCATCTGCAGAGGCTGATACTAAGAAATCCCAAAACATATCAAAACAAACATAATGGCAACCGCGGCGACAGGGGAGCATTCTCAGCTATCTACTACTACACCATCTGAGGCGAGCGACCGAAAGAGCAAACGCCATCGTCTCAAAACTATTCCTTATCAGCGCCCATTCCCAGAGTTTGAGTTTATTACAGAACTATTAGCTAGTGAAGCCTCGAATTCACACAAACCAATGTCTGCCAAGAATAAGTTGACTGTGTTTTACTAACATGAATTCATGGCAGTACGCAACGCAGAAGGTAGTTTCTTTCTGTGTCAGACTCTGCAAAATGTCTACCGATCACCATCACGCATCAACATCCGATGGTTGTCCGAGGACAAGAAAGACGACACTATCTTCACACCGGACTTTTACGATAACACCGATATTGATTGCGTTTTAACAACTGCTGATATGAAGAAATTGGAAAAGGGTTATCTTCGATTGCCCAAGTCCGAAAAGACTCCATTGATGTAGAGAAGGGAATTCTTCCACGACCCAATGTCACCGAAGAAAATTCCGACGGATTGGACATCTCGTTATATAAAGACGAATTTCAAATTTGTAAGACATCCTCTCTGATTGGAGTTGGAAGTGCTATGAAAGGGGGTTCTGCTAAGTCCTCAGCAAGTAAAAGAAATCCTAGCAAAGCTAAATCACCTACAAAGAAGAAAAAATCAAATTCTGGCGGAAGAAAGAAGAGGAAGTCTCAAAGTGGTGGGTAGAGCTATGAAAGTGACGACGGCGATGATGATGACGAAGAGTCAGAATGCGATAAAGATAAAGAATATAATCCAAGTCGTAAGAAGGCGACTATTAGCGATACAATACAAAGCATTAAGCTACAAGGAGCACAGCGATCACCATTAGCTAAAGCGAGAGCTTCATCGCCCATAACCCCAACCACGTCCAGATCGAGAAAATCCTTGCCTCATAAGACCTACACAGGTCGTCGTCAGTAAGCAGTAGATTTTAAACATGGAAGCGTTATTCCATTTTCACCCATTGCGTTTTACTTGAGGCTATTCACAACTTCCAAGAAGCCACATACACAAATTACTATTTAAAGAGAAGTGATGAGTACTTCTTACATTCGATATGATTGAATAGTTTAGACTGTCAAGGTCCAATAAGCAACCAAAGTCGTTTTGTTTGCCAACATTAATATCCCGCAAGTTTCTCCAAACGGTCTTGAAATCTAATGATATGTATATTTAATTTAAAGAAGTAGTAATGGCATATCCTGGCCTGACGAAATCAAACTTGATGTTCTCTCTATAAGTGATCTTTGTAGGGGTGGGCATCCAGCGAAAAGTCAATTTTATAAGCCGGGAAAATTAAATCGTGGTCAGATATGCCGTCAAGAGAGATTTGATCACAAGGAAGAACATTTCTTGAAGACAACTATTTATTTATCTAAGTAAGTATTGCTTACACGGTAAGATAATGGAATATTTTAAAGTGTGGAAGCCTTAAACTTTTCAAATATCAATTACAAGTATGTGCAAGTATATATAACAATAATAATTCAGGAAGTGATAACAAAATAAAATAAAATAAAGTCAGTAAGAAAAGAACAATTGAGGACCTTGCAGCAAAAAGGGGGCAAGTCCACTTTTTTAGGCTAACGGCTTTTTTCACTTAAAATTTGAACAAAAATAAAAGCAATATTTTGGTGCATAACTGAGACAGTTGCGAATTAAAATAGGCTTATTATGGCAAAAAATGTATCTGCCACTCTAGTGCGTTTGGTGCTAAAAGGGGGTCAGGTCCGGATTTGCCTCCTTATTGAAACAAACAAAAATATTGCGTCATTTGCATCAAGTCAGTACACGTTTGCAGTTGGACTTATTTTTGTCGAGTTATTTTGTAAAATTTTATTGTGATCTCTGTAGATAAGGTAATTTTTAATATATTTCTCAGACTTTTTACTTCAGTTAATGTTGGATATGCTTTTATTTTGTTAGATGAGTTACTTTGAACCAAATAATAGTGAATCCGAGTTCGAGTTTAGCTGTGGTTCGTCTGATAACTATGTGCCTCCTAACAACAAATCAAATCAAGTGCAAGTAGTGGTGAACTATCCCACGAGGATGTTGATGAAGGTATGAATGAATCTAATATAAATAATCCAGGCCCATCAACAAGCAGTGCTACAACTTGTAAAAAAAGGAAATCCGTAAATAATTCAGAATGGAAACGGAATATTATCAAGGAGTCCATTGCTACTGGAAAGAGTTATATTAATTATAAAGGGCAAGTAATAGGACAAAGAAAAACTGGATCAGATTGCTTTTGCAAGAAATATAAGTGTTTTTTTAAAAATTAATGAAGAAAAAAGAAATACAATATTGAAAGGTTTTAACGGTTTGGGAGATGCTAATATGCAAAATGTATATTTAGGAGGTTTAATCAAAACTACCAATGTTAAAAGACAACGGTCAAAAACTGGTGCAGGAAAAAACCGAAGTTGTTCACATAAATATATATAAAATTAGGTACTGAACATGTCCAAGTTTGCAGAAATGGATTTGCATCTCTCCATGGGATATCGAAAAAACGTGTAGAAAATATATCTAAACAGTATCGCGACCCTAATATAACTACGGTTGCTATGTCGCAGCGTGGGAAACATAAAAACAGACCAAACCGTATTTCAAGTGAGTGGACTACGAAAGTTGATTCTCACATAAGAAGTTTCCCACGACGTGAATCACATTACAGCAGAAATAAAAGCTCTCGTTATTTCCTGTCCCCTGAGTTGAACATAAAAAAGATGCACGATTTATTCTTAAAACTGTATGAACCTGATCTCAAAAAATCTGCTAATCCAATAGTTTCATTTGATTTTTACTACAGGTACTTTAAACAAAATTTTAATTACATCTTTGGGTCACCTCGCTCAGATACATGTAAAAGGTGCGACATGCTGGATAACAAATTAAAAGATAAGACATTAGATAGCGAAGAAATCCAACATATAGAGACCGAAAAAATGATACACCAATCCAAAGCTGAGACATTTTTTGTTGATTTAAAAGAGAAAAGTAAACTTGCTTTATCAAGTAATGAGTGCGAGGTATTAACTTTTGATTATCAGCAGAACCTGCCATTGCCTAAAATTCCAACTGGTGAAGCGTTTTATAAACGTCAACTTTGGGTATATAATTTTTGTATTCATTCAGCAAAAACAGGCGTCGCTCATTTTTATTTATATGATGAAACCACAGCTCGTAAATCACCAAACGAATTAATATCTTTCATAAATCACTACATAAATAACATATTACCGAGCACAGTCAAAACACTGTACTTATTCTCAGATAATGCAGCAGCACAGAATAAGAATGGAACTTTAGTTCAATGAATGTATATACTTTTGAGAAATTCGTCCTTTGAAAAGATTACTCATCGCTTTCCCGAACCAGGCCATAGGTTTTTGCCTTGTGATCGGTGTTTTGGTGTAATAGAGAAGAATAGAAAGAAAGATTATGTTTTTACTACTACTGAATATGGCGAATACATTATGCAAGCTTCTAAAAATTTTAAAGTTGTAAATGTCGACCAAAATATGATTCTTAACTTCAGTAAACATTACGAAAGTCATTTCAAAAAAGTCATTATAAATAAAGAAAAGATTCGATTTAAAATATCACAATATCGCATTTTTGAATATAGTAAAGACCACATTGAAACTGTTGCAGTCAGTTCATCAACTGGGATGCCTTTATTCGAATATTTTCCTATAATGAGGAATGTTCAAGCCAACCTGCCTGTTTTGCCTCCGGAACCGATGTACGCTCATACTTTACTTTTAAAAATGGCTAAATACAAAGACGTGATGCAACTCGTTAATAACTATGTTCCACCGAATAAACTATACTTCTACAATGCTCTCAAAAGTGAAACTGTTGGACCAAATGATGACTTTTCTAGTGAAGATGACGATGATCAAGCTGAAGATAACCTTTAAATTTTGAATTTTCTCTTCGGATGATCTTTGTTTTTTTATTTACTATCCTTTGCATTTCTTACATTTGGTAAATTTTTCGAATGCCTAGTGCTAACATGAACTACCTTTAAATTTGTAATTTTCTTTGTGAATTATCTGTTTTTCTTTTTTTTATATTGTTCAAGTATCCAAGTATTGATTGATAGTTCGAAATATACTAAATAACTAACTTGTATGTGTTTTATTATACCTGAATCAAAATATGAAAACAAATTTATTACATTTTGGTGCAAATGAGGGGCATATCCAAACTTTAAACAATCGCAGTAATTACTAATATTGGTCATTCAATTTGAAACATGACTAAAATAATGTAAAAATATGCTTATTTTTAAATAGCATATAGTTTTAAGGCATTCGTGTAGTAATTAATTTTTCAAAGAGTTTTTTTTGATTTCCCACAAAAAGTTAAATTTGGACTTGCCCCCCTTTTGATGCAAGGTCCTCAATTGGCTTTACAGACAAATTGAACATTTTAAGTGTTTTAAATTCTAAATCTAATTAGTTTCATTGGCCAGGTATTTTAAGGGAGAGGTTTTAAATTGTTTTGTGCTTCTAATTTTCATAATATTTATGGGCAAAGAATTCCACAGCCGTACGGAGTTTACGAAGAATTGGCGTTCAGACGTCAAGCAGGCATAGCTCGCTTGAAAAAGCATACATGATCTACCTGACTGAAGGAAGCGCAACCTATTGAATAGGTATGCTGGTTGCTTAGTTTGAATTATGCCATGCAGGAGACTTAGCGTTCTGTATTTGAGCACATTATCAAATGAAAATCCGCTGATTTGCTTTGAGTAAAAGGAAATATGGTCATATCGTTTTAGGTGAAATACAAATCGGGCAATATTATTATATACGACATTGAGCTTTCGTCTGGAGTCGTAGTCGGGGCAGCAAAAGATTTCAGAACGATATAGCAGAATCGGTATTAGAAGGGTTTTCGCTAACAAGAGCTTAATAATCCACCATATATCTTACCTATAGTGGCGTTTATGTGGGTAGACCAAGTAAGGGTCCGGTTAAATATCAGGCCCAGGTTGTTGGCGCAGTCGACGTACTTTATTGGACTTTGGGCTAGTTGGATTGGTGGAAAGTGAGTAAGGTCCAGTTTTCTTTTATGGATCACAAGTGCTTTTGTTTTCTGGGCATTAGGACGCACTTCGGTTTTAGATGACCAACCAAATATACGCTGGAGATCTTCATTCACCTGTGCAGTGGCTTCGTGAGCCAAATTCATGGGAAAAATTAAGTGGATCTGGGCGAACATATGAATTGCACTATGCACGACAACCTTTGGCAGTTCATTTACGTAGGGCGAAAAAAGCAATAGTCCAAGAATGGAGCCTTGCGGTACTCCCCTCTTTATAGGCAAATAGCATGAACATCGGTTTCCCGCTACAACCTGTTTTCGTCTTCCTTCTAAGTAAGAAAATGTAAGTTTTGTAGAGGGCAATGAAAATTTAAACTCTTTTCTGAGCTTTAAGCAAAGTATAGTGTGATTAACGGTGTCGAATGCTTTCGAAAAGTCAAGTAACGTTAGTATTGTAGCATGGTTGTCATCAACAGCTTTTCTAATTTCGTCAATTACCAATAATAACGCAGTCTTGCAACTTCGTTTTTGACGGAAGCCAGATTGATTCTCACAAAGCAGTTCTTTACACTGTAGATAGATTTGAATCTGTTTGAGAATACATTTCTCAAAAACTTTTGAAAGGAATGGCAGAATTGAGATAGGTCTGAATTCCACTGCATTTCCATTCGATTTCTTTGGAATAGGAATGATTTTAGCGTCTTTCCAATGAGTGGGAAAGACTGACGTCGTTAAAATTGAGTTGAAGATATGTGTTATAAAAGGCAGTAAATATGGAAGCAGAAGCTTAACAAATTTTGGATGAACTTCATCGATCCCCATAGCCTTTGATTTGATCGATAGTACCGCTTCTGCAACGTCTTCCTCGCGTAATATGTAGAATTCAAAGTATGATTCTCTACAATCATCCGGTGGCTGGTCGAAAGTAGTTAAGCTTACTGAGGGTGGATCACTTGACATTAAAAAAGTTGAGTTGAGGTGGTTGCAGTCTATATCATCGGGAGTTTTAGGCCTTTGTTTTCCTAATCCAAGTTCACGGATATGTTTCCAAACCTCTCTGCCTGAGGAGCAGCTACCGAACTTCCGATAGTAGAAGACACGCTTGGCGTTTCTTATTTTAGAAACCGCTTCATTACGTAATTTGCGATATATATTAAAGAACTCCAGCTTTTATAGGCATCATCACGCTTTTTCATAAGCTGTATTAGGGTAAACCATTGAAGGTGAGGGGGCCTAGCAGGTTTTGTTTTTAACAGCACATGTTTGTTAAGGAGGAAAGCAATTTTTTCCTGCAGAAAGTTAGTTTGATCATTGACAAGGGGCATCCGATAAATACGCTCGCAACTTGTGCCTATAGTATCAGCTTGCAATTGAGCACAATTTAAGTTATGGAAATCTCTAAACATGACTTTAGATTCAACAAAGTCATTTTTAGCTTGGTAAGTTATATATATATTATATTTCCCCCATCCGAAACAGCGATGAGATCGAGTAAACCTGGAATTACGTTCGGCGCATATTCAGTTGGCATGTAGTTTACAATAGCAAAACCATTTTCAGCTAAAAGGTCAAGAAATTGCCCCGACAAACTATTTTTCATTAACTGGTTTGTGTTGATATCTCCGCTCAAAATTATATGTTAGTAAAGTCTGCTAAAGCCGTAAAAAAGGATAATGGACAGAAATAATATTTGGCTTTATAAGCAAATGCGAGAAGATAATTAGTGTTTCTGACCGTAATTTCTACTATTTTACATTCGATGCCGTGAGCTGCATCCACCGATTCAGTAATTCTTAGACAACAAAGTTTTGACCTACAGAAGGTCAAAATCGTACACCACGATATTGTAAACAATGTTCTTGAACTTATGGTTGAACTATGTTTCGCCAACACAGATAACATGCATTTTAAGACTATTGTCAAATCGGATTCATCTTCCTTGATTGAATACTATTTTATTAAAATTCCTTTTGGTGTAAGTAATTGTTTGTGCGGAGTTGTTTATCGACCCAATAAACATATAGATCTTTCTCCATTTTATTTAGAACTCGAGCGATTTTCATCCCTCTACTCGGAAGTTATTATATGTGGAGACTTTAACTGCAACCTACTTGATAATGATACGTCTCAAACCTTTCTTTCCAGGATAAGAACCTTCGGTCTAAATCCAGTTAACAACACTCACCCAACACATTTTATGGAAAGTTCTTCCACATTATTAGATATATTTCTTACCAATAATACTGACAATTTACTGCTTTACTCCCAACTTGAAGCACAGGGTTTCTCAAAACATGATTTATTATTCGCAACATTTAAAATTAATCCAAAGTTGAAACTCTTATTCTTCAAGTATAGAGACTTCAGGGCTAGCAGCCCTAGAGAACTTGAAACCAGTATTTGTCAGATAAACTGGCAAGCAATCTATACACTTACTTCGCCCGATGATCAAGTTAATTTCCTCCAAAGCTCAATAAAACAACTTTTTGTTGAACATGTACCTCTGAAAACAAAACCTGCACGGAGTGAAAGGAACTCCTGGTTTACAGCAGACATTTTATCTACTATGAAGCAGCGCGATCAGGCTTTCATGCGATGGAAGCGTTTTCGACTTCCAGAAATGCTGTCTAAATTTCGCTATCTTAGAAATAAAGTATGTAAAAAAATAAGAAAAGCAAAACACACGCTATACTCCACACGTCTAAATAAAAATGTACCTTCGAAAAAGTTATGGCAAAATATAAAAAAACTCGGTGTTGGCAAACAAATAGAGCATTGCCTCTCAGATGAATGCCCCAATCGTCTCAATGAAGAATTTGCAAAAGTTCAAAATAATCAGTATGGAGATGATATTAATGATGGTCTTGCCGAAGCGAATGGAGGCTGTCCGATTGCCTACCCTAATTGTGGACATAGTTTTGAATTTCAAAGAGTAAATGATGAAGATGTTTTAGGTGCTGTGCTCAAAATCAAATCTTCATCTACTGGTTTTGATGAAATACACCCTCACTTTATCAAAATGATTTTGCCTCACATTCTACCAATACTTACTCATGTCTTCAACACAATTATAATGACATCTTCTTTCCCATCCACATGGAAAATTGCGAAGGTTATACCTGTTCCCAAAAAATCTGCATCGTGTTCATCCCTGCAGGAGTTTAGACCAATTTCAATTTTATCATTTTTATCTAAGGTTTTGGAAAAAATACTTCATCATCAAATTTCAATTTTCTTAAAAACAAATAAACTTTTAAGTGATAAGCAATCCGGTTTTAGACAAAACCACAGCTGTATCACGGCCACATTAAAAGTCTCAGAAGATATCAGGAATGCACTGGATAAATATCTAGTATCATTTTTAGTTCTATTAGACTTTTCCAAAGCATTTGATACTGTGAATCATAGAAAACTTATAGCTAAACTAAAAGAGCAATTCAGATTCTCAGACAGCGCTGCAAATCTTATTTCTTCCTATCTTAGTAATCGGAGCCAAGCTCTTGTTATTGGTGAAAAAACATCTCGCTCTCTAAATCTTTATTCGGGCGTTCCGCAGGGATCAATTCTTGGACCACTGTTATTCACAATATTTATTAATGATCTCCCGTCTAGGGGTACATACTCATCTATGGACTTGTATGCAGACGATGCCCAAGTTCAACTTCACTGCAAGCTTGGAATAATCGAAGATGGAGCTCATAAACTAAACCCCGATCTTAGGAGAATCCTTACGTGGTCCGATGCAAACAACTTACACCTTAATCCGAGAAAGTCAAAATGCTTAGTAATTTATAAGAACAAACTTGATCATAACTACTTTCCCGAATTGTATCTCGGAAACGAGCAACTTGAGTATGTTGATAAGACCAACAATTTAGGTATACTTTTTAATTCTACTTTAACTTGGGAAGATCACATCCAAATGATTATCGCTAAAATATATGGATCACTACGCATTCTTTCCCTATCGAAACATTTTACCCCTCAACATATTCGCCTTAGACTAGCAAAAACACTAATCCTTCCTGTAATAACCTATGGATGTCAAATCTTTACCAGCCATAGCTCAGAATTTAAAAGATTACTGTCAGTTGCGTTCAATAATACTCGTATCACTCGTTATGTATATAATCTCCATCGATTTGATCATGTATCTCATTACTCAAATAAAATTCTTGGCTGTAACCTTTACACATATCTTAAATATTTATCCCTAAAAACATTGAATAAAATAATAATAAATAAAGAACCAAGTTGTCTTTTTGAAAATATAACGTTCGCAAATTCTTCTCGCTCTTTTATGCTATTGCAACCAAGATTTACTTGCAGAAACTCAGAGCGTCAATTTCTTGTTTGTGTCACGAGGCAGTGTAACAATTTACCTATTTTCATCAGGAGACTTCGTGGCACCACGCAGTTTGAGAAGGTTTTATTCAGACACCTGGCATTTGATTGATATATTAATAAATTAATAAAAATATTCTTTTCACTTTTTTGTTTTTTTTTTCCTCTCTGTTAAAGTATAATATTATAATAATACTGGATTATCTTGCTTGTTTATTTGAAACGACTGTATTTAACTTAACTTAATTTTTTTTTTAATCAAATCTTTAATTAACTAACTTTTACAAATTGTTATAGGCTTTGTAGCCCATTGTAAAAGATTCAAATAAATAAATAAATAAATAAATGTAGCTACATTAAGGACACTCAAAAATATGTCTTAGAAAATCTATTGCTGTTTACTAGAGTTATGATTACGTGCATTCATCTGATCAATTTTAAACCCCCGATGAGTCTTAACAATATATTTACAACTGTACCTACATTATTAGTACCTGCACCATTGACAATGGAGTTAATGGAACAACAAATGGTTACACAAAACAAGAGCGTGAGAGCCAGTATTCCAGTATCCAGTATCCATTATTGCGAAAACAAAACACAAGTGGTAGCAGTGTAGACGCAAGGTACAAGTAGACGTAGACGTAAAAATAAGCAAAATACAAGCTCGAAAGTTAAGTACAAATCAGCTGTTAGGATTAAATTAAACAGAATAGTAAAAATACAATATAAGAAAAGTTTTGAAAGAAGAGGTTGCAAGGACATTTTCACTTGTTTCTTCTGTCGCAGCAACATCATTTGATGATTGATGTTGTTCTATTAGCAGTTGTTCTTAACTACCACCGTTCCGTATCTAGTAAACACTGCAGCCGGTTGGTTGTTGTGCTCTAAGCTAATGGCTTATTTCTCATGTCCTTTCTTTTTTCTTTGGAAAAGCCAACGTGCTTTCCTACACCTTTACTCGCAGAGCACACGAGCCGTTCTTGCTATTCTAGGCAAAGTGTTTTGAGACTTCGTGCGGGTAGTCTGGCGAAACCCAGTACAGCAGTGGTGGCTTTCTAAAATTCATGCTACTGTTCCTCAAAACGTAATGCATATTGTGAGAGTGTTGCCGAGAGGTGGAGGACTATGTAGTTGGCAAAAATGAGTGCCTTGTAACGTGATCAATTTCTTTGACAATCTGGGGATCCCGTAACTCCATACCCTGTAGTATTTATTGTGATATTCCGGCCCTCAGCAGAGCCAACTGGCTTTCGTTCATATGCAGATGAGGTGTGGTGGCGCCCTTTGCATGCGAATTCAGCTTTGATGGGGATTTTGATAATGCTTTAACTCACGCGCCGAAAGATCAAGACATGTTGCCGCTGTTTGGCGCTCTATTCGGTGATGGAGATGATATCTGCTTTATAGATAAATAGTTTCGATAATTGTTGATTGTACGTGGCGTGTTCAAGGTTCAAATATCTTGTGCGTAAATCTGTACGTCAAATCTGAAGTACCGAGTCGACCACCGACGAGTGCACAAGTCAACCAGTGCACTCGCAAATTATCGTGTGCTGTGCAAAAAAAAAGTGCAGTGCAGTGGAAAAAAATAATAAATATCACACAGTGCTGGTATCCCATTTCCGCTCCTGGTCGAAATACTGTTGCTTGCACTCAATCACTGCCATTACTGTATTTACCATACGGTACGGGCAGTGGCAGAGTGTATGTAACAACTGATGGATAGAGGGTTGTGAGTGAACATTTTTGTTGGTACTCTGTTTCATATTGTTGTAAGGGCAATTTGATCCAGTAAATCAATGTCAGAATTTTCACTTCGCAGCATTGCGCAGTGGTTTTTGTGTTTTCTGTGTTTGTTTGTGATTATGACTAGGGAATTCAGGGTAGATGTAGCCAATATACGCGGGCTAAAAAGTAATCACTTTTCTGAGTACGCCCACGTCTGTAAGTACAGACCAGCTGTTTTGGCACTTAGTGAAACACAGGTAGATCCCCGCCCACACCTCTCAGATCATTCTGATCTGAAGCTACCTGGCTACGAACTAGTGCCATTATTCTGCTCTCACCGCGGTCTCGCCATTTACGTGCGTAGTGATGTAGCTTACCAAACTCCACCACAATGTGATCCATGTTCCAATCCGGAATTCAACTTCATGTGGTTAAAATTCCATCTCCGTAAGCAAATTATCCACTACTGCTTTATTTACAGAAGCCCCAAACTGGACTTCTAACGGGTTTGATGCGCTGTCTGACTCCATTCAAAGAATTGTATCCCTGTATCCTCATACTGAAATCGTTATTCCGAGCGATTTCAATATACACAGTTCTGGGTGGCTTCGACATTCTGGACACACAACACCCAAAGGACGGTGTGTTGAGATCCTCGCTGTGGAAAACAACCTAACGCTGATTGTAAATGAGCCCACGCGATAGTCATACCGTCAACACTCTGGACTTGTTTTTAACTTCTCACCCTGATAAGTACACCGTTGATGTGCTCTCCCCTCTAGGCTCGTCGAACCATTGTGTCATATCAGCTAATTTCTCGTACACCGACCACTCAGTTAGAGGAAAAATTCCTAAACGAACCGTATGGCAATACGAGAAAGCCAACTGGAGCGGTCTTAACAGCTTCTTTAGGAATTTTAGCTGGTCGTTATGTTTCCTCGATAACAACGTGGATGCCGCTGCTGATATGATCACAGACACCATTCTCTTTGAAATAAGATCCTTTATCCCTCATCGGATGAAGAGTATCAGACCAAAAGAAAAGGCATGGTACGACTCGAGCTGTAAAGAGGCCGTCAGGGTGAGAGAAATGTTTTCTCGGTCCTTCAAGACCAACCCGACAGAGAAAAACCGAAAAAAGTTTAAACGAGCCAGAAATGTCTACCTCATCCTCCATCCCAACGCTCATTCACAATGACACTCCAGCTGTCAGCTCTTTAGACAAGGTCAATCTGCTTGCTGCACACTCTGTGGCCAGTTCAACACTCCAAAATTGTGATCTGTCTGCGCCTACATTTGAGTGCGTCGAATCTTCAATGGGACGAATCTACTTTCGCACTCGTGTAGTAGCAAGAGTACTTAAAGATCTCAAAATACATAAATCCGCTGGTCCATATGGTATATCTCCCCTTCTTCTGAAGAGGTGTTCTTCCTCGCTGGCAAAACCACTGCGTAAGCTTTTTCATCAATCCTACACTTTAGGACTCTTCCCGAGCAGATGGAAAACAGCATTTGCCCAGCCCGTCGCTAAAAAAGGCGAATCATCTTCTCTCTCCTCCTACAGGCCTATTGCACTTACGTCCCTTCTTTCCAAGATCATGGAAACGCTGATAAATCGTTAGCTCATGAAATATCTCGAAACACGAAAACTTCTCAATGACCGCCAGTACGGTTTTCGTAGCAACAGGTCCACTGGTGATTTGATGGCATGTCTCACCGAAAAGTGGAACCAAAAAGTGGAACCATCAATCTGGCCAAAGCGAGATAGTTGCACTTGATATTTCTAAGGCATTTGACAGAGTTTGGCATCAGGCCCTTTTGTCAAAATGCGTGCATTTTGGATCGACGACTCTCTTCTTCAATGGATTAGAAATTACCTTTCGGAACGTTCAATTCAAGTTGTCTTGGATGGCTTCAAGTCTGATATTCACAAAATAAATGCTGGTGTGCCCCAGGGCTCTGTTCTGTCTCCGACACTCTTTTTAAGTTTCATCAACGATCTCTTGTCTGCTACTTCTAATCCAATATATTCCTTTGCTGATGACAGTACTCACTGCTTTTCATATTCGTTCCCGGACTCACGGCCCTGCTTTTCGGCTGTAGAACGAGAACGACAGCGTATGCTAAGCTCATTAAATTCCGATATCAACAGCATAATCAAATAGGGAACTATCAACAGAGTGGAATTTAATGCTTCCAAAACACAAAGCTGTCTGCTGTCGTTTAAGCGAAATTTAAACACCCAGCCTTTATCCATGAATGGCACTTGCATCGTCGAAACCGAAAAACTTTCCATTCTCGGTATGTGCGTCAACGACAACTTACGTTGGAATGCCCACATATTCGATGTCGTCAAAAATGCTGCGAAATGTCTAGGTTTCCTCAAGCGATGTAAGAAATATTTTACCCCCTCTGATCTGGCCTCAATATATAAGGCATTCATCCGCCCAAAATTGGAGTACAACTCCCACATCTGTCAGGTGCTCCTAAAACATCTCTGCACCTGCTAGATAGGATTCAAAACCGTGCGATAAAACTTATTGACGATACTAATATCAGTCAATCAATGGACACCCTCGAACACCGACGAAATGTCTCGTGTCTCACTTTGTTTTATCGCTATTTCCACCACCAGTGCTCCACTGAAATCGCCAGTAGCATTCCGTCCATTCAAACTTTCAACCGTAACAACCGTCAAAAAAACTGATTTGTCTGAAGCAATTGTTGCTTCGCTATAGCAGTGTTTCTACTTGACCGGGTAGTTAATAACCCACCAGCTATATAGGCCATACCCTTTTTGATACCCTTGGACCAAAAGGATATGTTGTTTGGAGTTAGAAACCTGTTTTGGTGATATCTGACCTACTGTTGCCATATTAAGGATTCATCCGAAATAATCCGTAGCTCAATATGCTGAGTAATATTGAAAAAACCTAATTGAGATCAGCTCCAAGCAGTTGCTTATAAACTAACTAACGGCCACTACCATTGATTAAGTTATGTGAATTCATCCGCTGTATGTCGTCCTTCTGAGACTCAGTCAAAGTGTTGATATTTTCTCCTGCTCAACACTAGCGCTTGTAAAATTGTGTAAGGCCTTACGGTTGGACAATACCAGTATCAGTAGATACAAGGATGTATCTCAATTGATGTATAGTTAGAGCACTTTGCATCGCTAGGTTGAAGTCGATCAGCGCTTATCGTGTTTTTTTTTTTTTTCTTTTTTTTTATAATAGCCTTAACGAACGAGAATTACAGCGTGAACGTCCATACGACACAAATGCATTAAGCCAATTGGTTCCAACGAATGTAATATACGGTGATGAAGGCAATTGATGATGGAAATGTTGGCATGTTTTTCCTTGATGCGCCTATTGGCGCTGGCAAGAAATTCCTCATATCATTGATTTTGGCTACAGTTCGTGCAAGATTGGAAATTTTTGTAGCAGTTGCTTCTTCTGGAATAGCGGCTACGCTGCTGGAAAGTTGCTGAACTGCTCATTTGGCATTGAAATTGTCATTAACCTTCAATTCAAGCGGTTGAAGAACCAACATGTAACATAGCGAAACATTCAGCAATGGCCAAAGTTTTGGTAGAAAGCAAAATCATTATCTGGGACGAATGCGCAATGTCGCATAAGCGTGCGTTAGAAGGTCTGAATCGCACTATGAAAGATCTGCGTAATGGCGCAAGACTTTTGGGGGTGCATTGATTTTACTCTTAGGCGATTTCCGGCAAACACTACCAGTAATACCACGATCGACCGCTGCCGATGAGATCAATGCTTGCCTCAAATCATCGACATTGTGGCGTTATGTGAAGAAACTTCAGCTGACGACAATCATGCGATTTGCATTGCTAAACGATCCATCTGCCGAAGTGCTCTCCAATCAACTGCTAACTATCGGTAATGGTCGTGTTCCTGTCGACGCATCGAATGGATTGAGTTTTTGCAATTTCGTCTCAACGAAAGAGGGGCTCATCAACAAAGTGTCTCCGAACATCATTGCTAACCACAAAAACTGCGATTGGTTGAGTGAAAGAGCAATTTTAGTGGCAAAGAACAAGGATGTGGATCACTTAAACTGCACAATTCAAAATCAAATCGTTGGTTACCTGCATTCCTTCAAATCTATCCACTGTGTAACAAACGAAGACGAAGCAAACAACTATCCAACTGAGTTTTTGAATTCATTGGATGTGCCTGGCTTGCCACCGCACAATTTACAATTGAAGGTTGGTTCAGTGGTTATTATGCTTCGCAATCTCAATCAACCAAAATTATGCTACGGAACGCGTTTAGTGGTCACAAAACACGCGAGAGTACTAAAAGGAAAATTTCAAAGGTGAGGAAGTTCACATTCCGAGAATTATAATGATCCCAACCGATATGCCATTCGAGATTAAGCGACTCCAATTTGCCTCACATTCGCCATGATAATCAATAAATCACAAGGCCAATCATTTTTCACACGGTCAACTGTATTTCGCATGTTCCCGTGTCGGAAAACCATCCGAACGAAAAATATCGTTTATCACAGAGTGCTTCAATGAGGGGAAATACAATTCAAAATCGACCCGACCGCAATCCATCCAGCAAATATTTCAACACAAAGCATCAATTGCAATGGACAATTGACCACAGATTTTCTGGAATTTAAAATGACGCAGGGCAACGCCTGCGGGGTCAGCTAGTATTTCATAAACAAGAGAGTTGTTTTGGAATTATTCTTACTTTACGGCAAATGGAGTTTTTTTGGTTCATTTGTTGACAGGCATACGAATATTCCTTGGTAATAATTAACCAGATGTCATGAAAAAAAAAAAACTGACATTCAAAGACCTTTTCTACGAGACTTAATTCTTTCATTCGGTTTACTATCTTTCACTTCTATAAGCAGCTTAATTACATTTCTTTGCTTCTCTGTCATGTCATTTTCGGTAAATATCTCAAGATTACCTGAACCCTTTTCACTCTACGAGTATGTATCTACGAGCTTACTTCTTAACGTACGTATCGGTATCTTTGTTAATGACGTAAGAGTATGTATATGTATAAACATCCTTCGTCTAGATTTCCCTCTGGGGGAAGATACTTACTTATAATAAGTAACGAAGTAATATCCTAGACCATGTAGTGCTGTGTGAGGTTTAGCTCTACTGCCAAAATTAAGTCATGCATAATTTTTGACTTTCGCCAAGGATCATCCCAGTTCTATTTTCTACTTAAAATCACTTCCCAAGAATTAAATTTGTTCTTAATATTTTCTACGCAACCATTCCCATGCAAGGAAAGTAAGTTCGCATTTAACCTAAATCCTTCCCGTTCCGTGACCACATTAACCTTGCTACCATATGCGCTATCTGTCAAAAATTGCATTTCACCCCCATTTACCTCTGCACAACAGAATATTCGATGTGAAAATATGAGGAATTTTAAAACTTTTTCAAAACTGCACTTTTCACATAAATCTCAAGCATCACTTTGTTATTCATCTTCACGAACACGAGAAACCACAAGATGCTGGCATACACCCCATCGAGGGTAATGGAAAGAAACGAAAACTATTTGCACAACATTAAAGTATTTTTTTATTTTTTTTATTTTTTATTGGTTTTAAGAAGTTTCCAATCCTTGAATGTTATTATTTTCCCATTCGACGGTCGTCGACGTTCTCTTCTGGGAATAGTGAATCGATCATGCAAACCATATGGTAGAACGCATCGATGGTTTTGACTATATATCTGGTCGAACATACGAGTGAAACTCCCATAAATATACTTACAATTCAAAAGTATTTGTGGCAGCTTTGCTGGAATGCCATTTTCAAAAACAAAATCTAAAACACGTGCAAATGTGTGGAAATAACCAATCGAAGCCATCGAAGTGGAAAATTATTCCCATATATTGCAACCACAGAAGTATTCGTTCACACGCCCCTCCCGTCAACCCTAATAATAATTCATAGCAATTCACGAGTTTTCGAGTTTTCGAGTTTTCGGAGAAACAACTCAGGAAAGTTCGGGTATTTGCAGATTTACAAACGAATTGGACACTCTACGCCGTTAATCCTTAAACGTAATTTATTTTCTGTGATTCGATAAAGAACTAATCCATTACTTAATCCTGGTCTCTGGATTTCGTTCCAAATGCGAAGAAATCCTCTTGCTGTGTACCAGTATCTCTTTGGGGCTAAATCAAATCTCCAAATCAGACCAGTGAGAGGAACGCAGGTCTGCTTGCGAATGGAAATAAAGATACTTTGCCCCATTGCCGGAGTTTTGTTTTCATATCCTTGCTAATTGAAAACTGATTTGAAAGTGAATTAGAGAAAACAAGTTGCAAGGATCTGTGCGTGCCAACCGGCTTATGAACAGACGTCTGTCGCAAGAAGTTCCAATGGAAATTGGCATGCGAAAGGAAAAAAGATTTAAGTGAAAAAGAATATGGATTGGATTTGAGACAGATATTGATGGAGAGAACGAGAACATCTGCAAATTATATTCCACTTGGATAGAAGAAGGATATTAATGAGCGAATTGGATTATAATAGGAATTGGAACAAAAGAAATTTCCAATTGTTATGGTTCAGTTAGGGGATGTGACAATTGTCTCGGGGCTAATCCATCCAGTTTGTGAATTACAATAGAAAAAAAAACATTTTAATGGGGTACGCCCTATGAGTAAAATAATTCGCCTTCAATGAACTTAAAAAAAACTTATGTTTTAGTTGTTGGTAAATTTATTCACTTCCTCTAGTTGTTGTTGTTACTATTTTGTATCCCAAGAATGCTTGTTGATTGTTTACAGTTTCCTTTCATTATTTGTTCTTGTTTTATGCTGCACTGATACACCTAATGATTAATATCTTGTCTAGAGCATGCGAAGGGTTTAAAATCTGCTACCTAAATGCTCGTAGTCTAAATCTAATCAAATTGGACTTGTTGTGACAACAACAATTTAATGACTCAGGTTGCAACCGCACAATACGTACATAAAGTGTCGAATAGACAAAAAGTACGTTTACCTGTCGCGCTCGAGTGTCAATTGTATATGGATTCTTTTTTGTTAAATAAGCAAATTTTCTGTACAAATTGAAGCTATTCAATAAATAAAATCGCTTTTTGTTATTAAGAGTCAACGAAGTAGTTTCACTTAAAAGATTTCCTCCCACCAGCGGTAAGGAATCTCTTGAATTGAAAATTACGGATAAAACATTGGTCCCTCGAGCCGGATAACATAAAACAAATACTACATAAGGCGTTACCAGGGCAACTAACACTGGTTAGAGAAAACAGAAAAATTATTAACATTATCTCACGAATTTCAAGCGTATACCAGGGCTTAAAACACTGGTATAACATAATTAAACAAATCAAACAGAACATTAATTAAATAAAAAATAACAGCGATGGATTCCAAAATAGATGAAACCGAAGTCTTCATCATTATTGCAGAACAGAAGAAGTTAGCAGAAGAGCTAGAGAAAATAAAAATAAACGTTGGAAAAGACAGCGCATCCCGAAAAACTCAGAAGTACAAAGACGAACGAATCAAAAAAATTTACACTCGAGCGCGACAGGTAAACGTACTTTTTGTCTATTCGACACTTTACGTATTGTGCGGTTGCAACCTGAGTCATTAAATTGTTGTTGTCACAACATGATTCAAGAGATTCCTTCCCAGTAAAGAAATTCAACAGCAACTACGAGCTTCAATCAAACAATCTGAAAGGGATACATCGGTCATACTCGCAATGTATGGAACCCAATGGCACTTTATACCACGAGCGTCACCTCACTTTGGTGGATTGTGGGAAGCAAGTGTAAAATCAACCAAATATCACCTTAAGCGAGTGATTGGAGACAGAACATTGACATTTGAAGAATTGACAACTGTGCTAACTCAAATAGAAGCGTGCCTTAACTCCCGACCATTAACGGCAATAGAAAACGATATAAGTGATCTGACCGTTCTTACTCCTGGCCACTTTCTCATAGGAAGCGCTATTAATGCAACACCCGAACCAATTATCGATGAGACTAAAACATACCGCTCCCGTTGGCAGCTGCTACAAAAAATTACCCAAGACTTCTGGAAAACTTGGTCTTCTGAATATTTGTCTCAGCTTCAACAGTGAACGAAATGGAAACAGAAGGAAGAGAACTTCAAGGTTGGTGACATTGTTCTCATCAAGGAAGATCGATTACCACCAACAACCTGGGTAATGGGTAGAATTTCTGAAGTTCACCCTGGTAAGGATAATGAGGTTCGAGCGGCAACAGTGTTTAGCAGCAATAAACACATCAAACGGCCCATAGCAAAATTGTGTCGTTTACCTATAGAGTCAGGACAACCTGATTCAACAATCAAACATATTCGAGAAAGCAAAGGAAAACCACAAGTGTTAACAACTATTAAAACCTCATCGAATAAGAAACCTAGCTCACTGTTTTGGATTTTTATACTGTTAGGAATCATGAACTCAGTCAAAGCTACTCCAACTGATCAACAACATAAGGTCGAATTCACTCCATTTGAAAACCAGCCAGGAATATACTTTGAGGATGTAGGACGAGCGAGTCTTATTTCGAGCTCTTGGAAAACCATCGTATTTTTCAACATGACATCATATTGGTTGGAGTTCGAAACCTATAAGGAAAGTGTTAATCAAATGGAAACAATGTGCTCATCCACAGACATAGCTGAAGTCAAGTCAATAATGTGCGAAGGGATACTAAGCCAATTTAAGCGCCAGATTCAGCAAATTGAACTAAACAACGATATTTTATTGCATGCGAATGATGACTCTATGCGAAGACAACGGCGCTCTCCATTTGACTTTGTAGGAACGATTACGAACGAGTTATTTGGAATACTTGATCAACGGTTCGCCAAACAGTATGAAGAAACAATTGAAGCTATTCAAGAAAACGAAAACCATGTGCTGCAACTCATGAAAAACCAAACAACCATAATTGACTCTACCATAAATATATTCAAAAGGGAACATTTGGACACAAGACAACAGATTCAATCGCTGAATGAAGTGGTAGCCAAAATTAAGGATAATGTAGACAAATACAACAATTTGAAGCTATTTTCGTCAACTGCTATCAACACTATTCTGATAATGTTTAACTATCAGTCAACACAGAATATTTTACTAGACATTATTTTGTCAACACAAACGGGAAAGGTACATCCACTAATTCTGACAGTTCAACAGTTTAAAAATGAATTGACAAGGATACACGAAAACATACCGCGTTCATTAATGATACCAGGAGAGAGGCAGCATGAATCCATCCTTCAACTTTACAAAAGCTTGAGTTCAAGAGGAAGGTTGACTGGCAGAAATATAATAATAGAAATAACACTCCCAGAGTGGGAATTTCACTTGCATTGTGGCAACTTCAGACTACTTGCTTGTGAATCTAAAGGGAAACCATTTTTACCCTCTTGATAGATCTGAATTCTCCCTTTGCAAGGAGAGACACCTCGATAATTACTGGTGTAGACTTCAACACCCAATATATACATCAGGAGCTTCGGTCAGCTCTTGTGAAATGAGCCTAATTCACTACAACACTGAGCTTTTGGACTCATGCCTGACGAACAACATTCCGATTAAAACATATTGGATTGAAATGCATCATCCGAATTCTTGGATATATAGTGTTCCGGGTACAACTACAATCAACATTGACTGTGACTTCAATCCGTCACACACTACCTTAAAGGGTAGTGGGATATTGAAATTGCCGGCAGATTGCATGATCCATGATCAAATGATGACAATCATTGGTAGACAAACAATGATCAAAAAAATAACATCTTCTTTTCTACCATCTTTCAATCTTTCTAAAAAGTTAACTACGTTTAACTATAAAAGAGAGCAAGGTCCCATTGTATTGAAAACCGATATGTCGTTAGAGATCTCAAAATTAGAACATTCGATCGAGCTACAACGAAGTCAAGAACATATTCTGAAGGAAATAAAAACCCATAGGGTACATCAATATTCTCTTCTGGGGTCAACGGTATTTCTGGTAGTAGCTGTTACAATTGGCGTCATTTTACTGAGAAGGAAGACAAATCAATCAATAATCATTCAACAGTCTAAAGATGAGAAGCGGATTGAAGGTGGAGGAACTTTTTCAGACACCGATTTTTGTGTTTCGTCAGTTTGAGAGAGGCCCCAGCATGTTGTGACAACAACAATTTAATGACTCAAGTTGCAACCGCACAATACGTAAAGTGTCGAATAGACAAAAAGTACGTTTACCTGTCGCGCTCGAGTGTCAATTGTATACAAATTTCTTTTTGTTAAAGTAAGCAAAATTTCTGTATAAATTGAAGCTATTCAATAAATAAAATCGCTTTTTGTTATTAAGAGTCAACGAAGTACGAGTAGTTTCACTTAAAAGATTTCCCCCCACCAGCGGTAAGGAATCTCTTGAATTGAAAATTACGGATAAAACAGGACTACATAAAGAATATTTTTGTTAATTCTGCGGTCGATATTATTTGTATAACTGAAACCTGGTTGTGGTCTGACCTGAAGATGATGGAGTAGTGGATCTTTTATATGAAATATCGGGGCATAAACTTCTTCGTAGTGGAGGAGTTGCGGTATACTACAGTACTGCCCTCAAGTGTAGAGGGCTTAAGAAATCTAAAGGAGACGCAATAGAATATCTTTTTCTGGATGTTAATGATGGCAATACAAAATGTTTTCTTGGCGTTGCTTATAACCCAAAACGCTGTTATTCTTTGGAGACATTGCTTTCGGTACTTCAGGGGTTTACTGCTTTATATGATCTTTTAAAATGTGATTACAAAAATCAATTACTCTTAGATTCAGCTGCTGCTTGTGGCTTGTCGATAGTTAACTCCTATGCTACATGTTTTGCCCTAGATGTTCCCCCTAGTCTTATTGATGTCCTTATGGTGTCCAATAGTCACAATGTTCTACTTCAGGATCAGTTGTCTTTAGTAGGGATTTCTGACCATGATTGAATTTTTTGTACGTATAATGTCTTTTTCTTCTGTGGACAACTATAACTTGCAATTGGATGCAAGCCAACTTTCATGGCGTAATTCCTATTATGCCTCAAATGTCAACGATAGAGTTAATCATCTGCAAAGTCTACTACTGGGCCTTTTTAATAGGCATGTTCCATTATTATTATTATTGGCCCGGGTCTACCCCGGACAACTTTATTAAGCTTATTAACGAGCATAACTTACAGCTGGACTTAAAAACTAACAAAGATATACTTAACCTAATGGGGCGAGGATAAATGGTGGACGGGGGAAATGTTAAGCTAGTGGCATATTGAGCAGAGCTTTTTCTATTTATTGTTTGCTGCTATTTAGGTCAAAGACTTCGGCGTAGTCGTTCGTTATACGCAACATTCTAGATATGGGTTCAAAGTAGTTGACCGTAGTTGGTGCGGTGAGTTCGGATCAGGAAGAGTGGGACAGATCTTAGATTACGGGGATTGGGAGTGAATGCAATATTTTGCTTTATTGTCGAGCAGTCGATATTTCCAGTCAGTAACTGGTGGATAAAAAGTACATCAGCGACTTCACGACGTTTTTTTAGGGTATGCATGCTAATTAGTTTTAGCCTATTTTCATAGGGGGGTAATCCATATGGACCGGCCCAAGATCACGAAGTACGAAACGGATAAACCTACGTTGGACTGCTTCTATTCCTTGAATGTGGGTTAGTTTATAGGCTGACCAAACTTGGCAGCAATATTCGAGAAGAGGCCTTACAAAAGTAATGTACAGGGACTTTGTAACGTAAGGGTTGGAAAATTCTTTTGACCAGCGTTTGATAAAGCCGAGTGAAGAGTTAGCTTTATTTATAATGCTGTCAATATGTGAGTCGAAATTCAATTCTCTATCACAAATTATACCTAGATCCCGTACTTGGGTAGTGGAAGGAATAGGCTCATCGCAGATGAAGTAGTTTCTTGGAGGGGGAGGTAGACGTTTACGGGAATAGGTTATCGCTTGGCATTTGCTGACATTAAGCTCCAAAAAATTTTGCTTGCACCATACCGCAGGCAATGGGAGTCAGAAGGCAATGAGATGACTTTGGAAATTCTCATGTCATCAGCGAAAATAGAAAGATTAGAGTTCGTTAAAATTAAATTTATATCATTAATTGTGAGGATAAAGATGATTGGACCAAGGTGACTACCCTGAGGGACACCAGATGTTGCTTTAATGGGTTCGGATATTGAAGATCTGAAGATGACCCTGTATTCTCGGTCTTCTAAATAGGATTTGGTCCATGCCACAAAATGAGGGGAAAAGCCAATTTTTTTTAGTTTAAAGATGATAAGTTGGTGAGAAATTTTATCGATTGCCTTGCTGAAATCTGTGGAAATTGAATCGACTTCATCACCGTCTTCTAAAGCATGAGGAGTCCTAGAGACGAACTCTGTTAGGTTAGTGGTCGTTGATTTACCTTTCATGAAGCCGTGCTGATTTGTGCAGATAGTTGGCCTACAGTACGGAAGCAGTTGTTGATAAACTATGCTTTCAAAAAGTTTGGGTATGCAAGAGAGTTTCGCTATGGGCCTATAATTATCGACTTCGGCCTTACTTACTTTTTTATGAATAGGGATGATGTAAGATTCCTTCTATAGGAAAGGGAAAGTACCTGTTGAGACAGACAAGTTAAATAGGGCAGCAAGAGGAGGACCGAGATGGGTAACACACTCTTTTATTACAATAGCCGGAATTCCATCAGGGCCGGACGAGAAATCATCTTTAAGTTTGGTAATGTTTTCAGATACCAAAGTTGTTGTTATATTTAGTGAAATGGCTGACGTCTCAGGATAGTTTCTCATATAGCTAAAGTAGCTAGGATCGGGTTCAGCTGTTTTCTTAGAAAAGGATTTGTTAAAATGAGAGGCAAAGAAATTTGCAATGGTTTTTGGGTCGGCAGAAGATTCAATAAGAAATTTAAGAGTAGATGGGTAGCCGTCTGACTTTCTTTTGGTATTAATAAACTGGTAGAAGCGTTTAGGGTCCGAGACTAAGCTAAATTGCATGCGGTAGAGGTACTCAAGGTAAAGAGACTCACAAAGTTCAGAAAAACGATTATATACCGATCGATAATTACTGTAGTCGGAATCAGATCGAGTTCTTAAGAATTTGTGCCACAACTTGTTTCTGTTATTACGGAGAGAGCGCAACTCATTGTTGTACCAGGGAGGAGCAGATATGCAGTCCTTTCGGAAGGTATACGGAACCGATTGGGCAAAGCAGGAGAAAATTAACGAATAGAACGTTGATAGGGCAAGATCAATGTTAGTTGTCTCACCAATAAAGTCAAAGTTAATGTTGCTGATGAGGTTTTTAAGTTTGTTAAAGTCGGTTCTACGGAAGCCAAATGAGAATGAATTTTCCGAATCGACACATGTGTTGCCATTTTCATATGAATATATAATTGACAAGGGGGGATGAAGGCGGTCTAGGTTAGAAAGAAGATGATCACTCCTATAAACGACACAGTTATCTGAATCGGATGTGAAGACAAGGTCGGGTTGTCTGTTCATTGTATTAGGTATTCCACTAATCTGATGCAGACTTGAGTTGGTTAGGCAGTCCACCATCAATATTTCTATTTCAGATGTCGAATAACGAGAGACAAAATGAGACGAATCACCGGAAGGCTCCCATATAAGGTGAGGGAGGTTGAAATCTCCTACTAGAACAATGCAATCTTCAGGTTGTGCATCCTCAGTCAAAAAATCAACTGCGTGAGCTACAGGTTGATAAGACTCAATGGGTTGAGATGGGTGAATGTAGCAACAAAGTACGTAAAGACATCGTTTGGGGAGCGTAATGTTGGCGCATACTAACTCAAAGTTTTCAGTGTGGGGAATATCGACAGGAGTTGAGTGAAAACACCGCGGCCATAAGGATTATCAGCTCTTTCAAATCCATCTTTTCGAAAAACGTTGAAATTTGGAGGAAACAGCTCATGGTTTTTAATGTCTGGAATTAGATTTGTTTCAGTAAGAGCAATTAGGTCATAGGGAAACTTTTGAAAATTGAGATATACCGAGGAGATTTTAGAGCGCAAGCCTCTTACATTTTGGTAGTAAATGGACAGGCATTGTGGACTGGAGGATACAGAATTCAGTTTGTTAGGAACTGTAATAGTTTTTAAAATTTAAACGATTTCTTTGCAAGTTGGAAAGACGTTTGGAGCTGACATGCGAAGACAGCGTAGAGAAGTCATTATGAACTTCATCGAAAAAGATGTCGAAACTCTCATGGTAGCGAACGAAAATTTGCATTAATTCCGCTGGCTTAATAGGAAGACCTTATCGTTGAATCGAAACCATAATGTTGGTCTTGGTTATGCCATCAATGCAAACGGAGTGGAGTTGGCTTTTTCATGCAAGTAGGCAAGGTAGAGCCGAACATTTTCATAAATGCGGCGGTGTCTCAAACGAGATACTATATAACGACTGTCATCGTTCATATCAGAAATTTTTTTAGTGAGTTTGACAGTTGGTGGAAGGATTGGGTCAAGGTATTTTGGGTGAGAATCGGGGGCACGAGCGGATGATGAAGGGACAGGTTGGTCAAGCACCCCGGAACTAGAATCTTGACTAGTGAGGGGTGTTGCATCAGGTGGATTGATAGATGAAGATGGGAGCTAATAAAATTAGTATATTTGTCGGATGGGACAATGTTAGTTGGAACTTGGGTAGATTCTTTCACTTTTTTCACAAGATAACGAACATACGGAGCTGACGGTGCTTCTCTTCTTCCAAAATCCGTACGCAATTTTCGCACACATTCTGCAACATTACCATGATTTTCAAAGTAATGTCGCAATATTTCCCAGTGTTGTTCAAGTGTATACACAACCATATTCGTTCAACGGAAGGATAGAACTAATTATCTGTCAAATCAGACATGAGCTAAAAAAAACGTTAGATGGCGGACCCTTTATATATAAACTAGTGTCAAATTACGATCAGTGTACAATACGGTAGAGTTACCTCAGACTCTGCATGCCTTTCAGCCTAGTAACGATTTTTTGTTACAGCAACAATAATTTTTTTTTCTTTTCTCCATTTGGTTGAATATTGTTTTGGCACAAAATTCAAAATTTTACATAGAACACCCCGACCTAACTTTGTTCACTTTTACATTGGCGCCCAACGTGGGGCTGAAATTTTGATTTTGAAAAGAAAAAAAACAACAACAACAAACACGGAAGCCAAAAGAATTACACGATTTGCAACTAAACAGCAGAAAGTTATGGCAACTTAGACGGAAGGTCAAGTAAGGAAGTTACTTGAGTCGGTTATGGCTAAGGGTCAGCGAACTGGAAGTTTTAATAACTGCACCAGTCGTTTTGATGGTAAAATCCAATAAAAGTTGAAGAATTCAGCGTAATTATAACATGCTATAAGGACATTGAATACATAACCGACAAAGATGCTATTACAGGCTTTCCTCTACTTCTGGAAGGTGACGCACGTAGTTGGTGGCAAGGCGTTAAAGAAGAAGCAAAAACCTGGGAAAACGTTTTATCTTTGCTAAGAAGAGCTTACGCTCCATCTAAGCCGGCATATCAGGAAATCTTCGAAAGTAAGCAAAATAGGAAAGAGAGTACGTATGATTTTATAAGAAAGAAAAGAGCTCTCCTAGCTCAACTGCCAAATCCTAAGCCATCAGAAACAATGATGATCGATTTGATCTATGGGCTACTTCATATAAGTATTCGTGATGGTGTGCCACGCGAAAACATTTCAACCTTTCAAGGACTAATTGATAAAGCCAGAGTAGTAGAACATAGCATTGCCGAGAAACTCGAGCAGAAAATTGAGAAGACAATTTTCTAACCTCTGTCAGAACCAACACCATATGCGGAACACCGAATAAAAACAGAAAATCACTCCTCCATTGCTACAACGCCTTAACGACTCTCTCCGACACGAAAGAATCAGCTCAAGATAAAATGCTTGAATCTGGCATAATCGATGAATGCGAATCACCTTGGGCTTCTCCAGATGTACTTGTCCCCAAAAAGGATGGCGGCATACGGATTTGTATAGACTATCGAGCTTTGAACAATATTGCGGTTCCGGATAAATACCCACTACCCAGAATAGATGACCTACTCCACTCGACAAAGAAAACCACATGCAAATCCACTCTGGACCTTCAATCCGGTTACTATCAAATTAGAGTTGCCAAAGCAGATGTAGAAGAGCCTGCATTCATTACACCTTTTGGGATGTATTGCTACAACCGCATGCCATTTGGATTACATAATGCACCAGCTACATTCCAAAGATTGATGGATAGTTTTATAATAGGACTTCGGGATATGCTTGTTTTAGTCTATCTTGATGATATTACTGTCTGCTCAAGTGATTTCTGCGAGCATCGTGAATACCTTCTCAAAATTTTTAAGCACCTGGCCTTATTCAAACTCAAGGTAAACAGACAAAAATCGAGATTCTGTTACGCTAAAGTAAAATACCTAGGCCACCTCATCACAAGTCATGGTATAGAAATGGATCCAGAGAAAACATCAGCAATATTAGCTGGACCAGAACCAAAAAACGTCCAAGAGGTCCTCTCTTTATTGCAAACATGCTCTTGGTATAGACGATTTGTGGTAAATTTTGCAAGCCACTAAGTAACCTGACCAAAAAAAATGCTACATGGAAATAGGGTGAAGAAAAACTAACAGCTCCAGTTTTGCAACAGTTATGTGAAGATAAACCATTCTATATAAAAACAGATGCCAGTAGCTACGCGATAGGAGCAGCTTTGGTCCAGGGGGAGAAATCAGAGGAACATCCTATTGAATACGCATCAAGGCTATTGTCAAAGGCAGAACAGAACTATTGTATAACAGAAAGAGAAGCATTAGCCATCAATAAATTTCGTGGACACATAGAAGGAACCAAAATTACACTTCTCACTGACCACCAAGCACTGAAATGGCTTATGACTTTAAAATCAGCTACTGATAGGCTGACGCGATGGGCACTACAACTCCAGCCATATAATATCGACATTCAATACACCCCGGGAAAAACAAATAAAGTTGCAGACATACTGTCAATGCCACCCTGTTCAGATTCTGCACTTAACGAAGATCTTCGATTTTGTAATGTACAGATGGACATACCTTCAAGGAAATCACATCAAATCCGAGAAGCTCAAATTCAAGACAACGAACTCAAGCCTATAATCGAATCATTCGAAGCAAAGGACGACAATGTGTCTCGTTGGACATTACGAGGCTATATAATGAACAACGGCGTACTATACAGATTTTCTCCAGAGTCCGATTTAGAAGATGCACAGCTCGTAGTTCCAGTGCAGGAGCGACTAGAAATCTTAAGAAAATACCACGATGATGCCACTGCAGGGCATTTCGGAGTGGATCGTACAATAAGTCGTATTGCAACTAAATATTACTGGCCTCGAATGAGAGCTGATATTACAAAACACACTGGGAACTGTCTGGCATGCCAGAGATACAAACCAAGTAATCTGAAACCAGCTGGATTACTACAAACAGTCTCTACTAATCAATGTTTTGAGGTCATAGCAAGAGATCTTTTTGGTTCGCTACCAAAGACCTCAGATGGATTCCAATGTGTATTAATAGTCAAAGATGTTTCTAGTAGATGGACTGATGTTTTTCCACTACGAGAAGCTACCTCAGCGAAATGTTGTTCGAACGAACACTACTTAACCCCCCTACGTTTGATAAGTGACAATGGAGTTCAATTTATTTCCGCTATCATGCAGATTAAAGTTATAAAAACTTCTGAATTATTGTAAACGTTTTTGATAAAATCACCGACACCACCAGACGAATAAGAATTGTTGCAAGTAGCGAAAAAGGCATAACCCGGCATTTTATAGTCATCTTTTTCACTATCGAAAATTGAAATTTCGGAAACAAAAATAAAATCAGGCGTACTTGAACGGGACTCAATATGCAGTAAATCAAAATTAGCGCGAAGACTACGAATAATTTGGTGAACTATAAAAAAGCTTTCTGAGAATTCATGGTTATTTTGAAAAATACTTTGCAAAATATTGCCGACTAAGATTTTTACTTAATGCCAATTTTCAGAATCTACGTAGAGCACTGGACGTGAGTCTAAAAAAATTTTGTAACTTTTTGACGACATGTAACAGTGTGAAATTTGCCCTCAAAAATCTATAACAGACCAACAAAAAGAAATTGATTGTAAAAGTTGCAATTTGGAACCTTCTTAAGGATGGAAAAATTCTTACTTGAGTTCTATTCATCGGACAAAGTTTCTTACTGTCCATTAGTTGCAGCATACCCGACCAATTAGAAAAAAATACCATACTCGTATTTTTGAACCTTGAGGTGGTCCTTTAAAAAGAGTTAATAGTGTAACTTTTGTTCCTTATCGAATATCCGTATCTCCATTCGAACTATCCACTTTCTAATATAGATAAACACTTCTATAACAATATTGATGCCTTTATTGCACCAAAAATGTCAAAATATCTTCTCCTGTTTTTAATATCACTTTCGTTCCCCCTTTATTCTATTTGAAGGGAGGTTCACTTAAATCCTCAATCCTTTTACACAATTTTCTTTAACATTGTTTTCTCTTTTGAGGTTCCTGTAGATACGAGGATAACAAATTACAGCACATAATGGATCGCAGAGGATAACGATTTTTTTTTTTTTTTTTTTTTGAGAAAATTTAGACAACAACTCATTCATGGCGTTAGAGGAGACTAGCGCTTTGGCGTCCTTTATCCTTTAACTCGTGTATAGAATTTGTTTTGTTGTTTTTCATTTTACGCTGTGTGGATGTTGAACAACTTGAAAGTAATTAAAAGCGAAAGCTAACAGCGCTTATACGATAAGCGAAATTGAATATGACATTGTCTGGGAAACGGTTCAATTGTAAGGAGTTAATGACACTTGCGGGGATGTTGCAGACGAAATATTTGCAGTCCTATGAACTCTCAAGTGGTTGGCGTAGTAGACTTTTTTAATTGGTTGGCGAATTTACAGAATTTCAAAGAAATTGCTGTTGGCTGGTGTCTTATACAAGCCCAAGCTACTTACGAATTGTTCTTTCGGCCTCTAAAAATAAATATTGTACAATAAATTTGTTGCAACTCGGGTAGATGCCACGGGAAGAGATCTCAGAAAAAATCCATATTGTACTTCTTCTATATTCCTTTTACTGAAGGATTCGTCTAACCTGCTGAGGTTATTGAGAGATGTGCTAATTGCAGTTATGGTATGAAACCAAACTTAGAAGGGAAGCTCTAATCAAGGACACTCCTCAGTCTTCCATTGTGAACTGGGACCAAAAATGCGGTGTCTTCTCACTACGCCTTGCTTTCTTGAATTAGCTAAAAGTTGATGGCAGGGTTCAACAAGGAATTGAACGCAGCTTGCTTTCGCTACAGACATAGACACTTCTGCACCCGACAATATCTTTCATTGCCAACAGAATCGCGTATATTTGACCTTAGAAGACATATTCAAGGTTTGCTAACGTGAAGACACCAAAGCCCCATTTGGAGCCAGACGGTTTATATTTAGCCCGAGACCATATTTGAGAACAACGAAAGTTGATTTCATATATTCGCAGCAACAGATGTTCTCTCTATAAGACCAGCCTCATAAGGCAATTGGAGCGCAAGGTCATCGAACCTCCAGTGCGTGTTATGTCATAAAACATTCCCTCCAAATGGAGTGCATATCATAGGGTAAGATGATTTATTAGTGCGTCTAGAGCTCAGCCATACCGTTCCTTGGAGTTTGGCAAAAGCAGCAGTAATATATTTTCGCGAAAACTTGTTCCACCAAGCAACCGGAGTTATATATGGTCCTATCACAGTCATATGGATTCAGTAGACGCTCCCCGGTGACAAACGCCGTGTCTTGTCGAAAATACATTTACCTGGCCAGGAAGCCGAAAGCATCTTGGAGGTTCGCGAAGTGACATGTTTCGGCCAAAGAAATTGATTGTTTGGGATGGTTGGAGAGGCAGAAGACAGTCAATACTAAATAGACAGTCAATTACCTGATTCAACACACACTACATCTACGAGTATATCATCTGAATATGTTTGTGCTTAAACATTAGAACCCATGATGCAGTAAGTCGGTCAACATGCACCGTCTAACAGTGAAGAAATGACGCCGTCTGACGCCCACAAAACTACTGATTATTCTACGCCGGTAAGTCCAGCTGAGTTACACAAGATGTCAAAAGGTGCATTGTCGCAAACACCCTTAATGTCGATGAAAATGCCTAGTGCGTACAGCTTATCATCGAATTTGCCTTCACTTCTGCCCACTAGATTTAGAAATTCAGTCTCGGGTATTTTCTGTTGTCGTAGTCATGCCGCAGCTTAAAGAAGGGATGCATCCGCAAAACAATTTTGCACAGATGAAGCTCGACCATTCACTTCATGCTTTCACCATAAAAGAAGTCAGACTCATAGGGCTGAATCCTGAAGTTGATAAGCGTCTAGTCTTTTCCAGATTGCGATATAAAGGCTACCCTAATGTTTGGATAGGTGTTCAGTACGTAAATCAGTGTCAGGCTAGCAATGAAGAATCACTTCGCCAGCAATTTGACTATACACTTTTTAGGAATTACTGAATATATGTCACCGGTTACAGACGATAAAAGCAAGCAGAAGTGTATTTGATGAGCTCATCCGTCACCACACCCGAGCACAGACACGGTGTGCTGTGTTACTCAATTCACTTGCAGTTTCGGTGATAGGAGCTGGTAGGTAGGTAGCACGGGACAGAGAGCCCCGCTGTCGTCTCGCCATAAGTTCGATCAGATCTGCTGAGTATTACCAGCCTGGTTGATTTGCTCCTTTTAAATGATTGAATTGCCTGCTGGTTTCAGCGAGTGCATTGGCATTTTCGCAGAAGTCTTCGTCTTTGTTCAATTTGCAGGCGTCTTCCTCCCTAGATCAACGGTTCAAAATATTTAGTAAAGGCATCGTTCAAATTCTGAACGGTTTCATTTACCTTTACTGGGCTTTTCTTGAAAACGCGTGTTCAGTGGGTTTTCTGCAGAATTATCCTTAACAAGGAAAAGACTTCGCACCCAATTCTAAATTCTATTTAGCTATGGGCTGATGTGGAATCTAATCCATAATTGTTGACAACCAGGACACGCTATAGTATATAGTCTAGGAGATGATTGACTCCCACACTGCATTTACATACTAGAGGCCAAACATTATTTTGATGGTCTCACAGAGAGGAACAGCCATCCTTGTTTCATTGATTTTTTTATGCGAATTGATTTTCCACTTTTCAGTGTCGGGTACAGGGTTCTGTATATCCATTTCCTCGAGATGCCCCGACCTAGAAGATAACGCGCGTCAAAAGTTTAATCGGTGGGTCCAAGGAGGATTTTTAGCATTGACTCGCTTTGCCATTTAAGAGTTTGTTCAATGGATAGTTGTAGGATGTGATCGCGCCATAAGGGAATTTCCTCCATAAGGGTTTTTCCACCGATAAGAGAAGGAGAGAATAATAAACGGCGTCGGGGCTAATTACATTCGACGAAAGACCGTAAGGGTGAATAGGTCGGCGAGCAGAACGCAATAAAGTGTCCTTTTTTTGTATTTCTTGTAAACTTGTATTTTTTGTGTGTTATTGGATTGGATTGTTTTTTCCTATAAATTGGTGTCAGAAGTGGGATAACGAGAAGTTTTAAGACGAAAGAAAAACAACGAAAAAATCCCAGACGACGAGTTCCAACAACATAGGCAATGACGTAATAAAATAATAAAATGGAGATAACAAATAGCGGGTGCGAAAATTTATCTGTAGATGTTGATGAGCTCACGATGCAACAGATCACAGAAAGGCTGAGAAAATACAATTTATCATTAAGTGGCAGTAAATCTGAATTGCGTGAAAGGCTAAGAAATTCAACCGATGAAGTGGACAACGACGACGACGATGAAGAGGAAGATGAAATTGATTCCATGATGGTAGCCGACCTCAAGGAGAAACTGCAAGACTTAAATTTAAAGAAGACAGGTAAGAAAGCTGAACTTCAGTCCAGATTACGTGCAGCTGTAACTCAAAACAACGTGCAAAGAGGAGCATCGATTGCTAGTGAAATAAACGATGTCCCAGTTTCAACTCGCTCTGCTCGACAAAAACAATATTTCCATAGAAGAAGCTCTGGAAATATTCTCCGGTGAAGGATCACAGAATGTACACTGCTGGATTACAAACTTTGAAGAGGCAGCAGAAATGTGCGCTTGGTCGGATGCACAAAAAGTAATTTATGCCAAAAGACTTCTCCGTGGATCGGCGAAACTTTTCATCACATATGAAAACGAGGAGGTAAGTTCATGGAATAGCATTAAAAGAAATCTTACTGCAGAATTTTCAGAAAACATAAACAGCAAAGAAGTCCACAAACTATTGTCTAGCGTACGTAAAAGAAGCGAAGAGACGTACCAGGAATACATTTATCGTGTATTAGAAGTCGCTAGCCATGCCAACATGGAACTACGAGTAGAATCAAAAATCCAATACATTGTAGATGGCATTCAAGACGATGTCGCAAGTAAAGCAATTATGTTTGGGGCGGAACCAATTAAAGAACTGCGAAAGAAATTCAAATTGTATGAAGCATTTAAAAGTACGACTAAACCAAAATCCATAGACAAACATCGTCCAGTAAAGCATTCAACAGATAACAAACCGATCGTCAACTGTTAAGAGATGTTTCAATTGCGGCACCGTGGCTCATCTGAGTAAAGACTGTCCAAACAAAGATAAGGGAACAAAATGCTTTGTGTGTAATAACTTCGGGCATCGGGCAGAAGAATGTCAGGTATCAAAGAAAAACTGTTCAGCGTTATCGTCAGGAAGCCATAAAATTTTTAAAGAAGTGAAAATACATGGTAAAGTATACAACGCATTAATCGATTCGGGAAGTGATGTCCACCTCACAACTCCAACTATGTACATGCAATTGGGTTCGCCAAAACTCACAACGAAGCTGACAACATTCCAAGGAATTGGTTCCGAGCAAATGCAGACACTTGGAAGTTTCAAAATAGAAGTCAACGTTGATGACATTCCGATTGAGCTGGAAATTTATGTCGCTCCTGAAGGTATTATCCCTTATCAACTCGTTTTCGGTAGTAGTTTGACTTATGCTGTCGAAGTGCGTCCTAAGCAAGGCAACGTAGAATGCGTAGAAATACAGCCTTCAGAAAAAGATTCTGTACAATTAAATGATAAAACTGATCGTGTTCATAAAATATTCAACATCAATGTGTGTTCAGATAATCCAGAGAGCGCATCTTTCGAGTACGTTCGAAACCCCATTCATCGAATGCAACTCTCCAATATGATATCTAATTACAGTGCACATAAAACAGAAGACACTGGCGTCAAGATGCGTATCATATTAAAAGACGATGAACCTGTTTTTCAACGTTTCCGAAGACTTTCATGTGAACAACGCTTGCAGGTCAACGAAATTGTTGGAGAATGGACCAGGGAAGGAGTTACTCGTGCAAGTACGTCTGAATATGCAAGTCCGATTGTTTTGGTGAAAAAGAAGAATGGAAAAGAAAGACTTTGTGTGGACTATCGTCTACTCAACAAAAAAATTATTCGCGACAGATATCCATTACCCCTGATTGAGGACCAAATCGACCGTTTACAGTCCGCAAAAATATTCAGCACGTTAGATCTACGAAACGGATTTCATCATGTACCAGTGGAAGAAGACAGCATCAGATACACAGCTTTCATTACACCCGACGGCCACTTCCAGTTTTTGAAAGATCCGTTTGGATTGAGCAATTCACCTGCAGTTTTTCAGCGTCATATCAGAGCAGTATTCAATTCCCTAACTGCAGATGGTACAGTGCTACTGTATTTAGATGACATCATTACACCTGCAAATAATGAAGAGAATAAGTTGGAGAAACTTCAGCGGGTTTTTGAAAAGGCAAGTAAAAATGGAATCGTTTTTAACTGGCAAAAGTGTTTTTTTCTCCACAGCTGTATAGAGTACTTGGGATATGTGATAGAAGAAGGAAAGATAAGACCCTCCGAGAAGAAGACGCAGGCTGTAGAAAACTTTCCAACGCCGACAAGTGTTCAAGCCGTTCACAGTTTTTATGGATTAGCCAGTTATTTCCGTAAATTTGTTCCAGGATTTGCGACAATTGCTCGACCCCTAAGCAATTTACCGAAAAATGACGTCAAGTTCGAGTTTGGTCCAGAACAAATGCAGCCATTCCAGCAGTTGAAGTTAATTCTGACGAACGCTCCAGCATTAAGAATATATCGCAGTGGAGCAGCAACACAACTTCACACTGACGCTTCCAAACAAGGACTAGGAACTATTTTGCTACAAGAAGACTCTGAAGATAAATCGTTGCACCCAGTCTACTACGCAAGTTGGACGACAACGCCAGCTGAAGAAAAGTACACTTCGTATGAGCTCGAGATCCTTGCTGTTGTGAAAGCCCTTAAGAAATTTCACATTTATTTAATTGGTATTCCTTTTAAGATCGTTACAGACTGCCAAGCATTCGCTCTCACTATGGCTAAAGCAGTGTGTGATTGATAAGGCCATAGATTTCATATCAGTTCGTATACAAAGAGCGCAGGACGATGACCTGGAATTAAAAGACATTATAAAAAACGTACTGAAGGGAAAGATAAAAGATTTCGTTCTAAAGGGTAAGATACTTTATCGAATTTATGAAGGAAACATGTTACTTGTAGTGCCAAAATTGATGCAGTTCGAAGTAATAAGACAAGCACACGAGCAAGGACATTTTTCTTGTAAAAAGACAGAGCATCTTATTCTTCAAGAGTTTTGGTTCCCTCAGATGCACGTTAAGGTTGACAGATTCATCAATGCGTGCATCAAATGTTTATTAACGGAAAAGAAAAAGGGGAAAGGCGAAGGATTTTTGCATCCGATCGAAAAGGGTGATCGACCTCTTGAAACGTATCATGTGGATCATTTAGGGCCGATAATGTCGATAAAAAAATGTTAAAACCACATCTTTGCCGTCGTCGATTCGTTTTCGAAATGTACTTGGCTGTATCCGACTAAATCAACTACAAGTGAAGAGGTTATTGTACGCTTAAGAAGTCAATCAGCCATTTTCGGTAATCCAAGACGTATCATTTCCGATCGAGGGTCAGCATTCCGATCAAAACTTTTTGAAGAATACTGCAGTGAAGAAAGTATCGAACATTGTACGATCGTAACCGGAGTTGCTCGTGGTAATGGGCAAATTGAACGAGTGAACCGCACAATTATTCCGGTTTTAACTAAGTTGACTGCAGACAAGATCGATCACTGGTATAAATTTGTTCCACGCGTACAACAGTATATCAACGCTTCTTATTCACGAAGTATTGAAACGTCACCGTTCGAACTAATGATTGGACGAAAGATGCGTGTTAAAGAAGATTTTCACTTAAAGGAAATCATTGATAAGGAAATCTCGCAACTCTACACTCAAGCACGAACGGAATTAAGATCGAAAGCAGCCAAACAAATTCAGAAACTTCAGAAAGAAACCCAAAAAACGTTCAACAAAAACCGAAGAGAGTCAACTCAGTACCAAGTTGGAGATGTAGTCGCTATTCGTCGCACGCAATTCGGACCTGATTTGAAGCTTACGAGTAGTGGTAAGTTTTTAGGGCCATATGAGGTAGTCTCTAAGGTGAGAAATGATCGTTATCTGGTGAACAAGATGGGTGAACATCAAGGACCTAATAATACGAGTACCTCTGCCGGTAACATGAAGCTGTATTCGCAGTTCCAATACGTCGAACCGGATGAAGACGGAATTGATAATTCTTTACTAGAAGGCATCGAGGACGATACTCAAGAGGATGGCCGATTGTAGGATGTGATCGCGCCATAAGGGAATTTCCTCCATAAGGGTTTTTCGGCGTCGGGACTAATGACATTCGACGAAAGACGATAAGGGTGAATAGGTCGGCGAGCAGAACGCAATAAAGTGTCCTTTTTTTGTTCTTTGTATTTTTGTAAACTTGTGTTTTTTGTGTGTTATTTCATTGAATTATTAAAACTGGATTACTTGTTTTCTTACTTGGATTGTTTTTTCCTATATAGGAAACCTAAAAAATTCATTTTCAATATCGCAACCATTTGCTCGAATGCAAACAATCTCTGTTTTGACTAGCTGGCACAGTTATGCGACACAGTGTGTGTACTCAGGCTCATTTAGACTGTTGTTATTGCTATTTTACAACTCCTTCCAGCCTAAAAAACCAAACATCAGCAAGTCGTATAAAGACTCCGGTGACTCATCGGTATCGAAAGATCTAGCAGCTCCAGGGTCAGCGTCGTTAGGAGCTCCAGAATCCGGGTCCCGAACGCGGTAGAGAAGACCACAGGTGGATTATTATCGCTATTAGCCGACTATTTAGGTAATTTTCTGATTAGGTTAGGTTACAGTGGCTGTTGGAAAAATAAACCCACTTAGGCCTATTGGTCCATTATGATGCCGCATGAAGGTGTAATCCTCCAACTCTTGGAACCAATTTGAGCTTCTTACCAAGCGTATGTGATTGTTAACGTCTACATTCTTTGTAGAAGAAAGCTCCCAAGTGGGACCTACAGGGTAGGTGGAGGATTGTCCTCTCCACCACCTCGACCATGCAGCTTCTGCAGAAGTCGTATGTAAAAACGACAAGCCTCTTAACCTGCTTGCCTAGTGCTGACACCTCTAGAAAAGCTGAAATGTTTTCTATTTAGAAAGATTCAGATCCGTATTGGCCAGATTTGTTTGGTCGTTAGACATGTTGACCCAGCTGTCTGCCTAAGATTTGTTCTTCTACTAGCATCCAGCTTTTTTGATGATGCCTTTCTCTGATAGGATAGGTAGATTGATTCATATTTTGGCAAGTTCATCGGCTCTACAATTCCTTGGAATATCTCTGTGCCCCGGCATCCAACATATGTGGATATTGAACTGCTCTGCCATTTGCCTGAGATATAATCGGCAGTCAAGTGCGGTTTTAGAATTTTGTGAGACTCAATACACAAATATGCGGATACACTGTGCAGATATCATGTTTTCCTTCAGCCGGGACAGGACTTCTTTAATCGATAAAATTTCTTTCTGGAATCCGCTACAGTGATTTGGAAGGCGGAAGGAGGAACCTAGGTTAAGTTTATATGAGACAACACCACCACCAATTCAGCTATTGTCTGTGTAGAAAAGGATTGACTTGTTGTTTATGAAAGCATTTTCCTCCCAGAAAGATCTAGAGGGGATGCTTATATGTAAGTCTTTGTGAAACCAGTGTTGGGGCTTGTTGTTGTAGTCGATATTCGTTGGAGGTATTCCTAATTTTTTAAGAATATTAGCGTTAGTAAGTAGCTTATTTGTTCACTGTGCAAAGACAGCCATCCTGCTACCATCCGCCTTCAGGTATATCAAAAGTTCTTTGACCACTAAATTCCAGAGAAGGTGTAAAAGGACACCGCCTAGCAGCGTACCTGCGCTGACTCATCTTTATGTAAAAGCCTCACCCAGTTTGGAGTTTCTGCTATTTAGGATAGGACTGATCAACTCCCCAATTGAGTCATCTACAATACCTTGACGTTGTTAAGGCCACTTTCTACGCTATAATGTAGGGATTGTTCGATGTGGCTAGCTAATGTGTGTAGAGCCGTTTCCACCGAGTTTCCTTTACAGTAGGCATGGCGTGGATCAATTCTACAATAGATCGTATACGGATACCAATCAGTCGTTTTAGAGCTTTCGAAAGGAAAGGCTTACAGGTTTGAAGTCTTTTGGTGTAACATGTGAGTATATTCCGGCTTTGGGAATGATATTGAACGTTGGATTAGCCGCAAATACATATCTAATGCAAAAGTAAACAAGTACTCGTATACGAGTATGTATACAAAACTAAACACTGATGTAATCACATACATTCTGCATAAGAATTCCTATATAAGCTAAACACTTGTTAAATAAATTTTTTTTTTGATCTGAAAAGTCTCCAAATTCTTTTATTTGTTCGCAACAAATGAAAAGTCGATTGACTTCTGCCCATGACAAGGGAATCTGAACCATTTCTACGCAGCTCCGAATGATATTCTCTGGCCATCGAGGACATTTGTAGCTCGGCAGGTATTATATCGTCTCACCAAGCAGACTTGTATGATTTAAAGCTATGCAGTGCCCAGAGTAGCCTGTCTCTTGTCCATCAGTCAACAGCGGCAACAGTAACCTTCTAAAGTTTTTACTGGCCGTGAGTTGGGAGCTACTTGGAAAGTGTATATGCAGTAGCAGGTTACCCAAGAGCCATTGTTTTTTTTTTAAGCTACTCATCGTAGGATAGGAGCGGATTTTCCTTAAACGCAATGCCGCCGAGGTTTCTGATATTTTTAAACAGGATGACCTCCAGAATTGCCGCTTTGCCTCTTTCAGATGTTTTTCATATAATTTGAAGCATTCCCTACATGGGTTCCAGTCTGTCACCTTTCTTGTGCTTTTTGCTTGGTTGAAAAGTTTCCTGAAAGCGTTTCTAAGCAGGCGGTATTCTTTTGCGTCTAGGTTCAATAAGAGGGCAGGAAGCAGCCATTGCCTGATTGAAAGCCAAGGTAAAATCCTTGACTTCAATGTCGTGCTCATTGGTGTTACATGGGGGACTTAAGAGTTCAGAGGAGAGTAGTTTTAAAAGGGTTGGTCTGTATTTCGACCAATAAGTTGTCCGATAATTCCGATAATTTGAGAGTCACGAAGGAATACTTCCGGAGCTTGTATATTTGTCCTTGTGTAATATAAACAGATATACTCGTACATATGAGACATAAATATATGCTACAACTGCCACAGAAGAATGTTTTACTGGCTTTATTCAGCAAAAACCCTGTATGTGCTGATATAAGGAGCTTACTACTTAGATCCCCAAAAGAGTGCCGAGCTGACCATCGACAAGTGCACACGCACAAGTGCATTGTGAAAGTCGCTCCTCGTGTGGAGAAAAAGAAGAAAAAAAAAACAAAAACCGCGCGCGAATCAAAGCAAAAAAACAAAAATCAACTTGTGCGGGCGGAAAAAAAAATAGAAATAAAAATTGCAACATCAACGCGCGAGTGTAGTGAAATTCACAGTGCGGGCGTCATAACCTTTCTGCCCCTAGTCATACTGTTGCTTGCACTCGGTCACTGCCGTTGCTGTATTACATTGTTATACAGCGAGTGCAGTGGCTGAGTGCATGTAACAGCCGATGGATAGCGGGCTGTGAGTTTGAATTTTGTTGTTGTGCTGTTTCCTATTGTTGTAAGGGCATAACCAACTCTGAATTCTTATTTCACAGCTGTGTTTGGCTTTCTTTATAATGACTCGGGAATTTACAGTGGACATTGCAAATATACGTAATCACTTTGCTGCGTACGTCCACGTCTGTAAATACAAACCAGCTGTTTTGGCACTTAGTGAAACACAGGTAGATCCCCGCCCACACTTCTCAGATCGCTCTGATCTGAAGCTACCTGACTACGAACTAGTGCCATTATTCTTCTCTCACCGTGGTCTCGCCATTTACGCGCATAGTGATGTAGCTTATCAAACTACACCACAACGTCATCCCTGTTCTAACACGGAATTCCATTTCATGAGGTTAAAATTCCATCTCAGTAAGCAAGTTATCCACTACTGCTTTATTTACAGAAACCCCAAACTGGACAGCAGTTCGACTTTTAACGAGTTTGATGCGCTGTCTGACTCCATTCAAAGAATTGTATCCCTGTATCCTCATACTGAAATCGTTATTACGGGCGACTGCAATATACAAAATTCTGAGTGGCTTTGACATTCTGGACAGACAACACCCAAAGGGCGGTATGTTGAGATCTTCGCTGCGGAAAACAACCTAACGCTGATTGTAAATGAGCCCACGCGATAGTCATACCGTCAACACTCTGGACTTGTTTTTAATTTCTCACCCTGATAAGTACACCGTTGATGTGCCCTCTAGGCTCGTCGAACCATTGTATCATATCAGCCAATTTCTCGTACACCGACCACTCAGTTAGAGGAAAAATTCCTAAACGAACCGTATGGCAATACGAGAAAGCCAACTGGAGCGGTCTTAGCAGCTTCTTTAGGAATTTTAGCTGGTCGTTATGTTTCCTCGATAATGACGTTGATGCCGCTGCTGATATGACCACAGACACCATTCTCTTTGGAATGAGATCCTTTATCCCTCAACGGATGAAGAATATCAAACCAAAAGAAAAGGCATGGTACGACTCAAGCTGTAAAGAGGCCGAAAAAAGTTTAAACGAGCCAGGAATGACTGCAACGTCTTTCTTAAGCGTGCAAGATTCCAATACGACCAAAAACTGAGGCGAAAAATACTGTCCCAAAAATAGGAATGATTTTTGGTCGTTCGTCAAAAATATTAGAAATTCTGCTCCATCTCAACGCTCATTTACATTGACATACCAGCTGTCAGCTCTTTGGACAGGGCCAATCTGCTCCCTACACACTTTGGGGCCAGCTCAACACTCCCAGATTGTGCTTTGTCTCCACCTTCCATGATTTGATGGCATGTCTCACCGAAAAGTGGAACCAAATCGTACATCAATCTGGCGAAAGCAAGATAAAGATTTAGATGCACTTGATATTTCTAAGGCATTTGACAGAGTTTGGCATCAGGCTCTTTTGTCGAAAATGCGTGCATTTGGGATCGACGACTCTCTTCTTCATTGGATTAGAACCTACCTTTCGGAGCGCGCAATTCAAGTTGTCTTGGATGGTATGAAGTCTGATATCCACAAAATAAATGCTGGTGTACCCCAGGGCTCCGTTCTGTCTCCGACACTCTTTTTAATTTTCATCATCGATCTCTTGTCTGCTACTTCTAATCCAATATATTCCTTTGCTGATGACAGTACTCACTGCTTTTCATATTTGTTCCCTGAATCACGTCCCTGCTCCTCGGCTGTAGAACGGGAATGCTAGAGTATGTTAAGCACATTAAATTCCGATATTGACAGCATAACCAATTGTGGAACTATCAACAGAGTGGAATTTTATGCTTGCAAAACACAATGCTGTCTGCTGTCGTTAAATCGAAATTTAAACACCCAGTCATTAGCCATGAATGGCACTTGCATCGTCGAAACCGATAAACTTTCCATTCTCGGTATGTGTGTCAGTGACAGTTTACTTTGGAATGACGGCATATTCGATGTCGTCAAAAATGCTGCGAAATGTCTAGGTTTCCTCAAGCGATGAAACAAATACTTGAACCCCTCTGATCTGGCTTCAATATATAAGGCGTTTATCCGCCTAAAACTGGATTACAACGCCCACATCTGGTCAGGTGCCCCTAAGACCTCTTTGCACTTGCTGGATAGGATTCAAAACCGTGCGTTAAAACTCATAGGTGATGCTAATATCACTCAAACAATGGACACCCTTGAACACCAACGTAATGTCTTGTGTCTCACTCTGCTGTATCGCTATTTCCACCACCTGTGCTCCACTGAAATCGCCAGTAGCATTCCGCCCTTTCAAACTTTTAACCGTAACACTCGTCTCGCTATGAATGCTGATCAGTATACCCTCAAGCCCACTTTCGGACGTACTCTAAAATATCGTGATTCGTTTCTAAGCCATACAACTCGCTTATGGAATGCCCTGCCTAGCTCTTTATTCCCTAGTCATTATAACCTTCAAACATTTAAAACCAGCGTTCACCGGTACATGTCTGTGCATCCTCTCTGATTTTCCTTCGCCCGCGCTATGTGCAAACATTTTAAGGGTACATAAGTCCCTTGAGCGCGGGCAAATTATAAAAAAAATTTTATTCGCTATATGTTGGCAAAAATCCGTTCGTTAGATACACATCCCCACGTCATATAGATTCATTTATTCCACAATCATTCGGATACATAGCAAAACCTTCGAACCTTCGGAACTATGATACTTGAAATACATATGAGAGAGTAGTTGTACAGATTTTTTAATCTGAGTTCTGCGCAATTATTTCTTGGAATTCACCTTGTCCAAAATTTTTTATTTACATTGAATGTCTCGGTTTTCAAATAGTTGAACAAGTGTGGCAGCGTCTTTATGAATGCTGTCGTATGCGGCATTAGAATTGATTGCAATGTGATACATATGGATTTGCTACTTTCGAATATTCCCAATACCTGCCGTAATTTGAAAATATGGTCGGTGGTATGAGCCTATCAAGTTGTTGACGTGGGATTTTAGTCCTTCACAATGATATCTCTTAAGTTGTCACAGTTTCAGACAGACATCTCTGCTGCTGTTCTTCAGTTCAAATATCGCTTTTTTAGGTTGGGTTCATGAAATTGTCCTTAATCTTCATCCACGTTGAATGGTTCGTTGCCTCTGACAGCGGAATGTTGGTTGTCGTCGCCCTTTAACAGTATGCAGAAGTAATCCTTGTCAGCATCACCTATAACTTAGGACGTGTTACCGTAATACAATATATGTATTATTGAAATCTGCTGTGACATATCATGTACACCGAGATTCACCTCTGTACCGGAGTTGACTCCTAGGGTTGAGAATTAACGGCTACAAATCGCATAAATATTTTTATCAACCGAATTTTCCTCAACATATCAATAGCATTTTCTGCGCCTGTAAACATAACGGCTAACAAATTCAATTTACGTTACCTAGCGATTCCAAAAGTCTTCGCTGAAGGATGATATCCTGAGATTTCATACATCCTACGCAACATCTGTCCATTGTACGAGTACTATATGTATACGAGTATGTGTAATCTTGTAAAGTATTTTCTGTCTGGGACGAAAAAATTGCAGATTGAAAACCCATTTCACACTTATTGATCGGATTGTGAATTGCTCGTATTCCCCCCCTTTGCTATGCTTCCTTTATCGAATATCAAATCTCGTTGAACAGTTGAATTGCCGAAGCTCCATTTCCTCTGTGGGCTCTCCTATCTATTATCTAAGCGAAGGAAGAGTACAATTTTTGAATAAACGGGTGTCGAAAGAACAAAAGAAGAACAATGGGGGTAACTTTTCAAAGTCATAAACGGAAGTCCTTCGAATCCTTTTCCGATTGGAATTTTGATTTTTAAATCATAGTCGGCATAGATTATTCTGTCGGATCTCTTTAAAGCGCCCGATTTGGCACACAAATTCACGCAAATCGACAAGGTTTCCTTTAAGGTCTCTGGCAGGGTCAGATCCAAGAATATGGGAACGAGTATTTTCTATAGCCAACTACGAGTATAAAAAAAAAGAAGAAGCGTGCGTCATTTTCCACTGGCGTTCATCTCAGAAACGGATATTGGAGTATAAAGAAAAGTTTCATCCAAATGCCATCGATTCATCGTGATCCGCCTCCTCTTCGGATCGGGATGCTCATACGTTCTAAATACATACAACTGTGGAAGGCTTCTCTGCATTACAAGGTTATTATTCGTTTTCCAATAAACCGTTAAAGGGAAAACTTGTGCAAATTATCTGAGAAAGATGAGGGATTACGAATGAGGTGGTTGGTTGGTTGGCGGCTTATATCTCTATATTCAAATGACACAAGGGAGGCTATACGTACGAGTATGCGTTTATGTACGTACTTATAAAGCATTCCCATTACGGTCCCCGAAAGGGTTGATGAGTTATGGTTATGGTTATTTGGTTACTCGGCTGTAGTCCGCACAAAGGCATATTGCCCTGGTTCGAAGCGCGCGTGGATGAATTTAAAAATATTTACAAGCGCAAATTGGGAGTAATTGAATATTTTCTTTTTAAATTTTTTCCCCACTTTGTTTGTGTTGTGCTTGCGAGAATTTATTGCTACTCGTAGTCCTGGGAATATACGCAAATGGCACATGGGGGATTCTTTTTTTCTAGTATTTATTGCGTGGATACATTTCCTTTGCGCAGATACATAGGAATATACAACAAAAAAAATTGCAAAGTATTTATTGTATTATATTTATGAAAATGCGTAAGGAAATTTAAATACAATTTTTCGAAGAAAATACTTATTGTTTTGAATACGTGTATACCATACGGGTGTGGAGTGAATTTTAAAGACTTGATAAACGCTTTCTCGGATTGAGGGGGGTTTTATGAATAAATAGACCTCGATTTGGTATGTACATGGTATACTCACACAGGGTTCGAAAAGTATTTGTACTACCTGTTATGGTCTTTGTCCTGGTGGGGGCTAGAAGTCTTTACATTGCTTAGCTTAAGACACCCAGTGAGCTAGTCACCTGCAATGAAAAAGACAACCGTAAAAGACCTGGACAGTGGTTAGATGCAGACGAAAAACCAGAACACAGACACAAAACCAATCCATTTTTCATTTTCTCAACTATTAGAAAGCAGAAACGTTCTTCTAACAGCTTTTTAATTAGTTCATTAAGGTTCCCGCCCACATTAGCGTGTCACCTAAACCGTGATAGAATCGAAAACTATTAGTCATGACAATATGTGGCTGGCATAAAACATTGACTCCGAAATGCGGGTCTCGGTGGTCATGCAGTCGGCCGGCGATAATCTGAAAATGATACTCAACAACATTATGTGTACTTAATGATAAATATGCTATTTAGCTTCTACAGTGTGGTGGGTGACACACCCCACATACATTCGCTCATCATGACCAAGCTATCCCTTCTGAAAAGGTCAATGTCGCTGTATAGCCCATACAGTTCGTGGTCCGGGACCAAAAACCACTTGAAGAACTTTCCTCTCGAAGCAATCAAAGGCATTTTCATACGCTTTTTATAAAATCCATGCCTCTGCGCCATACAATAGGAATGGGATGATGAGGGTCTTATACAGTTGTGCGTGAAAGGGACATATTTTTTAGTTGAAATAAGCATCAACGAAACAGCGACTAACAAGAGTGTTTCTTCGCTTAACCTCTGACATTGTTTCATTATACGCAGGAAAGTAAAGTCCTTACCGCTTCAAAATCACGATTCTCTGCTGCGGCGTGATGTCCAGGCCATTGATGTTGGGTGTCCTTTCTTGTGCACTTTGTTTTACCTTCATGTCCAACTAAACCCACATATGCCGCCTCTCTTTCAAGTGCTGCAAACGCGAGAGCGTCAGTATGTATACCAGCAGTTGTATAAACTTCTGAAATATTGTACCTCCTTTCGAGTATTTTTTGACATCAAATGTTCCGGTGGTGTTAGAACCTATTTTTATCGAGCATTAAGCTTTCTCGATTGCCATCCTGCAGAAGCGGGCGAGCTCACCAAGGATGTCTTCTCTTGATATCGTCCTATGTAGCTCGTCGCTATTAATAATGTTATATGCGGCCTTGATATAAGTGAACAGGGGATGGGTATCGATTTGGAGTTCCTGGGTTTTTACCAAGATCTGTCGAAAGGTGAATAGCACACTGATAAGGACCTATTAGATTATTTATATAGGGCTTTAGGCTTTCACACATTATGGAAAGTTCAGCGGAAAACCATGTTCCATTCACTGGATTAACTTTCATCCGATCAGATCTTGTAAATGAGTTGGTTATCCTCTTTACCAAGTTAACATACATATATCTCACAGCCTTAACGAATTTGGCAGGATGACCGTCTGCTCAAAAAGATTTAGTTTACATCACAATTGAAAAAAATCTCTCCGATATAGTATACACATTATCTGTCTTCCATGGCATTGCAGGAAGCTTCAATAACGTCAACGTCGGAGTTAATCCGGCAATAATGAACCTGAATACCTGTATGCTCCGCAATAGGAATATTAATATTAATCGTAATACTGGTGACTACCTTAAGAAGTAGTGATATCACCTCTTCTGTTGACCCTAGTTATCAACGAAGTACTACTGAGACTGAGAAAAAAGGGAATAAAGGCCACTACGCACGCGGATGAGCTGGTTCTTATGGCCGCGGGAAAGTTCCTCAAAACAATCAGTGAAATTCTACAATATGCCCTTAGAATCCTCGATGAATGGGCCAAGCTTTGTGGGTTGGGAAACAACCCAAAAAAAATAGAGCTTGTTCTATTCACACCTAAAAGGATAATTCCAAAACCTGATCTTCCCTCTGTACATGGGCAACCCTTCGACTATTCAGGAGTGCTAAATACCTAGGTATCGTACTAGATAGCAAACTGAGTTGGGAGCTCAATGTTAAAGACGTGTATAGAATACAACGATGCCTTTCTACACCTGCAGCCGCATGTAAACGACTATAGTCAGATACGTCTAAATCTACGGTAACTTAGTATGGTGACAATTCACAGATAAAACTAGCAACCTTAAGTTAATGATAAAAGTACTGAGCATTGCATGTATTGGCACAACTCATCCAAGATGGAGATAGGAATTGGCGTTAGGAACTTCTCCGATCACTTGAACTTACGGTGCCCTCGTCGCCTGACGGACTACTGTAGTGTCTTCCAGGCTGAGATATTGCCTGCATCACAATACTCGCGACGATAAGGCAATAATCCACGAAGTAAACTGCCATTAAAGCCATTTCTGCCGTCAAGATTGAATCTAAGCTTATATTGCGCTATCGTGAAGAGGTTAAGGCTCTTTGCTTTCAACATATATTTAACAATTGATGGGTTCTTGGCCACAAAGAAGTGGCAGGAAACAAACATGTAGACGAGTTAGCTCGAGATCAAGGTATCAAACCTCCAGTCTGCACTCTGTGAATGCAAGTGGAGCAAATCAAAGCCAATGAAGGGTAGAGCCCTTGCAACCTATAAAACTTCAAGACATTTATGGAAGAAAATCAGAAAATTTAAGTGAGATTCTCTTGAAAGGCAGAGCTGAAGCTGATAGCATATTGTACTGCTTGCAAGTTCCTTTTAATGGAATTTATCAGTCTTTCGAAGAAAGTGCAGTACCAGCACCCACAACGTCAACGCCGAGTACCTGAAGTCTGATGGATTAGGTAAGCCGGAAATTCACTGAGTTAGTGCTGTGCGGTAACATCATCACTTTCACAGCAAGCGTAGCAGGATGTTGTACCAATATAAAAGTGTAGCGCCTCGTTATCATGCCAGTGAAAGCGGCCTGCAGTTTTTCCTACTGACAGCAGGAAGGCCGCTGATGTCTTTGAGACGTCGGGAAGTATTCCTTTCGTCTCCCGGTAACTTGGAGAGTCATGCCATCTGTAGTTATGCTCATGTGTAACCCAACTGTCAAAGTAAGCCTTAACTGAGGACGCAGGCAGGACGTAGTCACCGGAGGACACCCTCCACTTTCGGGGCCACTATCCCAGCCTCAGTAATTTGAGATAGAGAACCCAGCCATTATCCATGAATGGCAATTGCATCGTCGAAACTAAACAATTTTCCATTCTCGGTATGTGTGTCAATAACAACTTCCGTTGGAATGAGCACAAATTTGATGTCGCCAAAAATGCTGCGGAATGTCTAGGTTTCCTCAAGCGACGTAAGGCAGTATTCATGAAATGCCCACATCTGATCAGGTGCTTCCAAAACATTTCTTTACCTGCTAGATACGATTCAAAACCGTGCTATAAAACTTATATGTGGTGCTAATATTGCACAGTCAATTGACACTCTTGAACACCAACGTAAAGTTTCTTGACGCACTTTGTTCTATCGCTATTCTCACCACCAATGTTCCACTGAAATTGCCAGTATGAATGCCCATCAGTGTACCCTCAAGCCCACTTTCGGACGTACTCTAAAATATCGTGATTCGTTCGTACAACTCGCTTATAGACTGCCCTGCTGAGCTCTATATTTCCTAGTCGTTATAACTTGCTAACATTTAAAACCAATGGTTTAAAATAATTCTAAGAAAATTATGACCAGATAGCAATGATAGTCTTTCCAATTGTTATACTTCAGCAGCTGTCAAAGTTACCAATGACATCCAGCTGTCAAAATATTCTGTAATGTTTGCCATCTCATCGTGTGGAAATTATTAAAAAATATTATCGAAATTCCGGCTCAGTTGTACACAACGTGAATTTCGTAGTGAGGTCGGTCGTCACCATGGCTTCAGTGTGCAACTAATTCGTCGCACCGTGGAAAAGCTTGATCGTGAGTACACTCTTATGCAGTCAAAGATTGGCGCGAAATGAAGAAAACATAGCCGCCGTAACGGTCAGTATCGAAGAAGACCCAGAAATGTCGATTCGGCACCGATGAGCTGAACTGAGCATCGCCATAGAGTCAATCCGGTTTATTTTGCGGTTGTATTTGGGCCTAAATCCGAATAAGACTGTGCTGACGCAAGAATTGAAACTGGATGAAGCTGGGCTCTGAAAATGTTGGCCGGAGATCTGGCTTTTGGAGCGAACACAATCCACGAGTGTTCGGCCAAGGATCAATGCATCTACGAAGATTGACTGTTTGGTGCGGTTTATGTCATGGCGCCATCATTGGACATTATTGCTTTCGAAATGCGGAAGGAGACACCGTTACTGTCAATGGTCACAGGTATAGAGCGACTTTCTGTGGTCAGAACTTGACAACATTGATGTATCCGAGCTGTTGTTCCAACAAGACGGCGATACATGGCATACAAGTGACGCAACGCTCGAGGTTGTGAAGGAGAAATTTTGCTACTGGGTCATCTCACGGCGAGCGTTCATCAATTGGTCGTCGCATTCATACGATTTGACAAAACTCGATTATTTTCTCTGGGGCTACGTCAAGTCCTTATTCTATGCTAGCAAGCCGGAATAAATAACGACGCACATATTGGACCGAGTCATCAAAAATTTAATCGACCGCCTGAAGCACTGCCAGCGAAGCCGAAATGGCGGCCATTTGAATGATGTGCTATTCCACGAGCGCGCTAATTATAAAAAAAGGAAACTACGTTCCATTTGTATTTTTGAACAGTTCTTTTCTATCGTAGCAGATGTTTAAGTCTTCTTTGCCTGGCATATACACCTTTATTTCGCTGCATCCGCTTTTCACTTCTCATCATGTGATTGTCTGGTAGAATCCCAGCGCATTGGTTATGGTGTCACCGGTGGCTGAGTGGATATCGGTATTCGTATTGGACATTGAAGGCTCGATGTTCAGGTACAAAAAATCTGGTCAGATGCAGACAAGTTTCTAAAAATCTATGTATCTAGTGTAACAACAAGAAAGGTTGACTTTTTTCAGCACTGGGCAACTTGAGCAAAACAAAGAGCTCAACAGAAGTCAAGATTTCCACCCCACTTCATGTAAATGCTCGTATAGCAAAATTCAAGGTAAAAGCCGTTCGAACTGGATGGCTTACTGTCAATTTACTGAAGTTGGCAGGATATATGTATGTAACTTGACAGTTAACCTGTTAAACTCATAAAATTGTGCAGAATCACGATGTAAACTGCTTGGTGCTCCGTAAAGGCAAAGGCAAACAACTAATGTCTTTAAACAACGTTTGGGAATCAAACATACCTAATTCACCTTGTACGAAAAGTTTCCGACCGCAACGTAAAGAAAGCGGTACTGGTCAATAAAAGCTAGTAAATGCTAGTTGTGCATCTTTTGACAGTTACTTACCGACGTTTCAGTCATTTTGGACACCCAGTTTTTAGTTGACAGTCGTTTGAGTGAGTCGATGTGAGGGTTTTTTTGTGAAAATGGGAAAAATTGAGTTTCGAACAAATTCTTGTTTTTGAAAGGCAATACGCCTACGCAAATCAAAAATGAGTTGGACTCTGTGTATGGGGACTCTGTACCATCATTTACTACAGTGAAATTTTGGCCGTAAGAGCTTGGGAGATAATGAACGTTCGGGACGTTCACTAAATGGTGTTAGACGGCCGCCGAATTATGTAAAGTGAGAGAGATAGTAGAGGTTATGAAAATGTCCAAACAACGTATATGTTACATATTAAATCAAGTTTTAGGCATGAGAAAGCGGTCCGCGCATTGGGTGCCGCGTTTGCTTACGTTAGACCGAAAACGTGTTCGAATGAACATTTAAAACGCTCTGTTGGCGCAGTTTAGGCGCAATAAATCCGAGTTTTGGCGCCCATTAATTACTATAGATGAAACTTGGATACACCATTATACGCCCGAAACAAAAATTCAGTCAAAACAGTGGACTGCAAAGGACGAGCCGGCTCCAAAAAAAAGCAAAAATTGTTTTTTCGGCTGGGAGTGTGATGACGACTGTTTTTTGGGATAGTAAAGGAGTTATCTTAATCGATTATCTTCAAAAAGGAAAAACCATTAGAGGAGCATACTACGCATCATTACTGGCCAAGCTGAAGGCAGAAATTGTGGAAAAACGGCCAAATTTGCAGAAAAAAAAAATTCTATTTCACCCAAGACAACGCGCCGTCTCACACCTCAGTGGTTGCCAATGCGAAAATCCATGAATTACGATTTGAACTGCTTGACCATCCGCCTTATTCACCAGATCTAGCCCCAAGCGGCTTATTTTTGGTCCCTCATCTAAAAACTGCGTTCAGAGGACAGAGATTTTCGTCAAATGAGGAGGCAACCACCTTCGTGAACAATTATTTTGCAGAGAAAAACGCCAAGTACTATTTGGACGGGTTAGAGAGATGGGAGCATCGCTGGGAGAAGTGTGTAGTGTTACAAGGAGACTATGTAGAAAAATAAAAAAAATAAAAAATTTAAGAAAAAATGTCTTGTATCATTGTTCGGTCGGAAACTTTCGTAAATGGTTTACAAATAAACCATCAGTATCCTTGCTTATCTAGATATTTAAAAGACTAAAAAACATCTTCCAACCATAGAAATCAAATATAATTGTAATCCCATTCAGCATGATCTCTGTTTCCTGATCACTTGGTGCCTAATTGTGCCATGATGAAACGAAGGTAAATCCGCTCAAATACCCTTTAAAAAAGAGTGCTCTTAGGAGTTCTCATCTCTTCGGAATTAGTCGTAATTAGTGGAAAAACTTAACGGACCACAGAGATCTCACTTTACTATTCCCTTGATCAATTATTTTAATTACACCACCCAAACTCATGTACTCGTACTCGTACAGTTTGCCTTACGGTTTGCCACAGCCAAATTCTCTAATTTGACGCCCCATTTGGCGCTGCAACTAATAGTGTCCGGCACAACATCCATTAAAGTTGAACCCTATTAGTACGTTCAACCAAAAGTCAAATGCTTAAATTCATACCAAGGTAGCATCCACAAGATACAAGTTATATGGCATCCTTTCTATCTATCTCCGGTGTACCTAAGTTTACAGGTGGTAAGGATACTTTCTCTAAAAGGGGACGAACTGACACTTGTGTCACCTGTGTTCGGAGGTGCACTAAACAAGTAACTTTTACTCGTTCTCTCTCTTATTAGCCCAAAAAAAAACAAAAAGAAGAGATAAAATGAAAAAAGGAAATAAACCGAGCGAGTAGAGTCCAAACACTAACCGCCAACCCGTTAACGAGCAGTGGCTTTTCATTTAATTACATAGCGAGAGGAGGGAGGGAATAAAGCCCGGAAAAGGATACGACTCGGGTCTCCGGTTTTTGGTCGCTGGTGGAGGATGGATTCGCCCCGATTTTCATTTCATTCACATTGGATGACTGCCATTCACCCACTGCGAGGACAACAAATTAAGATTGCATTTTAATGAAATGGAAGATAGGGGCCACTGGAGTGACTGACAGTCGGATGGCCTGGGTTGGGTGTCAAATCACTGGAGATTTCGAAACGAACTAGGGTGGTAGCTACTCGTAGTTGCTAGTAGCTAGTAATGTTTAAATTTGCACTCGCAGTCTCCACTTCGGGTTGTTTGCTGAGATGACAGTCTGTCATTGTGAAGGGAACTTTTAATTAAGGACGGGGGAAAGAAGGAAGGATGAAAAACGTTTGGCACTTGTGACGCAGGCGAAATGAGGGCAAGCCAAAGTCTTAGCCGTCGTCATCATCATCGTAGTCAGAGCTGAATTGGATCAATTTCATTATCCTGGAATAGTGCTCGTATAATTGACAGCCGACTTGGCTGTTGCGATTTAATTTTACTGGTCGACAGTGAAATGGGCGAGTTAGCTTATTGTTGAGGAAGATTTGTTCGAAGGGAATTTTAAATATGTTAAGCACAGTCCATCGAGGCTTTTGAGCAGATTAAATTGAATGTAGAAAATGCTAATCTCATTTCAACTGTCCCTAATTCTAAGGGAAACACATCATCTTTTTGCTTTTATTTAAGATGGCCTTCCATTTATTATTCAACTGAACTGGAGTAAGTTGATCAGTTATGACTCAAGTCCTACTGTTTATCTCTTAAAGAGGTAGGAGATTGCCTATGTTTATGAAACTTCGAAAAGTTTTCCAGTAAATACAAAAGTTTTATGTCTTCTCCACCACATGCAACAGGTGTTAAGATTGGAAGTGTATTACGTATGACTGAGTCATGTTTTTTTCTTTGATTTAAGGACAAGGTATTGTTGTTCCTGATAATGAGAAATCAACGAATAATGACTCTTCCTTTGAAGTTGTCTTCGGCTGGGAAAATTGAATTTCTGTTGGAGCTTTTGTTGTCGTTTGATTGCCATTACCAACAAACAGCATCAGAAAGGCGGCTTAATTTCTTAACAAAAGTTTGGGTGCATTAACAAAACGTTAAAATTCTGCGACAGACTTTATCCTGCTTAATACTCACCGAATATAGTGTAAGCTCTTCTGACAGTTAATTAATTTTGAAGACTACCACTATCAATTAATCCTACGAGTAGATAAGTATGTGGCCGACTAATAACTTAATGAAATCCACAGGCAAGGGGCGACGTTCAATGATTTATGTTTTGTGTAATCAGGTTTACGTGTGTGTCATTTGAATGCGCAAAGTCCGATTCCCTAAGCTGATGAGCTAAAGGATTTTCGAACAGATTCCAAGTTTGGAATTGTCTGCAACACAGAATCGTGGTGTGAGGGCGGTAATGGATATGAGGTGTACAACATTGACGTGTTGGAATCTAGTTCAATCCACTATCAAAAAGTTTTAGCAACCTTCGCGTTAGGATATATATACCACTGAACGTATATGTTCACTTAATTTATTCCCAGTCAATGCAACTAATGCTACACACTTTTCTGAGCGAGTACTCTTTGAGGTGTGTTCTTTGTGAACAATGACACTGTTTTGTATGACCTCCTGTTTCTGATCTTTGAATTTTCATTTGAGCGTACAGAGAGCGCAGAGATTTTAGTTGACTATCACCAAATTGGGACCTTGGGTATTTTATGACTTCCCCTAGTAGGTAGGTAGGTAGGTAGGTAAGAGTGGCTGTTGAAAATACCAACCGACTTAGGCCTATTGGCCCATTATGATGCCGCGTGGATTTATGATCCTCCTACTAATGGGACCAGCTTGAGCTAATGAAGCGTAGGAGACTGTATTTGTATATTCTTTACATCGTTTAGGTCACTGTAGAAGAAAGCTCCTAAGTGAAGTTTTCTTCTCTGGGAGAGAGCTGGATTTGTACAGAGTAGGTGGAGGATTGTCTCCTCTTCCTCGTGCGTGCAGCTTCTACATAACTCATTTGTAAAAGCGCCAAGCCTTCTTGCGTGCTTCCCTATGAGGCAGTATCCACTGGTTACACCTATAATGGCCCTCAGATGTATGATTCAGATCCAGATTTGGCCAGATCTCTTTGGTCGCTAGACATGTTTGCCCAGCAGTATACCTCAGGTCTATTCTTTTATTGGAATCCAGCTTTAATGTTAGTTTGCACGTAGCTACTGGAATAGCTATACTACCCTTTTCCGGTAGAATAGGCAGAGTGGTTCCAATTTTAACGAGTTCATTGGCCCTAGAGTTCCCTGGAGTATATCTGTGGCCCGGCATCCAACAAAGGTGAAGGTTGAACTACTCTGCCATCACCATAAGAGATGATCGGCTTTCAAAGGCGGTTTTAGAATTTAATGAGACCGTGTCCAGGAAGTTGATAGCGGCCTGTTTATCCGAAAAGATGCGGATATCCTTTGTAGATATCACGTTTTTCCTCAACCAGGACAGAGCTTCTTTAATCGCTGAAATTTCCGCCTGAAACACGATACAGTGATTTGGAAGGCGGAAAGAGAGGCTTAGATTTAGCTTATCTGAGGAAACACTGCCGCCAACTCCGCTATCGGTTTTAGATCCATCTGTGTAGAGATAGATTGACTTGCCATCCATGAAAGCATCTCCCTCCCAGAAGGATCTAGAGGGGAAGCTTACAAGTCTTTGGCAAACCAAAGTGCAGGTATGGTGTAATCAATGTTCTTCGTGAGGATTCCTAATATATAGTGTTTTCCAATAAGGACGCAAGCCATTTGATATATTTCAAAAACTTTTTTATCAGCTTGAAGTACAATCAAAACATTTATGAATGGAACTCGACTTCGTTCATATGGCCACCGCGGGCACGTGTGCTGCGGTCGATTCTTTGGACCCAATTTCCAACGACTCGGCCACACATTTCGACCAAAACGGACGCTATTTCGCGGTCAATGTTGGCTCTGAGCTCTTCAAACTTCTTCGGCGTGTTGTCATAAACCAATGACTTAACGTAGCCCCACAGAAAATAGACACGCGGCGTTAAATCGCACGAACGAGGCAGCCAATCGACTGGCCCATTTCTTGAGATAACACACTCACAATACTTACTCTTCAATAAATCGGTTGTAGCGTGTGCTGAGTGGCTTGTGGCATCATCCTGTTGAAACCACATGTCGTCCAAGTCCATATCTTCCCATTCGGGCCAAAAATAATCGGTGATCATGGCGCGATAACGCTGACCATTCACAGATCGTTATCGTCGACGAAAAATATGGCCCAATAACGCCGCCGGCATGCAAACCGCACCAAACAGTTATTTTTTGCGGATGAAGTGGTGATTCATGAAGCACATGTGGATTTTCACCCGACCAATAACGCATATTTTGCTTATTGACGAACCCATTAAGCCAAAAATGAGCTTCGTCACTGAAGATGATTTTGCGATGAAATTCATCATCTTGGCGCATCTTCTCCAGAACCCAATAGGAGAACGTACATGACTTCAAATGGTCCATCGGTTTCACTTCTTGAGTCAGCTTGATCTTGTATGGGTGTAAACCAAGATCCTTACGCAAAATACGCCATAATGTGGTCTGAGCGATGCCTAGTTCTTGAGAACGCCGTGGAATTGACTGATTTGGATCGTTTGCTACGGACGCCTGAAAGGCAGTGATATTTTCGACACTCCGACCAACCCGTTGTCTCACTGACACGGCAACATCACACAACGAATATGTAAACTCAAATGTTTGCACTAAACTTGTAATTGCCTGTCTACTAGGGCGAGAATTACGACCGAAAATTGGAGTTAACGCTCTTAAAGTTGCAGTCACCGACTCCGAATTTCGGTAGAAAATTTTTATAATTTGCAGACGTTGCTCGTTCGTGTACTTTACCATGATGAAAATGTTGAGTTTACTGAATAAATTGGCAGTGACAGTTTGATGATTAGTGAAAGAGTGCGTTCACAAATTAAATTCAAAGTTGTCAAGTCCCTATTGGAAAACCATTTATTAAGAATATTAGCGTAGCCATATGAATTATTTGTCCACTGTTTAGTCACTTTAAGGCGAATAGATGCAGTCGCAGCTACTTGCCTGCTGAAAATATCGAGGGGTGTCAAATAAAATAGAATGTCTAATGCCGCAGAGGGGGTAGACCGCAAGGCTCTGCTTTACATAGACATGCTGTTCTTTAGACTCTGCGTAGTTTAATGCAGTTAACTGCATTTTCCAAGCCCATCCACCAGACAACCACCCCGTAAGTAAGTATCGGTCTTATGACCGAGATGTATAGCCAGTGGGTTATGCGAGGTTGAAGGCCCCATTTGTTCCCAATGGCTTTCTTGCAAGAGATTGTAGCAAGCTATTGTAGCTTTATTGACTCTTTCTTGAATGTTAGGTTTCCAGTTTAGTTTCCTGTCAAAAATGAGACCCAGATATTTTGCTGTATCGGAGAAAGCTAAACTGGTACCGTTTATTGAAGGAGGGTCTATAATTGGAATTTTTATTTCCTGGAAAAGAGGACAAGATCAGTTTTATGGGGGTTTATTCCCAATCCACAGCGATCTACCCAGCCGGTTAATCTATTCTGATTTACTTGAAGGAGTTCTTTATTGGTATAGAAACGTCATTCCCATACGCTTCCAGGTATATCAGCAGTTCATTAACTACTAAGTTTCAGAGAAGGGGAGAGAGGACACCGTCTTGCGGCGTACCTCTGCTGACACATCTTTTAGTAGAAATCTCACCCAGTTTGGAGTTGATTATCCTGCTTTTTAGCATAAGACTGATCAGCTCCCCAAGTGAGTCGTTTACCTGCAAAGTTGACCATTGTGTACTCTTTATATTGTAGGGATCGCCGTTTCCACCAACTTTCCTTTACAGTAGGCATGTTGAGCAGTTGACAGAAATCTTGGATCAATTTTAGCTCGTATATGGATATCAATCAGTCGTTCTAGAGTTTTCAGAAGGAAAGATGATACACTTATAGGTCTGAGGTGCTTTGGGACAACATGAGAGCATTTTCTTTGGGAATGATCCAAGAGGATCATACTGAAATGGTTGCTGGTTTGTTGTCGGTTAATTATTCTTCCATCTTCGGCTCATGTCTTCAACCTAATTCTAACAAAAGGCATATACCCCTCTGAATGGAAAAATCCAAAAATCATTTCCTTACAAAATAATTCTAACAGGGACGAATATCAGCCGATATCCATACTGCCTTACTTGTCTAAGGTATTTGGAAGGGTACAAATTAACTCCTATATTCATTCCAAGAACTTGCCTTCTCCTATGCAATCTGTATTTGGGAAAGGCCGTAGCTTTGTCTTTCTTAGTACGTGTACTTCTGGATTTCTCTAAAGTCTTCGACATAGTAAACCACATTAACATATGCAACACGCTCCTGAAATTGTTTAGCTTTTCTAATTCAGCAACAAATACCATTTCGTCTTACCTAAAGCTTAGAAAGCAAGCTATCTCAGTCGGCTAAGAATCGTTTGACTTCATATACAATACGAGAGGGGTTCCACAAAACTTCTTGCTTGGACCTCTTCCAGTCTCGATTTACGTAAACAATGAGTCCCGCTGTTGTGACTTCATATATTCAAATGTATGCTGACGACGTCCAACTCTATTGAAGTCGGCCTGGGAAAAAGATTGACCTTGTAGGGCTTAAAACAAAATATATCGTCATATACAAAACACCGTTTAATCTTTCCTACTTCCCAGACATTGTACTAAATTGTGTATGTTGACAGCGCAAAAAATCTAGTAGACGTCTTTAACAGAAAATAGATGCATACAAAGCACATGAGTAGATAATACTAGTTGTAACTGTATAAAGCACATGCTAAACGTTAGAAATATCAACACTATATTAGGCAGTGACAGAATCAGTAGTATGGTTAAGAAAAGTTGTCCCAGGGTAGTGTTATCTCCTTTACTATGGCCCATCGTAGTAAATGAACTGTTAAACACACTCACCAACGATGATTTCTGTGTCCAAGGATACGCTGATGACGTTGCGACACTTATCAGAGGCAAATTCGAAGAAACTATTTCGGAACTCTTCCAGAGGGCACACAATCTTGTTGCTAACTGCTGAAATAAGGTTGGCCTAAACGTCAATACCAAAAACAGGACCATAGTTGCCTTAACTAAGAGAAGAAAATTGGTCATACGTAAAGATTCAACACTTTTTGGTAAAACCATAAAGTTTTCAAGTGAAGTGAAATTACTAGTGGGTTCTCTGGATCACAAACTCACTTGGAACTCATATATAGCCAAGGAATAGCCAACATTTCACTATGGACCAGCAAAAGTCTACTGGGTAAAAGCTAGGATCGTAAGCTCAAAATAACACTATGGATGTGCACTGCAATTATTAGACGTATAGTCTATAGTCACGCATCTCCTGTATGCTGGCATAAAACTGAACAAAAGTCTACACGGGCTGGACTGAAAAACTAAATAAAGACTTGCCAGTGTGCGCTGTGGGTACAATGAGAACATCACCTACCGTAACTTTAGAGGTTCTGTTGGATCTTTCACCACTTCATCTTTACATATATAAAGAAGCTTTAGCTAACGCGACCGTACATGCTTATCCCAGTGGATAACAATAACTTTAAAGTAGTTCATCCAAAACTTTTACTTGAACTCAAGAGAAATTAACTATGAGGGATTACCCTTACCGATAACAGTCTGAAGAAGTAAAACTTCAACCATAACTTCCAGGTTACATTCCCTGATCGACAGAATTGGGAACAGGATAAATCTCTGTTGAAAAGAGAAGCTACGCCAACGGATCCAAAATAGAAAAAGCAGGCACATACGGAGAAGCTACAAATACCTCACTGTACGTAACTATGGACAGTAGCATCTCTGAATGTCAAGCTGAGATACACGCAATAGAACATTGGAGAGAACTTAAACATATCTGCCACCAACAAGACAGCAAAGCCGTCCTACTTGTTATCAACGTTTTTGAGATAACTTCAAAAATTGTCTGGGACTGCATTATACTTCTCAAAACTAACCAGTACCAACACAGGCCAATTAGTCTGGGCGCATAGGTCATAGCAGACGAATTGGCCAGAATAGGTTCGGCCTCAAAATTCATGATATCACGAGCATTTTGTGTGTTACCAATTATCTTCATAAAATACTAGTATAAATAAGTGGCCAAAAAGGTAAGGCATTCCATTATTGTACGGAAACTGAAGGTAACCGGCAAGCCATCAACCCCTTCCCTCAAAAGAACAAAACAACCCCTACATCTTTCTAGGGATCCAGGCAGTAACCGGATTCCTAATGGGTCACTGCAGAGTGAAAAAACATCTTATCACACTACTTAACCTCTTTTTAAAACTTTACTAAACTAAAATGCTCCTTATACCAGTTCTTTGTTATGGGTGCCACATAACGTGGCTTTCAACAATATTGTGAATTAGATCAAATGCATCAAATAGGCGCTTCGAAAGAATCTCTCATTACTCCAAGAGTAATGTCATGTCACTTGACAATTTCCTGCGCTATCGATCCCTTATATTGCTTTCCAATATGATTCAAACCAACCAGCCTAGTTATCTTTCAACGAGATGAATCTTTATCACGTCTAATAGATCTCGACAAATCATTCACCCTTATTACTCATGCCTAACATTTGAGCGACAATTTTCATAAGGTCTTTCCACCTGTTGAACCTCTTACCATTTTCTGGCTCAGATTCTCCTCAGCACAGGCAAAGTCCATTTCGAATTCTCAAAGCAACAGGAGTTCTAGTGCATCAGCGCAGGTTCATAAAAACTCCAGTGTAGAAAATGGACAGCGACGGTCACCATATGAATATCAGGGGCATAGAGATTTCCTCGGTGACAAGCTCTATTACTTGCCGAAAGCGCCTCGGGGGTTTTCCACATGACATGTATAGCCCAAAGAAGTTTGTCTTCCAGAATATCATCTAAATATCGATTATCGATTTCTGTTGGGGTGGCATATCAATGGTACGAATCAGTTGGGCGACTATTTTTTCTTTGTTGATCTAACCAGCCTCAATGTCTAAATAGATTACTAGAGAAAGCAGTATGTTATGCTTTAATGCTTCGCTAAAGCATAGATCTAACGATTGAAGTGTGAAGTCAATATCTATGTATGTGAATAGGGTCATCAAAATAATATCTGTAACTGCACAAAAAACATCCTGCAAAAGAGCAGTACATATGTCTCCGAGCTAACACCGCGTCTCCACGAGACATCACTGGTGTTAAGAAAATTTTCATGAAATCAAAATGTCCAATGGAGATGGGTAGTTTGCAGAAATATTTCAGGAACTGAACGTAGGCCCCCATTTTTCTACTATAATATAGTTGCTTACCAACCAACTTACACTCACAGAATGAAATGTCATGCAGTAATTTGCCCACCTAAGCTAAAAGAAAAAAATGTCAGACGAAATGTCAGAAATTTAGTCTAACATATTTGTATCTCGTGGAGACGGGGCGTAACGAATCTATTAGCTTTGAGCTGATGATTTGTGTTTTTTTCTTTTAATAAACACCCACTCAAAGGATTGAGTTTGCACACAGCGCGATCGAAGGATAGTTAGGGAGGAAAAACGGAGATACCTATGTACGTTGGTCTTAAATGTTTACAAATCATAATGGCTAGGTAATAGAGAGCTCTGCAGGCATTCCATAGGCGAGTTGTATGGCTTAGGAACGAGTCACAATGTTTTAGAGAACATCCGAAAAAGGACTTGATGGTGTACTGATGAGCATTCATAGCGAGACGAGTGTTACGGTTAAAAGTTTGAAGGGGCGGAATGCTACTGGCAATTTCAATGCAGTTTTAGTGGTGAAAATAGCTATAGATTAAGGTGAGGCAGGAGACATTACAACATTACCTTTTACCTTCTAACAGGTGCAGAGAGGTCTTATGAGCACCTGACCAGATGTGAACACTATACTCCAATTTTGGGCGGATAAATGTCTTATAACGGGTGGTCCAAATACAATACAGACAGCTCTATCCCGCTCGAAATTTTGACTGTCAATTAGTACCATATCTCCGCAGAATGAAATGAATCGCTTTACGCTTGAACAACGTTGGGAGAAATTGCAAAGCGGATTTTAAAAGCGAGTGCTAGGTTGTCCAAACAGGGCGTTTAAAGCACCTACCACGCCTGCTGTACCTACTGTATCTGTAAAAGTTCGTGACATGCTTGCGTCTCCGTTGTAGCACGGTATGTACCCACATACTGTTGGCAAGAGTTTTCGACCCAATCCACCTCAGCAACTCAAAATTTCACGCACCAACCAGAATTATGTACAAAGATCTTAGATTATTTCCTTACAAAGTCCTATTGACTCAGCAACTGAAAACAAACGACCTTCCCCTTCGTTATCGCTTCTCATTTTGGGCCTTATATCAGCTTGAATTGGACGTCAAATTTGGCCGAAATTCCTGACGAGGAGCATTTTCATCTCGGCGGCTATGTTAACAAACAAAATTGCCGCATCTGGGAATTGGAAAACCGGCACGTGATTGTCGAGAAGCCAATGCATCCGCAGAGAGTGACAGTTTGATACGGGTTTTCGAGTGGTGGCATTATTGGACAATTTCATTTCGAAAATTCTGATGGAAACGCCAATTCGATCAACGGTGAGCGCTACAGAGCCATAATTACCGAAAATTTTTGTGTGGCGGAAATTGAAGACATGGATTTGGATGATCTTTGGTTTTACCACGATGGTGCGTCATGCCACACAACCCATCAAACAATCGATCTTTTGTCCGCTAAGTTCGGTAATCGTGTTATCAGTCAGGTTGGCGATGTCAATTGGCTGCCTCGGAACTGCGATTTGAGCCCGTTAAACTTTTTTCTGTTGGGTGCCCTTAAAGATCATTGTTATGTGGACAATCCAGAAACTATTTAAGTCCTTAAAGCGAATACCGTCCGAGCAATTCATGAAAGAGGGCCATAAATAGCCAACAAGGTCTTGGAAAATTGGCTTCACAGGATGCGCTGCTGCTGACCCAGCCGAGGCAGCAACATGAATGAAATCATATTTCGTAACTATTGTGAATGTTCGCTCTTTCCAATAAAGTCATGACATACCGTAAAGATTTGCTTTTTGTTCGTTGAATTTTATATTTTTGAAAAATCTAAATCGGAAAGGTTGGAGTTTACCTTACGCAGTACATGGGAGATGGATTCGTTAGAGCCATATGTCGTGCGATGGATTGGTAGATTAAAGGGACGGTGGTAACGTAGATTATGAGGGTTAGTGTAAAAGAAAATGGAGTTGTAAGGAGACATGCAATCGATGGAGCCTGAGAGCAGTCGGCGAATGAAAAGAATGCCAGCTGCGTCCCTACCTTCCCCAAGGGTATTTAGGTTAATGAGCTTGAGACGATCTCGATAGGGAGGTAAGATTAGAGGATCGTTCCAAAGTAGATCTCGAAGAGCAAATCGAAGAAAATGACGCTCTCAATGCGGGATACATGAACTCGTTGAAAGGGACATCACACTTGGCCAGCGTACTCGAGAAGGGGGGAATGTAAGTAATGTATAGTGATCTGGTCACGTACGGGTTGCGGAATTCTTTCGACCATCTTTTAACGAAGCCAAGTGATGAGTTTGCTTTGGAAATTAACTCATCAATATGCGAGCGGAAATTAAGCAACCTGTCGCATAATATGCCAAGGCCAACCTATCCGTGGAGAACGTAAATTCGTGGAGGAGACTTGTTGCACTTACGTGAGAAGGTAATCGATTGACATTTGGTGACATTGAGTTCCAAGCAGTTCTTGATGCACCAAGTGGAAAAGCTACTTAGATCTATTTGAATTAGGTTGGAGTCATGTTGTGAGGAAATGGGTTTAAAAAATTTGGTGTCGTCAGCATAGAGAGAAAGTGCTGAGTGTTGAATGAAGAGGAGTGGACCTAGGTGACTACCTTGAGGAACACCTGAAGTGGCCAAGAATGAGGCCGATAGGACAGACCTGAATCCAACACTATAGAAGTGATTATCCAGGTAAGAAGATTCAAAGCCCAGGACGGACAATTTGAACAGGATTAGCTTGTGAGATATCTTGTCAAAAGCCTTACTGAAATCAGTTGTTATAATGGCCACTTCTTTACCACTTTCTAAGGCTGGGAGAACAGAGGACACGAATTCGACGAGGTTAGTGGTAGTTGATCTACCTTTCAGAAAGCCGTGTTGATTAGGGAATATCTGGCCATTATAACGTAAGTTGTCATTGGACACATATACCGAGAATGGAAAGTTTTCCGGTTTCGGCGAAGTAAGGGCCATTCCTGGATGGCATTGTGTTTTAGAAGCATTCAATTCCACTCTGTTGATGGTTCCCCAAATAGTTGTGCTCTTAATATCAGAATTTAATGAGCTTAATATACGCTGCCGTTTCCGTTCTATGGTTACAGAGCAGGGACATGAGTCCGGGAACGAATATGAAAAGCAGTTAGCACTGTAGTCAGTAAAGCAACATATTGGATTAGAAATAGCAGACCAAAGATCATTGATGAATTCTTGTTAATCTTCAGAGACAAAACGGAAGCCTGTGGCACACAGATGCAGACAATGGTTTCACTTTTCGGTGAGATATGCCATAAAATGTTATGGAACCGTACTGCCGGCCATTTAGAAGTTTTGGTATCTCGAGATATTTCATGAGCTGACGGTTTATCAGCATTTCCATGGTATCCATGTCGTAAGTGCAATGGGTCTGTAGGAGGTCTGAGAAAAGGATTCATCCATCTTTAGGAACGGGTTGGACAAATGCTATTCTCCTTTGAAGGAGTCTTCGGATTAAGGTATTTACGGTTAAGAAAACACTTCTTCAGGAGAAAGGAAGGACTGATTATACCATCTGTACTCTTCCTACTATCACACATGAGTGATTCGACTCAGGTCCAAGCAGAAGAATAGCACAATCTGGAAGTGTTGGGCTGAATGCAAAGTGTGAAGCACGCAGATTTACCTTGTCCAAAGACTTGACAGCTGGAATATCGTAAATGGGCGTTGGGATGTTGGATGAGGCAGAATTTTTAGGATTTTCGGCGAACGACCAAACATCTTTACTACCTTTGGGAGACTTTGTACACAGAAAGGCGTTATAGCTATTGCTGGTTTGTTTAAACAGATAGCTTCTTTGCAGCGCCTTGTCTCTTGACATGATACTCTTTATCAGCAATAAAATATCTATTTCTAAGAGTGCTTGTTGAGGAAACAATGAGATAAGTCCAACTTGTCCACTATAATGTAGCCTAAGGTGTATGTCAGTTGCACATTTGTCCCAAAGCACTATTGATGAATATCGAAGTCGAATTTTGCACCTGGCATAGGTTGGATTGTGTGCCTTGGGTCTATGATTCAAACATCGCGTATATGGATATGTTTAACTGCTGAAGTTGGAGCCAATGAGTGATGGTCTACAAACCACGTATTTAAACACCATGGCTTAATCGAAATAACTAATTTTCTGCTCAGTTTGCTCTCTACGAGCGTTCCCAGGCACTTTGACTTCTTGACAAAAATAAGTGTGATTCCGGAGATAGAAAGTACATCTTCAGCTGGGATTCGGAATTTCCTGTTGAAGAGCGTCAGGTCGATCTTAATTAGATTGAAAACCAAGTCGGACTTTTAAACTCAATTTGGGAGTCCATACTCCTATAATGGTCCCTGCATCAAGTTTCTTAGAGAATCCTTGTAGACAATACCAGATGTGATGTCGAATGAATAATGAAACACTTTACCCCTTTTAGAAATCTAAGTACAATAGTCAATAGTCAGTCAAATAGTCAGCTAGCAGGCCCGATAAACATTTCTTTGAGTTGAGGGTGCTCCTAAATTTGTGAAGTTCCGGTTGAAGTTGGATGGAACATAGGTTAGGTTAGGTAAGAGTGGCTGTTGGAAATACCAACCCACTTAGGCCTATTGGCCCATTGTGATGCCACGTGGATCTATGATCTTCTTACTACTGGAACCAGTTTGAGCTTATAATAAAGCGTAGGAGACTGTTAACGTCTATTTTTTCTAGATCGTTTAGGTCGTTGTAGAAGAAAGCTCCTAGATGAAGCTTCCTTCTCTGAGAGAGAGCTGGGCATGTGCAGAGTAGGTGGGAGATTGTCTCCTCCTCTTCCTCGTCCATGCAGCTTCTACAGAAATCGTTAGTAAAGGCGCCAAGCCTTCTTGCGTGCTTGCCTATGAGGCAGTGTCCGGTAATGACACCTATTATGGCGCTGAGATGTTTCCTATCTAAAAGGATCAGACACTTAGATCGACTCAGATCCAGCCTTGGCCAGATCTGTTTGGTCGTCCTAAGGTCGGACCTAAGGTCCGTTCTTTTATTGGCATCTAGCTTTAGTGTTAGTTTGCACGTAGCGATTGGTATACCTATACTACCTTTGTCCGGTAGGATAGGTAGAGTGGTTCCAATTTTGGCGAGTTCATCGGCTCTGCAGTTCCCTGGAATGTCTCTGTGGCCCGGCACCCAACAAAGGTGAATGTTGAACTGCACTGCCATCTCCATGAGAGATGATCGGCATTCAAGGGCAGTTTTAGAACACAATGAGACCGAGTCCAGGGACTTGATGGCGGCCTGACTATCCGAAAATATGCGGATATCCTTTGCAGATATCACGTTTTTCTTCAGCCAGGACAGAGCTTCTTTAATCGCCAAAATTTCCGCCTGGAACACGCTACAGTGATTTGGAAGGCGGAAAGAGAGGCTTAGATTTAGCTTATCTGAGAAAACACCTCCACCAACTCCGCTGTCGGTTTTAGATCCATCTGTGTAGAGATGGATTGACTTGTCCTCCATGAAAGCATCCTCTTCCCAGAATGATCTAGAGGGGAAGCTTACATGGAAGTTTTTGTCAAACCAAAGTTCAGGTATGGTGTAATCGGTGTTCTCTGTGAGGATTCCTAATGTATTAAGAATGTTGGCGTGGCCAAATGAATTATTTGTCCACTGTTTAGTCGCTTTAAGGCGAATAGCTGCAGTCGCAGCTACTTGCTTGCTAAAAATATCGAGGGGTGTCAAGTGAAGCAGAATATCTAATGCCGCAGAGGGGGTAGACCGCAAAGCTCCGCTTGTGCATAAACATGCTGTTCTTTGGCCTCTGCTTAATTTAATGCGGTTGACTGCATTTTCCAAGGCCGTCCACCAGACAACCACCCCGTAAGTAAGTATCGGTCTTATGACCGAGATGTATAGCCAGTGGGTTATGCGAGGTTGAAGGCCCCATTTGTTCCCAATGGCTTTCTTGCAAGATTGTAGCTTTAACTCTTTCTTGAATGTTAGGTTTCCAGTTTAGTTTCCTGTCAAAAATGAGACCCAGATATTTTGCTGTATCGGAGAAAGCTAAACTGGTACCGTTTATTGAAGGAGGGTCTATGATTGGAATTTTATATTTCCTAGAAAAGAGGACAAGATCAGTTTTATAGGGGTTTATTCCCAATCCACAGCGATCTGCCCAGCGGGTTAATCAGTTAAGATTTACTTGGAGGAGTTCTTTAATGGTATTTAGATGTTTTCCTGAGACGGCTATGGCAACGTCATCCGCATAGGCAATCACTCTGCTACCACCCGCTTTCAGGTATATCAGTAGTTCTGGATGGAACAAAAAGGTATGGAAAATTGAATAGGATGAGGTTGATTACAAAGAATGGGAAGAGAATGGTGTGGAACTCTGGTTCAGTCAGGTTGGTTTCATTTCATGTCACCATCCAATCAATTTGTCATAATAACCTAGGGGCAGTCTTCAATTTTCGGAATTACTAAGCAGACTTGCCGATTGTGGATCCATCCCATATTAAGCTTTTCGAAACCTTGCAATTTTTGAGTATCTTTGAATGTTTAGCATAGCCCCAACTTGGCTCCTTTTCATAAACGTGTTTTGAATAATTTTTTTAATTTGCTTGTTACAGAATATATGTAATACATAGAAGGACATTATAATATTTTCTAAATACAGATTTCATTTGTGAGTCAGTTCATTATCGATTGATGCCTCGCAACCTAGGTATGATGTTAGTTATTTGAAAGTATTTCCCACACGATACCTGGGACTATGTTTTAAATTTATACTTAGCTCAAGGGTACAATATTTTGCACAGTAAGGACACCCTTTTGTAACCCCACCCCGTGATTCATGTTTTCAATAAAACTTACGCCCAGCTATCATATAAACATAATCCCTATCCCAAGGGAACAATTTTGACTTGCGTAATTCCCATGTTTACTTCATCAATCAATCTAAAGGCTCACTCGTTGTTTCCTTCCTCCCTCCTTCAGTTGGCTGTACAATAAATGACATTTGAACAGTACCCTCGATAAATAAACGCAAACGAAAGCAAAGGACTACTGGAAGGAAATGCAGATTAATCTTCAGAGGTCGAAAAGGTATTTCATTGTATGAGCCGTAAGCATCAGGTGCCTGCCCCTGGCATGCCTAAGACGTCCTTCTATAAATCTGAATTCGACTATACACACATCCGAGTATGAGTGTATTTGTAACGTAACGTACAAGTCCCTGTTGGTATCCTTTTTTTAAAGACCCTTCTCGCTTGGGCGATTTCAATAACAAAATCATAAACAAAAGGGATTCCCAAATTGAAATACTCGTCTGGTGTGTCTTTAATAAAACTGCAATCCTTACCGAACTTACGACTATACGTCTCGGTACGGATACGAATATGTGCGGCAAATAGGAAAATAAATAAATAAAAACAAAAACAAGAAAAACCCCATCTAACCAAAACGTTAAACAGGACACTGAACCAAATGAGATGCAGGACTTTGTTTGTATGTAGATGAGTGGACCAGGGAACGTAAGGCGGGATTCGTAAAATGCAGATGAAAAAAAAACATCCAGCATCCAATTTGACATGGGGGCTACACCTATGGCACCAGATCGCAATTGGAGAATCCTTTTTCGTTCTTATCGTACCAGAAGTAGAACGGAATACAGAAAAAAAACTGGTGAGCAGGAGAGAAAACCCAGCAAAAAGGATCAAAGTGGGCAGTTTGCGACGAATGCTTGAAGAATGAACAATCGTTCTTTAGGGGGTGGAACCGGCAAGGATAAGAAAAAATCACCCTAAAGGGATTTCATGCATCCTTCTGGAGAATTTATTGGCAATTGTGAACAAAACACTGTGAATGGAGACGGTGAGAATGGAAATTCATCGTGAATATTCCTGGAGTGAGGAGAAAAAGGTTTCTGTGTGGTTGTATGGACGAGCATGTATCTTTTTTCTCATTGCTCTCCGCGCTTTTGTTTTCCAGGGAAGATGTGTTTGATAGAGGCTTGTTCCTTCGTTTTTCCTCTCGACGAGTCTTTATCGTTCTGATTTTTTTTTTCGTCCATTGTATTCAAACTGTCTGAGGACCCTTGGTAAAAGGAGCGCACATAAGGTTAAAAGGATTGGAAATGAATATCTCACCGGAAAAACTGAGATTTGCTTTTGGTTGTGGATACAACGGATACCTATACTACAGGGCTATAAGTCTGCGAAGCAATTAAGAAGTCAGAATGCGATTCTCCATAGTCGCCGTACCAGTTTTTATGCCACAGCTACTCTCCTTAAACGGCCAAATACACTCAACCAAGCTATCGTACCAAAGTCGAATTTGTTTCCTTTTTTTTCTTCCTTGGTTGAGCAGTATTGGATTTGCTGGAACCTGATGAGGTCTGGGTCTAAGCCACTGTTGGTTTTCGTTTAAAAAAATTTAAATACTCGGGAATATTCGTATCTATGTGGACTTTTAATAGGATGCGACAGGAATTGCACCGAAAAAATCTCCACAAGGCATACAGTTGTTGCAAATATTAGAGAACCATGGAGAGGGGCCAGTGATTTGGCTTTCAGTTCTTCTACTCCTCTCAATTTTCTACTCATTTTCAATTCAAACAAGAATTTCAATAAAACAAGGATAGATGACCGCATTTACCTGTTGACTCAGCGTTTTCAACAGATACTCTTGGATAGTGAATAAGCATTAAGCAAACTTCATTTATTTAGATTTGCAAGTTCTGCTTTGATCCTGTTGTGTCAATAGTGAAAAGGACTCGTGAGGTTATGTGATGTTATGTCCAATTTTCAGATGGATTACTCGTAGCGGAAGGCAAACCTATTTAGCTTTATCAAAGAGAACTGTGTTTTGTCGAAATACCTTTTCCTTTAAGTAATTTCGTAATTTTTCAAGGCTTCGTTTGAAGGAAGAGTATAAAAGTTAAATAGACAACAATTTTTACTACATAGGATCCTAGCTGTGTGCATATATTTTAAGGGAACCAAAACCCCTTGAGGTTGCTCGCATAATTAGAAAGAAAAGAAAAAAGCTGGCTGTAGACGTTCCTTATGATCCGATCCAAACATCTGTTAAGACCTTTGTCACTCTGGAAAGAAACTACCACCTGTAGAGTAGAAAAAAATCTTGAAACTTTGCCACTCATGTTCAAAAGAGCGGGACCCTTCGTCTAAGCTTGGAATGTTAATCCAGCTGAAATGGCTGAATGGCTCCTGATTGAAATGAAAACTTCTTCCAAGCCCGTAGGAAACAATACTACCTGCTGAGTTAATCCAAACTGGGGTGGTGCTGCTGTTCGGTGGAGACCATTCACCATCAGTCGGGTATGGAAGGATGGAAGAATACTTCATGACTGGAGCGAGCTCATAACCAGCTCTATGCACAAAGCTGCAAATGAGCTGAGTAACATAACACGCAGCAGCTGGTATCTGTTTCTTTGTTGCTTTCTTTTATGGCTTTATGTCATGACATATGTCCAGTTATTATTATTTATTTATTTATTTAATCAAATAATTTACAAATAAATTTACAAATTATTTTAGTAAGACATCTGGGTAATAAAACCATAAGTGATGCCGTCTTTAATAAAAAACAAATTTAATTAATGAAATATTAGTTAAGTTAAGGAGCAGATAATATTAATTTTTACAAACAAGTTTTCTAAAATTTACATAGTAACAGGCATAAGTAGTTATATTTCGTTGAATTTGTTATGAAAATCTAAGGCTAGTTTTATTCGTTCGATTGTGTTGTAATCTGAGGGGTTAAGTATATTTGCTAATTGCTGTGATATACGTGTACTTTCCAGTGACGGGTCTATCTGACGTGATAGAGGACATTCGACAAATATGTGGCAAATAGATAATTCAGTCTGATAGGGTTCACATACTTCCGGGTTCTCGCCAGTGTACAGATGTTTAGTGGAGAATAATGTTTTTCCAATTCTGACTCGAAGTATTCTTATGCAATCTTCCCTGCTAAGCTGATTATTGTATGGTATACGATGGTTGTCGGGGTTGTGTGTTTGAAGGAATGTAAGACAATTTTTCCAACTGTCAGCTAGCTCCTGCTTCTGCTGTGTTCGGAATATTTGTCGAGTCAATTGGTAGAAGTTTGGGGACTCAATAATCAGCGGGTAATTTACAGCATCTTTGGCTCCAAGATCTGCAATTTCATTGCCTTGGATACCGATATGCCCTGGTACCCATGCTAGTGTGATATCTCCAGTTAGATTACCTCTAAGACGTTCTAGTACAGGGCATTTGTTGGTTTCATTTCTGAGGCCTTTAAGAATGCTTAATTTATCTGTCAATATTATACTACGTCCAGAGTAAATTTGTGCTACAGATATGGCCTTATTTATTGCTGCCAATTCTGCAATGTAGCTTCTTGCTTCTTTAGGTAGAATTCCTTGCCAGATCGAAGGTGTTTGTGCATTTATTTCCCATTTAACTACAGCATAAGTCGAATGGCTGTCACTATGTGATCCGTCTGTATAAAAGATATGTTCAGCGCCGATTTTTTCTATCATCTCGTGGTGTAGCATTTGAAACAATTCAACAGGGGTATTCGTCTTCTTAAACTTAGCTAGATCCGTATTAATTTGTATTAAGTTCCTTTTCCAGGGCGGTGTACTATATGCTATTGAACTATTATCAGCAAAGAAGTTCTCTTGGTTAGCTATTAAGCTGAGTATTCGAGCAATTGCAGAGAGGGAGTTTTTTCGTTTACCTCCTCGTGAAGTTAAAATTTCCTTTGCAGTACCATAGAGGGGGTGTGTTTAATCGGATATTGCCTTACTGACCAAGTTAACAGATCTTATTTTGCCAAAATTTTGGAAAGCCTGATACCCAGTTTCAACATGTAAACCTTCGATTTTAGTTGATTTAAGGCATCCTGAGGCTGTTCGGAAGCAATTATTAATTCCAGCGTCGATAGCGTTGCAGTTTTTTATTGTTGTCCACATGTAGGTGGTAAGGCCGTGCTGCAAAGTTCCTTCAACAAGGGTTTTTGCTATCGTCAAGGCTGTTTCCAGATGGGGTCCTTTTTTCTTGGAACATATCATTTTCAAAAGATTGTTTCTTTTTTTTAATTGGTCAAGAATGTTTTTGACATGGAGATTCCATTTAAGATTCCCACTAAAGGTAACGCCTAGGATTTTCAATTCTTTTGAAGGTGATATGCAAGTGCCTCGAATGTCCAGCGGAGCTGGTTGACAATTTCTTTTTCTGCATACGTGTAGCAAATCTACTTTTGAAGGTGGAGCAATTGCACCTGTGCCTTGGCACCATGTATGAATTGCTTCATCTGCAAATTCCAAAATAGATTTTACTGTCGGCGGGTTTCCAGATGCGGCTACATAAATATTATCGGCGTATACTCCAACGAGGTCGAGGTTTAATTCTGGTTGTGATAATTCGGCTATTAGCGAATCTATATAGGAGATGTATATAACAACCGAGAGAGGAGATCCTTGCGGAGTTCCATTTTCCAATCTGAATCGAGAGGAGTTGTATCCGTCGATATTGACTCGAAAGGTTCTTCCATTCATAAAAGACAGGATAATTTTTAAGATTTGATGTGGAATTCCCCACAGATACATCTGCTTAAGAACAGGTGTCGATGTGACCCGATCAAAAGCTTTTTGTAAATCAGTTGACATGACTACGTTGTGCTTAGTTTTTGAAAGGTTTTCTGCGAGCCTATGCTCTAGCAGGTGGATAAGTGTATGAACACCTCTTTTCTGTCTGAAAGCATGTTGTCCCGAATTCATCTTTTTCTCTGCAAACCAACTTATTCGCCTCGCAATAATTTTTTCAAAAATTTTGGAGAGAACGGGAAGCAGCGAGATAGGTCGATACTCATTGACATTACGCCGATTTCGAGAGTCCTTAGGAATTGGTTTGACCTGAGCTTTTTTCCAATCGTGTGGAAAAAAGCCAGTCATTAAAATATTATTGTATAGAGTATAGAGTCTATCTTTGAGATTATCCAAACATTGCTGAACCATCCTATAACTTATCTTATCCTCCCCTGGTGTAGTGCCCTTTGTCATTCTAAGAGTCATGTCAAGTTCCAGTCGCGTTATTTGTTCATTAAGAAGTTCGTATTGGTTCTCATTTATCTGAAGCTCGCAGAGATTGAAATTGGTTTTTTCCTCGATGACGGATTCGGGATAAGTGTTGTCTTCGCTGTACTCTTTCCATTTCTTTCCAAATATATTAGCTAACATCTCAGGATCGTTTTGTACTCTATTATTATCAAGGATCATGTATGGAAACTCTTGGTGGGATCTGGAGCATTGTAATGATCGTATTCTGTGCCACAGAGTGCGCATATCTAGCGCTGGGTTCATTAGTTGACGAATTTTTCCCAAGAAGATCTTTTTGACTGAATTGATTCCCGTTTTAATTTAGCGCAAATTCTCCTGTAAACAATGCAGTTTTCAGTTGTTGGAAACCTTCGAGCTGTTTTCCAGGCCAAATTTTTATTTTTGACCAGGTTAGCAATGGCTGGAGTAAACCATACCGGGTTTGTTTTTGAGGTGTTTTTCTTTATTACAGGGATAGATTTTGCTGCGGCAGTTCTAATTATCTTTTTGATTTTTGAGGCTTCCTGGTTGGTGTTTTGGGCTCTCGAAATTGTCAGTGCTAGAGTTTTTGTTGTTTTTTCAAATAAGTTCCAGTTGGCGAGTTCTTCCTTAAAGCGGGCTGTGAATTTAGTGTTGAGTCTCCGTTCATGAGAACGAATTATAATAGGTATGTGGTCTCTACATTCTCCCTGGGGAAGAACCTCCCAATGAAAATAGGTCGCCGAATTAAGTCGAATGTCAAAATAGCAGCACCTGTTGGCACTAGTGAATCACCTTGTTTTCTCAACACTTTCCTAACCTCAATAACTTTGAATTTTTTCAATTCCAAAAGAAGCTCTTCTTCGCTAATTTCCATAATGTGTCCATCAGTCTGACCTCCTTCACATTGATGAGTATATAAAGAGTGTTCACAAAACTGCTTCGCGAATGCATTCTTTGCTTAAGATGCAACATGCCCAACAACGCGAATGATCCTAGAGGAGAGTGCGCTTCAAAATCTTGTGAGCAGAATTGAAGGCGCCCTCGACAGAGAGGAACGTGTTCTGGGCATTTTCATCGATATTGATCCGGAGCCTGTCACCGAGGAGGGTTCTCAGAATCTACACGGCTGGAATAAGACCAACTATATCCTGTGCATCGATTTTGTGGTGAAACAATCTTTCACGGAAACACGTCATTGCTGCTTTTACCAGATTCCAAAGAATAGTTTGCCATGATCGCATGAGGACTTCATTAGCACGCCTGGCTCTGATCTTGACGTACTTTTGACTCTCCATTCCCTTGATGTTTATATCATGGGCTGCAATCTCAGGGAGATCTTCCGTTCAAAAAGAAGCGGTATTTCTTATAACACGTACTGGAATTTCGATGATCTTGCAGTGTGATATAATGATACCAGAATTCATGTTGAAAAAATACGATATCGACTTTCGGCCAGAATCTGAGTCAGGAAAGGAATGTAGTCGAGACTTCAAGGATGACTCCAAAATCTATGCAGTGTCTGAGCATCGATATAAGCAATCTTGATGGCTGTTTAAAGCCTTGTTGAAGTCTCTCGTCGCTAATTTGGTGGACGCTGAAAATTTAGGTAGTTTATAATGGAAGCGCTGCTCATCCTTCCACGAAAAACTGCAAAATTTCAATAAAAATAACATACAACGAGTACTAAGGGCTAGTTTTTGTCTGAGGGCTATGTGCCAACAGAGAATATAAAAGGTAGATCACATGTCTTGCAAGAACTGCGGAGGTTCATTCTTATTAAATGTCGCTTCCGCTGCGGTAAAATGTATGTATCGATTCTTCACTTTGTCTTACTTACTTACTTGGTTAGCGTTACAATCCGGCGTGAACCTGAGCCTCAACTAACAAGCCTCTTCAGTTAGCCCGTTCCTTACCTAACTGCCTCCAGTTACACACTCCAAGCCGGTTGAGGTGCTTGTGCACTCCACCTAAGGTGAAGTCTTCCTCTACTGCGTTGTCCCTCCGGGTAAAATTCGAAGAATGTACGGTCGAAGCATTGGTGCCCATTCGCTCTACATGCCCCAGTAGTTGCGTTGCGCAGATTTCTGACTAGGTCCATGTCGTTGTACAGCTTGTATAGTTCTTCGTTGAATCTTCTCCTCCAAAGCCCGTTAACGCAAACGGGGACGAATATTTTTCGAATAAATTTTTTCTCAAAACGACTGAGGATATCTTCATACGCTTTCGATAGGGTCCATGCTTCTGAGTCATGAAGTAGGACTGAGATAACCAAGGCCTTATATAGAATCTCCTTAGTTTTTGGGGATAGGGCCTTACCACTCAATTCCGTTCTTAGTCCAAAGAAACAGTGATTGACAGGAGTGATTCTTCGTTTCATGCCTGCTGAGCCAGATCCAAGGTAGACAAAATCTCTTTCTACCTCGAAATGAAAGCTATTGACTGTAACGTTCGGTACAATTCGTCGATGTTGTGTGACCCCATTTTGGCAGGTTCCGTTTCATTTCTAGAGAACGCAACGGTGATAGCCCGCAGAGCTCTCCCAATTATATCTTTATTATCGGCGTACGCTAGTAGTTGTACAGACTTTTGAAAGATTGTGCCTAGAGTGTTCAGTTGTGAGTTCCGCACAATTGTTTCAACTATGAAGTTAAAGAAGTCACATGGCAACGCGTCACCTTGTCTAAAACCTTTTTGACATCAATGGTCTCGGATAAGTTGTTACCGATCTTGACGGAGAAGCGAGCGTTCTCAATCGTCATTCTGAGCAGATGGTCTAGTTTGGCAGGGATGTCAAATCTAGATATGGTTCGATATAGCTCTTTTCTATAAACTCTGCCATATGCGGCCTTAAAATCGATGAAAAAATGGTTGGTATCGATTTCGACATGAGTTTTTTCCGGGATTTGCCGGAGTGTGAAGATTTGGTCGATTGTGGACTTTCATCAGGTTGTTTGCGAAGGGTTTCAGACGTTCTATGGCAGATAAGATCTTGTATCCGATGTTGAGGAGACTTGTACCTCTATAGTTGGTGCAGTTGAGGCGGTCTCATTTTTTGCGGATCGGGCAAATGGCGCTAAGACTCTATTCTGACCAGATCTGAGAAATGCGTTGCTGCATGTTCTACACAAAGTGACTTCCAGCAGCTTGAAATACCATTCCAGTTGAATTATCTATTCTGGGTGACTGCGGCATGATGGTTTTCGATACTTTCTGCTGGCTGTATAGGAGTTGTTGAGAGATTTCGGGATATGCTTTCAGCGAAGATTCTGGCGTCGTCCTTCTCCTGTAGGAACATGGGCTCATTTTAGGATTATGTTGGCGAATCAAGCCGTGATGCGGGTTGTCGTAAGATGCTCGTAAGATGACGTTTGATTTAACATATTCCACTTTGACTTGCTGTAAAATCATTTCCACTTGTTTAAACAAAGAGAAAATGTTGTTTACTTACCTATCAGTAATCAGTAACTGTCCACTTATTGAAGTGAAATGGAACAGTGTGCGTTGGCAGGAATTGGGCATTGCTCAAACAACATTGTGGCGAATTTTGCGAAAGGACCTCTGTCCTTTTAAAATTAAATTTATTCAAGAACTAAAGCCAGATGACCATCTGCAGCGTCAAACTTTCTCAAACTGGTCTCTGGAATTTCGTCGGAATTACATCGTAAAATCATCTTCTGGCTAAATAGCTTTGTCAAACCCACATGAGTCTCATGAGGCGCCACTACTTCCACGAAAATTGACTGCTTGGTGTGGTTTTCATGCCGGCGGCGGCGTCATTGGGCCATATGTTTTCGTTGCCTGTCATGTTAGAGTTAATGGAAATCGCTTTCGGGAGATGTTGGAACGTTGTTATTGGCCGCAATTGCGTGCACATAAAATAGGTGAGATGTGGTTTCAACAGGACGGCGCACAGTGTCTCATTTACGTAAAAGTGCTTGCATAATTCAATTTTCGGGTGGGTCTATAATTAAACATTTTTTTAAATTCACTGGATTAACAAATATTTGGAGCTCTGGTAATCGAAAAAATTATTTTTGCTTGTAGAGCCAGTCAAAGCTGGCTCCTAAAATCGATTTTTTTAATTTGTTTTTAGGTCTGAGTGTAACAACCACGCAAAGGATTTCAGAAAATCATTTCATTATTTTGGGTGATATACCTGCTCATTTGTGAAATCAAAAATATACGTAATTTTTTTTATAACCTTTTTAAAAATATTTAATTTAATTTTTTTTTTAAACACTATAATTTAATAAATGAATACAAATGTGAAAAATGAGTAAATAAGTAGATTACCAAATAGAGAAACAAAATTAATTAATATGTCAGATAAGTAGATAACTAGCAAAAAAAGAGTTAGAGTGGTGTAAGCTCAACTAGTGTATTTTTGACAAGTAGACACTTCGTGAAAAACTTTTCATTGAGAAGTTCGATTCTTCTGGCAATTTCAATAACGCCAGGTTTTTCGTGTAATATCATTGTTGAAAAGTCCCAGGGTAAATTCAACATCAATTTCAAAATTTTGTTCTGTGCTATTTGAAGTTTTTTTGTGTGTGTTTTGGCATAGCTTGAAAGATCACCTTAAACATTATCATTTTGTTTTTATGACTAAGCATATATTTCCGATTGATCAATGGATATAGCATTTTCGTGGGGATGTTTAACTTACGAGTATTTAAAGTATTTTTGATAGGTACCATCAGAAGGTTCCCGGAATTTATTCAGAAAAATAAAAATATAAGTTTATTCATCTAAATCTATATTGTCCCTTTCAAAGTAATCCCCATCGACTGCAGCACACTTGTGCCAGCGCTTGATCCAATCCTCAAAACATTTTTTATATTCGGTTTTCGGTATGTTCATTAGTGCTTCCTGTGATTTTTCCATTACTTCCTCTCCGCTGCTGAAACGAGTTCCCCGTAGTGGTTTTTTAACTCGATTGAACAGAAGAAGTCACAGGGAGCCAAATCAGGTGAATTCTGTGGCTGTTGGATGGTACGAGTATTTGTTGCATTTTTCGTCAAAAAATTACGAAAAATGACGGCACTGTGCGACGTTGCGTTATCATGGTGCAAAATCCACGAGTTTTCTGCCCATAATTCTGGTCTCTTTCTGCGAATTGCTTCAAGCAAACGTCTCATAACGCCCAACTAATACTCTTTGTTTACTGTCTGGCCTTCTGGCAAATATTCATGGTGCACTACACCGTTGTAATCCATGAAAACCGTGAGCACTGCCTTCTTTTCTGACTGAGAACTACGTGGTTTTTTTAGTCTCGTCTCATTTGGTGAACGCCATTCACTTGCCTGATGTCTGGATGGCGTGTCGTACTCATAAACCCACGTCTCGTCTCCAGCAATGATCCTTTTGATGAATGTGGGATCGGATTCAGCCTCGCAAATCATCTCCTTTGCGACGTCAACACTGTCTCTTTTTTGCATGAAATTGAGGTCTTTTGGCACCAACTTTGCTGCTACACGACGGAAACCCAAATCATTAACCAAAATGTCTTGGACGGATCCATAGGCAATGCTCAAGTCCTCCGCTATCTCTCTGATGGTTAATTTGCGGATATTGACCAACATTTCTTTTACTCCATCAATGTTTTCGTCGATGGTCTGCATCTTCGATTGACTCACGACCACTTTTGAACCGCTCGTGCCACTGGTAAACGACTGTTTTCTTTAGAGAATCGTTGCCGAAACACTTTTCCAATATTTCCAACGTTCGCGCACCACTAAATCTGTTTTTTACGCAAAATTTTATACAAGTTCGTTGTTGCAAATTTAAATCCATTTCTATAATTGTAAAAAATCGCTAACACACACACAGTGATAGATGTACTCTTGGTTACGTAACTTTTGCAAATGTCAAGCTTTGATGCTAAGATTTAGAGGGAATGTCAACAATAGATTTGCCAACTTAACAGAAAAAACAGAACTCAAATCGGAACAATGGGAGCGCCACACGGTGGTTATTCTTTTTTGATCAAGGTGGTATACCAGAAGTTAGTTTCTGATCCAAATAAACGCCGACTTACTTGATAAAACCAGCCCATGGTACATAGAAGCTATTAATTTTTAAGGTATAGAGTTTTCTAATAAGGACTTGATAACTTTTTTTTAAATAAAACGCAAACCATTTGAAATATTTCAAAAACTTTTTTATCAGCTTGAAGTACAATCAAAACATTATGAATGGAACTAGACTTCGTTCATATGGCCACCGCGGGCACGTGTGCTGCGGTCGATTCTTTGGACCTAATTTTCAACGACTCGGCCACACATTTCGACCGAAACAGCCGCTATTTCACGTTCAATGTTGGCTCTCAGCGCTTCCAATATCGTCGGCGTGTTGACATAAACCAATGACTTAACGTAGTCCCACAGAAAATAGTCAAGCGGCGTTAAATCGCACGAACGAGGCGGCCAATCGACTGGCCCATGTCTTGAGATAACACTTACTCTTCAATAAATCGATTGTAGCGTGTGCTGCGTGGCTTGTGGCACCTTCCTGTTGAAACCACATGTCGTCCAAGTCCATATCTCCCAATTCATGGCGCGATAACGCTGACCATTCACAGTAACGTGGCGATCGTTATCGTTGACGAAAAAATATGGCCTAATAACGCCGCCGGCACGCAAACCGCACCAAACAATTATTTTTTGTGGATGTAGTGGTGATTCATGAAGCACATGTGGATTTTCACCCGACCAACAACGCATATTTCGCTTATTGATGAAAACATTTAGCCAAAAATGAGCTTCGTCACTGAAGATGATTTTGCGATGAAATTCATCATCTCGACGCCAATCGGAGAAGGCACGTCGCTTCAAATGGTCCATCGGCTTCAATTCTTGAGTCAGCTTGATCTTGTATGGGTGTAAACCAAGATCCTTACGCAAAATATGCCATAATGTGGTCTGAGCCATGCCCAATTCTTTAGAACACCGTGGAATTGACTGATTTGGATCTTTTCCTATTTTCGACAATTCGACCAACCCGTTGTCTCACTGACACGGCAACATCACACAACGAATATGTACACTCAAATTTTTGCACTAAACTTGTTATTGCCTGTCTACTAGGGCAAGAATTACGACCGAAAATTGGAGTTAACGCTTTTAAAGTTGCAGTCACCGACTCCGAATTTCGGTAGAAAATTTTTATAATTTGCCGACGTTGCTCGTTCGTGTACTTTACCATAAATAAATTGACAGTGACAGTTTGATGATTTGTGAAAGAGTGCGTACACAAATTAAATTCAAAGTTGTCAAGTCCATATTGGAAAACCCTTTATTATGAGAAAAATGGCCAGGTGATCTTTTTCTTGAAAAAAAGATTGATTGACATTTATCCGCATTGATTTTTACTTTGCAATTTTTAACATATTCATATATTATATTGAGGCCATTTTGCAAATAATTTGCAATGACTGATCCATTTGTATGGGATGCATACAAAGCTAAGTCATCAGCATCGAAAGCTACCTGGCAGTTGGGAATGACAGGAAAGTCAGATACGAATATATTAAATAGAGTTGGTGCCAGAACCGATCCTTGGGGAACACCAGCTGGCACAACTTTAGGGGAAGAGACTGAACCGGCTAATGGAGCTGTAAAAGTTCAACCGCTTAAAAAAATTTAGTATGATTTTTGTAAGGTACACAGGACAACCAAAGATTATGAGTTAGTAGGTTAGACCGTCATGTCAAACAGCCTCAAAAGCTTTTTCTAAGTCCAGTAATACAAGAGCAGTCGATTTTGCAATATCTTTGTTTTACCTCTCTGCAAATTCGTAATACCTGATGAGAAGTACTATGACGTTCACGAAAACCAAATTGCATTTCAGGTACAATGTTACTATTTTTCAGGAAAACGTCCGATTTGAGTTTGGGTCTATAGCTGTTAGAATTGCGCGGATCTTTTCCAGGCTTGAGCAAGGGAAATACTTTAGCTTTTTTCCAGTTTATAGGGAAATAACTTAATTTAAAAGAAGCATTATAAATGGATTGGAGAAATTTTATTGCACAAAGGGGTGCAATTTTTTTTAGTGGTTAAGCTTTTTATGCCATCGAAGCCAGGAGATTTCTTGAGCTTCAAATTGGAAATGAGAAAATTATTATCATCTGCGCTAATAAGCTTGTCGGAAGGGAATGTTGGACTTAGTCCGTTAAATGATGAAATCTCACTATCAACCACAGATTGCTTTCGAGAAGTATAATTTCGACTTACTAAGTGATTTTTTAGGAAGACGTCGGCAAGGAGCTCAGATTTTCCCGCACCATCAATAATCAATAAACCATATTCTACCAAACTGGAAATTGGGTTATGTTTTTTCCTGATTATTTTATTGATATTCCGGAAGGGTCTGCAGTTGACATCGAGTGAACTAAGTTTTCTTTCCAACTGCTGTTTCTAAAATCTGTAATCGCAAATTAATCGTGCAAGTACCTTCATTTCTCTGAAATTATTAACCAATCGATATTTCTGCCATTCCCTTCTATAAAATTTTTTTTGGCACAGGGACTTCGTTGGAACTGCAACTAAAATGTTATCTTTGATTTTGGCCTCCAAGAAATTGATCGAGTTGTTGATATTTCTGCGACTGATTGACGATTCCAAGTTAATAGAACAATTGTTAGGAGCATTATAGAGGCGATATCGAAATACATCCCAATTTGCTTTATTTAAGTCTAGGTATTGCACATTAAGAGTTTTGGGACTAAAGAGAATATCACAGATGACTGGGAGATGGTCAGAACTTAAAGCGTTAATGACGACAGGTGGACTTATGATGCTAGGAATGTTAGAGAGAAAGAAGTCAAGAGTAGAAGAAGTAAATCTTTCTGCAGAGGGTATATACGTAGGACTCGGTGGGTACACAATTGTAAAGTTATGTGACGTCAGAAAATTTTCTGAAGTGATCATTACTGATCAAACGTCTCAAGTCATTTTTTTAAACGACATATAAATAATCCACAAATTTTTGATTGTCTTTCTTGATCATTTTGACATCTCTACATTTCAAACCAAGAGAATTTAGTTCACTTTTAAGGGAGATTACGGGAATCTCATCTAAACCAAAGAGAACTTTGACTGATTTTTCATCTTTAAGGTTATGCCAAAAAGATTTACACTTTTTCCATTTTAGCCCACTGCACGAGTTATGTTTGGGAGCAAAAAAAACACAAATCTTTATTTCGTGGTCAGAACAAGAATGGTCAAAATGTTATGCTGCTGGTGTTGATGCATTCCCACGGTTGTCCTCTCTATTCTCCCTGTTGGTGAACTTCTCTTTTGGGTAGAACATTCGGGTGGCTTGGCTTTTGCCGATGATGATGGTTCGATGTTATTGTTGAGTATGGTGATCATGCATTTGGAGCGTGTTGATGCATGATTGATCCTAGCGCCTGATGTAAACAACTGCAACTACTAGATCTGTGGATCACGCACCAAATGCGTGTTGATGTTTTTACCTCCAGCCATTGTTGAGTCTGCAAACATGCTTTCGTGCGTGATTTGTGCATGACCTATGCATCACCAAATGCATGGTGATTTGTAGCTCGGTTGAGTGGCACAGAGTGGCAAGTAACTCATGCGGTATGGAATGAGTCGATTGATTCCCAAAATAATTAATTCCAAGTGAGATTTTCCGTATGGAGTAATCGTTTACTTTCAATTCATTCAGCAATTGGTCCACAAATTCACTTGTTTTGTGTAATATTTTTATAGGAGGAATTCAATTTTATTTTGAGGGCAACTGATTGACACTCGAAGACATATTGTCTTTATTGTCCGTGTCGAGGTAGCATTCTCGATTAATGCAAAAAAAAATTTCACTTCGTGACATTGTAGGAGTATTAGTCCTCCTATATTTATTCCTCGAGGACGACGAGTCCTCGAATAAGTTAAAGCTGCACTTAGCTATCTTGATATATAGTCCGATTGGTTTAAATTAAGGGAGAACTTGAAAACGAGAGCAGATTAACACTAGGGAAAACACAATGTTGTCCGGTCGGAAGTTAATCAAAGACTGATGATTTTTCAATTTTAGTTTCAGTCAAGATGGCCTGAAATCTTGTGCCTTTCTCACTGAAAAAATAACAAGACGAACAAAACAAATAGCGGAAAATAATTAACCTTAATCTCATCCTTGTGTAGAAAACTACACAACAAATTTTTGTTTTCTTAATTTCTCAAAAACCACTAATTGCCAACTTCCGGAAAATAAAACGTACCTCCCCATAATAAAAATGTTTATGGCGGTTAATAATGCACTAATTACGTTGTCTACCCTCATGTGTAGATTTCTACACATATGGACAGTAAGTGCATGCCATATAAAAAGTCATATGCGTTAAGTGTTTTAGCAAGTGAATGTCGTTGGTATATTTAGTACGATGTATTCGAGTAGGTAGTCAAATGCGAACTGACTGATTCTCTTTATTTCATCTTCTTTCTTTTGTCTTAATTCTATTTTACATATTTCTATTAACTACGAGATGGCGCTATGTTACAACTCTCCCATTAAGTTGAAAAGTTGTATTTGAAATATTATAATAATAATAATGATAAGAAAACAAATTTTATAAGAATTCAAGAATTTCAATATCTTAGGATCATCACGACCGACAAAAATTTAAGATTATTAGTTTTAATTTACATCTTAATATTTTCCATTTTTTTTTTTTTTCTATTCTTTTTATTACAATATAGTTATGGTAGTTATAGCTTATAATTTATACGTTTCAAACACCTTAAATTTCTCTTAGTGTTTTCTTCCCGTGCAACGGGTGCATCCGTCTGCTCGTCCCTCCTAACTGTTGCTGAGGCAATCGGAGCCGACATTGTCCCGCCTACTGGTGTCTTAAATTCTTTGCAATCCATATTGTAACCAGATGATTCGGTCGCGTTCTGATTTTCTTCAACCGATGTTTTGACTGAATGCTCGTTGTCATTTGGCGTACCACGACTCATTTGGTCCACATGCCGTTTTATTACTTTATTATTTCTAGTTAATATGCAACGATAAGCTCGTGGTCCTAAACGTTTTGTAACGGCAGCTTTTTGCCAACATGCTTTGTTTAGATTCGAATAATCGCGCACAAAAATATTTTCGCCGTTTTTAAATTCAATATTTCTCGCCCCTTTATGGTTTTTGATATTCGATAACTGGCTCTCGACAATTTTGTCTTTTACTAAAGGTGGTCTAAGCAGGCTAAAACGATTTTTTAGTTCTCTACCTAATAGTAACCTCGCTGGTGTCTCTCCTGTTGTACAATGCTTAGTGCATCGATAATCAAATAAAAACGTATCTATAATCTTTTCTATGTTTTTCTCTTCACCTTTCAATAATCTAGCCGAAACTGCCTTTTTGAACGTTTTAGCAAAGTTTTCCGCTTGCCCATTGGTAGCAGGGTGACCTGGAGCTGTCAAAATATGCCTTATATTATTTTTCGTCAAAAATGTTTGGAATTCTTCCGACGTAAACTGACGTCCATTATCACTAACCAGTGTATCCACCAACCCAAATCGGCAGAAAATTTCGCGTAACCTAGCAATTGTGAAACTAGTCGTAATATCTTTAGTTTTAAAAACTTCTACCCATTTAGAAAAAGAATCTATTATTATAAAAAAATAAAATTGCTTGATTGGTCCGGCAAAATCGACATGGATTCGCGACCATGCTGATTCGGTAGGCACCCAGGGAATAAGCGAGCATTTTTCAGGACTTGGCTGGATAGTTTTACATGGTACACAATTGGCTATTAACCTTTCGATACATTGGTCCAATTTAGGCCACCAGACAAACGAACGCGCTAACGCTTTTGTTTTAACGATGCCTAAATGTGAACGATGTAACTCTGCTAAAACCGCATTACGTAATTTCGACGGTATAATTACTCGGTAACCCCATAAAATGCAGTTGTATTCCACCGAAAGCTCGTCTTTTCTATTATGAAATGAAACAAAATCCTCCCCTTCCAGCATGTCTACTCTGCACCTGTGAATTGCTTCCATCAACTTTGATAAAATAGGATCTCGCCGGGTTTCCTTTGATATTAATTTAAAATTCAAGTTTAACTTATTATCTACTTGGATGTAACTAACATAGTTGACTTCATTGTCGTCTTTCTCCACTTTTCGTTGCGGCAAACGAGACAAATGGTCTGCAAAATTTTCAGAACCTTTAATGTACCGCATGCTATAATTAAATCCGGACAAAATAAAAGCCCATCTTTGCATTCTGGTGGCCGCCATTACTGGTAGCCCTTTGCCCTCACCAAATATTGTCAAAAGTGGCTTGTGGTCCGATTCTAAAATGAAGTGGTTGCCTAGCAAATATTGCTTTAATTTAGTTACACTGAAAACAATTGCTAATGCTTCCTTCTGAATGGTACTATAGTTTCGCTCTGCTTGAGTAAGTGCTCTTGAAACAAACGCGATTGGCTTATCGAAACCCTCTATAGACCTATGTGACAAAATACCTGCTACGGCTACATTCGATGCGTCTGTAGATAAAACTATTGGCTTCTTGGGATCAAAATGAACTAGGACTTGGTCTGACGTCACTTCTTGCTTCAACAAAGCATAAGCTTTTTGACATGACTTTGACCATATAAATTTTACATCCTTCCTAAGCAACTCATACAATGGAGCCATTTTATGTGCAAAGTCTGGAATAAATTTTGAATAATAATTCAACAGCTGCTGGCTTTACACCAAAAGGTAAACGCGTCATTTTGAAAATACCCATATGAGTACTCCAAGCACATAACAATTGCGACGACTCGTAAAGAATTAATTGGTTATAAGCGTTTGACAAATCCAATTTCGAGAAAAAATCTCCTCTTAGCGAAGAAAACAATTCTTCTATGCGCGGTAAGGGACATTTAACATCTACTAGAAACTTATTTATTGTGGATTTGTAATCCCCACAAATGCGAAGCTCTCCGTTTTTTTTTAACTATGGGAACCAACGGTGTACCCCAATCTGCATTGTCCACCTGCACTAATACACCCTTCTCTACTAACTCTTTTAACTGATTTTCTATTTTTGCTCGCCATGCCAATGGAACTGGCCTTGGCTTACAGAAAACAGGCTTAATATTCGCGAGTAATTCTAACTTTACTGTATTTACTTTATATGAACCCAATTCTTCTTTAAAAACACTATAACTTTATGCTAGCCACATACTCGTTTACATTATATAAAGAATTTATTTGTGAAATCCCGATATCGAACAAAACCATAAAATCGCGTCCCAAAATAGATGGACTACGCGTGTCTGTTACTACTAGTCGTAAAATTTTTGATTGTTCGCGAAATTTAATTATTGCAGTAAACTCACCCGTTACTTTAATGCGGTCGCCGTTGTATGAGCAGAACTCGTCAAAACATGGTTGCAGACAATTTTTGTCGAAAGTCGTTTCAGAAATTAAGGAAACAGCCGCACCCGTGTCCAGAACAAAATTGAGTCGGATCCGGTTGACCTCCACTGCCATAGTAAATGGATGAGCAGGCGGATGTAAATTGAAAATTCATTACTAACGTCATCCACACTATTACAATTACTTTGCTTAAATTTTGAAACCTCCACCACGTTGATCTGCTTACTGCTGCATACACTCGCCAAGTGTCCCACTTTGTTGCAATTATGGCAGGTACTGTACTTGTACCGGCACTTTTCACTGGCGTGATTTTTCCATCCACAATGTGCGCACCTTCTTTTGCCTTTGTTGTTCTTGTTGCTGTTCGTCGCGTGCTTGTTGTAATTGGCCATTTTGTTGCTATTTGTCCCCGCTTCGATGTAGCTGTTCTTTTTCGTGCCACGATGCTGACGATTATGAAGATAGTTAACCTCACTGCAGTACGTATTTTTTGCACGAATTCTCGCTTCTGCCATAAGCGCCTTTTTTAACGCATCCTCTAACTTTAGACTTTCCTCTTCTTCGCACAATCGTTCGAAAATGCTTCCTTGCAAACCGGTCACAAATTTATTTAGCACGAACGAATCTAACTGCACACCAAATTTGCACACCATCGCTAGCTTTTTAACTCTAGCGAACCATGTTGCGACCGATTCGCCCTCCACTTTTCTCGCGTCAAAAAAATTTCTGCGTTCGCGGAAAATTATTACTGGAGGCGAATAATGCCGTTACAACAACGTACACAGGCTTAAAATACCAATCTTTTAATTTTCTTTATTGAAATCAACACGTTTCGCTTTATCAAAAAAAATTATTTTTTTTTCTTTTCTCCTCGTCGCCAATACGATGTATTCGAGTAGGTAGTCAAATGCGAACTGACTGATTCTCTTTATTTCATCTTCTTTCTTTTGTCTTAATTCTATTTTACATATTTCTATTAACTACGAGATGGCGCTATGTTACATTTAGTGAAATTTATAAAAATAATAAAAGATAACAATGTCAAAAGCAAGATATCTGACAGAGGAAGAAACGGAAGCATTTTTGAATGAAGGCGATGGTGATATAAGTGATGTTTCTGGAGACAGTGGTGACGAATTTGTGCCAGAAGAGAATATTGATGATGACGATAACTTATATTCAGACGATAGCGATTCTGACTAAGAGCAAGCGAGTGGCTCAAATGAAACCAACGAATCAATTGCTGAAGTTGAAAATGTGGATCCACTGCTTGTTTCGAAAGATGGTATTGTTGGCAACTACAGCCACTTCAGCATCAAAGTGGTAGATTGCGGAATGAAAATATAATTTCTCTTCATCCTTGAACAACAAGATATGCCAAAGCTCGTGTTGATGGCATCAAAGATGCTTTTTTGCTTTTCTTCCCACCACAAATTGAAAATACCATTTTGAAGCATTCAAATGCGTATGCACAAGCAACATATGGTAAGAATTTCTAACAAATCGATACGAATATGTTGCAAGCATATATTGGTGTTTTGATTTTAGCTGGTGTTTATAGGTAAGTCGTAGTTGCTTTTTTTCTTATTTCAACAGATTCTTGACTTTTTTACTTGTAGATCGAAAAACGAAACTACAATTGAATTTTTTGATGATATTAGCCGTCGTCCGGTGTTTAGGGCAATTATGTTGAAGAAAACATTTGAGTATTTGAATCGAGTTATTCGTTTTGATGATGTCATTAGCAGAAACAGCAACGATCTACAGATAAATTTGCACCGATTCGGGATATATTTGATAAATAGTCCAATTTATTGAGTGACTACTACAATCCACATGAATGTGTGACAGTTGACGAGCAATTACTTGGCTTTCGTGGAAGATGTAAATTTCGTCAATATATGCCATCAAAACCAGTAAAATACGGACTAAAATTCTGGTTGCTGGTTTATTCTTATACCTGCTATGTTTGGAAAATCCAGCCATATTTGGGAAAGGCGATTGGAGCCAGTTCGAGTGAAAAAAGACAAGGCGAACGAGTAGTTCTCGTTGATGGCTTGAAAGGTCACAACATAACAATGGATAACTTCTTTTCCTCATATGAGTTTGGGCAAAAATTGTTGTTAAGGCAATGGTTGGCACGATGAGAAAAAATAAAAGAAGCTTCTTGAATCTACTTTTGCATTTACCGAAAACACAGCACTTGTTTCGTACATTGGACGGAAAAATAAGTGTACCGTGTTGCAAAGTACTTTGCCTAACCCAATTGAAATCGAATCGACTGAAAAAAAGTTAATAGCGATTATAGCCTATTGCAATAAAACAAAAAGTTTGTTCATGTACTACTTTTTGAAATTTCAAGACCCTCTAATGTTTTTTTTTTCATTCAATATAGGCGGTGTGGATACGGTTGACAAAATGCTCACTTGTTACAGCTGTAAAAGAAAAACTAACAGATGGCCAATGGCTGTATTTGCAAACATGATTGACATTTCTGCTTTGAATGCATTAATTATTTTCAAAGAAGTGAATCCGAATTGGCAAGCAACACAAAAAACAACAGTAAGAAGGAATTTTCTACGTGAACTTGGAATTTCCCTGCCAAAACCACTTATGGAATTTAGAAGTGCGAAGCCAAGATCAGCATCGTCTGCTTTATTACTTGCAACTGTTTTGGAAGAAAGTTCACCATCGTCACCTCTAGAGGATGTTTCTGCATCAACTTCAACAAATCCACCAAAACGGTCAAGAAGCGTTCCATCACAAATTAAAGGCAGAGCAAGATGTCACGTTTGCTATAAAGAAAAATCCGCCAAAAAAAATAATGTCTATGAGACGATTTGTTGTTTTCGCACAAAAGCTGCATGTAAAAATCAACATAATCGAAATGTATGTGTAAAATGCATTCAAGAAAAACTAATTTGAACCTATGTACCTACCTTCTCTTGTTATTTTAGAAATAAATTATAAAAGCAGTTTATCGGTTTAATTTAAATAAGAATTTAGAAAATACATTAAAATCCCATAAGTGTAGAAATCTACACACGAGGGTAGAGAACGTATTTTTTTTGAGGATAAGATGAAGGTTAAGTCAAGGTTTCCATTCAACTACTGCGTCCAAAAATGTCTTCTAAAATGTAGACTTCTGTAGTCCTCCTAGCTTACTGGATTCGTATGAAATATGTGATATCACTTGTGTCACTCATATTTTGAGATGAATCCAACTGACGTTAGGAGTTCTCTGCTGCCTATACAGACATGCAAGCACGCACATTTGTAAAATTTGTTGTGTAAATTTATGCATGCATTTGCATTCCTTACTCACAAGCTAGCTAAAGATTGCACTTGTTACACTTGTAAAGGGGATTAATGTTCCTAGGTGAAATCATGAAAAACTAAATCGATTTTCACATTTACCAACAAAAACAGAGCATTTTTAATCTATCTTTCTACAAGAGCTGTTTCTACAGCTGTTTGCTGTGTACACAAAACGTGGATCTGTGTATGTTAAGAAGTTGGCGAATGAAAAAAGCTTTCTAATTGAAAGCTCCGAAGATCTGCTTGCTGCTGCTGCGACGCATCAATGAATTTTTTTTTTTTTTATTCTACAAATTATACGTAAGCCTATTCATCTACTGTAATTCTGTTGTCTTTATTCCTCTGTTTTTCTCCCCTCCCTTCTTCATTAAACCTCTGCCCAATTCTTCTCCTCTTCCCTAGTTGCATTGCACTTTTTTCTTTTTATTTCTTCTATAATGGATATCACAAGGTCAAGAAACCAATACAGTGTGAATGATAAATCGACGCACACTATGGTAAATGTTCTATCCAAGAGTTTTGAGGGACTTAAGGTGTGTTATTTAAATGCGCGTAGTTTAAACGACAGCAAATTAGACTATTTAAAATACTTGTTCTCTTGTTCCTGCATTGATGTTATTTGTGTAACTGAAACCTGGTTTAAGCCGGACGTACCTGATTTTTCTTATAAGATACTCGTACCAAATTTTGAAATTTTTAGGAATGATAGATTTACTGATACAACGGGTGGCGGGGTAGTGATTTATTGTAAATCGGATCTAAAATGTAAAACTATCACTAAGTCTAGTGGCAATGGAACTGAATACATTATAACTGAAATACGCGACTGCAATACCAAATGTTTAGTTGCATGTGCGTACAGTAACAATAGACACTGCTCCCCTGTGCCTTTCTTCTCAGTTTTCACTGAATACTGTGTACTCTATCAGCACATAATCATCTGCGGTGACTTTAACACCAACTTAATAAAGAATGACTCGCTTGCCTTTCAAATGAAGGATTTAGTTTCTTCGGTAGGGATGGAAATAGTAAATACTACTTACCCTACACGTTTTGCTGATAATTGTTTACCCAGTCTTCTTGATGTATTTGTTGTTTCTAATCCGTCGTTTGTTCTACTGTTTGACCAACTATCGTTTGATGTTTATGACCATGACCTTCTTTTCTGTACCTATGATGTGAATTTCTAAGTCTAAGTCTAAAACTGTTATACCAGATACCTTCACGTTTAAAGATTTCAATTCCATCGACTTAAATGCCCTCCAAATTGCTACCGCATGGGAGCAATGCCGCTTAATGGCTGATCCGAATGAAAAAGTAAAATTGCTTCAAGCTATTTTATCACAATTGTTTGATCAATATGTACCAACTAAAATGGTCAAAATACAAAACAGAACATGTCCATGGTTTACGTCTGAAGTGGTTTGCTCAATTAGAAGAAGAAACAAATTGTATAGTAAGTGGAAGCATAGACCATCTAATGATAAATGGTCTTCGTGCAAAGCGGCACGTAACTACGCCACCTTAACTGTGCGCACTTCAAAAAAAGACTATTTCGCATCTAAACTAAATATATCCCTCCCTGCAAAGAAACTTTGGAGTAACCTGCGTAAAATTGGTATATCTAGTAGTAACGATACCTCTAAATGTGTTCTCGATCCCGATGGACTAAATCTTGCATTTCTGGGAGATGATTCCATTATAAATGAATATGATTTTAGTCAGACTGAGGAAGTAGTGCACTCGCTGCCAATACTGGAAGATTTTGTAGTGGTCACTGAAGACGAAATTATCCAATCTGTAACAGCTATCAAATCTGACTGCATAGGTGAAGATGGCGTACCTGTACGCTTTATTAAACTTATCTTACCGCAAATTGTACCTCATCTCACACATGTAATCAACTGGTGCATAACAACATCAACGTTTCCTCAGTTCTGGAAAATTGCAAGAGTTTTGCCTATCGCAAAGACAACCTATACAGCATCTCTTGCCGATTTTAGGCCAATTAGCATTCTACCCTGCTTGTCCAAGGCTTTCGAGAAAATAATAGCAAAACAAATTACGAAGCACCTGTCATTCAACAAGTTGCTGAGTGCTCAGCAATCAGGTTTTAGAGCTAACCACAGCTGTTCCACAGCCATGGTCAATTTACTTGAAGAAATAAGACAAGATTTTGACAGAGGTCATGTTTCATTTCTTTGTCTGCTAGATTTCTCGAAGGCCTTCGATAAAGTAAATCATAAAATTTTGTGCTGGAAGCTAAAGAACAATTTTGGATTTAGTGTAGGGGCAGTGAAATTACTGAGTAGCTTTCTTTCCGGTAGGTCGCAAAGGGTTGTGTCGGGTGAACGTAGTTCTTCATTAGTGTAAATCAAACAAGGTGTGCCACAGGGCTCAATATTGGGACCAATTCTCTTCTCTTCATAAATGACCTGCCATCAGTGTGCAGACACTCTTCAGTACACCTATATGCAGATGATGTTCAACTACACCTAGCGAAACAGTACTCCAACCTTAATGAACTCGCTTTTCTCATTAACGATGATTTAAAACGCATATATTCTTGGTCAGTGTCAAATGGGTTGCTACTAAATCCGGCAAAATCTCAAGTAATTCCAATGTCGAAGAAAAAATTCAATACAAATCTTCTACCTGACTTATATCTTAATAATAATAAAATCAAAGTCGTAGAATCAACCACTAGTCTTGGCTTTACAATAACTCGAGATCTATCTGGTCACAATCACACCAACGTGGTCATTGGTCGTATCTACGGATGCCTTCGCAAGCTGTGGCTTAGCACATATTTCACTCCGATTGAAACACGACGAAAACTGGTATCAACGTTAATATTACCTCTCATAACATATGCTGAGGTCGTATATAGTAGTCTTGACTCATTATCTCAGTGTAAATTACAAATAGCTTTTAATGATGCGGTGCGTTACATTTATGGCATTCGTAGATATGAGCATATCTCCGAATACTCTAGGGATTTTCTAGGTTGTAATTTGCAGCAGTATATCAATGCTGCTGTATATTCTTACACAAAATTATTTACAATCAAAGTCCGTCTTATTTGTATAGCAGGCTTAATTTCACTCGCTCCTCAAGAACCACCAGCTTAATACCCTACCGCTGTAATTTTCTTGACTCTTCGCGCTTATTTTTCATTCACACTGTGAGGCTATGGAACTCCTTGCCCTCACATTTAAGATCAATATCAAATCCCCGCAATTTTAAAAGTGCAATCCTCCTACATTTCTCCACACAACAAAACTAAACCTATCCCCTTCTTCCTATTTCTCCATAATGTTTATATATATAAGTCTTAATTTGTAATAAATTTATACATATAGAATTAATACACTAAGTACTAAAAAAGATAATATCTTAATGTACAAACCATTTAAATGAAATAAATGAAAATGAAATGAAAATGAAAAAAAAGAGCAAGAAACAATCTCACTCTAACATTCTCCCATTTCAGGACTTTTGGCCTTGATCTCTGCATATTCGATGTATGGCTAAGAAGGCGTCAAGTATGCGAACCAGGCGATGTACGACTTAAGTTAAGTCTTCCGCCAGTGTCTCTGAGTCCACCGTGATATGGTAGATACAGTTGAGAGGGTGATTATAAGAGCTCACAACTGCCTCCTACAATAAAACCAATCAACCAATGCAGACTCTGGTGGGCTCCAGATCATCACGGCGACGAAATGGTTGGTAAATTGACAATAAAGGTCTCTTCCGTAAGGTTCTGATACCTTTTGTGGTATTAGCAGCTAAAAACGAAGAAAATTTAATTCCAACAGAAAAGGGCTTGCCTACCTCCTCTCCCGCTTCTGCCTACGATATCTACAAAGAATGAACCCTTCTAGCACATGTATTTCATTTCAAATATCACATTACGAAGCATAAGTTACATGAAGGAAAAATAGGCTCCCTTTGATAACCCTTTAAAATGCTTAACGTCCACAGCAACCATCCTTTAGTTCTCTTTAACACTAATTCGAACTCTAAATCATCAACTGTATCATTATAAGTCCAGATTTAGTTACATAATAGTTCCCCAAATCATTTTCCATCTAAAATTAAGTGAAATTCTAAATTATATCCCTAACTGGAGATCCATTCAATTTTCACACACCTTACTCCATCAAAGGCTCTCTGAAATTAATTTGACCTGACAGCGTACAGTATCCGCTCAATAATGATCCCCAAATTAGCTCGAATAGTTGGCTTTGTCTACCTGATGAATAGACCAAAGTGTGCTTACCCAATCGAGGCAACTGGTTAACCAATTTACAACCATTGTGCAGGGAATGAAGTAATCCCTTAATAATTAGCAAAATAACTGAGAAGTTAAGCTCCCAGTTTTGGTACAATTCACTTTGTGTTGCATGTAGGTACATATGTTGCATTGAATATCCTGCAACGAGTAATATACTCGTAGGTATATGTAGTTATCCCCCATATGGGAGTTTGTCTACATGCACAAATGTACATATATACATATGAGGCATCCAAATGCATCCTTGGAACCGCATTCATCGTATGAAATGTTGAATGTTGAAATGGGTGCCGAAGTGGGACAGCAAAGGACTCACTTCAATCATTTGGATAATTTTAATGACGCAGCTTATGAGATGGTTCTCCTCATTTGTACGCTGTTCCTTGTTGGAGTACTACTCATATGTGTGTGCGCGCGTGTGAACTCGTACAAACAAATGCTCACTTGGGTTTCTTTTTGGATTTTAATGTTATTAACGTTCTTGGTGGTGATAGTGGTGATGATGGCATAAATTTCATTCACTGTACTCGTAGTTATGGAAATTGCAAACCTGTTGAATGTCCTTTGGCAGTAAATTAATATTTTTGCCCCCATGATTCCCCCAACAACGAATGGCTGGCACATGATAACGTTTCCTGAAAAGTGTAGTGTGGTGGTTTGGTGGGGTAATACTTTTGGTGTTTTTTGCATGCCAGACATAAATTTAAAAATCTGGATATTTATGTGGATACCAAAGGATCAAGGTCCTACTTCTAGCTATGAATGAAAAGGAGGACAGTGGTATCAACATAAAAAAATAAAAAATTTCAATTCCAATTTATTATTCAATTAATGAATGGAAGGTACAGTAAGATACAGATACTCTGAATTTAACAAAGCAACAAATTATAACAAATAAAAACAATTAAATTCAATCAAGTTTTTTAAATGGTTTTCAAAACTCGATACAAGAAGAATAAGGCTGATGTAGAGAGTATGAGGAGAGAAAAACAGGGATAGGTGTGGGACAAGTGTGTTATTACTGCTCAGAGAAATATTTGAGACTTGCAGGGTGGAAGATGGCGGTGTTTTTTAAGTCATTAATATTCATAAGTAAAGATTTCCAGAGTCCTATTGCGTGAACGAAGTACATTCGGGAATAATTAATGTATTTGTGGGAGGGTATATGTAAGTTTAAAGAACGACGAGAACGAGAGAATTCTAATTTTTCATATGTGTTAAGTAGGGAGGTGATTTATTTAGATATTTATTATTCTGAAATTCTGTCGTACCTTCGTGATCCATAGACATAGCGAACTGCATCAGTGAAAGCCACCTCTAACTTATATTGAAAAAGTGAGTCAGGGTTGGGCTAGACAACGAGTTTTCGTCGCGTATCAAAAGGTGTGAAATCAGCGGTTAGTTGAAAACAAAACCAAGGCAGGTGGAGAATTCCACAGAATTTATTTTTTTCATTTTTTTCATTTCATTTCATTTATTTACTTGGTATGTACAATAAGATTTACATCTTTTTTAGTACTTAGATATTATTGATTAGCTAACATAAATTTAATAACTTAAAATATAATAATAATAATAATAATATAAGAGAGGGGGAATAGGACCTGGACTCAGGGTTGGGTTGTTAAGGATGAGAGGTCCTCCTTTAAAATTTTGCACGGTTAGATATCATTTTGATACGCGGTGGGAGAAGGTTCCAAAGTTTAACAGCGTGGTTGAAAAATAAGCGTGAAGAATTTAAATATTGGCGACGATGGGGAACTATACTTAAATTTCTTGCAGAACGGTTAAAGACAAGTTTGTTATATAAATGGGGTGGGGATTTATTTTGAATAATTTTATGTAGAAATATGCAGTTTCTCACATTGATGTACTGTTGTAGCGTGCAACCTAGTATCTTTTTGGTATGTTCTGAGATATGTTCGTATCTTCGAAGTCCATATACATAGCGAACCGCATCGTTGAATGCCACCTTTAATTTGTTTAGTGACAGTGAATCGAGAGCGCTATAGAATGTTATTTTAATTTAATTTTTAATTTAATTTAATTTTGGTGGGGGCGAAGGCCCCCATTTATTCGGCTTAATACAAGCTATAACTTAAAAAATAAACTTAAACTAAAACTTAAAACTAAGGTTGGTTGGAGTGGAGAAGGAGAACAGATTTGAGGTAGGAAGTGGTGCGGTGAAAGTCAAAGACGGTAGGGTTTGAGTTGATTTGACGTAGCATACGGGAGATTGGTTCGTTCGCGCCATAGGAGGTGTGGTGGGTTGGTAGATAGAAGAGTCGAGGGGTACGTAGATTACGAGGGTTAGTGTTGAGGAAAATGGAGTTGTGAAGGGACGCGCATTCAACGTGACCTGAAAGGAGTCGATGAATGAAGAGAAAGTCTGCAGCATCTCTGCGATCTTCGAGGGTGTTTAAGTTGATAAGGTTGAGACGATTTTGATAGGGGGGCAGATTAAAAGGATCGTCCCAGGGCATACCTCGAAGAGCAAATCGAAGAAAACGACGCTGAATGCTTTCAATTCTCGAGATATGAACACGATGATATGGGGACCATACTTGACTGGCGTACTCTAGGAGGGGGCGAACAAAGGTAATATAGAGGGACCTGGTCACGTATGGGTTGGTGAATTCTTTGGACCACGGTTTTACAAAACCTAGTGCAGAGTTGGCTTTGAGGATTATCTCATCCATATGTAAACGGAAGTTGAGCTCGCTGTCACACAAAATGCCGAGGTCGCGAAGAGACTGTACGGAGGAGATAGGTTGGTTATGGAGAAGATAGAGTCGGGGAGGAGATTGGTTCCGCTTATGTGAGAAGGTGATGGATTGGCATTTGGCGATGTTAAGTTCCAAAGAATTTTTGAGGCACCAGATCGAGAAACTATCAAGATCTTGTTGAAGGAGGAAAGAGTCATGGGGAGAGGAAATAGTTTTGAAAAATTTGGTATCGTTGGCGTAAAGGGAGACAGACGAGTGTTTGATGATCATATCGAGATCATTTATGGTTAATATAAAAAGAAGGGGACCGAGATGGCTGCCTTCTGGAACTCCAGAGGTGGCCAAAAATGGAGCGGACTGGGCTGACCTAAAACGAACACTGTAAAAACGGTTTTCGAGGTAAGAGGATATCTATTTTAACAATATGGGTTCAAAGCCGAGGGCAGACAATTTAAAGATAATTAACCGATGAGAGATTTTATCGAAGGCTTTGCTAAAATCGGTTGCAACTACATCGACTTCATTGCCATTCTCTAGGGCAGAGAGGGCAAAGGATACGAATTCAACGAGATTTGTGGTGGTTGACCTACCCTTTAAGAAGCCATGTTGTCTAGGGGAAATAAGTGATTTGCATTGGAAGCTTAGAGCTTCATACAAAATACTTTCGAAGAGTTTGGGTATATGGGAGAGTTTAGCGATAGTTGGTTATTTCATTCTTTGATCCTTTCTTGTGGATCGGGGTTATGAAGGAGGTTTTCCAAACCTGAGGAAATTCTCCTTGTGAAAGGGATAGACGGAAGAGATTAGAAAGGGCAAGGGAAAGAGAAGAAGAACATTTTTTAAGAAATATGGCAGGGAGGCCATCTGGGCCGGGTGTGAATTCGTCATTGAGTTGGTGTAATTTATATTCGATATAAGACGGGTCCAAAATATGAGAAAGAAGTGGGCCATTGGAGAAGTTCAGTAGGTAACTAAAATAGGATGGATCTGGTACAAAGGAGTCGTTGGTGAAGGATTGTTTAAAAAATGTGGCAAATAGGTTGGCAATGGTGAGTGGATCGGTTGATGACCTGTTGTTGAAAGAGAGGGAAGGAGGGTAACCATCGGACTTTCTATTGTAGTTAACAAATTGGAAAAAGGACTTAGGGTGGTTTATAAGGTTGACTTGCTCATTGTTAAGGTAGCGCTGGTAAAGGGAATCGTAAAGTTCGGTGAAATGAAGATAAGCACCAAGATAGTTGGAATAGTCGGTAAAGGATCTGGTACGCAGGAAAACAGCCCATAACTTATTTCTCTGATTTCGTAAGGAACGAAGCTTGCGATTATACCAGGGAGGACTAGTAGATGATGTTTTAAGGCGGGAAAACGGAACGTAAAGGGAAAAAGAATTAAATATTTCTTTATAAAAAATTTATAAGGCATCATTTATACTTAGGTTGTGAAAGTTAAAGAGGGATCTGCTGAGATAGTCACTGATTTTATGAAAGTCGTGAGATGAGGGAGTTGTGGGGGGAGTGGACTGGAATGAAGAGTTATGAAAAAATGAAAGTAGAAGGGGGGGATGGTAGTTATCGATTGTTGAGAGAGATAGGGGACAAAGTGAGACTGAGGAGTTAATTGGATCTGTTGTGAAAATAAGGTCTAATTGCCTGCCCATATAATTGGATATACCACTGACTTGGCATAGACTTGAGTCTGTTAAGCGATCTAAGAAGAGACATTCCTTAGCTGAGATGGCATTTGAAGCGATGAAAAACGATTGATCATCTGATGGAGTCCACTGTAGCTGAAGAAGATTAAAGTCGCCGAAAATAAGGATATCATCAGTAGGGTCTGACAGGTCAATTAAATGATCGATCGCATCAATAACAAATTGGTAAGATTCGATAGGTTGAGCTGGTAGGATGTAGAAACATATAACTTAAAGGGACTTGAGAGGCAGTGATATTTTTATTGCGACAAAGTCGGCTTTAGAGCATGAAGAAATTGTAATGGGAGAAGAGTTAAGGCTGTTGTTCATCGCCAGTAGGACGCCTCGACAGGGGGAATCTTTATTTGTGTGGGTAGGATCGTCATCGCGGAAAACATTAAAAGTAGGAGGGAACAATTCCTGGTTCTTTATGTCGGGAATCAAATTGGTTTCGGTCAAGGCGTAAATATCAAAGGGAAGAGCATGCGATTGACGTAGGACAGCATTGGTTTTAGAGCGGAGACCTCTTACATTCTGGTAGTAAAATGTAAGAGGGATGTTGTGGGGTGGAGGTGTGAGGCAGGATGGTTTAAGCGCTGGCAAGGGAGGCACGTTATGGACGAAAAAATTTGTCGTGGTCGGCTCGGCTTCGTTGTAGGTGTGATACTCGTTTAGAGTGAACATAGTTGCCGAATGCAGCAAGGTCGTCTGCTACTTTCTGAGGGGACATGTTAAATATCTCGTGGTACCTGACATAAAGGTTCCTGAGACTGATAGGGTCGGTAGGGAGGCCTTCCTGCTGGATGGAAACCATGACGCTGGTTTTGGTTTTCCCTTCGTAGCAGACCGAGTCAGATTTGTCATGTAAATAGGCAAGAAAGAGACGAATGTTTTCGTATATCTTTCGTTCTCTGAGCCTAGAGAGAGCATATCGACTTTCTGTAGTGCCATTGGTTTGCTGTGTTAGTTTAACAGTGGGGGGAAAAAGGGGATCAAGAATAGGAGCATTGGAGGAGGGAGATAGATATAAATGATTGGATATGGAGTTGGACGAGGGATGAGATGTGGGGTTTAAGGTATGGGAGTTAATGAAGTTAGGGTACTTAGCTCCAGTTTTAAGGTCGAAGTTGGGAATTGGGTTGCTAGCTGGGTTTGGTGGCGTAGAAGGTTGAGAAGGAATAATATGGGTGGTTGGGGTTAAGTTGAAAGAGACGCGTTGGCGCGGGGACTTCGGTGGAACGGGGGGAATTGGGGGATTAGAAGATTGGTGTGTAAGGGCTTTGTGTCGGATAAGTGAGGAGGGAGGACTAAAATTGGGGAATAAGTTTGTTTTGAAGCTCCAGTTGGGGTCGAGATTAGAGCTTCGTTTTTTGGAAGCATATTTTTTATTTGGAAGGGAGTTGGACAGGGGTCTTTTTTTAATTTTATTGTTAACACTACGATTATTTTTAACACTTTCATTACTCTCGAGATGTGCGTTTTCTCGTTCTTCAGAGCATTTTGTAATTCTTATCTTTCCAGGTTTAGTTGTCTTACAAGGAGGAGTAGGGAACAACCACGAATATTTGGTTGGGATGTTGACTTTGAAGCTGCAGGAACTGTTGGCGTCAGCGGGGAAAATCATCTGGCACTCGCTAATGGTGATAGCGTAACTTCGGTGAAAGAAATTCCGCACCCAAGAAACATCAGCGTGTTGAGGGGCCCCTTCAACGAAGAATGCCGTATGGTTTCCCTGTTTCAGCTTTTCGAGTCTATTTTTCCATTCGGAGGGGGTCCATGAAGTTCCAAATTGATTGAGCAGTTTGCGTGGAGCGGCGACGGGCGGGATTTTAGTTGGTAAAGGCAAGACGGTTTCGGTTTTAGTTGTTAGGGTGGCGGGTGGAGTATTAGAGAATGATGGCAAATGAGACTCCGTGTCTACTAATTCATTATGAATTGAGACATTGTACGGGGAACTAGCCTGGAACTGAATTTGATCGGGTATTCCATCGATTTTGTTGGAAGCCAATCTCACTTCTTTACCGATTTCGGCAACGGTCAACCGAGTTGCTATGAGTTCCTCACTGACATCAATCATTTTTAGGGTCAGGTCATCGAGCGTAGAATCTGATGGATGCGGGATGTGATGTGTTGTTTTGGAGGAGGATTGAAAAAGCAAGTCGAGATCAGTACGGAGAAGGTTAATAGAGTCGTTTATGTGTGTGAGTTCGTTGGACTTAAGGAGGTTGGCAAAATTTGTTTTGAGGAAAACTTTAATTCCGTCGAAGTGATATTTGATCACTTCGCTCTCGTTGTCGTGGTTAGATTTGCTTTTCCATAGGTTTTGGATCGCTGCCAGTTGCTTTTCGATCATTCTTCCTGTGGACTTGTAAGCATCCACATTACTATCAATGCAGTTTATTGAGTCTTCAATCTTTTCTATTCTGTCCAAAATAGTTCTGCTAATATGACCATTCTCGGTTAGCATCGCATTGATAGACTCGTTGTTGCATTTAATTGCCAACGTAACGTGAGCCAAGGTGATCTCTTTGCACTCGTCGCAGTAAAAATTGAAAAGACTGCAATACTCCTTGAGGTAGGTTATGGATCTCCGGGTTAGTCCGATGCATATGGCATGGAATGATTTTCCACAGAGACCATTGCATGCTACCCATTCGGCGTTGGGGTCAACAATTGAGCACAAAACACTAGCACAGCACTTTTCCATTATTAGTTTATTGAGGTTAATTATTGTTTGGATTTGTTTTCTTTTTTGTTTTTTTTTGTTTTGGGGTCAAAACTGGCACAGTTGAGTTTGAGGAATCGGCAGACAAAACTAGGTCGACGAACAACGGTAGATATACTGAGTCGGCAGTTTACGGGACTTTGAAAAAAAAAGTGGAAAATAATAACTAAACTCGGTATACGGGAGAAAAAGAAAAGCACGTCCGCACAGGTTGACAATTGAAATTGCAGTCTGATCTACCCTATCGAAAGCCTTCGAGAAATCAAGTAGGCAAAGAAGACTTATATTACCCTTGTCATCATCTTGCCTTATTTCATCTAGCAAATTTATCGTAGCGGTAGAGCAGCTGTGATGTGCCCTGAATCCTGATTGTTCTCGTAAAGCAAGTTGTGGTTAGCTACATGACTAAGTATTTGTCTTTGCAGGACTTTTTCGAAGATTTTAGATAAACTGGGTAATATGCTAATCGGTCTAAAGTCAGAAGGGGCATCACTGTTTGTTTTCTTTGCCACTGGAAGGACTCTAGCTATTTTCCATGTCCTGGGAAAAGTTAATGTAATTATGCAGAAATTGATGACATGAGTAAGATGGGTAACTATCTGGGATAGGATAAGTTTGACAAACCGGATGGGTATTCCGTCCTCCCCAATAGCTTCAGACATAATAGCCATTGTGCATTTAAAAATTTCGCTTTCGCTCACAACTTCAAAGTCATCCAGTCTATGCGCAGATCTGGCCGAACAGGCTGATGCTCAATTTGTATTAAAGTTACCATTAGCGAGTTGTTCACCTTTGAAATAATTATTAAGAATATCAGGATCAAGATCACTCTGTTGGTTAAAGCCTTTAGAAAGACCGGTCATTTTAAGGTTGCTCCATAGTTTTTTTTGCTGGTAAAGTGGTATTGAGCTTGGATGCATAGTAATTTTTTTTTGGACGCACGTATAATTGAAGTTGTACGATTGCGTGCCTCTTTAAATTCTTTCCAATACGCGCTGGTCGGTCTGCGCTTCCATCTACTGTGCAATTTATTGCGAACTTTGATTGAGTTTATCACATCTGAGGTAAACCATGGACAGCTTTGGTTACGGACTCTGACTGTTTTTGTAGGTACATTCCTATCAAGAAGTTGTGTCAAAATTGATTGAAAGAAATCAACCTTTCCATTAGGATCGGCGATTTGTCTACACTGCATCCATGGGGCAGACATTGTAGCTAGTTGAAGGGCATTAACATCAACAGAATTAAAATCTTTATATGTAAAAGTTTCAGTAGTAGCACATTTAGACAATTTGACATTGTAAGTTAGAAAAAGTAGGTCGTGATCAGAGATATCGAAGGGTATCTGGTCAAAAAGAAGGACAAGGTTGGGATCGGAGACAATAATAAGATCAAGAAGACTGGGTGCACGATCGGGGACAAAACGTGTTGGGTAGGCGTAGTTAACAATACTCAGACCGACGGAGGACGCTAAGTCTTTCATTTGAAATGCAAGAGAGTCTTTTTTTAGTAAGTCAGCATTAAAGTCGCGCACACAACAATATGCTCATATAGTGCACAAAAGTCCGAAAGTGCTGAAAAATATGGCAATTCAGAGCATCTTCGGTTTTTATTGTATGCGCAGGAGACAAGACATTTAGTAGTATTACAGTCACTTATTTCCACAGCAATGTACTCAATGCCGGATTCACTTGATTTAAAAATTTCATTAGATTTCAGAGTTAACCTACAGTAGACTGCAACACCTCCACCTGTGGCATCAGTGATTCTGTCATTCCTATGCAGTCTATAATTTGGGATATCGTAGATCTCATCACGCACATTCGGATTAAACCAGGATTCACTTACACAGATAACATCAAGGCAAGAAGTAGAAAACAAGCATTATCAAACTCGATAGGCAAATATATATCTGGCCCCAGATTAAGATGAAAAGTTTTGTGAGAAATCAGTATAACCTGACACTTGGTGGGATTTAGCTGTAAACTATTGTGTACCGACCAAGTGTTGATTAAAGACAAGTTTTCCTTTAATTGAGACACAAGTACCCCTATTATGGTTGGCGAATCGAACGTTCGACTCAAGTCGAACTGCCAGTCGAATTACTTCTGTAAGCGAACGTTTTAATTCGAGTAAACAATCAGCGCTGTCAGAGGTAAAAAATACCTTTGTTCAGTGAGGAAAAACTAGAACAGAAAATCACAGATTCGTGAAGAATGTCAGATCAAAGTTAGAACAGAAAAGTACAGCCCATATGTTAGCTGTCAAAAATGTTGACATTCGGCAATTGTCATTTCTTGTGAAGTTGTTGAAAAGTTGTAAAGATTCTCAAAGTGAAATACAAGATTGAATAAATAAAAATGGCTTTAAATAAAATTCAACAAATTATAAAGGGTTTTCCAATAGGGACTTGACAACTTTGAATTTAATTTGTGAACGCACTCTTTCACTAATCATCAAACTGTCACTGTCAATTTTTCATCATGGTAAAGTACACGAACGAGCAAAATTCGGAGTCGGTGACTGCAACTTTACGAGCGTTAACTCCAATTTTCGGTCATAATTCTCGCCCTAGTAGACAGGCAATCACAAGTTTAGTGCAAAAATTTGAGTCTACATATTCGTTGTGTGATGTTGCCGTGTCAGTTAGACAACGGGTTGGTCGAAGTGTCGAAAATATGGCTGCCTTTCAGGCGTCCGTAGCAAATGATCCAAATCAGTCAATTCCACGGCGTTCTCAAGAATGCCCACATCGCTCAGACCACATTATGGTGTATTTTTCGTAAGGATCTTGGCTTACACCAATACAAAATCAAGCTGACTCAAGAATTGAAGCCGATGGATCATTTGGAGCGACGTACGTTCTCCGATTGGGTTCTGGAGAAGATGCGCCAAGATGATGAATTTCATCGCAAAATCATCTTCAGTGACGAAGCTCATTTTTGGCTCAATGGGTTCGTCAATAAGCAAAATATGCGTTATATGGTCGGGTGAAAATCCACATGTGCTTCATGAGTCACCACTTCATCCACAAAAAATAACTGTTTGGTGTGGTTTGCATGCCGGCGGCGTTATTGGGCCATATTTTTTCGTCGACGATAACGATCGTCACGTTAATGTGAATGGTCAGCGTTATCGCGCCATGATCACCAATTATTTTTGGCCCGAATGGGAAGATATGGATTTGGACGACATGTGGTTTCAACAGGATGATGCCACAAGCCACACAGCACACGCTACAACCGATTTATTGAAGAGTAAGTATTGTGAGTGTGTTATCTCAAGAAATGGGCCAGTCGATTGGCTGCCTCGTTCGTGCGATTTAACGCCGCTTGACTATTTTCTGTGGGGCTACGTTAAGTCATTGGTTTATGCCAACACGCCGACGACGTTTGAAGAGCTCAAAGCCTACACTGAACGCGAAATAGCGGCCGTTTCGGCCGAAATGTGTAGCCGAGTCGTTGAAAATTGAGTCCAACGAATCGACCGCTGCAAACGTGCCCGCGGTGGCCATATGTACGAAGTCGAGTTCCATTCATAAATGTTTTGATTGTACTTCAAGCCGATAATAAAGTTTTTGAAATATCTCAATTAGTTTGCGTTTTATTGAAAAAAAGAATTTGTCAAGTCTTTATTGGAAAACCCTATATTAGAAGAATTGGTGGACAGTAATAATGGCAGTGATATCAGTTTGTCGAGTGATGGAACAACAGATTTCAGAGATATGAATACTTTAGTGAGTGTTATTCCTTTTTATGTCGGGAAAGATTGAAGGAACAGTATCGCACAGTTCTTGAAAGAAAAAGTTCCTTCCTACGATGAAAAAGAAATCTATAAACAGTTGGTAGACACGTTTGCAACATCTTGCCGTTGAAGAGTCATCTAGATGGCGTACACTGTAAATCGATCGACGCATGCTTTTACATCTTCCGGCGGCCGTATGACAGCATTCCTGCTGAGGCTATCAACATGACTCATTGATACCCTAGGACAATGAATCCATTGAATGTAGTACTCCAACAAAACTAGCAGCATTCTAGAAACCCTTGGTTCAGTTTGAGTTTGTGCTAGGAGTGTTACTACCGCATCAATTTTTGATCAAAGCCTGGATCAAAAATTGACAATATTGGCTCACTTGTTAGATGTCTCTTCAGCTCGTTAAATGATCGCTGGAAGTCCTTACTCCAAGCAAAGATCGCAAAGATTCTTTGTAAGATCATGTAGAGGTCTGGCTATCTCTGCTTTCTTACGAGTATAAATAAATTATTTACAAAGAAACAAAACAAAATAGACCCCAAAAGGGATCCATGAGGTACTTTGTGACCTGCTCATTAGATAATTAGATAGCACAGGATATCGTGATGCACTTTGGCAAATGCTTTTGGAAAATAAAGTAAACAAAGCAAAGCTACAGACTCAATATTGACCATTGCAGTCAAGTAGTTTTGAAACCTGACTGGAGAGGATATAATAAGATGGTCAAGGATTTGCGTAGAGAGCACGTTTTGAACGACCTTTGATATACACGACAAATAGCTGATAGGTCGGAAGTCATTAGCGGAATCAGGATTCACTTTTTTTTCAACGGAAATCACAGGTGCCTGTTTCTAGGCCTGAGGAAAAACCGAAGTCATAGTACAAAAGTTTATAATGTGTTTCAAATGACTCAATATTTGGTACACCGTCATCGCCGATGGCAGTTGACATTAATGAGGTGATGATAGAGAATATTTGATTCTCCGTCCACACTTTGAAAACAACCCGAGACTGAAAATTTAATTTAATCGCAAGGTACATTCACTATTATTCTTATTGATGACGCCTGACGTAGATTTCTCCACAGCATCTTAGGATTCGAGGATGTATTAAGCTTCGCCAAATAAGAGTTGCGCTCGGAGTCACAAAGAATTTTATTGGCATTGTTACGTGCAACTTTATAGGCATTCCAGTTGAATAGTTTTTGGGAGGCTATAAAGTAAGAAAGGGCTTTACGACGGTATTTATCGACTTCAAAATGAAGCATACTGACATATATGTAGTTACTCGTATCAATAGCATTGCTGCAAAATCAAGTCTCTAAAACTGTTTCTCTGACGCTATTGTATTGCTATTTGCTACGATTTTGTTTAGTTCTTTTATCGTAACAGTTGATTGTTCATCATGGGGTGTATCGGAATAGTTTTCGAGGAGAATGTCAAAAAACATTTTTCCAGTGCTGGAATTTTGTTGCACACATCCACAAATTAGTTGAGGTCGTCCAAAACATTTTGCCAAAGCAATACAATAGAACGCTGAGCTAGAATTCTTAGAAGAAAACAGGTGAGTGTTGATTGTGTACCACATATTCCTAGGTACTTACTCTTACCGCTTTTTTGGGGTCTCCTTCCATTTGGGCGCCGCACCTACGGCGAGATCTTCTTTTACTGCTTCGCGTCTCTGTTGTAGAGTTGAAGACAGTCTGAGCCAGCCAAAAGATTGTGTTCATTCACTCAGCATGTCTTAGTCATCTCATCTGATAAGTGCTGTACATAGCCCATACTTTCTTCCACAAATTCCGTTTATGCAGACAGGATCGTCAATCATTTTAAACTTTGTTTATTCCCGAAACAAAAAAGGGCATTTTTGATAAAGATCATGCTTCCAACTCATACAGTAGAACTAGGACCGTAAGGAGTTTTGGCTTCTTGGTTGTTTATGAAAGGCGCTCCTTTCTCTGTCGCCTTCTTAGTCCAAAGTGATTGTTCGTTTGATCTTTACGGTTGTATCGACAAAGTCTTGTAGCACTATTTTTGTGGGGTTCGATCCGAGACGAGACGTTTGTGTTGAATGTCCTGTCTGATTCTATTCAACGGTTTCAGACGCTTCAGTGAGAGCTCGCTTTTTTTCGCATTGTCGTCACCATATACTAGCAGTTACATGTACTTTTAAAATATTGCGCCTCTAGTATTGGCCTGTAAGTTTTCCACTATCCTTTCAAATATGTTGAAGAAATCAGATAACAGCGTGTCACATTGCCGACATTGTTTTTTGACATAAAATACCTCGGTGGTATCATTATCGACTTCTATTAAGCAGCGGACATTCTTCATTGTGATGCTATTTAGACGGATGAATTAGAGGTGGCTGCAGATATAAACCTAAAACCTTTACTTTTCAAGGTTCTTTTCTGTGAAGTTGAGGACACTGATTCCTCGATAGCTGTCGCCAGTTAGAATGTCTCCCTTAAGGACGGCGAGTTATTGAGAGATTGAGGAAATTGAGATTCTATTCACCGATCATATTTTCATCCGACCAAAATTGGTGTACACATGTACTCGTATTTACTTTTTATTTATATTTTGTGTCCCCAATCGCATATGGATTTTGATGATGTGCTTTAGCTTCGTTCCCCCAGCTGCCATCGAAAATTCTCTCTTCTCTTTACTTGAAATCAGATCACCAAGGACGACCTTATCGTCGTGCTTAGAATACTGCCAATTCGTCTGAGGAGCTCGTAGGAACAAATTTGGTTATCCCTGTTTAGGCATGGGCACATATCAGGCTTATTAACAACACTCGGATGTTAATATTGTTGTTGTCACTGTTTTTAATCCTTCTTATGCATGGACCATTCAATCGAACTTTTGGTAAAGTTGACAAAACGAATTTTAACGGTCGAGAGCCTTCACTAATTGTTCGGTTGGATGCGGCGTCTTAAGGGCCGACAATTCTGCGTCAATAGTCGTCAGGAGCAAAATTTTCCATATCCGAAGGTGATTCTCGCTTCATATAACATAACGCTTCATAACACCCGCCATCACAGTAACCGTGTGGCCGTAGCTCAAATGGTAGTACGTATATTGGCTTCCAAATCGGACGATTCGGTGTTCAATCCCAACCGCGCCGGAAGTACATTATTTTTTTTTCAGGCAAATAAAATCACATTAGATGAGTGGTTGTATATAATACAACAACAAGTTGGAGGCCCATATGCGAGTAATTGTCTACGAGGATTTGAGCGCTGCTATTTGTTTTGGTAGAAACTACCCGGGATCACCATCTCTATTTTGACAAGCTGCCTAGGCGCAGAAAACTTCTCACGTAATCTAAGCTACTAGTTAGTCGAGGTAGTTCAAATGAGTTTATTGGTTTATGTCCCTTTGATGTCGCCTTTGATTCCATGTTGACTGGATCTCAGCTTCCTGTACCTAGGTCCAGCTGTTAAGTTACTAGTGCCAGACTTAGCATACTAAAAGGTTGTGGTGATCATATTTAGCGACTTACTTCTTCTTTTCTCAACCTGGGATTAGAACGGTTATGACGGAATTTTGCGATGTATAAACATTTGATACCATCCCAGAGTAGATTTTCTAAGTTTCGAACAGTGAAAAACGTGCACAAAATCTAGATTTTGCTTATTTATCTCGACAAGCTTGCTTTACTAAACTGTCTTGACACGTTCGGTGCCGCCCATATAACTTTGGTTTTTTTCCCGGGTGCCAAAAGTGTTTTTTTGCATAAAAGTTTATGTTTAGTGTTTATAAATAGTTCTGTGTTTTTGTTTTTTGTGTTTTGTCAATTTTTGTGTATTTTATGGGTGTGATCGACGGTGCCATATGACCCGCCAGCGGTCACATATATTTCCGCGTATATTTTACTTCCTGAGAGGCTTTTTGTCAACAAGTGACTTTTTACCATTCGCAGATATTGATTGAAGTAAAATAATCATTTGGCAAACAACGATTTAGCAATGAATCCCAGCATGTTTTATGGAAATCGCAACCGAGACGAGGATTCCGATAATGATATGTTGGATTTTGTGGCTTCCGATTCAGATGAGCACGTTCCATCTGAGGGAAATTCAATCGATTCTGAATCCCTGGAAGACTTAGAATCATCTTTTGAAGAAGATAAAGAACAAGTCGTATTGCCAAGTGTTTCTGATGGACCTCCAGCCGAGTGCTCAACAGTTAGTCGGCAATCCCTTTCGAACAGAATGATGTTATAAACATTCAACCACAAACATCATCAACGCCTATTGATATTTTTGGCCTATGGGTACAGAAGAGATTTGTCAGCTTAATGTTACCGAAACAAATTCCAATGCTAACAAATTTTTACGGAGCACCACTATAATGCGTACTTCTCGCGCAAAGGAATGGGTAGACACCAACGTGCAGGAGATAAAAAAAATTGCTTGGAGTAGTGATGTACTCGTATATGGGCATTGTGAAATAACCATCTATTGCTCACTACTGGAGTACTGACAAGTTCTTCAAAAATTCATTCGTGCTGATGATGTCGTGGAATAGATTCCAGTTGATACTGAAATTCATTCACTTTGCTGACAACTCAACTATAAGTGGTAACCGTTTGGGAAAAGTATGTGGACTTTTGGACCTACTTGAACAAAACTTCGTCAAGTCTAGAAGCCCAAAAGAAATATTGGCAGTTGATGAATCAATGATCCCTTGGCGTGGTAGATTGCAATTTAGACAGTACAACCCAGGTAAATTACATATGTAAGTATGGTATAAAAGTCTATAAACCTTGTGATCCAGCCGGATACACTTACACCAGTGCCGCTTATGCAGGAAAAAATGATTCAGATAATTAAAGAGGAAAACCTACCCAAACTACTTCACATTCAACTCAAATTGTCTTGGACTTGGCCGAACAATATTTAGACAGGGGTAGAACCATTGCAACCGATAATTTTTATACCACTATTTCCTTAGCCAAAAAAATTCCTTGCTCGTAAAACGCACATTATTGGAACTCTACGTAGTAACAGACAAAGAAATCCAAGAGATGTAACGACTACCAAGCTCAGGAGAAATGACATAAAAGCGCTTGAAAATTCAGGAATTGTCGGTGCTAAATGGAAAGACAAGCGCGATGTTCTAATGCTTAGCACAAAACATGGTTTGGAGGAACTGCTAACAGGTTGCGTTGGTCATTTATAATAAAGAAATACCAAACTGCTCAATTTTAGAGTTTCGAAAGGCGAGAAGCACAAGCATCAACATTCAAAACAAATCACGTTTTGAAAGAAACCGAGACCAGGGATTCTCGGAACAGAAAAATAAGAAAACGGTGTGCAGACTTCTATACTATATATAACAAATTTTCATTATCATCTTTTCTTTGCATTTTTTTTTCAGCGGCGCACATGGCTTCTCAGGGAGTAAAAGATGGGCCCGCCGGCGGGTCACATGGCAGCGAACAATTATAAGACCCTCAGCAATGTAGCATGTGAATGTAGAAGTCGTAGAAGACAAGCAGCACAGTTAACTACCGAAAAACAATGAAATTTGTAATTGCAGAAACGACTCAACGTAGAGTTTTGAGTTGTGTGCAGTAACGTTGTTGTGAACTAATTCGATTAAATAGATTTCGAGATTGACGTGTGTGTATGATGTTATGCAACATTGTGATGGAACGGAACTTTACGATGTTATCAAATGAAAGACCATTGATACGTTTGGAGAAGTGGGAAATATGATCATATCGACGGCGGCTAAAAATATAGCGAGCAGCATTATTCTATGCGACATTTAGCTTACGTCTACTAAATTCATCACATCTTCCGTAGACTTCACATCCATAAGTAAGAATAGGTGAAATGAGGGTCTTGAATAACAGAGATCGGCTTGCTATAGGTATAAGGTGTTGTAGAGCCCACAGGGATCGGAGGACCGCATGTGCCTTGGCAACTCAACTTTTTATGTGATCATTCCAGGTTCGGGTTGAGTTAAAAATCATACCAAGGTTCTTGGTATTGTCAACGTATTTAATAGGACCATTGTTAATAAAGATCGGAGGAAGCAGGGATGTATTAACAGGCTTTCTAGATATAACAATGCATTTAGATTTCTTTGGATTAATAAGAAGTAGATTCTGACTCGCCCATTTGAAAATTTTATCCAGATCGGAGTTTATGAGTTTAATGCACTGGCCTGCAGATTCAGGAGAACAGCTAGGGTGTAATTGGGTGTCATCGGCGTATATTTCCAGTGAGCAGCGCGAAAGAGTGGATTGTAACTAGGATTCCCTTCTTTTTATTCTTAACTTAGTGTAACAGAGGAAGCTTGTAACAATAAAACGTAAACCTTCAGTTCTGGGGTGGTTTTCATTGGCTGAAACTCATTCCGGGCCCTAGGACTTGTTTATCGGAAAGTCTTTTGTCTTCTATGATGATGGTGGTGTGGGGATAGTGGTCCAGCTGCACAAAACAGGTAGAATTGCATTCTCATATGGAGGACTCCGTTTCGTTCGAATTTCGAGTGTGCCACATGCTGTCGGCGACCTCTCCTCGATTCTTCCTCGAATCCCTTGATGGGAGCTCCTAAGGCGTCTTGTACTCGTGGTTCCTCAATGACTCTCTCCAGAGCCTCGGAATAAACATTATTCGGACTATTGGAGGAGAACAACTCCCGGAAGATGGCATAGAACAGAGCGCCGGTTACTCCAACACCAAGCAGGATGACTCCCATGTAACTTGTAGTTTTGGTGTTCTCCTTGATTTTCTCACCTAATGGTCGGACATCGGTGGAGACATCAGTGCGATCACTGCTGTGAGCAAGAGATCCAGAATCAGATGGTGGTTTGTTGTTGAGGTTGTGAGTAGAGCCGGTGCCGGGATGATTAGATGAGACATGATGTGAAATTATGAGTTATAAATGCGGATAAATGTAAACAAATGAATGTTATATAAAATTCAACAAAAACGGGTGATAACCATAAGAAGTTACCGACTTGTAATTCATTAACATATAAGGAAAATAGAAGAGGGCCTAGAATAGACCCCTGATGTATGCCACACGGATTGGAAAGAAAATCCGACAAGGAATTATCAGTAAAAACCGCTTGTTGGCGTTCATCCACGTATGAGGATATTAGACAGACTACGGAATTGGAAAAGTTGTACATCCTATATAATTTATCGCATAGAATGGCGTGATTAACAGTATCGAACACCTTCTAGAAATCGAGAAGTATCAGAAAGAAAAGATAACCTATATCAAGCTTTTGCCTAATGTCATCGACAACTCCAAGCAGAACCGTCGAGCAACTATTCTTAGGGCGAAAACCAGACTGCCTAGAAGTTAAAAGATTGTGTTAGTGAAGAAACCTATTTATTAGCTTTTGCATGATTTTCTCGAATACTTTCGAGAGGAAGGAAAGAATAGCAATAGGGCGGAATTCGGTACACGAGGGATTCTTTGGCACTGGTGTTATGTTCGACAACTTCCACACTGAAGGAAAAACGCTAGTTGTGAGGATTTGGTTGAAAATATGAGTAATGTCTGGCAGGACTACGGGAAAGATGATTTTTAGGAACTTGGGATGGACCATGTCCAGTCCAACAGCGTTGGATTTAATTGAAAGCAAGCTCTCAACTACGTCAACCTGTTGGATACGAGAAAAAGCGAAAGATTCGTTTGGAGGAGATAGAACATATGAAATTGCGGTATAATTAGGAGCGAGGGACTAGAGGGGGTATGAGATACGAAATTCCTGTTTAGCTTATTTCCGTCGGCGTTAGTTACATGTCTGCTGCTTTGTTTTCCCACCCCAATCTCCTTGAGATTCTTCCATAACTGTTTCCCGGTTGACGAAGGATTCAACCGTTTTGAGTAAAATCGAATTTTGGCCGGCCGTATATTACAAACAACTGTATTACGAAGTGAACGATAAGTTCTATGAAACTCTTCCACTCTGAAACGCTTCCATTTTTTGTAAGCTTCGTCACGTTTTTGCATTAGGTGGCGAATATCTGAGGTCAACCAGGAATTGTGGTTGGGCTTAAAAGTTTTCGTTCGTATGGGTACGTGTCTCTCAAATAGTTCAACCATTTTCAACTGTAAGAATTGGTGAAGACATGTAATAAATTTGTTCCCAGTTAATATCACGTATGTCTCTTTCGAGCATAGCGAAGTCAATGCTATTAAAGTCCCTGAACTGTATTGGGTTGGATAAAATACTGAAATTGAAATCGTACACTGACCACACAGTTAGAGAAAAAATTCCTAAAAGAAACGTATGGCAATACGAGAAAGCCAACTGGAGCGGTCTTAACAGCTTCTTTAGGAATTTTAACTGGTCGTTATGCTTCCTCGATAACGACGTGGATGCCGCTGCTGATATGATTACAGACACCATTCTCTTTGGAATGAGATCCTTTATTCCTCATCGGATGAAGAGTATCAAACCAAAAGAAAAGGCATGGTACGACTCGAGCTGTAAAGAGGCCGCCAGGGTTAGAGAAATGTGTTTTCGGTCCTACAGGACCAACCCGACAGAGGAAAACCGAAAAAAGTTCAAACGAGCCAGAAATGACTGCAACGCCTTTCTTAAGCGTGTGAAATTCCTATACGACCAAAAACTGAGGCAAAAAATACTGCAATGTCCCAAAGGCAGTAAAAAATGTTGGTCGTTCGTCAAAAACATTAGAAATTCCGCCTCATCCTCCATCCCAACGCTCATTTACAATGACATTCCAGCTGTCAGCTCTTTGAATAAGGCCAATCTACTTGCTGCACACTTTTCGGCCAGCTCAACACTCCCAGATTGTGCTTTGTTTCCGCCTACACTTGAGTGCGTCGAATCTTCAATGGGACGAATCTACTTTCGCACTCGTGTAGTAGCAAGAGTACTTAAAGATCTCAAAATACATAAATCCGCTAGTCCATATGGTATATCTCCCCTTCTTCTGAAGAGGTGTTCTTCCTCGCTGGCAAAACCACTGCGTAAGCTTTTTCATCAATCCTACACTTTAGAACTCTTCCCGAGCAGATGGAAAACAGCATTTGTCCAGCCCGTCCCTAAAAAAGGCGAATCATCTTCTCTCTCCTCCTACAGACTCATTGCACTTACGCCCCTTCTTTCCAAGGTCATGGAAACACTGACAAATCGTCAGCTCATGAAATATCTCGAAACACGAAAACTTCTCAATCACCAGCAGTACGGTTTTCGTACCAACAGGTTCACTGGTGATTTGATGGCATATCTCACCGAAAAGTGGAACCAAAGCGTACATCAATCTGGCCAAAGCGAGATAGTTGCACTTGATATTTCTAAGGCATTTGACAGAGTTTGGCATCAGGCTCTTTTGTCGAAAATGCGTGCATTTGGGATCGACGACTCTCTTCTTCAATGGATTAGAAATTACCTTTCGGAACGTTCAATTCAAGTTGTCTTGGACGATTTCAAGTCTGATATTCACAAAATAAATGCTGGTGTGCCTCAGGGCTCTGTTCTGTCACCGGCACTCTTTTTAATTTTCATTAACGATCTCTTGTCTGCTACTTTTAATCCAATATATTCCTTTGCTGATGACAGTACTCTCTGCTTTTCATATTCGTTCCCGGACTCACGGCCCTGCTCTTCGGCTGTAGAACGGGAATGCCGGAGTATGTTAAGCACATTAAATTCCGATAACAACAGCATAACCAATTGGGGAACTATCAACAGAGTGGAATTTAATGCATCCAAAACACAATGCTGTCTGCTGTCGTTAAAGCGAAATTTAAACATCAAGCCATTATCTATGAATGGCACTTGCATCGTCGAAACCGAAAAACTTTCCATTCTTGGTATGTGTGTCAATGACAACATACGTTGGAATGACCACATATTTGATGTCGCCAAAAGTGCTGCGAAATGTCTAGGTTTCCTCAAGCGATGTAAGAAATATTTTACCCCCTCTGATCTGGCCTCAATATATAAGGCATTCATCCGCCCAAAATTGGAGTACAACTCCCACATCTGTCAGGTGCTCCTAAAACATCTCTGCACCTGCTAGATAGGATTCAAAACCGTGCGATAAAACTTATTGACAATACTAATATCAGTCAATCAATGGACACCCTCGAACACCGACGAAATGTCTCGTGTTTCACTTTGTTTTATCGCTATTTCCACCACCAGTGCTCCACTGAAATCGCCAGTAGCATTCCGCCCATTCAAACTTTCAACCGTAACACCCGTCTCGCTATGAATGCTCATTAGTATACCCTCAAGCCCATTTTCGGACGTACTTTAAAATATCGTTATTCGTTCCTAAGCCTTACAACTCGCTTATGGAATGCCCTGCCGATCTCTGTATTTCCTGGTCGTTATAACTTGCAAACATTTAAAAACAATGTGCATCTTCCTCCCTAAATTTCCTTTGCCCACGCTGTGTACAATCACCTTAAGGGTACTCAAACCCCTTGAGCGCGCGCTCATTATAAAAAAAAAAAGTAAAAAAAGTAATGTTTAGAAAAACCGTGAGCTGATAACTGGTCGTAGAAAAGCGCCTTATTGAGATCACTAATGAATATAACATCCAGTAGGGTGCTAGATGTAACACCAAAATGGGTTGGAGTGACTGAGTTTACGTGAAATAGGTTTAGTGATGCCAGATCATCTATTAGGTCAGACTCTGTAAGGAGGTCATTGTTTAAGTCACCACACAAGATAAAATTCAGGGCGGTCAGTGAAATGTCTTCGAGTATCGATGTAAGCTGGCACATCAAACCAATTTTCATTAATGAGAGTCTCACGCAATTTAATAGAGCTTTACTCAAGAAAGCTAAATAAATGCAACGTGAACATAATTTTGCTTATGTATGGGTTAATAATGGGGTTATAAGTATGAAGAAACAAGAAGGTGGTAATGTTTTTAAAATTTATTCTTTTGATGATCTCAATACTTTAATCATTTAAACTTATTTTTTTTGCTTATTATGTTTGAGTTTAATAATCTAACTGATGACTTTAACTTTTTTACTCCATTTTGCCATTTTGATAATGAATTTTGTTCAAGCGTTTTTCATTGTGAGCAGCGAATTAATGATTTTTTTATAGTACATCAAAACATTCGCAGCCTGCGAAAAAACTTCGATCTCTTTGTATCTCACTTGGAGTCATTTTTAAACAAGCCCAATTTCATTTTCTTATCTGAAATATGGATTTTCGATAATGAGAAGGATTCTTATGAAATACGAGGGTATAAGAGCCACTTTAATTGTAATAACTCCTACGCTGCAGGTGGTATTGTTGTTTATATAAATAACAGGGTTATAAATTATGTAACTGAGTGTGTAAATTTGGATCTTAAGTGTTCAGACATGATAAGAATAAGTTGCACTATTAATACAGAACAGACGGTTATTCTTGGTTGCTACATGATATGAGTAAAGAGAAATTTATTGATGAGCTGCGCTATTTATTAAACGAGGAAAAAGTAAGGAATCTTATTTTAACTGGTGATATTAATCTGGATATCTTGTGCGAATCACCTGCTGCCTTAAGATATCAATCATTACTGTGTGCCAATGGCTTAGAGTCGTGCGTAAATATCCCTACAAGACAAGCCTCCAACACTTGTATTGACCATATTTTCTGTAAGCTTGATTGTAAATCTAAATTGTCTCTCGTTAGTAGCACTGCTGATCTGAGAATTTCTGACCATTCAATGGTTTGTTTGTTCTTTCAATCGAATAACGTTCAAAGTAATAAATATGAGCCTTATTATCAGTCTAAGAACGTGAACCTCGTTGAGCTTACTAATCACTTAATGCTCGAAAACTGGTCTAAGACATGGACAGCAAATGATCCCAATGAAGCTTTTAATTTGTTTTCTAATACCCTTAATACACATGTTGCAAGTTGTACGGTGACAGTGCGTAAGAAAAGTAATAAAGTAATCAAGCTCAAGCCTTGGATTTCTAACTATCTGGTAAACAAAATTAATCTAAAAAACAAGTTAAGAGTGAAATATAAAAAGCAACCTAATAATAATCATCTTCGTAGTGCATATGATAAAATTTGTAAGGAAATTGCTATTGAGGTGCCTTTATGCAAAGAAAATTTTTACATTAACAAATTTCAAAAGGTTAAAGGTAATTTAAAAAAGGAATGGGGAATAGTAAATGAGATTTTTAACAGAAACAGTACTAATGATATACCATCTTGTCTTAGGCATAAAAATCAGGATATTATAAATCTAAAGGCAGTAGCTAATAGCTTCAACTTATTTTTTACTAGCGTTGCAAATAAAACAATAACTGAGGCAGGTATAACACCTAGTAATAATAATAGTAGATGTTTGCTTGAGTGTTCTAACAGGGAAAGATCAGAGCCTCATAGCTTTTTTCATGAATCAATTTCATCAATTGAGGTCTATAAAACGATTATGTCTCTGAACAACTCGACCTCCATTACTCATAGATCTTATTCTAATGCATTTATTAAGAGCATCGCATTTTATATTGTAGATATTTTGGCTCATATCTTTAACAAAAGTATCTTATGTGGTATATTTCCTGAAATGCTTAAAATTGCTGAAGTTATATCTATATTCAAAAAAGGTGACAAAAAAGTACTCAACAATTATCGGCCTATTTCTCTTCTCCCAGTTTTTTCTAAAGTTTTCGAAAAATTAATTAAAAAAAAATGTTGTCCTGTCTTGATGGTATCTCATTTTTTAACGATAGACAATATGGATTCCGAGCTGGAAAATCTACTGAGGATGCACTTCTTAACTTCAGCAGTTCAATTTATGGAAGCATCAATAGCAAGAAGGTTACTGCAGCTCTTTTCGTGGATATAACGAAGGCTTTTGATACTGTTGATCATAAAATCTTGTTGAATATATTGAATAAAACTGGATTTAGGGGATTTGTTCTTAAATGGATTGAGTCCTATCTCACCAACAGGAAACAAATGGTTCGAATAGGAACTATGTTTAGTGAGTGCTGCGATATTACAGTTGGTGTTCCTCAGGGATCTGTTCTGGGACCTATATTCTTTCTAGTTTTCATTAACTCAATTTTTACTCTTAATATGAAAGGAAAACTTACAGGGTTTGCTGATGATATAGGTTGTTCATATTCCAGCAACTCTTGGTTAGATCTAATAGCTGACATCAACCATGATTTAGAAATGTTACGACATTGGTTCCGTGTGCACAAGCTAGTTATTAGTGACAAAACAAAAATTATGTATTTGAACACTTCTTTGCATTTAGAACTTCCAGTTTTTACATTTCATAGTGCGTACTGCAATAATATGTTGATAAACTCTGACAATTGCTGTGAATCGCTTTCCGAAAGATCTTGTACATATAACACTTCCATAGATTGCCTACCTAGCTGTTTTGTCATTGGTAACGTACAGGTCTTTAAGTATCTAGGACTCGAGTTCGATAGCAGGTTAAATTGGAATGCTCACACTACTTCCTTAAGGAAATACCTGCTGAAAACAACCAGAACCCTTTACCATTTGAGACAATCCAAATTGCAACCTTTGCTTGTTTTACAAAAATATGTGCTGAGAATTATCTGGAAAAAAAGGCGCCATGAACATAGTTTCCCACTCTTTACACATTCTGTTATATTGCCTCTAAAGCATCTTTATTTCTATAAAGTATTAAAAATCTTTTTCTTAAGAAGCGGATACTCATTAAATCATGATCCGAATACCTATGGTCTTCGCAGCTCTTCTATGAATCTTGCTTTCATTCCTTCACACAATACTCATCTCTTCTTAAGTTATTACTCTTCTGTAGCTCCTCGTATCTTTAATCTACCCATTGAAATAAGGCGCTCTAGTAATTTCTTTTCCTTTAATAAAGCGGTCAAGAAATGGCTGTTTAATTTTGACCTCAATGAGATTGATAATCTATCGAAGTTAATTATTTAGTAGCATCTACTAGTACTTACATCTAATTATTATGAATTTTTTCTTTTCTCTCCACCACACAATATATTTTTTCTTTGTTTTTTAATCTAAAATTTTCTATATTGTTATTGTCTGACTCAATTCATTCGGCACTAGTTTTATTAACTATAGAATGTATTTATTTATTCATTCACTGATGAAAAACACTTAATATTTGTACAGTACTTGAATTTATGTAATTGCCTTTATGTTAAACTTAAGTTTGTTAATTGAAATCCACTCATAAAATCTTCTTACAAATTTAAGTGCATATATAGCTGTTATGAAATTTGTAAAATGGGCTTAAATGAATGAATGAATAAAAATGAAATGAAAAAAAAAAAATGAAATGATTAATATATTTATTAGGCCTGTAAACTACACCAAGCAGAATTGAGTCGTGAGCAGTAGATAGCTCTATGAACAGGTAGTCCATAGGACACGCGCTGGGATTTGCATACAATTTGTATATTTCTAAAGATACCCTTACGAACATAGATTGCAAGTCCTCCTCCAGTCCGCCGAACTCTATCACCACGAAAAATGTCATACCTTTCCATCTGAACCAGATTTTTATTTATCTCACTAACTTCATCACCAATAAGGTCAGAAAGGAACCAAGTTTCGGATACACAAATTATGTCAATCTCAGAGCCAGCAAAAAGATAACGTAATTCATCCATCCTAGGTCCTAAGCTTTGTGCGTTTATGTGGCAAAGCTGAAGGCCTCTCTTTTGTTTGGAGAAAATTTTTGGAGATTGCTGAAGAGTGATAGCAGATTTTCGCTTTCCATGGTTGGAACTCCGTAGAAAAGGGCATCAGCAGCAATAGCTTTATTCTCCTGCATTTCGATGTCTTGTTTGAGAGCGATGATTTCGTTACGAAGTGTTTCGGTGACGGAGGAATTTGACTCAAGATGCGATACTCTAGTATCAATTCCAGCAATACTGTTTTTCATTGATTCCACTTCCAACTCAATTTTGTTGAGAATCCTCTGTTCAGACTCAGCGAGTTTTGAAGAAATCAAAGTGACATTAAGCTCACTTTGTTTTGACAGCTGGTCAGTTGAAAATGTCGTGTGATCGGGGGGAGCCTGATGAGAGGCAGAGACGGATGACAGAGAGGTAATAATCAATTAAAATGTTAGAGTAAATGGGTTTAATGGTATGTTGTACTGTCACTGGCACTAGACAATGTCACGAAATTAGGGTAATTATCGAAAATCAAAGGAGCGGTGGAGAAATACGTCTATTCAATAGCTTTCATAGAAAAACTACTTGCGTCCCAATGTTAAAATACCAAATCAGTGGAGGGAGAGAAGACTTTTTTAACAATTTAAAGGCAAAGGCGCCACGGAAAACTGTAACAAATATTGAAGCTTGTGGTAAACTTTTTTACAGAGCAATTTAATTAAGCCTCGAGGTAGTTAATGTTGTCTTGCAGAAGCCGGCCGATATAATACATTACGATTCAGAAATATCGTCATGCGGCAAAGGGACAATTAACCTGGTTTAATTTAGCCAATCCTACAAGGAGTGCAGCACCAATGTGGATATGGGGAAGAAACACATATTCATATGTGTTGAAGAAGAAGATGTTCTCATATGCGTTACATAGTATATTTCAACGGCAAAAAGGTAAATTAAATAAAAAGAAGCGTTTTTTCGTCGTTCGATGAATTTTTCCAGTACCTATGGATCGCAATGAAGAGTTCTCTCTCAGTATATCGTCACAAACTAATTGAAAACGTCCGTCGGTACTTTGCACGATATAAAGATACCTTTCAACAAAAATTATAAATTGTAAATTCATAATACTAGAACTGGGAAAATTCCTGCATCCATAACATGATATATTTTCTCAATTTTCCTTCTGTCACATATGTTGTACTCGTCGCATCTTTGTATTTGGGCAAAAGAAACAGACACAGATATACTCGTATGAGCCATATTCCATTGAATATTAGAATTAGTCAATTTTGAAGTGAAACCGATAGAAAATACCATTAGGGATGTCAAAACGAATTATCAGTGAGCAAATTTAATAAGAACAACATGTAATTCATATACAATGAGTCACATTCCTCAGCCTTAATAAATTGCCTTATCTGTTATTTAAGGGGGCATGAGTTTGAGTCCCATAAAACAAATGGCTATGAAATTTTTGATGATACTCAGACAGAGTGTGGTAGAGAGTCCCTGTTTGTTCAAAGATATAGCAGCTAGGAAATCTACACACTCTGATGGTATTAAGTTTGTTTTTGCTATGATCATATTAACATTAACATCATCGGTTCTACTGGGTCTCCACATGTAAAAAATTCATTCAAAATCATGTGGATATTTTTGGCGATAAAATCAAACAGTTAGTAACCATACATATGTACGTCTATGTTTCCGGCACCACGGTGCAATGACGTTTGCTTCCATATCAAATTTCATGAATTATCGAAAGCTATATTGACTTCCAATAGGGACTTATGAACTTTGACAGTTGAAAACGACCATATTGTTGAAGCTACATCTGTCAAATTGGCTGTCATTTATTCAGTCTGTTTTATCAAATCACCATGGACGGACATGTTACTCAACAACACGTGCAAATGATAAAATTCTTTTATCAAAATGGGTGTTCTGTTCGGGCAACGTTATGCGCGCTTCGCACATTTTACGTCGCCATAATCGTCCTACCGAGAGGACTATTCGCAGTGTGGTGGATAAATTTGGGTCCACTAGATCAGTAAACGATAAACCAACGTACATTCGTACGTCAACGAAACGCAAGATCTGCCGAAAACATCGCCGCTGTCCGTGAGGAGTTGCAGGAGAATCCGAGGCAATCGATTTCGCGTCGCTCACAGCAACTCGGCCTTTCGCAGGCCACAACTTGGCGAATTTTGCATCGTGACTTAGGCCTGCTCCCGTAAAAAATACAACTGACCCAGGAGCTGAAGGTAAACGACCAGACACCACGACGTGTGTTCGATTAATGACATCTGGAGCAGTTGCAAACTGACCCTAATTTTCATCGAAAAATCATCTTCAGCGATGAGGCCCATTTCTGGATGAATGGGTACGTCAACAAACAAAATTATCGAATTTGAGACGATGCCCAATGCATCCCGAAAAAGTCACTGTTTAGTGTAGATTTTGGGCTGGCGGCGTCATCGATCCATATTTCTTGAGCGCTATATTGTTGCAAAACCCGGGGAAAATAAAAAATTTAATTTACTACAATGGCAAATGCCGGGTTGCCCGCAAAAAAACAAACTTTAAAAATGATAGACAACAACGAACCGTAACCACACGGGTGGTGGTTGATGAGCGAATGAAGAGGAGTGCGCAAAAGCGAATGTGAGTCCAAAAAGGGAATTGCAACAAGCAGCTGCTGGTTAGCTGCACACACCGGCATCTCACCGGGTTCGGGAAGATCGCTCAACGCAAAAGTCGCAAACAACACATAAGGTAAGCGCCACCCAATTTTTAAGGCAAAATTGGGAAAACAGATAAAAAAAACACACGACTTATATTTTCCCTGATGGGGAATTTATACTTATATTTGATCTTTTTTTTTTGTTTCTTTTGGGGGAGATTACAGGGTATGCCGAATTTTTATTAAACCAATTTTTTTGTTTAAAAAAGTTTAAATTAATTTTAAGTGAATGGGTCGGCTAATGGAAGGCCCACAGTTCCGCGTTGTCGTATCGGTAAAACTAGCGAGTCACGCAATTAAATAAATCTAACCGCCTTACGAACGGTTTCCACGGAAAACGGTAAGAAGGCTTACGGACGCGGGTTTACTGCACAAATATGTGTTATTTAAAAAGGGTACTTAGCTGTCTAATGGGTTTCCTGCCTATGCTGGGTCGCTCTCTAGCTTGGTCTCTGCTGGTGGAGGAGGGTAAGCCGTCTCCGCCACAATCACCGACTTTTGTCCGGTCGTGTCCGTTGTGTGTTGTAATTTCCTTTCCTTTGTCCTTTGGTGTGTTTCTCGTCCTCGGTTGTTTAAATTTTGTTGTCCCTGTTCTTGTTCTCGTTCTTGTTATTTTTATCGTTTTCCTTTTCGTTTTTTTCTTCTTCCCTTTGTCGTTGGTTTTTTTTTTCTTTTTTTTTTGAGGCTCTGGCCAACAAGACGATAAGCTATCGAATGAGCTTACCGCGCTTTTTGGCTATCGCCACCATTCGTCCACACACACACACACACACATGGGGTTCCGTCAATTCAGCTGTTAGAGCAAAGGGAATCACAACCAGAGCTCCAACAGCTTCTCACGAATCCCCAGCCAATCACACACGTCGATGTTCTATGTTTGTGGGTCGTGTTTGTTCGTTCTGTTTGTTTTGTCGTCCGAAGCCAGCCCTCTGACACGAAACCGAAGCTATCGTTGAGAGCTTCCATTGTCACCGCCAGATAGGAAGGAAAACCTAACTTATTAGGGGTCCAGTGGGGAGTCAGTAAACCTTCTTGCCGACATATGGAGCAATACAACGACCGCGGAGAATTGTGGGTTTTCCTTTACAATTTTTAACTTTTGGTGGGGGTAGGGGGTTATACAAATTTGTAGTGTAGTGGGGCAAACAATGTCGGATAGGGTGGGCTCGCGGCCATTGTTGATGGTGTTGACCTCTCGGGGCATCAGGGGGCGGACCGTCCGTCCGCTAGAGTCTCCAGGCCGTCCGCCTGGCTCTATCAGGGGTACCTATGTGGTCATCTCTGGAGCGGTAGGCCGGTCGAGGGAACTGAATTCAGAGGATCCAGTGAATCCCACCTATGCCGTGGCATCCAGAGCATGACGGAAGAAAGAAAAGAAGGGACAGCACAAGAAGGGGGAGGAGAAATGAAGAGGTCAACAGACAACAGATGGAAAAGGGAGTAGAGGATTTTTGGGGCGTGATTTGCACGCAACAATATGTCGATGATTACCAACTTCTTTTGGCCTGAATCGGATGATATGGACACCAACGACATATGGTTTCAACAGGACTTTTTCTTGTGGGGTTTTCTGAAGTCGCAGGTCTATGCAAATAAGTCACAAAATACAGCGGCCCTCAAGTCAACATAACCCATGCCATCGGTCAAATTCAACCTGATTTATGCCCCAGAGTCATGGAAAATTGGGCATTTCGAATGCGCGCCACCCAGAGAAGCCGCGGCGGACATAATGGCATCGATATCTCACACGCACTTTGTTTTATTTAAATTTAAAGATATGAAGCGCTTAATGAAAGGCCCTTTACATACAGCAAAAAATTAAATTCTTCAAAACAGAAATCTCGTATCCCATTGGTTCACAGTGCAAATTAGTCATTGAAACAATTGTAAAGCGAAATGTTTCTTTACAGACTCTTTTTGTTTGGTCGAGGTTGAAACTATCCGCTAAATTGCGTTCATCTACTTGTCCATTATATGTAATTCCAGAAAGATGCTTTTCTCTTTATTTTACTGTTTATTCTGCATGTAACAAAGAAACGCGATAGAGAGCTTCAGCGAAGAACGGCTTGGTATTGTATGGTAGGTAATAGGCGGATAGGTCATGGGTCTTCTGCACTGCGACCACATTGACCAATTGTGGCGCTTTCTTCCATTAGTAGTTTAATATTTTCAAGAAATGAATCAGCCCTTTCTGTGAGATTGCCTTTAGATCCTCTCCATGGAGAATGTGTTTGCTTAGAAATGTTGCGCGTGTATGTGCCAACGCCAGTTATTGTCACATCGACTCCTCAGTTTCATAGCTAAATCTGCATGTGCTAGTAGGGATGATTCCCGATCTGAGAAGATATTAATTACAAGGGAGGTAACCTGTCAGTGTTTGGCAAAGTACTTTTGTTTATTTTCTATTAAAGAGAAGGGCTAATCCGCATCTTTTGTTATAATTTAGGAATTTCTTTAAGTGGTTAAAACTTGGACAGGGTCCAATAAATTGACTTTCTGCACATTTTTTTGACCTGGCGGGCGCCTTTTAATTGTATCTGACCCTCAGGTGCTGGTACTCATACTACTGTATGAAACTTCATTCAGCGTTACCAGATTTTTGAGTTCTTTATCATACTTGAGGATGGTTTCTGATGTGTACGAGTATCTGTTTAGTGCTTTGAGTACCGATTGACTATTCGAAAGCATAGTTGTATTGCCTCTTTTATGTTGTTGACTAGAATGCATACAGTTTCCAAAAGGCAGTTAGTTAAGCCCAAAAGAGGGTGGCATTGTGTTTTAGTGCAAAAGAGAGGTGGGTTCGAGGTCCTGACACTCCAACTCCTACGCCTTGAGACGTCTTCGAACCATCAGTATACCACTTTTGTGAATCATTGTTCAGCTACATATGTATATTGGATTTGTGTTCCATTCTTCCCCTATGGGGAAGAAGACACATACTCGTAATTGTGCATTTCAACATAGAATAAGAAACGCGACCGTAAGCCTTCTTCCCGCTTGTGATAGCCTTAACAGTACGACAATGCGGAATTGTGGGCCTCCCGTTGTGCAACGCGTTATAATAAAATTAACGTAAAATTTAAAGCAACGTTTTTCCTTAATTCTTTCGACATACCTACCCTGTAATTCCCACCTACAAAAAAAAAACAAATCCATCATCATAAATTCCCCATCAAGGAAAAGATAAATTTTACGTTTTCTTCTTTCATCTTTTTACCAATTTTTGATGCAGAAGGTGGCGCCTACCGTACGTGTGTATTATCGGATTTTCCGTTTGGAAAGATCTTGCCGAACCCTACCCTTGCTGAGCAGCCGGAGTGCGCAGCTACCCCACAGCTGCTTGTTGCAATCCTTTTTCGCCCTTTCGACAATTTTCGGAATTTATTCATTCACACATCAACCACCATTCGCAACACTTGTGTGGTTGCGGTTCGTTTTCCCTTTTTGTGAAGTTTGTTGTTTTGCCGGCAGTCCGGCATTCTCCAGCAGTTTTAACTCTTCAATTTTTCCTCCCCCGGGATTTGCAACAGGCAAAAATCAAATAAGCTATAGCTATAGTAAGTGCGGGAGCAGTGGAGGTTTTATATCGGTACTTAAAAGATCGAATCCTTGAAATATAATGAAGACGAGCGAGACGAGCACTAACGACTGTGAAGTATTCCTTGAAATTTCAAAAATATGCCGAGAGTTCTTTAACCCATTATCTATGAATTAGGGACGACAATCGGAAAACTTGGCTTGTAACTTTATTCAATAAAATGATGAGAGGCAAACAAGTGTCAATCCCTTGGAGAGAAGCTTCCTATTCCACTGAAGAAGGCAAAGGTAACATGAAAAATTGCAGCAACTTCCAATCGGTGATTCTTATTTAACTTTATGGTGGTCAAAACGGCTTGGTGGCGAGGAGGTCGACATTTGACACTGTCCAAAATTTACGGATAATAATGGAGAAACATTGCAAAATTTGGGAAGGTCAACATGGTTCTTTTTTTTTTTTAATTAGCGGGAGAAAAGAATGAGAAGTATTGATGTACGAGTACGTTGGTTTTAAATGTCTGATGTTTATAAAGACTAGGAAATAGAGCTTGGCAGGGCATTCCATAGGCGATTTGTACGGCTTAGGAAAGAATCACGATATTTTAGAGTTCGTCCGAAAGTGTTCTTGGCGGTATACTGATGAGCATACATAGCGAGATGGGTGTTGCGGTTAAAAGTTTAAATGGGAGGAATGATACTGGTGGTGGAAAAGCAATAGAACAAGGTGAGACAGGGCCATTACGTCGGTGTTCAAGTGTGTCAATTGAATGTGCAATATTAGCGTCAACTATGAGTTTTATCGCACTTTTTGGATCCTATCTAGCAAGATCAAGGAGGTCTTAGGGACACCCAACCAGATGTAGGTATTGGTTAGAGTGTCGGAGACAGAACGGAGCCCTGAGGCACACCAGCATTTATTTTGTGAATATCAGCCTTGAACCCATCCAGGACAACGTTCCGAAAATAATTTATAATCCATTGAAGAAGAGAGTCGTCAATCCCATATGTATTTGACAAAGTCACTTTTTGGTGAGGCATGCCATCAAATCACCAGTGGACCTGTTGCTGCGAAAATTCGAGATATTTCATGAGTTGACGGTTTCTCAGTGTTTCCATGGCCCTGGAAAGAAGGGACGTCGGTGCAATGGGTCTGTAGGAGAAAACAGATATAGACTCGCTTTTTTTTAGGGACGTGCTGGACAATTGTAGTGTTCCATCTGTTCGGAAAGAGTAGGATTAATGAAAAAGCTTACTCAGTGGTTTTGCCAGCGTGGAAGAACACGTATTCAGAAGAAGGGGCTATATAACAATGTGCCTCATTAAAGTGATGTATTTATTTAGTTTTTTAAATACTTAATTAAGTATGTATCTTTATATATTTCTTTCTAGGCACAAATATCATTTCATCATCAAGACCAAGGCTAGATTAATTATTCGTTTAACTTCTTAATGCGAAGAAAATTCACTAAGTGTATTTTCCGGATATTCATCCATCAAGATTACGGACATACAAATTTATTTAGTTATGTACATTGCATAATCAGATGTCAAGTACCTACTTAGTACAATCTAAATACTTGAATGCAAGAAATAAATGTAGCAACAGATGGCTAATTTAGTTTTGTTAGCTGTGGTCTCAATGCCAACCCTTCCAAAAGGGAACTCATTTCTTTTACCATAAAATTCAAAATATCGCAATTCAAACTCCCAAAACTCAATGTAGTGGAATTGCCCCTTTCGGACAGCGCGAAGTATCTGGACAAAAAATTGAATTGGAATCTTAATGTAACGGAAATAATAAAAAAGGCATATAATGCTCTTTTTATCTGCAAGAGAACAGTAGGAGAAATTTCGGGCTCAAATGCTGCTATGCTGTACTGGCTGTATATGGTGGTGGTAAGACCCATGCTTACATACGGCTCACTAGTATGATGGAAAGCAACAAACAAAAAAACGGTTTATGTAAAATTAGTGATAGTTCAAAGAACGGTTTCCATAACCATTACAGGTGCGCTCCGTAGCACCGCTGCTGCAGCATTGGACACCTTTTTGCACCTAACACCGCTTGATTTACAGATCTTGCGGGCAATAGTGCCATACGGCTCAGTAATTTGGATTACTTCAAGAGCAGTAGTTTCGGACACGGGACGGGCCTAGCGGAGCTACTGCCAGGCAGTCCAATTCTGGCAGGTGAAATTCCTTCCTTGGTAGACTTTGACATTCCGTACGATATAATTTATCCGGAGAGGGAGGACTGGGAAAAAATGCAATAATCAGGTCAAATGAAACTGCAATTTTCACAGACGGCTCAAAAACAGAGGAAGAAACAGATTCTGGTATCTTCTCAGAAGACCCAGCACTAAGAGTGTCTATAAGACTACCGGTCGCAAGCAGTGTCTTCCAATCAGAGGTTCTGGCTGTCCTCAGGGCGGCTGAGATAATGCAGATGAGATCGGTATCCGAAAGAGATATCGAAAGTGATCTGGTGCTCCGACTTCAGGAGGCTTTGAACAACGAGGGACATGATCCTGATGCATACTCCTTTGATGTTGACGAGGATGAACAGACAAGTAGCGGCAGTGATATGGCTGCGATGATGCAACTCCTCTTGTTAAAAATGGACGAACAGAAGAACAGTCTCGACCAACAAAAGAAAAATCTGGAAGAACAAAAGAATAGGCTCGAACAAAAGCTGGATGAACAAAAGAAAAATCTGGAAGAACAAAAGAATAGTCTAGAACAAAAACTGGAAGAACAAAATAACGTTCTACACCAAAAGTTCGAAGAAATCGATAACAAATTTGAAAGAATAGAGAAGAATGTTGGCGAAAAATTCGAACAAATGGACAGCAAAGTTGAGCAACTGGCAAAAGAGCTCGACACAGTGCGAAAACAGAAACTGCGAGAATGTTCTTTAAGCGGTCCAAGGAGAAAAGATTTGAAGACTCCCTCATTCGATGGCCAGACCTCATGGTCTACTTATAAGAAGCAGTTTGAAATGGCTGTCTGTGCAAACGACTGGGACAATGAGGAAAAGTGCTTTGCCCTAACAATGGCCTTGCACGGTCTTGCAGCAGAATTGTTGCAAACAGTAGACATCGAAAAGCATAAAGATTATTTGACTTTAGTACAGGCTATCGAGAAACGGTTTGGGCATAGCCACATGCAGGAGGTCTACAAGGTCCAATTGCAAAGCCGAACGCAGCAACGAGGAGAAACACTGCAGCAGCTCCAAGCAGACGTGAGTAGACTGGCACATCTGTCATACCCCACCGCAGGACAGGAAATTATCGACGAAATGGCAAAAGATGCATTTATCAGGGGAATTGCAGACTCGAAGCTACAGTCAGCAGTAAGGATGGCCGGGAAAAGAACCCTTGCTGAAGCACTTGCCTTCACTCTGGCGATGGAAGCAGCCAATCAGGCTACCAGGGGAACACATTTCGTCAGGGAAGTAACATCTATCGAATGCTCCTGCACAAGAATTAGTGCCGAGGAACGAGATACTCGACGGGATAGACGGATAATGCGCTGCTGGAATTGCAAAAAAATAGGACACCTTCAAAGGCAGTGTAAAGAACCGGTGCGACGAAAAGACTGCCCTCACTGTGGTGCCAAGCCAATAGAGGAAGAAACCAGCAGAAACAGCTATCAAGAAGCCGGTCAACTTACCCGAAGCCATCAGTCGGGAAATGCTTAAGCACAATCTTCGCGGGGCAGAAGTTGGTAGCAGGAGTCGACGGCCCCAGGACCATCATCCAAGTCTCGCTGGCAAAACGATGCAGCGAAAGACTTCTAGTAGAAGTAGTCAGTGGAAAAGAAAAATGGATGGCAACAATAGACACCGGTGCCACGGCCTCAATCATCAGGAGGAATCTTGTGCATAAGTCTTGGCTGCATAACACTAGCAGTTGCAGCTTGCGAACAGCTACAGGAGCAACGATTAAGGTATATGGTGAAGTTCGCATAAAAATCCAATTGGCCGGAATAACATTCACTCACGCGTTTCTGGTAGCTGACATATGTGACGAGTGCATCATTGGTACAGACTTCATGAGAGAACATGGACTTGTAGTCGACTTGGGGGCACAAACCCTGAAATACGGAAACATGGAGATACCAATGATATACGGAAACGCCAATACCTCAGTCTCAAATGTCGTCATCTGCAGCAATCAGAGTCTAGAGCCTTCGTCAGAAACAATTTTGTGGGCAAAAGTGGAAGGTGGTCCTGGTAGCCACCGATTCTATTTGATGGAGCCAGAAAAGATAAGAGACTTCATGGTGGGAAAGACCTTAGTGGAGCCAAAGAACAACATGGTCCCTGTAAGGATTCTAAATCCAAAGACATTCAGTGTAAAGGTGAAAAAGGGGGAGATAGTGGGAAAATGCGTACCTGTTGAGGCTATATCGACCACAACGGAAAAAAAGGGTGCAAAACCGGTCACAACAGTTCAGAGCATAAAAATCAAGAACAAAATTCTCAGCCTCTGTAATCTGGACGAAGATCAGCGAATCCTGGCAGAAAAACTAATCGGTGAGTACGCTGATATATTTGCTACACAAGACGGAGAATATGGACGTACGCATATTGTTCAACACCACATTGATACCGGAGACGCTCGACCAATCCGTCAACCTGCAAGGCGTCTTCCATTGGCAAAGCAAACAGAAGTTGCCGAAATGATGTCGAAGATGAAAGCTGAGGGAGTGATTGAAGAATCGCAAAGTCCGTGGGCATCTCCAGTGGTCCTCGTGAAGAAGAAAGATGGCAGCACGAGATTTTGTGTAGACTAACGTCTCAATGATGTCACTAAAAAGGACAGCTACCCACTTCCGAGAATCGATGACACTTTGGATATGCTTTCTGGAGCGAAATGGTTTTCAACACTTGACTTGAAGAGCGGTTACTGGCAGGTAGAGATAAATCGTACGGTCCGTGAGAAAACTGCCTTCACTACAGGAAGCGGTCTTTGGCAGTTTGCAGTGATGCCGTTTGGACTGTGCAACGCTCCGGCCACCTTCGAGCGACTAATGGAACGAACATTGCAAGGACTCACCTGGAAAACCTGCCTAGTATATTTGGACGACGTTATCGTCATAGGTAAGACGTACGAGGAGCACCGCGAAAATCTAAAAGAAGTGTTTGAGAGGCTACGAAGTGCTCATTTAAAGCTCAACCCAGAAAAGTGCGCCTTGTTCCGTCCGGAAGTAAAATATCTGGGTCACATTATATCAGCGGAAGGAGTAAGAACGGATCCTGACAAAATCGAAGCCGTGAAAAGTTGGCCTTCTCCAAAAGATAAACACCAACTGAGAAGCTTCTTGGGACTCGCCACGTATTACAGAAGGTTCGTAAAGGATTTTGCTGGCATTGCAAAGAGCCTGCATCAACTTACAGAAAAAGGCCGACAGTTCAGGTGGTCTGGAGAATGCGAAAAGGCATTTCAAGAACTGAAGCGACAGCTGTGCAATGCCCCCATCTTGAGTTACCCCACGCCCGGAGAAATGTTCATCGTGGACGCAGACGCTAGCAATGTTGGGGTCGGAGCTGTGATCTCTCAAGTTCATGACGGTCAAGAGAAAGTGGTCGCATATTACAGCAAAGTACTCTCCAGACCTGAACGGAACTACTGTGTAACCCGGCGCGAGCTTCTGGCTTTAATTCTGGCTACGAAGCATTTCCATAAGTACCTCTATGGACAAAAGTTCATTCTCCGGACAGACCACGCAGCTCTGAAATGGCTACTCCAATTTAAGAACCCTGAAGGCCAAGTTGCAAGATGGATCGAGCAGTTGCAGGGCTACGACTTTGAAGTGCAACACCGCAAGGGAACACTCCACTCAAATGCTGATGCTCTCTCTCGTCGACCGTGCGGAGTAAAATGCGAACACTGCAATCGTAAAGAAGCAAAAGAACAGGCAACTATCCAAATGATCAGGACTGAGCCAATAGAGGGTTGGAGTATAGACGAAATCCGTTCCTCCCAACAGGCAGACAATGACATCGAACCAATATTGGCCTGGAAAGAACACGAGGAAAGACCAAGCTGGCAGCAGATATCCGATCGGAGCCAAACTCTGAAGGCATACTGGGCACAGTGGGACTTGCTTTTTGTGCAAGATGGATTGCTGAAGAGAAAATGGGAAAGTGCAGATGGGAAAACATCTCGTATGCAGCTAATAGTGCCACGTTCCAGAGTCAGCCAAGTACTCCATGAAATACATGACGGAATCTCAGGAGGCCATTTGGGAATAAACAAGACGTTGGAAAAGGTAAGGGAACGCTTCTATTGGCTAAGCGCTAAACAAGATGTCGTGCAAAAAGTGCATAAGGTGTGCGGCTACCAAGGGTCCAAAAGCAAAGCCACGTGGACAAATGCAACAATACAATGTCGGAGCACCTTTCGAACGAATAGCCATCGACATCGCTGGGCCGTTTCCCGAAACCTTTAATGGAAACCGATATACTCTCGTAGTCATGGATTACTTCAGTAAGTGGCCGGAAGTGTTTGCCATCCCAAATCAAGAGGCTAAGACCGTAGCCGAACAGATAGTCAACAACTGGGTGAGCATATTTGGGGTCCCAATGGAGCTGCACTCTGATCAAGGGCGAAACTTTGAATCAAAAGTCTTCCAAGAAATATGTCAATATTTGGGAATAAGAAAGACAAGGACAACGCCACTACACCCTCAATCTGATGGAATGGTCGAGCGATTCAATCGGACCTTGAATGAGCATCTATCTAAGGTTGTCAGCAACTGCCAGCGGGATTGGGATCGACACATACCCCTCTTCTTAATGGCCTACCGAAACGCGGTCCATAGCTCAACAGGGCACACACCATCCGAGATCTTATTTGGTCAAACAATTCGGTTGCCAAGTGAAGCAAAATTCGGATCCCCACAGACAGAGCCCAAAGAGGTGAACGACTACGTGAATGACTTACGCAGCAGGATTCGTAAATTGCATGAAAACACCAGAGAAAAGATGAAGCTAGCAAGCAGCCGCATGAAAACTAGGTACGATATCAAGGCGAAATCTTCCGGTTTCAACGAAGGAGATCTGGTTTGGCTGTATAATCCTCAGCGTAAGAAAGGCAAGTCACCAAAATTGCAACAGGACTGGGAAGGTCCATACAAGGTGATAACCCGCATTAATGACGTTGTCTACCGGATCCAGCGTGGGGATCGAGGAAAATTGAAAGTGGTCCATTCGGATAGAATGTGTCATTTCAACGGGATGCTGAATGACGAAGTTGTTCGGGACGAACAACTGTAGGGAGGGAGCAATGTGATAACCACTTAAATGTGAGCAGCGACATCTAGCAGAAAATGTTGATACTGGAATAACAAAGTCTCGCCTGGAGAATGGAATCGAATTTTCCAGCAAATTGGAAATTGTATGGGACGCTGGATGGCGAGGATTGTTCTCGAAGTATGTCATTCGAGTATAAATACCAGCACCCCAAGGTATGCAAATGAGTTCCAAAGTTGAATTTGAAGTGTTAATTAGAAGAAGTGATTAAGTGGTTTAAGTAAAAGATAAGAAAAGTATAAGCGGTTGAGAAATTGGATTGTATTGAGAGAAAGAATTAAATAGTGAATTGTAACTGTACTGAATAAAGGGATTTGTATTGAAAAGAATAAGTTCTATCATTTGTACCCACACAAACATATTACAATATTATAGTAAGACTGTTAACAATACGCCTCTTTTGTTTGTACACCAAAATATTCCAAGTATTTAAGTGGTTTAATAGTTTTAACTGAGATATGGCTGTACGGCTATGAATATTTGGAGTATAATTCTCCGGGTTTTGAACCATATGCAATTGGAATAATTCTTATACTTTCAGTTGAGCAGCGCAGATATTACCAACATAAATTAAAGTGTGTTGCAACAATATTGTTATTTTTATTTTGGCATTCGTATTCATACCGTCGCAGGAAGCGGACGTAGTTCTTTGTGGTCTTTACTTTATCTTTAATTCTTAGTAGTCCTTACTTATCATTTAAACCGGTTCTCTTATTATCTAGTCAACAAGTGAGATACAGAAGTGGGATACCGAACCGAGAAGTGTATATCTTGATACTCGTTCTGTGTTAACCGTGTATACTGCGATGGTGATCAATCTGTGCATGATGAGTTTTGTTTTGGTCGAGGCGACGCGACGAGACGGAATCTGTGCAGCTGCATTATTGTACAGTGTTGATAGCAGACGGAACACAAGGAGTGGAAAAAAAAAGAAAATTTTTTTGCTTAGTTGATTGAAGTTAGATTGTTTCCGTGGATAGATGAATATTCCTGCATATAAAAGAGACATAAAGGTACGAGTATGTCTACGGAAAGGGAGAAAAAGGAGCTGTACGAACGTTTTAAAATGTCTCGAAGTGATCAAAAGGAGAAACTAGATATGAGCTCGTCTGATGATTTGGAAAAAACAGTGAAAGAAGTGACAGGAGTGACAGCGGAGTGGCAGATATTCCTAGTGGTGATTTACAAGCAGATCTTAACCGTAAGTTGGAATTACTTCACTGAGAACGCATGCTATTGGAAAGTGGGCGATTATTACTGCAAAAATCGGAAGAGGAGTTTCAACCAAAGATGTTACTGAAAGATGTCGTCAGCTCTATTCCCGAGTTCAACCCAGCGGATAAAACGGCACTGTCATCGGAACAATGGGTCAATCATGTAGAGCGCCTTCGAAATATCTTCAAGTAAACGAAACGAGTCATCGGTGAGAACAGACTCACGTACGAAGAGATGTATACTCTTCTTTCCAAAATAGAGTGTCTGCTAAACTCAAGGCCTATGTGGCAAACACCAGATTTTGAACCAACTGCACTAACTCCATCTCACTTTATGATTGGAGAGTCTTACTGTGCAGTTTCAACACCTGATTTTACAAAATCCATCCTTTTCAATTCACACTAACTAGTCTCTTTTACAGAGTTTAATGCAAGGTTTTTGGAAGCGTTGGCACTGCGAATATTTGACATCGTTGCAGAATCGTCCTAAGTGACAAAAACAGCATCAGAATCTGAAGAGAGATGATATAGTACTCATTCACGAACCCAATCTACCACCTTCAAAATGGGTTCTTGGACGAATCACCAACACTCACCTTGGGAAAGATGGCAGATGTCGAGTTGTTACAGTGAAAACCCAACACGGCAGTTATGTTCGACTGGTTGTGAAGATTGCCACTTTGCCTATTACTGAAAGACCGGAGTCTTTTCGTACCTAAGAATGCAGAGATAGCCAGACCTCTACATGATCTTACAAAGAATCTTTGCGATCTTTGCTTGGAGTAAGGACTGCCAGCGATCATTTAACGAGCTGAAGAGACATCTAACAACTGAGCCAATATTGTCAATTTTTGATCCAGGCTTTGATCAAAAATTGATGCGGTAGTAACACTCCGAGTACAAACTCAAACTGAACCAAGGGTTTCTAGAATGCTGCTAGTTTTGTTGGAGTACTACATTCAATGGATTCATCGTCCTGGGGTATCAATGAGTCATGTTGATTGCCTCAGCAGGAATGCTGTCATACGGCCGCCGGAAGATGTAAAGGCATGCGTCGATCGATTTGCGGTGTACGCCATCCAGATGACTCTTCAACGACAAAGTGAAAGGGTGCTAGCTATCTGTCAAATTCTCCAGAAGGCACCAAAAAGGCAGGACGACAAACAGATACACCACGATTATGTGATGAAGAATGATAGACTTTTCCGGAAAGTTGATGGCAAACTCAAGTGGTATGTACCTAACAATTTAAAATTTCGTGTCACTAGGTCTTCACATGACGATGTCGGGCATTTTCGTGTCAACAAGACTGTTGAAGTGCTGGAAAGGAATTTTTGGTTTGCGCGCATGAGAGATTTCGTTAAGAAATATATTTCATCATATATCGAGTGTGCTTACAACAAGAGAAAACATGGAAAGCAGGAAGGCGAGCTGCAATCCTATTCCGATAGTTCATTTGACGTTTGATACGGTTTGATCAAAGAGTGCAAGTGGCAATCAGTATCTGTGTGGATGCCTTTACAAAATATGTAATAATGAGAGCAGTGAAGACAACTGAGACCAGGTTTGTTCTTAAATTTCTTGATAAATTTGGAGGGTACTTCGGAATGCCGAGGAGCATTGTATCATCGAACCACCATTGACGCAATAAGGAGTATGAATAAAAGTTCCTAAGGGAAAGACTTGGATCGGCGACTGAAGTATATCCAGTGGACTCTAAATGACACCAGAAACACTAACACCACGATGAGAACACACCAGTTGTTAATGGACTATTCACCACGCATTAATATAAAGAATAAGTTGATCCAAGCATTGCAAACATGGCCAGAGACTGAAGACGACTTACCATTGCAGACAATGGGGGATATTGCGGAGGGTAATATTGCCAAGTCGCAGCAGAAGCAGAAGCTACTATTCGATAGAAGAAGAAGGCGCCCGCCGGTATGCAAAGCAGGTGATATGGTGCTTGTCGATAACGATCATCAGTCAACAGGTTCATCGCGAAAACTGCAGCCGAGGTGGAAGGGGCCTTATTTAGTGACGTTGGCCGTTGGAAAGGACAGAAATCTTTTGGAAGATATATACACAACGAAGGTTCCACTCGGTATATGCAGCCGATAGAATGCAACAGTGGCTATCAATGCCAGAGGACGAAGATGACAAAGTACATGTGCCGAGGTCGACACAAGTGCAGGAAGGCCGATTGGGATTCGTATTCATACCGTCGCAAGAAGCGGACGTAGTTCTTTGTAGTCCTTAATTTATCTTTAATTCTTAGTAGTCCTTACTTATCTTTGAAATAAACATTATTACATTTATATAGCTGACGTTATCGTGTTTCATTTAAGCTGGTTCTCTTATTATCTACTCAACAAGTGTTAATAAAGAGAACTTTACCATTGTTTGTGTCTATTAATTGCATGAGAATGGTTTAAGTAAAATCATCTCTATAGAATAAATGCGTGAGTTGCTTAAAGATGTTACAACTGAAAACTCAATTGTTATAGGAGATATCAACATTGATATGTTAAACAGATACTTACTATCTATGTCATCGTATGGTTTAGAATCACTTGTAAATGAACCAATTCGCATTCGTCACATTATGCTTAAAAAATATAAATTCCAGGTATTTCGTTAAATGCGATCCCTTTCCAGTGAAACGAAAAATCAAGATTTCCTGCTGAAGATTGCATTTTAAAATTATGCAGCGAAATTTATGAGGGTTTCAGCAACAGCAAAGGTATCCCTTCTTTATTTAGTGACGTGCAATCGACATGGTTAACCACAAGATTATTCTTAACCTGCTGTACAAAAAAGGTTTCAGAGGACAACCTTAGTAATGATTTGATTTTAGATATCGGCCTACCTCAAGGTTCAGTTTTGATTCCAACTCTTTTCCTTATATATATGTAGGAAACGAAGATAGGTAGATTTAAGTCATTAATCGTTTCATTACTTAATTATGTGAATCATTAGAGGCCGCTGACTGATCGCTAAGCAAAATACAAATACTTTGTCACCACCCTCTCTTACATATTCCATGACGATAATGTTACGATGAAGCTATCTTAGCAATACGATTCAGATGACCTAGAAAACAGAAACAAATAAATCCTGTGGGAAGCACAATCGTTCCAGACAGTAACGACTTGCAAGAATGGCAAATTGGAGGGAAGCCATATTATTAACAGCAGGTATTTACATAGTTGCATTCGTGGTATCATGGATCGCCAAAGCATGGGCATTGTTCGGAATGCTGAATCAACTGGGTGTTTGGTCGCTGTGGTGATCGAGGGTGTGGCGAGTCTTTGGGCGAGTTTGCAAGAGCAAGTTTCTTCTGCTCCTTTCCAATGACGAGAGTCGGCGGTCGGAATGATCAGATCAGTTTTGTCGTTTCTTTTGCTTGAAATTCTAATTAAATTCACTTCAATTAAGTTCTAAAATTAAAGCCTTCTACATATATAAATTCAATTTCCAAACAAAGCTTCACGAGTAATTTTACAGCGTTTGCGAACGACTTGGCCCTTACATACCACCTTGATCAAAAAATTCCCGAATGTTAGAATTTATTCAGAAAATTAAAAATACGAGTTTATTCATCTAAACCTATATTGTCCCCTTCAAAGTAATCCCCCTCGACTGCAACACACTTATGCCAGCGCTTGATCCAATCCTCGAAACATTTTTTATATTCGGTTTTCGGTATGTCCATCAGTGCTTTCTGAGATTTTTCCATTACTTCCTCTCGGCTGCTGGAAAGCGTTCCCCGTAGTCGTTTTTTAACTCCATTGAACACAAAGAAGAGCCCAATCAGGCTGTTGTTGTTGCACTGTGCGACGCACACTAGGCTTCTTCTGAGAGCTGCCCAATAGGCATTTCAAAAAATGAAATGGTCTCTGCTCCGTGAATTAAGAGCTTGTGAACACTGCTTGGCATATAATACCAACTTTAAAGTTCCAGGTATAGCTCTTTCGTTTCGTTGAGCAATTCGCAAAATTTCGGCAGATTTATATTTTCTCCAGCTACGACCCTTAAAATAACAGAAAACTTTTGTATTAGGCGTTCATCAACCCCAATTATTTCTGCAGTTATCTTTGGATTAGCAAAAAATCGTCTTGCAGTGTTTCCATCATTAGTTGATCCGAGTCCTGGCTTTGGTTTGTCCACAATAAAGCCCATCCTAGTTTTAAAAGAGTTTTGAACTTCTTTTTTTCTATTTGTAAACGTTATTTTGTTCTCCGATTGACGCACTTGCCAAGTTTTAAAAGGAAGCCTATAGGAAATGTGTAACAAACAAAGCATCAAAGCATCTTATCCAAGAATGTAGGGTGGTTAAACCAAAACGGTAGTTTTCTTCAATCGGGAGCTTTTCATTGACTGCTACCCCATTCATCTCTTTAGGAGTCGCACCGCAAATGTACCACTTTGAAGCAGCATTTGTTCTTGATAAAATGTTAAAAACCCTCGCATCAATCACCGTAAATAACACTTTGAAAGAAATTTTTATACTAAAACCATTTTTTCGTATACAATGGTTAAAGGGTTGACCAATAACTTCATTCATTTTGGTCTCTTCATCTCGCACAAGCCTTGCATTTTCTTTCATATATAATTAATTGGCCTGCAGTACATAGTTGAAGAGCTCCGTACTGGTATTATCCTCGACCAACTTAAGGGGACAAAACGCAATCAAAAATAAAAATTCGTCTGTGCTTTCTGAATCAGCAAACAGTTGTTTGTATTGACTATGCCCGTAACTTCCGTCAAAGCCCCACTTACATACTAACGTTGCAGTTGTGTTTTGCTCTATATGAACAATTTCAGCTATACTTTCTCCAGTCCTACTCAGCAATTCTTGGAGATGAAACGATGCCGTTGTTTCTCTTGCCTCTCTATTAATAGAAAGCATTCGTTTTTTTTAAGTTTTTTTTTATTTTATATGAGCTCGGAAAGCAATCCTTGTGCAAAGCATTAACAACTGTTCTTAGTATGCTATACCTTCTTTCTGATAGGTCTAATTCTAAATATAATGCTAAGGCTTCCTGGGTTGATAAAACTGAGCTGCTTCCGACAGTTGTTGCCCCTGCACCAGATAAGTGACCAGACAGTTCTGCTGCGTATTTTAACTCCTCTACTCTGCGCTTTGTGGTTTTGTTGGAAGCTTCTTCAAATGACTTTTGGGGTCTTCCACGACTAGTTCCCGGAAGATCAAAAGATAATGATACTCTGAGGAAGTATAAACTCGCTTTTTAACCACACATCGCCTGGCAATATTGCAGTCACATTCTCTAATTTTTTGGGTCAAATCACTTTCAATCCTCTTTGAGCAATTGTTTATTCTTAGTAAACTCAAAACACAATCCTTTAATTCCTCAATCTTTGAACCTTTTATAATCGAAACCCATTTTTAAAAAAAATTTTCCTTTTTTATAATTGGAATTGGTCCTACAAAAAGTCGAATTTTTTCAAGGTTACCAATTATTAGCAAGAAAACTTTTTACTTTTGTACAGCATAAGAATGGAGGAAGTTAATTAGATACAAGATTTTGCTACAGCTAGCTATGTTCTATTTCAAATTTACACTTTAGTGAATTTTTGGTCCTCAAAAAAAAAAACCTTTTCTGATTTATTAGTTTAAAATGAATTTCACTCCAAAATAATTAAAAAAGTACACATACCAGCCCGAGAGGTATCCATAATAGTTAAAAAAAATATTGATAAAAATTTTGGAATTTTTCACACAGCGAAAACTGATTGCAAACCAGAACTAAAGCAAAAATTGCCCTACCTTCTGACAGAAATGCCGCTAATCCACAAAAACAAAAGTGTAAATAATGCAAAAATAGGAATTTACTGCAATTAGATACGAGTATATGCCAATTGAGTTCCGCAGCATTACATCTCTTTATAGCACATTCGATTTTTTGATTTAGTCAACGCACTGTGCGACGGTGCGTTATCGTGGTGCAAAATCCACGAGTTTTCTGCCCACAATTCTGGGCTCTTTCGGCGAATTGCTTCACGTAAACGTCTCACAACACCCAAATAATACTCTTTGTTTACTGTCTGGCCTTCTGGAAAAAATTCATGATGCACTACAGCGTTGTAATTCAAGAAAACCGTGAGCATTACCTCCTATTTTGATTGAAAACGACGTGGTTTTTTGGTCTCGGCTCATTTGGTGACCGCCATTCACTTGCCTGATGTTTGGATTGCGTGTCGTACTCATAAATCCACGTCTCGTCTCCAGTAATGATCCTTTTGATGAATGCGGGATCGGATTCAGCCTCGCAATCTCTTTTGCGCCGTCAACACGGTCTCTTTTTTGCATGAAATTGAGGTCTTTTGGCACTAACTTTGCTGCTACACGACTGAAACGAAAATCATTAACGAAAATGTCTAGGACGGATCCATAGGCAATGTTTAAGCCCTCCGCTATCTCTCTGATGGTTAATTTGCGGTTATTGACCAACATTTCTTTTACTTCATCAATGTCTTCGTCGGTTTTCGATGTCGATAGTCTGCCACTGCGTTCATCATCTTCGATTGACTCACAACCACTTTTGAACCGTTCGTGCCACTGGTAAACGACCGTTTTCTTTAGAGAATCGTTGCCGAAACACTTTTCCAACATTTCCAACGTTCGCGCACCATTAAATCCGTTTTTTACGCAAAATTTAATACAAGTTCGTTGTTGCAAGTTTAAATCCATTTCTAAAATTGTAAAAAATCGCCGACACACACAGAGATAGATGTACCCTTGGCAACGTAACTTTCGCAAATGTCAAGATTTAGAGGGAGTGTCTACAACAGATTTACCAACTTAACAAAAAACAGAACTCATATCGGAGCAATGGGAGCGCCACACGGTGGTTATTCCGGGAATAATGAAAGTGGTACTCTACCTCTATTAAGCCCTAGGAGACTAACCGATAAGAGAGACAACACAACAGAGACTACAAGTGAGCCGACTTATTTGTGGGTTTGTACGTAAGCACATCCTAAACAGATCGTCCATCCGCCTGCATATGTAGTAAGTGTTACTGGAACGTCAATATTTTCCCGGCGAGTACAAAAATGTATGGTGGACCCATGGGTGCCCAGCAATGCCCTAGAATGTTAAAAAAAAAAAACAGAAAAATGTTTTGAGAGTAGAAAAGGTTATTGCAAACTCTACACAGTCCTGCAATTAACTATTTCGACTGCCCAAATTCTGAGCAATCTTGTATCCTTCCACTAGTTTTGAACTCATCACACGGTTGAGCTGCCTCCTTTAATGCCTTCCTTGCCTATCGGCTTTCACCATCATCGCTTTCCTAATTACTCGTAGTTCAAGAGCCAACCGAAGAAATTCATTATTGCTTCAGTAGGTACTCGTATTTCAATAAGATACCTTTGCAGCAAGATCGACATTTCCGGCTACCTATGAGCATACAGTCAAGGCAAACTACTTTTTGTTTTTTTTTTTGGGGGGGCATTAAGAACCATGCACGCATGTAAGTGGAGTAGATCGAGGCAGCTTTGAAAATCTTTGCAAGAAGAATCTTGTTTTAGGCCTAAAAAAATTCCTTAAATACTTTGTTTCCTTGTGTATCTATTTATTGGTAGAGGCAAGAACTAATGACACGCATGCGAGTATGTATGTTCACAGATTCGGGGCAATATATCCATTTAGATTTACCCTACTGTGTGAATACATTTCGATTTAATTCAAGTACAGTTTTCTTCCTCAACTCCATGTACATGTGTATGTATATGTAGGTTAAAGGCACCATGGTAAAACTTTGCTTTTAATTGCTCATTCTCTTATTCTGTTTCTTTCCAGATCAGTGACTAACTATTTCTACATTCATTATCGAAATAAAACACGAAATGCCAGCCATCCATGACCATCAATCGACGTGACTTCGAGGACTTTCCTACGTAAAATCGACAAATTGAAGCTCAATCAACCCAAAAGTATCTACCTGCCTGCCTATCCAACTGGCTACCCCCAAGAGTGAAGTCAGCTGCAAGCAAAACTACCCATCCAACCAGCACACTACATCGCCCACAAAATGTCCATTGTTCATCCGAAAAGTCAATGGCAATGGCTCTTGCTACTGCTGCTGTCATTTGTTCTTGTCCGTGCATTTGAAACCCCAACCGAGACACAATGCGAACATGACAGTATTCCCGATTTAATTAAATCAAGTCCTGTGATCCTAAAAGCGCTTGGCGCACGAATATTCACCGATTACGAGAGTTATCCATTCCAGGATGACATTGAAATAACCGAAGAGCTGATACTGAAAGCTCAACAGAGGGACGTTACGGACGTGCCAGTAAGAAGAACAGATGATGGCCTGATGCTGAGCAGAGGTGGCAGAGCTGAAATGAACAATGCTGCCAGTGATAGTAGAAGCCACAACCACTTCGACGAAGATGATGATGTGTCCTTATCAGAAAATACAGTGACAGCAGGGGGAGCATCACTAACGGATGGACGATTCAATGGCCAGCAGTGGATTGGCAGTGAGTCGACACTAATCACGTTGACGCCCGAGACGATATATAAGGGCGCGTCAGCGTTGAAAGTAAGGAAGCCACCCGATGGAATGAGCAACATTGGCGAGTCATCCTATCAATATGAAGAGTGAGTTTGAATGCAATTATTAGTTTAATAGTTTGACCCACAAGAAAGTATACACGTTGTTATGTTTAGGACTTACAGTACTAAAAGGACAAACCATACGCTTGACAATTGTAAATAATCGGTCGGATAGCAGACTCGTAATTGTACCCTTCTTCCACTCCTTATTGTTAGTCCTCTTGCGTAGCTGCACCCAAACATCTTGTCCGAACTCTAATTTTGGCAAATTGCGACACCTCTTATCATGAAAATACTTTGCCGTCTGCCTCCTCTTCTCAATATTCTGCTTAACGTTTGCTTGCACTACCGGAAACAACCTCTTACGGCTAACAGGAAGGCCACACCTTGTACGACGGGACATCAGACGCTGCACTGGACTGCAACCCATTTCATTCACGGTATTCCTCCATTCAAGTAAGGCCTTCCAAAAACATCGATTAGTGCTTTGCGCTTTCCTGAAAGGAGATTTCATTATTTTTACACACGCCTCAGCTTTACCATTTCCTTGCTGATGGTTTGGTGAACTCCTCGAGTGTTTAAATTCCCACTGTTTTGAAAACTCGTAAAACTCTTTGTTGATGAAGGGCTTTCCTCCATCGGTAGTAGCCACCTCCGGAATTCCATGTCGGCTGAAGTTTTTCTTGCATATTTTAATAATTTCTTCTGCCGTTGCTGGATCAAGCTCATCAACTTCAAAAAAATCCGAATAATAATCTGCTGTTATCAAGACTTGCCTCTTTTTGTTGCCATCTAATACCTCGCAAATATCTAGACCAATTCTCTGAAACGGATAGTTTGGGAGAGCAGTACTTTGCAAAGGTAATCTTGCCTGACTGGCTGAAGCTTGCATACAGATTTCACAGTTGTTGCATATTTCGCGGATATTGGTTATTATTCCAGGCCAAAAAACAGTACTCGTATCTCTGGCCCGCCTCTGACACGACACTATACCTTGATGACTGTAGTGTAATCGTTGCAAAATCTTTTTGCGCATTGACAGCGGGATTACAATTCGGTCACCCTGATCCCTGCAGTTCCAATAGGGCTTTACCGTGTCAGGAAGAACATTCTTCCGTTCGGGCCAACCCAAAATGACAAACTCCATAACCTGCTGCAGGGTTTTATCGGTCTCTGTTTCCCTCTTTATTTCCAATAAGCGCCAATCTTCTATTGCTATGTCATCGATTGCATTTATATCACTCAAATTACAAAGAACTTTTTCCATTGACTTGGATTCCTCTAGTAAATGTAATTGTTTCTTTCGCATTTCAAAGTTTTTTTTTTTTTCCTGCTAGGTATATCAAGATAAAGGTTGGAGAGTGTTATTTTGGTGAGATATTTTCCTGATGAAGTGCTGAAAGTACCAAGGTGTATTTAATAGTAATCCAATCAATCTGTGTATTCTCCCATTTTCTACTCCGTTCATTTGACTGAGTAGGGCACAAGCAATCTGCAACAGACTGTAATGCGAATATGTTTTGTTAAAACGTTTAATGCACGAATATCTGTAGTATGGTATTCCTACAGCAACTTCACTACAAGAGAAGCGACAACTTCCAGTCTGCCAAATTACCAAGATTAAAATGGGACTGTGAAACCTAAACGAGAAATAAGGAAGACCTAACGTAAGTTCTTGCGTAGTTCTTGCTAAAGAATCACCAGTACAAGTGAATCCGAAAGGTAACGACCATGTTTTACGAATTTCTGGTGTACTTTAGGGTGATGACTAGGTTGACTCCAGGAGAAATATTTGGGATTTCTGGAGACCCCTCATTTTTCTGGTTGAACTATAGAAAATCTTCTTTTTTTTTCTACCGGAATAGAGCACATATGCAAAAGAGTAGACCATCCTTCTATACATATCTACATTCGCTGTAATACTCATCGCCTGGACTGAGGTAAACTTGTTGTAGTTTTCATATTCACAGTAGCGAACGGATCTCTGGCCTACCACACTTGTTCTTAAAGATTTCCTAAGAATTCTCAGCCCTAAAATCAAGCGCAACTTCAGTCACTAAACTGAATTCTCAATCAGCAGGAATTACAGTACACTACACTATATCCTACGACCCATTGAAAAGTAACTCTCACTTAAGTAGTAAAAGACGGTAATGTACGACCCTATCTGAAAGTGTCATAGATTTTACAAATGCTATGTGGACACGTAAACAAACAAGATTTGCAGTTTTGGGGCACTGAAAATTCGCAAGTAATGCACGAAGAGCCATTACATCCACTCAAAGTCACTGCGCGGTGTGTTGTTTACCCTGGAGCAATCACTGGACCTAGTAAAGTAGGGTCATAAATTATGGCGCACCTTGTATATATGAAAAAGTCACCTTTTGGTTGGGCAAGCAGCGAGAGGAATTCTCCAACATTTCTCAATATTTCTTAGGTGCAGCTCTAGTCTTAGTGCCAGTCCAGCCACAACAGAGTTGGTTTTCTTAACAGGCGGACCAAGATACCATGTACATATAGTGAAAGATGGCTGTGGGCTCGAAATGGGGCCTTCAACCTAAAATCAAACTCTGGGTCTATAGCAGACCAATTCTCCTCTATGGCATTACCATCTAATGTTCTGCATTAGAATAGGAGACTATTCTCAACTTGCACATTTGCTACACATGGCCATATTCGGAATGCATCTTTCCTCCAACTCTGCCTTTAAGTTAAGTGAAACTCATCAATTGAAAGATTAGCTGCATACAGCTTGCCGCAGCTCTGCCAATGAATTGAAAATTACTGAGCGATTGAAGAACTAAATGTGGATTATGTTAGCTACTTAGGCTGTTTTGAAGCTTCCGCCAACCAACTGACCTTTAACTTAACTTACTTTACTGACTGACTTTAGCATAGATTTCAATTTCAAAAGTAATGAAAGAAGCAACACGAAGTCACACACACGAAGAAAGTCCATTGACATTTCCGCAGATGGTCCTAAATTAGCCGAAGGCGTTGGGACATAGTTTGAGGAACTCCGCAAATACAATCCACTTACTGTAACGAGTTTAAAGACGAAATCTCAGCTATTTATCAGGCCACTGCTAAATCGAATACCCTTGACACACATACTCGTACGAGTATATTCCAAAACCAGCGACCAGTTGCCTAACTTAAAATATCATGAAATCGTGGACTGCCGCGTATCTCTAAACGGGATAGCCAGGCATCACATTTTGTAGGATTTGGCGACATTCTGATGTCTCAGGATACTGTGAAGTCATTGCATTCTTAAGACAGAAATGAAGGCAGCTGCAGAATGTCAAGCCAGCAATGCCATATACAAATGACATATTTTCAAGCTGTCTTCAAGGCCAGTAATAAATGGAATACTTGCCGAGATAACTGTGAGATACGTATACAAGGTGTCCCAAAAATCAACGTCAAGCCGGAAACGGATGATAGGTCAAGTAGTGTCGGTTGTCACAAAATTCTAAAAAAGAATCTAAGTCATGTAGTTTTAAAATTATTGACACTCAAAAACAAATAGAGAAATCTGATAACCTGTGACGATCTTTCAAGTGCTGTGACCGCAAATCTTTACTTTTCGTCGATTTTTTTTTGTTACGTAACCCTGAGTAACTCTTCTGTAAATTACGGCCCAAAATTGGAACATAACTATATCGGTTTTAACTAAAATATAGCTTTTTTGTCCATCCGTGTATCTGAAATTCATTAATCACCCAACTTGAACTGACCGTACTGACAAAAAAATGTACTATGCCATTTTGGAAAGTAACTTTAAAAGATGGCGTATTTAGTCTGGATTCCAAAATGGTTTGATACTTGTTAGACTAACGCTCAATTGAGGACAAAAAAAAGTATTTTGTTAAAGAGATTCATAGCTAATTCTTTTTTAATAAGTTAAAATGAGTACCAAGTGTGAGCGAGATAGGCAGTGACGCCATTTCGACTAGTGTGAGTGAAACAGATAGAGATGCTACCCTTGTTAAGTAGTGACGCATAGGCACATCGTGCAATACTGCTGTACGCTTGTTCGCTTATAGCGCATTATTCTGTATTCGTGTTGATTTCGTGCTTACAATTTTGGCTTTCTTTATTGGACTTCATTGCATTGCGACTTTGATTTGCTATCTGACCGTTTCTGTCGAACCTGGATTTCTTCTGGACTAGTGTTGATCGTTGATACCGTGATTGCGTATTGCGAATGCCATCATTCCATCTCAATATACTGCTCAGGAATAATGCTAGTTCTGCAGCCAGACTTTATCATGAGAGATACCCAAATGCTCAGCGTCACCCGGATCATCGAGTGTTTGTAAATCTGCACCGGTCATCCTCAGAGGGTCGCTTTCCAAATCTAATGGTTAATGAGGGAAGGCCCATCATGCCCTATGAGGACGAAGTCTTAAAATTAGTTGCACAACACCTATTGCTTCAGTAGGTGCAATTGAAGAAAGCATAGGTGTACCCAAAAGTACAGCACACCGAATTCTAAGGGAAAACCAGCTCCATCCGTACAATTTACAGCGAGTTCAAAGTCTGCTACCTCGAGATTATCCAGAGAGTCCAATTTTATCAAACGATGGTACAGAGGTTCAGAGAAGATCCGAGATTGTTCGAAAAAATTCTATGGCCGGACGAATCAACTTTTAAAAGGGTTGGTTACATAAACGTCCACAATTTGCACGAGTGACACGTGGGGAATCCACATTTAATGCGGGAAGATAGATCACAGTACCGTTTTGAATTAAACATGTGGACGGGAATTTTGAATGGTAGAATCATTGGCCCATTCGAGCTCCCGCAGAATTTGAACGCGGAGGTTTATTTAGATTTTTTGGAGTACCACTTACCCAATTTATTGGAAGACGTGCCACTTAATATTTATGTATGCATGTGGTATCAACAAGATGGCTGCCCAGCACATTATGCTCGCACAGTACGAGAGTTCCTCGATCGGTATCCGGAATAGGTGGATAGGGCGGTCTGGTACAACTTCGTGGCCAGCCCGTTTACCTGATTTTAATCCACTCGATTTTTTTTACAGTAAAGGAAAAAATTTATTCTAAGCCGATAGAAAATTTAAACGAGCTGCGCCAAAAAATTGCAGAAGCCGTTGAAGACATCAACTCCAGAAGATTTGCCCGTCTTATTACCAGATCATTTGTAAGAAGACGCAGAGATTGCATTGCCGCTGGAGGCAAACAGTTTGAACATTTGTTGTAAGATACAAAAGATCGCTAGATGGCGTTTAGTCGCGCAACAAACAACAGTTTTATAAAGCGATCCTGAGAGTATACACCAAGAGAACGTAGTTTTTTTTTTTTTATAATTTACGCGGTTAAGGGGTTAGATACCCTTTTACTGTTGCCTGGGCGCAGGCGGAAAGTTAGAAGGAGGAGAAAGGAAAATTGTTTTGTAGTGGTTTGAAACTCAGGTGTATTTGGTTTCTATATTAGCTCTCCAGGGGTGGGAGTCCGAATAGGACGGAGAGTTCTTTCTTCACTCAGAGTGATTCGAAGTTATAATTCGCACTAGTTTTTGGTGGTTGAAACTCTATAACAGCCAAATCTACGTGTCAGTGTTATGCCTTCACACGCAGAATTTTTCTGTCTGAGTTCCCATTACACAAATGAAAAACTGACTTGCCATGGGCAGGATTCGAACCTTGGACCCTCAGAGTGAGAAGCGATTGCTAGTACCACTACACCACGCCCACCCCAGTGTTCTGTGTGCTCTGTGATGGGAAAAAAATGAAGTGAAATGACAAGGGTGGCATCTCTATCTGTTTCGAGTTTATCCGTCTTAATCACGGCGTCACTGCCTATCTCGCTCACACTTGGTACTCATTTTAACTTATTAAAAAGAATTAACTATGAATCGGGTTTCTTTAACAAAATATTTTTTTTGTCCTCAATTGAGCGTTAGTCTAGCAAGTGTCATACCATTTTGGAATACAGACTAAATACGCCATCTTTTAAAGTTACTGCCAAAATGGCATAGTACATTTTTTTGTCAGTACAGTCAGTTCAAGTTGGGTGATTAATGATTTTCAGATATATGGATGGGCAAAAAAGCAATATTTTAGTTAAAACTGATATACCATAGTTATGTTTCAATTTTGGACCGTAATTTACAGAAGAGTTACTTAGGGTTACGTGACAAAAAAAGAAGTCGAAGAAAAGTCAAGATTTGAGGTCACAGCACTAAAAAGTACTTGACTTAGATTTTTTCTTACAATTTTGTGATAACCGATACCACTTGACCTATCACCCGTTTCCGGCTTGACGTTGACTTTTGGGACACCCTGTATACTTTTATATGACAGATACCCGACCAAGCGTATAGGTTATGATCAATCTCATAAGAAGAGATATTTTTTATCTCAAAAATATAATCACAGGACACGGTCTTATTGATCGCCCCATTTTTGCACACATCGGAATGCAATCTTTATATCTAGGTGATGTCTGTTCTATAAGCATCAAATTCGGCCAGAAGTCTCTATGATTCCAGGAGTGGCAAGAGCGTTGCGAACAGCATACACATTCTCTACCAGATTCACAATGAACCTCAAATGAAAACGACATCACTTGAATTTGAGTTTCATAAACATCAATTACTTAACAGATTCTAGCAAACCCCTCAAGCAGTTGCATATTAGCTGATATATTAGCGAAATATATTACAAAAGATGTGCTTGTTTCCGTCACAGTGCAACTCAATTTCCTGTCAGCTTTTATCAGTGATTAAATTATAAGTTACCATTTATTCATTATTATTTCATTATTATACAGACTACGAATATATAATAGCAAAATACAAATAATTATGGGGAAATTCAAAAACAGTACTTTGAGATATGCTAATTAAAATTAAATAGAAAAAAAATAATTATTAATTTGAAAGCATTCTAAATGAAAAGTTTTTGAAGTGTGCTCTTTGAATTTAGTGATTTTGAAATTGGTTCACTTCAACCATAGTTTGTGCTATGCCCCATTTGGTAAAATATGTGGCGATTAATGACTCTATCCGGACCATAAATGGGCAATACAGAAAGAAAGTGTAGGGCTTTGCATATGGGAACAAAAAACGTCTCTAACAACCAAGATGTCATAAGTCTGCCTTCTAGCTCTACAAAATAGTTCAAATCCCATTGCATAGTTTTTGTAAGGCATCGTTGCACCCTTTCAATACGATCTGAATATGTCAGATGACTTGGATTCCAGAAAACATCGGCGTATTCGAGAACAGACCTTTCGAGATGATTTTAATGAAACCTACTAGTGGATTAGCCTTCGCAACTATGTACTTATTCGACATAAGGAACAAAGGTTAGAACAGACCTTTCGAGATGATTTTAATGAAACCTACTAGTGGATTAGCCTTCGCAACTATGTACTTATTCGACATAAGAAACAAAGGTTAGTTTTGTATCAATGTAAACACCGAGATCTTTAATTTTGTTAACCATTTTTAAGGGCATGTCTTCAATACAATATTTGAACTAATGCTGTACACGGGATCTTGCATTTTCTTACATTTTATTTTTAAACATTTATTATTAATGCACTAAAGTGCCTATTTACATTGGCGACGGGACGAAAGTCCTCCCCATGGACGTCGTGTTCACATTTTCATGGGGTTGAAAGACTTTTTGACAAGTGGAAGACTTGAATCGGAGCATTTTTAAATCTGAGCGGTTAACCTGAAACATACCTTTATTCTTATTCTTCACACTTCCTTTCTCATCAACGATCACAACTAAAATGAAAAAATATGCCAGAAATGGAACGATATGGAAAAAAACGACGTGCTTCACCCGAAAATCCACTTTAGAAATGGATTTTCGTTGGAAGTAACCCTTCTTCTTCCCACTTCAATAAAAAGCGTTCCCTCTCTTTCGGACAATCTTCCTGCCCGCGCCAATGTGAACAGGCACTAACAGATACTTGTAAATTTAAGGTTCGCTTGAATTTTCATGCAATCATCTACGAATTTGAGTCTAACAATTATTTAAACAGTGACAAAATGTGAAGTTTTGAACAATTCGCAGAATTTTTAGAACTTCAGAGATCCAAAAACGTTGTATTGTTGGGAGATTTTAATATTAATATCCTCTGTGATACTTCAGATGTCGATTGCTTTTTGTCTGCCCTGTATTCGTTTGGTTTATGTCCGTGCTAAATCGACCTACGCGTTATAATTCTTGTTTAGACCATATTTATGTAAGACTGCACAGGAACTGTCGAGTGGACTACAAAACAATGGTATATGACTTAAGAATTACTGACCATAGTTTGACTTGTATTCAGAATTCAGTTTCTCAAATCACCCGATTAAGTAAATCCGAAGTCAGAGAATCCACCAAAATAGATTTTGCCGCCTTAAGAACTCATCTAAACTTTGAATTTTGGGATGATGTTTACGCATCTGTTAATCCATCTTTCGCATTTGATGTGTTTCTTAATAAATTACAGCACTATATATCGATCTGTCTCCAGAGGAAATATAAAATAAACAACAAACTAAATTGTATGAAACACTCTTGAAAAAAATCCAAAAGAAAAAACAGCTCTGTTTACTCCTTAAAAAACACCCAAATAATACTAGACTAAAGAAATATTACGTCAAAATTTGTCGAGAGGTAAAAACAGAAATACCGATCTGTAGAAATAATTACTACCGCAACAAATTAGCTAAAAGTATTAGTAACCCTAAAAAAGAATGGCAGGTAGTTTCTGAGATCCTAAACAAAAATTTATCTAGTATAGACATTATTCAATATAACAACTCCACTATTTCTGAGCCTTTAGAAGTTGCTAACGTGTTTAAAAATTTCTTTTCCAAAGTGTGTTCTTGTCCTAGTATATCTAATGCTACGAGTAGTTCAACTTCTTATTGTGACCATAGTATAGTAGAAGCCAGTTTTCAGCCTGAGAGTTTTTTCTTCGAAGAGTTTACTCCACTTGAAATACAAAAAATAATAGCTTCAATCAAAAGATCTCTACTTCGATCAAACATCTCAAGCATGGTACTAAAAAATATATCTTTTCAAATCTCCGATATTCTACGTTTCATTTTTAATAGTTGTGTATATATAGGTATTTTTCCCGACTCCTTAAACACAGCGATAGTGATACCACTTCACAAGAAAAGTGATACCACCGTCTTGAACAATTATCGTCCTATCTCACTTTTATCTGTCTTTTCCAAGGTTTTTGAAAGAGGTATTAAGTCTAGAATGCTTTCTTTCTTATATAGGGCTCAATTTTTTAGCGAGCATCAATTCGGTTTCAGAAGCGGAAAAACTACTGAAACTGCATTATTAAAACTGATTGGGGAGATTTATAGTAGTCTGAATGGCTCCCAAATTTCTTCTTGCCTATTCATTGATATAACTAAGGCATTTGATATAGTGAATCATACCTTACTTTTAAATAAACTCTTAAATGCGGGTTTCAGAGGTTTTATTCACGACTGGTTTTCTTCTTATCTCTCGAATCGTAAGCAAATTGTAAGAATCAGAAATGCGTTGAGTTCTGAAAGATTTTTAAATATCGGAGTTCCGCAAGGTTTAGTCTTGAGTCCGACTTTATTTCTAATATATATTAATTCCTTACTTGTCCAACCATTTAAGGGCAGAATCACAGCTTTTGCTGACGATACTGCATTATGATGTTCAAGAAGCATAAGCTGGTAATTTGTAATAAGACTAAGTTTATGGAATTCATTATCAAGGGTGTAACTTGTGATGACTTGCCAATTTATTATCACTCACCAACTTGCCTACGTTTTCGTCTAAATGACCCAACTCCCCCTGGTATTATGCCTTTTGATGAAAATGTAAATTGTAGCGACGATTGCTTTGGAATTGAATGTGTCGACAGCTTTAAATATCTGGGCATCATATTAGACAATAAGCTTAATTGGAATGACCACAATCTTTATCTAAAGCATTATCTTTATAGGTTTTCAGTTTCAGTTTTCAATGCATTTTATTTTCTTAACACTAACTCTTACATTCTAACAAAAAATGCTTAAATGCTGGCTTACAATTACTTAACAATCTTTTACTAACTTACTGGCACCACACAGGCACTCTAAGCTACTCTAAATTCTTATATCTATGTCTTTCGACTTCATTTACATTTTATTTGGAAATATTTATTTTATATACTTAGGGCTAAGAAAAAATTGTTAACAAAAAACTTAGCCTATGGATGTAATTTTTTATGTTTTATAAAAGCTTAGTATCTAAATTACAATAAACCTTAGCCTACCTAACCTAAATGTACAATACACACATAAACACACATAGACATTATACACAATTATATACATATATTAGGATATACCTTTGTATACACTAATATATGTATATATTTCTTAGATGCTAACCTAAACCTATGCAAGCAGTCCATCGCTATTTACAGAGTAAATAGATTGGTCAGCTCTGCCTCATTAGTGAGGCTGGTCCATAATTGACGGAAACGACGACGAAACATCTTCTCCATCATTCAACCACCAGAAATGCTGGTGCTGCCGAACGACATGCCTCTTATCGCGATTCCCCACCGCCCTACTAAACCTGAGGCGATCCACACTGCCGTGTGCGACGTCTCTGTTGTAGTTGAGTCGCCTGTCCCCAGCTGTCCGAGCGACATGGAAGATTAACGGCACCGCTGATATATCCTGGATCAACCCTTTCTGATCTAGGTAGAGGAATGCTTCCGGTGGAACGAAGCCGTCAGAGCGCACACTCTCGTGGTAAAGGTAATTGGGGTAGTAAGCCCCATATATCAGGTTATTCGTCGAGGTCATTGCTCTTGCAATGTGCCTTCGAGTCAGCTTAATTACGAAGTTGTCCACTCGTATTAGGTTCAGCCTGTTGTAAAGGACCTCATTAGGATAAAATTTCTTGTACTCCGACTCTGGTGTTCTGTACAAGCGAACACAAGCCTTAAGGCAAGCCCTCTCAAACACCCGAATCTTTTCCATTAAGCTTGCTCGTACATTGAACCACACGGGACAACCAAATACTAGCATGGGCCTGATAAGGGCCATGTAGCAGATTACCTTTACCCTCGCATCGAGTTGGCTGCTATAAAACAGTCTCTATGTAAGGGCAAAAGCACCTTTAGCTTTGGCCAGAGCAGCATCTACATTTTTGCCAAAATACAGAAACTGATCTAGCCAGATTCCAAGGTATCTGACTACATTTCGACAGGCAAGAGGCTGTCCGTGCTGTCCAATAATCGAGGACTTTCGCCAATTTTGTTTGGTATCCCTAGAGGCTCCAGACAACGGCGTCCTAAAGAGAATGGTTTCCGACTTCTGAAAGTTGATTTTCAACTTCCAGTCATCGCAAAATCGCCTTATCTTATCGAAGTCTTATCGAGTATTAATGACCTCGATTTTTGGACCTGTTCTGTACGCTACCAAATCGTCTGCGTACGCAATAGTATGGGGAAGTGAACCTATCAAGTCGCTTGTAAAAATGTTGAATAGGATCGGCGAATTGACCGCGCCTTGCTGAAGACTATTTTTAATTTGAAATATTCCAACAGAAGTCACATCGCCATTTTTCACGATGAACTGTCTGTTGGTTAACATATTATAAAGAATGTACAAGAGAGGTTTACTGATACCCAGCCTAGTCAGCTTATAGAAAAGACCCTCTAACCATACGGTGTCGAAGGCCTTCTCCAAGTCAACAAGGCAGGCACCAGTGCATTGTTTTTTGCCTTTATTCCATTGGATATCGGACACCAGTTTAGACGCGGCATGTGAGATATCATGTCCCGCCTTAAAACCGAATTGATTATCCGGAACTATATGTTTGTCCTCAACCCACCTAGACAGAGCTCTATTGATTACTTTTTCAAAAACCTTACTGATATTCGGAAGGAGACTTATCGACCGGAGATTCGCCGGATTGGATATATCCTTCCCCTTTTTGGGGATAGGTTGAACTACCGCCGTTTTCCAATGCGCTGGATAATGTGCATTATTCATTGCATTATTAAACAGGGTGGTGTAAATGTCCACCGCTTCTAGAGGAAGATGTCGAAGCACGATGTTCGGAGTACCACCGGTCCCCACTGATTTCTTAGCTCTGATTGTTACGAAGATCTCATGGAGTTCTTCCTTCGAAATGAATGGGGGTAGGTCACCCTCTCTGGCAATGACATTATTGGCCATATTTTCGTCGTTGAACCGGGTGAAACCAGAGCAATCGGATCGCCAGTTCCCTATTTCATTTCGAATGCTGAAGTCGTACACCAAGACGCGATTATCCAGGTCATAATTAGGGCCAATAGTATCACTGGCCTTGTATACTTCCTGGAAACTCGCCCCTATGGCCTGACCTTCTGACCTTCTCCTGTGGATCCTCGATCACAAAGAAGTCGTCATCATCAGCGGCCTCATTTGGATCAATACCTGCTATTGTCAGTAACCGTTCGTTGTCTGTTGTCCGTTGACACTGAAGGTCGTTTTGATTTTTTCTCCGAAATAGTTTATTTATTTGCGGAAACATATTCGGGTTGCTGGTGTTTACGGCCCGAACCTTGTTATTCCAATACAAACTTACAGAACTTCTGTAATTCTCTTTTATTAGCGTTTGAATATTTTTAATCGACGACTTCAGTGTCCTAATCTCCGGGTCTTGTCTGTCAGTTAACTGTCTGTACAAGTTTTTGAGTCTTGACAGAAGTCTACTTTTCTGTCGGTGCAGTGCGTCAATAGTAGGATTGCGGAACAGGTCTTCGTTAGTCGTACGTCGATACCGCGGTATTGTAGTGTCCATAGTTTGTTTAATTTGTTTTAGGTAATGGTCGATCTCCTCGTTTGACAAATTCCTATTGGACGGTGGGTGAAGCGTGTTCGAGGAGAGCGCTCTTTTCAAAGTTGCGGAGAAGCGTGTCCATCGAGTTTTACTGTAGTTGTAAGAATATCTTTGGACAAACTCCTCCAATTCTGCAATTTCGTTGGGAACTGTAATTTCGGTGCTAAAACCGCAATGGTCACTGTCATACACGAATGTGCGCAGACAGTTTAGCGTTTGTAAATTCATACCTGTCAGTCGTATACGTTCGTCGTACAGTAGATCCAAATAAGACTCGCCTCTGGTAAAAGACGGGTTATCCGTCGCTTTAAGACCGAGTCTGTACATGACATCGTGCTGACCCCACCAATCGAGTAGTAGGTTCCCTCTAGTATTTGGCAAATTATTTCCCCAATCTCTGTGTCTAGCGTTGAAATCCCCGCCGATTATTATCTTTATAGGGTTGTCAGACAAATGTACCATCTCAATCTCTACTGCAATCTTAATGTTTTAGAAATGGTATGCAATGGTTTATTTAAATCAAAGTTGCAGTATGGTATCTCTTGCTGGGGTGGCGCTTATTTTAATAAAATAGAGCCTTTGTTATCTAAACAAAAACATGTTATTAGAATAATGGCTAAAGTCGATCGTAGGACATCTAGTTTCAAGTTGTTCAAATTTTTAGGAATTCTTCCGTTAAGACATCTGTACTGTTATAAAGTTTTAGGAATATTTTTCGAAAATTCCGCTTTTTACGATGACAGATTTCATGAAAGTCATAATTTTGCGCGTCAACACAAGAAACTTCGTAACTATTCCAACTATTTTCAAAACACACTTTTCACGTTTCTATTTTAGTACCGCTCATCGACTTTATAATTCTTTACCAGAAAACCTTAGATGTGCGAGGAAGAAAACTTTATTTTTAAATACGATTTACAAATGGCTCTTCACTTTTGACCATAATGACATAGATACATTTTTTAATCCAGTGATGTAAATTATTATTGTTCTATCTTTTTTTTCTTTTTATTCTTTAAACTAGAATTTCGCATTGTATTATCCCCATCAATAGTTTTTTTTTTTATTATTATTGTTTAATCTAAATTTTTGAATTTATAAGTACTTTCGCCACTTGCCATAGGCAACAGATTGTACATAGCTATTTCTTAGTTAAATAATTAATTGAAGTATTATAATTTTAAATTTATAATTTATCAAGAAATAAAGAAAGACAAATAAAAAAAATATATATATCATCAAGAGGTGTAATAAAAAGAAGTGGCCCAAGATGACTCCCTTGTGGAAGTCCAGAAGTAAACGAAATTAATCTTGAATAATTTTTATTGAAGCAGCTGAAACCTACCAATTGAAAATGAGGATATCCACTTCAACATTCCTGAATGGAATCCAATTCTTTCTACTTCTTAAATAGAACATGGTTCACAGAATCAAAAGTTTTGCTGAAGTCTGTATATTGGTATCCCCTTTCAACAGCATTGATTAAATCCCAGACTTGGGATTCGGTTTGAGACTATGTAAATCAGACTCAGTATCTTCAGCCTCCAGAACTAAATGATTTTGTTATTGACAATGAATAAGATGCAGGCAAAGTGCGTATTAGAGTAGAAGAAAACGTAGATGCAGAAAACTGTGGGAATATTTCAACTGAACTAAAAACATCATTATAAACTGAATCTTTGTAAATCATTTGCTAAGCACGTTTTTTGATTTATAAAGAAATGATTTGGAGTCAACCGTTAGTTTGTTTTCAACACTGATTATTGCGCAAAACAAAGAAAATTTCCCCATCACATACCAATTGTTTGAGCCGTTTGTAACCTTTTTTGCTTCTTAAAAGTAAAAGACATCTGTCATACCATCTGGGTTTTGGTTTAAATTTTCTCACGGAGCACGGAATATGATATAGACATAAATTCGAAAATTCTCTGTCCTAGTTAATAGAATAAGGATAGTATCCTAAAACCTCAGAGTTACACTTTACAAATTTTAAAGGACTAATCCAGTTCTCTTCTTTAATTACAAAACGAACATAAATCAACTTCAGTCATCGTTTGTTTATGGTAAATTGATTTATTTAAAATAGCAAACGGAGCTCCAGAAACATATGTTGTGGCTTCGTTAACGTTTATAACAAGAAGATCTAATAGCCCCTTTTCCAATTAGCAATTAAACTTATTTGCAATAAATTATTTTAATTCATACAATCAATGAAAATATTTCGTAATGTTTTTTTAACCTTTAAATTTACTAGAATTTTGCCGTGTTCGGATCACGACCAATTCACAATATTACAAATCACCCAGAACACATAAGATACGAGTACATACCAGTTTCAGAACAACAGTGGCTTACAAAGTCAAAATTCACAATACGAATTCACAATACATTAGCGTCTAATCTACGAGTACTACCTGACGGTACGTACGAGTATATGCTTAACAATATAAATAAATGTTATAGTTCTGACTGTTAAAGGCAGATCTGGTCCGCAATTAAATTCGGTAATGGAATCTCTTTGGCGGGAGAAGTTAATTGAAAAGCTGCATGTACTTCACCACGATCTTCAGCAAACTTAAAGCCATCATTTCGGAAAACATCATAAATTGAATGGTCAAAATTTTCAAATAACGAAATACCTCTGTAGAGCCAGGTTTCTGTAATAATAAAAACGTCGTAAAGTCACGCGCAGTGGTACTAGACATTCAAATGCTCAGCACTCAACAACATTACCATGGCTTAGGTTTTTGTAAGATATAGATTAAATCTTCGAATCTTAGCGTCATCTCATAATAACAATTTCCCAATATTCTGTTGGTAAACCAAATATAAAGTTCCCAAATTTAAGTTGTAGTTAACTGTATTTACTCACTTAAGATGACGCTACAATCCGGTGTGGACCAGGACCTCAACCAACAAGCGTCTCCAACCAGCTCCATCTTTAGCTAGTTACCTCCAGTTTCGCATGCTAAGTTGGTTGAGGTCACCATTAACCTGCGTGCGCCGCCTGAGTCGCGGTCTTCCTCTACTGCATTGTTCCTCGGGGGTGGATACGAAAATATTTCAGACCGAAGCATTAGTATCCATCCGGTCTAAATGACCCACCCATCTCAGTTGTTGAACCTTCACTCTTCTGGCTAAGTCGATGTCGCTGACAAGCCCGTATCATTATTGTATATCCTCTTCCACTCACCGTATAAGCAGACGGGACCGAAAATCATCTGAAGAATTTTGATAAAATCCATGGTTCTGCGTTAACAGCAGGACTGGGATTATTTAGGTTTTATATAGGGTTACTTTTGATGTTGGGGAGAGGGATTTGGTAGTCAATTGCCTTCTTAGCCCAAAGAATAAGCGATTGGCAAGAGTTATTCTTCTTTTGATCTCAGCGCTGGTGTCGTTGTATGTATTTATAGCGGAGCCTCGCTAGACAAAGTCCTTAACAACCTCAAAGTTATACCTGTCGAGGGTGACGTTCTGCCCGAGAAGTCGGTGTTGGCCGTCCTTTTTGCTTGACAGGATATACTTGGTCTTGCCCTCGTTGACCGCTAAACCTATTTTCGCCGCTTCTATCTCAGTACTCGCGAAAGCGCCACTGAAATCACGTCCGACCATATTTTACAGATGGGTTGGTGAATGATCCTTACCAAGTCATCTCCTACCGCTTTGAAGAGCTCGGCAGTCAGGCCGTCCGCTCCAGCAGATTTGTTGGTCTTAAGCTTAGATATAGCTATCTTCACTTCGTCCAAGTCGGGTGGACGGAATTGTTGGTCATCATCGTCCAGGTTGAAAGGTTGATTCTGCCTGACAGCGGTATTTGGTTCGTCATCGCCGTTATACAGTCTGCAGAAATGGTCTTTCCAAATCCTCAGCATCGACTGCGATTCTACAACGATGTTCCCTTGTTCATCTTTACAGGCTTCGGTTCGGGGTTTGTTTGGTTTAAACTTTGGTAAAACTTCCGAACCTCATTCCTGGAGTAGCATCTCTCAATTTCCACAACCGCGCTTCTCATGCTCTTTCTTCTTCCTCCTGAGAAGCCGGTGTTCGTCTCTCCTCTTCTGCTCATAGAGCTCATGAGCAGCTCTGGTCCTTCTATGCAGCGCCGCTTTATATGCATTTTGCTTAGCTACATGTGCTTGCCAGCATTCATCATCGAACCAGGGGTTTAGTTCTGGTGGAAGAGTGAAACCCAGCACGAAGCGGCATCTCTGGTGGCGTTTTGGCACTCAATCGGAAAAGGACTGGGCGATATCTTGCGATTGTAGCCGTCTGACGTCGAGTTTCCCCACAGCATTAGTTTGTCTTGGCATAGTTTGGGATATCCGCAAACGTACCTTGGCTACAACAAGGTAATGTTCCGAGTCGATGTTGGCTCCTCGGAACGTAAGTACATCCATGATACTGGAGGAGTGTCTTGCGTCGATCGCAATGTGATCAATGTTGACTCTTGATTGATGAGGAGTTCTCCAAGTACCCTTGTGTATATCGAGATGTGGGAACCCCGTGATAGCTACGTCAATGTTTCGCCCCGCCGCAAAGTCGATTAGCCTGAATCCGTTATCGGAGGTGGTGTCGTGCAGGCTATATTTTCCGATCGTTCCACCAAAGATACCCTCTCTTCCTAGCTTTGCATTCACCGAGGACAACTTTAATGTCATAGCAAGGGCATTGCTCGTAGGTTTTTTTAAGGAGCTCATAGAAAGCTTCCTTGGTGTCGTCATCTTTCTCCTCTGTGGGAGCATGAGCACATATAAGGCTAATGTTGGCAAACTTAGCTTTGATGCGGATTGCTACGAGGCGCTCGCTCACATGCTGGAAGCACAGGACTTCTTGTCTTAGTCTACCTCCGAAAACAAATCCGCATCCAAATAAGCGCTGCTTTTGCCGTCGATAGCAATCGCCGTAGTAGATGTCGCAGTTTTTCATCCTCTTTTTGTCCGGCCCATTCCATCGCATTTCTTGGATGGTGGTTATGTCTGATTTGCAGTAGTCCAGGGCCGACGCTAGTTGTTCGGCTGCACGTGGTCTACTAAGGGACCTAAAATTCCACGTGCATATCCGAAGCTCATTGTCCTTTATTCGTCTGCGTGGGTTGTCAACAGTAGATCCATCCATATCCGAGGCTTGTTGATGCTTCGTAACTTAATTTTTTTTTTAACGTCCGAGCAGTTACCCCCAACCTGGAGGACCAGTTCCATTTTTTTCCCCTAGGACGACTGGTCGGTTACACCGAAGCCAGTAACCCGTTCCGGGATGTGAGTGCTGCCGTTGTCCCATATAGGGCTCGTCCACCACCATCTCTTTTCCAAGACCCTGACTAAGTCTTGGAAATCCAGGTTGATTTGAAGTCCCCATATTTTTCGCTACAATTGGTAGGGTTCATCGATCTTTACACGACGCTTGGCTCCGTTCATAGGCGAGTGGAAATTCCTGCCCACACCATGACGGAACCACCCCAGAAAATTTCCCGCTGGTTAACTGATGTCGATAAGTATCTCTCACCTGAACGTCTCCACAAAAAACCTGGACTCTACCCTAGTCGGCTGGTCCAACTCTGGTGAAGGCGAGCAAATTCAATTAGACGCCGATTATGCTGTACCGTGAGTCTCGGTAAACGAGCAAGTCTCCTTACTCTCAGGCCATTTTCCACTAATCACCGCTTCAACGAAGTATTCACAGCTCTTCTTCTAATATTTCGAAGCCTGCGAGACAGCACAACCGTTGTTTGGTGACGATTCCGAAGGTTTTCAAACACCAAATATCCGCTGCGAGGATTACCTGTTGTTATCACCGCTATGGTGATAAAATACTAAAATACAGTCCTTCATACATCGCTGTCGACTTCAGAAACATCAGATAGCGCACCGTTGATGTAATAAGGAATTTTATAATTGTGCGACAGACAGTCTGGTGTGAATGATGGTTATTCTTTCCACTCAATGTGCATATCGCCTTGTCATTTTGTGCCCTAAGGACATAGATAAATTTTCACTTTTGGCAGCCTGCCATCTTTTTTTCGATTTCGTTTTTGAACAAATGTGCCAAACTGATCAATCTATAATACAACGGTAGCGATAATTTATTCGGGAACACCCCTTCTACGCCCCACTCTATACATTTACTCCCAATTCAAGCTGTAGAAAGATTTGTCGAAGTAGAACAAAGCGGCGTGAGCAAAGACTTGTGCGAAACATGTTTCTCTATAGCGATCCAAAAGTCAACATTGACTCGGATCACTTCCTTGTTGAGGTCAAGGTACCAATGCAGATTTCTCAAGCGCCACAACAAAGTATAAGTACTGTAAGAAGATATAACCGTTCAATTGCTGCAATCGGTAGAGAACACCAGCATCTTTGCCAAATGCGTATCCCAAAAAGGGGAAAAAGGAAAAAAAAGCGCGAGATCAATCATATTGAGAGCTTGTACTGCAAGAACAAAGTACGGCAGTTTTACCAATAGGTATGAAGAACTGGCACCTACCTGAATCGTCCGTCTAAGCAGAAAGACGATGAAAACCGCTCACTATGCCGTCAAGGCCGGTAAAAACTTAAGCGAGGCTTTTGATGTCACGCCATACTTGACAGATGTGCGGAACTCACAAACGAACAACGTTCACAAAAGTCTGTGCAACTATTTACTAGCGTACGTCAATGATATTGACATAATTGTCAGAACTTAGCGGGCTGCAATAGGTGCGTTCGCTAGTATTAAGACGGAAGCTGTCAAAATGGGTTTCGCGGTAAATGAAGGCAAAACCAAGTATAACATATGCTGTCAACAGAAAACGACATACAAAATCGACGAATTGGACAGAATTTCACAGTCGACGGCTATAATTTTGAGTGTATTGTCTCGCTATTAAATCTGCGACCAACACCATAGTAGAAATACAACAAAGACTAACTCTTGACAATCGTTTTTTCTTTGGGCAAAGTAGGTCATAAAGTGGAGAAGTCCTATTCCGAACAACTAGGAAGTCTCTATATAAGACCCGGTTCATAGCACTTCCATTTTATGGGCTTAGGCAAAAGCTTTGTAAGATGAGGAAATTCAGCGACGAACTATCCGAGCTGTATTGCGTCATCGGCCTAGTCAGAAAACTTAGGGCTAACGCAGAAAACATCGCCTTAGGTGCCGCACACAAGTAGAAGGCTATCTCAACTGACTTGGTGTTCCCGATTAAACGCAGTTAGCTAAGGACCGAGCTAACAGGAGAGGCTTTGAGAGGCTAAACTGCAGTGTCACCTAACTAAGTGAGCAATGTAAGACCTTTAAAAATCTCTTGTACAATACTTGCGTATTTGCTCCGACAAATGTTATTCCTCAGTCACTCTTATTAAAGTCTTCTACTAACCGACTTTAGGAAAGCTCTCGACGTGAGGTCATGAAGTTGGACAGCAGTAAACACAAACTGCTTTTTGTTGAACGAATTCCTCTTCTTTTGGAGTATCAATGCCGGTATGGATTGTGTCACCCTTGTAGGTTTTAACAGTTGGTTATCTATTTGTACGAAATTGAAGGTCTATTCAATTACTTTGGGAAAATTTAAAAAACATTCCGCATATGTTCCATAAGTGTCCTAGCTTCCTTGAGGATCATAGTCACTGTTGTGGGCTCTGGATTGTTAAATTTCCGTTGCGTCTTCGGGAATTTGATATCCATAATGCTTATCCAAATCCTGAAGTATGACGCTGCCATCATAAAACGCTGTTTGCATATCCTGAGCTATTCGTCAGCTTCCATCTCACTTCTCGAATAGACGTTAAATAGGACTTATCACCAGAGTTGTGAAGAAGTATGATGCCACAGAGGTTCTTTCTCGTTAAATATATAATGGCCCAACACCCATCAGAAGATGCTTCTTCAACGATTTACTTCTTAATCCGCTGAATCAGAGCGTGGACATTCATAGTCCTGTGTTTTTGCATAAATGACCTTTCTGTTGATCAGACTATTTCCCTGCGGAGGAACAAAAGACTCACAGCTCCACTGATACCCAAATTATATTCCAACAACAGTGGTAATTGGCAAGACAATTGCTCTGTCCTATTTTCAAGCAATTGGCTTTCTAGGTCTTGTTTAGCAAATCCGTACCCTAAAGGAAGAACAGTCAAATTGAGTGGCTGTAACTTTTGATTTCGTCGACAAACCAAATACCACTGGCTGCATTCACAAACATTCGATGGCATCACGGCACAAATTTCAGTTCAAGGTCTGGTCGAAACTACGCATTAATATTTAAGGCACACAAGTGGTCTGAGAAACAGTCTTCCTTCTAAGCATCAACGAAAGTATAATTTAATCAGAGGTTCCTAAATTTGTTGTTCAAATTCAAGTTCGTTGAAGATATTTTAGTATGAATGCGGATTAAAATTCCGCTACTGGCAATGTAGCCATTATCCTGTCGGTGATACCATCTATAATTTTTTCCGTGCTACTATTTGCATCGCAATCCTTCCTTTCGATTATTCGCCAAGTTAGTATCCTGCTTATCTTTGCAAAGCCAGTTTACCGGGCGTTATTGGCCCGATGTCGTTTGTACTCTGCAGCGGCCAACAAACTGCTTCGTCAGAGTATCTAACCGACTGACTATTCAAACTTAACGAGAAGGAAGAAATTACTTTTTTACGGTCGGTTGACTGACAGTTTAACTGTCAATATTGCTGAGAGACCCACTTTTTGCGCTTCAGGGTAACAGCAGTTGTCCGGATTCGTTAACAGTAAGCTTCCAGCTAAAATCTGTTGACCAAACAAAAAATCAAATCACATCGTGATAAGGGATGCGAATTTTATTAAATTTTATGATGGTTCACAACCATCCTTAACCTCATCCTCAAACATCCTCTTCGCCTTCTGAACCTTTTGCTTCGATGTCGACGATGAATGACGATGGTGGTGGCGATGGGATTTAGATAATGCTGTCCTCCAGGAATCATATTGTTTGTTGGGGTGTTTTTTTTTTGGGGGGTGGCGTATGCGTATGCAAATTTTTTGCTGATGCCAAAGCTCCAGAACAGGACCCCAAATGCAAATTGCTGTCGTTTTCGTAGTCATTCTAGTTCTGGTAGTGGTGGTAGTCATCGTTGTCGGTTTTCAACACTCAAATTGAATTGGTATTGCATTGAGTAGTAGGAGGGGGGCGGCTTTTGATAGGCTGACTCAATGACTATTACTGGAGAAGATGGATAGCAACAGAGCGTTTGGAACTTCGGTTTATAGATTTCAGGGTAAAACGGAGATTACAAGTGTGTTTGTATCTACTTGGTTTTATTGTGGTGAATAGAAACAGCCTAATGGAATATGAATTTTACGATTCCATGTGAGGGATGTGCTACACACACAATCTACAGGTGTTCACGCACGTAATCTCTCTTCGGAGAAATGTTTTTGGGATGTTTCTCTTTTATTACCAAATTGAAAGACAGGCAATGAAGCCGTTTTCGAGATCGAACATATGATCGTATAAAAATAACTGCGGTCATTATGTTTTTTTATTTTTATTTATTTGGAAATAAAAAATTGCTACTTTGAGAGGAGGACAAGCAGTAAAAGAAGCTATCTATTCATAGCTCTTGTTCGTAAATTTTATTGAGGAATATTTTATCCTTTTGATTGAATAAACATGCATATGTCTGTATGTATAATTTTCTTTTCCTGGAATAATGCTTTCCTTGAGTCCGTTATGTAGCTGTTATCCTTGCAAAATTATTAATTCTACTTGATTTTTTAATAAGATTAAAAGCTGTTGCCTAGGGCTTAGGAAGGAAGCGAAATCCGAAGAATTACAAGTAGGTACTTGAATGTTTCAGCTGTTCAGGGCATCGTTGCGCAATAGGTAAGGTGATGGAAGTACATTTTCATTCGATGTGGTTTAACAAATTGCAAAATTCTTTCCGTTAAATAGTTAGACACCCTCTCATTCCAAATCATTTTTGTTTTTTGTCGAAAAATGAAATGTTTAATTAAATTTTATAAAACCTAAAAGTATGGATAATATCAATATTCTATTAGGCGCGCAACTAAGTTATCGCTGTTTTTTTTATGAAAATGAAACTGTTGCTTCAGGCAACTACTTGGCAAGATTCAAATTTTTAGCGCACGGAAAAATTTAAAAAATAAACCACAGGTTCGACTTACCTTCCGCTCTATCAACTCTGACATCCAGGATTGCTATTTTCACGGTTGGTCTCTCATAGATGCCTGTCGCCGTCTGTACTACTACTCACCTTATTTATCCATCCTTGCTACCGATAGTGTTTAGAACCTTACTCTTGGGCTAATAGTTTCGGGGATGATTTGGATGATTTTGATGACAAAAATGGGTTGAAACCATTTCGATCCTCTTGCACCCAACGTCTCCAAAAGGTGTTTGCGAACTGTTGCGCCGTACCCCAGTTTTTTCGGAGCAAAATGGATTCATCGGAGAACTTACCCAATAGTTTTGCACCACTCGATGAGCCGAGCAGAAAGTGATTCGGCGTCAAAGCTTCATCCTCGTAGTCACTTACGAGCACGTAGGTCAATGGACCGGAGTTTATCGTCGCTTCTACTTCTAGTAGCATGCTATACAGTTGCTCATCGGTTGGATTTCTGGTTGGCATGATACAGTCCAATACAGTCCAAGTCGACGCAATGATAAAGTTTTCCGCTATCTCCTTGTAGTTAATTTGTTCGCAGGCCTCCAGCAGTTCTCAATGTGCTCCATGAAAGTTAGTCCCGTTGTCGCTATATATCTCCACCGGAGTTCCTCTTCTAGCTATGAACTTACGGATACACAAAATGCAGGAGTCTGTCGATAAAATCGAAGCAACCTCGATATGAACTGCCATTACTGTAAGGCATGTTATGAGAACACCCCAAAGCTTTCCTGTCCTTCGCCTGATCTTCACTTGCATGGGCCCGAAATAGTCAATTCCAATGAATGAGAGTGGACTGCTAAATGAAGCCAATCTTGCCGCTGGAAGTGCGGCCATCCCTGGAGGACTTGGGGATGCATCACGGTTTTTACATCGTTGACACGAACTTCTTACTTTTTTACAGCAATCCTAAGACATGGTATGGAGTATAATTGCCTTCTCATTCACGACTATCTCTTGGTTCTGATGGTGATATTTGTTGTCATACCGTAGTATGATAAGGCCGGTTATATGATGTTTTATGGGCACAATGATGGGTCTCATAGTGCTGAGCGGTATTCCAACCGCAGAATCGATGCGTCCACGTACTCGAAGAATTCCATTGATATCTAGGTAGGGACTCCATTTGTAATGATCGCTATTTTTCTCTAGAGGCCTTCTATTCTCAATGGCTATTTCTTCGGCATATCTTTCACATTGAACTTGACGGTAGAGATGTTTTTCCGAGTGCTGAGAAGCTTATGTCTATAATGGCAATTGGAAAAGCTATTGTGTGGAGAATCGGGCATCGTAATCCTTCATCCATTGCCGGAAGTTTCGAGATCGTCGGCCATTGATTTTCTGACAGATATAAGAACTGCGATCCCTGGTGCCACCTGCTTTTATAGGCAAAGGCTGGATACTTTTGGCATTTGGTAGCTTCGTCCGCCACTTTGTGTCTTGTTGGCAGCCAACGCCATTCGGATAAGTTCGTGCTCTCTAGTATTTCTCCAACTCGAATGTCCACAAAATGCCGATACTTTCGCTGCTCAGAGTTGAGCCAAGAAAGAACAGTCTTAGAATCGCACCAAAAAAATCGCGAACCCATCCTGATGGTATGACCGCTCTGAATATTTGTAGCTAAACGGGTTCCAAGGAGCGTTGCTTCTGGATCAAGTCTTGGAACAGACAAGCACTTTAAAGGTGCGACTCGAGTCTTTGCCGCTATCAGGCATATGCGTTCTCGCTCGCGTGTACAAATATGTGCAGCTGGCACTCCATATTTTCTGTGAATATTTCCGACTTTAGGTAAAACACGTATCCATTTTTGCCACTTTGCCAACTGCTCGCTCTCTATGATATGATTCCAGTCAACAGATGATCTCCATATGTCTTGTAGGAGGATCTCGACATAAATCAGGAAATTTGCCAGTAGGCCCAAGAGTGATATGCATACTCATATACATACCCATATATGTATGTATATCAATATCCGTTTATGCATAGAATATGGTATATGGCAATATCACGGAACAGGTCGCAAACGCTGCTCTCTGATCGCTTCGGACAAAGATTACTCTTTGCACAAACTCTGGGGTTAGCCAAATAAACACCAACAAAGAATTGGTGAATAATACATATGTACATACATTATCAAAAATGCTCTTGATTTCTCTTTTTCTCTTTCACTGAGCATGTTTAAGCTTCTGATTATGTAAATTAAATAATTGAACTTTTTTTTTCCAATTTTGAGTTTGTAGAATAAAGACTGATTTTGTTAAACGTGTTGCATTTTATTTTATTTTTGGTGAAAGCACATGTAACTGGCGCAGTCGATAAACCATCATTTTTCATTTATCGTTTTTAAATCACGATAATGAAAATAATATTCGGCAACTGCATATAAATTTGTGTTAAATCAAGTGTACAAAAAAAAAGGGCTAATAAGCTTAAATAAAATATGCCATCAACCACGTGTTAGCAGTAAGCAAAAAAAACATATCGTTTCAAAATCACGACAGAAAATAAAAAATTCGGAAATATAAGTTAAAATTTGTGAAAAGTTCAAAAAAACAAAAACGCTAAGAAGTGAAAATTAATTGTGCCTTCGAACACGTGTTAGCAGTTAGGCCAACAAAAGAAATAACAGTTGGAACGGGAACCGGAAGTGCATTGACCCACGTGTAAGACTTACGAAACGGAACAAAGTGGAAGTGAAATACATATATCCGGAAGACATTGAACTGACATCAAACATGGAACACATTAATCTACTGGAACTCGCAAAGGAAATTGACAACTTTACTGGACTTCCTGAAGAGCTGGATTTATTTGTCAAGCAGGTAGATTACATATTTGGTTTAACTGAAAATTTAGATTTGAGTGCAAGAGGCTTTTTAGATTTGAAAATAAGACAAAAAATTAAAGATAAAGCAAATATAATTTTGATTAATAACGGCAATCTATTGCGTTGGCCGGATATTAAAAATGTTTTACTATCGAATTGTTCGATAAATGAAAGCGTGGAAAGTTTAATCAATGAAGTCAAAATTTTAAGTTATGAAGGTTCGGTAGAGGAGCTTTATGAAAGATGTCTTTGTTCTTTGACAAAATTAAATATAAAATCGTATACCAGTCCAAATTTGCCACAGTGGTTCAGTAGCAGTCAAAACGAAACTATGGTTTTATGGTTATTCATTGCAAAACTTCCTAGCGAACCAAAGCTCATTCTTCACGCCAGAAATCCTTCTTCATTAAATGAAGCAAAAACTATTTTAATTGATACAGACAATTATTATTCAAAAAAAACTAATTTAAGCAATAAAACAGGAAACAACAATTTTTCAAACAATTCATTTAGTCGATCATTTAGAAACAAAAATCCTGAAAATTTTCAACCACCATAAAATTTTTCTTACCGTAATCAAAGTAGTAATACTTTCCGTCAGCAAAATTTTTCAAAACCTTCGTCAAGCAATTTTTCAAAAACACAATCTTCAAGGGGAGCAAAGATCATGGAAGTAGACCACATTCAAGTTGACAATGCTAATCCTAGTGGGTCTGTAAAAAGTGATCAATGTGAGTGTTCCAAATACCAAAATTTTCAGTCAAACACCTCAGATCACTTCCCTCTATAATAGTAATGACAAGTCTTGGGCCAATAAAGTTGCTAATTGATTCGGGAGCTAGCACATCACTCATTCGAAAAGGACTTTTCCACAAATCCTTCAAAGCGGATCTGGAAAAGCCTATAAACCTAAAATCTATTAACTCAAATATAATTTGCAACTCGAAAATCACCATTCCACTTTTCAAAGAGTTTAATAGACCTTTAACAAGGATTGATATGCTTGAAACCAAGTTAAGTGGTAATTTCGATGGTATAATTGGCTGTAGCGTTTTAAGGCCGTTACAAGCGAAAATTGATTTTTACAATCAAGAGCTCATAACAAAAGATGCTCGTATTCCTTTAATTTTCGATTTTTCGCCAAGTCAATCAATACCAGAAGAAATAAACAACTTAGCAAAAGATATAACAGACATATATTTCGAAAAACCAAACATAGAAATGATAATAAATAAATTAAAACTTGAAAACCTTAATTCGGAAGAACTGAACATATTAACCCATACCACTAAAAAGTTTAAAGATGTATTTTATATTGAAGTGGAGAATTTATCATCAGTCGTTACATATACTCATCAAATACCAACGAAAAACGATATACCTATTTATTGTAAATTATATAGGTATCCCGAAGCACATAAAAATGAGGTTGACAAGCAAATTGCAGAGATGCTCAAGGCGGGTATTATTGTAAATTCAACTAGCGCATATAATGCTCCAATTTGGATTGTTCCGAAAAAAATTGACAATTCTGGTAAGCAGAAATGGCGCATTGTCGTTGATTTCAGAAAACTCAATAATGTAACGATCGATGATAGATTTCCGATTCCCAACATAGAAGATATACTTTCTAAACTAGGTAACGCTAATTATTTCTCCACCCTTGATCTTGCGAAGGGATTTCATCAGATTCCAATAATAAACAAAGATCGACAAAAGACAGCTTTTTCAACGTCGACAGGGCACTATGAGTTCACAAGAATGCCATTCGGGTTGAAAAATGCTCCTGCGTCTTTTCAACGAATGATGAACGAAGTCCTTCATGACTATATTAATAACATTTGTGTGGTGTATTTGGATGACATTCTCATCTTCTCCACATTACTCCAGGAACATATTGATTCCCTCAATAAAATTTTTAGAAGGCTTCGTGAATACAACCTCAAAGTGCAAATCGACAAGTGCAACTTTTTAAAACACCAAACAGAATATTTAGGTCACATTATTTCGGAAAATGGTATAAAGCCCAATCCAAACAAAATAGAAATAATAAAGCAAATAAAGATCCCTAAAACAGCAAAGGAAATAAAGTCATTTTTAGGAATCACAGGTTTTTACCGTAAATTCATAAAGGACTACTCTAAGGTAGCCCTCCCAATGACTAAATGCTTGAAAAAGGGTTCTAAAATCAACACTTTAAACAGACAGTATATAGAGTCTTTTGTTAAACTCAAAGAACTTATATGTACCTGCCCTGTCTTAGCATACCCAGCTTTTACAAAAATGTTTACATTAATAACCGATGCTAGCAACGCTGCTTTGGGAGCTGTTCTTTCTCAAAATCAACACCCAATAGCATATGCATCTCGGACTTTAAATCGTCATGAGTGCAATTACAGTACGGTGGAAAAAGAATTGCTGTCTATTGTATGGGCAACGAAGCATTTTAGGCCATATCTGTTTGGACGAAAATTTAAGATTCAGACAGACCATCGACCACTTATATGGCTTAACTCATTGAAAGAGCCAAATTCTAAACTGCAGCGCTGGAAAATCATACTAAATGAGTACGACTTTGATATAGAATATATTAAGGGTAAGGAAAATTACGTTGCTGATTTTTTAAGCCGCATAGAGACAAATTATGTAGAAAATGACGACATTAGATCGGACCTAGCAACAATTCATAGTGGTGTAGAAAATTTAAACGACCATATTTTTATCACAGATACTCCAATAAATATTTACAAACACCAATTAATTCTAGAGAAAAGCAACACAAACGAGTATACAAATATAATTTTGTTTCAAAAGAAACGAAGATCAATAATATCCCTAATCGAATATAATGAAGATTACGTTTTGGAGATTTTAAAATCTATTTTTCCAATCAAAGGAACTGTAGGCCTTTATTATCAGGATGATTCAATTTTCATTGCATTTCAAAAAACAATAGTAAAATATTTTTCGAACACCCATAATATGAAAATTCTGAAATGTACAAAATTTCTTAAAGATTTGACTTCTAAAGAAACATTATTAGAAATAATTGAAAAAACTCACTTTGACAAGAACCATAGAGGAATCGAAGAAACCTTCTTAGAATTAAAGGACATTTATTATTACCCAAACATGAGACTTGAAATTCACAAATTCGTCAATAACTGCATATTATGTAATATGTGTAAGTATGACCGCAATCCTTTAAGACCAAAGCTAATGATATCAGAAACTCCTAGCAAACCCAATTCAATCGTGCACATAGATATATGGTTCTTAAATAAAAACAGTATGTTTCTAACTTGTATTGATAAACTCACTAAACATGCATCGATTCATCATCCCATAACCGATAGAAATTCCATAACAATAGTAGACACCCTTAGATTCAGATTTGCAGTTTTAGGTAAACCAGTAAAGGTAGTTGCGGATAACGAGTTCAATACAGCTTTAATAAAGGATTTCCTTAGTTCACAAAAAATTTTATATCATTTTTCTTCACCAAACACACACACAGGTAACTCCACCATAGAACGTTTTCATTCAACTCTTAATGAACACATACGACTTTTTAAACTTAGTAAAGAAAATAAGGATACTGACAATAAGATTTTAGTTTTCAATATAATGACACTGTTCATTCTGCAACTAAATACAAACCTAACGAGCTTTTGCACTCAAATCTAAATGAGGTAGAGTGGGAGAAACTTCTTAAAAGAGTTCATGAATTAAAAGAGAAAAAAATAAACAAAATCAATGAAAATCGAAAAGAACCTCCTGCATTTAAAGAAAAAGAATTAGTAAAAAATTTAGGATTTCATAATATTAAACATTTGCCAAAGTATATTAGTAAAGACGTAAAAGAAAAAGGAAAAACCGATTTTAGAGATAAGGATAGATTTAAAAGAGATAGACAAATTGTTAAAAGAAAATACAAGTACCAAGAATCATTAAAAAGTGTAAATTTTGACAAAAAGCTAACGAGAAGGAATTATTCAAAAATAAAAAAAACAGAAAACCAATTCTAAATCTACTATATATTCATACTTAATTTTAAAATTGAAACAAATTGAAATCGCTTAGTTTTTCTTTCCTTTTTTCAATTTTGTATAGTATTTTTACTTGTTGCTAGTTAGTTATAAATAATGTTTAAAAATTATAGTATGTAGTGAAAAAATAGTAAATAAGCTTTGTAATAATTATGAAATTTATGTAACATCTTTGTATTAAATACCATTGTCCTTATTTGAGCTAAGTCATCATTTTGTAAAAGTAGAATATGTACGATTGAAAAATAATTTTTGCATAATTTGTTCTTTTGTTTTTTTTTATAATTAAGATGTTTAACTAGATGTTCTTTAAATGAAATGGAAAAAGAAAGAATATTTTAGTTTATAACATACATATATATTTACATATTAAAAAGAATTATGAAACGTTGTACTCAACTTCAAATTAAAACATACACATAAATGTAAGAATAAAACAATGGTGTATATATGTACATATATATATTTACATGCAGAAACATATATATGTATGTATTTAAAAACCAATCATATTGTAAGCACATAATGAAGCGTTATCAGCTCAGTATTACTGCAAAATATAGAAACCAAAAGAATTTGGACATGTATAGCGATCTGGACAACTGTACAAACATTAATTACCAGTGCCCTACAACATTCAGCTTTGATGAACACCTGTAACCCTGATGAAAACCTGAAAACATACACACTTTGCAATATGTTTTCTCCATACAACGGCGGGAGGAGTGATATGCATACTCATATACATACCCATATATGTATGTATATCAATATCCGTTTATGCATAGAATATGGTATATGGCAATATCACGGAACAGGTCGCAAACGCTGCTCTCTGATCGCTTCGGACAAAGATTACTCTTTGCACAAACTCTGGGGTTAGCCAAATAAACACCAACAAAGAATTGGTGAATAATACATATGTACATACATTATCAAAAATGCTCTTGATTTCTCTTTTTCTCTTTCACTGAGCATGTTTAAGCTTCTGATTATGTAAATTAAATAATTGAACTTTTTTTTTCCAATTTTGAGTTTGTAGAATAAAGACTGATTTCGTTAAACGTGTTGCATTTTATTTTATTTTTGGTGAAAGCACATGTAACTCAAGGGGTCGTAGATGCTCATCAAAATGCGTAAGACTTCTCGTTTGGTGGGGGTTCGTAGACCACTAAGTACGTCCTTATTCTTTCCAGTAGCGCATATGGAATACATAAATGTATCAGACTTAGTGCACCACCACCATTTAGGGGTGGCCGTGGTGTAGTGGTACTAGCAATCGCTTCTCACTCGGAGGGTCCAGGTTCGAGTCCTGCCCATGGCAAGTCAGTTTTTCATTTGTAATTGGAACTCAGACAGAAAAATTCTGCGTGTGAAGGCATAACACTGACACGCACATTTGGCTGTTGTAGAGTTGCAAGCACAGAAAAAAAATACTGAGAATAATACCTCGAATCACTCTGAGTGAAGCAAAACCTTCTAACTTTCCGTCCGCGCCCTGGCAACAGTAAAAGGGTATAAACCCCTTAGGCGCGCGTAAATTATAAAAAAAAAACAAAAAAAAACATACCTAGTATTTTCTCCACGCCTTCTTCTGAGCTCATACTGATCTCAGTTTTATCCGACGTGGAATCTAGACATCGAGTGAATGTCGATGAGTTGGATATCCAGTTCCGGATTTCGAATCCCCCTTGCCTGTGAATATATTGTACATCACGGGCTAACTGCACCGCTTCCGCTTCTGTGTCTACGCTGTCTAAAAAGTCATCGACGTAGTGGTTTTCGGTAATTGCTCTTACTGCCCTGGGAAATTTCGTAGTAAACAGCATTGCATTCTTATTTTTAACAAATTGAGCACAACTAGGTGAGCAACTGGCTCCGAAGGTCATTACCCTCATGATGTAAGTATTGGGCTCTGATTTAGTGCTGTCAGTTCGCCATTGAAATCTTTTGGCATGCTGGTCTTGGTCTTCTTCACAAATAGCTACGCGTCTTTCCCTATATCTATATAGAATCGAAATCAATGATGCTAATTGGTCTGGGCCTTTTAGCAGCATGTAAATGAATGAGATGCCCTTGATTTTTGAGGCAGCATCCTACACAATTCGAAACTTTCCTGTTTTTTTTTGGGATTCGTAACCGGAAATATAGGAAGATACCAAGTATCTGTTAATTTTCTGGCATAACCTTTGTTTATGTGATCTGTAATGCGCTGCTGTAGATTTTTTTTCAATTCTGGGTCCCGAGACATTCTCTTCTCCAAACACATTAAACGTCTTTTGGTCATAGCATAGCTATCGGGAAGAAATGTCCGGTCGTATTTCTACAATAAGCCGGTTTCGTAGCGATCACCTCTTCGATATGTCGTTGAATTAAGGATAGCGAGAGCTCTTTGATCCTCATTAGATGGGGTTTTTGGCTTAGATATACCCACACTTTCAATAGCAAAGTAACCTTTGACAATTTGGTGGAGATTTCTGTCTCCTTTTCGGTCGCATTCACACATATGGAAACTAAAGTGTTCTTCTGAGCTTTTCCTTGTAGTTTTTAAGCAAGGCCCATACACTGTCCATCCTAAATGAGTTTTGGACGCGATTGGCTGGTCTTTGTTACCCTCTCCCGATTTCAGTGATAGACCCAGGGCCCAGTTGTCAAGACCTATCAGGATTCTGGGAGTGGCATGGCTGTACGACTTTTAGATAGGTGAATCGTTGAATAAGACTGCCCGAATGAAGAGATTGCTGGGGAAGGTTTAGGCTCCGCACGGTGTGGACATTTAGAATTGAGAAAATAGTTTTCATATTATCTATCACTTGATATTTGAAGCGATACCTTTTTTGATTCATTCTCCATCCTATGGGTATCGCCCATCCATTTTAAACAGAGGGGTTGAGTCCTCACTTGGAGCCCCAATTCTTCTACGAGCTGGTCCTCTATCAGGGTAAAGGATGAGCCATCATCCAAGAACGCAAATGTGTGGATTTGGGTGTTATTATTTGTTATGATGACAGGAACAATTCGAAAGCGAAGAGATATTTTCCTCATAACTTCAATGCTGATTAACGATCGAAGTTGTCACCTCAGGAGTATTACTGTGTTCGTTGTTTAGCTTGTATACGCTAGTAACGTGACGATCGTTATCGTCAACAAAAAATATGGCCCAATAACGCCGCCGGTATGCAAACCGCACCAAACAGTTATTTTTTGTGGATGATGTGGTGATTCATGAAGCACATGTGGATTTTCACCCGACCAATAAGGCATATTTTGCTTATTGACGAACCCATTGAGCCAAAAATGAGCTTCGTCACTGAAGATGATTTTGCGATGAAATTCATCATCTTGGCGTATCTTCTCCAGAACCCAATTGGAGAACGTACGTCGCTTTAAATGGTCCATTGGCTTCAATTCTTGAGTCAGCTTGATCTTGTTTGGGTGTAAACCAGATCCTTATGCAAAATACGCCATAATGTGGTCTGAGCGATGCCCAATTCTTGAGAATGCCATGGAATTGACTGATTTGGATCGTTTGCTACGGACGCCTGAACGGCAGTGATATTTTCGGCACTTCGACCAACGCGTTGTCTCACTGACACGGCAACATCGCACAACGAATATGTAGACTCATATTTTTGCACTAAACTTGTTATTGCCTATCTACTAGGGCGAGAATTACGATTAAAAATTGGAGTTAACGCTCTTAAAGTTGCAGTCACCGACTCCGAATTTCGGTAGAAATTTTTTATAATTTGCAGACGTTGCTCGTTAGTGTACTTTACTGTGTTGAAAATGTGGAGTTTACTGAATAAATTCACAGTGACAGTTTGATGATTAGTGAAAGAGTGCGTTCACAAATTAAATTCAAAGTTGTCAAGTCCCTATACTATCGCTACGTTATCTTTTCATCTATAAAGCGCTTAAGGTTTTCTTTATCAGAAGTGGTAACACTCACAATAGAAGATGTAGAATATATGCGTTGCGAAATACAAATACAGTTGATGTTCCTAGAGTTTGCAGCAAAGAGCACTATCGACATTTCTTAACTTCTGTAGCACCATATATGTAACAAATGTCAGCACTGATTGTCTGGATGCCCCTATGGCAACACCAGAAGAAGAAGCAGAAGAAGAAGAAGGAGAAGAAGAAGAAAGAGAACGAGAAGAAGGAGAAGAAGAAGAAGGAGAGAACGAAGAAGAAGATTGACTGCAAAAGTGCAGACAGTGGCAACAGCAGTTGTGAAATATCCGTTGTCGGGATCGCTCGTGATCATCTTGACAGTCCAGTTGAAACTTTGTATTATAACCATTATTACATTCATCCTATCTAGTGTTACTTTCATTTAAATTAATAAAGACTACTCGTATATTATAACCATTACTACATTTGGGGGCTCAACCGCTAAAACGTTCGATATTGTGAAATTTAATTTTCTGTGCAATCAGAATTACAAAGGATGCATGATGTGATATGCGAAAAGTAGCGTCAGTGTCAGGTGTGTAGAGACCAGCCGATTGCCCTTCGTTCAAACGCAGCACAAAAAAGGACAATGGAGCAAACCAAACAGGAAAAGACAATGGAAATTTCTCACGACGCGCATAGTAACCAAGTTGATGTGACAAAAATCCAACAGACAGTTAAAGAGAATCAAATTAACTTACAACAAATAATACAGTTACTTAACCTAAAAATACAAGCTGACGCAATTGATAAACAAAAGGAGGCAGGGGTGTCAGTTGAAAGTTTTTCTAAAGTTGTGTCAGATTTTGATGGTCAAACACAGCCTGTTAAAACTTGGATTATTAATTTTGAATTAAATGCAGACGCTTACGGTTTAAATGAAAAACAGAAATATGTCTATGCGCGATCGAAAATGACGAAAACGGCTCAATTATTTCTGGAATTGGAGTTCGTCAGTACTTATGACGAATTAAAAACTGCTCTCATCAAAGAATTTAAACGTAAACTCGGAAGTGCAGAAAAACTAACTGAGAGGAAAAAATCACAAGGACGAAAGTTTCCAGGAATACGTGTTACAAATACGAAAAATTGCGGCTTTGGGTGATGTTGGGACAAAATCGGTAATACGATATATAGTTAAGGGCTGATCCATCAAAAGCGAATATAAATACGTCATGCACGGCTGCAAGTCTTTCACCGAGCTGAAGGAAAGATACGACGACTATGAGTGTGCAAATGAGGATCTGCTCAAAAATCAGCAATCCAACATTGGTATAAAGAACGCTGCTTCTGGTGAAAGAAGAAACGAAAACAGTGGAAGACCTTCTCGCTGCTTCAACTATGGTTCTCCGAACCATTTAAGAAAAAACTGTAATGAGGACACCAAGTACCGAGTCGACCACCGTCGAGTGCACAGCTCCACCAGTGCACTCGCAATATTGTTGTGTGCTGTGCAGCAAAACAAAAAAAAAGCGCTCGTGCAAAAAAAAAAATATATACAAAAACCAAAAAAAGTGCAGTGCAGTGACAGTGAATATCACACAGTGCGGGTATCCCACCTCACCCGCTCCTAGTCGAAGTACTGTTGCTTGCACTCAGTCACTGCCGTTACTGTATTTACCATACGGTACGGTCAGTGGCTGAGTGTATGTAAAAACTGATGGATAGCGGGGTTGTGAGTGAAAATTTTGTTGGTGCACTGTTTCATATTGTTGTAAGGGCATAACACCTACAACAATTTGATTCGGTAAACCAACGTCAGAATTTCCACTTCGCAGCCTTACTTAGTATCGTCGGTGTTTGTGTTTTCTGTGTTTGTCTGTGATTATGACTAGGGAATTCAGGGTAGACGTAGCCAATATACGCGGGCTAAAAAGTAATCACTTTTCTGCGTACGTCCACGTCTGTAAGTACAGACCAGCTGTTTTGGCACTTAGTGAAACACAGGTAGATCCCCGCCCACACCTCTCAGATCATTCTGATCTGAAGCTACCTGGCTACGAACTAGTGGCATTATTCTTCTCTCACCGCGGTCTCGCCATTTATGTGCGTACCACCACAATGTGATCCATGTTCCAATCCGGAATTCAACTTTATGTGGTTAAAATTCCATCTCCGTAAGCAAATTATACACTACTGCTTTATTTATAGAAGCCCCAAACAGGACAGCAATTCAACCTCTAACGAGTTTGATGCGCTGTCTGACTCCATTCAAAGAATTGTATCCCTGTATCCTCATACTGAAATCGTTATTACGGGCGACTTCAATATACACAATTCTGGGTGGCTTAGACATTCTGGACAGACAACACCCGAAGGACGGTGTGTTGAGATCTTCGCTGCGGAAAACAACCTAACGCAGCTTGTAAATGAGCCCACGCGAATACCAGACGTTGATAGTCAAACCGCCAACACCCTGGACTTGTTTTTAACTTCTCACCCATTGATGTGCTCTCCCCTCTAGGCTCGTCGGACCATTGTGTCATATCAGCTAATTTCTCGTACACCGACCACACAGTTAGAGAAAAAATTCCTAAAAGAACCGTAAGGCAATACGAGAAAGCCAACTGGAGCGGTCTTAACAGCTTATTTAGGAATTTTAACTGGTCGTTATGCTTCCTCGATAACGACGTGGATGCCGCTGCTGATATGATTACAGACACCATTCTCTTTGGAATGAGATCCTTTATTCCTCATCGGATGAAGAGTATCAAACCAAAAGAAAAGGCATGGTACGATTCGAGCTGTAAAGAGGCCGCCAGGGTTAGAGAAATGTTTTTTCGGTCCTACAAGACCAACCCGACAGAGGAAAACCGAAAAAAGTTAAAACGAGCCAGAAATGACTGCAACGCCTTTCTTAAGCGTGTGAAATTCCTACACGACCAAAAACTGAGGCAAAAAATACTGCAATGTCCCAAAGGCAGTAAAAATTTTTGGTCGTTCGTCAAAAACATTAGAAATTCCGCCTCATCCTCCATCCCAACGCTCATTTACAATGACATTCCAGCTGTCAGCTCTTTGGATAAGGCCAATCTGCTTGCTGCACACTTTGCGGCCAGCTCAACACTCCCAGATTGTGCTTTGTCTCCGCCTACACTTGAGTGCGTCGAATCTTCAATGGGACGAATCTACTTTCGCACTCGTATAGTAGCAAGAGTACTTAAAGATCTCAACATAGATCATCTTCTGAAGAGGTGTTCTTCTACGCTGGCAAAACCACTGTGCAAGCTTTTCATCAATCCTATTCCCGAGCAGATGGAAAACAGCATTTGTCCAGCCCGTCCCTAAAAAAGGCGAATCATCTTCTCTCTCCTCCTACAGACCCATTGCACTTACGTCCCTTCTTTCCAAGGTCATGGAAACACTGATAAATCGTCAGCTCATGAAATATCTCGAAACACGAAAACTTCTCAATGACCGGCAGTACGGTTTTCGTAGCAAGAGTACCACTGGTGATTTGATGTCATGTCTCACCGAAAAGTGGAACCAAAGCGTACATCAATCTGGAGAAAGCAAGATAGTTGCACTTGATATTTCTAAGGCATTTGACAGAGTTTGGCATTAGGCTCTTTTGTCGAAAATGCGTGCATTTGGGATCGACGACTCTCTTCTTCAATGGATTAGAAACTACCTTTCGGAACGTTCAATTCAAGTTGTCTTGGACGGTTTCAAGTCTGATTTTCACAAAATAAATGGTGGTGTGCCCCAGGGCTCTGTTCTGTCACCGACACTCTTCTTAATTTTCATTAACGATCTCTTGTCTGCTACTTCTAATCCAATATATTCCTTTGCTGATGACAGTACTCTCTGCTTTTCATATTCGTTCCCGGACTCACGGCCCTGCTCTTCGGCTGTAGTACAAGAACGGCAGCGTATGCTAAGCTCATTAAATTCCGATATCAACAGCATAACCAATTGGGGAACTATCAATAGAGTGAAATTTAATGCTTCCAAAACACAATGCTGTCTGCCGTCTTTAAAGCGAAATTTAAACACCCACCCATTATCTATGAATGGCACTTGCATCGTCGAAACCGAAAAACTTTCCATTCTCGGTATGTCTGTCAATGACAACTTACGTTGGAATGACCACATATTTGATGTCGCCAAAAATGCTGCGAAATGTCTAGGTTTCCTCAAGCGATGTAAGAAATATTTTACCCCCTCTGATCTGGCCTCAATATATAAAGCATTTATCCGCCCGAAATTGGAGTACAACTCCCACATCTGGTCAGGTGCTCCTAAAACATCTCTGCACCTGCTAGAAGGGATTCAAAACCGTGCGATAAAACTTATTGACGATACTAATATCAGTCAATCAATGGACACCCTCGAACACCGACGAAATGTCTCGTGTCTCACTTTGTTTTATCGCTACTTCCACCACCAGTGCTCCACTGAAATCGCCAGTAGCATTCCGCCCATTCAAACTTTCAACCGTAACACCCGTCTCGCTATGAATGCTCATCAGTATACCCTCAAGCCCATTTTCGGACGAACTCTAAAATATCGTGATTCGTTCCTAAGCCGTACAACTCGCTTATGGAATGCCCTGCCGATCTCTGTATTTCCTGATCATTATAACTTGCAAACATTTAAAAACAATGTACATCGGTACCTCTCTTCCTCCCTAAATTTCCTTTGCCCGCGCTGTGTCCTTAAGGGTCACCTTAAGGGTACTCAAACCCCTTGAGCGCGCGCTCATTATAAAAAAAATAAAAAAAAAGTGCTTTAAATGCAACGGAGCTGGACACATTTCGAAGAACTGCCCACAACCTGTAAAATCTGTAAGGGGCATGAAACGGATGAAGATTATAAAGTTGAACACAGTTGAAGTGTCATGTCTAGTGGACTCTAGCGCTAATGTCACCATCGTAAACAACTCAGTATTTAAAAGCTTGTCTAATGTGGCATTACAAAAATGTTATTCTGTCCTGCAGGACCACTACGATCCCGTTAGGTGTTTTTGAAGGCACCATTTGTGTTGATAACATCGAAACGCTTCAACAAATCATCGTAGTGCCAGATGACTAAATTGAATTTGACGGCTTACTCGGAGATGATTTTTTATCAAATACGAGAGGAAGATGGCTACAAGTTTTCGCTGCTAACATCTCCGAAACTGAAAATGAAATTGATGCTCCTCCACAGTTCAGAAATCTCGTTAAACAGCTAATTGATGAATACCAGCCGAATCCAGTGCATGCAGAATCTCCTGTTGAGCTTCAAATTATACCAGATGGACAGATCACGCCGTTTCGTCATCAACCAAGTCGTCATCCTCCAGTAGAATGCAATACCGTTGAAAAGAAAGATTCCTCATTTAGAATCTGCATCGATTTTCGTCAACTCAATGGTATGCTACTGAAAGATTGCTTCCCTGTACCATTAATAGATGACGTTCTGGAAAAGCTGCAAAGGTGTTCGTAGTTATGGACTTGGAAAACAGTTTTTTTCATGTGCCTATAAAAGAGTCTAGTCGTAAATACACAGCGTTCATAACCAAAGATGGTGTCTACGAATTTGAGAGAGCTCCGTTCGGATTTTGCAACGCGCCTCCTGCATTTATACGATTTATTAACAGCGTCTTCCAACACTTAATGGCTCAAGATATTCTGCAGCTTTATATGGACGATATTATAATACACGCACAGACCAACGAGGAATGGTCCTTGAAGAGGCAGCAAAATTTTGTTTGCGTATAAAATGGAAAAAGTGTCATTTCCTAAAGAACAAAATTCATTTCTTGGGTCATAAAATTGAGAATGGTAATATATGGCCGGGGGGGAGAAGACAGCTGCTGTTAAACACAAGGCAGTACAGTCGTTTTTGGGTCTTACGGGTTTCTTTCGGAAATTCATTAAAGATTATGCTGTTATCGCTCGCCCTTTGACAAATTTACTTAAAAAGGATGCGCGGTATTTAAAATGGAAAACTCAGAAATTACTGCAATTAATAAACTTAAGAATGTTTTATGCCAGGCAGGAGCCTTCTGAGAATTTATTGTCGCGACGCAACAACAGAGTTATACACAGACGCTTCTAAAAATGGTTTTGGAGCAACGCTGCTCCAGAATTTTGACGGACAACTGCATCCTGTATTTTATTGGAGCAAAAGGACAAGTGACAGTGAATCGACATGTAACAGCTATATTTTGGAAGTAAAGGCAGCATTCCTGGCAATGAAAAAATCTCGTCATTACCTGCTTGGTATTCAGTTTAATCTAGTGACAGACAATATTGCGTTCTCACAAACTATTAAGAAGAAGGATATTCCGCTTGAGGTGGCGGAATGGATTCTGTACATGGCGGATTTCTACTTACCGGAGCATCGAGTTGGAGAAGAAATGAAGCATGTGGATTGTCTCAGTCGGTATGCCTAGATTTCTGCACGTCTAAAAGTGGCTCAAGAAAGGGATTCGTACATCCAAGCTATACGGGAAATATTAAAGACTCGACCTTATAATAGATTTAAATCGAAAGGAGGTATGCTGTATCAGACTTGTGCCGGAAATGACCTGCTTGTTGTTTCTAAGATAATGGAGCGTGAGCTTATAGTTGGAGCCCATGCTGTTGGTCATTTCGTAGTTCAGAAGACAATGAACGAACTACAACAACAGTTTTGGATACCTCATCTCGAGAGTAAGGTCACTCAAGTTGTCAACACCTGTGTTCCATGTATTATCACGAACAAAAAACTTGGTAAGCAGGAGGGCTTTCTACACTACATACAAAAAGGTGACAAACCACGCTACATGCCGATCATGTGGGACCAATGAATTCTACAAGTAAGCAATACAAATACATATTTGCGTTGGTTGACGCCTTTTCAAAATTCGTGTGGCTGTTCACTACAAAGTCGACGGGTACAGAAGAGGTACTCAAAAAATTGGAAGAATGGTCAAATGTGTTTGGTAATCCCAATCGAATTGTAACTGACAGGGGAGTGGCTTTTACCTCAAACGCATTCGAAAATTATGCTAGATCGAACGGAATTGAACACATTTTAACAACAACCGGTGTCGCAAGAGGTTACGGACAAGTAGAACGTGTGAACAGGTCGATACTATCCATCACTTCAAAGTTGTCGGCCAAGGATCTGACGAAGTGGTATAAATTTGTCCCACAAGTCCAAAGAGCCATAAACGTCCACATCAACAAAAAAGACGCCTTTTGAGTTAATGTTCGGGGTAAAGATGCAGAACAAAGCGAGTGATAAATCGGTCGTGATAATCTTAAAAGTCCAGTTGAAACTTTGTATTATAACCATTATTACATTCATCCTATCTAGTGTTACTTTCATTTAAATCAATAAAGAATATATTATAACCATCACTACATACGAGGGGCGTTTAACATATTCTCGGTATCGGGGTGAAGCTGTGGTTGTATATATAAATTGACTTATTTATCAAGTAATACTATTATTTTAGTGCATTCATGTAAAATTTCATATAAATGTGAATATTAATTCGCGTTTTATCTCTAGTTAAACAGAATCATAATGGCAACTGAGACGACGATGGTGAAAATTGAGCATCGCGCTGTAATTAAATTTCTCACTAAGCAAGGAAAAAGTCAAAAAACTACTCGTATTCATGAAGAGATGGTGGCTGTTTACCAGGGTTCCGCACCTTCATTATCAACTGTGCAAAAGTGGTCAAGTGAGTTCAAGAGAGGCAGAGAGAGCATTGAATATGACCCCCGCTCCGGCGCCCCGGCTACTGCTTGTTCGGGAGAAAGCATCAAAGAAGTCGAAAAACTTGTTCTTGAGGATGCCCGAATAAAGGTGAAAATGATGGCAGAGATCACCAAGCTTTCAATTGGTACCATTCACACCATTCTTCATGACCATCTTAACCTTTCAAAGGTCAGTGCAAGGTGGGTGCCACGAATGCTCACAGCGCCTCAGAAAAAAGTGAGAATCGCATGCTGTAGAGAGCTTTTGGAGATGTGTAGTGAGAACGCGGACGGTGTTATGGATCGAATTGTTACTGGGGACGAAACATGGGTCCACCACTATGACCCTGAAAGCAAACAAGAGTCCATGCAGTGGCATAAAAAAGGAACAGACCCCCCGAAGAAGTTCAAAGTCACTCCGTCTGCCGGGAAGCTCATGGCCACAGTTTTTTGGGACTCAAAGAGAATCTTGCTCATTGTGTACAAAAAAAAAGGTGAAACCATCAACGCCACATCCTACGCTTCCACCTTGCATAATTTGTGGGAGGAAATTAAAAAGAAAAGACGGGGTAAACTCGCAGCGGGTGTGTTGCTTCTTCATGACAACGCTCCTGTTCACACGGCGCGAGTTTCCAAGGCTGCTGCGCGAGATTGTAGTTTCGAAGAAATACAACACCCACCCTATAGTCCAGACCTTGCCCCTAGCGATTATTTCCTGTTTCCGGATTTGAAAAAATGTCTTCGTGGAAAAAGATTTTCAGATGATGAAGAACTCAAGTCGGCAATAAATGGGTATTTTGCAGAGAAAGAGGAAATTTATTTTTTTGAGGGTTTAAAAAAGCTTATCTCAAGATGTAACAAATGCATTGATGTTAGGGGAGATTATATTGAAAAATAAAAACAATTTAAATTGAATTCGCATTTTCCTTCATATCGATACCGAGAATATATTGAACTCCCATCGTATATACGCATGTACATAAAGCCATCGTACTTCTAAAAATGGACAAAATTAACAAATAATATGGTCAAATGGCGCTGCCTGGTCTTCTAGAGTGATTATGATGTTTTTGTGATTAAGGAAAACTATAACTACCAGTATTACTTCGAACAAGCAAGTCCATATATGTCTCCATCTGCATTAGCACAATGATGAAAATTAGGCCACTACATCAGATTGGATCATCTTTTGCTTGGATTTAAATATACTATTTTTGTCTCTCCTGTTTCTTATTGATATTCTCCGATTTTTTATCCCAACGTTTCATCTCGAATACGTTACAAACTTTAAGCTAACTACTGTCGCTATAAAATTTTGAAGTGAAACTTCTTATAGCTCGTTGGGCGGTAATTCCAAACTCGATGAAACGAAAAAGTGACATGAAGTGGTTCCGAACTCCGATGAAACGAACAATCGTTATGAAGTGAAATATCTTATGGCGTGTTGGGCAGTATTTTACCGAAGTCCGATGAAACTAAAAAGCGACAGGAAACGGGAAGGGCACGTGGTGAGACAGATCGTTCAGAATGAAATATGGGAGAGGAACGAAAAGGCGACAGACTCGGAGTAGGGGACTAAAAGAGAGATATTAACGCGCATGGTAGGGCACTAACTTGGACGGAATGAGCCATGGGCGATAAAGTTATTGTTACCATCGCCAAAGTACCTTTCTAGGCATTCTTAAATAATTATAATTTATTTTAAACACATAAATAAAAAGAGATGCACAAAATATATCTACATGCAGGGTATCTGAGTACGCGTATAATAGAAATGCAATGTAAATCAGAAAATACTGAAAGTGATACTTAAACAATTAGAAGAAGGGGTAAAGATAGAATGTGTGGATGACAAATTACGAGAGAAGCGCGAATGGTGGAAGTTTTAGAATATCATCCCGATCTTAATTTGTTTTTGGAATCTTCGGTGGTAGCGCAGCTAAATCGACGATTAACGAAAATTCCATATACTTCTTAGTTGGGGGTGCTAATTCTGAGTAAAGCTGATTTAAATATACTGGCGGAGTATTTGAAGGACGTATTGAAGAGCTGCTTCCATAAGATGGAGCCGGTGATATACTATTCCTAGGCACGCTGGAAATGGCCAAATTCACAGCACTAAAGTTATATTTTATGCCAGACTGAGAATTGCCACATGAATTGTCGCGCCTATTCTTGCTTGGCGTTCCTGAGCTGGAGACGCCGATGATTCACGAGTTCTTGATGAAGATGATGAGGAAGACGTGGATTTCGGTAGTTTCATCATCATAGCATTGAGTAACTCTTGCTGAAGTCTCAGAAGATCCGATGTCGACATGCATAGATTATTAGCGGTTTAGGTGAATTTTGAAAGCGTATCTGGGATTCCATATTTTCCATGGTGCTGTTGGAAGAATGCAGCACGATCTTGCGTTTTTTCTTGTGCCAACTGATTGTAGTAAGCTGCTGGATCTGTAGCTGCATTTTTTGATGAAGGACATACCGAAAACCGAATATAAAAAATGTTTCGAGGAGTGGATCAAGGGCTGGCATAAGTGTGTTGCAGTCGATGGGGATTACTTTGAAGGGGACTATATAGATTTAGATAAATTCCGGCAAATTTTTGATCAAGGTGGTATGTAATGTACATGTCATATTTTCACACTGAAAGTCCATTAAAAAAGTAATTTGCTTTGTAAAATACAATAATAACATAGCGATGTAGGCTAAAATTTACTTAGCGCATAGTAAACAGTGTTCCGAAATACCTACTATTTTCTAGGTTCGGGATGAACCGTTGCAAAGAATTTTAAGAAATGTTAAACATCTGAAATATGAACTCTTTTTATAACCAACTCTTATTAGTTGATTAGTTAGCGGCTTGTTAGTGACTCGAGTTCTTGAACCTTTTGATCGAAAATAGACTCATAAAATCTTTCCATTTTTCGAGCACCTTTCTTGCGTGTTATACGACCTACTAGCAATTTTTTGTAGTGAAAGTTTTTTCCTTGTGTGTACAACGAAATAGCGAGTACTGTAGATAAAGGATCAACTGCAAAATATAGACAAATGTGTCTCAAGTGAGTGGGAGATACTCTCGGAGACAGTCTTTTGGCTTCATATTCGTGTATAATGTGCTTCTTTCAAAAATAGAAATTATCCGTAGAGAAATGCATGGTATTTCAAGCTTAGACAAAGAGCATGTTTCAGTATGTCAAGATATTGTCGTATTTTCACATTTGTAACTAGGTTATGGTGTATACACATGTACATGCATACTCGTATATGATACTTTAAGCCCAAAGGTAAATCATCGTAAAGCAAAACACGGCGACGCTTGTAGGGTCCTCATCATCATCACTGTCGTCATTAGCCCACGTTGACTTTTTACTACTGCGTCAGAGGGAAGCCCACAAAGCCCTAAGTAAACAGATACACAACGTGGTCTCCGGCTACGGATTATATTTCACAAACATGTACGATACGTACACAGCTGAAATTTTACTTTAATTCATATCTCAGATATGATTCCAATTTCCATTCAAAATCGCTGAGGTATGACTGCCCCCAGGATTGGGAGCTCACTCCGTATCTATAGGTACAGAGTCATATACAATACACATGAAAACATATTGGTACATAGGTATATGTATATTTATTTGAGAAAGAGGGTAAGAGATCCCACTGTCAGCCCTTCGACACCTACTGTGTCAGCCAGCTGTCAAGGCTGTTTTCTACTTCGTGGAATTAATTTAATTGGCTTTAGAAACACATGCCTGTGCATGCCAATATGTGTGTATTTTGCTGACACAAAGTGTCTTGTTTGCAACATGAAGCCTTAGACAGGAGCTCATACATGTGTGTAAGTTTATACGCGCGTTTGTTTATTGTGGCTTTCCTACTCAATTTCAAGCATTCATGTCTAAGGATTAGTGTTTAAAACTGTACACTGTTGTAATCGAATGAGTCAGAGCGAATACAAGATTACAATCTGAGCCTCGTTGGAGCTAAAGATACAAATACTCGTATGTATGTAGGATACTTTTTTCTTTGCGTATGTGTGGAGTGGTTTGGGGGGTAAAATACGAACAATGAGCTTAAAATTTGTGTACAGGATATGCTTATGCTACGCCATTGTTACATAAATCATCCACAACTGTCAGGATTCATACAAAAGAAACAAGCTCCTTCAAAAAAAAAAATAAATAAATTTGAATACTTCTGTCAAAAGTAATACAAAGCGAGCCGGGGGAACTGTTTTTGCAGCAAAATCAGCAAAAAACGGAAAAATAAAATGAGAAAATCAAGTAAAAAAAGCAACAAAAAAAAAGACGCGTCGTTATAGTGAAAACTTCGGGTGCGGATGTTTATGATTGGAAATTTTCCACTCGATAAGATAATTTAGCAATTTATTTCCATTAAAGCCTCGAATGAATTTCGACCGGCTGGCTGGATGAGAATGATGTTCCCCATTGTGCTGATGTGTACACATGCTGAACGCGCAAATCAACATCAACATAGAGCGACGAGCAACAGAAAGCCCTCCATCCAACTGCTGCACTTGACTGGTAATGTGTAGTCTGTACCTACTCGTATACTGTGCTTTATGCTCTATGCTGTATGTTGAGCTCTGCAACCAACACTCAAGCAATTGTACTTTCAATCAAAAGCATAACACGCAATCAGGCCTCCATGGTGCTATGCTAATGGATTCGCGAAACAAATTACCGCTAAATGCGGAGGGTGGAACATCACTGAATGGAACAATTTTCGCTGTGCACCGAAAAATTGATGAAATTGGTGGAATTGCGCTGATGACTATGCGAATTGTAGCGAGCATGGTTTTAGCGGGAACTAGGACCGGGTCTGGAGTTTACAGTGTTTAAGGATACACTGAGCTGGAAATTAATCGGCTTCCACCGAGCCCAGGGTATAAAAGTCGAATTCGGAGAGCAAAAATCAAAATTTTCCTCGAGGATTTCACAGCGGGAGGGGGCTCAAAGGGAATTCCATATCAACAGGTTTACGTTGAGTGTTTTCTTTTTTTTTTAAAAAATACACATTCATACGAGTACATATAAGGTAAAGCCAAATTTTGTTGTTAAGCTGAAGCTTTCCTTTAAGTGTTGTTGATGCTTTTTGCTGCAAATTCTGTAGGAGGGTCGTTTTAAGAGCAGCTGTGCCTGCCATCTGAATTAAACATGAACCCAACGAAGCTGTGCTCTCCTTTAGCTAAACCCATCCCAGCTATACCTATTCCACTATTCCAAGTACAACTCAAATTCCTCCGCTCGTACCAGCACCTGTGTCGTCAACTAATAGCACAACGCCGACCGCCACTTCATCACCTCCTGACAGCCCACTCACGATTCAATCAAATTCTCCGAGTCCTGCTAAATTTGAAATTCCAGTGCATGCAAGCCCTTATCCAGCCAAATCAGATACATCGTCAAGTCACATTTCCAATTCTCCAGCGCCTAATCCAGGCAAGTTTAGTGTTTGTGATATTTCGCGCAACAGCCCATATATAAAACCGAATAAGTACGAACCGTAACAATCACCGCCGGCCACTTCATTGACTTCAGCTAATGACTTGATGGCCGGCTTCGATCATTCCACTCCTGCTCAACTAGGCACAAGCGTCTACACCAGTGCTGGAGGTTTTAACATACCAGATCCAACACGTCCTGTAATCGTTTATGCTCGTCCACTACATCTTCGAAATCCATGTCAAAACAGGAGCGCACTGAATCTCAATCATCAAAGCCATCAGCAAGCAATTCGACCAAGTCTGAACTGATGAAGGGACCGGATGATCTTAAGAATGATCCATTAAAAATGAGTGAATTTCGCCGGAGTATGCCACACGTTTGCTTCAGCAGGCGCACAAGGTTTTGGCGCCGATTTTTCTTACTTAACAGGCACTACTAGTAGTGGCAGTTAAAAAAAACCAGCAAAGCACGCCCTTAATGGCTGATTATAACAACCTAAGCAAGCAGCAAGCTAAGACAAGCAACGATTTGAATGCATTCCTACAACAACAGATGACTGGCCTTTCAGCTAAAACCGCATCATCCTCATTAACTTCCTCTTCTTCCTCATCTAAGAAGCAACAACAACAAGCTCAGCAGGTGCAGCAACAGATTACATATGTGATCCAGAGTATGCTACCCTGCTTCAGACATACTCGAAGCTATTTGATGCCATCAAACAATGTGGTTCAGGTAAACCAACCAATGTTAACCATGAACTGATAGCTCTTTTAGCTAGTGTCGGTGGTATGGGTAGTGTAGGTGGTGTCTCAAATTCATCAGCAAATAGCACCAAAAAGAAACAAGAATGGTATGCACAATCAACAAAACAATCAGACCTCAATGCACTACTGCATCATCAAAATAAGCCAGGTGCTGATTTAAATGCTCTTTTCGCTGCGCCTTCCTCGAGTAGTGCTTTATCTTCATAAAAAAAGCTGATACAGATACAGCAGCTTACTACAGTCAGTTGGCACAAGAAAATATGCAAGATTCTATTGCATTCTTCCAACAGCACCATGGAAAATATGGAATCCCAGATTCTCTTTCGAAATCCACCTAAGGCGCTAGCAATCTATTCATGTCGACATCGGATCTTCTGAGACTTCAGCAAGAGTTACTCAATGCTATGATGATGAAACTACCGAAATCCACGTCTTCCTCATCATCTTCATCAAGAACTCGTGAATCATCGGCGTCTCTAGCTCAGGAACGTCTGAAGCCAACCAAGAGTAAGCGCGAAAATTCAGGTTGCAATTCTCAGTCTGGCATAAAATATAACTTCAGGGCTGTAAATTTGGCCATTTCCAGCGTGCCTAGTAATACTATATCACCGGCTCCATCTTATGGAAGCAGCTCTTCAAGACGTCCTTCAAATACTCCCCCAGTATATTTAAATCAGCTTTACTCAGAATTAGCACCCCCAACTAAGAAGTATATGGAATTTTCGTTAATCGCCGATTTAGCTGCGCTACCACCGAAGATTCCAAAAACAAATTAAGATCTAAACTGCATTTAGATATATTTTGTGCATCTCTTTTTATTTATATGTGGAACATAAATTATAATTATTTAAGAATGTGTAGGTAGGTACTTTGGCGATGGTAACAATAACTTTACCGCTCATGGGTCATTCCGTTCAAGTTAGTGCCCTACCATGCGCATTACTATCTCTCTTTTAGTTCCCTACTCCGAGTCTGTCGCCTTTTCGTTCCTCTCCCATATTTCATTCTGAACGATCTGTCTCACCACGTGCCCCTCCCGTTTCCTGTCGCTTTTTCGTTTCATCGGACTTCGGTAAAATACTACCCAACATGCTATAAGATGTTTCATTTCATGACGATTTTTCGTTTCATCGGAGTTCGTAACACTTCATGTCGCTTTTTCGTTTCATCAAATTTGGAATTACCGCCCAACGAGCTATAAGACGTTTCACTTCAAAATTTTATAGCGACAGTAGTTAGCTTAAAGTTTGTAACGCATTCAAGATGAAACGCTCATCCACTGTATAGAGCGAAATAAAACACAATAAATCGATGCCATATTTCCCCAATCTATGCATATCAAATCAACTGAAGACTGCGAATTAATACTGAGGTAATGGTCGAGAAATGCATAGCAGAGCTTCTACACCATCAACATCATTCACAAGACAGTTTAACACTATAAGCAGCACTGAAGTCTATTTCTCACCACCCCCACATCGTTACCCCTATTAATTCGCCTGACATCATATACTATATAAAGCACTAGCAGGTATAGAATACTGCTCTAAAGGGCAAACAGCCCTAGACCCGATCGACGATTTGTGCACTAAAAATGATCATTCAGTCAATCCTCTCAAAAGTAAAGGTTATCATATTCACGAGAAGGAAGAAGCTGACTGGTCTGTGTCATCAAAATCAGTTTCGCCAACGAAGCTAAGTACTTGGGTTTCATGCTGGATAATAAACTTCTCTGGAATAAACATGTTACGTCGGACTACTTGCAGAACCTTTAAGCAAGACATGGGTCCTTTGAACTATGTGTCGGTCGTCTAGTGGAACAAAGTTTAATGAAAATACGTGATTACTGCTTAACGAGACTTCGAACAACGGTTGGTCTCCGCTGCATGGGGGCTTATGCTTGCACCCCTGGCTTTTCTTTAGACGCTCTGATGTATTTCGCTCCCCTTGAGCCATCTTCTGTTGAAAGAGAAGTAATTTTTGGAGCGACACGCACTGGATTTATGATAACCCTGCAAGTCGAATGGCTCCAAAACCGATTTGGGATGCCGCGCTGATGTTCGTCTTGATCATGAAATCGTTCGATTTTACTCCTCGTTAAGAAAACTTGAGTCTGTGCTCCAAGAGAGATATATGGAGTCTTTAAGGCAGCGAATTTTAGTGTGAACAATAGGTGGAGAGGACAAAGCATTTGCATCTGATGCTGATATCAAACTTTTGGCTCATGCAGGGAAAACTGCTCCCCGAGGCCATTCAGAAGAAAGTCACTGAAAACATGGCAAGTTATTTAATGATGCCGCCAAAGGGAGCCTCTGGTGGTCGGTTCACCAAATACTAGCCCTAAACAAAGATCTCATCCAGCACTGTGGACTTAGACCTCAAGTACGAGTAGCAATTACTGCCTTAAATTAAAATCAGTATTGGGTAACTACTGACGTACTCCAGTGACTTAGCCAGTCTGGACTTTGGAACTTCCAAATGAAGGTGCTTATGAGGGCAATCAATACTTGGGAAGTGGTCACTGGCGTATCAGAGAAACCAAGTACAGCTGGAAACGAGCAGAATCTGTGAACAGGGCAGGATTACACGGCACAGAAAGTGATCGGACAAAGGCCGATCAATTATAAATTATAAGTTTATATGAGCAAAAATCGGAAGCAAGCTTACTTTGCTGCAGCAGCAATTTTTTAACAGCATACTCTGAAGATACAAAAGCAGTACACATAACCAAGCTTCAGAAAATCGCACAACAACCTTATGACCCTTCCAGAAAATGTTGGTCTCTTTTTTACTTCTAACGAGTATACGGCAAAGGAAGAATGAAACCTGGTGTCTGGTGCCTTCATAGCTAAACGAAAATCTTGTCAAGAGGTGGATGGGAATAAAAAGCGCGGGAAATTATTTATTTATTATTAATACCCGCGAAGAAAGAGGAAACAGGGTGGTAACCAAATCGGGAGTGATTCTGTTGGTCAAGAAGCGATTTGAAATGGAACAGATACATACTCGTACGTGTCAAGTTTTGATGGACGATGAGATTGTAGCTGTTGGGCACCATGGATCAAATAAGCTGTTCAAATTGCTTTTCCGGGTAATTCATGTGATGGCAAATATTTTGGCAAACTTGACTGTTCCAATAGAATCATGCCATCAACGGATGTGTCACCGAAGCTTAGACCAGGTCAGGGGCTTTCTATTAAGCCATGGAATCAAGTACTTTGAAAAAGGTGAATACTTTTGTGAGGCCTGTATACTAGGGAAGCACCATAGGAAACCATATAGTATAGGTTGCTGTTTAGGGATAATTACTACAACACTATGAGTTTGTTCCTGAACTTATTCAGCCTTTTCTTGGACAATTAGGTTTTGATACGGGGCTTCACGAGTTCATAAACAAGGATGTGTAACACATTTTGTGACCGAAGACGATTTCCCATCAGCAAAGCCTGCCGTATACACCGGAGCATAATGAAACAGCCGAGCGCTGTATGCGTACGGTGATTGAATCAGCCAGGTCAGTGCTTCATGCTAGTTAAAAAATTTTGTGTGAAGCTGTTTCAACTGCAGTTAATGAAAAGAGGCGGAAACTACAAGCTAAGGCAATGAAAAGCATGTTCGTTGGTTATGCGGAGGATACAAAAGGCTTCCAAGTGTGGTTTCATCCAAGCAAAATGATTGACCATTCACGGGACATCATTTTTAAAGAAACAGGAGAAAAGGTCTGTATCCGATGTTTTTCCGAAAACCGAGCTGATTATTAAAGAAGAAGGAGAAGAGACAGATGTCTCTTGTGTTTTACGTAGGTACCTGCCGTTAAGGCTTAAGGCGTTTATCCACCAAAAGCTAGAGTACAACGCCCACATCTGGTCGGGTGCCCCTAAGACCTCATTGCACTTGCTAGATAGGATCCAAAATCGCGCGATAAAACTCATAGATGATGCTAACATCACCCAGTCAATGGAGACCCTCGAACACCTAAGAAATGTCTCGTGTCTAACTTTGTTTTATCGCTATTACCACCATCACTGCTGCATTGAAATCGGCTGTTGCATTCCGTCCCTTCAAACCTTTAACCGTAACAGCCGTTTCGCTATGAATGCTCATTAGAATCCCCTCAAGCCCACTTTCGGACGTACTCTGAAATATCGTAATTCATTTATAAGCCGAACAACTCGCTTGTGGAATGCCCTGCCGAGCTCTCTATTTCCTAGTCATTGAAATATTCAGACATTTAAAATCAACGTACATCGGTACCTATCTTTCTTCCCTCCGTAGTTTTCATTTTCCCGCGCTGTGTGCAAGCATTTTAAGGGTACTTTAACCCTTAAAAAAAATGAGTAAGAGGATCATAGATTCACGTGGCATCACAATGGGCCAATAGGCCTAAGTGTGTTGGCCTTTCCAACAGCCACTCTTACCTACCTACCTACCTACCTGTTACCTATATGTTACATAGTTCATTTACGAGATAAAATATATAGATAAACAATCAAGAGTTTCATAAGCGAACGAAGCATATTGAAGTTAAGTATTGTACTACTTCATTGGCCAGACATAGGTACACTACTGAATGCACGTATGTATTGTACCTACGTTAACATCGTCGGAGAGTTCCTGCAGTAGTAACTTCTTCATCTCATTTTAAACATTGAAATGAATATGCGACACGTTTAATTACAACAAATGCCACATGTATCTACCACATTTCTGCATTGTGAGTGGGGTTGGATAAATATGTATATCTTGGCTATTCTAATTTAGATCACCCCATTGGCTGATATTTATACATGTGAGTGATCCAATAATTTTTTGCTTTCGGTCCCCTTTACGCACCCCAGCCGAAGGGCTTGGACTTCTATTTTTTTCAAATTCTTCACCTTGCTTGAACATGGAAAAGCCATTTTATTTACTTGAACTTGCTTGCATATCGAGACTTTGTCGTTTCGGCTCCGATCAGCTTGAATTGGGCATCGCCAGAGAGTCAACCAGACTTATTTTGCGGTTGGATTTGGGCCTGCATTTATATAAGATTGTGCTGACGCAAGAATTGAAGCCGGATGACCATAGACAACGCCTGGAAATGTTGGTCGGAAATCCGGATTTTGGCCAAAAAGTCATCTTCTCGGACGAAGTTCGTTTTTGACTCAGCGGCTGTGTTAACCAGCAAAATTGCCATTATTGGAGCGAACACAATCCACAAGTGTCCGGCCAAGCATCAATGCACCCACAAAGATTAAATGCTTGGTGCGGTTTATGACATGGCGCCATTATCGGTCCTTATTTCTTTCGAAATGAGGAAGGAGACACCGGTATCAGATATAGAGCGATGTTTAACGATTTTCCGTGGTCAGAGCTCGACAACATCGATACATCCGGGCTGTGGTTCCAACAATACGGCGAAGGTATAAAATTTCACAGAGTGTACAAGGGCGTGTTGCGCAGCTTCCGGGTGTTAGAGGCAGTCGTCATTTACATCCCGCTTCGCAGTGGAAAGCGGCTGTACTTGGCCTCTGTTTATGCACCTGAGGCTTCACAATCCACCCTATTCATTACAGAGCTCGACACGCTTTTTCGACTTCTGAGGCTGGAATCGGGGGAGAATTATTTTATAATCGGCGGGGATTTCAACGCTAGACACAGATATTGGGGAAATAATTTGCCAAATACTAGAGGGAATCTACTACTCGATTGGTGGGGTCAGCACGATGTCATGTACAGACTCGGTCTTAAAGCGACGGATAACCCGTCGTTCCCAAGAGGCGGGTCTTATTTGGATCTACTGCTGTACGACGAACGCATACGACTGACAGGTACGAATTTACAAACGCTAAACTGTCTGCGCACATTCGTGTATGACAGTGACCATTGCGGTTTTAGCACCGAAATTACAGTTCCCAACGAAATTGCGGAATTGGAGGAGTTTGTCCAAAGATATTCTTACAACTACAGTAAGACTCGATGGACACGCTTCTCCGCAACCTTGACAAGAGCACTCTCCTCGAACACGCTTCACCCACCGTCCAATAGGAATTTGTCAAACGAGGAGATCGACAATTACCTAATAAAAATGGACGAGACAATTAAACAAACTATGGACACTACAATACCGCGGTATCGACGTACGACTAACGAAGACCTGTTCCGCAATTCTACTATTGACGCACTGCACCGACAGAAAAGTAGACTTCTGACAAGACTTAAAAACTTGTACAGACAGTTAACTGACCGACGAGACCCGGAGATTAGGACACTGAAGTCGTCGATTAAAAATATTCAAACGCTAATAAAAGAAAATTACAGAATTTCTGTAAGTTTGTATTGGAACAACAAGGTTCGGGCTGTAAACACCAGCAACCCGAACATGTTTCCGCAAATAAATGAACTATTTACTGACAATAGCAGGTATTGATCCAAATGAGACCGCTGATGATGACGACTTTTTTGTGATCGAGGATCCACAGGAGAAGGTTGAGACCGACTTTCCAGGAAGTATACAAGGCCATTGATATCATTGGCCCTAATTACGACCTGGACAATCGCGTCTTGGTGCACGACTTCTGCATTCGAAATGAAATAGGGAACTGGCGATCCGAGGGCTCTGGTTTCACCCGGTTCAGCGACGAAAATATGGCAAATATTGTCATTGCCAGAGAGGGTGACCTACCCCCGTTAATTTCGAAGGAAGAACTCCGTGAGATCTTCGACACAATCAGGGCTAAGAAATCAGTGGGGACCGATGGTATTCCGAACATCGTGCTTCGACATCTTCCTCTAGAAGCGGTGGACATCTACACCACCCTGTTTAATAATGCAATGAATAATGCACATTATCCAGCGCATTGGAAAACGGCGGTGGTTCAACCTATCCCCAAAAAGGGAAAGGATATATCCAATCCGGCGAATCTCCGGTCGATAAGTCCCCTTCCGAATATCAGTAAGGTTTTTGAAAGGGTAATCAATAGAGCACTGTCTAGGTGGGTTGAGGACAAACATATAGTTCCGGATAATCAATTCGGTTTTAAGGCGGGACATGATATCTCATATGCCGCGTCTAAACTGGTGTCCGATATCCAATGGAACAAAGGCAAGCAAAAGTGCACTGGTGCCTGCCTTATTGACTTGGAGAAGGCCTTCGACACCGTATGGTTAGAGGGTCTTTTCTATAAGCTGACTCGGTTGGGGATCAGTAAACCACTCTTGTACATTCTTTATAATATGCTAACCAACAGACAGTTCATCGTGAAAAATGGTGATGTGACTTCTGTTGGAATATTTCAAATTAAAAATGGTCTTCAGCAAGGTGCGGTCAATTCGCCGATCCTATTCAACATTTTTACAGCGACTTGATAGGTTCACTTCCCCATACTATTGCATACGCAGACAATTTGGTAGCGTACAGAACAGGTCCAAAAATCGAGGTCATTAACACTCTCTTGCAGCATGACTTCGATAAGATAAGACGATTTTGCGATGACTGGAAGTTGAAAATCAACTCTCTAGCCTCTAGGGATACCAGAAAAAATTGGCGAAAGTTCTCTATCATTGGACAACACGGACAACCTCTTGCCTGTCGAAATGTAGTCAGATACCTTGGAATCTGGCTAGATCAGTTTCGGTATTTTGGCAAAAATGTAGATGCTGCTCTGTCCAGAGCTAAAGGTGCTTTTGCCCTTACAAAGAGACTGTTTTATAGCAGCCAACTCGATGTGAGGGTAAAGGTAATCTGCTACATGGCCCTTATCAGGCCCATGCTGGTATTTGGTTGTCCCGTGTGGTTCAATGTACGAGCAAGCTTAATGGAAAAGATTCGGGTGTTTGAGAGGGCTTGCCTTCGCTTGTATAGAACACCAGAGTCGGAGTACAAGAAATTTTATCCTATGAGGTCCTTTACAACAGGGCGAACCTAATACGTGTGGACAACTTCGTAATTAAGCTGACTCAAAGGCACATTTAGGTTAGGTAGGCTAAGGTTTATTTTAAGTTAGATACTAAGCTTTTATAAAAAATAAAAAAATTTCCATATGCTAAGTTTTTGTTAGCAATTTTTTTTTCTTAGCTCTACGAGTAAGTATAGTAAATAAATATTTGTAAAGAAAATGTACATATAGTCGAAAGACATAGTTATACGAATTTAGAGTAGCTTAGAGCGCCTGTGTGGGGCCAGTAAGTTAGTATAAGACTGTTAAGTAATTGTAAGCTAGCATTTAAGCATTTTTTGTTAGTGTGTAAGAGTTAATGATTAAAAAAATAAAATGATTTAAAACTGAACTGAAACTAGAACATGTGAGACATGGTTTCAACAATTTAGAAGTGGTGAAAGACAGTGAGTACTCTGGTAAACCACAAAAATGTGAAGAGAAGCAATTGCATGAGTTATTGGATGATGGTACAACTCAAATGATTACATGTGTCACAAGAAGAAATCAGCAGACGTTTACGAGCAATTGGGAAGATCAATAAACTATGTAAATGGGTCCCACACGATTTCAGTGAACGTCAAATGGAAAATCGCAAAGTCACTTCTGAAATGCTGCTTCAACACCACGAAAAGAAATCATTTTTGCATCGAATTGTGACGGGTGACGGAAAATGGATTTCTTGGCTTCCAGACTTGGTGCTATCTGACTACGACCTCTCCGCGTCAATGGGGAACGCATTCGCAGAGCACCACTTCAGCGATTTCGAGGAAGTTTGCGTATCATTCTTATATAAGTCTCTGACACAATTGAGATCTTTCCGTCGTCCATATACTGCTAATACATCTGGGAAGTCTATCGAAAGCTTTTCTCGAATCGATGAAGATGATATGCAGATGCTTAAACTTTGAATCTCGTTGAATGTCTACATGCCTCCTTTAAACAGGCAATTTAAATAGTGCTTCACTTCAACAGCACGCCATTCATATCTTTTAATAGTGCGGCTAACAGGTACCAGTAACAAGGGCCTTAGGGTCGGGTACAGCACATCAGAAAATAACGTTGTCCAACTTTTATCTCAATTCGAACGTATGTAGATTCAAGCAGAAGAAGAATCTTTTCCAAAATAAAATACAATCTCACTAGTAGCACTTATACAATACACATGCATATTCGTGATCTACGAGTACTATGCTGCCTTAAGGCAATTCTGTGATACTTAATTCATTGAAAATGACAATGCCTCTGTTCGGTTTACATATTCCTTTGAATTAGGAACCGACCCTTGTAAAATATTGCCACTCTGCCGGATTCCAAGGAAAGAATGGAAATCTTTCCCTCTCGTCGCAATTCATCTTAATCGTGCTTCTACTCAAAAAAAAAAACCCAAATGTTTGGTAATTTCTTTTTGCCTTCAGTATCTTCAGTATCTTCACATCCATATCCACACCACACAGCCTTATAAATATCTCATTCATTTATCAATTCCACCCTAATTACGATATTGAACTCCCGTTCCGAATTTGATTTAATTCATTCCCGAAAGTGAAAGCCTTAAAAGCAATCTCGTGAAAACGTACCCTCATCGAAATGTCCTAAAAAGACTTCATTTCGAATGGGAGTCCTTTTTAGTCGTACATACGTACGTACATACATACTCGTACATGTAGTATCCTTAGAGGAAGTTACAATCAAAATTTAATACCTTTCACACAACCAAAGCCCATCCATTTGTCTTGTCCTCTGCATACGTTGTCTTCCATGTCGTACTTGTCGTTGTCGTTCTCATACGCAAAAAAGAAAAACTAGACACGAAGGGATAACAAATCCAATTTATCAATAAATCTTCAGATGCCACATTTGTGAGCTGTAAATTTCCATTGAAGTCCTGTCAACCAAAGGTATTCGTACTCGTATATATGTACGAGTATGTACGTTACCTCCAGATACCCCCATTCGTCGTTGGAATCATCGTATCCTGAAGGATACTTCAGTTCTACTACTTTCCAAGGTCTCGTTTGAGTAATATGTATTGAAACAGAATGTATCTTTCGCCATCTCATTTTGCAGTCCAAAGATAGAGAAACATAACGAAACATAACGAAAGAATTATTGAATTAAAACCTTGTGTATGTCCTTTTCATTAACAGGCAATTAAATGCGACCCTCGAGCCAGTGGCGTGCTTTGACAGTAATATCCTGAAGCTGTTACCAACCGAAATAATAGCGTTCGGTAAACTGGTTAGTGACCAACGGCCGGATGTTTTGCGAATCAGCATTAATGGCCTTCACCGATGGAGTCCTCAGTTCGAGAATCGCATTTGGAAATATCTGGGTAAGTGGCTTGCTGACATTTATTCCATGCATGTTGTTTTGTTGTCTCTGTGTGTTTGTGTACGGAATGGGGGTGAGTTTAAGAGGTCCTGACATGGATAGTGCCTTTGGCGTGCCAATATGGCGCTTTAAAGTGTTCCCGAGGTGCACAGGCCAAAGGTTAGAGTGGCTTAATTGAATTTAATGAGCTATTTGTTGGGCGCTATTTTCCACAAGTGTGCAATGTGCAGGTCCTCATTGTGTAGTTTGCATTACAATCATTTGTGCGGTGGTACGTGCTCGAAGTGGAAGCGCTGTTCGTGCTCACCAACTCTGTAATTATAATTTATTGAATTTTCAAGTGAGTGTGAATTTCTTTCAACAGGAACATCCGATTATTACAGCACATGCGATGTGCTCAACACGAAACCAATTGTAGTCGATTTTGTAAGGGTGTGGTTTACCCTCTGCGTTATGGGAGTGTTATGCGTGTCAAATGTCCTTCGGGTGAGATAAGCCTGTTCTTTAGGGTGTCAACAATGGTGTAACTGGCGGAACAGGTAATCGGTTAATAAACATTTGCGCGAGTACCATATGTTGAGTATGAAGGTATTTGGCCAGCATAGAGGCCCTTAAAAGTTTTTTTTCTTTTAAATTCATCTAGATTACAAAACTGAGGTCTAAACCAACCCAAGGTGTCTTTTGAAGCAGGGAATCTGAAGCACGGCAGCAACGGCAGGAAGCACGGCAACAACTACGAAGTGTAATGGTGCTTCTCTACTATAATGTAATCTCGGTATCAGGGTGATTAGCAAATGATGTAATGGCATTGCCTTGGGATTTAAATACAAGATTTCGTACAACTGTGGTAATTAGTTTTCTGGTAATGCCTAGTGAAGGACAACCATAATGAATGACACGAGAACATTGGAGAGAATCGAACACGCTTTTGTTGAATTCCCAACATGACAAATGAATCATTGATTAAGCAAACTGAAGCTTGAAGGTTATTTAGAAGGGGTTTGCACTATCACTATCCGCTGTTCAAAAAATGGGATGGAAGAAAATATTGGAAAATTTGAGAAACTCATTCTGAAAGATTACCGGATAAAGGCCAAAAGTTTAGCAGGGAGGACTAACCTATTCGTCGGTATTATACGTATACAATTATCATGAACATCTTAACCTCTTAAAGGCGTCTCAGTATTGTAGGGAGTTGGGCATCTGTCCAACACAACAATGAACTTGAAAGCAAGCAGGAGTCCTGGTAGTGACAAAAGAAGAGTGCAGCCCATCCGCAAAGACATTTAAGTCACGCCCGTAGCAGGAAAAATAATGCCCCTGTATTTTAAAACTACTTACCTACTTAATTAGACGGCGCTTCAATATGTGGCAACTGACATTGCTATCCAAGGTGCTATCTGAGCTTTTCTGTTGAGGTCGGCATCGCAGTACATCCCGTACAGTTTGCTGTTGATATGTTTTCTAATTAGCGCTTGCTCAAGGGATTCTGCCTAAAAATATTTGCACACAGCGCGGGCGAAGAAAAGTTAAGGAGGAGGAAAAGTGGGGTGCCGATGTACGTTGGTCTTAAATGTTTGCAAGTTACAATGACTAGGAAATAAATAGCTCGACAGGGTATTCCATAAGCGAATTCTACGGTTTAGGAGCGAATCCCCGATATTTCAGATTACATTCGAAAGCGATTTCATTGGAGCACTGGTGGTGTAAATAGCAATAAAACAGAGTGAGATACGAGACATTACCACGGTGTTTAAAGGGTGTCTATTGCCTGAGTGATATTACCATCACCTATGAGTTTTACCGCATAGTTTTGAAGCCTATCTAGTGCGTGCAAGGGATCTTGACCACATGTGGGCATTGTACTCCAATTTTGAGTGGATAAATGTGTTATATATTACGGCCAGATCAGAGGGGATGAAATATTTGCTACAACGCTTGAGGAGACCTAAGCATTTCGCAGAATTTTTATCGACATTGAATATGTGGCCATTCGAACGTAAGTGATTATTGGCATACATACTGAGAATGGAACGTTTTTCGGTTTCAACGATGTAAGTGTCGTTCATGAATAATGGCTGGGTGTTAAAATTTCGCTTTAACGACAGCAGACAGCATTGTGATTTGGAACCATTAAATTCCACTCTGTTGATAGTTCCCCAATTGGTTATGCTGTCAATATCGGAATTTAATGAGCTTAACATACGCTGGCGTTCCCTTTCTACTTCCTAAGAGCAGGAACGTGAGTCCGGAAACGAATATGAAAAGCAGAGAGTACTGTCGTCAGCAAAGAAATATATTGGCTTAGAAGTGGCAGACAATAGATCATCGATAAAAATGAAAGAGAAGAGTGTTGGAGACAGAACGGAGCCCTGGGGCACACCAGTATTTATTTTGTGAATATCAGACTTGAAACCATCCAAGACAACTTGAATTGAACGTTCCGAAGGGTAGTTTCTAATCCCTTGAAGAAGAGAGTCGTCGATCCCAAAAGCACGCATTTTCGACAAAAGAGCCTGCAAGCATTATTAACTGACTTAGAAATATCACGTGTAACTATCTTCCTTTCACCAAATTTTTCGGTGAGACATGTAATCAAACGACCAGTGGACCTGTTGCTACGAAAACCATATTGCCGCTCATTGAGAAGTTTTCGAGATATTTCATGAGTTCATCAGCATTTCCATGACCTTAGAAAGAAGGGACGTAAGTGCAATTGGTCAGTAGTAGGAGAGAGAAGAAGATTCGCCTTCTGTATAGACGAGCTGGACAAATGCTGTTTTCTATCTGCTCGCAAAGAGCTCTAAAGCGTAGGAGTGATGAAAAAGCTTACGCAGTGGTTTTGCCAGCATGTGAGAGTAGCTCTTCAGAAGAAGAATAGATATACCATCTGGACCGGCGGATTTGTGTATGTTTAGATCTTTAAGTAATTTTGCTACTACGTGTATAGGATTGGAGTGGATTTGTTCCTTTGAAGATTCGAAGAACTCAAATGTAGGCGAAGACAATGCACAATTTGGAAGTGTTGAGCTGGCCGCAAAGTGTGCCCGTTCAAAGAGCAGATAGCTAGGATGTCATTATAAATGAGTTATGGGATGGAAGATGAGGCAGAATTTCTGTTTTTTTTTACGAACGACCAACAATTTTTAACACCTTGTATTAGTTTGCTTCAATTTATAGTGTTTTGTAGTATTTTTTGCTTCAATTTTTTGTCGTATTCAAATTTTACGCGCTTAAGAAAGACGTTCCAGTCATTTCTGCTCGTTTGAATTTTTTTCGTCTTGTAGGACTTTTCCCTAACACCGACAGCCTCTTTACAGTTGAAATCGTACCATGCCTTTTCTTTTGATTTGATACTCTTCATCCGATGAGCGATAAAGGATCTCTTTCCAAAGAGAATAGTGTCTGTGGTCACATCATCAGCGGCATCTACTACGTTATTGAGGAAACATGATGACCTGTTAAAATTCCTAAAGAAGCTGTTAAGTCTGCTGTTAAGCTGTTAAGGTCGAATTAAAAACAAGTCCAGGGTGTTGGCATACCGCCAATACCGGCTATCAACGTCTGGTATTCATGTGGGCTCTTTTACGAGCTAGATGAAGTTGACCTCAACAAACCGGCCTTCGGGTGTTATCTGTCCAGAATGTCGAAGCCACCCAGAATTCTGTATATTGTAATCGCTCGCAATAACGATTTCAGTATGACATAACAGGGATAGAATCGAATGGAGTCAGACAGCGCATCAAACTCGTTAAAGGTTGAATTGCTGTCCAGCTTGGGGCTTCTGTAAATAAAGCAATAGCGGATAATTTGTTTACGGAGATGGAATTTGAACCACATGAAATCGAATTCCGTGTTGGAAAAGGGATTACGTTGTGGTGTAGTTTGATAAGCTACATCACTATGCGCGTACATGATGAGCCCGCTGTGAGAGAAGAGTAATGACACTAGTTCGTATCCAGGTATAGATCAGATTATAGTTATCTGAGAGGTATGGGTGGGGACCTGTCTATGTCGTCACTTCTGAGCCCGCGTACATTTGCTACATCCACTTTGAATTCCCGAGTTATTACCGCATGCTAAGCAACGCACCGTTGAAATTTTATGTGGTATGCCCTTACAACTACAAGAAAGAGTGCGCCAACCAAACTTTCACTTACAACCCGTCATCCAACCGTTGTTATATGTACTCAGTCATTGTTTGATACAGCAACAGCACTTAGACTAGGGCTAGGAGATGGAGGATGCACGCAGTATGATGACCGTATGCCAGTATGAAGAGATGTGAAAATTTCTATTATGGTGGATTTCCTAGGATCTAAAACCACACTGATAGAATCTGGTCGAATTGTTAACGAAAGGTCTTAGATGTTCACATAATTCGGCAAACAGGATTTTGTGTGCCATGTTGTGGGGACTAATTCCTCTGTAGCTGTGCAGTTCAGTGAATCTCTCGTCTTTATGATCGGACAAACAATGCTGAGGCTCCGTTTGTCGAGCATATTTTCGTCGACACAGGTCCAAAACCGGAAATGAACTGATGTATTCCCTGTATCCAATTGTCACCTGCTGCTTTAAACAGCTCGGCGGATAAGCCATCAGATGCAACAGCTTTGTTGGACTTAGACTTAGAAACTGTTGACTTGACTTTATCTTGGGTGAACGGAAATGTTGACTGCCTTCGGCCAGATTGAATGATTTATTCTACCCAACGGTGGGATGTTGTCGGTCATTTACTATGTGGTTCCCTTCTCCATCCTTACAGATTTCTTTTCGGGACTTTTAGTTTTTTTTTTGCAAAACTTCCGAACTTCATTTTCTTTCACTCTGAGAGGCCAATGTTGTTCCCTTCTTTTATTTATTTTTTTATTTATTTATTTATTTAGTATAAAGTATAAAAAGCAGATTGTACAAATAAGAGCTAAGCTCTTTTAACAGTACATATGACAAAAAAGTATAAAAGAGGATAGTTAAAAATAATTACATCAGCTTAAAAAAAAAAAAAAAATAATAATAATAATAATAAATTTAGAGCAACTATGTAGAGTCGTACAAGTACTATTCTACTAAAAAAGTTTTAAATTATGGTAGAGAAAAAAAAAAAACTAATAATAATAATAATAATAATAAATAAAAGTGTAGGCTGTATTATATGTTCATATTTACAAAATTATTGATATATGCCTGTCTCCTATATGCCTCAATGATCTCTAAAAAAACCAAATAAAAAATCATTAAAATTGTTTGTTCCAAGCGAGCGCCGGATTTCAGATGGAAGCGAGTTCCACAGTCTTACGGAGTGAACAAAAAACAGACGGCTACATTCTACATAGAAATAATTTGGAGGATTAATTCTTAAAGTTCTAGATGACCTCGGAAACTGTATCTTACGGTATAGGTAATATGGCTTCTTATTGGTTATCAATCGTGCAATGGATAGGCAGTTGCGGTAATTCAGGTAGTTTAAAAGTGAACACCCTAAGATGGAATTCCTAAACCTGGAAATATGATCAAACTTGCGCAGGTGGAAGACATATCTAATTATGGAATTAAAAGCAAGTTCCAATTTTCTAAAGCATACTGAGTCTAGTGAACTGTAAACCAAGCAAAAGTACGTAATATGTGGCACAAGAAGAGATCTTACTAGTTTGAGTCGAAAGTCAGTCGGTATATAACGGGCGGATTTCCACAATAATCGCAGTCCAGCGTAAATTTTCTTTATTACAGCGTCGATATGGTCAGTAGCTGATAGAGAATTGTTAAGAATTATGCCAAGGCTTTTGACTGTTGTAGAAAAACGGATTTTTTCGGTAGACAGATAAACATCTGGGTATTCCTCAATTTGTCCAATTTTCTTACCAATTGGTAAGCACAAAGTCTTTTTAGCATTTAATTGAAGCCCATTTAAGGAAACCCAAAGTCGCACTGCCTCCAGATCTTCATTTAAATGGCTGACACAACTTTGTATACATGTTCACGGGCTGGAAACGTATAATTGGACGTCATCAGCGTATAAATGTACAGTCGCATGTTTACAAGCTAGGGGTAGGTCATTTATAAACAGAGCGAAAAGTAATGGCCCGAGTATTGAGCCCTGCGGGACGCCACAGTGAAGCCTGAGCATGCTTGATACTTTGCCATTCATATGGACCTGTTGATGTCTACCGCTTAGATAATTTCTAATCAGTTCAACAGCTCTTATTCCTAAACCAAACCCATTAATTAGCTTCCGACAGAGCTTTTCATGATTAACCGAATCAAATGCCTTTGAAAAATCCAAAAGACATAGAAAGGTTACATGGGACTTGTCAAAGTTTAAACGAATGTCATCAATTATTTTTACAAGTGCAGTGGTACAACTGTGACTTTTACGATAAGCAGATTGATGTTGGCTTATTAAATTGAGTGAGTCTACGTGTGTCTGAAGTTGATTCTTTATGACGATCTCAAGAACCTTAGACAAACTCGGGAGAATGCTTATTGGGCGAAAGTCGGCCAATTCAGAAGGATTTGAATTCTTTGGAATAGGTATCACTTTTGCAAGTTTCCAGGCTGGGGGAAAACAAGATTTAACAATGCAACAGTTATAGATATGGGTGAGCGTATCTACCACATGCAGCAGTATTATTTTGATGAACTTCAGTGAAATACCATCTATACCTATAGCGGTAGATTTAACAGATTTAACAGCAAAAATGATATCAACGCTGTTAACAGTTTTAAAGGAAAATGTTGGACCTGAGTAGGCTGAGGGTCCACAGCTTAGATCTGTTTCAGTTGATGGTATAGGATTAGGTAGAAAAGGTTCTCTTACAAAGAAACTATTTAGTAGATCCGGATCAGTTCTCTCATTGCTAGGAAAACATTTTTTGTCGGAAGTGATTCCCAGCTCACGCAATTTTTTCCAGAGATCTTGAGGTCTTGCATTGGTTTTAAGTTTGGAGGTGTAATAACGCTGCTTTTGTTTACGGGTCTCTGCAGTTGTTAAGTTTCTTAACTTAACAAAGGTGGCTCTATTTATAGATGTAGGATAAGTCTTCCATCTGCGATAGGCTTTGTCACGAAGCTTCATGAGATTTTTTATATTTGGAGTAAACCAAGAGCAACCAGGATCCTTAACAACCACCCGCCTTATTGGTACATATTTATTGAAGAGCTCCAACACCATCGACTCGAATAAGGCAATTTTGTCATTAACGTTAGCGAGATTCCAACATAAATCCCATGGGTATATTGACGCTTCATTATGCAGAGCTGGTAGGTCAATATTATTGAAATCTCTGAAGAGCACCTTCCTGGGAGGAAGTACAGTATTCATGTGAAGGTCGAAGGTTAAAAATATTAGGTCATGAGATGAGTTAAAGCCGGGTACGGATATTTGATCGTGGAATAATACAAGGGTCGCATCTGATACAATAAAGAAGTCCAAAAGTGAAGGTCGACAACCTACTCGGAAATGTGTCGGAACGGAGTTATGAACAATATTAAGACCACAGTTAATAGCAAGATTTTTAATGGAATTTGCTTTCTCATCATTTTTCAAAAGATTTTTATTGAAATCACCGCAAAGTATTATATTCTCATAACATGGGATAAAGGTAAGTAGCTCGGTTTCGATTTCTGTAAGAGCAATGTTTCGACTTGGTACGTAGATGCAACCAATAAAGCATTTTTGATTACGATCGGAAATTACAACAAACAAAAAATCACAGCACGAAGAACTTCCACTTCTTTTTAAAACTTCACATTTAAAGGCCGATCTATAATAAATTGCAACCCCTCCTCCCCTTGTGGATCTATCACCACGAAGTATTTCGTAACCGTGAAGTGCAACACATTTGTCATCATCGCCGAATCCATCATCAGCAAGAGGGATCAACCAAGATTCAGAAACACATATTATATCTACCTCTAACGAAGAAAACAGTTCCCTAAATTCATCGATACTTGGCTTAAGACTTTGCACATTAATATGACAGATTCTCAATCCAGAGTACCGGTTAGCAAAAATGTTAAGCATGGTTTGGCCGCTGTTAAAATTGTTCACATCTTCGACTAAGTGAATATCACCCATAAGAATCCAAGGAAACGACGCTTACAACAAAGATCCCTTTTCTGCTCGAACAGCTCGCCAGTCACTCTCTTTCTTTTTTGCAGGGCCGCTCCATACATCCGTTAATTTCTGGATTTTGTCCAGCACATCAGTGGGGGCCCTGTATGTTAATTGCTTTGCTATGATATGCTGACTGCCATGGATATCTGCATCCGATGTCCTCCTTACCTCTATTTAAAATTCAACGCTTTCGAATCTTTGAAGTTCTTTGGTTGAGACGCAGTCGCCGCGCAGGCAGCTTCAAGTTTGTAACACTAACCAGGGTCATGAATACGTTTTTGTTTCTTAGCTTTTAAGCCTACATCAACATCATCCATAGTTTACAGAATTCGCGGCTGTGTCTTCTCTTGCATCCGTCCTCCGTGCACAGGGTAAATATAGAACGAAGCATTGTTCTTACGAAGGACTCCAAATTGCCCTTCTATCAGTATAATAATTATTGTCCAAAAGTATGCCACGTATAGTGGAACTAGGATAAGAACATCATCTTGGTTTTTCGTCTAACGTCTGCTGGACTCTTGACCTGAGTAGTATTTACCCCGAGGTAGGTAAACTCCTTTAGTAGTTCTTTGTTCTTTTGTCTTCTATTCAGTTATCTCTGGGCCGGCTATTTTTGCTTTCTTCGATTGCCATAAACGGAACGTTGGATTCCATAAATGATATCGATATCGTCAGTATAGCTTCGGACTTGCTAAATAAAGGGCCTTCCATGTTAACATTTTAGAAAATCTCATTGGAATAGTATTCCACAAAATTGATGGTCTTCCAACCCATCCCCTACCGTACAACAGTTACGGTACTTCAATTTTGGCTGAATTGTTACAAACTGAAGCCGAATTATTGCTGTATGGTGATATAATTGCTCCAACGCAGGAGGGTCGCCATCCCACGGAAACTTGTTACACAATTTAACACGACGTGGACACCTTCAGAGTGGCAAGGCAGGCTAGACCGACTCCGCACAACGAATCAGATGTCCACCACCCTACTTATCAAAGTTGCTCCAAATTATGCAGATGTTGCTTGGATTTCCGAATTTTTCAAAAAGAGGTATGCCATCACCATCAACAAATGCACAATATTCCCAACATCTCACCACAAAAACAAACGGAACTTCAAAATTAATATACCGGCTAAATACGAATGGTTATTAGTTAACTCAACCAACACCAACCTCAAGCTAGGAAAGATGCGGGTCTCCAAATGGACGGATCAACCAACCATCAAAAACGTAGAAAAAAACGAACAAGGTCTCATCAAAAGATAATTATCAATCGCCCAGATCCATTCCCCTTCCCCTTCCACATCCTAAACCTGACCACAACTGGAGTCTTAAAACCAATATATTTCCAACTTTTTCCCCTCCCGTTTATACCCCTAAGCAACCCCCTTCACGTATCTCCACAAAAGTACGAAGTGCCTCTCTTCCATTAAAGCCCCAACGCGTTTCATTTAATTTAACCCACACCCCCTCCCACGGATAATAACAACTGTTTTCCCTATTTCGACCTTACAACAGGAGCCAAATACCCAAACTTTATCAGCTCGCATATATTAAATCTCGCTTCCAGCTCGCCTTCTCCCTCGGTTTCACGGGCCCCAGTCCCTATTTTTGATCCCCTTTCGCCGCCTAACATTAAATTGACCCAATAGAATATAGACACCACAAAATTCCGTTACGCTCTCTCTAGGCGCTCTCGCATATCTTTACGACAAATCCGACTCTGTTTGCTTTGAGGGAAAACCAAAACAAGTGTCATGGTCTCCATCCAAGAGGAAGGCCTTCATACGGATATAACTAGTCTCAGAAAGCTTTACAACAGGTACCACGAAATCTTCGACACACCTCCTCAAAAGGTTGCGGATGACCTCGCTGCTTTCCGCAACTATGTACACTCTAAAAGAGTTTCTCACCTTCAGCGCAGGCGAGCTGACCATGACAAATTTTTTCGTTCCTAACTTGCCTTCTTTGCCTGCATCTCATCTACGCAACAAACTACCTCTTACATTTTACTACCAAAACGTAAGAGGCTTGCGCTCTAAAACTCATGCTGTCTTGTCTAAATCACACAGTCTCTCATTCGACGTCTATGCTATTACAGAAACCAATCTGATCCCCGACATAAAGACCCAGGAGCTATTTCCATCTTCTTATAATGTTTTCCGAGATGACGATCACTCTCTCCCTATGTTTAATGATCCTGCCAGCCCTAAAGTTAATTCTCCATGTAGAGGTGTCCTACTTGCCATTCACAATAACCTCAACTCTTCTCTCATCGCTATCTCTTCTTCTGTCAAACTTGACTTTATTTCAATCAAAATAACACTTCCCAACAGGTCCCTGTACGTTATATGCTGCTACATTCTCCCAGCTCAACCTATTGAATCCTACATCCTTGCTATTAAAGCAATTCCTTTATCTTTGCCGACTTTAACCTGCCCCTGCTAAAGTGGATTCCATCGGATGATCACTTATTTTTTACCGCGTCAAACGCCAGTTCATCCAAGGAATGTCTTTTCATTGATTGCATAACTGACTCAAGCCTGTGCCAAGTTAGCGACGTCCCTAATTCTACTAGGTAGGCAACTAGACCTTATTTTCACTAGTGATCCTATTAACTCCACAGTAACGCTATGTCCCTTTATCCTATCAACTGTCGACAACTTTCACCCCCCTCTTCTTCTCTCATTTTTCCATAACTCTCCATGCCAGCCCACTTCTTCAACTACCATCTCTTCTTACAACTTCCATAAAGCTAATTTTCTCAAAATCAATACCTATCTTAGCAAATGTTCTTTTGATTTTACCAACCTTCCTTATCTGATGCTGTCTCCATTTTCTACAGTGAAATATTTAATTCCATTTCTCTCTACGTCCCATTTTCACGGCATAAAACATCATCTATTTCACCTACATGGTACAACAGAAGACTTCGCTCTTTACGAAACAGAAGAAACAAATTATGGGCAGTTTTTCTTCTCACCAATTCTTATTATGACTACTCTAAGTATTTTGGAACTTACCTGCAATTCACCCAGCTCTTTAACTGCCTCTATCAGCGCTTTCTCGACACAGCGCAGACTAACCTTATCAACGATCCTAAGACATTTTATCAATTCGTCGACTATAAAAGAAAATCAGACTGTTTTCCCCCTCTCTCTCGTTCGATAATATGTCATCGACCGACCCACATATTATTGCCAACTATTTTGCAAACTTTTTGAAACAGATATTTGCAGACAACCTCTTTGTACTTGACTCCATCTATTTCAAGTACCTTCCCAATTCCTCCATTGGCCCCTCTCTCTCTCAACCTTTTGATCCCACCCTTATTGTAGAAAAGTTACAAAATCTCAATGATGAATTTGTATCCGGTCCAGATGGGCCGGGGAATTCCCCCAAGGTTGAAAGACCTCTTTCCTAACCCCGGTTCACCGTCCATTGCTAAGCTTTCTCACATACCTAAAGTTTTTTATATGAAGTTCTAAGCGTTCAGTGCAAGTCATTTATTTCACCCAGTCAGCATGGATTTCTAAAAGGTAGACCAACTACTACAAACTTAGTTTAATTCTTAGAAAATGGCAACAAAATCGATGTTATTGCTACAGATTTCGCTAAGGCCTTCGATAAAATATCACATCAACTGATCCTTTTTAAATTGTCTTCCCTCCGTTTTGACCCCATATTGTTAAAATGGATATCTTCTTATCTGAAGAACCGTAACTATAGCGTTCGCTTTAGGTCAGCCTTCTCAACCCCGTTTTTTGCCACTTCTGGTGTCCCACAAGGCAGCCATCTAAGTCCCCTCTTTTTCATTTTAACTATAAACGATCTTGAGAAGATTATCAAACACTGCTCCGTATCTATTTACGCCGATGACACTAAGCTCTCCAAAACTATTTCTTCACCCCACGACTCTGTTCTCCTTCAAGAAGACCTCGATAGGTTCTCCACTTGGTGCCTAAAAAATTGCTTTGAGCTTAATGTTTCCAAATGCCAATCTATGAATTTGTCTCGTAAGTCCAATCAGTCTCCCTCTCGACTTTATTTTCTGCATGACCAACCTGTACCCAAGGTCCAATCCCTTGGTGACCTTGGAATTTTATACGATAGAGAGTTAAACTTTTGTTCGCATATTGATGAGGTAATCCTTAAAGGCAACTCATCGCTCGGTTTTATCAAACGTGTCTAAAGAATTTTGCAACCCTTATGTGACAAGGTCACTTTACATTACCCTTGTTCGGCCCCTCCTTAAATATGCCGGCCAAGTATGGTCCCCCTTTCAGCGAATTCGACTTACCTCAACAACTCAACAATATTTATCTTACCACCCTATCATGACCGCCTCAATCTTCTTAACCAGAATACCCTCGAAAACCGCAGGTATTTCTGACATTCTCTTCATTCATCGACTGCTCTCTGGTTCTGTGGACTGTGCTTCCCTTTACAATTCTATGTCCTTCAACACTAACCCTTGTAATTTACGCTGTAAATTACGTCTCTTTTATGTTCCAACCCACCGCACCTCTTATGGCTCTAACGAACCAATCTCCCGCATGCCGTAAGGTCAACTCAAACCCCCCACTTTTTGATTTTAACCTGAGCACTTCTCGTCTTAAAATTGATCTCTTCCACCATTCCACCATAGTTTAAGCTTGCATTAAGCGAAATAAATTGGGGCGTCAGCCCCCACTAAATTAAATTAAATTAAAGCACCAGTATTAGGCAATTGAAAAAGTATCGATAGCGTTGTTGAGGGTGATATTTAGGAAATGCGAGAATGTCAATGAATTGACTCTTTTTGTTCAACCTTTGATCCTTCGATTTATCTACCAGACTGTTTGAAACTCCCAGCTGGAATGTCAATAAATTTATGTACGCTGATCCTGGTTCTGGCCGAATAATATTAGAGGACTCGTAATACTCGAAAGGTGCTGAGGGGAGATATTACTTTAGTGTAGCATTAAACCCTTTTGATGATGGATTAAATTAGGATGTAAACGGAATCAGGTAGGTAAAATGCCGACAACTTAACCAGCTTGGCCAGATCAACAAGTATGTCGTACAAGCAGAAAGCAACATGTCCGATACTGTGATGGATGGAAAGTACAATAGTTGTGGGGACCTGACCCTGCCGAGGCAGTTGTGTTTTTAACATCCTCAAAGGAGCAGCTAAAACTCTCCATGGTATCCTACCGTAACTGTGTAGAATTGTTCAAACTAAGTCCCTCTCGATTGCAGAACAAAGACCCGCTGCCGGTATTAAGATGCTAAGGACTAACTCCATATTAATCGTTATTCACTTCGAGTCGCTTTTAATTGTAGGGTCCCTACTTAATATTTACACTGACTCTCAATTTCATCTCCTATATTGAGAATTCATTTCGTTCCTAAGAGTGCATGTATCCTCTATAAATCTTTTCAAAAACACGTGCCCTGGAAGAAAAACAGGATCGCTTATACTTAATCCATGACCACAATCTCGGTTGAATTCATTCCAAATGGCATGCAGTTGCTGTAACTCCGGGCAATGCGATTGAAAGGAGCATCTTCTTAATCTATTGTGCCCTGCATTCAAGAGTACGAAACACATGCACATGTTTTAGATATACTCGTACATATGTATACATATAAACTTGTACGGCTTTGTCTGCTCTCTTCGTTGTGTACTTGGGCAATCTAGTCCACTTCGTTGCACAATCCCATTATAACCTTGCTCTATCTATTCTGGACACTCGACTTAGGTATGTACTCAGCTACTGTGTTATGCCCCATTTCAGTGTCAGCAGGACAGCTCGTGATGAAAATTCGAGCAAGAATTACATATCATACAATGTTCGTCAATCAATTTGGAAGCTCCTTGACATTTGCACACTTACATTCCCCCGCTGAAGGTTGCACAAAATATAAACTTACCGTACCATGTCGTAGAAGGTCCCTATAACCACCAGACACAAGGGAAAAAACGTTTTGTACCCTGCACCATTGTCATTCCAGCAAGCAGTCCCATAGTAATTGCATGTCCTTGTGGTAATTAATCCTCATATTTTGTGAAAATTTAATATTGATTATGCCGATTGGTGCTTCGGTAGGCGGGTGTGGGGCCGCCGTGTATTGTCGGCCTGGTAGCGAACGTTTATACACTTGCAGCTCGTGTGTGTATCACTGTTTTAGTGCATCCGCTGCAAGAGGATATTATGAGAGGCCACAGATCAAATGGAGTTGTGGCCAGGCTCGAAATGGATACTATTGTGCGCTGCGAGATAAAACGACAATAAATAGCACACAAGCACATATTGGACTCAAGTTCGGGACGTATTACGCTATCATGGAGCTCATAAAAACGCATAGTCGAATGCGGAGGAATACAACTAATGCCAGCTGAACGATTTATATCCTTTAAGTGGTTTTGCTGCGCCGTTCGCCCCCTTATTATGCTAAACCATATGGTTCCGCCTGTACGAGTACTTGTATCATTGTGGCATCTCAACCATAGAGTTGGTGTGCTCCAGGACGTACGCTATATGGATGTAATATTTCTTTGATCCACCAGTCGCCTTTATGGATACATACTCGTATAGCAGGGATAAGGATAGGTGTGAGTGGTGTATCTTTGCGTGGTATATGTATCAACAAACCTCCACGGATAAGAGAAAGGATTTTATTTTCCTCTCGGTCTCTATTAAATGCGGACAATGTGGCATAGATAAATGCTTGGATGTGAAGCGGAAGCTTGTTTGCATTTTTCTTGCATTTTTGTTGCAATTTTGTTGCATTTTTGAACTAATGTCAGCATTTCTATGGTTTCGCATATTTTTTCTGGCGTCTGGTGGATGAAATGTAATTAAGCGGAATTGGTCAGGGAGTGTGGTGACGGTGTATTTCTTTTGTCCTTCTCCCTGGTGACAGAGGGGTTTATAAAAATATTCACGCTCGCCACCAAGGTTTTTTTCATTAATGCGATAGGATACATAAGAGCTCTTGCTGTTTGTTAAGGCAGGGTTTTTTTTACCAGTGAAATCAGAAATACAAGATTGCTGGAGAAGAATAGATTTTTTTCGAATCCTTTTTGGACCAAATAAGTGTTTGAAGATTCCATTGGTCTCTTCGCTGGATAAAGTTAATGACTTTGGCGTCGCACAAGTAAAGAATATCAAAAATATAAAAAGGGAAAGGTTAAAAGAAAGATGATAAAGATGATAAAGTGCCAACGTTTCAGTTATTCCCTAAGTCCTGGTCGAGTGTTTAGTTATCAGATTTCATAGCTGCAATAGAAAAAGGTTCAATTGACAACACAGTCGTGTATCCGGTTTTAAAATACGCGTAGAAGTTTTTGATGTTTGAAGAAAACATCGATATCGATGAAAAACAAATATATCCCTTAAGTGTAAAAATAGTGACAGGTTATTGGTTTCACTGAAACCAAACCCAACCCAATTTGTACCATATCCGTGCGGCAACGACATATACAATGCTGCCGGAATTTACCGCCTAAGGCGAGATGTTCCTCTGCGGGCCGGATAATTCGTGTCCAATCGCCGTACATGTGCTAGTCATCTCAGGCGACGAATGTGCAGTTTTGACTAGGTCGATGTCAATTTACTGCTCGTATACTTCGTCGTAGAATCTTCTTATCGAAACGACCGAGGTTATTTTCATCCGCTTTCGATAGAGTCCATGTTTCAGCGCCATAAAGTAGGACTGGGATGATCAAGGTCTTTCATAAAGTCTCCTTAGTTGTTCGGGAGTACCTTAGAGAGGCCTTACTATTCAGATGCCTTCTTAGCCCAAGGAAACTTGGCAAGAGCGATTCTTCTTCTTATTTCTGCTGAGGTTTTGTTAGCAGAACTTATCGCAGAGCCGAGATAGACTGTCCACTGTGACGTTCAGTCCAATTCGTCGATCAGTCGTTCGCAAATCTCCGGTGAGAATAAACGTCGTGCGGCTTCTCGTAGAGTAAAAAAAAAAGTAATAATTCTGTTATAAACTCAATCAGTTGGAAGTTTGTTAATTGACTCGGTAGCCTAGCGGTTAGCGGCGCCAGTCAACAAATCGTGGTGCACGGGTTTGAATCCCGGGTGGTGAAACTTTGAACTTTTTTTATCTTTTTTTTTTTTTGTGTTTTTGCTTTTGTTTTTTTTGCTCAAATTGTGTAAAGAGACTAAAAAACAAAAAGCACGTGATGGATGGTGCTCTTCCCATATCGGGAGTTACAAAAGGCAACAATACGGTTGCTGGTACCGTGGCAAAAGGAATCAAACGTAGGAAGAGTTTGAAATCTCCTCCTAATTTAACCAAAAAAAAAAAACAAGTGCCATTTTAAGAGCTGATGAAGAGAAAGATGAATTCCAGTATGAGGGGGGCAGTAACAACTTTGCCTCTTTAGCTGCATCTGAGTCGAAAGACGAAGATGAAGAAATAAGTAATATTACCAGCAGCATATTAAAGCTGGAAGAAGAAGTGCTTGCTATTAAGCAGAGGCAAACTGCACGAAGGCAGAGGGAGCAAGTACAAGCAGATAGCTCCCAACAACAAGAGCAGAAACAAAAACTGCACCAACAACAAAACCAGCAGCAGCAGAAACAACAGCAGCAGCAGAAACAGCAACAGTTGAAAATACAGCAGCAGCAGCAGAAACAACAACAACAAGAACAACAGCAGCAGCAGCAGCAGCAGCAGACGAAGAAGAGGGAGAAGGTGCCTCCCATCAACACCTATAAATTAGAGGTGAATGCAACCAAGGACCTGTGTAAGTTGGTCATTGGAAGTAACTTTAATATTAAGCGATTGGGGAACGATCGCCGTGCCATCCACTGTAACACAGTGGAGGGCTACGCGAAAGTGAAAGAGCTCCTAAAGGAAACGACGACGGAGCACTACTCATACACACCGAAGTGTGAAAAGCGGCAATCGATGTTGCTGAAGGGGTTGGAACCGTCTTCTGATCCTGAGGAGATCCTAGCACTGCTCAAAGAGAAGGAGTGCGAAGGACTCAAGTTTGTGGGGGTAAAGCCATTTACCACAGCCAGAGCTAGGCGGGAGAAACGAAGTCTGCCGTTCTTCCTGGTGCAGCTCAGTCCCGAAAGCCGTCTGGATAGTCTAAGGAGTATCAATGTCCTAGACTACCAGGTGGTTCACTGGGAAAAACTAAAAAGGAGCGAAGGCGTTATACAATGCGTTCGCTGCCAGAGGTTCGGGCACGCCGCGTCGAACTGCCAAATGCAGCCTCGACGCGTGAAGTGCGCTAAGAACCACAGTTCCGAGGAGTGTGCTCTGGGTGTTGACGGAGCATCCGATAGGTCGCAGCTCTCGTGCGTGTTATGTGGAAACGTGGGACACACCGCAAACTATCGGGGTTGTCCTAAGTTCGCTGACATAAAAAAAGCAAAACTGGCTCGGCAGCAGAAAGTGGAGGTCAAACATTCACCTGTCAGGTTTCAAACACCAGCCGTCACGTCCCAAATTTCCTACGCCCAAATGGCGTCAGGTAGGGGGGCTACGGTACAGCAAGCGATTGTTGCTTCTCCGGCGCCAACGCCGAGAACAACGGAAGCTGCACTTAACATGCTAGCCATCTTGCACGCAATCCAAGGGCAGATGGCTCAGCTGCAAAAGCAGGTTCAAGAACAGGCCAAGCGGGTGGACCAGATCTACTCGCTGTTGCCGGGCCTAACGCAATACAAGCCGTAATGGGTACGCACATGGTGGAGCAAACTTTGAAGGTCCTTGCGGTGATTGTTAATTCACTGATTAGGATTGAACGAAGAGCCGCGATGTTTAAATTGCTACAAGACCAAACTCCTGATGTGCTTTTCGCTAGCGAAACCAAGCTAACCGATAAGCACAAACTGGAGTACAATAATTATATTGTTAGAAGAAGAAACCGGCCCAGATCCAAACGTGGAGGCGGTGTCGCGATCTTCATTAAAGAAGGTATAAAATTTCACAGAGTGTACAAGGGCGTATTGCGCAGGTTCCGGGTATTGGAGGCAGTCGTCGTGTACATCCCGCTCCGCAGTGGAAAGCGGCTGTACTTGGCCTCTGTTTATGCACCTGATACTTCACAATCCACCCTATTCATTACAGAGCTCGACACGCTTTTTCGACTTCTGAGGCTGGAATCGGGGGAGAACTATTTTATAATCGGCGGGGATTTTAACGCTAGACACAGAGATTGGGGAAATAATTTGCCAAATACTAGAGGGAACCTACTACTCGATTGGTGGGGTCAGCACGATGTCATGTACAGACTCGGTCTTAAAGCGACGGATAATCCGTCGTTTCCCACAGGCGGGTCTTATTTGGATCTACTGCTGTACGACGAACGTATACGACTGACAGGTACGAATTTACAAACGCTAAACTGTCTGCGCACATTCGTGTATGACAGCGACCATTGCGGTTTTAGCACCGAAATTACAGTTCCCAACGAAATTGCGGAATTGGAGGAGTTTGTCCAAAGATATTCTTACAACTACAGTAAGACTCGATGGACGCGCTTCTCCGCAACCTTGAACAGAGCGCTCTCCTCGAACACGCTCCACCCACCGTCCAATAGGAATTTGTCAAACGAGGAGATCGACAATTACCTAAAACAAATGGACGAGACAAATAAACAAACTATGGACACTACAATACCGCGGTATCGACGTACGACTAACGAAGACCTGTTCCGCAATCCTACTATTGACGCACTGCACCGACAGAAAAGTAGACTTCTGACAAGACTTAAAAACTTGTACAGACAGTTAACTGACCGACGAGACCCGGAGATTAGGACACTGAAGTCGTCGATTAAAAATATTCAAACGCTAATAAAAGAGAATTACAGAATTTCTGTAAGTTTGCACTGGAACAACAAGGTTCGGGCTGTAAACACCAGCAACCCGAATATATTTCCGCAAATAAATAAACTATTTCTGAGAAAAAATCAAAACGACCTTCAGTGTCTTAAAATAGCCCGGACAACAGACAACGAACGGTTACTGACAATAGCAGGTATTGATCCAAATGAGGCCGCTGATGATGACGACTTTTTTGTGATCAAGGATCCACAGGAGAAAGTTGAGACCATAGGGGCGACTTTCCAGGAAGTATACAAGGCCATTGATATTATTGGCCCTAATTATGACCTGGACAATCGCGTCTTGGTGCACGACTTCTGCATTCGAAATGAAATGGGGAACTGGCGATCCGAAGGCTCTGGTTTCGCCCAGTTCAACGACGAAAATATGGCCAATAATGTCATTGCCAGAGAGGGTGACCTGCCCCAATTCATTTCGAAGGAAGAACTCCATGAGATCTTCGACACAATCAGGGCTAAGAAATCAGTGGGGACCGATGGTATTCCGAATATCGTGCTTCGACATCTTCCTCTAGAAACGGTGGACATTTACTGTGCAATGAATAATGCACATTATCCAGCGCATTAGAAAACGGCGGTGGTTCAACCTATCCCCAAAAAGGGGAAGGATATATCCAATCCGGCGAATCTCCGGTCGATAAGTCTCCTTCCGAATATCAGTAAGGTTTTCGAAAAGGTAATCAATAGAGCTCTGTCTAGGTGGGTTGAAGACAAACATATTATTCCGGATAATCAATTCGGTTTTAAGGCGGGACATGACATCTCACATGCCGCGTCTAAACTGGTGTCCGATATCCAATGGAATAAAGGCAAAAAACAATGTACTGGTGCCTGCCTTGTTGACTTGGAGAAGGCCTTCGACACCGTATGGTTAGAGGGTCTTTTCTATAAGCTGACTAGGCTGGGGATCAGTAAACCACTCTTGTACATTCTCTATAATATGCTAACCAACAGACAGTTCATCGTGAAGAATGGTGATGTGACTTCTGTTGGAATATTTCAAATTAAAAATGGTCTTCAGCAAGGCGCGGTCAATTCGCCGATCCTATTCAACATTTTTACAAGCGACTTGATAGGTTCACTTCCCCATACTATTGCGTACGCAGACGATTTGATAGCGTACAGAACAGGTCCAAAAATCGAGGTCATTAATACTCTCTTGCAGCGTGACTTCGATAAGATAAGACGATTTTGCGATGACTGGAAGTTGAAAATCAACTTTCAGAAGTCGGAAACCATTCTCTTTAGGACGCCGTTGTCTAGAGCCTCAAGGGAACCAGAAAAAATTGGAGAAAGTTCTCGATTATTGGACAACACGGACAGCCTCTTACCTGTCGCAATGTAGTCAGATACCTTGGAATCAGGCTTGATCAGTTTCTGTATTTTGGCAAAAATGTAGATGCTGCTCTGGCCAGAGCTAAAGGTGCTTTTGCCCTTACAAAGAGACTGTTTTATAGCAGCCAACTCGATGCGGGGGTAAAGGTAATCTGCTACATGGCCCTTATCAGGCCCATGCTGGTATTTGGTTGTCCTGTGTGGTTCAATGTACGAGCAAGCTTAATGGAAAAGATTCGGGTGTTTGAGAGGGCTTGTCTTAGGGCTTGTCTTCGCATGTACAGAACACCAGAGTCGGAGTACAAGAAATTTTTTCCTAATGAGGTCCATTACAATAGGGCGAACTTAATACGAGTGGACAATTTCGTAATTAAGTTGACTCGAAGGCACATTGCAAGAGCAATGACTTCGACGAATAACCTGATATCTGGGGCTTACTACCCCAATTACCTTTACCACGAGAGTGTGCGCTCTGACGGCTTCGTTCCACCGGAAGCATTCCTCTACCTAGATCAGATAGGGTTGATCCAGGATAGATCAGCGGTGCCGTTAATCTTCCATGTCGCTCGGACAGCTGGGGACAGGCGACTCAACTACAACAGAGACGTCGCACACGGCAGTGTGGATCGCCTCAGGTTCAGTAGGGCGGTGGGGAATCGCGATAAGAGGGATGTCGTTCGGCAGCACCAGCATTTCTGGTGGTTGAATGATGGAGAAGATGTTTCGTCGTCGTTTCCGTCAATTACGGACCAGCCTCACTAATGAGGCAGAGCTGACCAATCTGTTTTCTCTGTAAACAGCGATGGCCGGCTTACATAGGTTTAGGTTAGCATTTAAGAAACATATACATGTATCAGTGTATACAAAGGTGTATACTGATATATGTATATGATTGTGTATAACGTCTATGTGTGTTTATGTGTGTATTGTACAGTTAGTTTAGGTAGGCTAAGGTTTATTTTAAGTTAGATACTAAGTTTTTATAAAAAATAAAAAATTGTCCATATGCTAAGTTTTTGTAATCAAATTTTTTTCTTAGCCCTAAGTATATAAAATAAATATTTCCAAATAAAATGTAAATGAAGTCGAAAGACATAGTTATAAGAATTTAGAGTAGCTTAGAGTGCCTGTGCGGGGCCAGTAAGTTAGTGTAAGATTGTTAAGTAATTGTAAGCTAGCATTTAAGCATTTTTTGTTAGTGTGTAAGAGTTATTGATTAGAAAATAAAATGCGTTTAAAACTAAACTAAACTATCACTTGTGTAGATGTTGAATAGGATCGGCGAATTAACCGCGCCTTGTTACAGACCGTTTTTAATGTTAAATACTCCAGCGGAAGTCACATCGCCATTCTTCACGATGAACTGTCTACTGGTGAGCATATCAAAAAGAATTTAAAGCAGTGATTTACTTATGCCCAGCGTGTTCAACTTGAAGAATAGTCCCTCTAACCATTCGGTGTCGAACACCTTCTCCAAGTCAATCAGGCAGGCACCCGTGCATTGTTACTTGCATTTTGTCCTCGACCCACTTAGTCAGGACTCTATTGATCACTTTTTCGAATTCCTTGCTGATATTGGGAAGGAGACGTATCGACCGACGTTTCGCCGGATTGGATGTATCTTTATCCCTTTTGAGAATCGTATGCACCACCGTTGTTTTCCAATGCACTGGATAATGGGCATTATTCAAAGCATTATTAAACAGGGTGGTGTATATGTCTACCGCTTCCATTGGGAGGTGTCGAAGCACAATGCTTGGAATTAAGTCAGTTCCCACTGCTTTCTTACTTCTCAGTGATTCGAAGATCGCATGGAGCTCTTCCCCCGAAATGAAAGCAGGTAGCTTCCTCTCGATGGCGATGACATTATTTGCCATATTTTCGTCATTGAACTCAGTGAAGCCTGAATTCTCGAATCATCAATTCTCCATTTCATTTCGTTGGTAGGAGTCGTGCAAAAGGATCTGATTTTCCAGGTCGTGACTCGGGCCAATGACTTCATTCGCCTTGTATACTTTTTGGAAAAACGCTCCTATGGCCTCTACCTTCTCCTGACGATCTTCGATCACAAAGAAATCGTCATCATCGACAGCTTCTTCTGGACTTATGCCTGCAGTTAACAGTAATTGTTCGTTGTTCGTCGTTCGGGCGATCTTTAGACGTGAAAGGTCGTTTTGATCTTTCCTTCTAAATATTTTATTTATTTGCGGGAACATATTCGGGTTGCTGGTGTTTACAGCCCGGATTTTGTTGTTCCAATACAAACTTACAGAAGCCCTGTAATTTTCTTTTATTACTATTTGGAGGTTTTCGATCGACGACTTCAGTGTCATGATTTCCGGGTTATGTCTGTCAGTAAACTGTCTGTACAAGGTTTTTAGTCTCGACAGCAATCTACTTTTATGTCGGTGAAGTGCGTCAATAGTTGCGTTACGGAATGAGTCTTCATTGTCAGTGTATCGGTACAGAGGTATTGTGTTGACCATCGTTCGTTTGATGGTCTCGTCCACTTGTTTGAGGTGCCTGTCAATCTCTCCATTGGACAGATTCCTATTGGACGGTGGGTAGAGCGAGTTTGAGGAGAGTGCTCTCGTTAATGTTCTGGAGAAGTGTGTCAAACGTAGCCTACTGTAATTGTAGGAATAACTTTGAACAAACTCATCCAATTCCGCAATTTTGTTGCGAACTGTTAATTGTTCGTGCCGTGTATCGAACAACAGGAGATCCAGATAGTAGCCGTGTCTGGGAAATGACGGACTATCCGTCGCTTTTAGACTGAGTCGGTACATAACACTGTGCTGACCCCACCAATTGAATAGTAGGTTCCCTCTAGTGTTTGGTATATTATTTCCCCAATTTCTGTGTTTGGCGTTGAAATCTCCGCCGATTATAAAAAAATTCTTTTCCGATTCCAGCCTTAGGAATCTGAGTTCTGAGATAAATAAAGTGGATGGAACAGCTTTTGGCTCATAGACAGATACCATGTACGACTGCTTTCCACTACAGAGAGGGAGGTACACGATACATGCTTCCAGTACTTGAAACCTACGCACTACATGGCTGTATACTCTTTTAAATCGCAAGCCTTTTCTAATGAAGATCGCAACGTCACCGCCTTGTACGGAGTTGGGTCGGTTTCTTCTTACAATTTCATATTTTCTGTGTCTCAGTTTGTGCTTTTTGTTTACCTTTGTTTCGCTAACCAAAAGCACGTCAGGGGCTTGGTCTTTGAGCAACTTAAAAAGTACGCCTCTTCGCTCGTCCTTATCAGTGAATTCACATTCAACAGAACCGTTTGCCCCTGGATAGAGAGCAAGATAGCCAGCATGTCAGACACAGCTTCCGGTGCTCGTTGCCCTGGGGCCTGATAAGCAGCCTTCGCTTTCTGTACCGTGCTTCCCCTACCTGCCGCCATTTGGGCGTAGGTAATTTGGGGAGTTACGGCTGCTGTTTGAGTGAGCACTGGTGGTCATTTAACCTCCTCCTTTTGCTGCCGAGCCAGATTTATTTTCCTCATGTACTGGAACTTAGGACAACCCCGATAATTTGCGGTGTGTCCCTCGTTCTTGCACAAGGCGCACGAGATTTGGCTTTTATAAGACGCTCCATCTCTTCCCAGAGCGCATTCCTCGGACTTGTGGTTTTTTCCACACTTAACACATCGAGGTTGCATTTTGCAATTCGACGCGGCGTGTCCGAATCTTTGGCAACGAACACATTGTAAAATGTTGTCGCTCGTTTTTAATTTTTCTCAGTGGACCAGGACTTTGATACTCCTTAGACCATCCAGTTTGCTGTTGGGACTAAGCTGAACTAGAAAAAACGGTAATTTCCGCTTCTCCCTTTTTGCTCGAGCCATGGTGAATGGCTTAACTCCCACGAATTTGAGTTCATCGCACTCCTTCTTTTTAAGCAGTGCAAGAAGCTCCTCCGGATCCGTAGACGGTTCAATCCCCCTCAGCAGCATTATTTGCAACTTTTCCCCCTTCGGGGAGAAGGAGAAGAACTCCGTCGTCGTATCCTTCAATAAATCTTTGACTTTGACTATTGCGCTCCACTGTATTGCAGTAGTCTCTTTCAGTTCCATTTTATTGGTATTAATACGAGGCACCCTTTTCTTGACGTTTTTCGTTCGTTGTTGCTGTTGATGTTGCTGTTTCTGATTTTGTGGTTGTTGTTGTTGCTGTTTCAGCTGTTTCTGCATGGTTTTTTTCTGTAGCTGTTGTTGTTGCTTCAGTTTGTACTGCGGTTGTACTAGCTGCAGTTTCTGCTTTGTTTGTATTTGCTGCTGCTGTAAATGCGATAGCTGTTGTTGTTGTTCCTGCTGTTTTTGCTTCGATTGCTGTTGTTATTGTTGTGGCTGATGCTGCTGTTTTTGTCGGTCTGGAGAGCGATACAGATCTTGCTGCTCCCTTTCTCTTCTCGCCGTTTGTTTGACTTTTATCAATAGGACTCTTTGCTGCAGTTGTTTAATATTGTAGGTGATGGACTCTACTTCTTCGTCTTCCTCGTCGGATTCGGAGGCCGACAAAGAGGCGAAGCTATTGCTGTCGGGCAAAAGTAATGTCCTAATGTGAATTGGCAGCCATTATGTTAGAAATTAAAAAATACTGTGCTATGTTTTCCAGAAAAGTTTATTTGTAGGTGCAAAATTGATGGCGTTAAGTGGAACAAATTTTATTGGTTAGCTGACCACCTCCTGAGTTGATGCACATTTCTGCTCGTTTTACGGCATTTTGAATTGTTGCTCGCAAAACATTTGCCCCCAAATTGGTGATTTCTTCTTCAATGTTGGCTTTCAAGTCTTGCAAGGTTTGTGGTTTGTTGTGGTAAACGCGAGATTCCAAATAACCCCTGGCGCTGTTAGCTCTGGTGATGTGGCTAGCAAGTTCAAATCGCCAAAACGGGAGATGACAAGGTCTGGAAATTGGAGATTTAAAATCTCGGAGCGGTTGCCCCAACCTGCTGGAACCAACACTGCTCGAGAAATAATTCAGCAACTTTCGGCAACAAATCTCGTTTAACATCTGTCTGTAGCGCTCACCGGTTACGTTTACGGTGGTTCCGCTGGCGTCCTCAAAAAAATAAGGGCCCATCACTTTTTCAGTGCAAATGCCGCACCAAACAGTCACTTTGAGGGGATGCAGTGCTTATTCGTGTATTTCACCAGGCTTAACAGAGCACTGCTGATGCCAAATTGTGTGCATCGTTGTTTTGTCGCTGCTTGTCGACTCTCTAGGATGTCCCCGGCCACAGCAGTGATATTCTCGGTGGAACGAGCAATACGCTTAATTATTCGCGCATATTGCGCAGGACGTCGTAGAAAACGACGTCGAAATTTACGCTGAGTTTAAAGAACAGACCGGAAATTGGTCAAATAAGGAACAACAATAAAATCGCGTTCTTCAGGTGTGTATCGCTTCATTGCTTATTGACAACTAATTCTCTATCTGTCTACAACATAAATGTTAAAGCACAATAACACTTGACGCCATTTGCAAAAATCATGGCACATTCACGGTATGACATTACTTTTGGCCCGTCTTGTATGATGTATGAAGTCACATGATAGCGCGTCACCTTGCTTATTGACAACTAATTCTCTATCTGTCTACAACATAAATGTTAAAGCACAATAACACTTGACGCCATTTGCAAAAATCATGGCACATTCACGGTATGACATTACTTTTGGCCCGTCTTGTATGATGTATGAAGTCACATGATAGCGCGTCACCTTATCTTATCAAAGGTCCGGGATAAACTCGTTACCGACCTTGACGAAGCAGCGGACAACTTTGGCAGCGATGGCACAACTCGACATGACTCTATATACGAATAGCTCGTCTCTATAATTTCTGCCATATGCGGCCTTAATATTGATGAAAAGATGGTGCGTATCGATTTAGACTTCTTGATTTTTTCAGGATATGCCGGATAGCGAAGACTTAGTTGATTGTGGACTTTCTTGGTCAGTAACTGCACTTATAAGGACCAATCAGTTTATTGATAAAGGGTTTCAGACCTTCACATAACAGACAAAATCTAGCATGCGATGTTGTGGATCGGGCAAATGGTACTAAGATTCCATTCATTAGGCATACTCGTACACTCATCTGACCAGATCTGAGAAATGAGTTGGTGCATGCTCTCCACAAAGTCATTTCCAGGAGCATTGAATAACTTGGCCGGTAAGCCGCCAGGCCCACCTGCTCGTATCGCTATACTTATTTTATTTTGGTCTGGTGGACGAATGATTGGCTATCATCGTCTAAGTTGAATTGTTTCTTCTGCCTGTCTGCGGTATGTTGTACTTCTTCGCCTTTTTTCACATTCTCAGCACCGACTGTGATTCTACTACAAGACTTTCTTCTTCATTTGTACGGGTTTTCTTGCACTGACACGGTGTTTTTATCTGCTGGTAATAGTTCGCACGTTATTTCTGGAGTACAACCTCTCAATATCTTCGATCACGCACTTCTCATGCTCTTTTTTCTTCTTCCAGGGAAGCCGATAATCTTCCCGTCTGTTCTGTTCATAGAGCTCACGAGCAGGTTTCGTCCTTTTGTTTAGTTACATGTGCTTCATCAAACTACGGATTTCTTGGTGGTGATCGAGAAAAACCCAGCACATCAGCTTCGGCATCTCCGATGGCACGTTAGCAGCGTTGCTACTGGTCTTCGTTACTTGATGCTGACTGCATTGGAGTTGTTGAGATATTTCGGGAAGGTTTTGATGATCTGTTGCGATTACAGCTTTTCTGTGTTATATCATCTTACAGTGGCTCTTCTTTGTTGTGGCATTCGTTTCTTGGCCGCAACAAGGTGGCGACCCCAGTTAATGTTGGGTGCCGCGATGATTCGGACGCCCATAATACTGGAAGCATGTCCTTCGTGGATCGCAATATGATCAATTTTATTTAACGTTTTATGATCATTATTTAACGTCATTTCCCTTTGCAAGTATTGAGATAAGGAAACATGAGCTGGCTCTAGTGATATTTTGCCCCGCCGCAAAGTCAATAGCCTAACTCCGTTGCCAGACGTGGTGTCTCGTAGGCTATTGTTACCAACTGTCCTATCAAAGCGGGAAATTAGATCGCCGATGAACTTCCTAGATAATGCTCGAAGAATAGCTTCTACAGATCCGACTTGCACTTGTACTGACTGCGTTGTCAGTTAGAGCTTCAATTGAAAATTAGGTAGAATACTTACTGGCGTTGTAAAGTGACAGCTAAGTTTGCTAGGCATAAGTAGCATAATACTCTCCGACGTTTGCTATTTTATTGATGACGGCACCTTGCAGCACTTCCTCTGTGACTAGCCGTCCTATGATCGCATCAGACTGCAAGTGCTTGGCACTCATATTGTGTGTTCTGACACTGTAGGATTTATTACTGAATTGTTTACTCATCTTGCTACGAGAGTCTTCGAAATCCCAGTAACAGGAACTTTCTAGTTGTACAATTGACTAGTTCTGTGTCAGAGTGCGCTTTTCCCACGACTTGATCTGCACAAAATTGTTTTGGCTGCTACGTCTGTTTACACCTTGACATCTTTTTCTGTTGACCCTTGCTTTTAGAGTGATGGTAGGTGCTCTTCTCCCAACCTTTTATTGTTAGATTGTAGCGTTGGATTCATCAAAAGTCAGACATCTCTGCTTGCTGCCTTAACGAAAAATGTTTCGGATTTATGCTGATCTGGCAAACCGGCAGGACGACGCCCAGAAACTTAGTTGTCTCATGCTTTTCTGCTTTGAGGCCCAGAAGGCAATTGAGGCAATGAAGTAGTTCTGAGTGTCTGCCTTCCACTATTAGACGGGTGCATAGCATTCGTTAAGATGTTGATCTCTTCGACCACAACACTGAGTGTTCTCTCAAGCCTGAGAGAATTGATTTTATTCACAAAATTTCCGAATCTCTTTTGAACAAAATTAAAGAAACCACTTAAACAAGAGGAGGTATAGTCAAATTATTCCTTTATGACGAAAGAACCTTCCCCAGGTTAACTTACATCAAACCACAGCGACTGCGGTACTTAAGAGTTTTTCGCTTTCATTTATGCCAGAGTTGTTCAATATATGTAAACATGCAATGTCAGCTCGAGTTCTTAAGGCAATAAAAACATGGCAAGTGCAAAACACAGGGTGAAAACTTCGTTTAAACGTCGGCTTGGAGAATGAAGGGAAAACAAGATTTCGACTCACAATACAGACACAGACGGTGTCTTTTAATATAAATAAGGCCACGGGGAAACACTCAAAAAGTATTTACAACTTTATTTTTATCTTTTTACCCTCGTCACGAGAGAGCTGTGCAAAGTCGGCAAAAAGCTTATCAGATTTAAACAATCCCACAATTGAGGTTGATTTCTGTTTTTCACTTATTTGATTTTCAGTTAATATTCAAAAGCTGACGTTTTGTATTGTATTTGATGTCTTTTTGTAGGTTGGGATGATTGGAGTGACTTTACTGTATGCAGTGTACAATGCGGAAAAGGTGTACAACAACGTTTTCGACGATGTCTTCTTGACAATCCAATGATAAGCATCAACATGAATATGAACGGCAATGAGATTCAAGAGCAGCTGCATCAGGATATATTGGACGTTAGTAATCCATCACAGCAGCAGTCAGAAGCACTGAATCAGCAGCAGCAACAACAGCAGCGGCAACAACAACATCATCATCACCATCATCAGTTACTCCACTCGAGAGGAAGTAGTAGTTCCAGTAGCAGAAATAGTGGCAACAGCAAAAGTCACTCAGACAGTCCGGAAAAGGACAACGGCATCAACATTAGCAACGGCAGCTATGGAACAAAATCATTTCCAACCACAGACGTTGATGGTGCGAGGATTGGGGGATCATCAGAAGGGAGCATTGCTGCCTCAAGTAAGTTGAAGAAACGTAGGAAACGGAAGAAAGCCAAAAGTCTGTCAACAATGTCCTGCGAAGGGTATAACATCGAACAGAGGAATTGCAATACATTTGAGTGTACTGGTAGGTGCTCGTAGATTTGTTTTTCTATATCCTTTTGTAAAATCTGTTTTTCTATTTTCTCTCTTTACTGAGCTTTTGCTTTTATTCGACTTTTCTTTACTTCTTCTCTTCTTTAAGACGACATAAGTGACTTATTAAAATTTTATAAAAAGTTCCTGCCACTTGAAGAGCTCCAAACTACTTCTGTGCCGCAACAGTCTGAAGTATTGACACCACAAGTTTCGACACCAACTTTGGCATCAGCATCAGTAGTTGAAGTGTCAGTGTTACCACAACCATTACCAACGTCGTCTGGGTCGAGTGTTCCTGTGGCATCGCCGGCTTCAGCTTCAGTTTCAGCTTCGACAACACTTCCCAACACAGGATATGTAAGAAGCTGGAAAAATTCGCTGAATTTCACGCTAATGATCACATTGAGATTGAAGGTAAGTACGAGGACATATACATATGCATGTATGTGTGTTTGTATCTTTGTTTAGCTGTGGCGCTGCTACCGTCACCGTCATCGTCACCATTACTGTGACTGTGGCTGTGACTCTTGTCTTGTGATTGAAGGGTCGCAAAGGATGTTTTTATTTTGCTCATCACGTGAAAATAATCTATACGGTTCGTTGAGGGAGATGAAACGTTTGTTATCATCAATCGTTTGAAGTGGCAACAAGAAAGAAACATCTGCTGGGGGCTTCCTCCTTTATTTGTGCTTGTACTTGAGGTTCTTTGATAAATAAATGCTGGCGCTATGGCTCGGTCGTAAGGGTGTCATCGTTGGCACTGGGTAACGTTTACTTAGCGAATTATATTGTCATACACTGAAATACTCGTACATATATGAAACCCGAACAGAAAGGACTATTAATCAGAAGTTTTGCTGAGGATGCTCGGTAGGTGAAATGGAATCGACGTTCCGTACATACATCATCGGTATAGGAGCTAAAAGAGGTGTTGTATCCTTGTGGTATACGTAAATAAAACCATTGACAAATTACCGTACTTAAATGAGCAAAATAAACGGCGACGAGCAGATCGATTAATCGGTTTTGGGAGTGTTTACAGATAATACACGGCCCTTTTTCATTCTCATATATTATGCATGTATTGTATATGTATGCACGGGAAGAGATTTACGGAGTAAGCTTAGCACAGTGACATTTTTATGTCACTTTTCGAGTTGAGATGGAAGGCATTCAGGTGGAAGATTAACTTAAAGAACAAATCTGCAAGAATTTCAAAAGAATTCATGTCTCGTCTTAATCTGCCTTCAGTGAAGTCATCCTTAATCTGCGAAGTCATTTCATCTGAATGATTTTTAAGGTAGCTCCTACTACATCAATTGTATCACTTGAAAAGTCTAGCACAGACATCGCTGTCTTCCACATTCGTTGTTTTCTGGTTAATCCACGTGAGATATAATTTTCCTTCGTTTGATGAGACTTACGTCATTGATAGTCAGCCAGTCTTCTGTCATTTTAGATCATACTTATCCAATGGTGGAGTTCGTTTTAAAATTTCCGTCCCTTCAAGGGCATCATTCAATGGATATTACAGGCATGTCATCGTCAGGGCAATACTTCACCAGTTGTGAAGTTCTGGAATTTTAACTCGTCGCTTCTGGATCATACATCTAATCTGGCAAAATGGTGATATCAATCAAAGACTAGTTGGCTCATCTATGTGTTACTCTTGAAATGTTTTCTCAAAACTTATCATTGAGGCCAATTGGGCAGTCTGTTCCCCAATTTCGAAATTAAAGCTGTCCTCGGACCATTTTGACTTGGTTGTTTGCTCCATTGAATCAAATATTGCAAATGAGTTGGTGCAATCTCTTCAACCTCCTATCGAAGATTTGTCATTCCTAAGTATTTACTCACTTACTTGCAAAGCAATTTGGCCTCAACCAATAAGTCTCTCCAGTTACAGCAGCGGTTTCGTTAATTGAATCCTCGTTCCACTTATAAGTGTTACCTAAGGCGAGGTTTTTCTCAAATGCGTTGTTCCTCCGTGTTGAAATCGAAGACTTTTCGCGTTAGTTTTCGCTCTGCATGTCATAGCTTTCTTAGGTGAATAATGTGCATTTTACTTACCAGATAAATGTCACTTTACACTTCGGAGAGTTCGGCTTTAAATCTCCTCATTCATACCTTCTTTCTCTTTCAACAAGCTATCAACCGATCCACTCACCATTGCCAACCTATTCGCCAACTTTTTTAAACAATCCTTCACCAACGACTTTTTGTACCAGATCCAGCCTATTTTAGTTATCTACTGAACTTCTCCAATGGCCCACTTCTCTCTCACACCTTGGACGCGTATTATATCGAATATAAGTCACACCAACTTAATAACGAATTTAAACTCGGCCCAGATGGCGTCCCTGTCATAGTTCTTAAAAAAATATTCTTCCTCTCATTCCCTAGCTCTTTCTATTCTCTTTCGTCAATCCGTTAAATAAGGCGAATTTCCTTGGAAAACCTCTTTCATAACCTCGATCCACAAAAAAGGACTATCGTCCAATCGCTAAACTCTCCCATATTCCCAAACTCTTCGAAAGTATTATTTTTGAATCTCTAAGCTTCCAATGCGAATCACTTATTTACCCTAGACAACATGGCTTCCTAAACGATAGGTCAACTACAACAAATCTCGTTTAATTCGCATCCTTAGCCTCCTCTGCCCTAGAGAATGGTAAAGAAGTCGACGTAGTTGCGATCGATTTTAACAAGGACTTCGATAAAATCTCTCATCTACTAATTCTCTTCGAACTGTCTGCCCTCGGCTTTGAACCCAGACTGTAAAAATGGATATCAACTTACCTCGAAAACCGTTTCGACAGTGTTCGCTTTAGATCAGCCCACTCGTCTCCATTTTTGGCCACCTCTGGCGTTCCACAAGGCAGCCATCTCGGTCCTCTTCTTTTTATATTATCATGAAACACTCATCTGTCTCCCTTTACGCTGACGATACCAAATTTTTCAAAACCATTTGCTCACCCCATGACTCTTTCCTCCTTCAACAAGACCTTGATAGTTTTTCGATCTGGTGCTTCAAAAATTGTCTGGAACTGGGTGCCGCTCCTCCCCGACTCTACCTTCTCCACAACCAACCTATCTCCTCCGTTCAATCTTTTGGCGACCTCGGCATTTTGTGTGATAGGGAGCTCAACTTCAGTTTACATATCGATTTCATAATCCTTAAAGCCAACTCTGCACTAGGTTTTGTAAAACGGTGGGCCAAAGAATTCACCAGCCCATACGGGACCAGGTCCCTCTATATTACCTTTGTTCGCCCTCTTCTACAGTACGCCAGTCAAGTATGGTCCCGATACCATAGCGTTCATATCTCGAGAATCGAAAGCATCCAGCGCCGTTTTCTTCGAATTGCTCTTCGAGGTACTAGGTGGGGTGAAAAGTAACCTCCTTATTCAATATAGTCTCCTTTTAGCTTGATACACTTATTCGAGCGATTTTCCAACTTCTTGATCCCGTCCGAAAAGTAATTTTCCGGAAGGTCTGCAAAATACCCCTCGCGTAAGCTGAATTGATGAGCCATCTTTTGAGGTTGGGGAAGAGATAATAGTCCGAGGGAGCCAAATCGGGCGAATACGGAATACGACAGCAATTGGAGCCGTACGTCATTGATTTTAGCCGTGGTTGCGATGATCTTGTGCGTCGGCGCATTGTCTTGCAAAATCAAAATTTTTTTCGCTTCATGTGAGGCCGTTTTGCAGCGATTTCGGCCTTCAATCGCTCCAATAATGCACAGTAATACTCGCTGTTGATGGTTTTTCCTTTTTCGAGGTAGTCCACGAAGAGTATGCCATGACAATCCCAGAAAACCGACGCCATAACCTTTCTGACCCATCGAGCCTCCCTCGGCCGCTTCGGAGCACTCGTGCCGGCTTCAGTCCATTGCCGGGCACTCATTCTATTCTCTGGTGTGTAATAGTGAATCTAAGTTTCATCAACAGTTACCAGTCGACGCCAAAAGTCCCCCCGATTCCGCATCAGCAAGTCCAAACACTCTTTCGAAGTGCTCTCGCGTTCGTGTTTTTCGTCAGGAGTGGGCATGTGCGGCACCCAGCGGTAGGATAACTATTTCATATGCAGAATATTGCCCAAAATATGGCGTGTGCGCTCAGTACTAATCTTTGTGGCATCTGCTAGCTCATCGGAGGGCCTGCCGCTGCGGACTTGATCGGTAGTGGAGTTGCGGCCACCACGAAACTCTCGAAACCAATATTTGACGGTGTAATCTGACGGAGCATTAGCCCCATAATATTTATCCAACTTTTCTTTCGTTTCCTTCGCCGTTTTGCCTCTCAAAAAATAAGGTTTTATGAGAGAACGAAAATCGTTTTTGTCCATACTCAACATGATGCCAAACACGTCAACAACAAACAGCTGTCAAAACAAAACTAAAGACAGTATCGCACTGAAATTGAAAAAATTCTGAGGGAATGAAATCGATCCGCTCGATTCGTTGACAGGAACACGGCCATTACCGATAGTCAGCAATGGGTCGTTCAACAATGCAACTCTCATGTTTTCTGTCAGTTGTAGTTTCTTCACATAGCGCCACAGATTTGAGGATTTGACGAGGCAAGCGTTTATTTCATCGGCAGCTGTCTATCTTGGAATGACTGACAGTATTTGGCGGAAATCGCCAGATAGTAAAATCATTGCGCCACCAAAAATTCTCGAGTCATTGCGCAGATCTTTTAAGGTTCGATCAAGAGCTACCAATGCGCGTTTGTGCGCCATTGTCCATTCGTCCCAGATGATGATTTTTGAGGCTACTAAAATTTTTGTCATTGCAGAGTGTTTTGCAAATGTTACATGTTGGTTGTTCAGTAGTTTGAAGATTTAATGGCAATTTTAACGCTGAATGAGCCTTCTAACAACGTGGCCGCTATTCCAGAAGAAGCAACAGTGGCCAATGACTTGAAGAATGTCTTTCCAGTTCCACCTGGGTCATCCAGAAAAAATAAGCCACCATTTCCATCATCAATTGCATTAATTAATGTGTCATAGACTTCTTTCTGTTTTGGGTTCAAAAGGGGTACATTCTCTATTAAATGCGTCATTCATTCCGCGATCTGGAGCTGGCATTCCTAACCTGACTAACAAACTGCCACACATGAGGTAACACATATCTTCCATCAAGAGGAAAGCCTGGTTATGCATCTCCTCATTCACCTCAAGATCAGGATTCATTGAACTGACACGAATTCGATGTAAAATGTCTTCTGACATGTTACATTTGTATTTGTTCCACATGTCACGGGGATTAGATGGGAAGCATGTAGAAATGATGATAGCAAATAATGTGCGTATCTGACTTGGAGATGCAGAAATAATTGTTGATTGTCGTGTCCCAAAGAGTATCGTTTGTTTTCAAGCAAATTGAGCTCTTGACATGCTGCACGAAATGTTGGGCACACTATACCATTAACAGTTCGTAGTGATTCAAATGATGTCGGCCTACGAATATTTACCAGCAACAACCGCAAATAGAAACATTCATCATTCTTTGGATGAACTGTGTAAATTCGACCAAGAGCATCAGTAGAACGCATATCTGAATGATTAGGAACCGCATCGCCTTGCCTCCGACGTAGAAATTTCTTCGATGAAGTGTTCCAAGTGTAATAACTTGGCCTCTCCGAGTAAAGCAACGTTCGTGAGAACGTTTGGCAAGTGTTTCAGCACGTTGAGCAGCATTCGACGCTGTGAAATATACTCTTTGACCGTTCCCCAGATGCACCGCCAAATGTACAACAGTGGGAGGACGTTCTTGAATAGGGAATGAGAATATACGCCAAATTGCCTCATTGCAGTCTACATATCTACCAACTTGATGGAGCGTAATTTCATCGTTGGTATTGGGTGTTTGGATGCCAAAAACGGCCATATCGCTGCCTTTTGTGACATAACATATTTACAAATGTAACTTAACCGAATTGCAATACTCAACGTTACAATGTGCCTTGAATGTTTTTGAAAGAAGTGGCGTATATAGAACGTTCCAACTGTTGTCGACCACGAAATCGTTTCCTTTCACCTTCATTGTAATAGTTCTACCGTTATCATCGGGTGATCGACGCCGATACAGTGGATACCAATCGTTGCCAGTGATGGTCAATTTTCGTGGATAACGTTTGGAACACTTACCGTCAACCATGCACGGTGATAAGTAGTTGACGGTGCCACATGGTCTATGAATCATATTCATAATAACAACATCATGTAGGTCTGGATCTGTTTCGGGATCAGGAATCTCAGCACATATTATATTGTAAAATGTTTGTGTGGGTACAAATAATAGAACTTATTCTTTTCAATACAAATCGCTCCAGAAAGCATATCCAAAGTGTCATCGATTCTCGGAAGTGGGTAGCTGTCCTTTTTAGTGACATCATTGAGACGTCGGTAATCTACACTAAATCTCGTGCTGCCATCTTTCTTCTTCACGAGGACCACTGGAGATGCCCACGGACTTTGCGATTCTTCAATCACTCCCTCAGCTTTCATCTTCGACATCATTTCGGCAACTTCTGTTTGCTTTGCCAATGGAAGACGCCTTGCAGGTTGACGGATTGGTCGAGCGGCTCCGGTGTCAATGTGGTGTTGAAAAATATGCGTACGTCCATATCCTCCGTCTTGTGTAGCAAATATATCAGCGTACTCACCGATTAGTTTTTCGTCCAGATTACAGAGGCTGAGAATTTTGTTCTTGATTTTTATGCTCTGAACTGTTGTGACCGGTTTTGCACCCTTTTTTTCCGTTGTGGTCGATATAGCCTCAACAGGTACGCATTTTCCCACTATCTCCCCCTTTTTCACCCTTACACTGAATGTCTTTGGATTTAGAATCCTTACAGGGACCATGTTGTTCTTTGGCGGCTCCACTAAGGTCTTTCCCACCATGAAGTCTCTTTTCTTTTCTTGCTCCATCAAATAGAATCGGTGGCTACCAGGACCACCTTCCACTTTTGCCCACAAAATTGCTTCTGACGAAGGCTCTAGACTCTGATTGCTGCAGATGACGACATTTGAGACTGAGGTATTGGCGTTTCCGTATACTCGTATTATTGGTATCTCCATGTTTCCGTATTTCAGGGTTTGTGCCCCCAAGTCGACTACAAGTCCATGTTCTCTCATGAAGTCTGTACCAATGATGCACTCGTCACATATGTCAGCTACCAGAAACGCGTGAGTGAATGTTATTCCGGCCAATTGGATTTTTATGCGAACTTCACCATATACCTTAATCGTTGCTCCTGTAGCTGTTCGCAAGCTGCAACTGCTAGTGTTATGCAGCCAAGACTTCTGCACAAGATTCCTCCTGATGATTGAGGCCGTGGCACCGGTTTCTACTGTTGCTATCCATTTTTCTTTTCCACTGACTACTTCTACTAGAAGGCTTTCGTTGCATCGTTTTGCCAGCGAGACTTGGATGATGGTCCTGGGGCCGTCGACTCCTGCTACCAACTTCTGCCCCGCGAAGATTGTGCTTAAGCATTTCCCGACTGATGGCTTCGGGTAGGTTGACTGGCTTCTTGATAGCTGTTTCTGCTGGTTTCTTCCTCTATTGGCTTGCCACCACAGTGAGGGCAGTCTTTTCGTCGCACCGGTTCTTTACACTGCCTTTGAAGGTGTCCTATTTTATTGCAATTCCAGCAGCGCATTATCCGTCTATCCCGTCGAGTATCTCGTTCCTCGGCACTAATTCTTGTGCAGGAGCATTCGATAGATGTTACTTCCCTGACGAAATGTGTTCCCCTGGAAGCCTGATTGGCTGCTTCCATCGCCAGAGTGAAGGCAAGTGCTTCAGCAAGGGTTCTTTTCCCGGCCATCCTTACTGCTGACTGTAGCTTCGAGTCTGCAATTCCCCTGATAAATGCATCTTTTGCCATTTCGTCGATAATTTCCTGTCCTGCGGTGGGGTATGACAGATGTGCCAGTCTACTCACGTCTGCTTGGAGCTGCTGCAGTGTTTCTCCTCGCTGCTGCGTTCGGCTTTGCAATTGGACCTTGTAGACCTCCTGCATGTGGCTATGCCCAAACCGTTTCTCGATAGCATGTACTAAAGTCACATAATCTTTATGCTTTTCGATGTCTACTGTTTGCAACAATTCTGCTGCAGGACCGTGCAAGGCCATTGTTAGGGCAAAGCACTTTTCCTCATTGTCCCAGTCGTTTGCACAGGCAGCCATTTCAAATTGCTTCTTATAAGTAGACCATGAAGTCTGGCCATCGAATGAGGGAGGCTTCAACACTTTTCTCCTTGGACCGCTTAAAGAACATTCTCGCAGTTTCTGTTTTCGCACTGTGTCGAGCTCTTTTGCCAGTTGCTCAACTTTGCTGTCCATTTGTTCGAATTTTTCGCCAACATTCTTCTCTATTCTTTCAAATTTGTCATCGATTTCTTCGAATTTTTGCTGGAGAATGTTTTTTTGTTCTTTCAGATTATTCTTTGGTTCATCCATTTTCTGTTGAAGACCGTGCAGATTGTTGGTTTGTTCGTTGAATTTTTGTTCAATGCTGCTCTTCTGCTCGTCTAGATTTTTCTTTTGTTCATCCAGCTTTTGTTCGAGGCTATCCAGATTTTTCTTTTGTTGGTCGAGACTGTTCTTCTGTTCGTCCATTTTTAACAAGAGGAGTTGCATCATCGCAGCCATATCACTGCCGGTACTTGTCTGTTCATCCTCGTCAGCATCAAAGGAGTATGCATCAGGATCATGTCCCTCGTTGTTCAAAGCCTCCTGAAGTCGGAGCAACAGGTCACTTTTTCCTCCACTGGCGCTGAGGCTTCTCTTGTTCAACTCGGATTTAAGTTGGACGAGGGTCAACTGCAATAGTTTTCGACCCATTCTAGCTTTTTCAAATAGTCAGAAAACACAGGATTTTTTTTTTTTTTTACACACAATATATGTCTTCTGACACCAATGTAAAATGTTTGTGTGGGTAAAAATGATAGAACTTATTCTTTTCAATACAAATCCCTTTATTCAGTACAGTTACAATTCACTATTTAATTGTTTCTCTCAATACAATCCAATTTCTCAACCGCTTATACTTTTCTTATCTTTTACTTAAACCACTTAATCACTTCTCCTAATTAACACTTCAAATTTCACTTTAGAACTGATTTGCATACCTTGGGGATGCTGGTATTTATACTCGAATGACATACTTCGAGAACAATCCTCGCCATCCAGCGTCCCATACAATTTCCAATTTGCTAGAAAATTCGATTCCACTCTCCAGTCGAGACTTTGTTATTCAAGTATCGAAATCTTCTGGTCTTCGAGTATCGACATTTTCTGCTCTGTGAATCTAGATGTCGCTGCTCACATTTAAGTGGTTATCACAATATCATCTATTTGATCTGGTCGAATTATTTCCACTAACCAAATAAGAATGTGTGCATGCGGCAAGCCTCGTTTTTGCCATTCGATTGAATACATCCAGCATCGAGTAATCCCAAAGACGTGTTGCTTAACAATGTAATTCATTAGCGATAGCGACTCCTGCAAAAACTTCTACCTTTGCCATTAAGATCTTCTTGATGAGTCTCAGAATCACATTTCGGACACTACACGTGTGGTACCCTTTACAGATACCCAGTGTGTACCATGTGTAAAATGAGACAAATGCTTTCTTCACTGTGATAATTGATCATCATTAGTAGTTGGTTTATGGAGTGGGGACTTATGGCTTTTTGCGAAGTTTTGCTTGACGGTGAACCCACTAAAAATTCTCCGTTTTTGCTTCATGTAGCACTGTTCTAGAGATTTAATATAACAGCGTGTCATTAACAATAATGGGAAAAGTTATGACATAATGTTAATGTATTAATTTCGATACCAAAGGACACGTTCATCCTTTAAAGCTTAGTATGAGCTACCCAAATTGACTGCTTCGTCATTTTTGGTGCTTAGCAGGCGGAAGTAGAAAATGTATAATGTAGGAGATTCTGGCATCCGTTGTGCTTAGAGTGATCTACCACAAATTGAAGTATGTCCTTGTGAAAGCAAAATATTTCAAATTATTTCATTTTTTCGACAGAGAATTTCAAACAATATTTGATTACTCTCAGCTCGCATTTTTATCTCTGTGCAAATGTACTCGAACGCTATTAATTGCGCCATGAATGCGTGTAGATAGCCAAAGCTAATTAAAAAACCGATAAGCAAATATTATTGGCCAATATATTGTAGCTTGTGACATCTATTTTCAAAATTCATTGCATGACCCAGCATTGCGATAACACACTTTACACACTCTTAACGCGTGACATGCAAATCCTTTTCGGGGAAACACGGTTTCATAACAACCTTCGTTGACGCTCAATTGATTTCAATTTAACCACTCTCTCGTCAATTTAATGTTCAATTAATTTTTTTTAATTACCAATTTATGCACACACATGCAACCACTCAACGTCACACACGTTTAAATTTATGAAATCGCAATTAAACACAACAGTTTGCGGCTATGATTTTCACATTTCCGCACACACTGATTGCACAATGTCCTGGAAAATATAGAAAATATGTGGTTGGAATGAGGTGGATTATAGGATGCCGTAAATTTAATTTTATTCTTTGATCAACAGCAAGAATGTCCGCGGTTTTACCTCAATCGAATTATCTTAAAAAAAAACTCGTACTTCCTCGTAGCAAACTCCCCAAGCGGCCTCAGCTTAGAAGCCGATAACCTCTTAAATTGTTGTGTGAACACCAGATTGTTCGAAGCAGTTCGTAATAAGAAATAATTAGGGCGAGTATGGTGCGGCGTTTTTTGTGCAACGTGTGGTCAGGCATTGTCCTATGGAAGGATTGGGCCTTTTGTGTTGAGCAAAGACTTGGTTTCGGAAAGTAAAATTGACAAGTTTAGATAATTCTGGCTACTGACCGCAAAATACCCAGCTTTATTGTCTTCTTTTAAAAGAGCACCCGCACTTAATTTCGATTCAGCCATTCTACCGACATCATTTGTTATGCAAAATCAAATTTTCATCCGACTTTATAGGTACGAGTAATATAATCGAGAAGTAATAGATATTGCAGTGGCAGACTGTTCATTTTGCTTAGCTATCAGTTCAGCAGTCAGATTGAACTGCCAAGCTTCATCTATTTTCAATATAGTTTGCCATTTCATCATGGAAAGATTGACGCCACAACGACGATTCCATATCGTTGGAATTTATTTCCAATATCGAAGCTCTGTTCAAGTATCTTATAGAGCACTTCGTGAAATTCATAGTCGGCATTGTCGGCCATCTGAACGTGCTACTTATCGAAAAGTTCGAAAATTTGAAAAAGTTCGCCCCCAATTCACGCTATTACATACTCATACACCAACAAGAACAAGAACAGTGCGTTCGGAAGAAAATATCGCGGCTGTGGAAACTTGCATAGAAGAGGAACCCAATTTATCTATTCGTCGTCCGCTAACTGGAAAATTCTGCGTAAAGATCTTGGTACCCAATTGGTGCAAGAGCTAGAGCTACGTACTGTGTTGGGGTTCGGCAATAGGGCTTTAAATCAATAGGCTAAGCAAACAAAGAGAATTGCGATATTTGGAGCGAGGACAATCGTCAAGACATTCACCAGATACCACTGCACACAAAAAAACCGCACCGTTTGGTGTGGATTGTACGCCGGTGCTAATATCGGTCAAAACACACCAGTAGAGGAATTGTGGTTTCAACAGGATGTTGCTTCACTCCATACTATTAACGAAAACATGGCCAATCTAGGAGGAAATACCACATCGATCAAAAAAATCCCGGAATGTATTCAGAAAATTAAAAATACAAGTTTATTCATCTAAATCTTATTGTCCGTCCACACTTATGCCAGCGCTTGATCCAATCCTCGAAACATTTTTTATATTCGATTTTCGGTATGTCCATCAGTGCTTCCTGCGATTTTTCCATTACTTCCTCTCGACTGCTGAACTGCGTTCCCCGTAGTGGTTTTTTAACTCGATGCGGGTAACGTAAAACCTCGTCGACCTAAAATTTATTTCGCTATCAAAACTAAGTTAGGTTAGGTTATACAGGAGTATGATGGATATCACACAGACATCAGGTACTAAAGCGGTCCCATCGCGATGCCTGTGGAACCAGTTGAATTTGTCTCCAAATAGCAAAAACAAAAACAATCTCCCTGGTGAAACATCCAATTTCCCTGCAAAAGTCAAGAAGGCCTTTGAAGTTCGTGCCGTCTATTTCCTCTATGACCAGCTTAGCCTAGGGGCCTTTATTATTTTTTCCTCTATACTGCCCCTCACTATGCAACGCTTGCAAGCTCATCCGCTTGTTCATTTCCCTTAATACCGCAGTGTTCGGGCACCCAGCACAGTCTTACCCGGTTCTGACTGCATAGTGTCTTGAGCACAGTCCCTGACTATATCAGAGTTGACGTTGGTTATCGCAGTAGATAGCGATATCTCTTTCGGATACCGATCTCATCTGCATTAGCTCAGCCGCCCTGAGGGCAGCCAGAACCTCTGATTGGAAGACACTGCTTGCGACCGGTAGTCTTATAGACACTCTTAGTGCTGGGTCTTCTGAGAAGATACCAGAATCTGTTCCTTCTTCTGTTTTTGAGCCATCTGTGAAAATTGCAGTTTCATTTGACATGATTATTGCGTTTTTTCCCAGTCCTCCCTCTCCGGATAAATTATATCGTACGGAATGTCGAAGTCGCCAAAGGAAGGAATTTCACCCGCCAGAATTGGACTGCCTGACAGTAGCTCCGCTAGGGCCGTATCGCACAAGTTTTTTGATCTGTAAATCAAGCGGTGTTAGGTACAAAAAGGTGTCCAATGCTGCAGCAGCGGTGCTACGGAGCGCACCTGTAATGGCTATGGAAGCCGTTCTTTGAACTATCACTAATTTTACATAAAACGTTTTTTTGTTTGTTGCTTTCCATCATACTAGTAAGCCGTATGTAACTATGGGTCTTACCACCACCATATACAGCCAGTACAGCATAGCAGCATTTAAGCCCGAAATTTCTCCTACTGTTCTCTTGCAGATAAAAAGAGCATTATATGCCTTTTTTATTATTTCCGCTACATTAAGATTCCAATTCAGTTTTTTGTCCAGATACTTCGCGCTGTCCGAAAGGGACAATTCCACTACATTGAGTTTTGGGAGTTTGAATTGCGATATTTTGAATTTTATGGTAAAAGAAACCAGTTCCCTTTTGGAAGGGTTGGCATTGAGACCACAGCTAACAAAACTAAATTAGCCATCTGTTGCTACATTTATTTCTTGCATTCAAGTATTTAGATTGTACTAAGTAGGCACTTGACATCTGATTATGCAATGTACATAACTAAATAAATTTGTATGTGCGTAATCTTGATGGATAAATTTCCGGAAAATACACTTAGTGAATTTTCTTCGCATTAAGAAGTTAAACGAATAATTAATCTAGCCTTGGTCTTGATGGCGAAATGATATTTGTGTTTAGAAAAAAATATATAAAGATACATACTTAATTAAGTATTTAAAAAACTAAATAAATACATCACTTTAATGGGGCACATTGTTATAAATCCCCTTCTTCTGAATACGTGTTCTTCCACGCTGGCAAAACCACTGAGTAAGCTTTTTCATCAATCCTACTCTTTCCGAACAGATGGAACACTACAATTGTCCAGCACGTCCCTTAAAAAAAGCGAGTCTATATTTGTCTTCTCCTACAGACCCATTGCACCGATGTCCCTTCTTTCCACAGCCATGGAAACGCTGAGAAACCGTCAACTCATGAAATATCTCGAAACCCGAAAACTTCTCAATTACCGACAATACAGTTTTCGCAGCAACAGGTCCACTGGTGATTTGATGGCATGCCTCACCAAAAAGTGGGACCAAAGCAATATAGCTGCACTTAATACTTCTAAGGCATTTGACTTTGTCAAATACATATGGGATTGACGACTCTCTTCTTCAATGGATTATAAATTATTTTCGGAGCATTGTCCTGGATGGGTTCAAGGCTGATATTCACAAAATAAATGCTGGTGTGCCTCAGGGCTCCGTTCTGTCTACGACACTCTAACCAATACCTACATCTGGTTGGGTGCCCCTAAGACCTCCTTGCTCTTGCTAGATAGGATCCAAAAAGTGCGATAAAACTCATAGTTGACTCTAATATTGCACATTCAATTGACACACTTGAACACCGACGTAATGGCCCTGTCTCACCTTGTTCTATTGCTTTTCCACCACCAGTAGCATTCCTCCCATTTACACTTTTAACCGCAACACCCATCTCGCTATGTATGCTCATCAGTATACCGCAAAGAACAATTTCGGACGAACTCTAAAATATCGTAATTCTTTCCTAAGCCGTACAAATCGCCTATGGAATGCCCTGCCAAGCTCTATTTCCTAGTCTTGATAAACATCATACATTTAAAACCAACGTACTCGTACATCAATACTTCTCATTCTTTTCTCCCGCTAATTAAAAAAAAAAAGAACCATGTTGACCTTCCCAAATGTTGCGATTATTATCCGTAAATTTTGGACAGTGTCAAATGTCGACCTCCTCGCCACCAAGCCGTTTTGACCACCATAAAGTTAAACAAGAATCACCGATTGGTAGTTGCTGCAATTTTTCGTGTTGCCTTTGCCTTCTTTAGTGGAATAGGAATCTTCTCTCCACGGGATTGACACTTGTTTGCCTCTCATAATTTTGTTGAATAAAGTATCAAGCCAAGTTTTCCGATTGTCGTCCCTAATTCATAGATAATGGGTTAAAGAACTCTCGGCATATTTTTGAAATTTCAAGGAATACTTCACAGTCGTTAGTGCTCGTCTTCAATATATTTCAAGGATTCGATCTTTTAAGTACCGATATAAAACCTCCACTGCTCCCGCACTTACTATAGCTATAGCTTATTTGATTTTTGCTTGTTGCAAATCCCGGGGGAGGAAAAATTTAAAAGTTAAAACTGCTGGAGAATGCCGGACTGCCGGCAAAACAACAAACTTCACAAAAAGGGAAAACGAACCGCAACCACACAGGTGTTGCGAATGGTGGTTGATGTGCGAATGAATAAATTCCGAAAATTGTCGAAAGGGCGAAAAAGAATTGCAACAAGCAGCTGTGGGGTAGCTGCGCACTCCGGCTGCTCAGCAAGGGCAGGGTTCAGCCAAGATCTTTCAAAACGGAAAATCCGATAATACACACGGACGGTAGGCGCCACCTTCTGCATCAAAAATTGGTAAAACAGATGAAAGAAGAAAACACAAAATCTGTCTTTTCCCTGATGGGGAATTTATGATGATGGATTTTTTTTTTTGTTTGTTTGTGGGTGGGAATTACAGGGTAGGTATGTCGAAAGAATTAAGGAAAAACTTTGCTTTAAATTTTACGTTAATTTTATTGTAACGCGTTAGCCAACGGGAGGCCCACAATTCCGCATTGTCGTACTGTTAAGGCTATCACAAGCAGGAAGAAGGCTTACGGCAATTATAATACGAAAAGGGGTACTTAGCTTGTTTGGGGTTTTCCTGCCTATGCGGGGTCGCTCTCTAGCTGGAGTTTCTGCTGGTGGAGGAGGGTAGGTTGCCTTCTCTACAATCACTTGGCTTGCGTCCTGTTGTATCCGTTTAAGTTGATAGTTTTCTGTCTGGTTGCTAGGTTTCTAGGTGTTTCTCATCCTTTAGTTAACTTGTTTACAATAGTTTTGTTGTTCTGGTTTTCGTTCTCGTCCTCGTTACTTTTATTCGTTGTTGAGTTTTTTTTTTCTGTTTGGTTTTCGTTTTTTTGTTCTCTTTTTCTTTGGTCGGCTCTTGCCACTAAGGCGATAAGCTATCGAATCAGCTTTTGGCTATCAGCTAGTAGAGCAAAGGGAATCATTTCCAGAGTTCCAACAGCCTCTCACCGCGTCCCCAGCCAATCGCACAAGTCGATGATTGTGGGCCATGTTTGTTTTGTCGTCCAAGTGATTGCTTTGGTTTGAAGCCAGACCTCTGACCCGAAACCAAACCAAAGGTTGAGAGCTTCAATTAAGACTGCCGACTAGGGAGGGAAAACTATTTTCCTAAGGGTACAATGGGGGCTCGTAAGTCTTGCAGACATATGGGCAGTGGCGTAGCTTCACCTTGCGGGGCCTAGGTGGAAAATTTTTTTCGGGGCCCCATTACCCGATTACCCGTTATTACCATTATCAATATGCGTAGTATGTCAGGGATAAGTGATAAGAAGTTAGAAAATGCTGTAAAGTGCAAAATATAAAAATAAATATGTACATAGCGGGCCAGGGCCTGGCTTCTCGCACTCATTTGTGTTGCTCACGTTTCCATTTTTACACTTCTGAGTGGGGCCTACTGTTTTTTCCGAATCCGAACGGCTCTCCTGAGAAGCTCTCTCATAGTCAAAATTACTTTCAGGGGTTTGCCATTGCCCACCGAAAGGGTGATAACCGGACCTGCGACCGAGATCCTTAAAACGAAGTGCCACGTTGTGCCCAAACATGCTGTGACAAGAATCAACCTTTCACTTGAATTTGAATTAATTTTAAAAGAGGATTGATTTATTGTCGAGTTGGGAATTAAACTACCCTAGTTTGGGGCCCCCTAAACTTGGGGCTCCCTGTGATTGCCACCTGTAACACAATTTTTGTTTGTGTTTACAATTTTATATTTTATTGTGCTTATACCTTTTCCATTGATCTTCTGTCCTCAGACATTTTCAATCGGATCGTTGTCTTGAAGCTAAGATGTCCAATTAAACCCATTGATGTCATTTAACTCTTCGAAGTCCTGACAGATACGACAACGATGTTTCGGATTGTTTCGATTTGTAGCAGGCGATGTCGGTTTCCAAGTTCGAGCGGCATTTCAGGAGAAGGTGAACTGCCTGTTTTGTACTTACTTACTTAACGGGCTCCCTACCCGTGGAGAGTCTCTGCCTGAGACACTTCAGCCTTCCATCCTCTACGATCCCGGGCACTCTGTTTCCAGTAATCCAGACCAAGCGCTCTGGCATCCGCGATAGCTTGGTCTTTGAAACGTAGATTCGGTCTTCCTTGTCGTCTCGAATCTGAGGGCTGAGATTCGAAGATTCTCTTAGCTGGAGCATTGTTGTCCATTCACTCGATGTGACCGAGCCAATGTAATCGACGTATCTTGGCTTTTTGGACTACATCCGTCGAAGAATTTTTCTTTCGAAGGAACCCAGAATTAGCTCTCCCTTCCTGCTTATCGTCCAGCACTCGGCACCATACAGTAGAACTGGCAGGATAAGGGTTTTGTAAAGCGTACATTTCGTCCTTTGAGTAAAGAGTTTTGAACCCAATTGCTTTGCCAATCCGAAGTAGCAGCGGTTTCCTATGGTAATTTTTCGTCGGATCTCCACTAGGGTGTCATTCGTGGAGTTCATGTTTACTCCGAGGTAGATGAACTCCTTAACTACCTCGAAATAGTTGATAGCATGTATTTGGTCTTGTCCTCGTTTACTTCCAGGCCAACGAATTTCGCTCGTTCTTCAACCGCCGTGAAAGCCTCTATCACGGAACGCTGCGAGCGCCCGATGATATCAATATCATCCGCATATCCCAGGAGCTGGACGGACTGGACACCTGCCCTGCGCACTATCTGCTGTAGGGCGAGATTGAAGAAATCACATGATAGCGCATAACCTTGCCGGAATCCGGTGCATGTTTGAAATAGTTCGGAGGAGCTACTTCCAAACTGCACGTTACAGTGCGTGTTTTCTTGTGTCACGCGACACAAGTGGATCAGTTTTGCCGAGATCCCGAATTCGGTCATCGCCGTATAAAGCTCCTGACGATTAATGCTATCATATGCGGCCTTGAAATCGATGAATAGGTGGTGAGTCTCGACTTAAAACTCGTTGGTCTTTTCCAGGATTTGTCTCAGTGTGAAAATTTGGTCTATAGTCGATCTGCCGGGCCGGAAGCCACACTGGTATGTGCCGATTAGTGTGTTGCAGAACGTTTTGAGACGTTCACACAGTACGTTGGATAGGATTTTTTATGCGACATTAAGCAGGGATATGCCTCGATAGTTCTTGCAAGATATAGGATCGCCTTTTTTATAAATGGGGCATATAGAACTGATAGTTCAGTCATCGGGCATGCTTTCTTCCACCCATACTTGGATGATGATTTGGTGCATGCGCCCTATCAAAACATCGCCACCGTATTTGAAGAGTTCGGCTGGTAAACAATCAGGGCCTGCAGCCTTGTTGTTCTTAAGCTTTTTTATAGCTAAGCCAACTTCTTCTATACTGGGTGGTGGAACTGGTTCCTCATTGACTTCGTTGGACGTCGTCTCTCTTCTTGCCCTATCACTCTCTCTACATGATGCCCATTTAGCAGCTGCTGGAAATACTGCTTAAACACATGCACTATTCCCTGTGCTTCGGTGACTAGGTTTTCTTCGGTGTTTCGAAGAGCTTGTGTTCCGGTTTTGAAGCCAACAGCCAGTTACTTGGCTTTCTTATTAAACCTCCGGATGTTGTTTCGATCACGAGACTCTACGATCTCCCTGAGCTGGGATGCTGCGTAGGCCGTCTTTTTTCTACGCAGGATCTTCCCTCCTCCTGGCTCGATACTCTTCCCTTGCTGCCCTTGTTTTGCGCTGCAGCATTTTCTTGTGTGCATCTTCTGTCACCTTTTTCCTGTAAATGCATTCATCATCATACCACGGGCTCTTTCTCTGGGGTAGCTGGTACCCTAAGGTGGTTTCGGCTACCTCCTTGATGATGTCGCGATACTGGCACCACTGATGGTTGGCGTCTGTGGTAGGTGAGTGCACAGTGGAGAGTTTCTCACTCAGGCGCTCTCTGTAGTCTCTGGCTACTCCAGGTGTGCTAAGGCGTCCAACGTAGAATTTCTTTTTCTGGGCGGTTCGAAGCTTCTTCTCTTTGGACAGTCGAGCTCTGAATTTAGCCACAACAAGGAAGTGGTCAGAGTCAACATTCGCCTCTCGGAATGTGCGCACATCGAGGATGTTAGATGCGTGCCTCGCATCAATTATCACATGGTCGATTTAGTTGGCGGTTCGACCGCCTGGAGAGAGCTAGGTTGATGTGTGGATCCTTAACCTTTGAACCCTGGTGCTACTTATCACCGTATTACGAGCTGCTGCAAAATCGATTAGTCGGTAGCCGTGTTCTGTTGTCGTTTCGTGAATTCTGTGCTTACCAACTAACCCGCCAAAGATGTTTTCCTTTCCGACTTTAGCATTGAAGTCCCCGAGTACAACTTTGACATCATACTCCGGACAGGCTCCGTAGGCTCCATCCAGGAGCTCATAGAACTCCTCCTTGATGGGTTCTTCGGCCTCGTCGTTAGGGGCGTCTGCACATATTAGGCTTATGTTTTGTAAGGTAGCTTTGATACGGATCATAGAAAGTCGATCACTTATCGGTTTGAAGTCAATAACTTTTGACCTGAGCCGATTTGACACGACGAATCCGCATCCTAACACGTACAATCTTTTATGGCAGCTGTAATAAATATCGCAATTTTGCTTTTCATCATACCTGATCCTATCCATCGTATCTCCTGGATGGCGGTAATATCTGCCTTATACCGCTCGAGGACAGACTCAACTTTTTGAGTAGCACCTGGGGTGTACAGCGTTCACATATTCTCATATCGTAGTCCATTGACGTTCCGGGTCTATTTGCCATATGAGGAGTTCCATTATCCGAGACTGGTTGTGTCTCTCTCATAACTGTTCTTTTTTTCCATGTTCGGGAAGTTAACCGACGGCACAACCCTCAATTTGGAGGGCCAGGCCCTAGATTTGACCTTAGGACAGCAGGCCAGATATTCCGGTGACAGTAACCCACTTCGGGATATGAGCGCTGCCGTTGACCCATTAAGAGTTCATCCGCCTCCAACTCTTTTCCAACATCCTAGCTCAGTATTGGAGATCCCTATAGACCTGGTATCCGAATACCCGAATACGTCGAAGCAGCTCATATAGGGGTTACACTTAATAGTTCAGCCTGACTGGAACTGTAGACGCCACCGTTGATTCCATCTAGAGAATTCTTCCGCTGCCGCCTGGAACAAAAGGAAGTGCCCTTCCAAAGGGGTTGGTTACCCAATCTCCATGAGGTACTAGGCACCCACTAGTCACCAACGTGGAGGTGAGAGTAGGAGTTGGTAGTAAGAGGCTAAAATGAGAACGCTTGTGCTCTCATGTTATCGCATCACTACCCTTAAACCGGCAAGCGGCCTGTTTCGTACAGTTCGATATTCTTTAAAGATCGAGATTCCCTGTGAATTTCAGAAATTTTCAAAATCCCGCCGAACAAAAACATGGAAAGCATGCACTTTAGCGGCATGCTACACTTTTAGTTAGATGCCTTTTTCATTGCGCGCAGTGAAAATTGTTTTGGTCCAGTCTATATCTTTGTACCTAATGATGAACGCACTTTAGTCCTTTTATAAATGAGTTTTTCTGTTAAGAGAGACTGAATCGCTATGAAGTTGTAATTAAAATATTTTTAGCTTTCAACGGTTTGGTCTTTGCCTTTCCCCGTTCAAGCATCTTTTCAAAATCGTCAACGTTTTCAAAAGAGCCCGATGAGGGCCGTATACTTCTACAGTAGTCCGCATATAGTTGTAGTCCCTGTCTAGCATTTCAAGATGAGACGCTGACAGGTAGTCTCAGTAAGTATACGACTTACATCGAAACCCTTTCAACAAAGTTTACCCAATAACAAATAATACATGAGAGTATGATCCAAGTATGTGCTTTCGCCGATAGCAGTACTCATGTTTAAATATGCCATCCCTACTGATGTTTAACAATTAATTACGGTTTTTTTTTTAATTAACTCTGTGCACAAAAAATGAATTGAGTAAAGAGAGTAGTTTTGCTGTCCATCCAATTGTGTGGAAAAATTTCAATTAATTAAAAAACTGGCTCATGCCCGTCAAACTCAGCCACATGTGTTTGTACAACAAGTTCTGTTCCTGAAACCACCTGGCAGACATATCCATTCAAAGTGTCATTGCACATGCAACTAGAAAAGTTATAACATAGCCCACAGCTGCCTGCACTTGTAAATGGACTTCAATTTTCAACGAGATTCTGTTTTCTTTTTTCTAATATTCCAGAATGATTCGAGGTCCACATCGACAATATTCTCTGTGCGGAACACAACCCACAACCTGTACGTGGAGACTGCCGCCGACGGCTTAAGGTTATATCAGGAGCGAGATAATGCAACCGAAATGCTACCAGTTAAACTGCAGCTATACGATAACCGCTGGCACCAGGTTTCGATCAGGTAAGTGGGCGAACTTGGGTCAACTTACGTGTGTACATATTTGTGGTTCCGATTATTTTGGCAGTGCCCAGTATGTGTACGAGTATGCCGAACTATGATAAGTGTTTGCAGGATGTGTAATCTCTTTGCCAGGACCATGTTAGAGCATCGGGTGCTATTCATAAAGGACCTGTCCCCCATCAACACCAGCATACGTAAACGTATCCGTACAATGCACAGGTTAAATGTCAATTTTCCCCTATACGCTCGACGGCCTGGGAATTTAATTACATTTTATTGTTGGGGTTATTTCTGTTATATTACTATCTGCACACTACCCACTGTCCACAAGATCCCCTTCCTCACTCGTTTAGATATGCATGTGAAAGGATATTAATTTTTATTCGTCCTGTTTTACTCTTTTACAGCATTCAAAACGGAGATTTCATATCCATTTACGTTGATTGTACGTGGACAAACAGTTTTGTTGTGTCGAAACGATTGTTCTCGCTCCCTACCGATGCCGATGTCGAAATTGGTCGAGGATTCAGTGTAAGTATATTCAATAAAAATAAAAAAACAGATAAATTCACAACAACAGAAATACTACACAAATGTGTACTACAACAATACAATAGTAAAATTGTACACGCATTTGTTGAATTTATTTTTCAAAAATTTATTGTTTGGCAAGAGGCGAATTTTATGGCTTTCATATCCAGTAGGCCGTACTCGCTATTCGTAATTGAATACAAAAAAATTTTGCAATACAGGACGAATGAGTTTCATGCATGGAAGCGACAAAAAAAAAACACCAACAACATAAATAAAAAAGACAGAGAATGCACAATTACGTGTGTTCAATAAAGTGGAAGAGTCATTCATTGCGGCAAAATATAATGTCCAATTATAAAAGTAGAATAATCGATATTGGGCCTAAGGGTTTGCGCCGGATGGTGATTAGTTATGCAAATCCAATAAGTCTCCGTGTTCAATTTATTAATGAGAACATTTTATCTGATAATTAAGATTTGTGGTCAGACAATTTGTGAGTGCGCCGTTGTAGGCAATATTTGCATTTGACAATACTTTTGCCGATAATCTCCCGAAGATCTATTGCAGATTATTGAACCAATTCTGTTGAATTTGACTAAAAAAAGTGAGGATTTAGCAGGACCCGGAAGGTGTAGAGGTTGAAAATCATTCGTAATCATTCTCATCTGTGTGGAATTTCTGTAAAATCATTTTGTTTGTACGAGTAAATGTATATCGAAATGAGTTTGATCTGGTTTCTATGCTCTATCGACATTCCATATGATATCCGGAGAGTGGGGACTGGCAAAGAATTGAAATTTTCACAGACGGCACGAAAACAGAGGAAGGAACAGGTTCTGGTGTCTTCCAATCAGAGGTTCTGACTGTCCGCAGGGTAGCTGAGCTAATGAAGATGAGATCGATATCGCTATATACGAGGGGCGTTCAACATATTCTCGGTATCGGGGTGAATCTGTGGTTGTATATATAAATTGACTTATTTATCAAGTAATACTATTATTTTAGTGCATTCATGTAAAATTTCATATAAATGTGATTATTAATTCGCGTTTTATCTCTAGTTAAACAGAATCATAATGGCAACTGAGACGATGATGGTGAAAATTGAGCATCGCGCTGTAATTAAATTTCTCACTAAGCAAGGAAAAAGTAAAAAAACTACTCGTATTCATGAAGAGATGGTGGCTGTTTACCAGGGTTCCGCACCTTCATTATCAACTGTGCAAAAGTGGTCAAGTGAGTTCAAGAGAGGCAGAGAGAGCATTGAATACGACCCCCGCTCCGGCGCCCCGGCTACTGCTTGTACGGGAGAAAGCATCAAAGAAGTCGAAAAACTTGTTCTTGAGGATGCCCGAATAAAGGTGAAAATGATGGCAGAGATCACCAAGCTTTCAATTGGTACCATTCACACCACTCTTCATGACCATCTTAACCTTTCAAAGGTCAGTGCAAGGTGGGTGCCACGAATGCTCACAGCGCCTCAGAAAAAAGTGAGAATCGCATGCTGTAGAGAGCTTTTGGAGATGTGTAGTGAGAACGCGGACGATGTTATGGATCGAAGTGTTACTGGGAACGAAACATGGGTCCACCACTATGACCCTGAAAGCAAACAAGAGTCCATGCAGTGGCATAAAAAAGGAACAGACCCCCCGAAGAAGTTCAAAGTCACTCCGTCTGCCGGGAAGCTCATGGCCACAGTTTTTTGGGACTCAAAGGGAATCTTGCTCATTGAGTACAAAAAAAAGGTGAAACCATCAACGCCACATCCTACGCTTCCACTTTGCATAATTTGCGGGAGGAAATTAAAAAGAAAAGACGGGGTAAACTCGCAGCGGGTGTGTTGCTTCTTCATAACAACGCTCCTGTTCACACGGCGCGAGTTCCAAGGCTGCTGCGCGAGATTGTAGTTTCGAAGAAATCCAACACCCACCCTATAGTCCAGACCTTGCCCCTAGTGATTATTTCCTGTTTCCGGATTTGAAAAAATGTCTTCGTGGAAAAAGATTTTCGGATGATGAAGAACTCAAGTCGGCAATAAATGGTATTTTGCAGAGAAAGAGGAAATTTATTTTTTGTTGAGGGTTTAAAAAAGCTTATCTCAAGATGTAACAAATGCATTGATGTTAGGGGAGATTATATTGAAAAATAAAAACAATTTAAATTGAATTCCCATTTTCCTTCATATCGATACCGAGAATATATTGAAAGCCCTTCGTAGATCAATAGCCAACGTCAACTCTGATACAGTGTTCAAGGCACTGTGCAGTCAGAACCGGGTGAGATTGTGCTGGTTGCCAGGACAAAGCTGTAGTAAAGGAAATGAACAAGCGGATGAGCTTGCAAGAAAAGGAGGGCTACTCGAGGTTGTGAGGTTGCCAATATCAAACCTTTGCATATTGAGGGGCACTATCGACAAAAATATCAGAAAGACTGCCAACCTAAGGTGGTGAATTCTTGAAGGGCACATGGTATCCAAGGCTCTTTGGCCACTTTTTGACGGCAAAAGATCTAGGAAGCTAATAAAATTAAACAGAGATAAGCTTAGGACAATAATAGGAATCCTGACAGGACACTGTCTCCTTCGGCAACACGCATGTTAGATATGGATATTCGCAAGTTATGTGGTGATCTGCACGCTGTTGAAGACATAACACACATACTGTGTGAATGCGGGGCAATATCACGTAGTCGAAGGAAATTTTTATTGAAATGCGTTTTTGAAAACCTAGAGGAAATAGACGGCGCGAAGTTCATTTTTCGTTTTACATCAAAAGATACGTAGTTTACGCAAAAACTTCGATTTACTGTTTGTGAATCTGGATGCTCTTGTTACTCGTAACTTGGCAGACATAATAAAGGGTTTTCCAATAGAGACTTGTCAACTTTGAATTTAATTTGCGAATGCACTCTTTCACTAATTATCAAACTGTCACTGTCAATTTATTCACTAAACTCAACATTTTCATCACAGTAAAGTACACGAACGAGCAACGTCTGCAAATTATAAAAATTTTCTACCGAAATTCGGAGTCGGTGAATGCAACTTTAAGAGCGTTAACTCCAATTTTCGATTATAATTCCCGCCCTAGTAAACAGGCAATAACAAGTTTAGTTTAAAAATTTGAGTCTACATATTCGTTGTGTGATGTTGCCGTGTCAGTGAGACAACGGGTTGGTCGAAGTGCCGAAATAATCGCTGCCGTTCAGGCTTCCGTATCAAACGATCCAAATCAGTCAATCCCACGGCGTTCTCAAGAATTGGGCATCGCTCAGACCACATTATGGTGTATTTTGCGCAAGGATCAGAGAGCTGCATTGACTATGATCGTGTCGATTCGATCATTGTCGCGTACGTTAAGAGCGTTTTCCTAACGTCAACTTGGGATCTCTACTGCAAAAAAAGTAGTTGGATCTTCGTTGAGATGGTTCGATATGAACTTAGCGAGCAGAGCGAAAAATAAGAGATACTGTCTTCCTTGCGAATTGGTGAACAATTAAACTTTATTTTAACTAACTGACCGGTAAACGGTCATATTCAATACAAGTAACACGTTATAATTTTCGTAACAATAAAAAATATGGTGGCTGCCACTGCAAGTGGCGCCAAATTCAAATCTGTTATAATTTGTACAAAGTGTTATAAAAATTACAGAATGTATCTATTGTAGATAACAGATTATTCAATTACTTTATTGAAATCGCATAGAATAGAATAATGTATTATACGAGTAGTTCAAAGTTTGCTGATATTCTTGAGATCCAACATTCCGCCCCCTTTGAAGGCATTTGCTTTCAAGAGTCTAACGTAGCGGTGCAAGTCTTCGAATGTGACGTCTGATAGTTGCTTTAGCTGTTTTCACATCTGCGACTAGGACTTTACCATCAGAGCCTTTGACTACTGCTGCTATCCTTCCCATTAGCCATCTTTGGGGTGGTACGTTGTCTTCGTGAATAAGCACTAAGTCGCCAATTTTCAGGTTGTGGCTAGGCGATGTTCATTTTCCTCTGCCTTGTAGCTCATGGAGGTATTCAACAGACCACCTGCGCCAAAAATGCGTTTTAACTGCGTTGATTCGGCGCCACCGGTCGATGTAGCTTATTTCCGGAACTTCAATAGCTGGTTCTATGATGGTTTTCAGAGACGATCCTGTCAATAGATGTGCGGGCGTAAGAGCTTCCAGGTCGTTCGGGTCATAGGGGTAATAGGTCTAGAGTTCATCACGGCTTCAATCTCGACAAGTACCGTAGAAAGCTCCTCAAACGTCAGCCTTGCTCCACCTAAACTTCGCTGCAGATGACCCTTTGCGACCTTAACGGCCGATTCCCAGATTCCGCCAAAGTGAGGTGCCCTGGGGGGTATAAAATGAAAATTTATGCCAACATTAGTACAAAAAAATTGCAAGATTTCTTGGGAACATTTTTTAAAGAACATATTGCGAAATTCTTTTAATTTGGACTGTGATCCCACAAAATTGGTCGCGTTGTCGCAATGTATATCTCTGGGTAAACCTCTACGACCAATCATCCTTTTCAAAGCTGCAATAAATGCCTCGGCCCCTGATCTTTAGATACATATAGATAGGTCCGCAAAAATCTACTCCACAGCACAAGAAAGGCCGCGATGGAGTCAACCTCTCTTTCGGCAAATCGCCCATGATTTGGTCCAGCAGTTTGGGTCGATATCTAACGCAGTTTATACACTGCCTTACCGTATGCCACGCGACTTCTCGAGCATTGATTATCCAAAACTGTTGTCTGAGCAAAGCAACCAAAGCCCTTGGTCCAGCATGGTAATTAGATAAGTGTAGGTGTCGGACTAAGGTTTTTGTGAATGGATGGTTTTTTTGGTAACAACAGAGGATGTTTACATTCCTCAGGAATCTCCGCATGTCTTAGCCGTCCTCCAACTTTCAGTAACACGAGACCATTTGTCTCCTGCAAGAAGGGATTCAACCACTTAATAGATCCTTTAATAGAACGATTGTTTTTGATTGCATCAATTTCTGCAGTAAACGAGTCTGATTGTATAATTTGAATGATTTGCAATAAAGCATTGTCTATCTCCGCAACCGTTAAAAATGGATCCATTTTAGATGATTGCTTTTGTAACCGATGACAAAGTCTTATTACATAGGCTAATATTCGAAGGATTTTGGAATAGGAACTATAACGCTCGACTATTCCGCATACAAAAATTTCGTTCTGATTTTTTACTGATGAGTACTGTTTTTCTTTTTTCTAATGAGGTTTCCTCTGAAGAAAGCGGGATCTCTATTCTTGACGGCCAATTTCCTTCACTCTGCAATAAAAACCGTGGACCATTGAACCAGATCGAGCCTTTCAACTCCTGAAAATTGCATCCTCTTGATACGATGTCAGCCGGATTCTCCTGTGTAGGAACGTGGCGCCAGATAACTCCTCGTGTTTTTGCTTGGATTTCAGCAACCCGGTTACCATGATGAGTGAGTAGAAATCCAATGAAGAACAATTGCAGCATCCGTCCAAAAGTAAACCTTTAAAAATGCCTTGAATTTTTTCCCACAATTTTGATAATAGGTGAGCTGCACACAGCTCCAACCGAGGAAGTTGTCTTCTATTTATAGGAGACACTCGAGACTTTGATACCAAAAGCCTTACTTGTGTAGACCCTGCACTATCAACTGCTCTGAGATATATACAGCAACCATATGTGTGCATAGATCCATCAGTGAACCCATGGATTTAATAACTGTGCCTCTTTGCGATTAAGGCAAATCTAGGAACCGATAGATTCTGCACAGAGTGTAAATCGAACATAAACTGCTCTCATTCGGTTTCGATGCTTTGTGGAAGAGTTGCATCCCAGTCAATTTTTTCGATCCATAATCGTTGAAGGATTATCTTCGCTTTAATTATGATTGGACTAAGTAGGCCTAATGGATCGAAGAGCGACGACGAAAGTGAAAGGACGAAAAGATAAACTGATCACAAACCGAGTTCCACGATATCCCCAAAGTGCTAGTGAGACCTGACTCACTCAACTTTATGTTTGTGTTCTGTACCGCCTTGTCAATGTTTGGGAGATTGCTATTCCACTTAGACAACTCTAACCCAGCTGAATTTAAAATGGATGTGACTTCTTCAAGTTTCCGAACTAAAGTTTCAATATTGTCGTCTCCTGTGAGAAAATCGTCTACATAAAAATCTTCCTCTAAAGCGCAGGAACCTAATGGCAATGATGTCTTGTATTTATCCGCTAAATATTTAAGGCAACGAATCCCTAAAAATGGTGCCGAAGCGGTGCCATATGTGACTGTGTTGAGTTCGTATGTTTCTATTGGGGCTGATTCGTCTGTCCTCCATAGAATGTACTGGAACTTTCGATGAGCAGGATGTACCAAAACTTGTCGATACATTTTAACTATGTCAGCTGTCAACACAAAGCGAAGAAGGATATTGAATAACTCAGGCTGGATTGTTGGGCCGACCATAAGAGTATCATTCAGCGAAATCTGAGAGGATGTGTAGCATGAAGCATTAAACACCACTCGAAATTTTGTCGATACGCTACCTGGTTTAATAACGTAATGATGAGGTAGGTAAGTAATAGTGTGGTTCGTTTAAGTTAGGTTCCTTGACGAGTGACATATGCCCTAATTTCTTATATTCTGCAAGGAATTCGGTATACTGTTGCTTCAAGGACTGATTTTTTGACAACCTACGCTCAAGTGCTAAGAACCGACGAAAAGCTATATTATATGAGGATCCTAAACAGCTTGGATTCCGTTTGAATGGTAGTTGTACAACTAGTCGACCATCAGCTAAACTCTCGAGATTTTCTTTGAAATGTGCTTCGCATTCACTCTGTTCTTCTGTCCACTTTGGTTTCTGGTCATGAAGTTCTTCCAACTCCCAAAACCTTTCCACATAGCGATCCAGTGAATCCTCGTTTAAACTTAAGAAGCATTGTTGCATCTCCCTGATCGACGGTGTTTTATATTTGCCAGAAACAATCCAACCCAGCGATGTATTTTGTAAAGTCGGAAGTCATTGCCCTAGTTTGACCTGACCTACTTTAAGCAAATCGAAGAAAGACTCGGCCCCTAACAGCAAATCAATCTGCGAGGGTTGGTAAAAATCTTCGTCTGCTAACTCTAGATTTTTGGGTAACTTCCATTGTGCCACATTTAAAGTTGATTCTGGTTGATATCCAGTGATGGATGGAGTGATCAAGAATTCGAGAAACACTTCTAAATTATTGTACCTAGAACGAATTGTAGTTTGGGTTTGGAAACTGATTTTCGTTTCAGTTACCCCGACCCCTACTATATCCACATTTGTTGGTGACTTTTGCAGATTAAGTGACCTGGCAAATCGTTCATTGATCATGTTGACTTGAGAACCTGAGTCTAACAACGCCCTTCCCATCTGAAAACTTCCAATCGAATCCATGATGAGAACTAACGCTGTGGCCAAAATCACCTGGGCTTTCTGAGGTCTCCCAGTTTCCAACGCGGCATGCACATCCGCTGAGGTTGATGGTTCGCCGACCGAAGAAACATTCTCTTCCTGTTGTGGGCGATGTAGTAGGCTGTGGTGATGCTGCTTACAAACTTTACATCTAAAAGGCGATGGACATTTTGCGACATTATGAACCTTTCCTAAGCAATTCAAGCAAAGGCCTAGTTTCTTTGCATTCGAAAACCGTTGCATAACGTTTATCCTACCAAAATTTGGACAATTCGAAATCGAGTGATTAGTGTCTTCGCAAAACAGACAAGGATCGTTTAGTGATTGCGAGAGAAGTTTGAGGGCGATGAGCAGTATATGATGACTTTGACTTGTTAAGCGTCTTTCGTCCATAGTCAGGTCTTAGCTGCTTGTTGTCGCAAGTCTCGAGGTATTGACATCGCTTACTTAGAACAGCTGAACAGTCTGTCCAATACGGAAGTGTTTTGTAATCCTGGTGTTCGTCCCATTTTGCTAGGGTTTCCGGATCCACTTTTGACATTGCGATATGTATAATCATCGCATTGCAAATGTTTTCGAACGATCCAATTGATTGAAGCGAATTAAAAATAGCAGAAATATTATCGACGAGAGATCGTAGATCAATGGCCGAAACTTTTGTGATGTTTGGTAACTCAAACAACTCCGAAATGTATTGGGCAAATATGAGACAGTCATTATCATATCGTTCTTTGAGCCTTGCGAGAGCCTTTGGGTAATTGTCTTCCGATACTTGGAAGGCCTTTACTGTGCTTAAGGCTTGTTCACTCAAACAGGATAGTAAATGATTAAATTTTTTAATTTTACTTAAAGTTGGTTCATCATCCACAAGCTTTGTAAACGAATTGATAAAATTCTTATAATCCGAGTACTTTCCGTCAAACTTCGGTAGCTTTAGGTTTGGCAAATTACTGTGTGTTGCCGACGGTGTTGCGAAACTTGTTTCCACAGCGCTTAAATTTCTATTGGGACCTAACGGCGATTGGATTTTTGTTTTGGCAGATCTCTATTGTCTCGAGTGTGTTCAACCACCCGAACAAACGATCAGTATTTGCTAATACTGCACAAAATACGCGAACACTCGTATGCATGTATCTGCATGACTCGCATGTTTCAACCAACACGTATTTTTTAAGTTCATGAGCAAACGGTTATTCCTTGCCGCTCAACGAAAGTGATTGCTTCAAACTAAATTTGAGTCATTGATCGGGTATACACAAATACAAAGTACCCGTTGCAGCTCTCTGGTACACAATACACATGTCCAAATTTAGTAAATACACCAAACAGTTTTTTTTTCTGGCCTCTCAGAATGAGAGCACTATTCAAAATGAATCGTGTTTGCCTCGTTAAGCTCTCATTTAGATGACAGCTTTTGTCTGATTCTATACCAAGCTGCAGTCAAAGCGAGGAGGGTTACGGTTGAAAGTGTGACAGAGACGGTTGAATAGGGTTTTTAACTTCTCGTTGTGTAGTTCAGGTACTCCAAAGAGCACTGCATCTTCCTTCCTTTCCAATGCATTGCAACGTTGCTGAAGAGATTTGATCTCGGATTGGTATTTAGTTCGACTGCATCGAGCGCTTGATTATTCCGGAGATATTGGATTTCAATTTGTCGAATTTCTCACTCCAAAATTCTCTGATTTCCTTAATTTTGCCAAGAAAATTATTTCCCATCTTCGAGATTTGTTCAGCAAAGCCAAGCCGCATTAGTCCAGCATGTTTGGTAAGAAGATCTTCTAGCTTTTGGGCTGTAAGAGCCTTTTTACAATTCCGTTGTTTTGATGAGGGTGAAGCTGATAGTATTGGTTGGGTAGGCATTGATGGTAGGGCTTTATTTGTGGTTGCTTTTGGACGAAGGTTAGGAGCCGACATGTATTTAAGAGAAACGAGAGGCAGAAAATAAGGCGCGAAACAGATAATATACCGGAGAACACTTTCGATAATGAATTGAAGAAAAAAGACTTCTGAATATCTCATTGTACCAGAGTGACAGGCAAAAAGTTTCAAACCACTTTATCCCAAGACTATATATTACTCAGAGTTTTAATTAATGGGTTTACGCACTTTTTATGCTAACTTTAGCTGGACGGTGAGGAGGACATGTCTATTAGCGATTGTAGCACATTACACAACGTGGAATCGCAGCGGTAAATTTTTTCTTTGCAAACTAGGCAATTCAGCCTTATAGAATTGAATGATTGGTGGTACAGCGTGTTGGAAACTTGGTTTAATAAAGATGTGAAAGATGATGTCTATGATATAAGCGGATACAAACTTGTTCGAGCAAATAGTTGTGATCGTACTGGTAAGGCGTTGCGATATAAGTTAGAATGGGCTTAATCTGTCGACAAAGATGTCGTTCGTAAAAAGGCTCTGCCTCTCAATATTTATTCGCATGTATAACTTCGGGCGAAAAGAGTCTTTGCTTAGGTGTTGTATATAGACCAAATATGTATATTGATTTGACTCCTATTTACGACGTCTTGGAAGAAGTTTCGACTTGCGCAAGTGATGTCATTGTTTGTGGTGATATTAATAGTAATTTGTTATGTGAAAGACATTTAACTGAAAATATGCAATTGTTTGATTTAAAATTCGTGAATTGGCAAGTCCCTACGCACTTTACCAGCTCCATCAGTACACTTTTTTGTAAATAATCCTGACAAAGTATTATTTTATGAGTAAATCTCTGCATCTGCTTTTTCGAAGCATGATTTATTATTTCTGACATATGACATATACATACAGAGATTTCCAAAGTATTGATATGCCCTCTCTTGAACAAGACATTCATTTGATTCCATGGAACCTTATCTATTGTATGCCCTCTCCAGATGACCAAATTAAGTTCTTACAAAACAATGTAAATGTTCTTTTCGATTTATACGACCAAACAAAAGCCTGGTTAACGAATGAAATTCGAGAGTTAATGACACAACGAGGCGAATCGACGATTAAAACATTTTCGGGTAGAAGAGTTTCATCAGGCATACAAAAGTCTACGAAATAGTGTTGTTCGTGAAATACGCAATGCTAAGACACAATTCTTTTCCAACCGACTTAGTTCTTCCTCAGGTGGTCATACACTTTGGAATGACATTCGAAAATTAGGAATCGGAAAGCAAAAAGCTATTTATTCTACCACAATCGTTTCCAACGAACTAAATCGAACGTTTTTGTCAAACCCACTGCTCCAGAAGAGTTTAGACCAATCTCCATCTTACCTTTTTTATCTAAAATATGTGAAAGAATTATGCATAAGCAACTTAATTATTACCTTATTCAAAATAACTTGTTGCTACAAGTACAATCGGGTTTCCGAACTTAACATACCTGTACAACTGCTTTGCTGAACGTCATAGACAAATTAGATAGGGACAATGTTACTTTTCTGGTACTCTTGGACTTCTCCAAACTCCAAAACTTTTGATATGGTTAATCACTCGATTCTGCTCAGTAAATTAAATCGCTTTTTCTCATTTTCCTCCACTGCTGCTAAACTAATATCATTCGATCTCAGTGAACGAAAACAGGGTGTCACTTGATGGCAAACTTTCCGATTTTCTTCTCTTACGGCAAGGAGTTCCCCAAGGCTCTATTCTAGGGCCTCTATTGTTCTCCATATATATTAACGATATTCCTTCTGTCATACTAAGTCATCTAAGCATATCTATACCGATGATTCGTATAGATGGAACGAATTTCTGATTCGTCACTCAAAAGCGGCCTAATACTTAATCCAACAAAGTGTAGGTATTTAGTTATTTCTAAAAAAAAGTTAGATCTGTCTTATTTCCCTCACCTCATGCTAAACGACTCTGAAATTGAATTTGTTGAGTCTTTGAAAAATCTAGGTCTCGTCTTCAACAGAACCCTTACATGGAACAACCACATAAATACATTAGTGGGGGAAACCTACGGTATTCTATGAACCTTATATACTGCTCAAAAGTTTATTCCTCTTGAAACAAGACTGCTACTTGCTAAAACATTAGTCATTCCTGTACTTTCAATGCTACTGTTCGATATGTATACGGTTTAAAAAGACATATTCAGGTTTCACATCAGCAAAATACCTAGTTAACATGTCCTTTTATAACTATATAAAATTTCGAACAGTCATACGTCTTTTTAACGTAATCTTAAGTAGACAACATTCATATCTTTATGAAAAAAATCAGTTGCTGGCATCTAACCGATCTTCTTGTCTGGTTCTTCCGCGTTTTTCTTGTCTCACATCCGAAAGACAGTTTTTTGTTGCTGCTATCCGCCTTTGGAATCCCACGTAACTTGCGAGAGCTAACTGATGCAATTAGAATAAGCATAATTAATGTAAAAGCAATTTAACTGAACTTTCAAAACATTTATGTATATGTATTAAAATCTGTCTATCTTTCACAGACTTATAAGTAAATTCTTACTCTGTAAGCATGTATAATACAATAAATAAATCTAAATCTAAATCTAACCCTATGTGGCGTGCTAACGTGTTTCTAACCCACAAAATCGTTAAGTGCCCTTGCAATAATGCTCGACCAGCGAAGTTGTTTATTAAACTGTGTTGAGTTAAGAATTTACAATACGTAATTGATAACAAAGAATAACTTTTTTTTTTTACTACAAACATCTGTACATAAACACATACACACATAGTAGATCACCACTATGTACTCCCAGTTAGTTATAGTATAATCTGTTGTACTTATAAAATTACTTACTCATCATCACTCATCATAAGGAAAGTACTGATAAGCGAGCGTCGCCGTAACAGCTACAATAGTACGAGTAGTTAAAAATGAAAATTAACTTATTAAACAACTAACTGATAAGATTACACCATTATTATAATCAGGATACAACTAGTATCAAAAACAATAATCTGATAAGATTTAAAATAAATGACGTCATTTACGAAAATATCGTTAGAAAAGACAATACTGTAATACCAGATTTTACTAATACCTATAACCATTAGAAAGACTGTAATGAAATAGTCTATGGCAGACTTGCATATGAAAAACTTTGAAAACAGAAAATTTATTGAAGAAATTAAATTCAAAAATGCGTTACATGAACACCCTATTTTTGTGCCATCTGTCTTTTTGACCCCATAAACTCCTCTGTCTCGCTCTGTCTCTTTCACTATCGACAATTTATAACTTTCACCCACCACTTCTTCTTTCTCTCTTCCACCACTCCCCTATCCAACCCACTCCATCTGCAGCTGTCTCTTTTTACGAATTTCATAAAGCGAATTTCCACAAAATTAACGAATATCTTAGTAAGAGTTCTTTTGATTTCGCCAATAGAGAATTATTCAATTCTATTTTTCTCCATGTTCCCTTTTCGCGCAATAAAACCCCTACGAGCCCCCGTGGTATAATCGAAGACTTCGCTCTTTTATGTAACAAGAGAAATAAATTATGGGCAGTTTTCCTTCGATCCAATTCCTTTCCTGACTATCCCAACTATCTCTACCAGCGGTACCTTGATAGTGCGCAACGAAAGCTTATAAACGATCCGAAGTCTTTCTACCAATTCGTTAACTACAAAAAAAAATCTGACGGTTTTCATCCATCCCTCTCATAGGGAAACATATCATCAACTGATCTGCATACAATAGCCAACTTTTTTGCCGATACACAAAAAGGGAATTAAAGAGCAAAGTCACTAATTACCGCCCCATAGCTAAACTTTCACATATACCCAAACACCTCGAAAGCATTCTGTACGAAGCCTTAAGCTTCCAGTGCAAATCTTGTATTTCCCCTAATCAACACGGCTTTCTGAAAGGTAGCTCAACTACCACTATCCTCGTCGAATTTGTGCCCTCTGCTTTCTCAGCCTTACAAAGTGGTAAAGCGTTGACGTTATAACAACTGATTTCAGTAAGACAAGATATCTCACAAACTAATCCTGTTCAAATTGTCCGCCCCGGGCTTTGAACCCATTTTGCTAAATTGGATATCTTCTTACCTGGATAATCGTTTTTATAGTGCTCGTTTCAGGTTTGTCCTATTGGCCGTTTCCTTGGCCACTTCAGGTGTTCCTCAAGGTAGTCACCTAGGTCCACTCCTCTTCATCCTAACCATTAACGATCTTGAAAGAGTCATTCAACACCCAGCACTTTCTCTATATGCTGACGATAACAAATTTTTTGAACCCATTTCCTCACAACATGACTCCACCCGCCTTGAAATAAATCTAAATAGCTTTTCCACTTGGTGCATCAAGAACTGCTTAGAACTCAATGTCACCAAATGTCAATCGATTACCTTCTCACGTAAGTGCAACAAGTCTCCTCCCCGAATTTACCTTCTCCACGGTCAACCTATATCATTACTTGGCTTCGTTAAAAGATGGTCCAAATCACTATACATCACTTTTGTTCTCCCCCTTCTCAATTACTCTAACCAAGCGTGGTTTCCCTTTCAATGAGTTCTTTTATCCTGAATTGAGAGCATCCAGCGTAGTTTTCTTCGAGGTCTACCTTGGAACGATCATCTAATCTCACCTCCCTATCGAAATCGTCTCAAACTCATTAACCTGAATACCATTGAGAAATGAAGGGACGCAGCAGACAATCTTTTCATTCACTGACTCCTCTCAGGCTCCGTTGATGTCACATCTCTTCAAAACTCCATTTTCGTCTACACTAACCCTCGAAATCTACGTTGCTTCCGTCTCTTTTATCTAGCAATGACTGCGGCCACAAATGGGCCTATTGTGAGATCCTCCACTTATAGCTCATCCATTATGCCGCAATTAGCTAGGAAGGCGGCTACGTTACCAAAGTACCTAGGTAACTTTGACGTATTTTGGTTAAACCATTGCAGTCACATAGTATGTGTTCTCCTTTTTCCACATCCTCAAATGTCTTGTGTTGTCTTGTGCTATGCCCATGGCTATCAGGTGTTTTTTTACACGGCAGTGTCCTGTGAGAAAGCCTGTGGTCACTCGTATCTAACTTCTACTTAGTTGTAGTAGTTGTTTTGTTTTCTTGTGGCAACAGCTTGGCATAGAGTCTTTGACTTGTCTGTTTCCTTCGATTTCTCTCCAGAAATGAAGCTTTTTTTCTTCTAGCCAGGTTTTGATACTCCCTTTTACTTTATTAATTGATAGCCCACAGAATAGTCTTGGCATCATGAATTGAGGAACGGATCCTTTCCTCTCTAGTTCGTGTGATTTTTCATTGTCGTCATATTGGCTGTGTCCTGGTGCCCAAATTAGATGAACTTTATTTGTGGTGGCCAGTAGTTGTAGGAGTTGAAGACAGTCCCAGATTAGTTTTAATTTTATTTCAAAGGCGTTAACTGCAAGTAGGGCTGCTCTGCTATCGGAGAGAATATAAATGTTTTTACTTGTTATACGAGTATGTCTGTTTAGATTCCCTTTTGCATAGATGTCAGCCTGAAATACGTAGCTGCTTGTATCCATACTGGCATGTATGGATGTGTTACCTCCAGGACCGTATACTGCGGCTCCAACTCCTTCATTTGTTTTGGATCCGTCTGAGCACGATACATGTGAGTCCTTGGAAAATGCTTGTTTTTCCTTTTCCCAATTAAGACGAACTGGAAAAATTGTATACTAGGTGTATTCCAAGTAGTTCATTTTTTGTTAAATTCATGTAGAATTGCGGCATGATCTATAATAGTTTGGAGTTGGATTCATCTTCTGTGATGAACATGTAGGCATTTATCATTGCTTCTCTCATGACTTCCAGATGAAGTGGTGGGATGTTTAGAATAAATAACTGCAAGCCCTGCTGTTGATGCGCAAGGCTAGTCTCTGTAGTTTGTTTAGTTTGGCCTGTATTGACTTCTGCGTTGCTTTGTGCCACAAAAGGGTGGCTGCATACGTGATGATAGCTCTTGTTATTGCCGTGTACATCAACAGTGTCATTTTGGGATTAAGTCCCCAAGTTTTCTTGCTAGACTTTTGCTGGTCCATTGTGAGGGCTTCCATTGCTTAGAAAGATGAGTGTTCCACGTAAGTTTTTCATCAAGTGCGATTCCTAGATATTTGGCTTCCGTTGAGAAATCTATTGTTTCACCGAAAAGAGTGGCATTTCTGAGTCATTCTCGCCTTCTTCTCTTAACACGTTCGCTGCCACAGTGGAAAATAATTTTGGACGCCCCATACGCCACGGTGATTTTCAGTGCAAGGGCGTGTGATGAAAAGAACTATCACTGGATCGAGTGCAGTGTTACCACCTAAAACCCATGAAGAATATTTGTTATTTGTTGTATGGGGAAGCCACCAGCAAGATTTTCATGTTTCACAACAAATTCATCACGAAAAAGAACCAATACAAAAACCATGTGTGCTGAGACCGCCGGCATCCTCATGACACCTGGGGGTATCACATATTGAGACCGCCGGCGTCCTCATGGCAGCGAACGTGTTAGTGAATCTGATAATGGTGCTTTTCTTGGGATTGACTTTGAGGCCAACTTTTATGCACCATTCAGTAACTAGGTTCAAAGTCCTCTGGAGACGATCCGGGATTGTTTCCTTGAATTTACCTCCGATTAGGATAGCAATGCCATCATTGCTGAGTATAATCTGTGAGGTAAACTCCAACATTTCCGTTTTCGATTTTAATAGCAGCACTCTCTCCCTCAAATTCGATGTCCTTCACCATCCCTAGCCTTAAGCCCTAGATTTAGTTACTCCTAATAAGCCGAATAAATGGGGGTTTTTGCCCCCACCAAAATTAAAATTAAATTGGTCAATCATATTGGTAACGTTTGTGATTGGTTACTATTTAAGAAAGAATCTTTCTGAATTAAGTTAAGCAAGCTCACTTTACGAGTAAGTTCAAATTAATTGTAAAACGTCTAAAAAACAATCAAGAATATATTTTTGTTTAACATTACGCTTTAAACCAGGAAATATACCCATGTTACCTACTTTGAGTTTCATTCCTATCGAGAATGCCATCGAAATCATATTTCACCACCTAAGTTAAATGCTGCCTGACGTAGTAACGAAAAATCTTCAAAACAATCGTCTTTGCGATTCCAAAGACTATCCGTTTAGTCTCCAGATAAGACCTGTATGAAAATCCAGGCACAATTCAAATAACATCATTTACAAAAACCTAGATAAGTTGCCAAAAATATAAAAATAAAATAAAACAGCATTATAAACTATTCAAATAAATATATGTAATATTATCGCGCGCGATTCTAACACCTTACCCCCATTTGGCTGGCGCTTTGCGCCATGCCACTAATCATTTTTACTTATCTATGATACATTCTTAACCGTCTGCTCAACAATAAACTACGCGAGCATCTATGTATTAGAATTGGTCTCAATTATTTAATTCCCAAGCCACAGTCTACTTCTACTTCTATTCCATTTCAACCTTTTTCAATTCACGCCGCTAATGCAATCGTTTAAATTGATGTCACTACAATAGATTTAGCGATTCCAGCTATCAATTGATGGCGCATGCTCCGCAGCAATTCAAGATCAAACAAGATAAACATTTGCACGTCATAGAAGTGATTTCGCTTCTACAGAGCTGCTATAAAAGTGATTGAGGCGACTCAAGGCGATTTAATACGGTGCCACCGGTTCGTGATAGTGTTACTTATCGTTTCTTCCAAACATGCCGGAGTGTGAGAAATCAAACGCCAGCAATAGCAATGCGGAGGAATGCCTACAGGCGCCAGAATGGCTCACCAAGGACTACCTTGAAAAAAAATTACAAATTTTCTATGAGGATCCCAGTTTAGAACTGGCTTCTTTCACCGCATGTCCAGCTACTGGAAAAGGAGACAACTATACAAGTGTAATGACGCGCGTGAGTGTTGAATATAAGAAGCCTAGCGACCGTGACTCGAAGCTAAGCTTTCTCGTTGTGAAAAGTTCATTCGATGGAAATGAATTTGCATTGGAGAAAATAAAACCATATCGAGTGTTCAGCACGGAAATGCACTTCTACCAGGTAACTATTCCTAAAATAAATGCTCTTCTGGAAGAAATCGGTGACTCGGGTAACATGTATCCCAAATGCGTCGCTGTGGACTATGACAATTCAGCAATTATTTGTGAGGATCTTTCGAAACGAGGATACATGCTGCAAGATAGAATCAAGGGCTTAGACATGGAACACGTGAAAATGAGCTTGAGAAAGTTGGCCAAAATGCACGCAACAACAGCGGTATTGAATGAACGAGAACCAGGAATATTCCAAAACTATGATCGTGGACTATTCAACAGACATACGAATTCGTTTAGTCCGTTTTTCGTGGGCGCATTGGACGCGTGCGGACGACTGGTTAGCCAATGGGATGAATTCAAGGAATACGGACAGAAGTTGATTGCCTTAAAACCAAAACTAATGGAGTATGGAGCTCAAGTGTTTGATCCAATCGAAGGTCATGTGAACGTCTTGGCTCATGGTGACTTTTGGACTAATAATGTCATGTTTTGCACCGATGAAAAGGACCAACCAAAGGATGTCATCATGTTTGATTTTCAATACTGTGCCTGGGGATCGCCAGCTATCGATTTGCATCATTTCTTCAACACATCTCTGAGGGAAGAAATTCGGTTACATCAACAAGATGAACTCTTTCAGTATTACTACAACATATTCTCGGAAACATTAAGGGCCTTGCATTTTCGAGCAAAGATACCCAGTCTACATACATTTCTAATTCACGTAGCTGAGAAGAACTTTTACGGTAAGCATTACTCAATTGTCAATGGATGGAATGTGTTTACGAGCGCAAGTCGTTTTGTTTTATTTTGCAGCATTTTTGTCAGGGTGCATTATCCAAGCGATCATGATTAACGAGGAAACGGAGGATGCCGATTTTAACGCCTTAATGGGCGAAGATGAACGAGGATTGAATTTTAAAAACAGAATTTACCAGAATGAGAGAGTCCAGAAGAATTTAAAGGCATTACTTCCAAGATTCGATCGAATGGGGCTGCTGGACCCTCGAGATTAGGTAAACATTTCAAGCGGACGAAGAACAATTCAAGTAATCTCTCTACTGCGCTGGCATTGAGAAAATAAGATTTAAGGTATATTCTTGTCGGTATTTGGTAATTTTATAAGAAATTAGTATACGATATGTTGTGTATCAGTTTGAAATATAAAAAAAAATTTTTTCAATGAAAATTGTGTTTGGAAAAAGACGAAACCTCGTTTACGAGTATATCTGACCTCAACTGCGTTGGATGATGAAAACAGTGTTTGCGCCCAAATTTTGCTTTAACATTTAGTAGTTAGTAGTTAGTAGTAGTTAGACCGACTTTCTTCTGTTCTCGAGGAAAACTTCATTTAAAGAGTTCTTTGACCAAGGTATGTGCAGATGATACTAGTTGTGCTGCAGTGACATTACGAGTATTTTACGGTCGCTTTAGGAAGAGGTTAGTCACCGGAATGCCTCATTTTCTTGAATCACAAAGGTTTTTCAAGGCAGCTCAGCGATCCAGAGATTCTTAATAGTCAGAGACTGAAGAATTAAAATCTTCTGAGCTCCTGCACCATTGGTTGAGTTGAATTTGAAAGTTTATGAGATCGTAACGTCACCGGTCTAGCTCCAACAATACACTTTTTATGCATACACAAATATACATATAGGAAGGTTGAAAGTTGTTAGCTTATACGAATAACATAACCTTACCGAGACTCCTTCTATCGAACTGGGGTGTGGGGGTCGTGAATGTAGGTAACTCGCCACAGCCTCTGGGTAACTTGATGACTCCAGCAAATATTTTAAGGACAATGAACTTCGACTTTGCAAATGACTTTCAATTCAATTCAATTTATTCATACATTAACGGTACATTAAGATAGAAATCTTTTTTAGTACTTAGTAACTAAATATTGGAAATCAAGTTTACTTACGGCTACTACATTATAATATAATACTTAAAATTAAATGATAAGGATTGATGGAAGGATAGTATAGGTTTATTGCGGGTGTATGGAGAAATGTCGTAGGACTGCACTTTTAAACAGAGAATTATTACGTAGGGATCTGATAGATGATGGTAATGAGTTCCACAACCTAACAGTGTAAATGAAAAATAAACGAGAGGAATTAAGAAAATTCCAATGATGAGAGATTAAGTTAGTTGTTCTAGAAGATCGAGTGAAATTGAGTCGGTTAAATAAATACGGCGGACAGCGTTTATCAATAATTTTGTGTAAAAAAACACAGTTCCTGACATCGAGGTATTGTTGTAAGCTGCACCCAAGCAGTTCCCTGGTGTAGAAGGAAATATGTTCGTGCCTACGAATGTCATAGACATACCGCATACAATCGTTAAAAGCGACTTGTAATTTGCGCTGGGACAATGAGTCCAAGCTACTATAGACTACTTCGGCATATATAACCAGAGGCAGAATTAAGGCAATAACTAGTCTGTGTCGCGTCTCAAGTGGAGTAAAAAAAAGCGCTAACCCAAATCTTACGAAGGCATCCGTAGATACGACCTACGACCATGTTGGTATGATTATAACCCGACAAATCTCGACTAATAACAAATCCAAGGCTAGTAACAGACTCTATGGCTTTAACTTTCGAGTTGTTAAGAAGTACGTCAGGCAGAAGATCTAGGTTAAACGTTATTTTAGATATTGGAATTACTCGAGTTTTAGTCGGATTCAGTTGTAGTCCATTTGTAACTGACCAAGTATAGACGCGTTGCAAGTCATCATTGAGCAGTAGGGTCAGTTCGCTTATCTTGCAAAATGGATTGGCTAGGTGTAATTGTACATCATCCGCATGCATGTGCACAAAAGAATGCTAGTAGATCGTTGATAAATGTACAAAATAGAATTGGACCCAATATTGACCCTTGAGGAACGCCTTGCTTGAGTTGCATAAGGGATTAACTACATCAATTGTAGAAAACTCTTTGGCATCTTTCGGAGAGAAAACTATCCAGCAACCTTACCGCACGACTACCAAAACCAAAATAGTGTGTTAGCTTCTAACACAGTATCTTGTGGTCGACTTTATCGAAAACCTTCGAGAAATCTAGCAGACAGAGTAGTGAGACATATTTCTTATCAAAAGATTGTCTAACCTCTTCAAGCAAGTTGACCATGGCTGAAGAACAGCCGTAGTTGACCCGAAAGCCTGATTGCTTGTCGTATAAAAGGTTATTGAGAGTTAAGTACTCTGTGATTTGTTTTGCTATAATTTTCTCTAAGACTTTCGAAAAGCAGGACAGAATGCTTATTGGCCTAAAATCGGCAGAAGATGCTGGATGAGCTTTCTTAGCGATCGGCATAACTCGTGCAATTTTCCACGACTTCGGAAAGGTTGATGTGATTATGCACCAATTAATTACATGGGTCAGAGTCGAAACAATTTCCAGGATAGAATCAGATTTGATAGCCATTACATATCTGAATACTTCGTCCTCCGTAGCTACCGCAAAATCCTCTAGCCCCGGCCGCAAGTAAATACGGTCCACAGTCTGGTTGAAGTCAAAATCGCACGAGTAGGCATCATCCCCTAGAAAGGCATGATTCAAATCATTTGGATCGAGAAGGCATTCAGATTTGCTGTTTCTAGAAGTTATACCAATTTTGTGGAGATTACTCCATAACTTCTTTGACTAGAGGGATGGATTTAACTTAGAAGCGAAATAGTTTTTCTTTGCGTTACGTATGTATAACTGAGGTGGCGATGTTACGTGCCGTTTTGTACAAAGACCAGTTGTAGTGAGTTGGAGAGTGCTTCAATTTACTGTGTAGCTTGTTCCTCTTTTTGATTGAGTTAACCACTTGAGTAGTGAACCAAGGACATGCCCGGTTTTGAATTCTGACCGTTTTAGTGGGTACGAATTCATCGAACAGTCTTGCAATCGTTTCTTGAAACACGTTAACTTTATCATTGTGATCAGGTCTGGAATGGCACTGCTCGGAAGGAATAGAGCCAGCAGCTATTTGGAGGGTATTTAGATCGATAGCACTGAAATCTTTGTACGAGAAAGTATCAGGTACAACACATCGAGTTAAATTAATATCATATGTACAAAAAAGAAGAACACGAAACCAAACATTTAGTATTACAATCACTTACTTGAACAATGACATATTTTTATACCTTGGTGCGTTATCAATCAGCTTATTTATTTTTTGTACTATCGCCGGATCGTAAATTGGAGAGACTGGGCTGATTTCACCGTATGCAAAATTCGGTGTTGTTGCAATTTCTGTATATTTAAAGAAAGGAACACTAAATTCGGGTTGATCGGCAAAATACCATATGTTCTTGGCTGGGTTGATTATAATACCAGAGCTTTCTAAATAATCGATTCCCAATAACGTGATATTGTCATTGGCTTCTGACAACACACTAATGCTTATTTTGGTTTGTCGGCGGCCTATTTTCATATAAGTGGTTGTCGTCAAGATATCTTGGGTTCTGAGAATACCATCTGCCAGTCTAATTTCCGCTTTCATTTTCCGAAAGTCGTGATTTTCCTTTCTTAGCTGGGCACTCAGCCTGTTGCTGGCAATACTCGTTTTGGCTGCCGTATCTAAGTAAGCAACATGTTTAATACCGCCAAATTCTACTACCACTGCTGGTATGTTACCTCCCTCGCTAATTCTCAAGTCTAAGGCATTAATGCTGGCTCCACTTCCAGAGCTGATGCCTTCAGAGCATTTTGGACAATTTCTTTTTATATAGCCTATGGTTCCACATCCAAAGCAAACTAGCGGATTTTCCGGACCTCTATTATTAGGCCCTAGTGGTCGTTGCTGCTTGGACTGCTCGCTGCTATTAAATTTACGGCAATTTTCTTTCATATGTCCTACAAAATGACAGAAGCTACATCTTATAACTTCCTTCTTCGCTACTGGGTGGAGTCTTTCGTATTCTCTTGCGAGGGCTATGAGTTGGGTAAATGTTTTAAACTCGCCCCTCCTAACACCCTTCTTGATATTATCATGTAGCAGGCTGTATATAATGTCTATACAGTGTACCTCTGGTATGGGTGGCTGGGGAATTTCGGCCAATAATGCTCTTTTTGCACTGATAAATTGGCCCGTTGATTCACCCAGTTTTTGTTTTTTTTCAAACAATAGCTCAAATATAATGTACACTGGTCGTCGTGGAGCGTATTGGTCTCTCATCATTTCGATGGCATTTGACCAAGTAGTCATTTCCGTATGGATGCCTTTCCACCATGTCGCTGCTTCATTCTTTAGAAGCAAGGGAAGCTCTATCAATGCATCTTCATCGGTGATGCGGCGAACCCTTTTAAAAATTTCAACGTTCGTTATAAAATTTTCGAAACGTTGGGCGTCAAATTCGCCATTAAACCGCTCCGTGCAATCGCACAACGTCTCTTTAAACCGCTGGGTTCCTTCGGGAATACGGTGTTCCATGTCCGTTGTATTTGCTTGTTCGTTGGTCGTCATCCTGCTGGTAGTACCTGTTCTTGTATTTGCCGCTGGACCGTCAAACATTCCCTCCAGTCTTCTTGTCAGAGGTCTTACTGCTGCTTAGTAGGTCTTCTTGCTCTTCCACGTACGTTCCAACAGAGCCTTGCCTATCAGAGGTCTTACTGCTGCTGCTGGTGCTATCTCCTGTGCTGAGCCTTGCCTAAACGCCAAAACGGAATATCCGTTTACCCGCGACCGCGACTCACGTTATCGGTTTCACTGACTCGCGTTATCGGTTTCACTGACTTGCGTGAATTGCCGATAAATCCGTGGGGAACTCGAGCCTCACGTTGGGCGTCAATTGTAGAGGGAAAATTCGTCCTCTCGATGAAACTTGTGAAAATTGGTTTTGATTTATGTGAAAAGACCAAAACTTGGTCGAAGACACACGAATAAACTTAAACCTCCAATCACTTACGAAAGGCCAAGTCTTGGTCGAAACGTATGAGTGATTCCTTTTAATCGGAGCGTAAACTTGTAAAAGCTGTTCTCTAAATAAAACACTAACAACGGTTTACGTGGATTTTTCACAATATAATACAATTTTATTCTTCTATTTGAGTAATTTGGTACTTGAAGTGAGTGTGAATTATATGATGCGACACAAATAAAAGTTGAGAGTTGCCACATCATTATATTTTGTTTGGTACATAAATTTAAATGTTAATTAAAACTGAAATAATGTTAAATAATTCACAAAACAATTAATAATTTATTTATAACAAAATAATAAAATAATAGCTGTGCTACAATATTCAATTTCGCTACCACTGGATTTAGAAATAATTTTGCAATTCAATTCCGACTTGCAATAAATCGCTACTCCCCCTCCAATTGTATTGGTGAGTCGATCGTTTCGAAAAATTTCATAATTGGGAATTTTATAACATAAATCATTAACATTAGGATTGAACCAGGTTTCACTTATACAAATAACATCGACACATGACTTAGAGAACAGATACTTCAAATAATCTAATTTGCTGTCATTTAAGCTGCACGCGTTTAGGTAATATACCCTAAGTCCCTCACAATTCCTTGACAACACATTTGGCATAGTGTACGTTTATTTCTCATTTGCACCGCGTTGATCCCGGAGCTCATTTCCATCCATTTAATAAGATTATAAAAATATAATAAGAGTGCAGTTTTATGGAGAATGGAAAAATTAGGCAAGGAGTGAGGGGTGAACAAATAGAAGAGCTTAAAATATCTAGAAATAAAAATACTACAAAGTGAAAAAACTGTTATACTCGTATATTGCTATCAGCGGCAGCTGCAAGCAGGTCATCTGAGCTTCCAATGAGTAAGCTTTTTCCACTCGCCGTCTTCTTCCGTCGGAGGCCCAAAGCGCTTTTTAAGAGAGAGCGTTTTTGTCTAGTGAGGCTCTCATTGAGGTAACAGCTGTTGTTCGCCTCGATACCCAGGTGGTACAGACGAAGTTCTCTGGCATTATGTTTGCGGTAGTTGGCAGCTGACATCAGAACAGCATTTCTCTCGAAAGAGTTGCTGAATTTTATAACGATTGGTGGTGGTGTTGTTGTTTCATTGCTTTTTTTTTGTGCGAAAAATTTTCATGAGGAGAGGCGGCTTGCACTCTAATGTATGACAAAGTCGATTAAACAGGATTTTCAATTTCTCTTCAGGCTGAATCGATATACCGAAGAGCATGGCATCACAGGAAATCCCATTTGTTTTTCCAGCACATTGCATTGTTTTTGCATAGTCCGCTTTTACACGTCGCAAGTTTTGAAAGATTCAAATGAGTGCAAAAGAGAGGGATCATGAAACAAAAAATACCCGATTAACCAAATTCCCTCTGCATGTGGGTAGGATTTTCATTGCACCTCTTTGACATTTCTTTTTCTCCTTCTTCTTTCTTTTTCGCATTTGCTTCATTACTTCTTTTGCTGTTGTTACGAGCACAACATTTCAGTATGGCGGATGAACTTAAATGAACCAAAGAATTAACAAGGGCTCTCATTTTCAATTATGAAAGACTGAGCGCCAAAGATGAAATGAAAGACAGCTGTCAAATAACATGAAAAACCAAAGAAGGGGGAAAGGCTTTCGTGTAAAATTGCGCGCATCACTGAATGGTAGTTCAAAAGAAAATAACTAGAACATGCGCATTACACAGTTGCGACGTGTAAAAGCGGACATTTCATCATGGTGTTGTCTTGATGTTGCATTGGAGACAGCTTCTAGCCGATCAACACGTTCGATTATGTCGGCGATGGTTGTGTTGACCTCACCAAATCTTCGACTCAGGGAAGCTGTAATTTCTTCGAGCTTATGAACAATTCGTTTTGAATTTTTGATACTTCCTCAGAGAAGCTCTGACGCAGTGAAGAAGATTGCTTGGAGAGCTGTTCCTCCAAAATCTTCACAGTAATGGATAAACTATCACCGATCAGTTGTTTTGTCGTAGGAGGAAACTGAGGAGGTGTAGAAGGTATGGTTTTCGCAGCTCTTGTTCGGAGATTCGGTGCAGACATGTTTGATGGTCTGAAGAGACTTTGAAGCACAAGCGGTAAAGTTCAAACGGCGTCAGGAAATTACATTCTAGATTTTACTTTTTTTTTATTGGGAAAGTAAAGGAAATTTCAGGGCTCCCTTATTTAAAAAGTTGAGAAAAGGGTCGCGCACTTATGAGAGCAAATTTCGCGAATTGTCACTAAGGCTTTTACTCACTTTTGCCAAACCGAACTGAAGACCGAGTTAGTCAATGTTCATTGCACATTGCAGTTCTTTGGACTGATGATGGACTTTGTAATGCTCGAACCCTTAACGTGTTGCCGAATAACTCGTGGAGGTCTTAGACTGCCATATGGCAACTATTACCAAATTTTAAGAAGTGCGATGGAATAGAACAGGCAAAAAGCGAATTACATACTGCGGAATCTACTACAGCGACCTCTACAAAGAAGAAAGAAAACACTTACTACATACTTTGGTGTGGATCTGTTATTTGAGGTAAAATCAGAAAAAAGTCTTAAGCTTTCGGCTGAATTTCGGCGAATGCCCCATAATAATCCGCATCAAGACTAAATTCGGTAATATTAGCATGATTTGGGTTCAAGACCCTACAGGGATAAGGACGACAGCATCAAAGACGAATTCCACGATCTCCTGACTGACAATATACTCATTGTCAAAGCTATGGAACAAAAGTTGGGTACGGAAGCCGTCTTTGAGCGTGAAAACACAGCCTGCATAGCACCACGTCCAACGGTGCTGAGAATATGGAAAGACTTTTTCTACTGACCTCTTCTGTGTGTACATTATGTTTTCTCGTTGTTGGCTTTATGTCATGTAGAGTGCATGTGGTACGAAATTTATCCACAACAAGACTAAATGTGAGCTCAACAGTTGTTCGATTATGAGGATCAAGCAAACTACGTACTCGTCTTTGGAATTGAATTGGAGATAGAGCATACATCAACTCAACACCAAGAACTAGGTAGATGAAAGTACCCCGAACCTCAGAATTATCCGACAGTAAAGAAGGGAGAGTCCATGAACTGCGCTAACTACAGTGGAATAAGTCTCATATGTATAAAATCCTGTCTGCCGTATTATGTGAACGCCTAAGACCCTTCGTCAACAGTCTGACCGGCCCCTATCAGTATGGTTTCAAGCCAGGAAAGTCCGGCAAGAAATTTACACATTACGGCCACGCAAGAGTTTCAAGTCGATACACACGACTCTTCATCGGTTTCGAAGTGGCATATAGAAGAATTATACAGAACCATGTCTAGTGTTGGCATGCTTGTCAAACTCATTGCATTATGCAGGATTATAATGGAGAATGCACGCTGTCCCGTCAAGTTCGGTACTGACAAAATCGAGGTGTTCAATCTCAGAAAAGGACTTAAATAAGGCGACGCGTTGTCATGTGACCATTGAATCCGTAACTCAACTCCAGAGGCTATATCTTTTAAAAGTCTGTTCAGTTGCTCGCATATGCAGGCGACTTTGACATAATGAAAAGACCACAGCGAGCTGTCAATGAAGCGTGTGAAACTATGGAAGCAGAAGCAGCAGACATGGGCTTAGCGCTCAATGAAGAAAAAATAAGGTAACATACATATATGCTGTCAACAAAGAGCGACATAAAATATCGACGTCCAGGACAAACCATCACAATGGACTTTATCTACCTGTGCTCCGGAGTTGATTTGATTTGATTTATTTTTCTTATTGTACAAAATAATTTAAAATATTATTAGCATTTTAAAGTAAGAAAATAGTTTAGAATGCCACTTCAATGGACTTAGGATCATAATAAACTAATTTTGGGTGGGGTGACCCTCAAAAGAAATAAAGATATAATTCATTCAAATAAGATAAATTCAGTTTTATAAAAAACATAAGTTTTATAAAAGGAAAAAAGCAAAAATGTTATACCAAAACATCTGAAATTAGGGATTCAATTTTTCCCTTTTGTTAAGAACACGTGGGGTATTGAAACAGCCCTTATTGAACGAGGGATTTTATTATAGCCGAAAAGTTAAGACAGCAAAGAAGTTACGGAAAGAAGTAGTACGAAATTTTGGTATAGGTACAAGATAGGAAAGGTTTCCACGGAGATTATTATTGGGAATCAAAATTAAGGTTGCCAGACCTCATAAAGAACATTTTCAATACTTTAAAACAGTACAAATGACGAACAGGAAGAATATTTAGATTGCGGAATAAAGGAAAGCAGGAATATCTACTAGGTTTACGACAAATTTTTCTAAGAACATATTTTTGCAGAGCCAATAAAGATTGTATTTTATTTCGATATACACCTCCCCAACAGGCAATTCCATATTGTAGTTTAGACTGAAAAATACCATAATAAATTGTTTTTAAAAGTGTGACTGAACATACATTACTCAAATAGTAAAAGTGCCTGAGGGTGGATCGGAAATAATTTTTAATGCTTCTATATGGCTTGTAAAGGTCATCCTGCAATCCAGGGAGAGCCCCAAATACTTAAAGTTGTCCACTTTCTCGATTAAAAAAACATTTATTACTACAAGCGTACATTACAACAAAAAGTCGGACAGGAAAAACTGGAGTTACAATTGCAGTTTAACAGACGATATCTTTGACACTCAGGCGAGTGAAAGTACACATTTGTATGCCAATTGTAGAAGGTAGATAAGCCAACAACCATAATTTTAGTTTTTGAGCTTATAACAAGTAATAACTCAGTCGACAGAGTGTGTACAGTATGATTTGGCTTCTCCAGTAAAATTTCCATTTAAATCTTGTTTAATATATTAAAAGTGTGTGCCAATCGATAAGTTTCTGCCCAAGTGTCCTCTTAAGTGTTTAGTTAATAAACTCAACATTAATAAGAAATAATAAAGATTTAATTTTAACAAACGAATAACGTCAAGTAAAATGAACTCTCATGGTGCCACCGTAACTCTCCGCTCAAAAAGGCAGGGAGCTTCATCAGATACCGCCGCAGTTACAGCAAATGGAACCCCAAAGCAAATAAGCACACCAACAACATCAAAGAGTGTACCGTCTTGCCCGTCAGTAGCTGTTACTCTTTCTGAGCTAGATGAGCGTTTCAAAAAGCACTCAGAGGTCATCATCAATCGTTTTACAGAAGAACTAACAAATTTAAGATGCGACATAATGGACCAAATTTTACACATTGAACAAAAATGGGCTGCCCACGAACAAAAAATTAATAAGTCCATTAAAGAAATCCAATCGCGTGTGGACAAAATAGAGAAGCACACAAATCAGTCTACCTTTCTGAATGATGAACTTGTGGATCTTGTGAAGAGATGCGACGCATTGGAGAGAAGAGAACTAGCAGCTGATGCAATTCTTTTTGGAGTCCCACAGCTGAAAGATAAGAACATTAAATCGATTTTCAATTGTATATGTCATACAATTGATTGTAAGCCACCGACTTTAAAAGCTGCATTCCGATCTCAACGTCGCGATAACACGAATGACCCACCTGTCATTTATAAATTCAACACAACTCAAGATCGCAGCTACGTGTTAAGAGCGATCGACGAGTACCGGAAGAAAGAGAAAAGGCAGCTTTGCACACATGACTTCGGTCTAGACTCCAACGTACTAACATACCTGAATGAAAGCCGTACAAAAAGAAATCGATCTCTTCTTCAACAGGCTGTGCGCATGAAAATTCGAAAAGAGATATTTTTCGCTACCACCAGTTTCGGATTGATTTTCATAAAAAAAACACAAAGAAAGAAGAAACATTTATGTAGAGAACGAAGACACACTTAACGAAATTTCCCTGAGATGTCAAGCTACGAATCCTCTTAAATGTTAAAAATGTACTCGTAAATTCTCCTTTGCTTCATTTAATTTTTATAGTAAAGGGTCCGCCATCTAACGTTTTTTTTTTTTTTAACTAGTGCTTATTTCGTGAATGGTAACACTTAGCTCATGTGTGATTTAACAGATAATTAGTTTTATCCTTCCGGTTAATAACGGAAAATAATTTCATTCAAATGGCTGCCTCGGCTGGCCATGCAGTAGCCTACACGATCGGTCCAATTTTTAAGCACATTATCGATTGTGTGCAGCTGTATTTCACCACTGGCTTCACGAATATTGTCCTTTAAAGCGTCAATTGTCTCTGGCTTATCGGCGTAACACTTATCTTTTACGGCACCCCACAAATAATAGTCCAACGGTGTCAAATCGCAGCTCCGAGGTGGCCAAACGACATCAGCTCTGCGGCTGATAATGCGATCTTCAAAAACAGGGCGCAAAACATCGAGTGTAGCTTCGGCTGTGTGGCACGTAGCGCCGTCCTGTTGAAACCAAATGTTGCCAATATCCTCCTCTTCAATTTTTGTGAACAAAAATTCGTTCAACATGGCCCGATAATGATCGCCATTGACTGTAACGGCCACTCCTTGCTCATTTTCGAAGAAAAATGGCCCAATTATGCCTCTGGACCAAAATCCGCACCAAACAGTGACTCGTTTTGGATGTATCGGCTTTTCAATGTATGCGTGCGGGTTTTCTGTGCCCCAAATGCGACAATTTTGCTTGTTTACATACCCGCCAAGATTAAAATGAGCTTCATCTGAAAAGATGATTTTTTTTTTGGCAAAATCGGCATCTTCTCTAAGTCGATCGCAGGCCCACTTAGCGAAGCGAAAACGCATTGGATGGTCAGTTGGCTTCAACTCCTGAACCAATTGGACTTAGTATGGCGTCATAACAAGGTCTTTATGCAAAATTCGTCTCAATGATGTCTCCGAAATGTTCAATTGTTGAGAACGACGGTGAATTGATGTTGATGGCGCTTCACGCACACTTTTTGCCACAGCAGCAATATTCTCGGGTGTACGCACTGTTTTTGGCTTTTCACGCTTTGGTTTATCGATGAGCATGCCAGTTTCTTTCACTTTTTTCACAAGATAACGAACATACGGAGCTGACGGTGCTTCTCTTCTTCCAAAATCCGTACGCAATTTTCGCACACATTCTGCAACATTAGCATGATTTTCAAAGTAATGTCGCAATACTTCCCAGCGTTGTTCAAGCGTATACGCAACCATATTCGTTCAGCGGAAGGATAAAACTAATTATCTGTCAAATCAGGCATGTGCTAAGTGTTACCATTCACGTTAGATGGTGGACCCTTTACTTTTATTTCAACATATATATTTGTATAAATTTCTATTGAATTCCAGTTTACCATTTCTCTTTGATCTTCTTCCATTTCTCTTTACTTTTCCGGTAATATTCTCTTTTACATTCTCTTTCAACCCCTCCCACAGAGCTTTATCATTATTATTCATTTTCCTCTTCATTTCAAAAGTAAGTCATGTCTTCGACACATATTGTAATTGTTTTTGTTGCTTCTCGATTCAATTTTTGTTGCTTATAAATTATATAGTCGATTCATACAAGGTGGGCACATGGATAAAACGAAAATTATGTTAAATGTTCTTTGTAAACAAAAAAAAAGGTTTTAGTATGTGCCATTTAAATATTCAAAGTATAAATAACAAAATAGATGAGTTGCGTTTATTATTTGATAGCAATATGGTTGATGTTATCTGCTTGTCAGAAACTTGGTTGCATCCAAATATAAATGGTGACCTATTCAAAATAAAAGATTATCATAAACCTGTGCGTGCAGATAGGCACAATAAGATTGGAGGGGGTGTGGCAATATATGTTAAAAAACGTTACGGATTTAACATTGTAAAAAAATCGAAACCATGCGAGGCACTAGAATATATCTTTATAGAAATAACACTTGGTTGTGAAAAACTACTTATGGGGTGTATATATATGTCTCCTAACATAGCCAACTATATACGCATTAGAGATCTGTTAGAAGAGCTGTCTGCGCTGTATGCAAAAATTGTTCTTTGTGGAGATTGGAACTTAAATATATTGGAGGGCAATAACAAGCAATTAATTTGTACGGTATAGTCTTTTAACCTTTATTTTACAAATTTTACCCAACCAACTCACTTCATGCCCAACAGAAGGCCTTCGCTTTTAGACGTGTTCTTAGTCTCTAGTATTGATTCGGTAATGCACTACGATCAAATTCCCGCGCCGGGTTTTTCACATCACGATTTGATTTTCTTAACAATTAACGCCTTTCCTACTTGTGTGGAAGAAAATGCATTAAAATCATACAATTTTTCGAAAATTAACTTAGAGGCTTTGTTTTATGATATCCGAATTGTGGACTGATCGCCGATATATGCTACTAGCAATGTAAATACTCAGGTGGACTATTTTCAAAATATTAGCCTTTCTTTATTTCATAAACATGTACCTCTAAAACACCATAGAAATAGAGTGAACATTCCATGGTTGACTTCGGAAGTTTTTAGCCTTATAAAAAAGCGCAATCTCTTTTACTCCAGATGGAGGAGATACAAATGCACAGCTATATCTAAAGAATATGCCATTGTACGAAACGCGGTAACTCTTCTAATACGATCAAATAAGAAGACTTTTTATCAAAATAAATTCAACCCGAGGGATTCGAGTTCTAAATTCTGGAGTAATATTCGCGATATCGGGCTTAAGCCTGCAAAAGATCCACTTCCTAATAATATCGACCTTAATGAACTAAATACGAAGTTTGTTCAAAGCAATCATAAGACTTTTAACCACAAAAATATCCCTACCTTCTTCGATAACCGACTTGTTCGCTCTCTGGAATTCATGAAATATGTGTAGGTCAAACAATCTTAAGGATAAAATCAAAAGCTGTTGGCTCTGATGATGTATACCCGGCTTTTATACAAACTCTTCTTCCCGCTTTTCTTCCGCATATAACGCATATATTCAATACTATCATTACAACGTCTGTTTTTCCCAACCAGTGGAAAGTTGCCAAAATTCTTCCATTGCCTAAACCAAATAGTAATGAATATCGACCCATAGCTATCCTTCCTTTTTTAAGTAAAGTCTTCGAAGTAATAATAATAATAACCAAATTAAGTCTTATCTATATAGTAAAACTCTTGTCACGAAATTTCAGTCGGGCTTTCGTGCTAAACGTAGCTGCACTACCGCATTACTAAAGGTGTGCGAAGATATTCGTGCCGGTTTGGATTGCGATATGTAGGGTCTCATAATTTTCTTAGATTTCTCAAAGGCATTTGATAGCGTAAACCATTCCATGCTAATAAATAAACTGCATAGGCAATTTTCCTTCGAAAGCTCCGCGTGCAAATTAATAACTTCATATTTATCTGGTCGCATACAATATGTGTCTAATGGCACCAAATGCTCCTCATTTCTTCAAGTCCCAATGGGTGTTCCTCGAGGTTCCGTACTAGGCCCTCTTCTTTTTTTATGTTTCATAAATGATATATCTGAATGTTTCACGACCTCCGCGTACCATATATATAGCCGACGATGTACAAATATATTCTTTGTTTCCGAAATACCATAAAAACCAGGCGTTAATTAATATTAATGAAGATCTTAAAAGAATTCATGATTGGTCAACAAAAAATGAGCTCAGTCTTAATCCAGTCAAATTAAAAGCTATGTTCATTAATAGAGGTAGACAAACAGAAATTTCCGCGCCAATATTTCTCAATCACACTCCTGTAGAGTATGTGGATAAGATAAAAAATCTTGGATTCTACTTTAGTACTACATTCACTTGGAATTTACACGTAAACAGAATAATATCGCAAATGTATAGCGCACTTCGTGGTCTAAGACCCACGAAAAACTACCTCCCAATAGGTGTTAAACTGAAATTGGTTAAATATTTTAGCTTGCCGATATTGCTTTAAGGATGCGAAATATACGGGGACTTGAACTATGTGTCGAAAAGAAAATTAACTGTGGCATATAATAGTTGCGCAAGGTATATTTATAATATCAGACGGTCAGAGCACGTTACGCACTTGACTAAAAGTATTACCGGCTGTTCCCTAATAGCCTTATTGAATTACAGAACCATACTATTGCTTCATAAAATAATTACTACCAAAGAACCAGACTATTTATTTGAAATGCTAAAATTTGCAAGTAACCAAAGATCTATGCAAATAATTTTACCTAGCCATAAGTATCTTACAACTAGTCGAAATTTTTTTATCCATGCGACTCATCTTTGGAATCGTCTACCAATAGATATCAAACGATCAAGCAACACAAATATATTTACAAAGGAGGTTTTTAAATACTTTGCTCAAACTTACTGATGGAATACCCCAACCTTTATACTCCTTCCCCAAATTTTTTTTCTAAACTATTTTGTTTTTATTTTTATATACCATATTTATAAGTTTCCTAATTTTTTATCGCTACAATTTCACTCTGTTTTTTTGTTTTTTTCTTTTTAATGTATAATTACCTAGCTTGCACAATGTAAAAAGATTTAATCTTAATGTACAAGAATTTTTGAATTAAATAAATAAATAAATATCTAGATTTTGTTTAGCAAACCAGAGCCTTAATAAATTAAGGTCCCAATTGACATTGCAAATGAGATCCAAAGGACTGTTCAAGCCGTAGGAGAAACCAATGTCATCGGCAAATGCAGTAGGTGAGCCTTTAAATTGAAGAGCAAATAGTGAGTTTATATACACCAAGAATAGAATCGGGCCTAATACAGACCCTTGAGGAACACCCACATTGAAAAACATATTTTCACTCCTTATTTTGTCAATTAAAACACTTTGGGACCTATTTTTTTAGATACGATCTAAATCAATCGAGCACAAATCCTCGAAATCCAGCATTATACAGCTTATCTAGCAAGATATTATGGTTGACCATATCAAAAGCTTTGGTAATGTCAATGAATAAGCCCGCGGTGCATATTTTAGCATCGAGGTGTGCCATAATTTGGGAACGAAAATTCAATAACGCATCTTCGGTCGATTTGCCTTTTTGAAAACCACATTGAGCAGAATTGCAAAGCCCAGTTTTACTTAAGAAAAGCAGTATCCTATTTTTCATGAGCTTTTCAAAGATTTTTCCAAAAACCGGAAGAAGTGAAATGGGTCTGTAATTACCGATTTCGATGGCAGAACCTTTTTTAAGTAATGGTATGACATCAGCACATTTAAGCTCATCTGGAAAGACTCCTTCAAACACGTAACGATTATAAATATGAGGCAATGCATCAACTATGAAACATGCAATTTGTTTAACTGGAAAGTTAGAAATACCATCAGCTCCGCATGACGACGAATTTGGTACCAATCACTTGGCAACATTAACAAAATAATTATTGAAAGCTTTAGCAATAGCAACTTTGTCGCGCACGTCAGATTTGTCAATACATAAAACTGTAGGTTTTATCGAGGAAGTAGATTTGTTGAGTAAGCCATTAACAATTTTCCATTCCTTTTTAAGATTCCCTTTGCTAAATTAAATAAAGCACGGTAATATATATCACGGCAAATTGGAATCTCTTTTTTCAGTTCGTCGCACAATTTCTTATATTTGTTTTTTTAAGTCTACGTTATTTGGTTGTTTATTGCACTTTATATAAAATCTATTTTTTCTTAAAAGTTTATTTAGTAAGGGTCTAGGCTTAAGTCTTCTTACCATTCTTTTATTATATAGATATAAGGAACAGGATACTATATGACTTTGGAGAGTGTCCATAAGTAACTTTAAAGCAGTAGAAGCATCGCTACAATTATAAGGAATACACCATGAGAGGCAAGAACAGATAAATAGTTAGATATAGTTTCGTTACGATCCAAGCAATTAATGTTAAAATCGCCAGTAATGATCAAGTTTTTTAATTTTTCCTTTGTGAGAAGATCTGAAAATTTACTAATAAATGATAACACACTAAATATATGGAGCCTATTGATACAAAAATATACAAACTTATCACGATTTACTTCTACGGACACCTTTAAAATATTAATATTTAAACAATTTTTTTTTGTTTTTATTGGGTTATTCAATGGCTACAAATCTAAGACCAACTTATTCGAAATGATTTCCATTTGCCTTCCAGCACGACTTAAGACCAACTTCATGCATGGGGAAATTGTCCACTGCACGGACAAGGGCTCGCTTCAACGACTCAATATTTGATTGTCGAGTAGAGCAAGCCATGCCCTCTAATACGGACCAAAACTTGTAATCAAACGGGTTGAGGTCTGGACTACCGGCTGGCCAATCATCCGTTGATATGAAGTCCGGAACGTTGTTTTTGAGCAAAAGTTGAGTCGTTTTTGCTTTGTGAGCTGGAGCAGAGTCTTGCTGGAAAGTCCATGGCTTGTCGTTGAATATTGATTGGTTGAGAGACTTCACAATGGGTTCCAAGACGGTCGATTGATATACTTTGGCCGATGTTTTGACTCCTTTCTCGCAAAAATGGAGCTTCGTAACGCCATCGTAGCACACTCCCCACCATACCATTACAGACGCGGGATAGTGGCCTCTTTGAACCCTCAGGATGATGACCGAGCATACACACGATCGTTCTGCTTATTGAACGATTCTTCTACGGCGCTTTCAACCCTCGCTTGCGTTTTTCCTTCAATGCGGCCGTGAGCAGGTGTCCAGTGTGTTGCTTGTACGCGCTGAGTCCTAAATCTTCTTTGATAATGCGAGCCATGGATTTTTGCGAAATTTGCATTTCCCACGACAAGATTTTCTGTTTTCGCAGCGGTTTTCGGTTGATTCGTTTCTTCGCGGCTTTGATCGCTTTTGCAGTTCTCACAGTGCGCGGACGGCCGGATCTTTGACGGTCTCGTATTCCACCAGTATCCTCAAACAACTTCACAGTACGATACACAAAATTGCGAGTGATTCCAAGCGGTCGCAACGTCCTAAAGATATCGCCGCTTTCCATGTTGCATTTATGTCGGCCAACTACAACAATACGATTTTCGATGTCGCCCCATTCTATTAATTAAAACAATTAATGTCAACAACTCTTTATGTCACAATGAAGCATAAATACGAGTATCAACTGTCAAATCGCAAACAATACGAAATGGATGCACCCAGTGTTGCATTCGTAATGAGTGAGTTCAGTTGTGTACCAGTATTTATGACTTTACTAGGTAAGTCAGGAATACAAGCAAAAGAATTCAGATGTGTGACAATAAACAATTTATCATTATAAAATGAAAGATTTAAGAAAATATTATCAAGGCAAGCATAATGTAAAGTAGGCGAAGGAAAGTCATCGATCAGATCATCTTGCAGATTCATAAAAATGCAAATACAAAGTATAGTCTACTGCACTAAATAAATGCAAGGTCATTGAAAGATTTGATTGAGATGACTTTTCCCCCCTCTTCATTTCTAATTAGAATTTAGTTATTTTTGAACCAGACATACATATTTGTAGCCTTTCTGCTTCATGGCTTCTTTCGTCTTCAAGTAGCGAGCCTGGGTGAATTTCGTGATAGATTCGTTAATGTATGTATATTCCTGTATTAACTCGTTTTCTGTTGCTGCTGCTGCCATCTGTTTCAACCTGGCCATATCGGTGCCAGAAGCATATGCGTTCAGTTTGTTTTTGTTGTTCCTCTTTGCGCACATTCTTCGTTGTTTCGTCGTTAGGCTGACAAATCTTGTTTTTATTTTTTTAACATAGCAGTGTTCTATTTCGTTGTCAAGAACATCAATAGACAAAGCATTCGTGAAAATTTGTTTTGCCGTCATAAGAGCATTCGATTCTGTTATGTTTGACACACCCACAATTTCGTTTGAATTCCTGAGTAGGTGCTGTTTTTGCCAGTTGAGCTTGCTCTCTAAAACATTAACTCTCAATTTAAGGTTGGAATTTTCTGCTCGCTGGTTTGTTTCCTCCAACTTCGACAGTTTCGCGTTGATCATCTGTAGAGTGCATTGACCCTCGCTGTCTGTTTTGCTTTCAAGAGATTCTACAGCTGATTGAGTGTTGCTTTTTACCAATTGCTGTTTGTTGTTGTTGGCTGAAGTCGGCGCGTTATTGTTTATTGGTTTAGGAAGCACCGGCATGGGCATATGAAGGGAACACTGCACATTTGTCACAACGAAAGGGATTATCACTAGCTTTAAAATAATCGGCATCTTCTTTTGTTATATTGACACAAGCATTGTGAAAGAAATCCTTGCAATCGTTGTAATTTATTTTACTTGAGCAATTACGATGAATTTTTTGTGTACACACCGAACAATTCATTTTGCGAAATGTAATTTGTTTTTGTAAAAAAGAAAAAAAGAGGTTAGAAGATTCCTATGATGCGTACCCCACGACAATCAAAGAAGGCACGACAAGTTGATACTCGAACTACATTAGCGCGGAAATCTTGCGAAGCATGATACTTGCTAATTGCTACTTCCCTGAACTTAGAAGGAAATTGAAAAGGAAAGACCTAAAGACCTCTCTCGAGCAACCAAAAAGTCATTATAATTACAAGACGCTGGCCATCCCAATCCAGCTTTAAGGCAGAGAAGCTTGGAGACTGACGAAAACGGATGAAAATGCTCTGGGGATCTCTAGAGAAAAGTTCTACAGGTAATTGTTACAAGTTTTGTTCAATCGTTTAACAAGCATTATATTGGAAACTAAGCTGTTTGTTTCCAACATATCAACTAAGCGATCAAAGTGTTTTCGCAACTCATTAACTTTCAGGTTTATTTTTTCTTGATTTTCAGATGAATTTTCGGAAGGAATAATGTGCACATTGGACAAAACTGTAGGTGATTGTGGTGCTAAAATTATATCTTCATGTTCAGTCTTATTTTTAAATAATTCATTTGCACTTATCTCATCATCGTTTACCTCAATAATTGGAAAAAAATCGTCAGACGGTACATCACCTAATGCAAGTAAAGCAAATTCCCTTCTATCGTTTGAATTGATGCGAGGAGATGTTTTGAAAAGGATCTTTAGTTTGCTCTCTAAAAAACACAAATTCTTGCAGTATATCTAACATTTTCCTTCCGGACATTCACAACATGCAATATCGGTTAAAATGATGTATTCTTTATTATTGTCACATTCAGATTGAACTTTGTATTCGTTGTCATTTACTTTAAAAATTCAGTAATCTCTGCTGCTTTCTTTAGGTATTTCATATATACGATGTCTTTGGTGCGCCTAGAATGTGCAAACTCTAGTAAGCGAGGCTGATGGTATGTTACAAAATTTTCTGTTATAAATTTAACGAGTGCGCAGCTATTAAAAACTGTCGACCTTTGTAATACTACATCTTTAAATATACGAATTGAACTTTCGATGTATTTATTGGTATTGTTAGCAAATTATTTCTATAGCACAGGCACCATTCAGATCTTCTAGACCATAAGTTACTCATGTATTCAGTCAGCTTTAGGTTTTTTGTTTCAAACCGAACTCAGGTTTATGTAGTTATGTGTGGCTTTTTCTTCATCTTCTGAATAGAGAACGGCTTGAAAAGCTTTCATTACATGTTTTCTAACTTCTTTTTCCACATTGCCTTCAGAAAGCCAGAGCCAGCGCCATACAGCTTGGCCAACATGAAAGTGGCAAAGCAACAAACATGATCGTGGAAACACGCATTTGAGAGCATTCCGTTCGGCATAACTGTCATCGGTCACTATAATAGATGGTTGAAATCGTTTGTGTGTATCTTTTTCTAATGCGTTTCTTATAGCAGTGAAGGCAAGAGTATAGTAAGCCTCAGTCAGAAGTGCCGATTTGCACAAAATACGAATGTTACACGTGTACACGTCTAATCACAAGATCCACTGGAGTATATATATATTATATACCATTTCATCAGAATAGCCATTCTGAAATAATTTTTCCATAATCGGCGTAATTACAACCATTATCATTAGATCTTCTTCAATTACAAGAAGAACACCTTTTTCAGGCAATATTGATATTCTTTCTTTTAAAACACTCAAAATGTCAAGATCTGATAGTGCCCCCAAATTATTTTTACACTATGTGTCGTAAAAGTGCCTCACTGACCTGATAGTTCGGATTTTTTTGTCCGTTTGCAATATTTTGCGAACACTTATCTAACTGTAACAAATTTACCTTATGATAGTGTTTAGCTACTGTTGGAGACATTCCTGCCTCGAAGTACTCGTATTCATTATATTTTTCTCTTATATACGAGTAATTATCACAGCGCAGGTACTTCAGTTTTTTTTTTCAGTTTTGAATGCATTTTATTTACTTAATCACTAACTCTTACATACTAACAAAAAATGCTTAAATGCTAGCTTACAATTACTTAACAATCTTATACTAACTTACTGGCCCCACACAGGCACTCTAAGCTAATCTAAATTCTTATATCTATGTCTTTCGACTTCATTTACATTTTATTTATAAATGTTTATTTTGTGTACTTAGGGCTAAGAAAAAATTTATAACAAAAAACTTAGCATATGAACATTTTATTATTTTTTATAAAAGCTTAGTATCTAACTTAAAATAAACCTTAGCCTACCTAACCTAAATGCACAATACACACATAAACACACATAGACATTATACACGATCATATACATATATCAGTATACACCTTTGTATACACTGATACATGTATATGTTTCTTAAATGCTAACCTAAACCTATGTAAGCCGGCCATCGCTATTTACAAAGCAAATACATTGGTCAGCCCTGCCTCATTAGTGAGGCTGGTCCGTAATTGACGGAAACGACGACGAAACATCTTCTCCATCATTCAGCCACCAGAAATGCTGGTGCTGCCGAACGACATCCCTCTTATCGCGATTCCCCACCGCCCTACTGAACCTGAGGCGTTCCACACTGCCGTGTGCGACGTCTCTGTCGTAGTTGAGTCGCCTGTCCCCAGCTGTCCGAACGACATGGAAGATTAACGGCACCGCTGATCTATCCTGGATCAACCCTATCTGATCAAGGTAGAGGAATGCTTCCGGTGGAACGAAGCCGTCAAAGCGCACACTCTCGTGGTAAAGGTAATTGGGGTAGTAAGCCCCAGATATCAGGTTATTCGTCGAGGTCATTGCTCTTGCAATGTGCCTTCGAGTCAGCTTAATTACGAAGTTGTCCACTCGTATTAGGTTCGCCCTGTTGTAAAGGACCTCATTAGGATAAAATTTCTTGTACTCCGATTCTGGTGTTCTGTACAAGCGAAGACAAGCCCTAAGACAAGCCCTCTCAAACACCCGAATCTTTTCCATTAAGCTTGCTCGTACATTGAACCACACGGGACAACCAAATACCAGCATGGGCCTGATAAGGGCCATGTAGCAGATTACCTTTACCCCCGCATCGAGTTGGCTGTTATAAAACAGTCTCTTTGTAAGGGCAAAAGCACCTTTAGCTCTGGCCAGAGCAGCATCTACATTTTTGCCAAAATACAGAAACTGATCTAGCCAGATTCCAAGGTATCTGACTACATTTCGACAGGCAAGAGGCTGTCCGTGTTGTCCAATAATCGAGAACTTTCTCCAATTTTTTCTGGTATCCCTAGAGGCTCCAGACAACGGCGTCCTAAAGAAAGTGGTTTCCAACTTCTGAAAGTTGATTTTCAACTTCCAGTCAACGCAAAATCGTCTTTCTTATCGAAGTCACGCTGCAAGAGAGTATTAATGACCTCGATTTTTGGACCTGTTCTGTACGCTACCACATCGTCTGCGTACGCAATAGTATGGGGAAGTGAACCTATCAAGTCGCTTGTATAAATGTTAAATAGGATCGGCGAATTGACCGCGCCTTGCTGAAGACCATTTTTAATTTGAAATATTCCAACAGAAGTCACATCGCCATTTTTCACGATGAACTGTCTGTTGGTTAGCATATTATAAAGAATGTACAAGAGTGGTTTACTGATCCCCAGCCTAGTCAGCTTATAGAAAAGACCCTCTAACCATACGGTGTCGAAGGCCTTCTCCAAGTCAACAAGGCAGGCACCAGTGCACTGTTTCTTGCCTTTGTTCCATTGGATATCAGAAACCAGTTTAGACGCGGCATGTGAGATATCATGTCCCGCCTTAAAACCGAATTGGTTATCCGGAACTATATGTTTGTCCTCAACCCACCTAGACAGAGCTCTATTGATTACTTTCTCAAAAACCTTACTGATATTCGGAAGGAGACTTATCGACCGGAGATTCGCCGGATTGGATATATCCTTCCCCTTTTTGGGGATAGGTTGAACCACCGCCGTTTTCCAATGCGCTGGATAATGTGCATTATTCATTGCATTATTAAACAGGGTGGTGTAAATGTCCACCGCTTCTAGAGGAAGATGTCGAAGCACGATGTTCGGAATACCATCGGTCCCCACTGATTTCTTAGCCCTGATTGTGTCGAAGATCTCACGGAGTTCCTCCTTCGAAATGAACGGGGGTAGGTCACTCTCTCTGGTCATGACATTATTTGCCATATTTTCGTCGCTGAACCGAGTGAAACCAGAGCCCTCGGATCGCCAGTTCCCTATTTCATTTCGAATGCCGAAGTCGTGCACCAAGACGCGACTGTCCAGGTCATAATTAGGGCCAATGATATCAATGGCCTTGTATACTTCCTGGAAATTCGCCCCTATGGCCTCAACCTTCTCCTGTGGATCCTCGATCACAAAGAAGTCGTCATCATCAGCGGCCTCATTTGGATCAATACCTGCTATTGTCAGTAACCGTTCGCTGTCTGTTGTCCGAGCTATTTTAAGACACTGAAGGTCGTTTTGATTTTTTCTCCGAAATAGTTTATTTATTTGCGGAAACATATTCGGGTTGCTGGTGTTTACAGCCCGAACCTTGTTGTTCCAATACAAACTTACAGAAATTCTGTAATTTTCTTTTATTAGCGTTTGAATATTTTTAATTGACGACTTCAGTGTCCTAATCTCCGGGTCTCGTCGGTCAGTTAACTGTCTGTACAAGTTTTTAAGTCTGGTCAGAAGTCTACTTTTCTGTCGGTGCAGTGCGTCAATAGTAGGATTGCGGAACAGGTCTTCGTTAGTCGTACGTCGATACCGCGGTATTGTAGTGTCCATAGTTTGTTTAATTGTCTCGTCCATTTGTTTTAGGTAATTGTCGATCTCCTCGTTTGACAAATTCCTATTGGACGGTGGGTGGAGCGTGTTCGAGGAGAGTGCTCTTGTCAAGGTTGCGGAGAAGCGTGTCCATCGAGTCTTACTGTAGTTGTAAGAATATTTTTGGACAAACTCCTCCAATTCCGCAATTTCGTTAGGAACTGTAATTTCGGTGCTAAAACCGCAATGGTCGCTGTCATACACGAATGTGCGCAGACAGTTTAGCGTTTGTAAATTCGTACCTGTCAGTCGTATACGTTCGTCGTACAGCAGTAGATCCAAATAAGACCCGCCTCTGGGAAACGACGGGTTATCCGTCGCTTTAAGACCGAGTCTGTACATGACATCGTGCTGACCCCACCAATCGAGTAGTAGGTTCCCTCTAGTATTTGGCAAATTATTTCCCCAATCTCTGTGTCTAGCGTTGAAATCCCCGCCGATTATAAAATAATTCTCCCCCGATTCCAGCCTCAGAAGTCGAAAAAGCGTGTCGAGCTCTGTAATGAATAGGGTGGATTGTGAAGTATCAGGTGCGTAAACAGAGGCCAAGTACAGCCGCTTTCCACTGCGGAGCGGGATGTACACGACGACTGCCTCCAACACCCGGAACCTGCGCAACACGCCCTTGTACACTCTGTGAAATTTTATACCCTCTTTAATGAAGATCGCGACACCGCCTCCACGTTTGGATCTGGGCCGATTTCTTCTTCTAACAATATAATTATTGTACTCCAGTTTGTGATTATCGGTTAGCTTGGTTTCGCTAGCGAAAAGCACATCAGGAGTTTGGTCTTGTAGCAATTTAAACATCGCGGCTCTTCGTTCGATCCTAATCAGTGAATTAACATTCACCGCAAGGACCTTCAAAGTTTGCTCCACCATGTGCGTACCCATTACGACATGTGTTGCGTTAGGCCCGGCAGCAACGCGTAGATCTGGTCCACCCGCTTGGCCTGTTCTTGAACCTGCTTTTGCAGCTGAGCCATCTGCCCTTGGATTGCGAGCAAGATGGCTAGCATGTTGGGTGCAGCTTCCGTTGTTCTCGTCATCGGAGCCGGAGAAGCAACAGTCGCTTGCTGTACCGTAGCCCCCCTACCTGACGCCATTTGGGCGTAGGAAATTTGGGGCGTGACGGCTGGTGTTTGAAACCTCACAGGTGAACGTTTGACCTCCACCTTCTGCTGCCGAGCCAATTTTGCTTTTTTAATTTCGGTGAACTTAGGACAACCCCGATAGTTTGCGGTGTGTCCCACGTTCCCACATAATACGCACGAGAGCTGCGACCTATCGGATGCTCCGTCAACACCCAGAGCACACTCCTCGGAACTGTGGTTCTTAGCGCACTTCACGCATCGAGGCTGCATTTGGCAGTTCGACGCGGCGTGCCCGAACCTCTGGCAGCGAACGCATTTTATAACGCCATCGCTCCTTTTTAATTTTTCCCAGTGAACCACCTGGTAGTCTAGGACATTGATACTCCTTAGACTATCCAGACGGCTTTCGGGACTGAGTTGCACCAGGAAGAACGGCAGACTCCGTTTCTCCCGCCTGGCTCTAGCTGTGGTAAACGGCTTTACCCCCACAAACTTGAGTCCTTCGCACTCCTTCTCTTTGAGCAGTGCCAGGATCTCCTCAGGATCAGAAGACGGTTCCAACCCCTTCAACAGCATCGATTGCCGCTTTTCACACTTCGGTGTGAATGAGTAGTGCTCCGTCGTCGTTTCCTTTAGGAGCTCTTTAACTTTCGCGTAGCCCTCCACTGTATTACAGTGGATGACGTGGCGATCGTTCCCCAATCTCTTGATATTTATTCTATTCTATTAATTTTTTTGTATTATATCAAAATATCAAATAAATGACGAAAGTTGACATCCATACTGCTTGCGGAATTGTAAACGCTTTACTAATGGACATCTCTTTACAATCCAGTTGGTGTGTGAAAACGTAGAAAACTGTTGCACAAACATCGGTTGTTAGAATTAATGATGCTTTCGGATTGATGTGAAACAGCAATGTTGTTTGCTTAATGCTGTTCTTGCAGTTTTCGAAAGCAGTCTCAGCCAAGTGTGTCCAGGGAACAGGTCGCCTGTCGTTCTTTCTGGAATCTTTAATGAGATCGTTCAACGGAGCTTGGATGTGAGCACTGTGAGGAATGTATCTTCGCAATTCCAAGACAGTCATTGGTTTTGGGTAGTGTGAAATAGCCTGTACTCTATCTTCGGGTGGTCTACAGCAAAATTTGTTGATAGTGTGTCCGAGGTACGTGACCTCAGACTTCCCAAATATGCACTTTTTTAAGTTAGGTACAAGGTCGTGCTCTTGAAGACGTTGTAGAACTTGATTCACATGCTGGAGATGTTCCTTTTCTGAATTTGAGGCTATAAGGATGTCGTCCACGTAGCAAAACACAAAGTCCAAACCACGTAGAACCATGTCCATGAACCTTTGGAACGTTTGGGTTGCGTTCTTAAGTCCGAATGGCATGACTTCAAACTCAAACAGACCAAAGGGGGTGGTGACAGCTGTTTTTTTAATATCTTCTGGTGACATAGGAATCTGGTAATACGCCTTATCGAGGTCCAATATCGAGAAGTAGCTTTTGTCGTGTAAGTTCTCTGTGAAATCCATGATGTGCGGTATTGGATAGCTGTCTGGATGTGTTTGTGCGTTTAGACGATAGTCACCGCAACATCTCCAGCCGCCAGTCTTTTTTTGAACAAGGTGGATTGGGCTGGCCCATGGACTGTTGGACACACGACAGTAACCCTTTCGGAGAAGATCCTCAAAATCGATTTCGGCTTGCCTCAACTTTTCGCCGGTAAGTCGTCGTGGGCGTTCAGCAGATGGTTGACCTGTTGTGACGATGTATTGTTGCACAATGTTGGATTTCGATTTGAAAGAACATTTGTCCTTGCTGGCCAGGAAGTATTTATTTACCAGACTAATATATGGTTCAGGTCCGAATAAGGACAATAGTCTGGTGATTCCAGTGGAATGAACTTTCCCTGGCACACTTAGTGAGGTTGTTTTATCGACAATGCGTTTGGAATTCAAATCGATCAGAAGTCCGTAGTGTGCAAGTAGGTCCGCGCCAATAATTGCTGTCTTGACGTCAGCAATGAAGAATGGCCATGTAATTTCTCTTCGGAGACCGAGGTTGAGGGTGAGATTTATATGCCCATATATGTGGATTGGAGAGTTGTTAGCCGCAAGCAGTGTTGTTTCTCCTCTTTTGTTTGGGCAGTTTCGAGGACGCGGTACAACGCATATGGTCGATCCAGAGTCAAGCAGGAATTTTTGATGCGTATTTTTGTCATAGACGTAAAGGCGGCATTCGGGGTTGAATCTTGAGCTGTTGTCAACCGCCTTAGGTAACAACAGGCTTTCTAGTTGTTTTTTTTTTGTACGAAGGTACAGGGCTTTTTGCAGTTAACAGCCTTTTCGCCGAACTTCTTGTGGAAGTAACACAATGACGAATGCGGTTCGCGAGAGTTAGGCCCCTTTGAACTAAACCTATTTCGTGACATGGTACGGGATCTAGTGTGAGATTGATTCACTGCCAATTTGTTGACGAGAGCTGTCAGATTGGTGAGGGTAGACTCGATGACTGTAAGTCGCCTATCAAAGTTGATGCTGTTTGGATTTTCGTCGCTGACTTCGGTTGCAAAAACAGCGTTAGTAGTCGTTTTGTCCATAATTTTATCAGCAATCTCTGACAGCGCAGTGAGATCAACGTTATGACTTGCTGACAGTATTGCACGTATATGACTTGGCATTCTTGCAATCCAAATTGTGGACAACATGTCATCAGGTACATTCTGTCCTGCTAGTCGTCTCATCTCCCGTAACAGGCTTGAAGAGCGTTTATCACCTAGCTCAAGTGATGTCATCAGCCTATTGAGCTGGCGTTCTTTGGACTCAGTGAACCTAGCTATTAAATGTTTTTTAAAAGTCAAATACTTATCTTCGTTTGGTGGCTTCTGGACAAGATCCGACACCTCGTTCAAAACCTCTGGATCCAAGGAAGCGATGATTGCGTTGAAACGGCTGTTGTCTGAAGTTATCCGGTTGTTGTGGAACTGCGCCTCAATTTGTACAAACCATCGGGCTGGGTTTATCTTCCAAAACGGTGGGATTTTTAAATTTTTTAATGCTGCGATTTCCATCAGTTCGTCAGAATCTCCAACAGATGCGGTGTTAACTGAAGATGGAGTTACATTTCCAGCAGTTGAAGATCTGGGGTTTGCCATTTCACACGTGAATAAAATTCAAAATTTATTCGTTGAAACTTGTGAAATCACGTCGGGGTCACCACTTTGGCGATTGGTTGCCAGTTTAATTTTAAAACACAAAGCTATTTTTACTAATATTATTTTATTCACTACAATTTGTTCTTCTTTGTAAAATGCGTATTAGAAATTAGAAGTTTTATCTGCTGCATACTAAACCGAAGTGAGTGGCTGTTATCTTTTTTAAAATACCATCGCCATCGAAAACGGCAGATGGTGGAAATTTCCTTTTCTTGTTGACGTTGCCATCTGTTGTCGGAAGCTAACACTTACTTCTGTTGTGAAGTTGCCACACATTGTTCTTGTGGAGAATCACTAATAGGGAGTTATATATATACACAGTAAAACCTGGTTAAGTTGGGCACCTGCCGTGCAGGAATTTTCGGCCAACTTAAACAGGTGGCCTACTTATAAGGGTGTGGGTTTTTTTTCGAATAAAAATTAAAGACCAGTGTTGTACATGCATACATATGTGTTAATTTATTAGGATTTAAAATATGTATTTAAAGTTGTCTGCTTAATGATTTTACATTTTCCTTTGTGTTGTTCGATTTTGGTTTTGATGTGAAGAACTTCTGACACCAGATTCGGTTGGTTCGAAGACACATATAGAAGCAGCTGATTTATATTATTTAGGGCATCATTCGCTGTTAGAGGTTGATGGTCCACATCTTCATCTTTTCCAGATTCCTCACTTATATCGCATGGATCAGTTTGGAATTCTTCTAGAACTTGTTGCATTATTTCGGCTTGTGAATGACCCAGAATCTCGTGTACAACAATGCCTTCATCCACTTTCATTATCTCATTTGCCGATACCAATTCCGTTCTAATGTTTTCAGGCAAGCTTGCGATGGTTTCCGCAATTTGAAGCTCGTCCGAGGGTCCTTCGGATGGGTTGGCATCGACTGGAAATCCTGCACGATGAAAGCATGTCGCGATTGTAGATGTTTCGACCTCATTCCAGGCAGACACAATCCATCTTATCCCGTCCAATACGTTTACTGACTTAGAAAATTCAGACCCAGACTCGCATTCATCAATTTTTGCCAGTAGAGAAAGGAGCATTTTAGATCTGTATCTGGTTTTCACGTTTTGGATGATACCCTGGTCCAATGGCTGAATTTCTGATGTGAGATTTGGCGCCAAATGCTTAACGACAACATTTGAATATTCCATCGATATAGTGTGGCTTGTTGCATTGTCCACCAGGATAATTATTCGCCTTTTTTGCAGCTTCATTTGCCGATTGACAGAAGAAAGCCAATCATTAAAAATTACGGTTGTCATCCATGCTTTTTTATTGTGTGCCCACGTGACCATAAAATTATTAAGATCGATTTTGTTTTGGCGAAAAACTCTTGGCATGGCAGCATTTCCAATAATAAGGGGCTTTAATTTTTCACCTGTGGCACTATAGCAAAAAAGAACACTAAGCCTTTCTTTCGCCATTTTTCCACTTTTGCATTTATCGCCTTTAGCAACAAGACTTTTTGTTGGAAGTTGGCGGTAAAAAACTCCTGTTTCATCTGCGTTAAACTGGTCTTCTGGTGGAAAGTCTTTTAAAAGTTGAGGCAACTTCATTTTCCAAGTGGTTGCAGCATCATGGTCCACATTAGCACTTTCACCACATAATACCCGGAATTGAATATTATTCCTTTTCCGAAAAGATTCCAGCCACCCATTGCTCGCATGAAAGTTTTCAATTTTGAGCTTATCCGCTAATTGCTTTGCTTTTTCTTGCAGCAAAGGACCACTCACGGGGATGTATTTTGATCTGCATTTCGTGAAAAAAGAAAGAACTCCAAGATTTACGTCTTCGAAAAGAGTCCTTCTCAGCTTTCGTCTCCTTTCATCTGATACATTAGTTCCTAATGTATCTAAAATTTGTCTCTTTTGGGCCTTAATGTTAGCAACAGTTGATTTAGAGATACCGAATTTGTCGGCCAAAGTCCTTTTGTGATGTGCCTCTTTCTATTTCTTGTAAAACTTCTGCTTTCTTACTTAAAGAAAGCTCAGTTAAAGATTTCCTCGGTGGCATTTTTAAATCTAAAAATATGATTTCCATAATTAACAATTTCTATGCACTCAGATCTAATGTTTCTCTTACATAAGTTCAATCCTCAAAATCACTCCTTTTTCTCGCTTGCTTTACACTAAAATCACGCGCACTTTAACTTCTGAAGCTCACAGACTAAAAAATTGGATTGTCTTTACGTGCATATGCAACGCGTTGAAACATGAATCAACCTCTCGTTATTTTACCGCTACACACTGTACATATGTATGTTTTCGAACCATTCGTTTAACTGTCAGTCGAATATGTATGTACATGCAGAAAAATGAACACACGACTATGCAGCCAGCAGAAGAATTGAATATACGATTTCGGACAACTTTCGCAGGTTATTTTGTGTGGAAAATGAGATAAAACGCGAACATTTGTGGCCAAGTTTCAAGATAGGCAGGTGGACAACATACAAAGGTGTTGGGGAACACATTTGTATGCGCTTTTCTTGGTGCAGCTAAATATTGGTCAACTTCGGCAGGTGGCCAACTTACAAGGGTGGTCAACTTTGCAGGTTGCACTGTATATATTTTTTTTTTGGCCACGAAATTGTTGGTTTCTTTAGCCTTGTATACTAATAAAATATAATCCCCACACACTGTTGACAAAAATTAATTTAAAACTGTAGAGGGAAAATTCGTCCTCTCGATGAAACTGGTGAAAATTGGTTTTGATTTATGTGAAAAGACCAAAACTTGGTCGAAGACACACGAATAAACTTAAACCTCCAATCACTTACGAAAGGCCAAGTCTTGGTCGAAACGTATGAGTGATTCCTTTTAATCGGAGCGTAAACTTGTAAAAGCTGTTCTCTAAATAAAACACTAACAACGGTTTACGTGGATTTTTCACAATATAATAAAATTTTATTCTTCTATTAGAGTAATTTGGTACTTGAAGTGAGTGTGAATTATATGATGCGACACAAATAAAAGTTGAGAGTTGCCACATCATTATATTTTGTTTGGTACATAAATTTAAATGTTAATTAAAACTGAAATAATGTTAAATAATTCACAAAACAATTAATAATTTATTTATAACAAAATAATAAAATAATAGCTGTGCTACAATCTCCCCCTCTGGACATGAAGTCGTCTCGACGATTGTACAGGTCAGCGTCGGTTGGAAGGTCGTCCCCCCCTTCTTATGGGTCGTATTGGCTTATTTATTGTGGATGCGTCCTTCGCTCGGAATGGAGTTAGAGCAGACACATGATAGGTTCCAAGAGGTACATCTAACTTATCCGCTTCAGCAATTTGGAAAAGTGTTTCGCTGAATCGCCGTATAATGATATATGGACCATCTCGCCTAGGTGCAAATTTGGATGTTATAGTTTTGCCTGCGTTACTAAGAACGTGTGTTGTAATTAGGACTTCATCCCCGAGTTTATATTCTGGAGCCTTTTGGCGCCTTCGATTAGCGTACTGCACATGTTTGTTTTTGTTGTCATCTTCTAACTTGGATACTGTTTCCAAGATGTTGGGTAGTTCTCTTAGGACAGGAAGTATTGTAGAGTCGAAATTCGGATCATCAATGCTGCTACTGAGATCATGGGAGATATGTATTGGTGCTTGCAGCTCGCGTCCAAAAGTAATATAAGCTGCTGTTTGTCCAGTTGGAGAACAGACTGCAGAATTCATCGCGAAACGAATGGATGATAGGTGTTGTGACCATGTGTCATGTTGATTTTCAACGAGGATCGCCAACTGTGTTTTTAGGTCACGGTTCTTGCGTTCCACCATGTTGGGCTGTGGATGATATACCGGTGTAAGCATCTGATCTATTCCGAGACGTGTAGTTAAATACTGCATTATTGCAGCGATAAATTGTGGACCATTGTCGCTAATTACTCTTCTTGGGATTCCGTATCGTAGGAAGATTTCGTGTAACAAAACATTTGAACATTTTTCCGCTGTTGCTTCAGTAAGAGGGAAAAGTTCTACCCATCTGCTAGTTGTGTCTTCTACTACAAATATCCATTTGTTGCCATTGCTGACAGGTAATGGTCCAAAAGGTCTATAGAGAGTGCCTCGAATCTTTGATTGCTTGCTGTGGTTTTGTAAAGTCCCATTGGTCGTAGATTACTTGGCTTATATCGCTGACACTTGTCACACTCTTTGACATATTTCTGAACCGTAGAGTACATCTTATCCCAATAGAATTTTGAACTTATCCTTGATAAGGTTTTGTCAACTCCGTAGTGTCCAGCAGTAGGGGAATCATGAAGGGCTTTCATGATTGTTTCTATTTCTTGGTCTGGAACTACTAGCGCTGCTTCTTCAGTATCTGTATACTTGTATAATACACCATGAGTCACAATGTATCCCTCATTGGCATATTTTTCACCTTCAGTACCATCGGTGCTCTCAAGTGCTTCTAAAATAATTTTAATTTTATCATCTTTTAGTTGTTCTTGACGAATTTCTTGGCTTCCACGGGTTGGAATCGCGACTTCTGTGTAGCATATGTCACAGGATTCAATTGGCGGGCGTGATAATGTATCGGCTACACTATTCGTTCTCCCTGAAATATACTTTATTTGAATATTGTATGGCTGAAGTTGTAACGCCCATCGTGCCAAGCGCCCAGTAGGTGACTTGATCATCATTAGCCACCTTAATGGCTGGTGGTCCGTTAAAAGGGTTAAGTCTGCGCCTTCAATATAGCCGCGAAATTTATTGGTCGCCCAGACGATCGCTAGTGCTTCTCTCTCTGTCGTCGAATAGTTCTGTTCTGCTGATGTCAATAAGCGACTAGCATATTCTATTGGGTGCTCGTCAGGGCCCTCCCCCTGGACTAAAACTGCTCCCAATGCATAACTGCTGGCGTCTGTCTTCAAAAGGTATGGCTTTGTTGAGTCGGCTTGACTTAGAATAGGTGCAGTCACCAAGAGATTCTTGAGTTTTTGAAATGACTCGTCTTCCAATGCACTCCACCTGAATACAGCTGATTTTTTTGTAAGACTGCTTATTGGTTTCGAAACTTTAGCGAAATCAGGTATAAAGCGTCTATACCATGAGCAGGTTTGTAGAAACGTGAGAACTTGCTTCACGTTTTTTGGCTGTTGCATATTAAGTATGGCTGACACTTTTTCAGGATCCGTTTTTATCCCATCTATCGTAATAATGTGTCCCAGAAACTTAACTTCTTCGCAACAGAAATTACATTTTCCTAGATTTACCCGCAAGCCGAACTGCTTAAGCTGGTTGAAAACTTTATCTAAATCATTAATATGCTCTATTAACGTTGATGAGCAAACAATTAGATCATCTAGGTAAGCCTGGACCACTGTGTCATCTAAACCAGATCGGACTTGGTCCATCAGGCGTTGAAATGTAGCGGGTGCGTTCCGTAATCCGAATGGCATCCTATTAAAACGAAAGGTACCAAACGGCGACGTGAAGGCTGTCTTATCCTTATCCGATGGGTTTACTCCGATTTGCCAATATCCAGCTTGAAGGTCAATCGTGAACATGTATGGCGTGGATTTGGCTGCATGGAGCAAGTCATCTATCCGAGGAAGAGGATACCTATCTGGTGTGGTGATGGCATTGATTTGTCTGTAATCAACACACACCCTGATGTCACCATTCTTTTTGGGAACCAACACTACAGGTGAGGCCCATGGTGAATCGCACGGTTCAATGATTTTCTGCAAAAGCATTTTCTGTAACTCCGCTTTAAGCTGTTCCTTCCTCACAGGTGATAGACGATATGGAGGGGAAGCTACTGGTTGATGAGATCCGGTTTCAATGGAATGAACTACACCACGAACAGTTATCTCGTCCTCCCATTTAAAAATATTGTCGTGCTTCTGTAATAAATCATCTAATTGTCCCTCATCCTTCTTTATAATACTGGTCAAGTTTATGCCCAACTTATAGGGTGGCCCAAACAGTCTGTCATTTAGCCGGTCTTCCTCTTCATTAGAGAAATCGAGGAATACGTTTCGTATCCGATTGTTACCTGGTTGTCCTTGGTCGTAGACATGTAGTGGTAAGGAATCCTCAAATACTTCGTATATTTCTTCTGCAGAATATTTCTTCATAGGTGGCAATGGCATGGGTTTTTTATACCTTGGTGCGTTATCAATCAGCTTATTTATTTTTTGTACTATCGCCGGATCGTAAATTGGAGAGACTGGGCTGATTTCACCGTATGCAAAATTCGGTGTTGTTGCAATTTCTGTATATTTAAAGAAAGGAACACTAAATTCGGGTTGATCGGCAAAATACCATATGTTCTTGGCTGGGTTGATTATAATACCAGAGCTTTTTAAATAATCGATTCCCAATAACGTGATATTGTCATTGGCTTCTGACAACACACTAATGCTTATTTTGGTTTGTCGGCGGCCTATTTTCATATAAGTGGTTGTCGTCAAGATATCTTGGGTTCTGAGAATACCATCTGCCAGTCTAATTTCCGCTTTCATTTTCCGAAAGTCGTGATTTTCCTTTCTTAGCTGGGCACTCAGCCTGTTGCTGGCAATACTCGTTTTGGCTGCCGTATCTAAGTAAGCAACATGTTTAATACCGCCAAATTCTACTACCACTGCTGGTATGTTACCTCCCTCGCTAATTCTCAAGTCTAAGGCATTAATGCTGGCTCCACTTCCAGAGCTGATGCCTTTAGAGCATTTTGGACAATTTCTTTTTATATAGCCTATGGTTCCACATCCAAAGCAAACTAGCGGATTTTCCGGACCTCTATTATTAGGCCCTAGTGGTCGTTGCTGCTTGGACTGCTCGCTGCTATTAAATTTACGGCAATTTTCTTTCATATGTCCTACAAAATGACAGAAGCTACATCTTATAACTTCCTTCTTCGCTACTGGGTGGAGTCTTTCGTATTCTCTTGCGAGGGCTATGAGTTGGGTAAATGTTTTAAACTCGCCCCTCCTAACACCCTTCTTGATATTATCATGTAGCAGGCTGTATATAATGTCTATACAGTGTACCTCTGGTATGGGTGGCTGGGGAATTTCGGCCAATAATGCTCTTTTTGCACTGATAAATTGGTCCGTTGATTCACCCAGTTTTTGTTTTTTTTCAAACAATAGCTCAAATATAATGTACACTGGTCGTCGTGGAGCGTATTGGTCTCTCATCATTTCGATGGCATTTGACCAAGTAGTCATTTCCGTATGGATGCCTTTCCACCATGTCGCTGCTTCATTCTTTAGAAGCAAGGGAAGCTCTATCAATGCATCTTCATCGGTGATGCGGCGAACCCTTTTAAAAATTTCAACGTTCGTTATAAAATTTTCGAAACGTTGGGCGTCAAATTCGCCATTAAACCGCTCCGTGCAATCGCACAACGTCTCTTTAAACCGCTGGGTTCCTTCGGGAATACGGTGTTCCATGTCCGTTGTATTTGCTTGTTCGTTGGTCGTCATCCTGCTGGTAGTACCTGTTCTTGTATTTGCCGCTGGACCGTCAAACATTCCCTCCAGTCTTCTTGATCTACCCCCCGAGCCTTGCCTGTCAGAGGTGTTACTGCTGCTTAGTAGGTCTTCTTGCTCTTCCACGTACGTTCCAACAGAGCCTTGCCTATCAGAGGTCTTACTGCTGCTGCTGGTGCTATCTCCTGTGCTGAGCCTTGCCTAAACGCCAAAACGGAATATCCGTTTACCCGCGACCGCGACTCACGTTATCGGTTTCACTGACTCGCGTTATCGGTTTCACTGACTTGCGTGAATTGCCGATAAATCCGTGGGGAACTCGAGCCTCACGTTGGGCGTCAATTGTAGAGGGAAAATTCGTCCTCTCGATGAAACTTGTGAAAATTGGTTTTGATTTATGTGAAAAGACCAAAACTTGGTCGAAGACACACGAATAAACTTAAACCTCCAATCACTTACGAAAGGCCAAGTCTTGGTCGAAACGTATGAGTGATTCCTTTTAATCGGAGCGTAAACTTGTAAAAGCTGTTCTCTAAATAAAACACTAACAACGGTTTACGTGGATTTTTCACAATATAATAAAATTTTATTCTTCTATTAGAGTAATTTGGTACTTGAAGTGAGTGTGAATTATATGATGCGACACAAATAAAAGTTGAGAGTTGCCACATCATTATATTTTGTTTGGTACATAAATTTAAATGTTAATTAAAACTGAAATAATGTTAAATAATTCACAAAACAATTAATAATTTATTTATAACAAAATAATAAAATAATAGCTGTGCTACAAAACTCGCTTCACACATTATCGAACAGCTATTATCGTTGAACGGTTGAATCAAGAAGGGAAGATTTTATTCAAAACGATTGAAAATTACACTAATGAGATTTGAATGCTTTGACAGTAATATCAAAAACGATATGTTCGTGGCTACTATGATTTCAATAATTATTTACCGAACCTACGAGTATTGTCCCAACTCAAAAAACAATGTTTCCCTTGCAATTGAAAGAACGAACTGATTAGCTACACGCGTGTGTAGATACGTCTCTCGAATCTCACTGAAGTGTCTGTAATAACAGTTACTTTGCTCTTGTAAATGTAGAGCAAAATGTATACCGTGTCAGAGCAAATGTAGTTTTTTCTGAGTCGGTATACATTTTGCTCCACATTTGCATGAGCACATTGTTGTACATACAGTGGGTTGCCAAATTATTAGGGACAGTAACATTTTTGTTCATTTTCTTACTTTGGGCGCGGTTTGCTTCAGTTTATTGCAGTGTAGTGTAACGGGATTTGTTATATGCGTTCGTTGTGTTTTTATAACTGTAATTTTAAACGAATTTTGTGACTAGAGAGTAATGTTTGGTTTTTACAAATTTTTAAACATCGTGAGAGCTGTAAGCAGTGCAGACGTTAAACAGTGACAGGGAAAGGAAATTTGTATATTTGTGATATAAAATACAGTTAAAATGTAAGTATTACTATTCTTTTATTAGAAATACAATTATTAATAAAATATTTGTAAAAACAATTTTTTTTTTAACATTTTATGTCTTCTAGTATGGGTAAAGGCTGCGATTTGTCTCCTAAAAAAACAACTGAAATTAAAACCCTTCTCCAGCATACAGTTCACTCGCAAAGGACAATAGCGGAAATTACTGGTGTTTCTAAGTCCGTAGTGAATAGAATTAAAAAATGCGTCGATATAAACCAGCCGATTTCTGCTAAAAGAAAGGGTAATTGTGGGAGAAAACGAATGACAACTCCACGTACCGATAGGAAAATTCGTGATATCTGTCTACAAAATCGCAAAAAAAGTGTAAGGTTGTTAACTCAATTAGTTCATGACTCCCATATACGAGCTGCTATGAGAACTGTGCAGCGGAGACTGGCAGAGGAAGGCTTGACAGGTCATCGTCCTGTCAAAAAACCTCGGTTGACCGATGCAATGAAAAATAAACGGCTTGCCTGGGCTCGCGAACACCGCGAGATGACGGTTGAAGACTGGAGTAAGGTCAGCTGGCTTTTTTTTGCTGTTTTAAACAAACTTATAAAGAATATCTTGTAATACTATTACACGTTGTTCCTTGTTTTTAGGTTTGTTTTTCAGATGAATCCACATTTGAAATTTTAGCCGACAAAAGCAGTTTTGTTAGGCGACGCCCAGGTGAGAAGTACCACCCAGATTGCATCCTGGAGAGGGTCAAACATCCCGCCAAAGTAATGGTGTGGTCGGTAGTCAGCGGAAAAGGTGTTGGCCGCCTCTACATTGTTCAGGGAACTATGAAGCAAGACCAATATAGGGAAGTCTTAAAAACTCATTTGCTACCAACGTTAAGAGAATGGTTTCCGAATGGTCAAGATTTCATATTTATGCATGATTCAGCACCATGTCATAAAGCGAAAAGCGTAACCAAGTTTTTGGATGAAAACAAGATCCCAGTTTTACCTTGGCCTGGCAATTCTCCAGACATGAACCCCATTGAGAATCTATGGGAGATTACCAAGGGGGAAATAGCCAAAGATGTGATAACCAACAAGGAAAAACTTATAGAAAAACTGGAAAATGTTTGGCATCACAATCCCAAAATACAAGAAAGTGCTCAGCGGTGTATAGAAAGTATGCCCAAGCGTATTAAGGCACTCATTGCGTCAAAAGGGAATGTTACCAAATATTGATTAGTTTAAGTAGTGTTCTCTTCTGTTTAGTTTTTTTAACAAAATATTGAATTCTTTTATTTAATTTTATAATTATTATTATTCTATTATAATACATTGTCAAACACATTTTTATTTCATAAAAAAAACTGTGTCTTTTCACTGAACTTGAATCAAATGCATCAGAAATACAATTTTTCGTTACGGTCCCTAATAATTTGGCAACCCACTGTATGTTGCAGAGCGCCCGATGTGTGTGCTGGCATACAGTTTGGCAATACGCATCCAGGACTGTAGCGCCTACTAAGTAAGTAAGTAATCTGTATTTGACATTAAGGGTCACCTGGATTTTATCTGACCTGTCTAAATTGATTTGATCTTTTTTTGCTGCTCCAACAAGGACTTTCAATAAATCCTAATAGTTAAAACTATGATATAAATTATTTTTCAGAAAATTTAATTAAAATAAAAACAGCTCTTAATAAATAAAAACATTTCATTAAAAACTTGCAAACTTATGCCAAAAATGATGTTTTTCTTTTTGCTCTCTGTTGGTTTCTGTAATCTTCCTTAGGGTGAACTCCAGCAGCTTCTGGTCCTTCCGGAAAATCAGGAACGACACCAATGCTCCAATGTACGGACTTCAATCAACGAAGTGAAGCGCTACATTATTGATACGTTCATCGATGATTACGGTAACTAATGAGACATACCCCTTAGAAAGTTATCATTTTTGTTTCAGAGTGAATCGAACAACAGAGAATTCATTTGGGATCCCACCCCACCAAGGGAAAAATCTAGCAAATAAAATTCCTATTTTAAGAAGAGTAAATACAAAATAAATAAAAAACAAAAACAAAATGAATAAAAGCAGACAAAAAACAATAAAGTATTGCCTAAGAATTGTAGAAAAAAAAAAAACAAAACCACGATAAGGGAAACCACTCGATAAGGATCACGTTATAATTATAGATATCTATTGTATTTATAACAAAACTAACACTGTTACATGCATAAGTTTAGACAATACGTCCTCCATACATATTTTTGATGTTAAATCCAATAATTAACAAGAAAATCACAAAATTTTCGATTTGAATTTAAACATAAATAAATTGTAACCGTTAAATGTTAACTTAAGTTTTTAATTTTTTTAAATAAATAAATTACCACAAATGTATATTTTGGACAGAGTAATTCAAAAAAAAGTTATTCGTATACACACAAATACAGATGCAAAAAATAAATCAGAACTATATTATATACTCTATAAAATACATAAAAAACAAAAAACAAAAACAGTATTCATACTCGTTGTCATTGTATAAAACAAAAATAAAGAACAAGTAAAAGAAACATTTAATTGATAAATAATAAACAAATCTTTTGCTCAATACGAAATAAAAACAAAAACACAAACAGATCATAAAAAAAAAATAAAATAAAAAATAAACGGAAAAAGTAAATCAAAAGCAGAAAAGTTTTCTAATTTTCCCTGAAACTGGTTTATTGTCGGTGACCATGAGGACGATGGAGGGCCAACCGAACGCGAGTGGGAATTAAAAATATCTACGTTGCGACTATTTTCCCTCAGGGTGTGTACGACAGTGTATTCAGAGCATTTCCATTTCGGTTTTGGACGGCGGCGGTGGGACGCTGAAAAATCTCTGCTTTTTTCCCTTGCGAAATGAAATAGATACTTTGAATTTGTAGTAATCGAAAAGGAAGTATGTACCACGAAAAAAGCGTTGAAAAGTGTCCGCTAGGGAGAGTTTCAATGCTTTCTGCAATTATTTTCGACAGATGAGCATATGAGACCGTTTTCGGTCGCTTTTCGCAGCGTCCGGGCTTTAGAGATACGATAAACAAATAAAACGTTTTCTATACGGTTTATTTTTTTTCATTGCTGTTTGACTAAGGTCCTTCTAGGAAATTGGGTGGATGGACTTCTACGTGAACATGCGAGGAATCTTTTTTGACGGAGACTGTTTTCGAAACACTTTTAAGGGGAACAAAATGTAAATTTCTCTAAAATTCCTATAAAATAACATACATTTGTGTTTTAATTACGTATGTTTAATTTTGCAATCAATCTAGAGGTTTGTACCTCCTCCGGTATATTTACTTTTGTAGTTCCATCTTAAATTCCCTATTTACATTTCAAAGCAACCTACAACAAGTGAGTTTCTGGCTTTCGAAGTAAGGTTAATCCTGAATTTAGCTACGCGAAACACACTGTGGCTTTATATCATCAAAATCAATAAAAGGTTAACTGATTGATTGGTACTACTAGTATTAGTAAAAAAGGCAAGAAGAAACCAAGTGGTAGACATGCCATAAATACAGAGTACCACCTCGATCAAAAGGTTCCCGGAATTACCACCGTGTGGCGCTGGGAATGTTGTTGATATTCCCTCTAAATCTTAGCGTCATAGCTTGACATTTGCAAAAGTTATGTAGCCAAGAGTACATCTATTCTGGTGTGTGTTGGCGATTTTTTACAATTTTAGAAATGGATTTGAATTTCCAACAACGAACTTGTACTAAATTTCGCGTAAAAAACGAATTTAATGGTGCGCGAACGTTGGAAACGTTAGAAAACTGTTTCGGCAACGATTATCTAAAGAAAACGGTCGTTCACCAGTGGCACGAACGGTTCAAAAGTGGTTGTGAGTCAATCGAAGATGATGAACGCAGTGGCAGACCATCGACATCGAAAACATTGATGGAGTAAAAGAAATGATGGTCAATAACCGCAAATTAACCATCAGAGAGATAGCGGAGGACTTGAACATTGCCTATGAGTCCGTTCACGACATTTTGGTTAATGATTTGGGATTCGGTCGGATAGCAGCAAAGTTGGTGCCAAAAGACCTCAATTTCATGCAAAAAAGAGATCGTGTTGATGTCGCAAAAGAGATGATTGCGAGGCTGAATCCGATCTCACATTCATCAAAAGGATCATTACTAGAGACGAGACGGGGGTTTATGAGTACGACACGCAATCCAGACATCAGACACGTGAATGGCGTTCACCAAATGAGCCGAGACCAAAAAACCACGTCGTTTTCAGTCAGTTCAGTTTTTTTTCAGTTTCTATGCATTTTTTATTTATGTCACTTAAATTACTCTTACTTGCTAGACAAAAAAACGCTTAAAAATTAGCTTAAATTACTTACAAATAATCTTATTCTAACTTACTGGCCCCATGCGGGCACTCTAAGTTAAACCTAACCCTTAAACTATGTCTTTCGACGTATCTTACATTCTAATTTTATTTGTATTTTAACATTAATTAATACTAAAACCAAGAAAACATTTTTTAACAAAAAACTTAGTTCCATGACCTTTTTTTTATTTTATTATAAAACTTAAAACTAAAAACTTACAGCTACCTAAAAATAAATCTTAATCTACTTAACCTACTTACATCTAACACAAATATAGACATACAATATATATATGTATATACATAATATATATATACTAAATATATAAATACATGTAAACATATATATATATATTTTTTTTTTAATTTTTTTTTTTTGTATTTATGTATTTTTTTTCCTAAAAACTATCTTAATCATACCTAAAACTATGTAAGCCGGCCAAGACTAATAAAAATAGTCAGACGACCGACTTTGCTTCCTATAGAGCTACCTAGTACTGGAAGAATTGGACGACGAAACTTCCCCTCCTTCAACTAGCCACCAAAATTGTTGGTGCTGCCGAGCAACATCCCTCATGTCGCGACTCCCTACCGACCTACTGAACCGGAGACGCTCCGCACTGCCATGTGCAACGCCTCTATCGTAGTTGAGTCGCCTGTCCGCATCTGTTCGAGCGACGTGGAAGATTAGTGGCACCGCCAATCTGTCCTGGATCAGACCTTTACTATCTAGATAGAGGAACGCTTCTGGAGGAATGAAGCCGTCAAAGCGAACTCTCTCGTGATACATATAATTGGGGTAGAAAGCCCCGGAGATCAGGTTGTTCGATGAGGTCATTGCTCTTGCAACGTGCCCTCGAGTCAACTTAATGACGAAATTGTCCACTCTTATTAGGTTCGCCCTATTGTATAAGACCTCATTAGGATAGAATTTTATGCACTGAGACTCTGGTGTTCTGTATAAGCGAAGACAAGTCCTAAGACAAGCCCTCTCAAACACCCGAATCTTTTCCAATAAACTTGCTCTCACGTTGAACCACACGGGACATCCAAATACAAGCATGGGCCTGATAAGGGCCATGTAGCAGATCACCTTCACCCTCGCATCGAGTTGGCTGTTATAAAACAGTCTCTTTGTAAGGGCAAAAGCACCTCTGGCTCTGGCCAGAGCAACATCTATATGTTTGTTAAAATACAGATATTGATCTAGCCAGATCCCAAGGTACCTGACTACATTTCGACAAGCAAGTGGCTGTCCGTGTTGTCCGACGATAGAAAACTTTCGCCAATTCTTTCTGGTATCCCAGGTCCCAGATTTTCAACTTCCAGTCACCGCAATATCGCTAATTTTGTCAAAATCACGCTGCAAAAGTATATTAATAACCTCAATCTTTCGACCTGATTATGTCGTCTGCGTACGCTATGGAATGGTGAAGTGAACCTATCAGATCACTTGTGTAAATGTTGAATAGGATCGGCGAATTTACCGCACCTTGTTGCAGACCGTTTTTAATGTTAAAAGTTCCAGCAGAAGTCACATCGCCATTCTTCACGATGAACTGTCTACTGGAGAGCATATCAAAGAGAATATACAGCAGTGGCTTACTAATGCCCAACCTGTCCGGCTTGAAAAAGAGTCCTTCTAACCATACGGTATCGAAGGCCTTCTCCAAGTCAATCAGGCAGGCACCAGTGCACTGTTTCTTGCCTTTGTTCCATTGGATATCAATAACCAGTTTAGACGCAGCATGAATGATATCATGCCCCGCCTTAAAACCGAATTGATTATCCGGAACTATATGTTTGTCCTCAACCCACCTAGACAGAGCTCTATTGATTACCTTTTCAAAAACCTTACTGATATTCGGAAGGAGACTTATCGACCGGAGATTCGCCGGATTGGAAGTATCTTTATCTCTTTTGGGGATCGGATGTACCACCGCAGTTTTCCAATGCGCTGGATAATGTGCATTATTCATTGCATTATTAAACAGGGTGGTATAAATGTTCACCGATTCTAGAGGGAGATGTCGAAGCACAATGTTCCGTATTTCATCGGTTCCCACTGATTTCTTACTTCTAAGTGATTCGAAGATCGTTTGGAGCTCTTCCTTCGAAATGAACGGGGGTAGTACCCTGTCGTTGGTGATGACATTATTTGCCATATTCTCGTCATTGAACTGGGTGAAACCCGAGCTCTTGAATCGCCAATTCACTATTTCATTTCCAAGGCAGAAATTGTGCACAAGGACTCGACTTTCCAGGTCGTGGTTCGGGCCAATGATGTCATTCGCCTTATATACTTCTTGGAAAGTCGCTCCTATAGCCTCAACCTTCTCCTGCGGATCCTCGATCACAAAGAAGCTGTCATCATCAACAGCCTCATTTGGATCTATGCCTGCTGCTGTAAGTATGTTCTCGTTGTCCGTCGTTCGGGCGATTTTAAGACACGAAAGGTCGTTTTGATCTTTTCTCCGAAATATTTTATTTATTTGCGGAAATATATTGGGGTTGCTGGTGTTTACAGCCCGAATTTTCCTTTATTAATGTTTGGAGGTTTTTAATCGACGACTTCAGTGTCATGATCTCCGGGTTATGTCTGTCAGTAAACTGTCTGTACAAGGTTTTTAGTCTTGACAGCAGTCTACTTTTCTGTCGGTGCAGTGCGTCAATAGTTGCGTTGCGGAATAAGTCTTCTTCGTCAGTGTGTTGGTACCGAGGTATCGTTTTGTCCATTGTTCGTTGGATTGTCCCATCCATTAGTCTTAGATACCTGTCAATCTCCTCGTTTGACAGATTTCTGTTGAACGGTGGGAAGAGCGAATTCGAGGAGATTGCTCTAGTCAGTGTTCTGGTGAAGTGTGTCCAACGCACCCTACTATAATTGTAGGAATGCCTTTGAACAAACTCATCCAATTCCGCAATTTCGTTAGGAACAGTTTTTTCGGTGCTGAGACCGCAATGGTCACTGTCATACACGAAAGTGCGTAGACAGTTTGTAGTTTGTTGGTTAGTACATGTCAGTTGTATTCGTGAGTCGAACAGCAGAAGATCCAAATAGGACCCGTGTCTGGGAAACGACGGACTATCCGTCGCCTTAAGCCCAAGTCGATACATTATACTGTGCTGACCCCACCAATTGAATAGTAGGTTCCCTCTAGTATTTGGTGTATTATTTCCCCAATCACTATGTTTGGCGTTGAAATCCCCGCCGATAATAAAATAGTTGTCTTCCAATTCCAGCCTCAGGAATCGAAAAAGCGTCTCGAGCTCTGAGATAAATAAGGTGGATTGAGTAGCCTTAGGTGCATAGACAGACACCATGTACAACCGCTTTCAACTACGGAGAGGGATATACACGATGCATGCTTTCAGCACCTGGAACCTACGTACTACACGACTGTATACTCTTTTAAAACGTATACCTTTTCGTACAAAAATCGCAACGCCTCCTCCCTGAATGGAGTTGGGTCGGTTTCTCCGTACTATTTTGTATCTTCTGTGCCTCATGTTGTGTCTCTTGGTAAACTTAGTTTCGCTAACCAAAAGCACATCAGGTGCTTGGTCTTTGAGCAACTTAAATAGTGCGGCTCGTCGTTCGAACCTAATCATTGAATTCACATTCACAGCAAGGACCTTCAGAGTTTGCTCCGCCACGTGCGTACCCATTACGGCAAAAGGTGCGTTAGGCCAGGCAGCAGCGCGTATACTTGATCCACCCGCGCGGTCTGTTCAGTCAAATGACGTTGTAGCTGAGCCATCTGCCCCTGGATAGAGAGCAAGATAGCTAGCATGTCAGGTACTGGTTCCGGTGCTCTGGGCGCTTGGGCCTGAGAAGCAACCTTCACTTGCTGTACCGTATTTCCCCTACCTGACGCCATTTGGGCGTAGGTAATATGGGGAGTAACGGCTGGAGTTGGCAAATGCACGGGTGGACGTTTCACTTCCACTTTCTGCTGCCGGGCCAGATTTATTCTTTTGATGTACTGGAATTTTGGACAACCCCGATAATTTGCGGTGTGTCCCGTGTTCCTACATAAAGCGCAGTTTTCAGTCAAAAAAAAAAAGAAGGCAATGCTCACGGTTTTCATGGATTACAACGGTGTAGTGCATCATTAATTTTTACCAGAAGGCCAGACAGTAAACAAAGAGTATTATTTGGGCATTATGACACGTTTGCGTGAAGCAATTCGCCGAAAGAGACCAGAATTATGGGCAGAAAACTCGTGGATTTTGCACCATGATAACGCACCGTCGCACAGTGCCATCATTATTCGTAATTTTTTGACGAAAAATGCAACAAATACCATTCAACAGCAACCGCATTCAACGGAGTTAGGTCCCTGTGACTTCTTTCTGTTCAATCGAGTTAAAAAACCACTACGGGGAACGCGTTTCAGCAGTCGAGAGAAAGTAATGGAAAAATCGCAGGAAGCACTGATGGACATACCGAAAACCGAATATAAAAAATGTTTCGACGATTGGATCAAGCGCTGGCATAAGTGTGTTGCAGTCGATGGGAATTACTTTGAAGGGGACAATATATGTAGATTTAGATGAATAAACTTGTATTTTTAATTTTCTGAATAAATTCAGGGATCAAGGTGGTATACCGAGCCGGGAAAAGGGTTAGCAAATAAAGGGTGTTCTTAAGAGCTGTGGGATTTGAAATTTAAATAAAATACGCACAATTCGAAGTGCATCGTAAGGACGTATCTCATGAATTGGCCTACAAGGCAAGAATCGTAGCTGGCTTGTCCGCATATACCAATGACTTCAAATATCCTCACAAAAAACGGTCCAGCGTCGTCAAATCATACGTTCTTCGAGGCCAGGCCATAGGTCCATTTTTGGAGATAATGTTGTCATCCTTAAATAACTCAATGGATTCCCGGCAGTATGGCATCTCGCACTATTCTGTAGAAACCAAATGTCCTGCAGAACAGGTTCCCACACTTTTAGAGACAAAAATCTCTGATTAGTGGCATTTTGGTATTTTTCATTTTTAAAGAACTACGATGATGGATCAGCTTTCCAGAAGTGAGCCTCTTCACGGAACAAAATTTATTGAAAATTTAAAAAGAAAACCTGGTCGGCTAACTCACGAAGTAAACGATAACCAACTGGCTTCAATTATTGCAGCAATTAAACATGCGTGTTATACAGGTTTCGCAAAATCTTCCACAAATTCGATGAAAACCGGCCAAGTTATTCCGCATGATGAAGAATCGGCGAATTACAATTTTCCTCAACACTGGCTTCAACGCTTCGATATTTTCATCTGTGTGTACTCTTCGCATTTTTGTCAGTGGCTTGGAGTCCATAAATGTAAATGTAGTACGAAATTTTTGATTGTTTTCCATAGCAAAACGATAGCGGCATGTTTGCTCTACGAGCAAATGATAAGGTGACAATATTGGCTTCTCCGTAAAAAAAGCATCTGAAGCGAGCAGTCAGTGAAATGGAAAAGTGCCACTCCAGTTTAAAAAAAAAAAAACTTGTCAACCCAACAAGACTCGAACTGAAACCTATAGTAATAAGCATAAAAAAAACATAATAGCAGAGTGACAACGAGTCAAATTATTAATGTGAACACCTGTCGGGAAAACATAATCTCACGGAATGCCCTTACATCCACGGGAGCAAGGATACGCCTTACCATCGCCCAGCGCTTTCCTGAGTACCAATTCGGAACTGTGTTGGAGGCACAAGTTCCACCCTTGCTATGAGTCGAGGCCGATCTAAAACCTCTTGCTGATCTGCGGGATACAGCAGCCAGTACTTATTTGCAACTCTACAATGGGTCAAACTAATAGGAAGACCGTTCCCGCGATTTGGGTTTAAACCAGAGCCACCATAACACTCCCTCAAGGGGGCCTACCTCAACAACTCGGACCCGGACCTAGATTCGGGAAGCTCCTCACTCCAATGGTACGGTGATTTAAGTCCTGCTGCTAAAAAGACCTATGGCAGGGCACTTGTAACTGATAAAATCGTAGCAACGATAAGACGATATGAATATTAATATTCGTGATACAAACTCAAATTATGTAAAAGATTATCGGGAAATTTTGGCATCATTGAGACTGATAAATATCATTACTGAATTTACAAGGGTAGATCCTAAGAATGGTACGAAATCAGCAATTGATCACATTCTTATAAGCAGAATAGACTGTGTTTAGTTGAGAATATTCTGACTCCTTACCACTGGTGGGGGGAAGTCAATAACAACACAACTATTTTAACGAACTGAACTTTATTTAAATTAATTTTGCCTTAAATACTACAGTTTTGCTTATTCTACATTATTTACACACCTTAAGCAGGCTAAGAAACAAATCGTACGAGGTGTTCAGTTACGTGGCATGTGCAAGTAACTTAATAAGCTGTGCGCTTTGGAATGCACTGCTTAGTTCTCAAAAAAATTGCAGAGTTTTAATTTGTGCGTTGTTCGTCGTTTGTTGTTTGATGCTTGTTGTTGTGATTATTCACAACAGACTGACAAATTAAGTCTGCTGTCATCGAGAGTGGTATCACCGATCACTATCCAACACTATACTCGTACTACACAGATTTTTCAGCAACAACAGATTACCCTAAATAAATACTTCGTACATACGAGTACCTAATGCCAGAGTAAGTGAGCTCATTTGCGAAGAAAACCTGGAACAAATCGTTTGAGAAGAATATGCTGAGACGCTATATATAAAACTTGTCTGCAAACTAGACGATATCTATAAAAAATCAACTTACACAAAAAACGAAACAGAACAAAAGAAAAAATAGCCCTTGGACAACCCCATTCATCATCGCCGAATATAGGAAAAGAGATCAACTCTACAGAAGGTGGAAAAATATTAGAGATAATAATGGTTTCGAAACGGAGTATAAAAGTTTCCGGAACAAAACTAATAAAATGATATTAGCTCCAAAATCAAAATATTATAATAATAAGTTCTCCCAATTGAAGGCCGATCCACGAAAAACATGGGGATTAACAAATTAAATATTAGGAAGGAAAAGGTCAAATCTCGACGAAACGATGACTAAGCATTTTACTAATGACATTAAAAAATACACGAGTTGAAAGCACGGTATTTGCTAATGTTACAAATGTACATAAGGTTCGTGAAATAATTAATTCTCTTGGAGAACATAAATCACCAGGAATTGATGGAATTAGAGCCGTCGATATTAGAAGACACGACGAAATGTTTGCTTCCATCTTATGTAAATTTATTAACCTCAGTCTGAATCAGTCGAAAATCCCATTTACGCTGAAGACCGCCGTTGTAAGTACTATCTATAAGAGTGGTATTAAAAATCAGGTAAGCAACTATAGGCCGACATCTGTACTTCCAGTAGTAGAAAAGTGTTTAGAAGGTGTAATTTCGCAAAGGTTGCAAAGTTTTATTAACAAACACTCCCTTATACACAAAAATCAATTCGTATTCCAAAAAAAAAAAGTACAGGACAGTTGCTAGGCGAATTCGCTAATTGTGTCAATTAAAGTTTAAATAAAAGCCATCATGTCCTAGTCATGTTCATGGACTTCAGTAAAGCTTTCGACACTCTTAACCACGGGAAGCTATTAGAAGCGCTGGAATGGATTGGTGTAGGTGGAGTAATGGCTGACTGGTTTAAGGATTATTTACACAGCAGGCAGTTTTGCGTCAAAATTAAGGACGCAATGAGTATTAAAAAGAAGCTGCAGTTTGGAGTCCCTCAGGGATCAAAACTAGGGCCGATTTTTTTCATCCTATACACGAATGAGCTTCTTCGCGTGTTCAAGCAGATCATCTCTTTTGCCTTTGCATCTCGATATGGCGATTGTGGTTAGTCACAGGTCATTAGATACAGCGACGAAGATAATGCAGGAGGAGTTCGATTCTGCAGTAAAATGGTGCCGCGACAACGGCTTGATTATCAATGCTGCAAAAACCAAGATGATGCACATCAGGAGTCCACAATTCAAACCAATGCAGAGTAAAATATATTTAAGAAACCAGGCCTGTCCGAACACTGCAAACAACGCTATTGAATTAGTTGAATGCTATAAATATCTTGGAGTTATCATTGACTGTCATTTTCTATGGAACAAGCACATTGACAAGCTGCGCCATTTGCGATACCATGCCACGGCTCCTGTTTTAAAACAAGTATACTATTCGTTAGTTGAGTCGAAGTTACGATATGGTATACTTGCTTGGGGCAATGCATCAACAACCCATATTAATAAGCTACAAAGGCTGCAAAATTCAGCACTGAAACAAATATACCAGAGTTACTCACGGAACGATGAAAGAACATTCAAAGTTCTTCAGGTGGAAAAAAATCTTCAAGATGACACTATTACTGGAGTACTGTAACGATAACCGTTTCATTCGACCAATTTATCACGCAAGCAACACTTGAAGCGTGCCCGAAAGTATGCTTCAATTGCTCAGAAATTACAACACATATGGTAGACGACAACTACAATACAGCGTTCTTTCAAAAATCAACGAATTACCCCGAGAAATAGCAAGCATAGAATATTTCAAAACTAGAAAAAAAAACACATAAAAATGTTGTTATTAATCTAACGTAGTCAACTTTTTGTTTATTTTTTTTCTCTTTTTTTTATAACCTTTCTTTTATTTTGTTCATGAAATCATCTTAAATTTTTTTTTGAATATTCAAATCTATCACTTAAGCTTACTTCAACTACAGAACTTTAAAACACAATCTTCTGCAGATAAGCTGATAGCTTCGCAGAAGCTATAAAACAAAAACCTCTGCCTCCGCTTTTTATTAGACAACGTCATTGATGGGCGAAGCCTTGCAGAGCCCTAACAGAGTGGCAGTGAGTGCTAATGATTTGGGTTATAAAAGCTTAGTTTTCCTTCAACCTGGCCAACATGAAGTGAATATACCTCCGGAGCTTTAAATAGCAGCAGCAAGTGGCTTGGAAGGGGGGATACAGGAACTCAATTCTACAATTTGTTCCAAGGAAAGTATGTCTAACGACTGGAACCTTTGCATCGTTTGTCTGATCTATACATAAAGCTGGAGGACCTCTAGATTGCGTCACGTATAGAGTCGTCAATGCTCCTAAACAAGATCTCGTCTGTCGTAGTATACGACTGCCTGAAACAATTTGTTAATGGTCTAGTTCATCGTAGCAGTGTTGGTTTGGAGGCGGTTAGCCAACAATTCATCAAATGTGTACCGTAGCAGATCCTAGAGGAAAGATACCATCTCTTTATCGTTTTTAAGGGCACATATGACAACATCTATAGAGACAGATATGCAGAGATGCACCTGGTTTTGGGATCCTCGCCAAACTCGGCAGATTGTGAAGGCTAAAACAAATTTTAACGAAGCCTTTGCTGTCACAAAAGGTTTGAGGCTTCTTTGACATCATACGTAATAATTCGCATCTCAACACTAGAGCCACAATGTTCCAAAAGTCTGTGTAACTAATTGGATGCACTGCTGATATTGATACTATTTGCAGCGCGTTTACAAATATTGTTACAGAAGAGGCGAAAAAGGATTTAGCTGTGAATGATGTCAAAACCAAGTAAGTATATGCTGCCAACAAGAAGGGAAGCACAACATCGACGAATTGGAGGGAACATTACATAACCCTCAGTTTACTAGAGATTGTTACCTCGACGCCGCTGCTAGTCCTTATAATGACACATAGCCAGAAATCAATCCTTAGTCGTTAAGAACGCAAAATTCTTCAAGTGGTCAGGAGAGTGTGTATCAGTCAATGAATATTAGCTCTTCGATTGTACTCGGAGGGCCAAAAAAGTAAGTGAAGACCTCGTGGTGCACGCATAGGATCAGAGGCTACGGTGACAATGCAATTTTTCTGAAAGTCGATGCCAAAGTTTTATATAGTATCCTCTAAACTACATTGGTGAAGATCTAGATTACAACAGCGATCTTTCAGCAGTAGGACCATGCACAATAGATGGTAGCTACGTACAATGTATGTTACGTGGCGATTTCTGTGACAATGACAGTGACAACGCCGCTCCAACAAACACACTGATTACATTTTTGCAAATTCATCTAGAAGAGATTGGAAGCATACTCGTATAGTCAAAGCCAAACTTGATCTCTTATTAAATCCGGAGTTTCGACCAGATAACAATGACAGTTTTTCCAATTGCAGTGTTTCAGCAGTTGTCAAAGTTACCACTGACATCCAGCTGTCAAACTATTCAGTAAGGTTTGCCATTTCATCATGCATCGCTTTACGCTTGCTGAAATAATCGAAATTCCGGCTCAGTTGTAAATACGCTACGTGACTTTCGTCGTGAGGTAGGTCGTCACCATGGCTTCAGTGTGCAGGCAATTCGCCACACCGTGGAAAAGTTTGATCGCGAATACACTCTTAAGCCAGCAACCAGTCAGGGATTGGCGCAAAATGAAGGAAACATAGCTGCCGTAGCGGCCAGTATTGAAGAAGACCCAGAAATGACAATGCGGCGCCGATCAACTGAATTGGGGTTCGACAGAGAGTCAACTCAGGTTATTTTGCAGTGGGATTTTGGGCCTACATCTGTACAAGATTATACTGACGCAAGAATTAAAGCCGGACTATCGTAGGCAACGCCGTGAGTTTGCTAGTTGTGTGCTGGAAATATTGGCCGGAGATCCGGACTTTGGCCAAAAAATCATCTTCTCAGACGAGGCCCATTTTAGGCTCAGCGGCTATGTCAGCAAACAAAATTGTCGTTAATGGAGCGAAAATAATCCACTATTTGGTGCGGTTTATGGCATGGCGGCATCATCGGACCTTATTGACTTCGAACCGTCATTGGTCTCAGGAATAGAGCGATGCTAACCGACTTTCTGTGGTCATAGCTCAATAGCATCATTATATCCGAGCTTTGGTCCCAACACAAGACGGCACTACGTGCCTTACAAGCGACGCAACGCTCTAAATTGTAAAGGAGAAGTTCGGCGACTGGGTCACGGCGAGTGTTCATAAATTGGCTGCCGCGATCATACAATTAGATACCAAATGATTATTTTCTCTGGGGTTATGTCACGTTCTTAATCTACGTTAGCAACCCAACCACTTTGGACGAGCTCTATGCCAACATTCGACACGATATTGCTGGAACAACCCCGCACTTATTGGATAGTCATCGAAAATTGGTCCTATCGCTTGAAGCACTGCCAGCGAAGTTAAGGCAGCCATTTGAATGATATGAAATTCCGCACAGAATGGCATGAACGTAGATTCAAAAGGAAGCCAGAACCAATTTTATATCTCACACCGTTGTTGCTTTATTTTAATTTTTTTCCTATAGTTCTTATCTGGTCACTCTTTAGTATGATTTATTTTACTTTTGTAACAAATGATGAGCTCCCTGATGAAACATACTTGCAATAGAGCTTTTATATAGAATATCAACGTGGGAAATATTGTCATCGGTGGCGACTTAAATGGACACATTAAGAAGTCGAACGAATAGGAAAGGGAAAGGTTATGGAACGAGCAATGCCGTATGTATGTCCTCAAGTGATTTTAGCGCCAACATAGGAACTGATGATATCTTTGGTAGTAAAGTCGGAAGCATACTTCGTTTGGAAATGAACTAAGGCTAATTGGTTAACGAGGGGGATTATCACGTAAACACTCCATGGTTACCCTAATCCAATGTACTAGAATAAAAATGGAGGCACTCCTTTAATGTCGATATCTGAATATTCCGAAAGCACAGTAAACACTACCTTTACCGCTTACTTGCTGCCAAAATACGGCTACCGATATCCAGCACAACAACAGCAAACACTCTGAGGGGATTCAAACCCTTTCTTTGATGGAAAGTGAAGGGTAGCGAATGTAACAGAACAACAAGCCTATGAAGGATCAAGGCGGCACCCTCTAGTAGCAAAATACGAGGAAAACCTGGCTTTTTTAGAGAAGAATGAAAGATTAAGAGAAACACTGTCAAATGTCAACGACGTCCTAAATTCTATTGTCAGGCAGAATAGGTCATTTAACATGGTCGTTGAAACCCAAGACTCCTATTCACAAAACCTAAGCACAACTTCGATTGAGCCCTGTGAGTGCGATTTTAGGTCCGGTAAGTCTACAATTGGTAAAATTTTCACACTACTACAGATTGTAGTCAAGTCCAAGTCCAGGTCTCCACTCATTACTTCTCTATATTTTCAACGCGGCATACCATAGCATGCATGGAGACGAGCTAAGGAGGCACAAATTTCCAAAAGTCTGTGTAATTTTCCAAAAGTCTGTACAACTACTTAAATACGCTGATGATACTTATCCTTTGCAGAACGTAACGACCTGTCAGTGGTGCACACGCAGTTATTTAGCAGAAGTGGCGAGTATGAGTTTGCCTTGAATGACAAATCGAACAGAATTTAGTTATTTGGCCTAATAAAAGAACACTTATCTACAAAACCATGCGGATGAGCGGTGCAAACGATTAGGACAGGCATCCTACACCTATGACTACTCATCAATTGGGTTTATTTTACATGCTCGCGCTACTCGTAACCGCTGGACATACCATAGGTCTAGTCCATCCGGAAGTGTCTTATGAGCGGCAGTATTGTGGAAGAGAAAATATTGTAGAACGCCCTATATTCACTGTTAGAAAGACGGCGCATGAATTCACATTATTGAATCAACGATGGATTCAGTAGTCAGTATAGCAGGTAGCTTATATCTGGTACTTCAACGTATTTGGAGCTGAGGACAGTAAGGTTTATCAGGACTAGTCAGCACCCTGACTAGTTGGATGGTGGCGGATGAACCCGACTCAATGGCAGATCTCGTATCTTCAAACTAGATTACTGATCCCAGAGCCACGAAAAATCTCAGTGTTCCTAATATGCCAATGAATAACTAGCGGAGACCTTCGGCTGATTTAAAGCAGATATCGCAGTCGATATCAAGGGTATGTCTATCTAGTCAAAGAACTTCAAGCAATGTCCGAAGTATGACGTTTAGATCGTCTTAGGTCATTTAAACGCCAAAATAGAAACGGACACATTTTTGGCGGAGCAGTCGGAAAGCATATGTGGCATGTTTCCCCATATTAATGTTTAGAAAAAGATATGGCGGTCACCTGATTATCAAACTACCAACCAAAGTGCAGCCAAAGTACGTCTACGGACATATCTGACACCACAATAATGAAGAAGTACTGTGAGCTGGTTTAACGTTGAGCGGCTGCAATCGCAACAAATCGCCAGAGTCTTTGCCGGTCGAGTATCCCCATCTCTCGACATGTCCTATCATTTCCTGAAGACCAGTGAAGACCGAACAGATGCCTGTACAGTTGAACAAGGATACATACTCGTAGTAGTAGAGTTACAGTCGGGATTGAGGATATGAAAAGCGACTTCTGCGGACCAGAATTGCGTCGTCAGGCAGAATGAACCACCTGACCAAAATGAACTAAGGACAGCAATATTCAAACTCAAGAGAAGCACAACTGCTATTTAAGGATTAATGGTGCCGAGCTGACCAGTGCACTGTGAAATTCGCTACTCGCGTGGAGGAAAAAAAAAAACAAAAACAAACCGCGCGTGAGTTAACAACAAATTGTGCAGTGAAATTGACAGTCGGGGCATTCCAATCTTCCTGCCCCTAGTCATACTGTTGCTTGCACTCGGTCACTGCCGTTGCTGTATTACATTGTTATACAGCGAGTGCAGTGGCTGAGTGCACGTAACAACCGATGGATAGCGGGCTGTGAGTTTGAATTTTGTTGGTGTGCTGTTTCCTATTGTTGTAAGGGCATATCACCTACAACAATTTGATTCGGTAAACCAATTCTGAATTTTTACTTCACAGCTTTGCATAGTAACGTCGGTGTTTGTGTTTTTTTGTGTTTGGCTTTCTTTATAATGACTCGGGAATTTAGATTTGACATTGCAAATATACGCGGGCTAAAAAGTAATCACTTTTCTGCGTACGTCCACGTCTGTAAGTACAGACCAGCTGTTTTGACACTTAGTGAAACACAGGTAGATCCCCGCCCACACCTCTCAGATCATTCTGATCTGAAGCTACCTGGCTACGAACTAGTGCCATTATTCTTCTCTCACCGCGGTCTCGCCATTTATGTGCGTAGTGATGTAGCTTACCAAACTCCATCACAATGTTATCCGTGTTCCAATCCGGAATTCAACTACATGTGGTTAAAATTCCATCTCCGTAAGCAAATTATCCACTACTGCTTTATTTACAGAAGCCCCAAACTGGACAGCAATTCGACTTTTAACGAGTTTGATGCGCTGTCTGACTCCATTCAAAGAATTGTATCCCTGTATCCTCATACTGAAATCGTTATTACGGACGATTTTAATATACACAATTCTTGGTGGCTTCGACATTCTGGGCAGACAACACCCAAAGGACGGTGTGTTGAGATCTTCGCTGCGGAATACAACTTAACGCAGCTTTTAAATGAGCCCACGTTGATAGTCATACCGCCAGCACCCTGGACTTGTTTTTAACTTCTCATCCTGATAAGTACACCATTGATGTGCTCTCCCCTCTAGGCTCGTCGGACCATTGTGTCATATCAGCTAATTTCTCGTACACCGACCACACAGTTAGAGAAAAAATTCCTAAAAGAACCGTAAGGCAATACGAGAAAGCCAACTGGAGCGGACTTAACAGCTTCTTTAGGAATTTTAACTGGTCGTTATGTTTCCTCGATAACGACGTGGATGCCGCTGCTGATATGATCACAAACACCAGTCTTTTTGGAATGAGATCCTTTATCCCTCATCGGATGAAGAGTATCAAACCAAAAGAAAAGGCATGGTACGACTCGAGCTGTAAAGAGGCTGTCAGGGTTAGATGAATGTTTTTTCGGTCCTTCAAGACCAGTCAGACAGAGGAAAAAGTTTAAACGAGCCAGGAATGACTGCAACGTCTTTCTTGTGCGTATAAGATTCCAATACGACCAAAAACTGAGGCAAAAAATACTAGAATGTCACAGAGGTAGTAAAAATTATTGGCCGTTCGTCAAAAATATTAGAAACTCTAACTCATTCTTCATCCCAACACTCATTTACAATGACATTCCAGCTGTCAGCTCTTTGGACAAGGCCAATCTACTTCCTGCACACTTTGCGGCCACCTCAACACTCCCAGATTATGCTTTGTCTCCGCCTACACTTGAGTGCGTCGAATCTTCAATGGTACGAATCCACTTTCACACTCGTGTAGTAGCAGGAGTACTTAAAGATCTCAACATACACAAATTCGCTGGTCCAGATGGTATATCTTCCTTTCTCCTGAAGAGGTGTTCTTCCACGCTGGCAAAACCACTGCGAAAGCTTTTTCATCAATCCTACTCTTTAGGACTCTTTCCGAGCAGCTGAAAGGCAGCATTTGTCCACCCCGCCCCGCTTCTTCCTCTTCCTTCCAGACCCATTGCACTTACGTCCGTTCTTTCCAAGGTCATGGAAACGCTGATAAACCGTCAGCTAATGAAATATCTCGAAACGCGAAACCTCTTAATGACCGGCAATATGGTTTTCGTAGCAACAGATCCACTGGTGATTTGATGGCATGTCTCACCGAAAGGTGGAACCAAAGCGTACATCAATCTTGCGAAAGCAAGATAGTTGCACCTGATATTTCTAAGACATTTGACAGAGCTCTTTTGTCGAAAATGCGTGCATTTGGGATCGATGACTATCTTTTTCAAAGGATTAGAAACTATCTTTCGGAATGTTCAATTGAAGTTGTCTTGGATGGCTTCAAGTCTAATATTCACAAAATAAATGCTGGTGTGCCCCAGGGCTCCGTTCTGTCTCCGACACTCTTTTTAATTTTCATCAAAGATCTGCTACTTCTAATCCAATATATTCCTTTGCAGAAGACAGTACTCTCTGCTCTTCAAATTCGTTTCCGGACACACGTCCCTACTCTTCGGCTGTAGAACGGGAACGCCAGCGTATGTTAAGCTCATTTAATTCCAATATCAACAGCATAACCAATTGGGGAACTATCAGCAGAGTGAAATTTAATGGTCCCAAAATACAATGCTGTCTGCTGTAGTTAAAGCGAAATTTAATCACCCAGCCATTCTCGGTATGTATGTCAATGACAACTTACGCTGGAATGACCAAATATTCGATGTAGGTTTCCTCAAGAGCTGTAAAAAATACTTCACCCCCTCTGATCGGGCCTCAATATATAAGGCATTTATCCGCCCGAAATTGGAGTACAATGCCCACATCTGGTCGGGTGCTCCCAAAACATCTACGCACCTGCTAGGTAGAATTCAAAACTGTGCGTTAAAACTCATAGATGACGCCAATATTACACAGTCTATTGACAGCCTCGAACACCGGTGTAATGTCTTGTGTCTAACATTATTTTATCGCTATTACCACCATCATTGCTCCATTGAAATCGCCAGTTGCATTCCGTCGCTTCAAACCTTTAACCGTAACAGCCGTCTATCAATGCTCAACAGTATACCCTCAAACCCACTTTAGGACGTACTCTGAAATATCGTGATAATAGCTCTTTATTCCCTAGTCATTATAACCCTCAAACATTTAAAACCAGCATTCACCGGTACCTCTCGGGTACCAGGTAAGGGTACTTAAATCCCTTGAGCGCGCGCAAATTATATAAGAAAAAGGAGCGGAGGCGACCATCTCATTTCAAGGATTTGTTCGGCAGAAAGTATGCCTGAAGAATGAAATCTTAACACAATTTGCCGAATACCGTAGAAAGGAGATCCTCTTAACAGCTGTAATTATAGAGGCATCAGTCTTATGAACATTGCATATAAGATCTTATATCCCGACTTGTGTGAACGCCTAAAGTCTCTGGGCCGGTAAGTCAACAGTCGACCAAATATCCTGGAAGAAACCTAAAAAGTCCAAGTCGATATGCTTCACTTTTTTATCGATATTAAGACCCCTTTTGACAGTATCTATGGAGATAAGTTATTCAGACCTATGTCTAGCTTTGATATCCCTGCCAAAATCCAATAGATTTTACAAGATGATGGTGGAGAACGCTCGGTGCTTCGCAAAAGTCGGAAACAACCACTCCGAGACATTTGATGTCATAAAAGGATTTGGGCAATGTGATGTGTTGTCATGTAGCTTTTCGTTCACACTTTCTCCAAATTCGCATGTTGTCACGTACATGTTGTCGATAAACAAAAAGCAGAGGACCAAATATTTTTCTTGATAAAAGCGATGTTCACCTTATAAATAAGAGCGTATTAAATATTTGACAAAAACTTGTCTTTGCTGAATGAATGCTAGCTCCAGCTCCTATTCAGGGAAAGCTCATGTCGGCTGTGCATTATAGCCGTGTGTCCTAAATAATAAGCCGAAGATACAAGGCAGGCAATCAAAATCGCCAATGACTACAATGACTTAGGTTCATAGACCTTAAAGACACTAAAAGTCCGTATACTTCTTATGCGGACTGTTTTGTTAAAGCTCAATCTTTCAGAGGTCCTAAATCAAAAATTGCCGATACAAAATATCCACCACGATTTTGGTTTCCAACGGGTTCTCCAATGCGTCACATCAAACGAAGTCAGAACTCAAGATAAATTTTCTAAGGAACTCATCGGATTCTGTAGCAAATATACCCATTGTCCCCAATGTAAAACTTTACATCTACGTACATGTACAACTTCTTGGTTGTAATTTTCCAACAATCCTTTATTATCCAGAAAATCAATTGGTGCTCCAAGTCGTAAGCAAACCAATTTTCACTATCACATTAATGTGGCTTACATTTCATTGCTTTCTCGTGTCGTTCTGGATCATAACCACCCGCATTCTTTCTCATCTTTCACATAAATTATTAGATTGCCATTAAGCAAATCCCCACTTTATCCTCTGTGCCTCACATACATCCAGAATAATTGCTTACTCCTGCCAGATATTTATTAGTACCACAAAAACGAACAACAATCCCAGATAAATCATAACCTTGTTTTGCAAATATCCTCTGGATTACCACAGTGCCCCATTCGAACGAAAGAAACCACATTCTCTCACTACATTACCGCAAATTTGTGCTCGTAATTACATGCAGTGGTAATGTTTCTTGGAATAAATAGAACACCAACACCCACACCCACACCCACACCCACACTAACATCCGCTCGCTTGACAACTAAATTTAGCTATTTACCACTACATTTCACTTGAGGCTCGAATGATGAAAAACTGCACTCCATTCGGCGCATTGAAATGGGTCAGCCCGGAAGTTGGCAACAAACAAAAAAAAAACCCAACAGAAGGCACGAATAAGAAATATCCTTGCCAAATAACAAGGACTTTAACGAGTTGCACGAATTTCGTAATGAATGTGTTAATAGTGGGACAGCATCAGAATACTAATGAGTTGACTCGTTTACACTCACCAGAGGCATTTTGCTCTTCTGCATCTGTAACCAAGAAACAGGACACGACAGAAATGCGTTTCTTCTGTCTTGGATTTGGAATCCTCCTCTTGCAAGCAACTTCCTTACTTAGCTTAAGCTTCACGTTCACCTCAAATGTAATTAAACGATTTTCTTGTATCCGTATCCTTTAATTTAGGTTTCTTCTGCTTGTGTTGGCTGTCCACAGAACCGAATACGTATACAATGTTTTCTTATTGTGGTTGGGAGGGTGTTTTCACATCCTTCCGCCAACGTTTATTACATTTGAATTCGAAATTTTGTGAGAGAATTGTTCAACCATGACAAAAGGATACGAAGTGAGACAAAGTGCTATAGAATCACCCTATGAGATTATGACATGAGGGTACTACAATATTTATGTTCACCTGGTTACTCTTGACTTATCATGCAAAAGCATCTGGATCTGGAACAGTGTAAATTTACTTTAAGCCTATTGTCAGCAAATTATGTAAAGTTTCGGGATAGTAACACAATTAGTCAAAAATTGTAGGCAGGCTATTATTGCTGTGGCTTGGCATTCATTTTCAAGACATCCAAACTGCAAGACAAAATTAAGCAAACCTTAATTTAGGAGCTCAAATGTATATATCCAAGAGGATAATGTGATCAAATGCCTATGAGGGACAGCAGCTAAAAGTGCCTTGGGTTGTATTTATATAAAGTACTCGTAGAAAACATGTCAACTTATGTCCTGGAATTGCGGCGAAATCCAACTCAAAATCCAGTACAACGATTCACTTAGCATATTTTTGCCATCTTGGCAGACAAATTCGAGCCTTTCATGCGGTCAGTGTCCCCATATAGCCCGTACTTCTCGTTGTACCAGCTCCTAGAAATTCTATTTATGTAAACGGGACGGAATATCTCTCTACGCGGCTATCATCAACTTTTTATAAAGATCAATCTCGCAGGGCAAACTTCAGGACTGGGAACAACAATGGTCTTGTAGTGTGCCTCCTTATTTGTTACTTGACATCTCAGGTTGCATTTTTGTATGAGTTAATGGGGCAGCATAGGTAAAGAATATTATTGGCTCTGGTTCTTTGTACTGTCCGGGGCATTGGTGTTCGGTTTACTTCTCCATCGACAGCATAACATTTCTTTCTCCCTTACCGACTGCTAAACACATCTTTACAGCATTTGCTGCAATAACTGCAAAGGTCTACGAACTGATGATGGATTTGCAAAATTTCGAAATATTGGTATTGAATGTTGGTTTGTGAATTATTCAAATTTTTGAAGAAATTGCCAACGCGAAAGTGCAACCAAAGCCCCGCCACTCATACTCACTATATTGTTTGCCCACTGCCCGTGGAAAGGATGGTGGTGTTAGAAAAATAAACTAATTTTCCTGCTCTTCGGCACTTGCCGAGAACTGAATTCAGAATCTCTTGAGTAGCAGTCGAAGAGCTTAACATCTGCGAGCCAGACCATTCGTGTCCATTTGCTCTACATAGCCATCTCAGGCAATTTATGCGCAGTTTTCTGGTTATGTCGATGTCGCTGTACAGCTCGTATAGTTCGTCGTTGAATTTTTACCTCCAAAGCCCTTCAACGCAAATGGGACCGAATATTGTACGAAGGATTTTTCTCCCGAAACCATCGAAGACGTCTTCACCCGCTTTCGGTAGGGTGGGTCATGGTTCTCCTCCATAAAGAAGGACTAGGATGATCAATATCTTATATAGTCTCCGTTTTTTGGGACAGGGCCTTCTTAATACAACGATTGGCAAGAGTGATTCTTCGTTTTATTTCTGCTGAGGTGTTGTTAGCAGAATTCATAGCAGAGTCAACGTAGACGAAGCCCATTACTACCTGGAAATTATAGCTATCGATTGTGACGTTCTGTCCCAAACGTTGATGTTGTGTGACTCTGCTTGCTGACAGCATTTACTTGGTAATGCCCTCATTTACCACCGCTAAACCCATTTGGCAGTTTACATTTCAATATTAGCGAAATCGGCACACCCTAGTAGTAGACAGGCCCTAGCACAGACTTTTGAAAGATTGTACCTCCAGTATTCGTTTGTGAGTTCCGTACAATTCTTTCAAGCCTGTTGTCAAAGAAATCACATGCCATCGCTTCACCTTGTCTAAAACCTCTTCTGACATCAAAGTTGTTACCGATCTTGACGGAGCAGCGACGTGAATTTGTTTTTTTGAAATTTTTCCAGAATCTACCGGAATGTCTGGTCTGAAACCTCACTATTGGGGACCAATTAGGTCGTTGGAAAAGGGTTTCAAATGTTCGCATAATATTGCAGATAAGATTTTGTATCTGATGTTGGGATAGACTTGTGGCTCTATAATCGGCGCAGTTGAGGTGGCCTCGCATTTTGTGGATCGTGCAAATGGTGCTGAGATTAGATTCATCACGCATACACTCTTCTGGTAAGATCTGAGAAATGAGTTGGTGCAGAGAATGCACAAAGTCATTTTCAGGAGTCATTTTCAGTCAGTAAGCCGTCAGGTTCAGCTGATTTGTTGGATTTCAGCTTAGATATTGCTTTACCTACTTCGATTTGGTCAATATCTATAATCGCGTACTTCTCGTGTTCGTTTTACTTCTTCTGGAGAAGCTGAAGTTCTTCCCGTCTCTTCTGCTCGTAGTAACGCCGCCCCATAGGCTTTTTATTTAGTTGCATGTGATTGCCAGCATTCTTTGTTAAACCAGAAATTTCCTCGTGGTGGTCGGGTGAAACCCAGCACATCAGTTGCGGCGTCTTTGATAGCACGTTGGTACCGTTGACACTGGTCTTTGGTGCTTGATGCTGATGATTGATGCTGGCGCAATAGGGGTTGTTGAGAGCTATCGGCATGCACGTTTAGCGAAAATTCTGGAGGTGTCTTGCGATTGCAGCTTTTCTAGTTTATATCTTTTCACAGTACTCGTAGTCTTTCTGTGTTGTAGTATTCGTACTTGGCTGCAACAAGGTTGAGTCAATGTTGAGTGCCCGGAATGTTCGAACATCCAGAATATTGGTTACGTCTATCGCAAAATGATTAATAAATTTAGCGTTTCATGATGTGGAGGCTGCCATGTCGCCTTGTTTATATTGAGATGAGGAAACCGTGTGCTTGCAATAGTGCTATATTTCGTTCCGCCGCAAGGTCAATAAACCCAAGTCCGTTGCCAGACATGGTGTCATATAGGCTATGCTTACCAACTGTCCTACCAAAGATCTCCTCTTTTCATAACCTGGCGTTAAAATAACCTAGTACGATTTTAACGTCATACGAGTATGTACTTCGGACATTGGCCATATGTCTTGTCGAAGAGCACGTAAAAATATTCTTTGGTGGCTTCGTTCTTGTCTTCCGTAGAGATTTGAGCGGATGCGGATTTTCATAAGACGTTCGTTTACGTGTCGCAAGCTCAAGACTTCTTGACTTAGTCTGCCGTATTTTACAAATGCGCTAATTGTTCGGCCGCACATGGTTTACAATATTCCACATGCAGATCCGAAAGTCATTGTCTTTTAAATGTTTGCCAGGGTCGTCAACAGTGAATCGATTTTTATCCTGGGTCATTAGGATGGCATAGGCCAGTATTATGTTACTGGTCGAGCATGCCCTTACCATTTTAGCCTACACGTGTAAAGGCTTACTCAGGTAGTTACTAGCAACCACCAATGGCATGTAAAGAAAACACTACGCTATGAACTTGATTGCTGTGCTTCTGTTCCAATCCAAGTTATAGGACAGTCAGCTGTTTCCCGATCAATCGCCGCGCAAGTTATTTATGGCCTTAAAATCGGTGAATAAACTGCGGGTACCGCAAGCACTGTCAGCTGATGATTTAAGACTGGTTTATGCGGAAGACCGGAAGAATAAAAATTGACTTTTCGCCTCTACAGAGATTGGTATTCTTCGATATTAAAGATCGATCGGAAAGCCACAGAATTTAGTCTTCACAATCTTAAATTGGACAAGTTTATATACAAGATATGTATAGTTGCTCCAGCCATTGAATATTGTGATGTTAGGGAATTGAGAGAACACTTTTTGGGGCAGAAAGTATAAGATGAGTGTCAATTATTTCATACCCTATATATGGTACTATCGTCTCCTTTGGCTACAAATGCTTGTTTCATGGCAAATACAGGACAACGATTGGAATTTTCACCACCAAGCAAAGCAAAGCATATTTCGAAAAGTGCCTTCTATAAGGACCTTTGCCGGAAAATCAAATACTAGACTAGACCAGCAATCTGCTCCAAGTACTCAAAAGTTACTCAATAAATCGAATGACACAGCCTCATGCTTGAAACTCCCTCCCAGTCCACAACCAAAGCTTCAAGTCAACCAAGTAATATAATCCCACTTTGTATCGGTAGTGTACTTCCAGTTATTCTACGAACAAATTTAAATGAGCTGCTACCAACTCAGAAGAGAATCTTCATTGCTATTATGGAACGTATCTCAGTTGTAACAGGATGTCCTTCAGGTAAACCGACAAGATGTTTACTTCATGACTTCTGCTGACGATCAAATAGACTTCATACAGAATGCCATACGTCATCTCTTTAGCTCACACGTTCCTATAAAAAGCAAAAATATGCAAGCAAACTCTAGTGCATGGTTTACACCTGAAATACGAAGAGCTATAAAACAACGTAACCTAATCTTCCTGAGAAACCGTGTTACTATGAAAATTTGGCAATCCAAGAAGCGGGTGTACTCAAAGCGTTTCGGTAAAGATCTACCAGCGAAAACTCTGTGGAAAAATATCCGAGAACTTGGTTCACAAAATGTGAATATAAACCTGACTCTTTAAATTCGGAATTCGCTAAAGTACCTTGCCTGAATTTGGCGAACTCAGTACGGACGATCCTATTCCTAACCGTGAAACAACTGACTTCTTCAATTTACTAGTGTAGATGAGAACGACGTTCTGTATGCCGTCCTACAGATAAAGTCTAAAGCCATGAGTTCTGATGATACACATCCACACTTTATCAAAATAATCTTGCCCTACATTGTTTCTACCTTACACACATTTTTAACAATATCATAATGAAATCCTCTTTCCCTTCTGTCTGGAAGGTTATTAAGGTAATACCGATAGAAAAAAAGCCTGCTACTCGTTCATCACCACCGGAGTTTAGACCTGTTTCTTTTCTTCCGTTCCTATCCAAAGTCTTCGAAAAATTGCTTCACAAACAAATCAGTGTTTTTGTCAAAAACAGTCAAATAGTCAAAAACAGCAACAGTCAGGTTCCAGAAAAAGCCATAGTTGTGTCTCTGCCATTCTGAAAATTACAAATGATCTTAGAAATGCTATGGATCACGAGCTGGTATCCTTTCTTGGGCTCCTAGATTTCTCAAAGGCATTCAATACTGTTAATCATGGAAAACTTTTTTCAAAATTGAAACGGAATTTTCACTTCAGCAACTCTGCAGCTAGCCTGATCCTTTCGTATCTAAGTGGAAGAAATCAAGCCGTATCTATTGCAAATAAAACCTTCCTGTATGTAACGCTAAAATTAGGAGTACCGCAAGGCTAAATTCTTGGGCCTTTACTATTTGTACTGTTCATTAATGATCTCCCACAAGTAGTCCGACACTCATCCATACATTTATATGCTGATGATGTGCAGATTCTGTTGAGCTGCAAGCTAGGAATTTTAGAAGATGGAATCGATAGACTTAATAGCGATCTGAAGGAAATCGCACAATGGTCCGCAAGAAATCATACGGGTGCCTAAGTACCCTTTCGTTAACAAAGCACTCTATTCCTCAGCACGTAAGGCTTAGCTTAGCAAAAAGCTTAATTTTGCCCATAGCTACATATGGATGCCCAATCTTTTGCTGCCACAACTCAGAAACGCGAAGAAATTTTACAGTGGCCTTCAACAACATTACACGATATGTTTACAATCTCCAACGTTTTGATCATATTTCCGAATAAACTAACAGGATTCTGGATTGTAGCCTGCACACCTACTACAAGTTTTGTGCGCGAAAAACACTAAATCGCATCCTGATTTGCAAAGAACCTAATTATCTGTACGAAAAACTTCAGTTTCCAATTTCATCGCGTTCTTTTGCTTTTATTCAACCAAGGTTTGCATGCAGAAATTCCGAGAGCCAATGTGTTGTTTATGTCGTCAGAGAATGGAACACTCTTCTCCTGGACATAAGAAAACTTCGCGGAACTAAGTTATTTGATAAAGTCTTATAGTTTAAAGCTTTTAAGACAAACTGTTCGAATGTCAACATTGTGTTATACAACATCAAACCTATAAAAGGTAGAAAATAGCTTACCATCTCTCTCTCTGACTTCGTGGATTGATCAACGTGGCCGTGGATTGCTTTCATTTACGAAAGCAGAACTTCTTAATTATTAACTAATTAACTAAAGTTATTAAACTAAAGATTACTTCAACTCTTTTATTTTGCATGCATTCGAATTATTCTAAATTATCTAAATTATTGTATTTTGCTAATTAATTAATTATTTTATATCTTGAATTGTTTAACTAAATTTTCTAAAGAATTATAATAAAATAAGTGAAAGAACTGTTTTGTAAAAATATACTGTTTAGATTTTCCACATACATATACTCGTAGATATCTGACCTTAGGCACCTAAATCCTTTTTTTTTATTTTTCTTGTATTATCTCTTTACATTTTTATATTCTTTCTGTTTTTTGTTTTTTAACTACGTTTATTATCTATCACCTGCATAGTTTATTAAATTCTTAATCTATAATTAATGAAGCCAATGTTTGAATTGTTTAAAATTAAATAAATTAGCTTTTACTTATATAGACTTTAACTTAACTTAAGTCCAATGTAAAAGATTCTGTATACCAATAAATGAAATAAGAAATGAGAAATGAGAATATACGCCGAACTCCTCGACTGGAGTACATATCGACTCATGGGAAAGATTGGTAGTAGCTTTTATATCGAAAAGCGGAAAAGATGACTTCTCACCCGCTGAGAGCTTGAAACTTGCTGCTTTCCTATTGAAGACCCTAAAAGAATTGCTGAGTTCCATTACAAACAAAAATTCATCTTGGAAGCTTGGGCGTTTTCGCAACATACAAGGTCTTACTGAATAATGAACGAATAAATCTCCTTTCCTTTGATAATCATGTGATAGGCTGCATTCTCAATACCATTCTCCGCTTAAAAGCAGGTGATTTTTGGTACGACTCGCAGTGGATGGAGTTTCGTTGTCCTTACGCAGTGACTATTGTTTGAATCCGATCTTACGGACATGCGGTCCAGTGCAATGACTTACTTACTTACTTACAATCTACTAAGTCGACTTAGTATTCAGGTCTGACTTGGGCAAATTGTGAGCCAGAAAAGAAATGTAGTTGAACTTTCTCTGATGACTCCAGACTCAATATAGGATGTGGTGTTTACGTCTGTGGAAATAACAACAATCTTATACTTTACTACTCGTCAGGACAACCTTGTTTTCCAAACTGAGATATACGTAATCCTGATTGCATTGAAACATACTTTTAGCGAAAAATGAAGGGACAAAATATTTACGTCCGTAGTAACAGCCAAGATGCGCTGAGGTTTTACTCAACCTCATTACCACCTTCAAGCTAGTTCTAGAACCCAAGGCTTCTCTGAACCCAATGGAAGAACAGAAGTGACTGAGTCGTTTTTGAGTTGCCAGTCAGAATAGGATCACAAAAAATAAGATGACTGATGCAATTAAGAACCAGCGTTCCATAAGGGCTATCATTAAAACTCTCTTATGACTGTCCACGTTGGAATGATTCCCGACGTTTCTAAAAAGAAAAAAGTCCTTTTGACTGTCTGCCTGCAAGGAAAACTGTGGATTTCTCACTGACTTCCACACTTTACCTTAGTACCTAATTATCCTGGATATACGTGACAGCATTTTCTGTGACACTTGCTTTGCTGTAGGTAAAAGTCTTGATGACCCCCCGAATCATGTCTGGCTTTCATAAGGCTGATGCAGTAGATATTGGTGCTGTAAACAAATGGTTACTCTTCGATAGCCATTCAATTTAATCAAAAATAACATGAAAGGAGTAAGTGTTTCTTTTCCAATATTGACCTTAAACAAAGAAGCAGTTGCGAAGTGAAATACCCCATCAACCCCGATATTTCAATATTTACACTTTTCAAGTCATTGTAGGCCACTGCTCCCACTTTTTAACTTTGAATTATGTTTCATTTTATAATGTAATATGTCTAATAGATGAAAGGCCGCTTTCGAACATTAGTCTTTCCGATAAAGGACGAAATCAAAGATCATCTTGAAGACCTTTTCATCGTAGCCTATGTTTACATATATGACCATTGGAACAGGGGTAGGTGCTGCTGGTTTACATACAAACACAATTCACCTTTTCTTCTTCTTTATCGACTTTAGACTTTATCGATCGCTTACATTTAAAGAAGAGCATTAATCAAATATTCGCGCAAAGACGAGTATAATTTCAATTGAGAAAAAAAAACAACGTTCTCAAAGAGTTACCGAAAATATCCTTTTTAAGCATTTTTTCTTTGTATATTCCTTGAAAGTGTCCTTCATAAATTCGCAATGAGCAGTCTATACGAGTATACTATTTATCTCTACCGACAACCTTAATCGCGATTTAAGATATTGCCCAAAAAAATTTGTCCCATGAAATACAAAAAAAAAAATGGAAAAATGATATTTTGTTCGTCCTTTTGCCAAGTCCATGACTGTTCCTTACCCTTAATCAAATAAAAATCGAAGAAAACTCATCTCTTTGTGTGGGAACAGCAGCTGAAAGCCCTGTCCGCGGTCATCTGTTGAAACAAAAAACAAATATTTAAGTCCAACTTTCTACGTGTTATCCTTTCCAAGAACAGGCCGTTTTCTTATCATTTCGGTCCAAAATTATTAAGATACAATTCCCGGAATTTGTAATTAAGAATCAGATACTAGGAGAGCTTACGCTGGATTTCACCAGTAAGCAATTATCCACCTGCCACAAAAATACAACGAGATTTCGCAAGTAGAAGGTACACCGATTTGCTGGCAATATTTATCTGTAGGACAGTAGACAAGTCCTTTGGGAAAAGGGTTTATAATTGCGAAATCTCCAAAGGTAAAATAATAAAACGAAAACAAAAAACCCTTAAACCATTTTAATTGTATTTACTCGTATAATGGCATACTATAGTCCTCAACTCAAGGACAATTGTGGGTTAAGCTGATGTTTGATTGATGTCCTCTTGGCAATAAGGTTTTCGTGATTAATTTTTTGTCAGCAACCCTTGTGTGCTAAAGCCCCTAAACAGAGAGTAGTAACATGTCTCAGTAATCTGGCATATCACATCCGTGCATGTAAATGGTATGTCAGTAAAAGTTTTCAAAATTCCTAGCTCACACTAGCTTAGCACTTAAAAATCAGTTACTGACTATGGATGAACCCTTTAAAACCACGTCGAACTGACCACACAAACCTGCTTAGGTTATTCACTGTAGCAACTTTTATTATTCAGCTTTCCCAACCCAGGATTACAATGTAAGGTTTAGCAATTATTTAAGGATCTGTGGCAAACTTAAAATAAAATTAAATTTCCTGCAAAGGCAAATGGCAACAATTTAAACTTAATCTCTCAAATTTAACCACAAGAGCACATGACCTAGCATTTGAATACAATTCGCATTTGATGTGTCCAATGCCAGTTTTCTATTTGTATTCGTATACTCGGGTGTGCTCGCGTGCTGTTTACGCAGTTTGAATACTCAAAAAGTTCTTCTTACTGCCCAATACCACAATAGCCCCTCTCAGACACATGTCCGAGTAATCGAATCCTTTCCACACCCACCAGACCACATATGTACGTTAACCTAAGCTTTCTACGCCCTAGACCGCAACTCACATATCGTCGTCATTCGTGCGATAGTAGATTACACCAATTTTTCAGTTTTAGGAATTGGGAAATGTGATAAATTTCATCCTATCGTCCTACTATCCTACCGTCCTCCCTCCCACCACATCGAATTGGGGGTGAGTGCAAAAAAACCCATCGATATCCTGTTGAACAAAGTGATTACAATGGGCACGAAGACCCGGACTCGCAAAGGATCACAACAGAAACAAGACCTCGGCCAATGCATAGAACGAGCCAATAAAAAGTAAATAAAAGAGTTAGAACAGAATGAGAATGAGAATGAGAATGAGAATGGGAATGGGAAATACGAGAAATACATTTATGGCTAATAAAGGAACGTGACTGTTAAGTTTTTTGGTTCGTTACGCTCCGTTGTTGGTTGCTGGTTGCTGGTTTCTGTCCAGCCGGCAACCAATATCCAGGACCTAGCGTCGTATAGTGAACTAGACAAATAAACAAACAGCCATTAGAACTCGCAGAGTCCTTTTTTTAAGAACGGAAACGTTTTCGCATTCCGGTCATGTAGTAGCTCGTTTCGTTCCTTATCGGCAGATAAATATGTTTTCTTTGCGGCAATAAATCAGCATTCGCTTTATACGGGGATGGGGGGGACAAGCATTGAACATAATTTTATTTGCACTTCGAAAGGACTGAAGAACTTAACTTCAATACAAGGAAGGATAGGAGTATTTATAATTGTTTGTTGGTACGAATACTTGATGAAGAGTTAGTACTACGGAGGCATCTACAACAGAATGTTTATTTTCTTTTGCCATAGCTTATTGAAAAGGGTCGTAAACAACAGTGACGATAATAATATTAGAGGCAAATCAGACACAGAAGTCACAATACAAGACAAGATAACTTCAACAGGAATACGACACATCTTAAATTATGATTTGTTCAGCAGCTATTAGAATAGAGAGGGAAAGATCCCAAATGGATTCCACGATGAATTATTTGGACCTTAAGTAAACAATTTTTTTTTTTAAAGATCCGATCGGCCAATTGCGGGGGCACTCACCCTAAAAGGTCTTATGTACCACCAAATCAGCATTAAGAAGTCAAATTAAAATTTCTCTTAGGAAGTGTCGTCTCTTTAACTCTTTAATGCCCAAGTTTTTTTTTTCGGGAAAAGATTTACGAGAGTTGTCTGAAAAGTTTCCGACCGAACAATGATACCAAATATTTTTCTCAAATGTGTTATTTTTTATTTTTCTACATACATAGTCTCCTTGTAACTCTACACACTTCTCCCAGCGATGCTCCCAAGGCTCTAACCCGTCCAAATAGTACTTGGAGTTTTTCTCTGCAAAATATGTTGAAAATTATATCATGAAATAACTTGTGTACATATATGTAAAGCTAAATAATTCATGGATTAACTTTATCTCTTTCTTACTCTTATATGTGTATATGATACCTAATTGGAAGTTTTAACTACACATGTGTTTGTATTACTGTTGTACTTGCATAGAAAATACTGTAGTTTATCATGCGATTTTTTGGAAAGTCAGTAGCTCTTTATATCTCGTACGAAGTGGACGAATAAATCCTATATTTCTCACGTTTAAGTCTCGGTCTTTTATTCTTAAAGTTTTCAGCCGGAGATTTCGCATAGTTTTTTGTTACATGGTGCCGAAACCCGGGATAAAAGTCGTTCAGAAATAGAGAAATATATTTAGCGTAAAGAAAAAAAAAGAGGATAAGGAGTTCCGAAGTAAAAACATTATTTAAAGAATCTCGTGTTTCGCGTTGAAAGTTCATAAAATAGAACTCTCCGGTTGGTCTGCTTACAGAGGGCAAGTTACGAGAATCGTTAAGTCTGCCACTGACTATTTAAATTCGCCTGAATCGCAGTTAAAAGATGAGGACAAATTGGACTACATTGAGGAAGAATTAATTTCCTATATCCAGCGTTTGAAACCAGCACACGAAAGTCTCCTCACTTCTAATCAGGAGGTTAGGAATAAAAGCCTCCTCAAAGATGAAGATCTGGACAGAGAGTTTTAAAAGGTTGCAGAGTACCAAGACTCTGCCATAGGAGCACTTGCTAAATTAAATACACGCATAGCTAAACTTAGGCAGAAGCAGACACCTAAGACAGAGAACCGAAATGACTTATCTCTCAACGCATCTGGTGTCGTGCACAGTTTAGTTAAGTTGCCGGTGTTAACGTTAAAAAAGTTTGATGGAAACTTCCAGGAATGGCTACCGTTTTGGGATCAGTTCCGTACCAAAGTTCATGAAAATACTGGTTTAACCTCGTCTGATAAATTTAGTTACCTTGAGAGTGTATTGGTGGGTAACGCTAAAAAGGTGATCGAAGGTTTTTCTGCAACGGAGATGTGCTATGATGCGGCTGTCTCGCTTTTAAAAGAACAGTTCGGCGATACAGAGCGCCTAGTCGATAAGCATATGCAGCAGCTAATTGCTCTTCGACCTGTTAATTCACGAACAGATGTACTTGGCTTACGTCATCTATATAATTCGGTTACAGCATGCAGTCGCACTCTCACTGCCTTACAAATTCCGTTTCACCAATACTTCGTCATGCTCAAATCCATTTTACTCCGTTGCCTACCAGTGGAGCTCCGTGTCGACTACCACCGCACTGTTGAAAGAGGTAATCATGAGGAGCAAGATGAACCTGAACAATCAAATAGCTCGACTCTTTCGCAAATTGGAGACAAACAGGTTCAGGGTATTATGCGATTTTTAAAGCGGGAAGTAGAATCGTTAGAGAGAAGTCGTGTTGTCTCTACTTCTTCTATTAATGCAAAAAATCCCTCTTCCACAACAGCTACTGCAACAAGTTTAGTTGCAATAAACGAAAAGGAGCAATGTTTGTTTTGTGCGTCAAATAATCACAGTACGAAAGACTGCGATAGCGATATACCTATTACACAAAAAAGAGATTTGCTATGTAAAAACTATCGTTGTTTTCGTTGTACAAAAAGCGGACATTCTTCAAGAAATTGTAAAAGCGCAAAGTGGATTTTTTGCAAAAAATGCAGAGGAAAGCATTCGACATCGATGTGTGACCCTTCCTTTGAAAAAACTAAAGCTATCGCAACATCGATAGTGAACACAACAAATTGCGAAAATAAAAGTGCAATGAATTTATGCGCCAATTCTGTAATAGAAAATTCAAATGTCTTTCTGAAGACAGCTCGCGGCATTGCCACAGCACCGAGCAAAGAGAAAAGTATATTAATTCGATTCATAATTGACGGGGGCAGTCAACATACATATGTTCGTGAGAGTCTGGTGCAAAAACTTAACCTAACCTCTATTGGAAAAGTGAGCATATCCGTCATCCCGTTCGGAAGCAAGGAGCAGTCTCCGTTTCAAACTCTGGACAAAGTGGGATTTGTGCTACTAAGTCAGTTCAACAAAACAAAAAAACGTGTACATAGAGGCAGTAGTGGTTCCAGAAATATGTGTAGACGTCCTACCAGCACCTGATAGCTCATGTCCCTCATTTCAAGGAATTCAGTTAGCTGACACAAAACATGTTTCCATCGATTCGGAAAAAGGCCTAAGTGTTCTTGTAGGCTCCGACTTTTACTGGACCATAGTTACCGGCAAGCAAAGGCGCATCGCGCCCTGTCTGAGAGCCATAGAAACCGTATTTGGGTGGACTATTCAAGGGCCACATTTTTCTTTTGGTAAGGATATCGTTTCAAACATAAATTTATGTTCCTTTCCTATTCTCAGCACGAATTTACATATGCCCGCCCTGATCGACAGTGACATAACTTCCTTCTGGTCACTTGAATCCATTGGTATTCGAAGCGAAGATGCCGAAAATCGTTATATAGCAGAACATCTCATCTCCTCCATCAAAAGAAAAGATTCCCGCTACGAAGCAGCTTTGCCGTGGAAAGATTCTCAAGTGTGTACCGAGAGTAACAAAAACCAAGCAATTAAACGGCTTCTTTACCTTTCTACGCGTTTATCACGGACACCTGATCGTCTCAAGGAGTATGATAATGCTATACGACAAATGGTCTTAGATGGCATCGCTGAACCAGTTCCTGCAGACAGTTGTGATGATTCCAGACGGGTATTTTATTTACCGCATCGCCCCGTTTATAAAGCTGAGAGTACCACAACAAAGATGAGAGTTGTGTTTGATGCTTCAGCACGCTCAGATGATAACCCACCTCTTAACGATATGCTGCATGTGGGTGCGAATCTGTTACCAGATGTCTTGAAGATTCTGCTCAACTTTAGACTAGGACGAATAGGAATAGTTGCTGACGTAGAAAAGGCTTTTCTACAAATTCTGCTAAGTGAAAAAGATCGAGATAGCCATCGGTTTATTTGGTTGTCTCAACAAAAATCGTCAGATGGGACGCCCAAATTCGAAGAGCTGAGGATGACAAGGGTGACCTTTGGAGTGAACTGCAGCCCATTTCTATTAACAGCGACACTGCGTCATCACTTTGCCGAAGAGAGGCATCGTTTTCGATCAACATGTGACGTTCTTGAAGAAGGATTTTACATGGACGACTTAGTGATTAGCGTTGACACAGAAAGTAAAGGACAACGGATTTGCAAAGAGGCTACAGAGATTTTAAATAACGCAAGCATGAATTTGAGGAAATGGAACTCCAATAATTCTCTGATTCGTGAACGTTTTGGTTCCACCGATGTCCCAGCTTTGCAAAAGGTTTTGGGACTCTCCTGGTTTGTCTTCAGCGATGAGATAGCTGTACCTTTTACATCGGTCGAGAGTTTACTGTCTTGCAACACAGCAAAAGCCACAAAACGCATCGTACTCCAGACAATAGCGAGAATTTACGATCCTCTAGGGATGCTTGCACCCGTTGTTATTAAGGTAAAGGTACTATTTCAAACGATATGGAGAAAGAAAGTGTGCTGGGATGAAGCTATACCTTCCGAGCTGTTTGTTGAATGGGATGAGTGTGTCAAGAGTCTGTTGCAGTTAAAGGATTTGACTATCCCAAGGTCAGCCTTAGTGTTTTCTTCTGCGTGCAAAGTCCACATTCATATTTTTTCCGACGCCAGCATGAAAGCCTACGGCACAGTGGCGTACCTACAAAACATCAAATCCAAAGACGAATGCACAGTTGGGTTTTTGTGCGCGAAGAGCAGAGTGGCTCCGCTCAAAGAAGATGGATCTAAAGAGCTTATATTACCTAAACTGGAGCTTAACGCGGCCTTAGCAGCTAGATTGTGTTCCTACCTAAAGCGTTCTCTAAAGGTACCTGTTGAACGTTTTCATATGTGGACGGATTCTAAAATTGCACTCAATTGGATTCAAGGTGAACATGACCGATGGAAACCCTTCGTGCAAAGCCGAGTTTCGGAGATTCGTCGACACACGTTAACTTCAGACTGGAACCACTGTGCCGGAAAAGAAAATCCTGCTGATCTGCTGACTAGGGGGGTAACTTCCGAATGCCTGCGGTTGTCTCAGCTGTGGGCAAAAGGGCCAGTTTGGCTCAAAGATGTCAGTTACCTGTCTAATAACACGTGTATTCTTCCAACGACTGTGGTACCATTGGTCTTGCTTGCAGAAGCAGTTTCTGCAAGTATTGAGCTTCATCCAGTTTTGTGCTTTGAAGACTTCAGTTCCTGGAATCACTTGCTGCGGGTTACTTGCTTTATGTACCGTTTTGTGCATTCTTGCAAGAGAGAAATGAGAAAGGAGTCTAGACATTTGTGTTCAGATGAACTCAACGCCGCTGAATCTTACTGGATCAGGTACATACAGTATAACCAATTTTCAAATGAAATTTGTTTATTACAGAAAGCGAAATCCGTACCTGAGTCATCCGATATTGCTCCGCTTTTCCCATTTTTGGACGATGTGAGTATTATGCGGTTAGGTGGACTCTTCCAGTCTTTACCAGAGTCGATGGACTTCAAGCACCCCATCATATTGCCAACTAAGTCGCATATTACTGACGTCATCGTGAATGACTGCCATGAAAGATCTCTGCATGGAGGGGTCAACACTGTTCTTTCGCAACTGCGAACTCGGTTTTGGATCCCTAAAGGACGACAACTTGTAAAGAAGCTAATCAATAGATGCGTCGCTTGCAAAAAGTTATGGGGCAAACCAGCTTCACAGCCGTTTGGTCCTCTGCCCATCGAAAGACTAACCTTGGCAAGGCCATTTGATGCTGTTGGGATAGACTTTGCGGGAGCTTTGTATACTTTTGATAACGCTGCGGAAGGGATGACTAAAACATACCTCATGGTATTTAGATGCGCCGCTATTCGTGCCGTCCACCTGGAGATGACAACAAGCATGTCAACCGAAAGTTGCTTGATGGGTCTTAGGCGCTTCATTGCTAGAAGAGGCATACCATCGGTCATTTATTCCGATAACGCTCGAACATTCCGCCGTGCTGCCTTGGAACTTGAGGACAACAATTTCGTTTTTGAAGATGAGGCAATCCGTGATTTTGCATCAAACAGACGAATCAATTGGAAATTTCTAGTGGAACGTGCGCCATGGTGGGACGGGTTCTGGGAACGTCTCGTCCGGATTATAAAGAATGTTCTCAAAGTCGTCATCGGTAAAGCAAAGTTCAATTTCGAACAATTAAGAACGATAATCGTCGAAGCAGAAGGAATGAATGGTCAACGCACGTCCCCTCACCTATATAAGCAATAATCCATTGGATTTCGCGCCATTGACCCCAGGGGATTTCTTAACGAATCGTGGGGATTTCTCAACCCGAGTGAGTCTGTTCCTGGCTCAAATGATATTCAACTTCTTTGGAAGCAAAGAATGCGGTATATAAACGTATTATGGAAGCGATGGCGTTCGGAGTATATGCAACTTCTCCGTTCATTTCACCATGGAAAGTATACTTCGTCAAATCAACTCAAGAAGAATGACGTTGTTCTTGTTTTCGATTCTGGAAAACCACGAATTCACTGGAGGTTGGCTATCGTAGAGGATGCTTTTACTGGTCGGGATGGCAAGGTAAGAGCTTGCGAGATACGATACTCGGATCGAACAAGAACTCGAAGTGCCGTTCAGTTACTGTATCCCTTGGAGGTCGATTCTATTCCCTCGGTCGGAGGATGTTGAAAATTATATCATGAAATAACTTGTGTACATATATGTAAAGCTAAATAATTCATGGATTAACTTTATCTCTTTCTTATTCTTATATGTGTATATGATACCTAATTGGAAGTTTTAATTACACATGTGTTTGTATTACTATTGTACTTGCATAGAAAATACTGTAGTTTATCATGCGATTTTTTGGAAAGTCAGTAGCTCTTTATATCTCGTACGAAGTGGACAAATAAATCCTATATTTCTCACGTTTAAGTCTCGGTCTTTTATTCTTAAAGTTTTCAGCCGGAGATTTCGCATAGTTTTTTGTTACAAAATACATGATTGTTCACGAAGGTGATTGCCTCCTCATTTGACGAAAATCTCTGTCCGCAGTTTTTAGATGAGGGAACAAAAATAAGTCGCTTGGGGCTAGATCTGGTGAATAAGGCGGATGGTCAAGCAGTTCAAACCGTAATTCATGGATTTTTGCCATGGCAACCGCTGAGGTGTGAGACGGCGCGTTGTCTTGGTGAAACAGGATTTTATTTTACTGCAAATGTGGCCGTTTTTCCGCAATTTCTGCCTTCAGCTTGGCAAGTAATGATGCGTAGTATGCTCCTGTAATTGTTTTTCCTTTTTGAAGATAATCGATTAAGATAACTCCTTTACTATCCCAAAAAACAGTCGCCATCACTGTCCTAGCCGAAAAAACAGTTTTTGCTTTTTTTGCAGCCGGCTCGCCCTTTGGAGTCCACTGTTTTGACTGAATTTTTGTTTCGGGCGTAGAATGGTGTATCCAAGTTTCATCTACAGTAGTTAACTGGCACCAAGGCTCGGACGGCTTTCTCATGCCTAGATCTTGATTTAGTATGTAACAAACACGTTCTTTGGACATTTTCATAACCTCTACTATCTCTCTCACTTTAATTCGGCGGTCGTCTAACACCATTTGGTGAACTTTAGGAACATTATCGTCAACTTAATTTGTGGCTCAGATGAACCCCAAGGTTTTTAAAGTTATCTACATACGAGTACTTAACTGGAGTTTGATTAGGTTAGGTTAAGTAAGAGTGGCTGTTGGAAATACCAACCCACTTAGGCCTATTGACGGCCTATTGACGTGGATGTATGATCTTCTTACTACTGCAACCAGTTTGAACTTATAATAAAGCGTAGGAGACTGTTAACGTCTATTTTTTCTAGATCGTTTAGGTCGTTGTAGAAGAAAGCTCCTAGATGAAGCTTCCTTCTCTGGGAGAAGAGTAGGTGGGGGATTGTCTCCTCCTCTTCCTCGCCAATGCAGCTTCTACAGAAATCATTTGTAAAAGCGCCAAGCCTTCTTGCGTGCTTGCTTATGAGGCAGTGTCCGGTAATGACACCTATTATGGCGCTGAGATGTTTCCTATCTAAAAGGATCAGACACTTAGAGCGACTCAGATCCAGCCTTGGCCAGATCTGTTTGGTCGCTAGACATGTTTGTCCAGCAGTCCACCTAAGGTCTGTTCTTTTACTGGCATCTAGCTTTAGTGTTAATTTGCACGTAGCGATTGGTATAACTATACTAGCCTTTTTCCAATTTTGGCAAGTTCATCGGCTCTGCAGTTCCCTGGAATGTCTCTGTGACCCGGCACCCAACAAAGGTGAATGTTGGATTGGTCTACCATCTCCATGAGAGATGATCGGCATTCAAGGGCGGTTTTAGAATATAATGAGACCGAGTCCAGGGACTTGATGGCGGCCTCACTATCCGGATATCCTTTGCAGATATCACGTTTTTCTTCAGCCAGGACAGAGCTTCTTTAATCGCCAAAATTTCCGCCTGGAACACGCTACAGTGATTTGGAAGGCGGAACGAGAGGCTTAGATTTAGCTAATCTGAGAAAACACCGCCACCAACTCCGCTGTCGGTTTTAGATCCATCTGTGTAGAGATGGATTGACTTGTCCTCCATGAAAGCATCTTCCTCCCAGAATGATCTAGAGGGGAAGCTTACATGGAAGTTTTTGTCAAACCAAAGTTCAGGTATGGTGTAATCGATGTTCTCTGTGAGGATTCCGAACGTGTTAAGAATATTGGCGTGGCCAAATGAATTATTTGTCCACTGTTTAGTCGCTTTAAGGCGAATAGCTGCAGTCGCAGCTACTACACGACCTCGAGTTTTGCGCCTGGCCAAATCTCTCCTAAACCATCGATGGCCTTGGTGAAGAGATCGAGAGGTCTCTGGTTGGAACAAGCGATGAGCTTGACATGGCCTTGGTCGCTTGTGATAGGAGGTGGTCCGGGGTTTTCCCGCATGATGGCCAAGAAGTTGCTCGACAGCTTCAGCTTGACCAGTTGCCACCGTTCCGGTGTGATGGAACCGTCGGTATCGCTCCTGTCGATCACCGCGATCACCAATGCGTCCTTTAGGACTTCGTTGTAATACCTCAGAGATGTGCTGTTGGATGGCCTAGGCATTGTAGAACTATGTGTTTTGGGCCTCTTGGAAACCGGTACGGTTTCCTCTAACGATCTCTGGTGCTTAGAGGAGTCTTTTGACGTTTTGGAAGCAGTGGAAGCAGTGGGTAATCCGTCTTATATAGAGCGCCTTAGATGGAGCTTGCCGATGGGGCTGAGCTCCAGATTCCTCCTTGGAGGGAGGAGTTTTAGTAGCAGCAACAAGTCCGTGGCCTGCCACAAACTTGCTGCTGCTAGGGGTGGAGGAAGTGATAGCACCATGGCTTGCCACAATCTTAACACTTCCTGAATTCTTATTTTTTGGCTCGTTCCGTTTGCCTTTAGAGGAGTTTTACCTCCTCTCGGTAGTCGGTGTAGTCACCGCTCCACCGCCCGGTATTGAAGGAGTACCGGCCTCGATTTTTGTTTTTTTGGTTTTTTCCACGAATGGTCCCACGAGTAGCGGAACAAGGGGTGTCCATCTGTACAGAGATCTGCTGTATACAGATAAGGCTAGCTAATCCGGAAGTCGCCAGGTATCCGGATACTCCTTTCGCGACTGAGCTATTTTTGGAGATACTGGGCCCTCAGCCAGGTTGATCTTCAGCACGGGTCGTATGACACCTTGATCCAGCCCAGGGGAAGGAGGGAGTGCTTTGGGAGTTGGGGAGGGGAGGGGGAGCATCCTTTGGTTTCAGGACTCGTCTGGAGAATTTCTTCTCGATATTCATTGACCCTACACAGTCTCTACAACTCGACAAGTTCGATGCTCGCGGTAGAAGTTGATTTATGTAGAGTGGTGGAACAATTTGTCTATCTCGGCCGACATTAACAACCTTTAGTCTTTTTAGGGTTAAGGCTGAGTTTATTATCGATTGCCCATTTACATATTTCAGTTAGTTGCTCGCTTAAGTTCTGTACTGCCTGCTTTATTTGAGATTTCGGTGAAAACGAATAAATCTGCACATCAATCATGCATATATGTGGCGTTTACAAGTCGGCCAGTTAAGTTATTTATATAGCAAGTAAAAAGAAGGGGTCCTAGGACGGATCCTTGGTCCACACCAGATGGAACAAAAAAACAAGATGAACATGTGTCTTCATGAGACACGTACTGTAAACGATGACATAAGTATGACGTTACTAAGTTACACAAAGAGCTATCAAACAGAAACTGCGTTCTTAGTTTTGCAACTAATATTTGATGATCTTCACAATCAAACGCCTTTGAAAAATCCAAAAAAACTATAAGAGCCAGCGTTTTGCGGTCCAAGCTCCCACGTAAATCTTCGCAAATTTTGAGCAGAGCTGTTGTAAAATTATGCAATATTGCTTGCAATTGTCTCGAAGGCTTTACTCAGAAACGGGAGAATGGCAATGGGACGGTATTCAGTTTTATCTCGAGACGAAGGCTTTGGCATCGGCAACACCTTAGCAATTTTCAAACAGTCGGGGAAGCTGGAAGTAGTTGATACAAAATATACTCACCCTGTTCATCATACCTATACTTATCTTCATAGAATCACGTACATAAACTGCATAACCAAACAACTAACACTACTCTAACATGGAATGTAATGGAATTTAAAATGAGTACTGTAATACTGAATTTTAGTTGTTAGTCGTAATAAAACCTTTTTACCGAACGGTCTTTCCTTTTTTTATTTAATTCAAACTGTAACAAAGGTTATGGGCCCAGTCGCCTAAGTTTTAGTGGCGTGAGTTGAATTAATTAATCAATTTGTTAGTTTATAAACATCAGGATGAGTTCTGGTTTATATAATATTGAAAAACTGGACGACGAGAATTACGACGGATGGACTGTGCAAATGCGGTCAGTTTTAGTCCATAGTGAGTTATGGGCATATGTGTCCGGTAGAACTCCTAAACCCGAATCAGACGAGACATTGATTGCAGCATGGACATAAAAAGACGAGAAAGCATTGGCAATGATTTTCCTGTGTGTAAAATCATCCCAGCTGTTGCACATAAAACAGTGTAAAACATCCCTTGAAGCTTGGAAGAAACTGCAGGAAATTCACCGACCATGTGGTCCAGCAAGAAAGGTGACATTATTCAAGCAATTACTAAATCTAAAAATGGCGGAAAATTCTTCAATGTCGAGTCATCTGAATAATTTTTTCGATTTGTTCGAAAAATTAATAGAAATCGATATCAAATTGCAGGAAGAGTTGCTGGCCATTCTTGTATTATCGAGTCTTCCAAAAAGCTATAAGAATTTTGTCATAGCAATTGAGTCTCGGGACTCATTACCAGCAGTAAGCGCGCTGAAAACCAAGCTATTGGAAGAGGGAAGGAGACGTGAAGGGGACACGCGAGAAAGTGATACATCGGCGGTAGCATTTTTTACAACGCAAAGGAATAAAGCACCGAAAAAAATGTTCAATGGTAAGTGCTACAAGTGCGGCAAAAAGGGGCATATCTCATCTGAGTGTCGGACTAATGTGTCAACAAAAGCAATTGGAAACAAAGTGACATCTTCGTTTGCAATGCTCAACGGGACAAATGTTTCAGCTCTGAACAAACACAGTTGGGTAATCGATAGCGGATCGACATGTCATATGTGCTGTGACAAGTCTCTTTTCACAAAAATATACAGTCATAAGGAGAAAATAGAATTAGCGGCTAATAATTTCATTCAGTCAGATGGAATTGGCGATGTTTTAATTGAAACAGGTGTATGTAAGATTAAGCTTCGCGATGTGCTCTTTGTGAAAAATCTTAAAACGAATTTTATTTCGGTTAGCAAAGCCACTGAAAGTGAAAATCGAGTTGAATTTAATAACAACAGTGCGGTTATAAAAAACGTTCAAGGAAATGAAATAATGCATGCAAAAATGTTTGGTATTTTGTTTGTGTTGCAAATGGTAAAAGAGAAGCTCCTCAATGTTAACACCAAGGATAGGTTGCTTACTAAGTGGCATGAAAGGTTCGGCCACTTAAATGCAAAGAGCCTTAACTTCCTAGTAAAAAAGAACATGGTTAGGGGTATCAAATTAGAAACAAGTGCGTGCGGTACAATGGAATGTGAGACGTGCCTTTGTAAGACTCTGAGACAAAAATAAAACACAACCGATTTAATGCGCGGTCAGACTTCAACTGACTTCTTTATTTAAAAAAAAACTCCTCCCCGGCAGCCAGTTTCTCCTTTCTAGTTTTTGAGTATTTACAGAGTTGCCACAATTCGGCCATCCTAACCTTGTAATCGTCCCGATTACGCCTATCCTAAGAATTTAATTTTTTATCCATTGTTTGATGTTAGCCACTTCCCATATCCCTTGGTATGGGATCTGTGTCAACTGGAAGCCTTCCACATCCCTCAGCAGATATCTATCATTTGGTAGGACTTTTACAACTTCGTATGGACCTTTATACCTCGGAGCTATTTTCCTACACGCGCCAGGTGTGGTAATGAAGTTCTTTATCATGACATAGTCCCCCTTTCTATATATCTTATGAACCCTATTACGATCTTTCTTTTCTTCATTGTATTTTTGACTATTCAATATTTTACTCTGTGCATTTGCTCTCATTTTTACTAAATCTCTGTCTTCTCGGCGTTCAGCGCTTTCGTCTAAACATTCCTTGAAAAAATCGATAACCACTCCCTTTTGCGGTACTCCAAATAGCAACTGACTCGGGGTTGCACCCGTACTCTTATGAAGCGTGTTGTTTAGAGAAAATTCTATGGTAGGCAATACCGCATCTAGCGATGAGATTCTTCCAGCACTCGTCAACTTCGCTATCATTGGTGCCAAACTTTTGTTTACACGCTCCACTTGACCATTTGCTTGTGGAGATCCTGTTGCAATTTTCACATGTGCTACATTGTTTTCTCTGAGAAAACCTGCAAAACCTTCTGATGTGAATGCACTTCCACGATCGGACACAAGTACCCTTGGGCGACTATATGAATGGAAATAATTTTTCAAACAACTCAGCACCTCCTTCGTATTTGTTGTACGTACTGCATACAGTCGAACATACTTTGTAAAGGCGTCAATTATCAAAAACACGTATTTCTTTTTTCCATTTCTCAGTGATACTGGGCCAAAATGGTCAACATGTACCATTTCGAATGGCTCGTTCCCTTTTGGTATACTATGAAGGAAACCTTCATGTTTTCCAGACTTCGGAGAGAAGGCGATGCATTTTAGGCAATTCTCTATATGTATTTTAATTTTTTCCCTCATTTTAGGAAACCAGTAGGTTTTCAGTATTCCGTTCAGGACTTTATCACGGCCCATATGCCCCATTTCGTCGTGATACATACGGATCACATTCGTCTCCATATCTTTTGGTACATAAAACAAAATTTGTTGCCCTATCTTTTTGTAAACCAGCCCATTACGCATTTCATAGAAACTATTCTCTGCTTTTTCTAGTCGTTCTTTAATTCCCTTTATCGTTTGATCATTGTTTTGTTGAATCGACAAATTCTGTTCAAATGTGTTTTCCTCAAGAACTAAAACGTTCGAGATCCGGCTTAGGGCGTCTACATGTTGCATTTTTGAGCCACTACGGTGCTCCAAAGTGTAATCGAAATTTTGCAATTCTAATGCCCATCTTGCTATTCTCGGGTTAACTTCCCTTTTATTTAATGTCAATGTCAAAGAATTGCAATCCGTAACTATCTTAAATTTAAAACCGTGAAGGTAAACTCTAAATCTTTTCAAAGCGTAAATAATCGCCAACGTTTCAAGCTCGAAGCTATGGTACTTTGATTCACAATCGGTTGTTCTTTTGGAGAAATAGAAAATCGGATGGAGCTTTCCATCTGCCTTCTTTTGCAATAGTATGGCTCCGAATCCGAGGGCACTCGCATCGCAGTGCAGTTCAATTTCGTCTCTGGGGTCATAAATTGCCAATACAGGCGATTCAATTAATTTCTGCTTTAATATTTCAAAGCAATTAAGTTCTTTCTCGCCAAATTTGAAAACAGCATCCTTTTTAATCAGGGCGTAGAGGGGTTGGGCTATAAGTGAAAAATCTTTAACGAACCTCCTAAAGTAGGGGCATAGCCCCAGAAAGCTGTGTACTGTCTTTACATTTTGCGGTATCGGAAAGAATGTTACAGACTCAACACCTTTCGAATCTGGCTTAATGCCTTCTTTTGTAATCAAATAACCAAGATAACGTATCTGGGATACCATGAACTGGCACTTATCTAACCTTAATTGTAGTTTGTTACTAACCAACCTTCTGAAAACTTCTTTCACTATCTCTAAATGTTCCTCTTCTGACTCTGTGGCAATCATTATGTCGTCGATATAGATCTTAACTTTCCCTTTCCTTAACAAATCTTCGAATATCCTGTTAACATACCGCTGAAATTCAGAAGGAGCATTCCTCAATCCAAAAGGCATTTTGAGATACTCATACTGGCCCATGGGAGTAACAAAGGCAGTGTACTTTACAGAGTCTTTATTCATTTCAACATGATGGAACGCACTCTTTAGGTCCAATAATGTAAATATCTTTTTATTGGCTAGCCCATCTAAAAGATCGTCTATTAGGGGAATTGGATAATTGTCTTTCCGTGTTACCTTATTTAGAGTCCGATAGTCTATGCATAATCTAATTTCACCTGTCTTTTTCTTCACTAGTACTACTGGTGATACATATTCTGATCTACTTGATTGAATTACCCCTTGTTCGAGTAGATCATCCAAGATAACCTGTACCTGTTGCTTCTCATAATACGACATTCTTCGCGGAGGACAGTGGAAGGGTTTTTCATCACTTAGAACTAATCTCATTTGACACTTAATTTCAGGCACATCGGGACGTGTACAGTACAAATAGTCTTCCTTAAACACTTTAGAAAATAATTTTTTTGTTGCAAATGTTATACTATCATTATTTATCAAATCTACTTCTTTATTTAATTTAACATCTCTCATATGATTACTCTCGTCATTTTCATTATCATTTTTACAGTCATCTATTTCAATATTCATTAATTCCATACACTCTTCAATACTTTCATCATTTCTTTCCATTTTTTTCATACCTAAACTAGCTTTCTTCAAAAAATCTCGCCCTAGTATCATGGAACAATTCATTGTATGATCTGACACTACCAGTAAATTTAATTTTATTTCGTTCATCTCAAATAAAACAGTACAATTTACATTCCCAATTATGGAAAGTCGACTTTTATTTATTCCAAAAAAACATAAATTATTCTTTTCACAGTTCATTATAAAAAAAGGTGGTACAAACTTCTGTCTGACTAAACTGACTGGGCTGCCGGTATCTATCAATGTTCCTAATATAATATTACATTTATTATCATTATTGGAAAAAGTGCAATATAATTCTCTTACGTATTCGAATTCATCCTCCCCGACGTGATGGATCTGTCGTGCAATCTTCCTTCTTGGGCATTTGGCTGCAAGATGTCCCATTTCAGCACACACGTAACAAGCTCCCGGTTCACGTTTCCCCTTGAGGCACTCCCCAGCCATGTGCCCTACGGAATTGCAGTTATAGCATCTGATGATCTTAGGTGGATCCCCGGTGACTGCTGCTTGCGATGTACTTCGAACTGTTGTCTTCTCCTTAGCCAAATGGATCTTACTGAACGCCTCCAAGAGCTGATGTTTGGCACGAAAGCATTGCATCCTTGCCTGAGAGCATAAGTATGGGTCAGGTATCCCATCAATGAGACACTCGAGGAGCTCGTCTTCCTCCATCGATAATTTGTTGGCCAATATAGTTTTTTCGTGGAAATAGTTCTGGAATGTTTCGCCAACCAACCATTTCCTTGATTCTACTGCCCTTTTCAGCGTTAAACGACTGGTATGTCCGCCAAACATTTCCTTCATGTCCATCAATAATTCTTTGGTTGGTATGTCCAACAAATTTGATTTCGAGTGAAACCATTTAAGTGCCTTTCCCTTAAACCGGCACGAGATAAGTACACGAATATTCTTCTCATCGAGGTCATAAGCCGATATTAAATTTTGGAGTTGTCTCTCCCAATGGGAAAAACAATCTTCTTCTCCAGAAAACTCAGCCAAAAGATCTTTGAGGTTATTAAAATTTTCTTTTGTCCCACTGTTGTTATTTGTCACTCTTTCTTTTTTCATCCACTCATTTTCTCTTCTTAAAAGGTCATTTTCTCTCTTTTGAATTTCGATCTCTTTCTTCATCACTTCCATTTCTCGTAACATCGTTTTCCACTCATCTGCTTTTGTTACACTCTTTTTCTTACCTTTCATTTGAAACTTATCATTCGTTGTCTCTGTCCTTTCATTTTTACCATATTCATTTTGCTTGTTATGTCGTTCATCGTCCAACTCGTCATCGGTCTGTGCATTGTTTTCGTCTTCCTGTACGATGCTTTCTTCATATATGCTGTCGTCGCTGGATTCCTCTTCTCCTTCTGCCATCGTCATGAGCTCACCACGATCTTTTTCGGATATTGAGATTAACCGCAACAACAACTCGCTCTTGTTTCCCGTTGTCTTTTTCCCAAGTTTGCCTAGCCACAATTTCAATTGTGTCGCCGTATATTTTTTAAATTTCTCTACATCTGCCATTTGAGTTTGTTTGTTTTGATTTTTTATTTTTTTTGTGTAGACACTCTTTTTTTCTGTGCACACTCGTTTTTTTTTTTTTTTTCTTTTTCCGTTATTGAACGTTTTTTTTTTGTAGACACTCTTTTTTTATGCACACTCGTTTGTTTATTTTTTCTTTCTTTATTCAATTAATATATAATTATTATGTTATTTAGTTAATTTCTGGGTGTATCCCACTTCTGATTTTGTAAGACTCTGAGACAAAAATAAAACACAACCGATTTAATGCGCGGTCAGACTTCAACTGACTTCTTTATTTAAAAAAAAACTCCTCCCCGGCAGCCAGTTTCTCCTTTCTAGTTTTTGAGTATTTACAGAGTTGCCACACCTTAAAGGAAAAATGACTTCTTTACCACTTCCTAAGTGCTCAACGTATCGTAGTAAACGTGTATTAGAGTTAATCCACAGCGACATTTGTGGTCCGATGCGAACATATTCAATTGGTGGGGCACGATATTTTGTTTTGTTTATAGACGACTTTAGCAGAAAGATGTTTTTTTATTTTTTAAAAAGTAAAAGTGAGGTTGTTAATGCCTTTAAAAGCTTTAAATCTGCGGTCGAATTGGAGTCATCAAGTAAAATAAAAACATTGAGAACAGATAATGGCGGCGAGTATCTGAGCAAGGAATTCTCTAGTTTTCTGGATGAAGAAGGAATTCGACGTCAGCTGACAGTGCAGCATACACCACAGCAGAATGGGGTAGCGGAACGTGCAAATCGCACCATTGTTGAAATGGCGAGGTGCATGTTATTGCATGCAAATGTTCCGGAATTCCTTTGGGCTGAAGCAGTCAATACAGCAGTTTATATACGAAACAGATGTCCTACAGCAATTTTAAATAATGTAACGCCCTATGAAGCCTGGTGTGGCTAAAAGCCAGCTGTTTCCCACTTTAAGACCTTTGGGTGCAAGTCGTTTATGCTTGATAAGCGCCCTGGAAAATCTAAGTTCAGTTCAAAGTCTACAGAATGCATAATGGTTGGGTATTCGGCCGAATCCAAAGCTATCGTCTGTACGAGTCAAAGTCAAGAAAAATTTTCAAAAGCCGAGATGTTCAGTTTTTGGAGGATGCTGGTAAGATTAGTTCAAATAAAAATATCAGTGATTTCGCCATTTTAGATCTGGAGCCGAAACAATCAAAAGCGAGTGATATTCACGAACCTCTAGAATTCAAACGAGATTATAGCTTTAACCACGATAATTCCGTTAACTTCATAATTCCTGATCCAGAACCGGACTGTGCTGAACTTAGTGAGGAAGAGACGTTTATTAATGCTGAAGGTGGGAATGCTGCTACTAAAGGTAAAAATCTTGTTTCTAATGCTGTTGCAGGTGATGAGTGTACTGTTGTTGATTCACGTACGAATGTGGAAATTGATGATTGTGGAGATGTTGAAGCCGAGCATGGTGATTGCTTAAGGGATGGTGCCGAAAGACAGGGTTGGTCAGAACGATTGCACCCACGTTACGAAAACAAACTTTGTTTCATTAAGTCTACCAAAGCATTAGCAAACCCAGTTTCGGTAGAAGACGCCCTAAACAGATCTGACGGTGATAAGTGGCTACAATCTATGAAGATGGAATACAACACGCTGATATCCAATGGTACCTGGGAGCTTGTTTCTATACCAAGAACCCGTAGAGCGATTAAGTGCAAATGGGTTTTTAATCTCAAACGGAACAAACATGGGAAGGTGGAGCGATACAAAACAAGATTGGTCGCCAAGGGCTGCAGTCAGAAACTGGGCGTGGATTATAAAGAGACGTTTTCCCCAGTTGTCCGCTACTCCTCGATACGGCTTATTTTAGCATTGTCGGCAGAGTTAAACTTGTCTGTACATCAGTTGGACGTAACGTCGGCCTACCTTAACGGCATACTCCAAGAAGAAGTGTATATGCAACACCCGGAGTACTTCATTGATAAAAACAATCCTGATCTTGTCTGCAAGCTAAAAAAGACTATCTATGGTTTAAAACAGTCTGGACGAGAGTGGAACCAAGAGATAGATAGCGCGTTGATGAAAATTGGGTTCTTAAGGTGTAATGGAGATTCGTGTGTTTATACCATGAAAAGGGGAAGCGAAATAAATATTGTAGCCGTATATGTTGATGACATTTTGCTAGCGTGTTCGAATCTAGAGAGCCTTGAATGAATTAAGCACAAAATAAGCCTACAATTCGATGTTGTGGATAAAGGTCCTGTGGAACATTTCCTGGGAATGGAAATAAGCAACGAAGGAAATTCTGTGAGCATTTCGTCAAAACAGTTTATCAGAAATCTACTTCATGATCTGGGAATGGAACAAAGCAGGCCGTGTGCAACACCCTTGGATCCTGGAAGTAAATTTATGAGCTGCAGTGATTGTTCCAGTTGTCAGAAGGTTGACGTGAAGCAATATCAATCAATTATTGGCTCATTGATGTATTTGAGCGTTTCTACTCGGCCAGATATAAAGCACTCAATGTGCAAACTGGCACAATTTAACGTGAACCCTCACGTAGAACACTTGAATGCTGCGAAGCATATACTCAGGTATTTGAAAAGCACTTTAAATTTAAAATTAACGTATTTTCAGATTGGCGAGCAAATGAACGCATACGCAGATGCCGACTGGGCTGGCAGTTGCGACGACCGAAAATCATTTACTGGGTATGCGTTTTTCCTAGCTGGTGCAGCAATTTATTGAGAAAGCCGAAAGCAAAGATCGGTCGCATTAAGTAGCACTGAAGCCGAATATGTTGCTCTTTCATGTGCAGCAAAAGAAGTCGTTCATTTTAAAAACCTATTAATCGAGATGGGTTTTCCGTTCTTGGTAGACGGTCTAACGGAATTGTTCGGTGATAACTTGAGTGCGCAACAGATTGTCAAGAACCCCGTGCACCACAACAGAACGAAGCATATTGACATCAAGTTTCATCACGTTCGGGACCTTTCAAAGAAGGATGTCATTACGGTTAAATACATCTCCACTGGTGAGATGGTGGCCGATATTTTTACCAAGAATCTTACGAAAACCAAACATAGTAATTTTGTCAAAGACTTAGGTCTCATTTAAGTTTGTAAAGATACGTATAGTTTTGAGGGCAAGTGCTGATACAAAATATACTCACCCTGTTCATCATACCTATACTTATCTTCATAGAATCACGTACATAAACTGCATAACCAAACAACTAACACTACTCTAACATGGAATGTAATGGAATTTAAAATGAGTACTGTAATACTGAATTTTAGTTGTTAGTCGTAATAAAACCTTTGTCTAAGATTGGTGCCATCCCTGGACAGCACCTCTGCATTTTGATATCTGACAGTTGGATGCCCTTCTGGCCAATATCGGTTTTACTCTTTTCTTTTATGTAATTGTTTCTCGCTTTTTCCGCTTGGTTTTCCTTCTAGGCTTTGTGATTCTTTTTATCTTCCAATTGTACTCGTGGCAAGCAGTCACACTTACAGGACGTTTAACAAATAAAATATAAGTTGTACAAGCCGAAATTTCGGATCAAGTTTTTATTATTTCCCCTACATTTTGGTGCCCCCTGTGAGGTATTGAAGGACTTGAAGCTTGTATCAAGATATACAAGTACACATAATAATTTCTTCATCGCTGTTTTGGACGTCAGCTTTGCTGTGGAATAATTGGTTTGTTCATCGTTGCATTTCCTGCGCATCGCTAACTATTTTACTTTTTCCTTGCATTTCGCCGCTTGAGACAATCTACTCTGTGCTGGTGTAAAATATGGCGGCGCTAAATTTGCGAACATCGGCCACAAATGCTATTCGCCGTGCATATGACCGCGTGGCCGGAGCTAACCTCGACGGAGCTGATGTGGCACAGCTAGAGCAGGAGAGTAAGTCCGCAGCGGCTCATTACGAACGATTTGTCGCTAATCATCAGATGTTGGTTGGTATGGCTGAAGTAACCGAGATGGAGGAACATGATCTTCTGTGGGAACAGGTAGAGTCTAGCTACAATGCGGTTTGCGTGATCCTGAACCGGAGATTAGCGCAACTTCGAAATACTTCAGCAGTGCCGCCGCACAATCCAGGTACGCCCATTGCATGTGCTCCAGCTGCGCCCGTTTCAGATGATCCAGCTGCACACGTGACAGATACCTCAACTGGGAAATGCAACACTAAAGACTCTGCACAGGGGATGGTTAATACACAGTCAAACAAGGTGGAAATGCGGTTGGACCCAGTGGCAATCCCTTCATTTGATGGTACTTTACACAATTGGCTGGCGTTTAGAGACACCTTTGAAACTCTTGTGCACAATACGGAGTTTCCAGAGCCATACAAACTTGGTAAGCTAAGGCAGGCGATTGATCCGGCAAAGGTGCCGCTCATAGGCGGAATGTATTCTGGTGGGTACAATGAGGTGTGGACAGCGCTCAAGACTCGTTTCGATAACCCTAAACTTCTGGCGGAAATTCATGTTTCTCGTCTCTTAAATTTGAGATCTGCAGCAGATGAGACTTCAGGAGCATTATTGACGATTGTGGACACGGTACAGGAGTCGTTGCGCGCGCTGCGTGTGATGCTTTTACCGGTGGATCAGTGGGATGCGCTGGTAGTGCCGATCGTTGTGTCCAAATTACCCACCTCAACACAGCGGGAATGGTGTATGGATTGCTCGTCTACGAAAATTCCGCTCCTGGCGGATTTGTTAACTTATGTGGAAAAACGTGCTCAAAGTCTTGCAACGGACTTGATTCGGATGCCGAATCGCAACGATGGTGCAACCACCCGCTATCCCCGCGTCCAGACATCGACGAAATCATATTTGGCCACAACAAGCGAAAGTCGGTGTCCGTATTGTCAAGGGCCACATCGGATTACACGTTGTCAACGGCTGCTAAGTAAAACTCCTAGCCAACGTTTCGCCGATCTAAGGGAGTCTGGCTTATGTTTCAACTGCCTGAGGAGTGGACACACATCGAGACAGTGTTCTGCAGGTGGATGTCGACAGTGCGGGAGAAAGCATCACACCATGTTTTGCCGAGAGGTTCCCCGTCCAGCTACTGAGACTTCCTCTCAGCCATCTCAGTTGCCACAAATACGGCGCACTCAACCTGACTAGCCGACCAGACAGTTTTGCTTTGTTACTGAACGCTTGACTAATCAACTTAATCTTCGCAGAGCTAAATTCGAAGTGGCAGTAGAAGGAATCGGCGCTTTCGCTCACGCCCGCACCAAGGGTAGAGTCGTGCTTTTGCTCAGGTCTACGTTCTCTAACTTCGAATTGCAAATTAATGCACTGGTGCTTCCGTCAATAACTTCAGTAACTCCAGCGGTGCCTATTGATGGAAGACAATGGACACATTTAGATACTCTTCAACTGGCTGACCCGCACTTTGCCAGCCCTTGGAATATCGACGTTCTTGTGGGAGATGACGTGTGGGGCCAAATCGTCGAAGGTGAGGTCTGGGTTGGGCTGGGTGGTATATGGCCCAGCTCCTGCTACCTTAACTAGAGCACATCCACCTTATGCTTTCTGCGCTCAGGTAAACGAGGACGACGTGAGGTTGGAGGATATGGTACGAAATTTTTCTCTGCAACGCACTCACGAAATGCGGATGGACGGTATGTCGTGCATATTCCATTCCGGTCCGACGCTCCCGAGTTAGGAGATTCATACACAAATGCACTTCACCAATTTCATGGCCTGGAACGGCGACTAGCTGGTAATGAAGAGCTACGCAGCAAGTACATATGCTTCAAGCGTGAGTACAGCGCTCTAGGTCATATGGAGAGGGTTGATCAATCTGCTGAGCCTACGAATTGCTACTATATTCCCCATCACGCGGTGCAGGGCAAGTTCCGTGTGGTCTTCAATGCATCGGCACGTACCACTAATGGTGTCTCGCTGAATGATACCCAGTTGGCGGGCCCGACTATTCAAGATTCTTTGGTTAATATTATCTTCCGCTTTCGTCGCTATCTGGTTGCACTTACAGCCGATGTGGAGAAAATGTTTCGGCAGGTACTCGTGACTCCCGAGCATAGGGAGTATCAACGTGTGCTCTGGAGAGATTCTGCAGCTGAAGAAATTGGTGTCTTTCGGCTCACGACGGTTACGTATGGGATGGCCTCAAGCCCTTTTAATGCTGTACGCACGCTGCATCAGTGCGCTTACGACAATTTTGACTGTTTGGTGGATCCGGATCAGGCTTTAGAGGCAAGAAAGATTATCCTTTCGTCATTTTATGTGGATGATCTGTTGACGAGTTGCGACAGTGTTTCAGAAGCAGTAGCCCTAGCTGCACATGTCGACACCATACTGACGAAGGGATTCTTTAAATTGCGAAAGTGGAATTCCAACCGGGCTCAGGTACTCAATCAATTAGATGCTAATCGTTCTTCTTCTGCAGAGCTTATCATCGACTCACCATCGGCGACGGTGCTTGGATTACGTTGGGATCCGATGGCAGACGAGTTATTTTTCAAGGTTGTGTTGGAGCCTCCGGATAAGCACCCAACGAAGCGACGAGTTCTAAGCGAGTTGGCGCGACTTTTTGACCCGACAGGACTTTTGGCTCCCGTGGTCGTTACGGGCAAAATATTCATCCGGACGCTGTGGTCCGCTCGTATCACGTGGGATACCCCGCTTTCAGAAGAACTAGAGGAAGTCTGGAATAAATTTCGTAACAGCCTCAACGCCCTCAACTATATTCGAGTACCCAGATGGTTGGGTATGCAAAAGGACGCAATCACAACTCTACACGGCTTCTGTGACGCCAGTTTGCGTGCGTACGCTGCGGTTGTCTACACCCAGACAGACGGGCTTGATGGACGTGTCAACGTTTCAGTGCTCACTGCTCGCACCAGAGTAGCCCCTGTGGAAGGCGCTACGATTCCTCGGCTGGAGCTTTGTGCAGCGCATTTGTTAGCTGTAACGCTGGATCGCGTTCGGACAGCGATGGGTCTAGTGAATACTCCTTATTATTTGTGGTCCGATTCTAAGATTGCGCTGAGCTGGCTACGCAAACAACCGAGCGCCTTAAAACCGTATGTGTCAAATAGGGTGCGCCAAGTTCAGGAGCTTACGGAACCAGATCGATGGCATCACGTCCGCTCGGCTCAAAATCCGGCCGATTGTGCAAGTCGTGGCATAGGAGCGCAGGAGCTATTACAACATCATCTATGGTGGCAAGGCCCCGAATGGTTGGCATCAGGCGCGCTGCCTTTGGATCAGCCGAATGAACTTAGCCCAGATGAACTGGGTACAACCTTTTTTTCTTTTTTTATTTAATTCAAACTGTAACAAAATTGTATTAAAAATATAGGTTGTTTGGAAAAGGCTGACAGGTAGCAATATTTTTACGAACTTTGGCGCAATGTTGTCTGAGCCTACTGCATTTGATTTTATGCTAAAATTATTCTACCAACATCAACTTCATCGACGCAAAATAATGAAAATATACCCTCGTTCCTGGATCGAATTGCAGTTTTGTGAGTCGCAGGCAGATACAAATTTAGCATTATGTTCATTCAGATCAATGTTGTTTGGAAGGGCCGGCTTTGCTGCAGACAATCCGAGTGACCGAACTTTTTCCCAAAAATCGGAACTTTAACTAGTTGAGCTAAATTTGTTGAAGCAGAAATCCTTCTTGTGTCTTCTAATTAGAGAAGTTACTTCATTGCGAGCAGCTTTAAACTCTTTCTGAATTGGAAGACATTTATAACGTCTCCATCTAGAGTATAAGTCATTCCGGACTCGTGCGTCGACCAAGGTAAACCACAACTCTTAATTTTTTTTTTCATCCTGGCACATGTTTTTTGAAAAGAGACGAAATGCTTTTATTGAAGAAATCGATTTGAAGGCTCGTATCATTTGTTGTATATATTGGCAGCCAATTTATATTTTGGCAATCATTAAAAAGCGCTTCCAAATTAATTTTAGAATATTCATATAACTCAAAAAACTCGTCGTTCTTAGATGTTGGATGTGCGTTTACAGTAAGGAAAAGCATATCGTGATGCGAGAAAGCTGGGGCAAGAAGCTGATCGTAATGTAATAAAGAACTTGGTTCAGACACTAACGAAAAGAGAAGACATTGCATTAGATTGTTTTTGTATTAGCTTCATTATTGATGACATCTTCCTTCACTGCTCGTGCTGTGCGCTTGCAGAACTGGTCGCTGCTTGATGTCGCGCGACAATGGTGGTGAGAGCGTCTTCGTCGTTGACTATGATGCTTCTTCTATTCCTCTGCTTTCTCACTAAAACGTTGCCATTTCTCTTGGAGACGGAGAAAAGCTGCTTGTGATGTTTAAGTCGTGTTGCTTGTTATAGTAGCGAGCGGTTTCTCTTAGTTAGGCTTTCGTTAACATAGATTGGTGTCAACGATTCCAGACCTAAGTCGTTAAAGGTGGCCCTAAACGACGAGCATGCTCGCCGAACATGCTCATGCTCGCTATATTTTTCTCGTGTAAGGACTGATTCGCGAGCCGCTCGCTGCTGGCGAAAAATTTCGATTGTTTCGTGCCGTTGGCTTCGATGTTCGCCGTGTAGGGCCATGTTCACGAGCAAACCTCATTTTTGCTGTGAACGCCGACGAGAGAATATCGTGGATTAAACATAATGGCAGCAGTAAATAAATAAATCACCATAAGCGCAACCACTTACACTACTTTATCGCACATGTTCACAGTATGAAGAATCAACACGAAATGAGTGCTCGCCAAATGTGTTCTTCGTGTAGGGGATAACGCAAATTGGCTTCCTTCGTTTTTGCAAAACTCAGCAATTGCCCTCATTTCTGTCATGGGTAGAGTTGAATTGCTGAGTGCTGAAACAGCGTTTAACGTTGGAGGCTTATGTTACACGGAGTGGCACAGATGATGGAAAATAGACTTTAGGTTTTCGTCAGCCAGCTGTGGAATACCGAAAACTATAGCGTCATCAGCTATTTCTCTTCTCTCCAGGGGGTAGCATCTTTTACTTAGGTCTTCTAATTCATCGTGAGAATTGGGTGCTTCGGAAGGTTGGGCTTCTAATTTTTCCATACGTTTTTGGAGGTCGCTAACGCTTTGCTCAAGTATCTGGAATTGTACCGACCAGTTCTTCTCGATACGGAATATCTCTTGCATGAGGTTCTCACGGAGGTCAGCCATTTCAGCAGAAAAACGACACATGATGGTTTCGGTGTGTTTCTTCATAGTTTTTTCAAGAGCTTCGATGGTGAGCTAGGAAAAGATTTTACTTGACCCGTGGTTGCACTCTTAGACGTAGGAGTTGCGCTTTATTTTGGTGTGAAGACGGCTCCGTCTACTTCACTCTCTTGTTTTTTTTGCGCGCGTGTAATCACAGAAGCCGCGTTTGTCGTTTGGTATGAATGAACCCATGATTTAAGAGAACAAATATCAGTTATCAGTTAGTTTGACACAGAACTATTGCAAATAAAAATTAAAGTTTGTTTGCAGTTTAAGGCGTTCAGATCGAAACTTTTATCTCTTTAAATTTTTTGTTAATTCACACGATGAATTAGATACTTCTAAAGAGCACTTTTATGTCTAATCTAGAAAAGATGTTTACAATTGAATTTTTTAATGGACGAATCAAGAAGCACGTCTATTCACCTGGACATTCTCTAACAATCTCCCAAGCTCTTACGGCCACGTTTAAATTCAGCTGCCCAAAATTTCACTGTGGTAAATGATGGTGCAGAGTCTCCATACACAAAGTCCATTTTATTTTTGATTTGCGTAGACGTATTGCCTTTCAAAAACAAGAATTTAATTTTCACAAAAAACACTCACATCGACTCACTCAAACGACTGTCAACTAAAAACTGCGCGTCCAAAATGACTGAAACTTCGGTAGGTAACTGTCAAAAGATGTACAAGTAGCATTCACTAGCTTTTATTGACGAGTGCCGCTAACTTTACGTTGCAGTCTTCAACAACCCTCGTATATGTTGTAGAGGAGATAATTCTGAACAACTTTGGTTCTACGGCTTTTCATATAACTCACTTGGGTATGTGACAGGTAATTTTAGGTAATGCGATTTGTTTTCCGGCGTAAAAATAAAGAAAGAAGACGGTTTGCCAACACGCGAACAGGGAACGTACAGCTGACTGTACGAAAAACAGGGAAATTCGAGATTAATCCCACAGACATCCAACGATTGGCCTTGCGATTTTTTGATTGTTATCAGAAAAGCCAATCGAACAGGGAACTGCATCCGCTTGAATTGGAATGGAAGATCAGTTGGAATAATCGGAATTCGTGTGATAAGGACTTGCTCTCCTTTGAACTTGCCCTTGATGATCGTCGCTTGAATCACATTGTTCATCAGTTTCTTGACTTGAATTTTAGATGATTCAGATTCCGCAACATGATTATGATCGATCCTACCTTCAGCTGTAAATAATGCGGCGGAGTTCCTGGCACACCAAGCGAGTTCAAAAATTCCGTCGGACAGTTGGTCGCTTCATCCTCGTGGGTCACACTGTAATCGGATTTGTACAAATGCACGGGCCCCCGCCCAATTATCAAGGCTTCGCCCTTTAATGACGTTGTCTAATAATGAACGGGGGCAGAGCGCAAAGTACTGGTCTTATCGTAAACATCTTCAGATGACGCTACCGAAGGTTGCTACGATTCGATCAGTCACAAATTGCCGGTCATAGGTCTTGTTGGCGGCTGGACCACCGGAAGTCCCTACCAGGACTTAAATCACGGTACCATGGGAGTCAGGAGCCCCCCGGATCTTGGTCCGGGCCTGACTTGTTAGAGGTAGGCCCCCTTGTGGGAGCGTCATGGTGACTGTGGTTTAAACCCAAAATCGCGGGAAAGAGTCTTCCTATGGTTTTCCTTTGGTTTTCCTTTGGTTGACTCAATGTGGAGTTACAATAAGTGCTGGGTGCTGCGACCCTAAGAGCAGTAAGAGGTTTTAGGTCGGCCTCGACTCATACCAAGGGTGGAATTTGTGCCGGCAACACAGTTCCGAATTGGTATCTGAAACAGTGAAATGTTGGTGAGCGATGGCAAGGCGTATCCTTGCTCCCATGGATGTATGGGCATCCCGTAAGTTTAAGCCTACATGGCAGGTACTTACGCTAAACACATGAGACGTTGTACGAATGCACTTCTCCAGCGATTTGACTTTGAATAATGAAATTCAAGCCATCGAGGTCCTTATTCTTCGCTGCTAGTATTGCCCGTTCACTAATCCAATCAAGATTTTTATGATTTTGTGCAATGCCGGGGAACACTTTAGTGATGAGTTCCTCCTTTGACGATGTGAACTCGCTAAAATTTGCTGGGAACGATATCAATCCGGTCGAAACATCAACAGAAATTTGGTCATTGCCAACCGCCAGCAGTTGCCTCGGGAATTCAGCAGCCGATGGGTCGTTCTGCAACGCGACTCTCATGTTGGTGGTCAATTTGAACTTCTTAACATGCCGCCACAAAGAAGACGATTTCAGACATGTATTAAGTTCATCGGCAGCAGTAGATTTCGGGATGACGGGAAGCGTTTGACGAAAATCTCGGGAAAGTAATATCATAGCTCCACCAAATCGTATCGAATTGCCTCGTACATTATCTTTCATCGTTCGCTTAATTCATCCCAAATAATGATTTTGCATTCTCGTATCAATTTCGTTGTCGCCGAATCCTTGGTCATTGTGCGCGTTGGCGGAATGTGCAGTTCGACAATGTGGCAGCAATGCCAGAGGATGCAAGAGCCAACGCAATTTGAGATCTTGACCGAATTGAATCAACGAAATGACGAATGTCTTGCCTGTCCCACCGGGAGCATCGAGAAAGTAAATGCCTCCCGTTCCATCGTCAACAACCTTCATCAGCGTATCGTACACGTTCTTCTGCTTCTCATTCAACAGTGGCACATTTGTTCGGACCCTGTCGGCCAGCTCATCTCGATCATAGTCTTGGCTGGCATTCCCAATGTCGACAGCAGACTGCCGCATATGAGAACGCACATGTGTTCGATCAGAACTAACGCTTCGTTGTGCATCTCGTCGTTAATTTCAAGATCAAAATTCGAAGTTTTCGTGCGAACTTTGTGCAAAATATCGTCAGCGATCTCGTCCTTGTATTTGTCCCACAATGCGGTCGGGTTCGACGGATAACATGTGGCTATGATGGTCGCAAACAATGTACGAATTTGATTCGCTGGCGCAGAAACAGTTGCATCGGCGAGCGTTGAGTCACAATGTGTATCGTTTTCAAGTAAATTATAACGTTGGCAAGCCTCCCGAAAAGTGGCTCACAGCACACCATCCACAGTACGCAGGCAATCGAAGGATGTAGGGCCTCTAATCTTCACCAAAATCAAGCGAAGATAGAAGCATTCGTCTTGTCGTGGATGAACTGTGTATATTCGTCCGAAGGCATCAGTCGAATAGACATCAGCGAAGTCAGCAACTTCTTCGACACAGCTTTCCATGTATAATAGCGTGGCATTTATGTCGAAAAGAAATTTGTCAATCTTGCAACCGTAAAGTAGATACGGTGGCCGTTCTCCAAGTGAACAGCCAAATGTACGACAGTTGAGTGACGTTCTTGAATCAGAAATGAGAACAGCCGCCAAATTGCCTCTTTACAACTCACGTAACATCCAAGTTGAAATTTCGTCACCGTTTGCATTCGGATGCCAATGCCAAGCAACGCCATGTCGCTCCTTTTGTTCACATATTTGCAAACGTATTTGATGGATTTGATGGAGTTGCAATACTCAACTTTGCAGTGGGTTGAGAACGTTTTGGACAAAAGCAGGCAATATGGAACGACCCAGCGGTTATCGACGACGACATCGCTTCCTTTCACTTACATCATGATTGATCTGCCGCTGTCATCTGGAAAATGACGCCGATACAGTGGATATCCGTGGATATCCGTTGATTCCACTGACGGGGACACAACGGACGGGGAAAACGTTTTGGCAGTTTCCGTTTTCCATGCACGGTGAGTCTGGGTTGTGTTCGTTGTCACAACGCAATGCAGCTCCGGATCATTTTCTGGATCTGGTATTTCAGCAGAAATGATTGAATCAATATGATCTGGTCGAATCTTGTTGAACATTTGCATTCTGCATTCAACCGAGTACATCCAATAACGGAGTACGCCAAAAACCTTCTGTTTAACGATGTAATCCATGAATGCTCTGATATTTTGTTTGATTACTCGTGCAGTGATGTCATGTCGATCGCTGGATGTGTGTCTTGTCAGCAACAGATTCGTAATTTCGGGCCATTTCGGATTGCAAGTGAACGTGATGAAAAAATCCGGGCGTCCGTAGCTGGGAGAATGGTCAAACAACCGATGTTGGCCGCGTCTCCTTCAGTAGCGATGGCGTCACGCAAGTAGATGTACTCGTCTGATTGCAACTTCGACTGATTGAAACGAATGAAATTGAGACGCTCCGTTTCGACCTTGACGTACATGCCGACGCAGTACTGTTGAAACAACTATCGATATCTCAACAGATGATTGTCAACATCTTGCCAAGTCATCAATCGATACGCATAAAAATTCATTGAGCTGACCTTCTTATTCGTTTCTTCTCCTGAAATATGAATTCGAACTTAGTTGTCGAATGAAAAAGAAGTGATGACTTGTACATCATGTCGTTGGATGGGCCATCTTTATATTGAAGTGATAGCCATCCTCTCCACGACAGAACCTCAAGGGGTATTGAAGTGCATCATATGACCGATGAGTCTCGTACTGGCGCTGCAATTGTCCACCAACGACGCTTGAGAATAATATCGCGTGATTCCACATTCCCGCCAACAATCGCCACTGCGACTTCATTGATAGTAGGACCATTGAATTGTCTTGCATGGACTCCAGAAAGTCTTTTATCTGCTCTGATAATGGTTTTGTGGTCGCTAGGATGCAGGATTTCGTAAGACAAGTGGCCACTTCCATGATAAATTCGTACGATTTTAGTGGCTTCGTAGTTTGTTCCATACAATCGAAGTGGCGTCGATATAACATCCAAGCGTTGATGATGGCCATATCGCACATTGTGGCAGAAAAGGCGGTTTGTCCACTTGCATGATTTGATGCGGATGCGACATCGACCCAAGCTCGCGTCCATTAGATCCACGCCTCCCATGTATTTTTTGTATTTGTGTATGACGTTGGGGCACTCAACAGCCGTCGTGCGAAGCCACATATTGAATGCTATCACCACGATTATCGAACTTTTGCGGAAGTTTGCACTGTGGAATGCGCTGGCAGTGAATCGTTCCAAGCGAGTACTACTCGTATATGCCTTGAGTGCGAAGGTAAGCAAGAAGCGGAATGGATGTGCAGTAGTTATCGAAAAATATGGTGTGCCCAACAAAGCGTGGTATGTCCCGAGCCAAACGAATAACTTTATTGGCTGAAGCGCCTAAATATATCTCATATATATGTCTAAATATATCCCACCCGAATATATCTCAAAACAATAACAAAAGCCGCTGTAGTCACATAGTAGGAAGACCTTATTGCCGCCCCATGGGTGAGGCTTATCTGCCATGTATTGTTTGAGAAAATGGGCAATCTTGGTGGCACACATCTGCTCACCAACGCATATCCTTCCTTTCATTGGAACTTTTTTGAAGTTTCGATTCAACGCCTCTATCAACCGGCGCAATTTGTATAGCAGTTCGTATGCTTGATTGTTTTGTGGAATTGGAGCGAGCGTTTCGATGTTCTGTTGTTGCATCTCAAGAAGACGGTGTCGACGGCTCTGTGCTCGAAGTCGTTGCCTGTTCATTCGATGGCTGTAGTGCAGACGATGGCCGATTTCGATTTCTCGGTTGATTCGCATTGAAGTGGAGGTTGCGACGAATCTTTTCGTATCGATTTCGTGGTATGCTTATTGCCAACAATCAACGGCCATCATCACCTAAACATGATGAAAACACCAACCATTATTTACAGTGGCACTTTCTTCAGCAGTCACTTCAACATCGGCAACTGGAAATTTAATAACAGCGTAGTTAGCAACGTTCGGAACATCCGATTCATCAGCGGAAGCTGCAACATTTCGTGTCTTTTGACGTGAGGGCACACCAAAGTCGTCACCAATATCATCACGATTCATTCGTAGAGCAGCTTCGAACTCAAATTCTGGATCTATGTCACTATCGACTCCGGAAAAATCGCCGACTTCACTATCGGACCAAGCTCATTGATTCATATATGCTCCCAACACTTCTTCGTTGCGAAAATCATATAAATCAAATAAATAACAAACCGAAAAAAAACAAAGCAAAAATAAAGAAAACAAACTTTTTTTACATATTCGCACACATAACACATTTTATGGCCGATGCTGTGACATAACAGCAAGCGACATAAGGCCAAATTATTTTGAGACATAAAACCAAATACATTTTAATGTACTATTAAGATATAGGCGAATGCCAGACATATTTCCTTCAGCGCTAAAATTGAGATAAGAATAACACTGTTATTTGCGAAGTGAGCCACCCATCCCACAAACTCGCTTATAGGCGCCTGCCTGACAGTTGTTGACATACCATTAGCGGGGCGATGAAGTCGAGCGAGCGGCTAAACCCTGCGGAGAAAAGGGTGAAATCCTGTCAGCGAGCGAAGCGAGTTACCCACCCCAAACAGTGGAAAGTAACGTAAAGCCAATTGGTCCTTATGTCGCTTTGTGAAAGTGACATAAGGCCAAATGTGGAATAATCTGGTTCTTTTAGGTTGGCGAAGCCCTGGAATGCTTTCCCAATGGGATGTACACATTTTGGTCTGCCGACTCTTTATAGTCGAGTGAACTGGTGAACTCAAAATATTACAGAACGCGTCAGGGGGGTGAAAGAATCAGCTGAAACGTTTCTAGCCAGTTCGTCGGAAATTACGTTTCCGACAATGCCTTTATGGCCAGTCATCCAAGTTTTATGACAGTTTTGACGTGCAAACGTCTTTTCGCTCGTTAAGTACAGTGATAGCCGGTCAAACTTTTTTTGTGTTACAAAATACCGTCAGATATCAATTGCTAATAACTACGAGACTAATAATGTGATAACAACGGTTGAGGTCGCAATGGATAGAGCATGTCTGTACGTGTTCATAGCGCAGCGTTTGTTTTGGCCGTGACGTCATCGGGCTAGTGTATGCACCTACGCGTGATTGTTGTGAATTAGCATTGTGTAAAATTACGGATTAGTGTAGCGTGAGAACGCCTTTAGGTAGGACTTTGATTCGGGTGTCATTGTAAAGAGCTTGAGAAGAACTACGATGACTTCAAGTGAAACAATAAAAATAATCGCCTAAATATATGTAAAAACATAAATACATGAATGAAAAACATGAAAAACATAAATACATGTGTCTCAACTTCACACCAGGGCAACATAGTGTACCGCTGTTGCCGGTCAGAATGACGTCACAAAATCAGACCCTTAATGTTCTAAAAAGGGGAATTTCTTGTAATTGTCAAAATACTGTAAACAATATTCGTATAAAAGGTCAAATCTTATTGCAAATAAATTTGTGTGCTGTGTGTGCAACTTGAACTTGAACTGACTGAAACTTGGACTAGTGCTGCGGTTGCGATCTGGTGGACATTGGAGATCATCTGGAGATTCAACATTTCACAAGTAAGCGAATTTTATTTACTTTGTGTGGCTTTGTATTAAAATAGTAAGGTTGATAAAAATGAAAGCTACAAAGCTGAGTCGAGTACTCTCGCAGCTCGAAAAGGACGTCGCAAGTTTCGCCAAAAGGGGCTCCACGGCGGCGAATTATTTGACAGGTCGCTTGTCTCTTTTAGAGAAATCCATGGAGTCGGCTGCTGAAATTTATGAAAAATGTGTTAGTGAGCTTCAGAACGACGAAAAAGGTAACGAAATTGAGACTACTTACGAGCAAATTCGAGAATTGTATTTCGAGTACAGAGGTGATTTGATGGACACAATCGATAAGGTCAAAATAAAAGATAATGCCAATATGGACGTCACCGATATAGACTCCAGTAATTTAAAATCATCCCATAATGCGGATTTGAGGCTGAAGAAGATCCCGGTTCCAATTTTCTGAGGGAGCTACGAGTCTTGGCGTTGTTTTCACGATTTGTTTGTGTCGCTGGTCCATCATAATTCATCGTTGTCGGAAATCCAAAAGATGCACTATCTCAAAACGAGCGTAATAGGTGAAGCTGAGCAGCTTTTAGCACATTTAGGTATTGCTAACGGCAACTACACTAAAGCATGGGCTATTCTCCAAGACAGGTAGGATCACCCTCGACTTTTGGTGAACAGTCAACTCAAAACTTGGTTCAATTTGGCGACGACTACCCAGGAGCGAGCTGAATCCATCAAAGAGTTGTTAGACACATCAACAGAAGTGGTGCACAGTTTGGACAACTTGAAGGTGCCTGTCCAACACTGGGATGTGGTTCTGGTTTACATCTTGCTGCAGAAACTTCCTTCGAAAACAGTTTTGGGAGGAGAGGCTGGGATCCAAAAGGGACAGCAAGGAACTACTTGCTATACGAGATATGCAGCGACATGACCTAGATAGAAAACTGCACATCAGTCGCCTAAGAGCAAATGAACACCAATGCTCCGACCCGCAGAGTCTCCGAATCTAACCCGGAGGGACAAGTACGATAGAAGGGGACTTTAATCGGCTTAGAGTCCACACCTGTGTCAGTTTGAGATACTTGCTGCATACGCCTTACTTCGACGTACATATTCGGAACCCAAGTCTAAACGGAGCTTCATGGTGGTATCGGAACCCTGGAGTAGAGATGAAAGCACCAGAAACATGAAAAGGCCAACGGTGGAACTCACAACCTCATCGAGACTACTGGCACCGTACTGTATAACCGGACCCGAGCATCCAAGTTGGAAGACACGCGTAAAGGTAGCTTGCGCACCGTGCAAAAAAGAAAACAGTTCAGAGCCTACCAATAGCCTTGGACACGGGCAGATATAAATTTGATGTCTTCAACGAACTGCTGTAGAGTAGATATTACGACACCAAGCACAGCGGCTGCTACAGAAGAAAGAAAGCGCTTATTGGGATTTAGACTTGCTTGAGGAAAACATGATCGGCATTAGTCACACATTGTAGTGTTTCGAGGTCGGGTGGTCTTACTTCACTCCAATGTGTCTGTTATATCCACATTCGTACTCTGACTGCAACAAGGCTTCGGGGCATTTGCCTACATGCCCAACACTTAAGACTTTTCACTTGATTTTCCTTCGGATACAAATCCACATCCAAACATGCGTGGTCTTCCAGTAGTAGTCGCCGTAGTACATGTAAATTTACGGCCGGCTTTTGCCCGACGCATCCCATAGCACTTCTTGGACTGGGATAATACAATATCTACGATATTTACAGCAATATGGCGCCTCCGCGAGTTATTTTTGGCACTACGTTGTCTGTTAAAGGTCCTTACATTCCATGTGCTAAGCCAAAATTCGTTGTCCTATAACATGATTTAAAAAAAGAAATTACAATTGCGTGATCTTTGCCATATTTCGAGGTACTAATACTCGTACATACCTAACAACTTTTATTGACTCGACTTAAATTGCAAATGCGGCTTATTTTCCAGCGTTTTCTCAGTAGATACCTCTGATTCCCGCCGCCACCTTTTCGATATAAGTAGAAGTACAGAGTGCAAACATATACTCGGCAATATTTACGTAAACATATATTTCAAAGTAGAGATGTGTAATATGTTTTTCAAGTAGTTTGTCCTTCGAGAATTTTCTTGTATAAATTTGTATCGATCTGGTGTGGGAGTATGAGAGAATCCTTTTGACTTTCCGATACTCATACCAAATTAGTTTCAGTCTGCAATTCAATACCATGGCTCCATCTATCCGTTTAACCTCAAAACCAGAACAAATAAAAAAAGAATACACACAACAGAACAAAAATAGAACATAACCTTCATTAAAAGTAGTAATTTCCGTTATTTCTCACCCTTTTCCGCCCGAAAATAAGCGATAAACATCTTACACACAGATTGAGTGACTTTCTCGTATCCTGTTGTTGTTTTGCTTTGCACAAGGTTTACAAGCGTATTGGGGTTATTGAAGCACTTCCTCGGAAGCAGTAGAAGCAGCAGGAACAGAATGAATAGCAGGAATAGCAGTAGCACGGTATTCTCCTCAAAGTTACTTAAAAGTCGTGTAAACAAGTTTCGGTGAGCACATCCCTACGACTTCCTGGGATCACAAATTGCGGCGGCAAACAGCAAAGAGTTGGAATTTTCCTCTGCGGAGCGTATTGAGTTTTCGGGGCTTATCCCCTCGTTGCGTGTGAGGTGTGATGAGGAATTGCTTTGTGTTTTTCCGTTAGTTGTTTTGTTTTGTTTCTTATACGTTCGCCCCCATCTTTTTTGTCAACTTTCTGGGTGTAATACGTAATTGAAAATGGGGTTGGCGTGCGGTGCTTTATTTTTTTCCTTTTTTCAAGATTGTCGTTGAATTGAGGGCGGTTCAAGGTGGGTATGATGTTTGTCTTGAGGATTTAAATTGAAAGGAGAAAAACTTGAAAAGTTATCAGGTCTTGGTTTAAGGGGCGACGGGTTCCACCCCACACCTTGATGCGAATATGGGTTTTTAAACTTTGTAAATGAATTCATCTCAAAAGTGTGGTGTTGTGGTTTTGAAGAGGAAATGAAGGAAATTGGCTCGGGTCGGTAGGTGGAAGTTGGTTTTTTTTTACCGAATATGACGATTATTTTTCCTGCAATGGTCCTTACATTTAAAAGTCAAAGTCTTAAGTGGTTTGGGAAGTTACAGTGTATCGGTTAGTTCCTGGAAAGCATTGGTTGTTGACAATTCCATATGTACATACAAATATGTATGGCTTGGATAGTTAAAATGTATTTGGGTGTTAAAACACAGCCAACTCGATCCGTAATTGAGAGAGGGGGAGCTTAGCGTAGTCGGTTGGTAGCTCGCGCCTTGTCATTTCAGTGCCTTCTTCATCGAAACATTTATGAAAAGTAACCAATTTGTGATTACAACGCAAAGAACTTTTCGTACTCACTTCGCGCTCGGTAGACATGCTCCGGTTCCAGATCGTAAAACAATACTGTTGTGGATTTAAAATTTTAGAGCTACAGGTTCAGCCTTAAAAAAAAAATCAACTGGTAGACCCAGAAGTGTAGGACACAGGAAAATGTTGCAGCTGTAAGAGAAGCAGTTGAACAAGGAGATAGCCGTTCAGCTTTTAAACACGCCTCTGCTTTGCGTTTGTCAGATCATTCTGTGAGAAGAATTTTACACGCCGATCTGAAGTTCCACCCATACAAAATGATGATCGTGCAAGAACTTAGTGAACGGGACAGGGAAATTCGCAGAGCATGCTCCAACGATATTATTTAAAACATCCCTCAAAATGCTCTTTTAATAACGAGTGACGAAGCTCATTCTTATCTATCTGGTTGTGTGAACGAGCAGAATTTTCAGTGACGGTTACCATAACTGCCGATCGATATGTCGACATTCTACGCAATTTTTTGGAACCAAAACTTAGAGAACTTGAACATCCGGATGTGTGGCTTCAACAGGATGGAGCTACTGCTCGTACGGCAAGAAGGACAATGGACGTGTTAAGGGAAATATTTCCAGGATGCGTAATCCTGTTACGTGGAGACGTTGAGTGGCCTGTGCGTTCACCCGATCTTGTCCCATTCGACTTTTTCCTGGGGCTACCTGAAAGCGAAGGTTTTTTAACATTATCCCCGAACCATTGACGAATTGAAAGCAGAAATACGCCAAGAAATTATAGAAATACTGCTCGAATGAAGGAAAATTTCAGAAATCAGCTTCGAATGTGTTCGAAAAAAATGGTCGCGACTTGGATTTTTGTAATTTTCAAAACTCAATAAAAACAGGGTCATCGTTCATTTAGAAGAGTGTGTCCTATTCGGGTCTTATTGCCACGGCACGTCCATCTCACCTTCTGGTAAAATTTCAAAACAAATTCCTTCAGTAGCAACTTTTGATCTTTTTCCTTCCGAAAACTTTGCGAGGGGTTTTCTACTCTGGTGATATTTATTAAAAGCGTCTATCAGCTCAGTCCTCGACTTCGGTTGTAGTTTTGTATAAGCAGCTCACCGTTTAAAGAAGAACGCCTCACGGCATTCATTGCTTAACCATGGGTTTTGTGGTCGCTATGTAAAAGCTTGCTCTTCCTATACGACCGACCACGTTCTGTCACCTTTACTGTGTCCGTTCCCGGATGTGAAATCATGCAGGCTGTGCATGGCGCTGTGAGTGCCTTCTTTTCAAAGGATTCCTCCATTTTTTTTTTGACATCAACGTTGCCAAATATAAATTTTACGTCATAATTGGAAAACTGTTCATATGTGGGTTGTCCTTAAGATTCGTAAAACTCTTAATTGGTGGCCTCGTCTCTGTCCTATGTTGCAGCATGTGCGCATATGAACAATTATATTTGTTGAACTTGATGAACACGTGACTTTATATTTAAGTCCGCTTCCCAAACCAACATATTGTATAAATATGCGCTTCCTCAAATTCCAATCACCATTCTAGATGTCGCGGTTTCTGATCGTCTTCTTGGCCGGCCCGTCAAATGAAATGGATGGCGGGCTTATAGACTACCAACCACTTAATGTTCGGGAATTCCAGTTCTGTTTAGGATCCTTATATTTGAGGAACGTACTCGGACGTCGTTTTTTAACAGTCGTCAGCAACTGAATCAGTCTTAATCGAGACCATTTTTGCTTTCATCCCAATTTCGTTTCTCTTTCAATTCCGCCCTTTATAGCTGATGGTACGCCTGGATGTACTTCACGAAAGGTTTCTTGTTACATTACAGGCGATCAGGTTAGCAAGATCTTTACTTTAGCTTGAGCTATACTCGTAGATGGACTTGGGCAACCCCAAATCGGAATTCACCAAGACAAGCAAGGGTAGTTTGCGAGTGTTCAACTGTAGGGGCCTAGCTAAGCTTTATCGTTCATCGTTAGCTCACTAGACTGCAATAAAATAGTGGGGTCCGAGAGATATGGTGATCCGATTTTGTCCAAGAATTCTTCGTCGACTGCCGATGCCAAATGCTGTAGATATACAATCGGTGTGGACCATTTTTCCGAACTTAATAATTTTTTTTTTTTTTTTTTCCCGGCGAGGGCAGGTGAAAATCTTCCATCAGACACTATGAGGATCAGAAGCGCGTGCTCATAGTAGTGTGAGATTCTTACTCACTAAAAACACCTCCCTTCGTTGTTAATTTTAATACCGCAACTAAGTAGAACTTATCAAGCAGTTTTTATTTCATAAGTTAATCACGATTGGAAGGACACTTTCCAATGGAAGACCCTACATATTCCGCTTTCTTAATGCGGTTTCAATTTATCGCGCAAGGTCCAACGGTTTAGTTCGTTGAAGACGGCGTAGTACTCGTATGTTTCGTTCGTCCAAGATTTCTAGGACTGTATTGTTGATATGGGCGCTTAACCGGACTTTATGTTTTCGTGCGCAGTTCCTGACTTCATCTTCCACGAAAGGAACTCCGAGGTCTCGATGCAGGTCATTATTTCTTATAAACCATGGGGCACGCAGAAATTGTCGTAGCACTTTATTTTCAAAAGTTTGTATTATATTTATATTTGATTTCTTAGTACAACCCCAGAGTTGTATACCATAGGTCCACACCGGCTTTAGCACTTGCTTATAAAGAAGCAGCTTGTTTTCTAAGCTTAGCTTGGAATATTTACAAGGAGCCAGTACATTTCTTTGTATTTGGCCTCTAGTTCTTTTCGTTTCTTTTTAACATGCGTTTTCCATTTAAGCTTCGCGTCAAGTGTCATTCCCAAATACTTAGCTTCGTTTGCAATGGGGATACACACCGAGTTTATAGAAATGGGCAAGTGATTTATATTTCTGTAGGTGAAGTCAACATGTACAGATTTTGTCTCATTAAGGGTAATTCGCCAGATCTTTGTCCACTCGTAGACTTTATTTAAAGCAGTCTGAAGTTTCGCCGTTGAGTCTTATATTGATTCTCCAACCGCTAAGATAGCGGTGTCGTCAACAAAAGTAGCGAGAACAGTATCCTCGACGTGTGGTATATCTCTTGTATATAAAAGGTACAAAAGTGGGCCCAGTACGCTTCCCTGTGGTACTCCGGCTAGGATATCTTTAAATTTCGAAACATCATTTCCGTATCGAACGCGAAAAATTCTATTTTCAAAATAGCTTGTCAATATATTATAGAGCTTTAATGGCAAAATTCGTCGCAGTTTGAACTTCAAACCTTCATGCCATACTTTGTCAAAAGCTTGTGAGACGTCAAGAAATACGCTCGAACAAATCTTTTTTTCTTCCAGGGATTTTTCAATTACATCAGTAATTCTATGCACCTGATCAATTGTTGAATGCTTAGTCCGAAATCCAAATTGATGGTTGGGAATAAGATTTTGGTTTTCGATAATTGGGAGAAGACGTTTTAGCAAAATCCTCTCAAAGATTTTCGACAGGATCGGTAGAAGAGAAATGGGTCTGTATGATTTTTTATCGTTTGGAGGTTTTCCTGGTTTTAGTACCATGATGACTTCAGCAACTTTCCATTGACTTGGCACGTATTCAAGCCTCAGAGCCGCGTTAATAATGTGTAAGAGCTTTATAAGTGCTTTTTGAGGTAGCATTTTCAGAACTTCTCCGGTAATAAGGTCATACCCCGGAGCCTTCTTTGGTTTTAATTTCCTTATTACAGTTTTAATTTCAGCAAGAGTTGCATTTGTCATTACAAAATTACTATATGCTATTTCTAAAGAACTGGTGCCGGGTACCAGTGTTGGGCCGTCGGAGGGCTTGAAAATTTCTTCAAGATAGTCGGCAAAAACCTCCGCTTTTTCCTTATCCCCCTTAGCCCATTCGTTATTGCCGACCTTGATTGGTGGCGCGGGGATTTTGGGCATTTTTAAGCATTTTAAAGCTTTCCAAAGCGAGTAATTTGTTTCTTTTCCGGCCGTCAGGTTTTGAACATATGTATTTACTTCGGAATTTCTGTAACTTTTAAGAGTCTCCTTGAGCAGATTACAGAGCCTGTTTAGGCGTGTTTTATCCTGCGGCGTTCGAGTTGTTTGCCATCTTTTGCGAGCTTTTCTTTTTTCTCTTATCATATCTTTTACCTCAGGCGGGTAGTTTAAGTTACGTTTAGCCGTGCTTTTTCGTTGACAAGGTGTATTGTTCCACGCAGCACATTGGACTATTTCAACGAAAGAATCCACTTCGATTTCGAGTTCAAGTGCTGCTTTAAGTGAAATGTCTAGTTCTAGGTTATTATTAATCTCATTTCTGAATCCTTCCCAATTAGTATTTCGTCCAGTTAGTCTTAATGGTCCTTGTTTTTTAATAAACGTGTCGTTCATTGTCAGTATGACTGGAGAATGATCGGAGGAAAGATCGAAGCTTTCATCAACGTTTATAGCCGAGTTACGAATTCCTTTAACAACGAAGAAATCGACAAGATCGGGTATTTTCGTTGTATCTGTTGGCCAATAAGTCGGCTTGCCCGTTGAATAGAAGTCACAATTGTGTTCCATACATGCTTTATAGAGTATTTTACCCTTTTGGGAGACACATCTTGATCCCCAAAAAGTGTGTTTGGCATTGAAATCACCGCCAATCATAAAAGCCGATCCAAGAGAATTGAATATATTTTTAAATATATGTTTTGAAGGCGTAAATCGTGGAGGACAGTAGATGGCTGAAATAGTAAAGGAGTTCCGTACCAATTTTACGCGCACCGCAATTAGTTGTACAGACTCGAGCTCTACTTTTATATCTTCGTTGTGCTCGGACTTAATAATGAACACCAATAAGACTTTGTCAGACAGAAGGCAATAAATTAACTAAAAAGTATGTACCGGTGACCTGCGAGGCGGTTGATCGGGAAACTGCTGACTGTCGCATAATTTTAATTGCGACAGCAGCGCAACAATCAGGTTCATAGCGTAGTGCTTCCCTACCACCCAGTAGTGGTTACCGAAAACAGCAGAGCAAATTCTAATTCAACAGACCGCGTGCAGCCGAAAAACATCTGCAGAGGTAGACTTAGGGAACCAGGCTTGAGCTTTGGCATGTAAGCGAAAGGCTGACTATGATTCGCATACGAGGTTTGTCTGAAAATTTTCCGACTGCAACGTAAAGATAGCAGCACTCGTCAATAAAAGCTAGTGAATGCTAGTTGTGCATCTTTTGGCAGTTACTTACCGAAGTTTCAGACATTTTGACAGTCGTTTGAGTCGTTTAAAATGGAAAAAAATGAGTATCGAGCTGTTATTAAATTCTTGTTTTTGAAAGGCAATACGCCTACGCAAGTCAAAAATGAGTTGGACTCTGTGCATGGTGACTCTGCATCATCATTTACCACAGTGAAATGTTGGGCAGCTGAAATAAAACGTGGCCGTAAGAGCTTGGGAGATGATGAACGTTCGGGACGTCCAAAAACTGCAACCACTGACGATAACATTGCTAAAGTTCACCAAATGGTGTTAGACGACCGCCGAATTAAAGTGAGAGAGATAGTAGAGATTATGAAAATGTCCAAAGAATGTATTTGTTACATATTAAATCAAGTTTTAGGCATGAGAAAGCTGTTCGCGCGTTGGGTGCCGCGTTTGCTTACGTTGGACCAAAAACGTGTTGGAATGAACATTTCCAACGCTTTCTTGGCGCAGTTTAGACGCAATAAATCCGAGCTTTGCCACCAATTAACTACTGTAGATGAAACTTGGATAAACCATTCTACGCCCGAAACAAAAATTCCGTCAAAACAGTGGACTGCAAAGGGTGAGCCGGCTATCTTAATCGATTATCTTCAAAAAGGAAAAACCATTACAGGAGCATACTACGCATCATTACTTGCCAAGCTGAAGGCAGAAATTGCGGTAAAACCGCCAAATTTGCAGAAAAATAAAATCCTGTTTCACCAAGACAACGCGCCGTCTCACACCTCAGCCGTTGCCATGGCGAAAATCCATGAATTACGGTTTGAACTGCTTGACCATCCGCCTTATTCACCAGATCTAGCACCAAGCGACTTATTTTTGTTCCCTCATCTAAAAACTGCGCTCGGAGGACAGAGATTTTCGTCAAATGAGGAGGCAACCAGCTTCGTGAACAAATATTTTGCAGAGAAAAACACCAAAAACTATTTGGACGGGTTAGAGAGATGCGAGCTTCGCTGGGAGAAGTGTGTAGAGTTACAAGAAGAGTTACAAAAATGTCTTGGATCGTTGTTCGGTCGGAAACTTTTCAGACAATTCTCGTAATGGATAAACTTGCCAACATAAGACTCATAAACGCCCACTCCCTGATAGAGGAGAAGGACGACATTCACAAAAAATATTTATACGAGCTCCTCGAAAACATCTAAGAGCAATGGCCCAAATATGCCGTGAAAATTGTGCTAGGCACGGAGGGCATCTTTGGTAATACAATCGGAAAGCACAGCCTCCACGCCATCGCCTCCGAAAACGGGCACATATTTATTGAATTTGTGGCGGCACCTTATATCCATAAAGGGACCTGGTTAACTCCTGGCAAACAACACGTTAACAAATTACGAATGACGCATGGCACTTACTCCTCCAAAGCTAACATTAACTTGTACCATTATCTGCTCTATCCAAGATACGAATAGGGATACCCATTGTGACGAAGTTCAACGTCGAAGGGCTCAATACCAAGAGCCAGCTAACGACTCTTCTGATCGAGTTTTATTTATTATCAATGGAGAATGTGGAGACGGCTTAGATAGCTGGATCCCCTTGAGGGCATGGACACCAGTGACTTGGTCTGGAAATTGTTCGACTCCAACTCTTCTACATATAAGTAGAATGGTACCTCAGCCAATTTCGTGTGCGTAGTTAGAAGTAATATGTGTAACCCAGAGTTTTCTCTGCAAGACCCAATACTTTCTATCCATTCATCAATTTATAAGACCGCTGTTCGAGCCGTTTGAGAGATAATACTTTCACCTTTTTAGTTTAACTCTTTATTTATTTATTTCTTAATTTTATATGTACATGTGCGAAAAGGAAATAATAGAAAAAAATTAGAAGAAGAACTTTAAAAATTGTTTTTTTTCTTATCTCACGGCAACGATCTTTCTCGCCAAACCTCCAAATCCAAAAAGGCCGAATGAAAATGCCGGAAGCCACGTTGCCAGCATTTTTTTACTTTTATTTTTTTAATGTTGTTCACCCTGGACGGCAGACTTCAGTGATGTTGCTTCGATGACCGCGTTTGGCAACACTCCCCCCTGGTAATTAGGGCAAGATCGATTGCTCTGGTTACAAATATCGCCAAACCGCTTTATGTCCAAAGGGGCTAATTTTGCTACCGGTCTTGTAAATATACCTGTTGCTGTTTGTATAATAGCGCTCCTGCAACGTCCATCTCTGCCCATTATAAGCTTGATAACTCTCGCTTTCGGCCAAAAATTTCTTGGATGACATTCATCACAGACGACTACAATATCTCCTTCTTCCAGGTTCTTAGTTGCCTCAAACCACTTAGTTCTCCTCGTCAGCGTCGGCAAATAAGTAAGAACCCACTTTCTCCAGAACCGGTTGGCGTATTGCTCACATCTCTGCCAAAGTTTCCTTAGTGGTTCGCTTTCGCCATTAAACTCTCCTACTGGTTTTTGGCCATTGGATGAACCGACCAAAAAATGGTTCGGGGTTAAAGCCTCTTCATTGTCATCGTCCAAGGAAACGTAAGTCAAAGGTCTAGAATTTACCACACTCTCCACCTCCGCCATCATAGACAAAAGAAGTTCGTCCGTAGGATTTCTTGTTGTTTGTATTGCTGCTAAAGTTTGTTTTACAGAGCGCACCAAACGCTCCCATGCACCACCCATATGCGGCGATGATGGAGGAATGAACTTCCATTTCATCCTACAGTCAACAAATTCTTTCGCTATATCCTCTTGTTTAATATTGGAAACCATCTTTTTTAACTCCTCTGATGCTCCTCGGAAATTGGTACCGTTATCCGTTATTATTTCAACTGGTGTTCCTCGCCTAGAGATAAATCTTTTCAAAGCTAAGATGCAGGCATCAGCAGTGAGGTTATACGCAACCTCAATATGTATTGCTCTTATAGTTAAACATGTCAACAATACACCCCATCTCTTCTCCATGTGACGTCCTACTGTAACATAAAGTGGTCCAAAATAGTCGATACCTACGTAGGAAAACGGTGCTGTAAAGGACTTCAGCCTAGCTGCCGGAAGTTCTCCCATCATCGGAAAAATCGGTTTAGCATTAATGTTTTTGCATTTTTGACATTTACTTTTTATTTTTTTCAACAGAACCCTTAAGTTTGGGATGTAATATTTTTGCCTTATCTCGTTGACTACCGTTTCATTGTGCTGATGTAAGTATTTGATATGGAATTCATTTATTATTAAATTCGTAATTAAATGAGCTTTAGGTAACACTATCGGCCTTTTCGTAACAAAGGCAATATTTTCCGCAGCATCTATACGTCCTCGTACTCTTATAATATTATCCGCATCGATATATGGGGACAATGTATATAATGGGCTACTTTTATTGAGTAACACTTCAATTTTTTCTTCCTTAGCCTTTTCAAACATGGCCTTTTCTTCTGCAAACGATTCTGATTGACATAATCCATATAAATACTTTTCCGCTGCACTGATCTCTTCTGGTTCTAAAACTTGTGTAAGGCCGGTATTTCGAAAATCGCGTTTAGCTTTTTTGCAAAATCGAATCACATATGCTGTTACATGAAGCAGCTTGTTCCACCTTGAGAAATTTAAGTACCAGTGTCTTTCCGTTTTTGCTCTCGACATATGTACTAGATGTTCCTTAGCCTCAATTTGAGTGGAAAGGTTTTCTGTTGAAAGTTTTGGCCAATCAGATTCGTGTTGGCCAAGAAACGGTGGGCCGCAGAACCATCTTGAAGAATTTTGAAAGTCCGGATTAGCTTTCCATTTCGTGGCGTCGTCGGCTACATTTTGCTTGCTCGGCACCCACTTCCAATCCCGTTCATTTGTTTTTTCCAAAATTTCACTTATTCTTGATCCAACGTATTGCTTATATTTTCGCTCCTTAGAATTGATCCATGCCAGAACTGTTTTAGAATCAGTCCAAAAAAAGGTATTCGTAATTTTTATGTGATGCCCTTCTATTATTAATCGCGATAATCTTGCACCTAAAATTGCTGCTTCTAACTCCATTCTTGGTATAGACATTCCTTGCAAAGGCGCTACTTTGGTCTTTGCCCCAATTAAAGCGACTTCAATGTAATTATTTAATACGACACGGAAATACCCTACAGCAGCACATGCGGCCTCACCGTCGTCTACAAAAATATGTAGTTGTACAATCGCGCCTTCAGAAAATGCGCATTCGATTAAGTAGCATCGCTGGACTGAAATATTCCTGACGGTTGGTAAGTAGTCTATGATTTTTTTCCATTTAGTGAATTGCTCATTTTTAATTTGTTGGTCCCAGTCAACGCCTGATCGCCACACTTCTTGAAGAAGCATTTTTAGTAGAATTGTTAAATTTGCAATCAGACCGAGAGGGTCAAATATTGACATTAAAGTTCTCAATAGCTCCCTTTTCGTAGGGTAGTCCTCTTTAACTAGATTCGCCTCAGTTAGTCTTTTACTCTTTAAGGCAAAAGAAAAGCAATCGTATTCTGGAGACCACAACATACCCAGAATTTTTTCCACAAACTTTAACCCTCCGTGATTACTAAATTCCTTACTACACAGGCCTTGCTCTTCCTGTAATGCTGTCATCACTTCACTGCTGTTGCTAAGAAGTTTACAAATTTGAAATCCAGCGTTGCTATGTACGAATTTGACGTCCTTTGCTAATTTAATGGCTTCGTCTATCGTATTAACGCTGTCAAGCCAATCGTCAACATAATGTTTATTGATAATTGCATCAGCTGCTCTTGGATAACGTTGGCTATATCTTTTGGCATTACGATTTTTCACGTACTGCGCACAACTGGGAGAGCATGTTGCACTGAATATCAACACCTGCATAGCAAAGACTTCAACTTCGTTCGTGTCGGTATTTCTCCATAAAAAACGTTGAGCTGATTGATCTTCTTCTTTTACGCGAATTTGATGAAACATCTCTTTGATGTCTCCACACAATGCCACTTTTCGTTCACGGAATTTGTATAACACCGAGGTAAGTGCGGGTTGTGTGTCCGGTCCACGCATAAGCATCGAATTAAGGGACACTCCATTTGTTTTCGCTGCTGCGTCCCACACCATTCTTACCTTTTCTGGCTTGTTGGAGTTCTTTCTGGAAACATGGGGTGGTACCAAGTCAAATTATTTTCTTTTAACTCTTCCTTTGATGAGAGTTTGCGTGAGTAACCTTTTCTTTCATAATCCTTTATTTGTACGTCTAATATCATTTTTAGTTTATGATCTCTGGATAATTTTTTTTCCAATAACTCAAGTCGTCTTTCGGCCGCAGCTCTGTTGTTCGGCATTTTTCCTTCTTTATATTTCCATAATAGTGGAACTGTATATCGGTTATTTTGACATGTGGTAGTGGTTTCCAGTATGTTGAATGCAATTTCGTCCTCTTTCGAGAGCATTCTCGGTTGCCTTTTAATGTTCTCAAGGGCGAAGTATTCCTTCACTAAGTCATACATCTTACCGTCTAAATCCTTTTGACACTCGCACAAATCGCAGTTGTGTACGCTGTGGAAATTTTGAAATTCTCCATTAGGAACATCTGGGCTGAAGTACGGCCCACTTATCGTCCAACCTATTCGAGTCTTCGTGGCTATAGGTTCCTTTCCAGAACCTTTTCTAACTCGCAGTGGAACCGACAAGTTCAAATGTTCTAAACCGAGCAGTATGCGGGGTACAGCATTTTTGTACGATGTAACCGGAATTCCTTCCAAGTGAGGATACTGCTCACAAAGTGCTGTGACATCGAGCGTTTGCAACGGTAAGTCCAACGATTTTACAGTACGGATATTATTTACTTCATATATTTTAGTTGACCCTATACCTGCGATCTTTGCGCTAACCCTTTTGGATTCATACTCGGAGCGATGTGTGTTTGACGTCCACCGAAGGCAAAGCGGATCCTGAATACCTTTAAGTTGAAGAAACTCGGCAACCTCAGCATCCATTAGAGTGACCGATGATCCTTCGTCTAAAAATGCAAACGTGTCATATTGCAAATTCTTACCAAATATACTTATTGGGATAATCCTGTAGAGCATCGATGCATATTGTATGTTGTTACTGTGGACATGACTTCCTTGAATATCCTCGTTTTCATGGTCTGGGCTTGCATTAGGTTTTCGAGTGTTATATGATGTGGATGGATAAATGTCTTTCGAATTCTGTTGATGTTTGTGGAGCAACCGATGGTGTCTATATTCACATCCATTTTCACCGCATTTTCTATCTACAGTACATAGTTTACTTCTATGGTCATATAAGCAGGTGCGACAAAGGCTGTTGTTTTTCACTACACGCCACTTTTCATTTAAATTCATTTCAGCAAATCGCTTTCAGTGTTGCAAAGATCGACATTCGCCAGAACACACTTTGCATTTGCCCGATCGGTGAGAGTGTTTAATTTCCTGTTTATGAACACTTACAAACCTTTTCTGTTTTGTCTCATATCGGCTTTCTATTTGGGAACTTGGTGACAAATCTGAAGCGGCTAAAGCTAACTGGTACAGCCATTTACTTAGATGTGTGAGGTTAACTTCCTCTTGACACTGTTTATAAATACCCCAGTTAAGCTTAATTGACGCGGGTAATTTATCGACCAGCTCTTGGAGCAGGCACGGATTATTCAAATGGCTATCCAGCTTGTTTGCTTCCATTATTGAACAGATGTTTTGCACTGATAAGGCAAAGGTCACAATAGTCTCTAATTTGTCAGCTTTGGGTGCCGGGTCGTTTCTGATCTTTACCATTAATGACGCGATTATTTTTTCCGGTTTCCCAAAGAGCACTCTTAAGGTTTCGATAACGCTCGGCACTTGTTGCGGTAACATGAGACGGAAACGGACTGACTCAAATGCTCTACCTTGAAGACGCTTTTGCAACCTTATTAGATTTTCATCATTTGTATACCCGCAAGTGTGTGTGGTGCCACTGAAGTTTGGCAATTCTTTGGGCATGACATGACGGGCTGCTACTTGTCTCGCATTTGGTGCTTTGGCATGTGTAATTATATTACTTGATTGCTGTTCTCTTACGTCGTCTTTAGTGTCAATTTTTCGTTTGGTTTCGGTCTGAATAGCTCCAGCCCACGTGTCGTTGAGTGTGACATTTCCAGCATTTTCTTTCGGACTCTCATTGCGCGAGTCAACATCTTGAAGCCAGCTTTTAACTTTGTCCCTAGAATCTGAGTGTATACTGGAACACTGACTTGACCTTGATATATCTTCTTCCAATATCTGGTATTTTTTGGTAAGGTATTCTTCATCGCGTTGTTTCCTTAAATTTTGTTCTTCTTCCAGCCGCTTTAGCTTCAGTGATAGTATTTTGGCTGAAGATGACGATGACGCAACTTCGGATGTGTTTTTTTCTTTTTCCTTCTTATTAATGACAGGTGATGGTGGCAATAGTTCTACAGCTTCTTCTACATCTTGTGTTTGCCGTTGTAATGGTTGATTTTTTACTGATTTGGAATCTCTGCCTGCTTTACGAAATTTTTTTTCGGATTTCTTGCAATTATGGCACATAAATTTTTTAAACCTTATGCCGCTGGTTACGCCTACACATTTTTGGTGGAACCACTGGCGACAAAGATCACATTGGACCATGTCACCTGTGCTGTCTGGTTCATCGCATAGTTTACAGTTGTACTCCAAAGATGGGTGATCATTCAATGGTGGAAGAGAGTGTGTGGATCGTGGCTCTAAACCCCTGGGACTTTTATTAGACATTGTAGACACTTACCTTACGTTCCCTTGGCTCGAGGTGATGGCTATTCTACGGGTTACTATTATTTTTATAATGACAGCTCCAAGTAGCTTCCTTTGCTGTGGTGGCTGATGGGAGGTAATCGTCTTCTTGCAGATTATTCTTGAGGTTGGATTTGATTATCTTGCTGCTTAGGTTATGACGAACGTGCTTTCAAATGTGGGCACGAGGTGATTGATGCTTATGACAATTTTTAAAGAATGTTCGAGCCGTTTGAGAGATAATACTTTCACCTTTTTAGTTTAACTCTTTATTTATTTATTTCTTAATTTTATATGTACATGTGCGAAAAGGAAATAATAGAAAAAAATTAGAAGAAGAACTTTAAAAATTGTTTTTTTTCTTATCTCACGGCAACGATCTTTCTCGCCAAACCTCCAAATCCAAAAAGGCCGAATGAAAATGCCGGAAGCCACGTTGCCAGCATTTTTTTACTTTTATTTTTTTAATGTTGTTCACCCTGGACGGCAGACTTCAGTGATGTTGCTTCGATGACCGCGTTTGGCAACAACCGCACTAAGTCAATGTTAAAGCCATCCACCTGTTCGGAATAGCAATATATGCACAGAGTCCCTACGAGAATGGCAAGGGTTTCGCCGATATCTTCGATATTCAAAAAGGATTTAGAAAGAAATGTGGTAGGGAAGTAGTTTATCTAACTCGGACCTTCTATTATTTCTAAAAGCAACATCTTTTCAGTAATCAAACACTTGAGTTACGGCGGCAACTATTCATCAAAGCTCCTTCTCGATGCAGCATGCATTCTATCAAAAACGGATGACTATATCCGCGATTAGTCTATCTAAATGGCAAATCCGACTTCTGAGATTGCTACGGCATATAGAGTAGATAGCCATCATCGGATGGTTTCCTATTTTAACGCGCAGAAGGAAAACCCTCCCCTTAAACGACGTGCACAAGTACGAGTATACTAGAAAGTGCCCATAAAAAAGTTGGAATGGTTATTAGAGAGAGAGACTCAAATTCATCCTGAACCCTTCTTGCATCACCTTAGCAAGTAAAAATACAAATCTCGTAATCTACTCCATAACCGACTCCTTCTTCCACTTCAATCAAACTTTATCTGTATCCTGACGTGAAAAGTGACAAACAAGCTAAAGAAGTCCATCTCATTTACGTAATTGCATAGTTTATATATTATGAGCAACAACTTTTCTGCAGGTAATGCACTGAATCCACAATCTAAGTATACAAACTTATATGTTCCATGTACATACATATCACATCTTCCACATCATTAGCATTTTAATTGAAAAGAACCTACGCAAGTACACTTTTCAATTGTCACCACTTTTCTTGCCGAGTAAATTTACATGACCTTAACAAACTAAGCACTTAACTCACCGCAGACTTCATTTCAATAATAAGCTCTCTCAGGCTCCTGAAGAACAACAATCTTCCGCAACAAGACCACATGCACAACACTTATGTATGTATGCACGAGTATATCACCACCATAAAGATGCAAACTTTCCTTTATCACTGTTGAAAGTTAAATGTACCTTGTGCCTGTACTATGGTGGCTGTGATTGTAGCAGCACAAGTGATTTTACAAATGCCACCCACGTCCTAGTAAGTAGGGCGCCACCAATAAATTCCCTGCAACTTTTCTAATTCACTTGAATTGCGGAAAACTTTCCTCGAATGAATTAATTTCTTATGAAAATCCGTTTTCATTTTCTTGTGCATTCATGGTGTTTCTTTCGGGACAATGTACATACATTCCTTACTCTGTACGCATAAACCAATTTCTTTGCATCCTTTCACCCAGTGTTGGTATTTGCATAAATTTTTTCCCCGGTTAACAAGAATTCGAAGGTCCTTAAAAGGAAACTTGCCACTTCGAGCACGAGTTAGTGTAACTCTTCAGGGTTTCTAAGCATCGGCGAATGAAAAACATTCAGAAGTTAACCTAAATGCGCCGCCTTAGATTGTCGGGGATTGACCAAAAATATTAACTCCGGATAGCGTAACCTATTCCCAATTGCCTGTCTATTTTCTATTGCTTCTAAGGTTGCCTGAGAGTTAATTCTAGAGGCTGTCTGCGTTTACATCGAGTCGATCCTGCGTACAGTAAGAGCGGGAATGATTCTTATTTACTCAGTATGAGCGGTTTAATGTAAACAGATTTGTTACAGAGACGATAATGACAAGCTCTGAATAGTTTTGGTATATTAAAATCTCGCAGAGATCCCCACATTGTTAACGTACAGGCTGAACTCAACGTGGTTATCTCATATTTATCTCAACCAACTGAGACCCACTTCCTTGTCATCATATCTTCTGAAGGACCTGAAAAGATTGATTGCCCTACATCTTCGTCAGAGCATAAAACCCGCTCTAGATATCTTACGTATAGTTCCAGAATAAATCAGCATAAATCGGCCTGCACTGCTTGTTTGCCTTAATGAAAAATCCCAAAGAATGTCAAGGATATCGTGAGCTTCCTCGAAATGAAGACTACTTTCAGCAATATCTACGCAGAAGTTATGTTGGTTGATCAGCTTCTTACAGCAAGAATTAACAACAAAAACAAGGGGGTGCTAGGTATAAACTACAAAGTGGTGTTCTCTCTGGATAGTCTGGAAGTTAGTAGTCATTAAACTACTTAGATTTCTGGGATTGAGGTTGATTGGTTTGTAAATATTTTGTAGGAGGCTTGATACAAAAACTCTTATTTAGACCGATTGTAAGCTCTATATATAGAATGTCAATCATAACTCCAATTACTACCTCCAGAATCCAACTACGATTTGGCAGACAGTCAAAGTAACAGCGAACCATTCGACAACAAACTGATAGAAAAGATTCGTAATGTTAGAAAGCCATCGAAATAAGTGGAAACTTCAACTTCAAATTACTGACTGGCCTACATCAGCCTTTAAATTTGCACTAACGAATGGTGGAGCAGTTAGGGTAGACAAACAGAACGTCTCTCGATTTGCGTGGACACCTGCCTTTATGGCCTTATTCCACGGGATGCCCATACATCCATGGGAGCAAGGATACGCCTTGCCAACGCTCACCAATGATTTTCACTGTTTGATACCAAATTCGGAACTGTGTTGCCGGCACAAGTTACACCCTTGGTATGAGTCGAGGCCGACCTAAAACCTTTTACTGCTCTTAGGGTCGCAGCACCCAGCACTTATTGCAACTCCACATTGAGTCAACCAAAGGAAAACCAAAGGAAGACCCTTCCCGCGATTTTGGGTTTAAACCACAGCCACCATGACGCTTCCACAAGGGGGCCTACCTCTAACAAGTCAGGCCCGGACCGAGATCCGGGGGGCTCCTGACTCCCATGGTATCGTGATTTAAGTCCTGGTAGGGACTACCGGTGGTCCAGCCGCCAACAAGACCTATGACCTGCAGCTTGTGACTGATCAAATCGTAGCAATCTTCAGTAGCGTCATCTGAAGATGTTTACGATAAGACCAGTACTTTGCTCTGCCCCCGTTCATTATTAGACAACGTCATTAAAGGGCGAAGCCTTGATAATTGGGCAGGGGCCCAGGGTAGACAAACAAACCGAATTAAAATCTCAATGGTGCCAAGTTCGGCCTGCGGTTTTTAGAAATAGCCAGCTTTAAATTTACTACTCCATCTTCTACGCCTGGACATCTATAGTAAATCGCAAGTGTCCAATCTCCAACTTGGTTACTCGTTTACCCTTGAATTTATAGGCCAACCGTTCAGAATATTGAATACGCCGTACTTCGTCCTATTTTTGATAACAGTTTCAATGACGCATTTCCAAGCAGGGATCTCTCAGTGGAGAACCACATAAAACAGAGTAAGCCACCAGGTCCCTAGGTTTCCTGTGCTGGAAATGGTCACTATGACATACAACTCCAAAACATTTAAAACTTGAAATCCGAAGCACGCTCGTAAACATCCACGGTCACAGTTTGGTGCAACGAAGTGCTCTAAGAAAAGTTATATTGGTGCGGTGGCAAGACAAAACCAAAAAAAAAAAATGAGAAAATATCTTGAACTACAAGGAATGACATCAGAAGAATTTCCAACTACGACCTGTATCCCGTGTTCACTCCAGCGTAAGTCATTTTCCGAGCAAGCCATACTGCGTATCGGTTTATCACTCTTACTACTATAATACGTTTCAGGCAGTAATTTTGGACATTAGGACCTCTTCCTAACGGGCGATATATCCATTTATATCGATAGTCAAGCAGCTCAAAATCGTTCAACCTAGTTTTCATAACGACGTTGACGGTAGGTAAAAATTAGTTCAACTTTAACATTTGCTATAGCTGTTGCTGACATAGGGATACTTAATTCCTTACGCGGCACTACAGTCCGGGGTGAACCTGGACCTCAACCATCAAGTTAACAAGTCTCTAAAACTAGCGCGATCTTTCGCCAGCTGATCCCAGTTATGCACATACTCCAGTTGTGTGGGATACCGGACGTCCTCTGCTGATTCGTCCCACGGATTTTAACTTGAAGACTCTTTAAGCCGGAGCTGTGGTATCCAACTCCCATCCATCTCAGACGTTAGATCCGTAGACGCCTGATTAGACCACTGAGTTCGTGGTTGAATCTCCTTCTTCCACGTCAATGTAAACGTGTATATTTCACGTCAGAGTCGTCCACAGACCACCGTAAGGAATAGATGTGTTCCGGCTTTCTTATTGTTAGTGAAATTATAGTAAAGTGTTTTTAAGACAATTCGCATATAGGGCTCCAGTTAGCCCAGGGGGTTGTCCTAAGTTCCAGTACATGAGGAAAATAAATCTGGCTCGGCACCAAAGGAGAAGGTTAAACTTCCACCAGTGCTCACTCAAATACCAGCCGTAACTCCCAAAAGTACCTACGCCCAAATGGCGAAAGATAGGGGAAGCACGGTACAGAAAGCGAAGGCTGCTTATTAGGTTCCAGCGCCTCGAGCACCGGAAGCTGTGCCTGACATGCTGGCTATCTTGCTCTCTATCCAGTGGCAAATGGTTCAGTTACGTTAGATACAAGAGCAGGCCACGCGCGTGTATCAGATCTATGCGCTGCTGCCAAGCCTAACGCACCTCCAGTCCTAATGGGTACGAACATGGCGGACTTAAAAGAGTTTACAGCCATGTAGTGCGTAGGTTTCAGGTGCTGGAAGCATGTATCGTAGTGGAAAGCGATTGTACATATATGGAATCTGTCTATGCTCCAAAATTATTTCATAATCGGCAGAGATTTCAACGCCAAACACAGAAATTGGGGAAATAATATACCAAACACAAGTGGGAACCTACTATTCAATTGGTGGGGTCAGTACAGTGTTATGTACCGACTCAGTCTAAAAGCGACGCATAGTCCGTCATTTCCTAGACAGGGCTCCTATCTGCATCTCATGTTGTTCGACACACGGATACAACTGACAGGCACGAACCAAGGAACTATAAACTGCCTACGCACTTTCGTGTATGACAGTGACCATTGCGGTCTCAGCACCGAAATAACTGTTCCCAACGAAATTGCTGAATTGGATGAGTTTGTCCAAAGGCATTCCTACAATTACAGTAGGGTACGTTGGACACACTTCTCCAGAACATTGACGAGAGCACTCTCTTCAAACTCGCTCTACCCACCGTCCAATAGGAATCTGTCCAATGGAGAGATTGACAGGCACCTCAAACAAATGGACGAGACCATCAAACGAACGAAGGTCAACACAATACCTCTGTACCGATACAATGAAGAATCATTCCGTAACGCAACTATTGACGCACTTCACCGACATAAAAGTAGATTGCTGTCAAGACTAAAAGCCTTGTACAGACGGTTTACTGACAGACATAAGCCGGAGATCATGACACTGAAGTCGTCGATTAAAAACCTCCAAATAGTAATAAAAGAAAATTACAGGGCATCTGTATGTTTGTATTTGAACAACAAAATTCGGGCTGTAAACACCAGCAACCCGAATATGTTTCCGCAAATAAATAAAATATTTAGAAGGAAAGATCAAAACGACCTTGCATGTCTAAAGATCTCCTGAACGACGAACGACGAACAATTATTGTTAACAGCAGGCATAAATCCAGAAGAAGCTGTCGATGATGACGATTTCTTTGTGCTCGAAGAAGGTAGAGGCCATAGGAGCGTTTTTCCAAGAAGTGTACAAGGCGAATGTTATCATTGGCCCGAACCACGATCTGGGGAATCGAGTCCTTGTGGTTGAAATTGTGGTTTGGCGATTCGAGAGCTCGGGTTACACCCAGTTCAGTTACGATAATATGGCAAATAATCTCATCACCATCGAGAGAGAGCTACCTGCTTACATTTCGGGGGAAGAGCTCCATGTGATCTTCGAATCAATGAGAAGTAAGAAAGCAGTAAGAACTGACTTAATTCCAAGCATTGTGCTTCGACACCTCCCAATAGAAGCGGTAGACATATACACCACCCTGTTTAAAAATGCTTTGAATAATGCATTCCGGCGAACCTTCGGTCGATTACTCTCCTTCCCTATATCAGCAAGGTATTCGAAAAGGTGATCAATAGAGTCCTGACTAAGTAGGTCGAGGACAAAAAGCAAGAAACAATGCACGGGTGAATGCCTGATTGACTTGGAGAAGGTGTTCGAACCCTTTGGCATAAGTAAATCACTGCTTTAAATTCTTTTTGAAATGCTCACCAGTAGACAGTTCATCCTGAAGAATGGCGATGTGAACTCTGCTGGAGTATTTGATATTAAAAACGGCCTGCAACAAAGCGCATTAGTGACCTTGTGAGCCCGCTTCACCATGCCATGGCGTACGCAGACGACTTGATGCTCTTGCAACGTGACTTCGATAATATTAAGCGTTACTGCGATGACTGGAAGTTGAAGATTAACTTTCAGAAGTCGAAAATCATTCTTTTTAGCACGCCTTTGTCTGGGGCCTCAACGGATACCAGAAAGAATGGGTGATAGTTTTCGATCGTGGGACAACACGGACAACCACTTGCTTGTCGAAGTGTAGTCAGGTACCTTGGGATCTGGCTAGATCAGTTTCTGTATTTTGGCAAAAATGTAGATGTTGCTCTGGCCAGAGCCAAAGGTGCGAAGAGACTGTTTTATAGCAGCCAACTCGATGCGAGGGTAAAGGCAATCTGCTACATGGCCTTTATCAGGCCTAGGCTCGTATTTGGATGTCCCGTGTAGTTCAAGATTCGAGTGTTTGAGAGGGCTTGCCTAAGGTTTGTTTGCCTTCGCTAGTACAGAACACCTGAGTCCGAGTACATAAAATTCTATCCAAATGAAGTCTTATACAATAAGGAGAAACCTAATTAGAGTAGACAGTTTCGTCATTAAGTTGATTCGAAGGCACATTGCAAGATCAATGACCTCCAAGAACAATCTGATCTCTGGAGCTTATTACCCCAATTATGTATACGACGAAAGGGTGCGCTTTAACGGCTTTGTACCTCCAGAGGCGTTTCTCTATTTTGATAAAAAGGAGCTGATCCATAACAAATTAGCGGTGCCGCTAATCTTCCCACGAAGTAGGGGAGTCTTCTTCCTCGTTTCCCTCAAGTTCTATGTAGCCCTTTGAGGGCGACGTCGGTTTACTTGATATTCAAGCCATGGCCGGCTTACATAATATAGATAGAATTAGGATAGTATTTAAGAGAAAATAACAAAAGATTAAAACAAAATTTATAAAAGAACTAAGAAAGGGTAACAACTTCTAGTAGATACCTATACAAATAAATATTTTATATATAGGGTTTTCCAATAAGGACTTGACAACTTTTTTTTTAAATAAAACGCAAACCATTTGAGATATTTCAAAAACTTTATTATCGGCTTGAAGTACAATCAAACCATTTATGAATGGAACTCGACTTCGTTTATATGGTCACTGCGGCCACGTTTGCAGCGGTCGATTCCTTGGACTCAATTTTCAACTACTCGGCCAAACATTTCGGCCGAAACGGCCGATATTTCGAGTTCAATGTTGGCTCTGAGCTCTTTCAACGTCGTCGGCGTGTTGGCATAAACCAATGACTTAACGTAGACCCACAGAAAATAGTCAAGCGGCGTTAAATCGCACGAACGATAAGGCCAATCGACCTTCCCATTTCTTAAGATAACAAGCTCACCATACTTACTCTTCAATAAATCGATTGTAGCGTGTGCTGTGTGGCTTGTGGCATCATTCCTTTGAAACCGCATGTCGTCCAAGTCTATATCTTCCAATTCGGGCCAAAAATAATCGGTGATCATGGTGCGATAGCGCTGACCATTCACAGTAATGTGATGATCGTTATCGTCGACGAAAAAATATGGCCCAATAACGCCGCCGGCATGCAAACCGCACCAAACAGTCATTTTTTGTGGATGAAGTGGTGATTCATGAAGCACATGTGGATTTTCACCCGACCAATAACGCATATTTTGCTTATTGACGAACCCATTTAGCCAAAAATGAGCTTCGTCACTGAAGATGATTTTGCGATGAAACTCATCATCTTGGCGCATCTTCTCCAGAACCCAATCGGATAACGTACGTCGCTTCAAATGGTCCATCGGCTTCAATTCTTGAGTCAGCTTGATCTTGTATGGGTGTAAGCCAAGATCCTTACGCAAAATACGCCATAATGTGGTCTGAGCGATGCCCAATTCTTGAGAACGCCGTGGAATTGACTGATTTAAATCGTTTGCTACGGACACCTGAACGGCAGCGATATTTTCGACAGTTCGACCAACCCGTTGTCTCACTTACACGGCAACATCACGCAACGAATATGTAGACTCAAATGTCTACTTGTTATTGCCTGTCTACTAGAGCGAGAATTACGACCGAAAATTGGAGTTAACGCTCTTAAAGTTGCAGTCACCGACTCCGAATTTCAGTAGAAAGTTTTTTAAATTTGCAGACGTTGCTCGTTCGTGTGCTTTACCATGATGAAAATGTTGAGTTTACTGAATAAATTGACAGTGACAGCTTGATGATTAGTGAAGGAGTGCGTTCACAAATTGAATTCAAAGTTGTCAAGTCCCTATTGAAAAACCCTTTAGAAAACTAGTTTATAAGTAGGTTAGGGCTTGTTTTTAAGATAGTTTGTAAGTTTTATCTATATAAAAGAAAGCAGAAGGTCCGTTCACTAAGGTTTTTGTAAGTTATTTTCTTAGTTTCAATTTTTAAGTCATTACTTTAAATATGTTAATTATACTGTAAGAAATGTCGAAAGATATAGCATAAGTGCAAGATTTAACTAAGAGCGCCCGCATGGGGCCAGTAAGTTATTGTAAGATAGTGTAAGTTGATTAAGCTAATGTTTAAGCATTTTCTTTATTTAGCTGTAAGTGTAAATGAATTGAATTTAATAAAAATGCATATAAAATGAAAAAAAATGTTTATATTTAACGTCGTATCTTTCTCTCAAAACGGGCGAGTGCTACATTATCAACTTCTACAAGGCCCATAGAGCAGAACCGGGATAATAATGGTCTTGCATAAGGCGAGTTTAGTGTTACGAGAGAAGGTTTTGTTACGAAATTGCCGCCAGAACCCAATAATGGTTGGCAAGAGTAATTCTGCGTCTGATTTCTGCTTTGATTTCGTTGCTACTTTCACCAGCGAAGCCAAGGTGAATGAAGTCTTTCATCTCCATTAAATCAATTATAATTGTCAATGTTGACATTCCGATCAAACCGTCGGTGGTATGTGTCCTCTTCTGATGACAAAATGTACTTTATGTTGGCCTCATTTATATCTAGTTGCATTTTGACTATTTCCTACTCAATACTCACTAAAGCTTCATTGGCGACTCGCTGCGTTCGTCCAATTACTTCAATGTCATCCACGTATGCAAGTTATTGTGCGGACTTACAAAAGATATTGCCTCTCACTCCGTGGCCAAGAGTTTTACATGATTCTTTCTATGGCGAAAGTAAAAAAAGCCAGATGCCTGTGTGTCCTCGTATCTAAAGCATTTCATTCACCTTCGTTAACTGATTTCTGACCTTGATGGAGGAGCGAGAGTTCTCCATAGCCATCCTACACAACCTGGCGTGTTTGGCATTGATGCCAAGATATGGCTTTGTGACTGCTGACCTGAAGCCTTTTAAAAGATTTGGCGTAGTGTGAATTTGATCGATGGTGGGCTTTCCCGTCCTAAAACTGTCCTGATATGGAACAATCAGATAGTTCATGAATGGTTTCAAACACAACCTGGCGTGTTAGGCATTGATGTCAAGATATGGCTTTGTGACTGCTGATCTGAAGCCTTTTAACAAATTTGGCGTAGTGTGAATTTGATCGATGGTGGGCTTTCCCGTCCTAAAACTGTCCTGATATGGAACAATCAGATAGTTCATGAATGGTTTCAAACGCTCACATAATGCGGCAGAAATGATCTTTGAGGCGATATTCGGGAGATTTGTTCTTCTATAGTTGGCGCAGTCACAAAAGCTCTAGTAGATAGGTAAGCAACCAACCAGCTCAGCAGCAGCTTTATTAGATTTTAGCTTCGATATTACTTCCTTAACTTCGCGTAGGTCAGTGGGGCAGAATTCTCTGTCATCTTGGTCCAGGGTGAATCGTTTATTTTGCCTGACAGCGGTATTTTGACCACCATTGCCGTTTTACAGTCTGTAGAATTAGTCTTTCCATATTCTGCGACAATAATATACAGGAGAAGGACACAAGGATGTTACTCGTTATATTAAAAGTTGAATAGCATACGGTCCAACGTCAACATATAGACCTGGCCCAAGCTGACTCTGAGAGATACAAAAAGTTTTTTTTTTTCTGCAAAACAGCTTAGTAATAAGCATCATTAAGGGCGTTGTATGATTGGAAAACTTGCATTCAGACTGCTCTGCTCTCTTTTACCTTTATAAAGGCATCTCAAAAAAATCTCGAAAATGTTCGTGAATAAAAATGTATAAGTAATATACTTATATTTTTAGTTAAAATAATTAGTTCATTTGAATATTAAAATATTGTAATCTATGTTAAATCTAAGTTAAATTAATTGAACTTAATCTAATGTAACAAGGAAAACGTAACGTAACGAATTGGAAATATGTTATTTAGTACATTTATATTTTGTATGACAGTTTGTGAACGTAAAAATGGAAGAATTTCCGGAAAATAATAAAGATCTTTCTCTTTGCTGTAACCCTGGAAACGAAAAGACGTGTTTCATTTAAGACCGCATTTTCTCTACCCATTTTTTAACCCCACACATAGTAATCAAAGAGCAAAACCCTACACACCCCAACAGGATTGTTCAAAATAAGTATTAGTCAGCTACGATAAAAACACCAAACATTATATAATGGTTCGACCTATAATTAAACCTACTACAAAGCACCCCACACAAAGCACCCCATACAAAGCACCTCCACATATAATAGGTGAGAGGACATAAAGAATTTATAGTATCGCAATGGCCGATTCTGTTTCAAATCCTAACCCAAGTAATGGCGTGGTACCATCATTAAGTTGTTCGACTACTGCCCCACTACACTCAATCAATTTTTGTCGGCGAGCCAGGCCACTGACAGTTAAATATTCTGTCTCTCCTGACGTCCAGAGGTTGGGAAAAACTAGTTTTGTAGATAAAATAGCAAGATGAGCAACATTCCACATTATCACGCCCTGATCTAACCCTTCCTAAAGTGGAGCGTTGGCATCTGCTCGCAGCATGAGATTCCCTATGAAAGATTCGGCCGAACTTCCGTATAATTCGAATGATATTCCTGCAATTTCACGTCGAACGTTCCCCTACAAGTCGTCTAAATTTCCAGCTTATTGGCATAGACCAGCAAATTAATGAAACCGCAAAGAAAAGGGTCCAACGGTGTTAAATCGCACAAATAGGGCGGCCATTTCTGTCGATAAGACGATCATCGGGCTTCATCTTCGATGAGTTAAATTGTAGTATACACAGTGTGACAAATGGCACCGTCCTGTCGAAACCGTATATCCTTCAAGCCTTCCAGTTTAAATATATCATAAAAGAAATTTGTTCACGTGGAGTTAAAACTTTTGACTGTAAGCAACTCGCTGCCGTCACTCTTGTCACTGAGAATGACTTTCGGTGAAAGTTCGGATCTTCTTCCATATTCAATAGAGGCCAATCAGCGAAAGTTCGACGAGCACAGTAGTCAATTTGCCTTAGCTAAATAAGCTCAGTACGGCATTATGTGGACTTATAGTCAAGTCTTTCTGCAAAATATGCTACAGGGACGTTCAGGAGATGGTCAGCACTTGAAAATGGCGCAGGATCGAATAATTGTGGTCTTGATTTGACTTGACTTGACTTTACTGCTGGGGTTCCGTTGTCTTACTGACACGGCAACATTATAGAGTGAAGAAGTTGATTCGAAGACTGAATGCTCAATTGTTCGTTTATAGGGACGACGATTGCAACTTTCAAAAATTCGAGCTATCCACATAAAGTAAATTGTAACTCTGCGCGAATTTAATAAAAAAATTGGATGAATTTTATATGTTGCTCATGCGTATTCCTTGCCATGATCAAATGTTGGGCAATCTGGAACACAAACAAAAAATGAGAAACCCCTTTGATAAAACGTGATGCATCTAATGAAAAACTTTTTCTTTTACCCGTCAAAGCACATCAGGGTATGCACGTATTGCCGCGACTTTTGGATTAATCTAGTAAATTGCAACTGATCTTTGTCAAGCCAGCTTTAGTCATTCATAGTAATCTCTACTCTGTTTGACGTTTTCTCGGAATTGATTTCAACATAGTGAAGAGCAGCGGCATCTATTGGAAGCACTGCCGCTCTTTCCCACGCCAAACAGAGGGCAGATAACTACTACATTGTCTTTGCGCCTAGAGTTACATAGGTCCTGGGGTCGTTCAATCTGACGGCAAGGAACGAAATTTTGGGAGATCGACGTAGCTGAATGGCGAATTAGGCAAGTCGCCCAGACAATGTAGTACTTATCTCCACTCTATTTTGAGTTTTCTCACAAAACCCTTAGAGTTAATTTCTGCATAGTGAAGAGTGGCGGCATCTATTGGGAGCACTGTTGCAATTTCCCACGCCAATCAGAGTGGAGATAACCACTACATTGTCTGAGCATCTAGAGTTACATAGGTCCTGGGGTTGGTCAATCATACGGATGGCAAGGAAGGAAATTTTTCGATCGAATCCAGGATTTGGATTTGTGATGCAAGGAAATACTGTTCATCTTGAGAAGATCCCTGAAGGGAAAATACCAAATTTTGGTCCCCGTTCCATAACTCCTGGTAATGTTAAAACTAGCAATAGACAGGTAACTCTTCTTACACATGTGCTCGTATAACATAAGTTTTGCGCTTAGTTTTGGGCTATCGGTACAAAAGCGCCTGCGCAATGATTCCGCAATATATCTGTGTATATATCCAATTATTACAATATATTCCAGCCGTGCATCAAGGAAAGTTCCGCTGCTGCCTCTTCGTTAAAGGACTGTTCAGATATCGAGTTAAATTCTTCATTCTTCACCATAAATTCTAGGCCAGCCGCGACATCAGAGTTTATTCCTTCTCTAACTACTCGTAGACAGGTATACGAGTATTTTGTAAATTTTGTCCTAGGGAACAACATAGGATTTCCAGTTAACGACTAGTGAAGGGAAAAATGCACACCTATGAGCACTGCTTCACCCTGTTTCACCCACTTCCAAGTGGTTGCATTCAATTAGAAAAGAATGCTGGGTGCATGTTTTTCTTCTATGCGTTCGTCGCTTCCTTCATGTTTCTGTCGTTCTCCTTCCTGATTTGCACGCCCGTTTGCATTACAGTTTTGGTTCCCGCATGGGAAAGACTTGTTAAATTATCCCCCACCCCTTTCCCTTTCAGATCCGCAGCACACATGGAAAATACACGAAAGTGCAAAAAGGTGGTCTCTTGTGCGGCGGGATGAAAAAAATTAAATGAATTCCTGTTTACATGAGACCAGGGGAATGCTGCATGCATATGTTAAAGTTGCGCATAGGCGAATAGGACGCAGCGTGTACCAAGCTGCACAAAGAAGACACCATTACACTTGTGCTTGACACTAGGTTCATTGACACACGGACCATAACTCAATGCTCAAGCAGCCGAACATAATTGAATTATTCAATCTTCGTCGCTGCCCGAAGTTGAATTTGAAAGATTTTAGTCTGCAGCCGGTATCTTTGCTTCAAATTGAAGATGAAGATAAAGATAAAGATGGAAATGCATGATAAGGATACAGACACACCATAGCCATAGACATAGATTGCTAGTCCTGCTCTCTTTAAAAGCGCCCGCTCTTATTTCCTTGTCGCCTAAGTGAATTTTTGTTAAATTCCGACATTCGCTTCACTTCCGCAATCGTGCTGTTTGTGAGAGTTGTAAGTTTTTTCTATCCATCGCCGCCGCTGCCAGCAACAACAGTGGCAAAGGAAATTAGCAATTTATGCGAAGGACCTGCGTCTGGATCTGGAGCTCCGGCAACTTTCGGAGTCCCGGGTGAAGACTCATTATTCTCCAATGCGGTGAGAAGTTGCCAAGATAAGTTTTCTATTAGAGGGATTGTGTGAATGCGAGAAAGTGTTTTTTGATTGCGCTAAGGGTTTTTTGTTTCCTGGGGGAGGGTGATGCTGGGGTAATAAATTAAAAATGTCCGAGTGTGATTGTTTGGAAAAGTTTTGTTATTTTTGTGTCAAACAGATTTTCTGGCAAAGAAAAGATACGAGTGGCAGAACGACGCATAGCAGAGGATTTATCGGGAAAAAAGTTTTCCATTTTGTGTGTGTGTGTGTCTGCGGATGAAGTGGGAAAACTTTAACGAGCTGTGAAGGAAGATCAAAGTTTTCCAATAAATCAGTTTAACCTTTGATCATGAATAGACAGACATATGAGGCATGTGATTGGGCTTTTCCTACCCACAAAAGGCACGAGTATTGCGGCGAGAAGCCAAGAGAATTCGAAAGAAGGTTCCCAACTAACAATAACGATTCTAGTTGAAATTGGCAAGTGCAACTTCAATTCCTTTGTTTGAAATTACTCCTACCAGTTACAGTTATGAGGATATTTAACAGATAAGGTACTACTTGCCGATGTCGTTGGTTTTAGAGTGACAGGTTCGTAAGGAGGACAAGTTTTTAATCAATTTTGAACTAAGAATTGCTTAAGTTGATGCCTTCTAACTTAAGGTACAGCGGAGGCTGCCTAATGATACAATTTTGTAAGTTCAACAAGTCAGAACTTCCCGGTTTGACGGTGGCATTCCCATGTTGCCGATGTTGACATTTTGCTTACTCTTGTTGGATTTTATATATATAAGGCCACAGCAAAAATATCAATAAAAATATCTAGTGACTTGTCCGAGCAAATCGTGATCGCAGGAATCTGCTTCCTACGTTCGTTACGGTTAAATGTGATGGACAACAATGCATCGCATGCATCTATGCAAGCCCATTCTGATGCTTAACTATGTACTTTGAAAGATTTGGGTTTGGGAAGCTATATCTTGCTTTTGATTCAACGACATTCGGTCCTGATGTCAGTTCGTGAATACAGATAGTTTTGCGAGACCGTGAAAGTAATATCTTACTTAAATTCTCCTCCTCATGTTGCTAAGTGTGAGACCAGGATATTATATATTCCTTTAGTAGAATTTCTGTCATATTTCTGAGTAAATGCTTCAGTGGTAAAATGTCTACAGAGCCCGTATACACCAGCCCCTGCAGCCTGATGCGATTGTAGGCTGGAAATTCACAGACAAAATGCTACGCGGTGTCACTATTCCTCTCCAAATATGTTAAGTGTTTTGCCACTTGTATCTAGTAGGCTTATGTGCAATACGTGCTTAGAAGAGGCGTGATGCCCTGATACAATCTTTCTTACTGAGGGACGACAGGAAAGTCAGGGATTTTTTAGTGAGTCATGCCATCAACATCCGAAACCATGGGTTAGGGTTTTGCCCTCATGATTCCTTTTTGGATATTACGTGAGGCTTGCAGTAGCACACCAGGAATGTTAAAGGCTAATCTGGGTAGATATAATAGGTCTTCTGGCTTAACTCATTTGGCAAAAAATTGAAAATTAATCCTTCAAAGGTGCAGTCATAACTAGATTTAGTGGTCTCGGCAGAAGCTTTGTCTAATTCTGATGAAAAGCCGTCTTTGTTTTTCCAATTCTTTTTCTCCTTGTGAGAGTAGGTTTTCCACTTTCCATTCCTCTGAAAACCTTGAAAGTCTTCGTTCCCAGGGGTCGTATTTTCGGCACAGACTCACTCAAGAATGTGCTGCGTGGAGTACTTCACTCGAAGAGTTCTGATTTCTGTATTGTATCCCTTGCTTGAATGCTAGTATTCTCTGCATTCTATCACTCACAGTTGATTGGCACAGTGTTGGCACTGAGCGTCGTTCAGACTGTTGTCATTTGTTCCCAAGTCGGAGCGCCAAATAGATGATAGCGGCACCTATGTAGGTGCGCCAGTCTCGTCCCCTTTTACGTTTCGGGATTTTCTTGGAGGCGGATTTCCAGCGGCATCCAAGTTCCGTCCACCCGAACTGAGACATTTGCTGGTTGCAGCGCCGGTTTTCGGCGGACGTTGAAGGCGGGCATAGCCACCGCCGGAATTGTTTCTTAGCAAGGGTTTCATTGTATTGGCCGATTTTCGTCGACCAAAACTACGACCTTTGCTGGTTATAGCATTCTCCTTATCCGGACATCCTGTGCGAGTAAAAGCACCGCTGCTTTTGTTTTTGTCGATGGGTTTAACCACTTCACCACTTCATGACTTCAACCACTTCCACTACCGTATTCCTCTTTCGCTTGTTCGATTGTTGTCGCAAGGGTTGGCGGCGAATCCGAACACCTCGACCATACAGGAACACCGGCACTACTCGGAACAGAACGGAGTCAGCTTCGCCCCGTGGAATGTCAACTTTCATCTGCGAGTGTACTGTAACAATTCCGGCTTTGGAAGGAATTCCACTGCTATCCCGTCGGGGGTTGTGTAGAAGTCGGTGGTGGCCAAGGTTACAGCTGCTCACGCCGCAAACTTCCGTCGAGGTGCAAGGCTTACTGACATGTTGTCTCAAGCATCGCCGGCAAAGCTGGTGTCTCCTGACTTCTTTCCATCTATACGAACGACTCATCTCCAGAAACTTTTGGCACGCCGTTACGGATTCACAGTTGTTGGCACAGATGCAGCATTTGCGTTCCATTTGAGGGGTCTCCACAATTGATGCTTGGTGATGAGTATGAAGATAGCCTTGGCTTCTTACTCCTTTAGACCGGTTTCGCCTCTCCTCGGATGATGTATTCGGCAAAACTCCGCTAATTGTTCGCTAGTTAGCCTGGACTGTCGACCGCCCTCGGTACTTGTCTCGAGTGTAGGCGGAGGGTGAGTGTCCATTCGAAAATAGCGTGGGTATTGCGTAGCTAGTGGTCGTTGCTCGGCGCTTAGATTGGCTGATGGTGGCGCGTAGTTCGGCACGGATGGCATGAGAGGCTCCGTTGGCAGCACTTGGCGTCGAGGCTCACCGACATTCGGTTTACGAGTAGATTCCCAACAGTTCCATGTGGTTGTTTTCCTGGACCAGCCATCAAACCTTACTGTTGAGGCCGCGACTCCTTCGTCCACCTCTTCATCACTATCGGTTTCCGCAATCTGACCTAGGAGTTGATATTTCTTGTTTAAGTAGTCTTTATCCCGTTTTTCTTGTAACGCCCTCTCCTCCTCCAGCCGTTGCAGCTCCAGGCGAGCCAAGCTTTTCGATGCCTTCGACGACTTGGAACTAGCGATGCTTCCTGCTCCTTGTTGCTGACAGTTTACTAAAACAGGATCCAACGATTTGTCCGGCTTGTGCCCTACATTGGCAATCGGGTTACGTGTCCCTCTCGCTATAGTGTTCGTGGGGCCTGCTATTGCTGAAACGCGAGGGGCGTACAGGGCAATAGACACGTCGTCAGCTGGTTTATTGGCTATATCGGGTTGTTTCACTCTGCTGAATCCAGGGGCACAAATAAAGCCAGGAACCGAAGTTACGGTGTTTGTAGCAACAACGAAGAGGGTATTTACCGGAATGGCTACGCGGGCAGTACTCGATTCGATGGTTGATATCACGTTAAATTGCTGTTCGGCTTGGGCTGAATTGGCTACATTGGCTACTTCTACAACGTTTGCAAATTTCAATAAGAAAAAAATGGCCGACCCAAATAAAGATGGTGGCTTCACAAGATTGGATTTCGTAGTGCTGGAATGCAGGGGGCGCATCTACGTTAACTAGCTAAGGGCGAGTTTACATTAGCTACGCGCAACAGATGTCTATAGTGTTTGAAGTGAACTGCTGCGGTGTAGGCTTAATTACACTGAATGCACATGGGAGCTCATGCATGGGAGCAAAGATGTGCCTTGCCATCGCTCTTCGTCAATTCCTATGATACAAAAATGGAACTTGAGTTAGGGGCACAAGTTGCACCCTTGGTATGAATCGAGGCCGATCTAAAACCTCTTGCTGATCTTAGGGTCACAGTACCCGGTACTTGTTGCAACTCTACATTGAGTTTAAACAAACAGGAGCATCCTTCCCGCGATTTTGGTTTTAAATGACAGCCACCATGACGCTCCTATAAGGGGACCTACCTCAACAATCCAGGCTCGGACCGAGATCCGGGGGGCTCTTGACACCATGGTACCGTGATTTAAGTCCTGATATCGACTACCGGTGGTCTTGTCGCCAACAGAACCTATGATCGGCACCTTATAACTGGTCAAACCGTAACAATCTTCGGTGGGTCATCAAAGTACGATAAGACCAGTACTTTGCTCTGCCTTGATAATTGAGCGGGGGCCGGCTTGTTCGGAACAGGCGTAGTTTCAGATCCGTGAGGTTGGTCGCTTTCAGTGGGTGTTATTTCTGCCGACTTGTTTCAGAGCCGATGCTCCCTCCGTAGTCCCAGCCCAATCTACTGAACGTATCATAGTAAGAGCCACAGGAGTCATCGGAATCATGTGATCCAACAGCTCCTGGGTCAGTGCCCAAATCGGGTCTTGATAGTATGTTTGTTGGGGCGTCCAGAATCCATGCTCCGGAGAAGGTGACGGGTGGATTGTTAGTAATGCGAGTACCACTTTGGGATCACCTCCATGCTTTAATAGTTGAATGTCTAGTTTGGACATCTTGGCGCTTAGTTCGACATCTTACTTGCAAATTAGACTTTGAAAACTAGATTCAAAATATTTCAGAGTGATCAAATAGCTAAGTAAATATATCGGTGTCAATATTTAAAGAAGAATCAAATTTCCAGGAAGGAGTCGCTACAGGTGTTTTCTCTAAAGATCTAAAAATCCACCTCTCTTTCACGCTGTCAAGCAGCTATCAAATCCCTCATATCCATAGCAACAACATAGATTCCGCGTATCTTTTAATAGCCAAATAGTTAGCTCATATTTGCTGGGTATCAGATTAAATCGATGTTACAGGGAATTGCGAGGATAACGCCAAGATTCGGCCTACCATTACTAATATTGAATCGCCAAAATATTTTAAAAACAATGTTCAAGCCAATGCGCTAAAGTACGATGGTTGAGTCCAACTTTTAAAGACTTCGGCATAACTTATGAAGATGAGGAAGAGAATAAGAGAATCTTGTATTCCCTGTGCATGTGGTCTGCACTTGCCAATAACTAGGTCACTACCTTTTTTTTATGATCAAAAGGATCTCAGCGATGTCTCTATGGATGGCATTGACATGAGCTGTTACAATTAAATCTCGGTTGAATAAACATATAAGACCGATAAGTATATACGTTTGTATATACCAATATATATATATATTTCTTAAATGCTACCTAAACCTATGCAAGCTGGCCATCGCTATTCACAGAGAAAACGGATTGGTCAGCTCTGCCTCATTAGTGAGGCTGGTCCGTAATTGACGGAAACGACGACGAAGCATCTTCTCCATCATTCAACCACCAGAAATGCTGGTGCTGCCGAACGACATCCCTCTTATCGCGATTCCCCACCGCCCTACTGAACCTGAGGCGATCCACACTGCCGTGTGCGACGTCTCTGTCGTAGTTGAGTCGCCTGTCCCCAGCTGTCCGAACGACATGGAAGATTAACGACACCGCTGACCTATCCTGGATCAACCCTATCTGATCTAGGTAGAGGAATGCTTCCGGTGGAACGAAGCCGTCAGAGCGCACACTCTCGTGGTAAAGGTAATTGGGGTAGTAAGCACCAGATATCAGGTTATTCTTCGAGGTCACTGCTCTTGCAATGTGCCTTCGAATTAGCTTAATTACGAAGTTGTCCACTCGTATTAGGTTCGCCCTGTTGTAAAGGACCTCATTAGGATAAAATTTCTTGTACTCCGACTCTGGTGTTCTGTACAAACGAAGGCAAGCCCTAAGGCAAGCCCTCTCAAACACCCGAATCTTTTCCATTAAGCTTACTCGTACATTGAACCACACGGGACAACCAAATACCAGCATGGGCCTGATAAGGGCCATGTAGCAGATTACCTTTACCCTCGCATAGAGTTGGCTGCTATAAAACAGTCTCTTTGTAAGGGAAAAAGCGCCTTTAGCTCTGGCCAGAGTAGCATCTATATTTTTGCCAAAATACAGAAACTGATCTAGCCAGATTCCAAGGTATCTGACTACATTTCGACAGGCAAGAGGCTGTCCGTGTTGTCCAATAATCGAGAACTTTCTCCAATTTTTTCTGGTATCTCTTGAGGCTCTAGACAACGGCGTCCTAAAGAGAATGGTTTCCGACTTCTGAAAGTTGATTTTCAACTTCCAGTCATCGCAAAATCGTCTTATCTTATCGAAGTCACGCTGCAAGAGAGTATTAATGACCTCGATTTTTGGACCTGTTCTGTACGCTATCAAATAGTCTGCGTACGCAATAGTATGGGGAAGTGAACCTATCAAGTCGCTTGTAAAAATGTTGAATAGGATCGGCGAATTGACCGCGCCTTGCTGAAGACCATTTTTAATTTGAAATATTCCAACAGAAGTCACATCACCATTCTTCACGATGAACTGTCTGTTAGTTAGCATATTATAAAGAATGTACAAGAGTGGTTTACTGATCCCCAGCCTAGTCAGCTTATAGAAAAGACCCTCTAACCATACGGTGTCGAAGGACTTCTCCAAGTCAACAAGGCAGGCACCAGTGCATTGTTTTTTGCCTTTATTCCATTGGATATCGGACACCAGTTTAGACGCGGCATGTGAGATATCATGTCCCGCCTTAAAACCGAATTGATTATCCGGAACTATATGTTTGTCCTCAACCCACCTAGACAGTGCTCTATTGATTACCCTTTCAAAAACCTTACTGATATTCGGAAGGGGACTTATCGACCGGAGATTCGCCGGATTGGATATATCCTTTCCCTTTTTGGGGATAGGTTGAACCACCGCCGTTTTCCAATGCGCTGGATAATGTGCATTATTCATTGCATTATTAAACAGGGTGGTGTAAATGTCCACCGCTTCTAGAGGAAGATGTCGAAGCACGATGTTCGGAATACCATCGGTCCCCACCGATTTCTTAGCCCTGATTGTGTCGAAGATCTCATGGAGTTCTTCCTTCGAAATTAACGGGGGTAGGTCACCCTCTCTGGCAATGACAATATTTGCCATATTTTCGTCGCTGAACCGGGTGAAACCAGAGCCCTCGGATCGCCAGTTCCCTATTTCATTTCGAATGCAGAAGTCGTGCACCAAGACGCGATTGTCCAGGTCGTAATTAGGGCCAGTGGTATCAGTGGCCTTGTACACTTCCTGGAAAGTCGCCTCTATAGCCTCAACCTTCTCCTGTGGATCCTCGATCACAAAAAAGTCTTCATCATCAGCGGCCTCATTTGGATCAATACCTGCTATTGTCAGTAACCGTTCGTTGTCTGTTGTCCGGGCTATTTTAAGACACTGAAAGTGGTTTTGATTTCTCCTCCGAAATACTCGTAGTTTATTTATTTGCGGAAACATGTTCGGGTTGCTGGTGTTTACAGCCCGAACCTTGTTGTTCCAATACAAACTTACAGAAGTTCTGTAATTCTCTTTTATTAACGTTGGCACATTTTTAATCGACGACTTCAGAGTCCTAATCTCCGGGTCTTGTCTGTCAGTTAACTGTCTGTACAAGTTTTTGAGTCTTGACAGAAGTCTACTTTTCTGTCGGTGCAGTGCGTCAATAGTAGGATTGCGGAACAGGTCTTCGTTAGTTGTACGTCGATACCGCGGTATTGTAGTGTCCATAGTTTGTTTAATTGTCTCGTCCATTTGTTTTAGGTAATTGTCGATCTCCTCGTTTGACAAATTCCTATTGGACGGTGGGTGGAGCGTGTTCGAGGAGAGTGCTCTTTTCAAGGTTGTGGAGAAGCGTGTCCATCGAGTCCTACTGTAGTTGTAAGAATATCTTTGGACATACTCCTCCAATTCCGCAATTTCGTTGGGAACTGTAATTTCGGTGCTAAAACCGCAATGGTCGCTGTCATACACGAATGTGCGCAGACAGTTTAGCGTTTGTAAATTCGTACCTGTCAGTCGTATACGTTCGTCATACAGCAGTAGATCCAAATAAGACCCGCCTCTGGGAAACGACGGGTTATCCGTCGCTTTAAGACCGAGTCTGTACATGACATCGTGCTGACCCCACCAATCGAGTAGTAGGTTCCCTCTAGTTTTTGGCAAATTATTTCCCCAACATCTGTGTCTAGCATTGAAATCCCCGCCGATTATAAAATAATTCTCCCCCGATTACAGCCTAAGAAGTCGAAAAAGCGTGTCGAGCTCTGTAATGAATAGGGTGGATTGTGAAGCCTCAGGTGCATAAACAGAGGCCAAGTACAGCCGCTTTCCACTGCGGAGCGGGATGTACACGACGACTGCCTCCAACACCCGGAACCTGCGCAACACGCCCTTGTACACTCTGTGAAATTTTATACCTTCTTTAATGAAGATCGCGACACCGCCTCCACGTTTGGATCTGGGCCGGTTTCTTCTTCTAACGATATAATTATTGTACTCCAGTTTGTGCTTATCGGTTAGCTTGGTTTCGCTAGCGAAAAGCACATCAGGAGTTTGGTCTTGTAGCAATTTAAACATCGCGGCTCTTCGTTCGATCCTAATCAGAGAATTTACATTCACCGCAAGGACCTTCAAAGTTTGCTCCACCATGTGCGTACCCATTACGACATGTGTTGCGTTAGGCCCGGCAGCAGCGAGTAGATCTGGTCCACCCGCTTAGCCTGTTCTTGTACCTGATTTTGCAGCTGAGCCATCTGCCCTTGGATTGCGAGCAAGATGGCTAGCATGTTAGGTGCAGCTTCCGTTGTTCTCGGCATTGGCGCCGGAGAAGCAACAGTCGCTTGCTGTACCGTGGCCCCCCTACCTGACGCCATTTGGGCGTAGGAAATTTGGGGTGTGACGGCTGGTGTTTGAAACCTCACAGGTGAACGTTTGACCTCCACCTTCTGCTGCCGCGCCAATTTTGCTTTTTTAATGTCGGTGAACTTAGGACAACCCCGATAGTTTGCGGTGTGTCCCACGTTCCCACATAACACGCACGAGAGCTGCGTCCCATCGGATGCTCCGTCCCTACCCAGAGCACACTCCTCGGAACTGTGGTTCTTTGTGCACTTCACGCATCGAGGCTGCATTTGGCAGTTCGACGCGGCGTGCCCGAACCTCTGGCAGCGAACGCATTGTATAACGCCTTCGCTCCTTTTTAATTTTTCCCAGTGAATCACCTGGTAGTCTAGGACATTGATTCTCCTTAGACTATCCAGACGACTTTCGGGACTGAGCTGCACCAGGAAGAACGGCAGACTCCGTTTCTCCCGTCTGGCTCTAGCTGTGGAAAATGGCTTTACCCCCACAAACTTGAGTCCTTCGCACTCCTTCTCTTTGAGCAGTGCCAGGATCTCCTCAGGATCAGAAGACGGTTCCAACCCCTTCAACAGCATCGATTGCCGCTTTTCACACTTCGGTATGAATGAGTAGTGCTCCGTCGTCGTTTCCTTTAGGAGCTCTTTAACTTTCGCGTAGCCCTCCACTGTATTACAGTGGATGACATGGCGATCGTTCCCCAATCTCTTGATATTAAAATTATTACCAATGACCAACTTACACAGGTCCTTGATTTCATTTACCTCTAGTTTATAGGTGTTGATAGGAGGCACCTTCTCCTTCTTCTTCTGCTGCTGCTGTTGCTGTTGTTGCTGCTGCTGGTGTTGTTGCTGTTGCTGCTGTTGTTGTTGCTGCTGCTGCTGTTTTTTCAGCTGTTGTTGTTTTTGCGGCTGTTGCTGTTTCTGCTGCTGCTGTTTTGTCTTCTGCAGTGGTTGTTTCTGCTGCTGCTGGTTTTGTTGTTGCTGCAGTTGTTGTTTCTGCTCGTGTTGCTTTTTTTGTTGGGCGCTTTCTGCTTTTTCTCTTGCAGCTTTTTTATGCTGCTGCTAATGGATCCCAAGATGTTTTTTGAGTATGCCGTATGTAATGATCGGTATAAAAAGGGTTTTCGCTAAGCTGAGTCTAATATGTTGGGGTGTAAAGTTATTTTGATAGCGATAGAGTTCGTAAGCAACCATATATCTTGCCAATTACTGACCGAATGTGACGGTCCCATCTAAGGGTAGTGTTAAACCAGATGCCCAAGTTCTTAACTTTCTCCACATATTGTAGAACAGAATTGCCGGGATCCAAGACAGGAAAATAACCAGAGACGTAACAGTTATAAGAGAAATGACGAAAAGGTCTTATCTAACCGTTAACATTGATGAATTCAAATAATGGTTATAATCAACCATTATCGTAAGATATATTTAATTTTGGTCATCGTAACCAATATAAATGAGAAATATATTTTTTGGTTATGAATAACTTTTATCGCAACCAAAAACAGTTTTTGGTTACCAATAACCATAATCGAAACAAATTTTATTTTTCGGTTATCATTATCACAATACATATCGTATTTTAGATGTAATGCAATGGATACATTTCTAAGGGGCTTGTAGGGTAAGGAATTTAAATGACAAAGCAAACAAAGTTAAACTAGGACTTATTGTTTAATTTTACAAACATAAGCGACCGCAATGATTCGTCTGAGAGGTTACATCTAAGATCACTTAGTACCAGTCTCAATGCAGAGAACGCTCGCTCGACGCTAACTTGAGTTGCTGGAGCGGCATGAACAATGTGTGCCAGTTGTTTGAGAAATGGAAATGTAAATTTTTTCTCCTCCCAGTATTGTAGAAGGTTGGCATCGATATCAACTCTCCCCTCCCGATAGGTGTCGATTTCGGCAAAGGTTTCTAATAGTGATTTTGTATACACACTTGGACTTGACGTCTCATCCTCTGACGAGTCAACTTCCAATCTTCGTAAAGTTTGATCTAAAGAGGAAGTGCTAGTATTTGACGTTTCGTCAATGAACACATTACTTTCTGAAAGAGACTGCGTTGCTTGAGGAAGATATGTATTGATCTGAAATAGAACAAACAAGAGTATCATTAAGATTAAAGGTATACAGCAAAGTTTATTGTCGGCGCCCACAAACCTGTTTCAATTCATTTACTGCTGTTGCCAATTTCTTTAGGTGAACTCTCGCTTCTTCCTTTTTATTTTGCGATAGCAAACGTCGAAAGCGTGGATCCAAAAACATTGCAGCGTTAAGGACGTCGGCGTGAAGCAATTGTGGCTCCCTCATCCTTATACAATTCAAAACAATAGATGATGACTCCGTGTTTAAACATTCTAACTTTACCTTCAGCTCAAACCAAGCTTTGTAAGAGTCGCCCATAACAAGCTGTTCACTCTGCAATTTGAGTGTCGTTTCATGAAGGGGGCTCAAAATAACAAGTAAGTCATTTAATTGACCCCATTCTTAATCTAACAATGGTCGGTTCAGGTATTCATTGCAAATTTCCTTGTAGTTGAAGAGTTTCTCTACCATTGTAAATGCAGAACTCCACCTCGTTGGAACATCTAAGGAAGGTGTGCCTAGTTTAAACCTTTGCAGAATTTGTCTAAGGAAATAAAAATTAAAAGAAAACTATATAAATAAATAATGGTAGTACATATTTAAATTGAAAACCGAACCAATTCAATAAGTCAAACAAAAAAGTTAAAAGTCTTGTTTATAATTCGAAAATTGAGTTTGAGGTTTAAAATTAAAGATGTTTTAAAAATTGGTTCATTGTTGGAAACTTACCTGCACTTCGGCGTTCTTAAAGTTTTCACTACTTGTCTCGGTTTTTCAACAATTGAAGCAATTTTGGCTTTGCCCAGAAAGTCTTTCACGACTAATTGCGAGGTGTGAGCTGCACATTTAACAGAAAAAATATTTCGACCTTCTGCGCTGAAAGTATTTTCAAACTCTTCCAGGTTAAATAATGATTCTTCAGAGTCATTTTCAGCACTATTTTCTTCATGTGTAGTTGCTGCAAGCAAATCAACTGCTTATAACATATTTCGGCCGTTATCTGTAGTTATAGTATATATTTGTTTTTTGTCTAAAAACTTCCACTTTCCCCTTTTCTATTATTTGTGCATTAATACCAAAAACTGAACGGCCATGTCGGGTCGCACTGTCCATTTTAAGGGATATTATTTTTCTCGTTAATTTTTTGGTAATAAGTCTTTTCAATCGTGTTTTTTCTTCATTTACTACTGCCATGATATTGTGCGACGTAATGGGTGTCATATTAAGACCTTTAAATATTTGCTCAGTCAGACTTTTAAAACCATTTGAATCGAAGAACGATAGCGGTTGGGACTCCTGCGTGACCAATTCGAGGCAAGCATTATTTAATATATTTTTTGAATATTTCACAGAAAATTTGACTACTGTATCACAATCACTCGTATCTTCAGTATCTTCGTATTCATCAATGGACCGTTGATAAATTTCATAATGTTTTCCCATCATGTGCCTCCTTAAATTCGTTACATTCATTGTGCAGGTCTTGCAAGTCGATTCGCTTGTCCTTTTATTGTAATGGAAAAAATCGCGAACAATAACGTTCCGTTTTCTACCCATATTATTTTTCTTTCGAACAATAATAGATCAGCCTAATTTTCTGCGTATCGAAAATGCACTATAATCTTTCACAATCACTTTATAAATGCACATGAACAACCGCACGATAAGAACTGAATTAAACAAAATATGTTTACATATTAACACATGTGTACATGCTCACAAATAAGTAACGGTAAATTGTGTACAATTGTTTTGACAATAATAAGTTCATTGAAGTGTAAACTATGAATGCTTTATTTAGCACTAATCATAAAAAAATTTTCTGTCAAATTGGTCACCGATAACCAAAAAAGAAAATACTTTCGATAATGGTTATTGGTAACCAAAAATTTTTTTTGGTTGCGATAAAAGTTATTCATAACCAAAAAATATATTTCTCATTTATATTGGTTACGATGACCAAAATACTATATATCTTAAGATACGAGTAATGTTTAAAAATTCCCTGAAACCGATAAAGGGAATTTTAGCTTAACCTTTTCTTCCAAAAGAAAAAAATAACAATTATTTTCGATCTCTAAAAATAACTCATTTCAAGTTTGGTTTTATAAATAATCATGCATTGAGATTTTTTGAGTTTAAAAAAAGCTTATTCTTTTCGGACCAGTGAGAAATGGCTTTGAGGTCATTGTTGAGTTATTGGGTCCCGTCCTCGATCATTCCAAGCTTGCAGATCAGGCGGATTTGTGCATCGTCGGCATATATGTAAATTGCTGAGTTTGTGACTGCAAGCGGAAGATCGTTTATGAAAACACTGAACAGTAGTGGGCTGAGAATAGATCCGTGAGGCACTCCTGACAATAAATTTAGAAAACGGAACGAGTTTTTACCAGCAACAACAGCTTATCTCCGGTCAGAAAGGTACGACAACATCAGTGTAGCAGCACTTTTTGTGAAACGAAATTGATTTCTCAGTTTTGAGATCAAAATTTTGTGATTGACCGTATCGAGTGCTTTCGAAAAATCAAGAAGGCAAAGAAAGGACACCTGGTCACTGTCCATTGCCTGTCTGATATCATCGGCTGGATGATGTGCAGCTATGATATTCTCTAAAATCAGACTGATGAATCCGCATCAGAAGCTTGTTATTTTTAATAAAAGTCGACATCTGCTTGTGTAATATTTTTTCGAGTACCTTAGACAGAAAGGGGAGAATGGAGATCGGTCTTTGTTCGGGTGGTGAAAGACGGGTAGCAGGTTTTTTGAGTATTGAAACAACTTTTGCAAATTTCCAAGTAATCGGAAAAGATGAAGTTAATATAATAGTGTTACATATATGTGTAAGTTGGAAGAATATGAGGCAAAATGGCCTTAATGAATACTGGATATATTAGATTTGATATCCAATATAGCTCCTACAACATCTGCATCATTTAATCTTTGAAAAAAGAATTCATTGTCACAGTTACGGTCACTTAATATTTCGAATGCATCTGGTACTAAGACATTTGGTGAGGAGCACTGAAATTTGGAAAATTCAGCGCTTAGAGCATCTACGTTGATGTTTTCAGGAAGCTGTGCTTTCTGACGACCAACACCTAGCTCGCGAATATTTTTCCACAAAGTTTTAGGTGCAAAACTTTTATCGAATTTCAGCATATACAGTCGGCGTTTCGCTTCCCTGATTTTAGCACGCACTTTGTTTCGCAAAACACAAAAAAACATCGTCAAATTCGGCGAGACGAAAGCGTTTCCAACGTTTATAGGCCAGATCCCTCAGTTTCGTGGCATCCTGAATTTCAACTGTAAACCACGAACTGCTGTTATTACGTACTAACTTCCGTTTAAGTGGTGCGTGTTTTTTAAAAGGGTTATCTACTGCATTTTGCAAAAAGCTAACTTGGTCATCAGCTGAGACCATGAAATAAACCTGCTGACAATTCACCTGATATATATTATGTTCTAGTTGACTAAGGTTTAGATTCATAAAATTTCGGTATTCATACGAAGCAGAGTAAGTTTCAGGCATCATCCTGAAAGTTACAAAAATTAGATCGTGCTTAGAATAAACCGGCGCTGAAAGCTGTGAGTATAGAAGAGTATTATCAGGATCATTGACAAGAAACAGGTCGAACAATGCTGTGAAATGAGTTGGATTATCAGAGTTAATAGTCACTAGGCCAAATGTATTTATTTTTTGCAAGAATTCTTTTGAGCCCGCTTTACAGAGGATATCAAAACTATAGTCGCCACAAATAATTATTTCAGAATAAATCGGTGAAAATTTTTCAAGTACACTAAAAAATTGTGAAAAGTCGACGTTACTATTTGGCCTATAGACAACACCAATCAGACATTTGTTTCCAGTAGAAACAGTAATTTCCGCGAAACAGTAGTCAATAGGAGAATCGGGAAAAGACTTAGTAACAAATTTGTATTTAAGACACCTGTTGATGTATATAGCAGTTCCACCACCCACTCGATTATACCTATCGCCACGAATCAATTTGTAGCTCTGTATGAATTAATACACAGCATCCACAATATTGGGCGGAAACCAAGTCTCCGAAACGCATATTACATCGATACCTGATCATTGAAACATTATTATTATTATTATTATTCCGAGGGATCTTTACAAATGGAAGATGTACGTGTAAAAAATTGATAATAAAATAAAAAACCTTCATAGAACGTAGCTTACACATGTGTGAACGCAGGATCACGATCTTGTTCAGTTCCTGCATCATTCGATGTACCATCAATCCATATATATTATCAGCAATTGAAATCAAGCTTTCCCGTTTATCGATTAAAGTGTTTTTCCTGCTTCAGTGGCCGTGGTGTAGTGGTATTAGCAAACGCTTCTCACTCGGAGGGTCCAGGTTCGAATCCTGCCCATGGCAAAATCAGTTTTTCATTTGTAATTGGAACTCAGACAAAAAAATTCTGCGTGTGAAGGCATAACACTGACACGTAGATTTGGCTGTTATAAGAGTTTCAAGCAATGAAAAAAATACTGGGAATTATATCTCGAATAACTCTGAGTGAAGAAAAACTCTCCGTCCTATTCGGACTCCCACCCCTGGAGAGCAAACATAGAAACCAAACACACCTGAGTTTCAAACCACTACAAAAACAATTTTCCTTTCTCCTCCTTCTATCTTTCCGCCCGCGCCCTGGCAACAGTAAAAGGGTATCAACCCCTTAGGCGCGCGTAAATTATAAAAAAAAGTGACTCGAGTTTAGTTTTAGTTTTGAATGCATTTTATTTACTTAATCACTAACTCTTACATACTAACAAAAAATGCTTAAATGCTAGCTTACAATTACTTAACAATCTTATACTAACTTACTGGCCCCACACAGGCACTCTAAGCTAATCTAAATTCTTATATCTATGTCTTTCGACTTCATTTACATTTTATTTATAAATGTTTATTTTGTGTACTTAGGGCTAAGAAAAAATTTATAACAAAAAACTTAGCATATGGACATTTTATTATTTTTTATAAAAGCTTAGTATCTAACTTAAAATAAACCTTAGCCTACCTAACCTAAATGCACAATACACACATAAACACACATAGACATTATACACGATCATATACATATATCAGTATACACCTTTGTATACACTGATATATGTATATGTTTCTTAAATGCTAACCTAAACCTATGTAAGCTGGCCATCGCTATTTACAAAGCAAATACATTGGTCAGCCCTGCCTCATTAGTGAGGCTGGTCCGTAATTGATGGAAACGACGACGAAACATCTTCTCCATCATTCAACCACCAGAAATGCTGGTGCTGCCGAACGACATCCCTCTTATCGCGATTCCCCACCGCCCTACTGAACCTGTGACGATCCACACTGCCGTGTGCGATGTCTCTGTTGTAGTTGAGTCGCCTGACCCCAGCTGTGCGAGCGACATGGAAGATTAACGGCACCGCTGATCTATCCTAGATCAACCCTATCTGATCCAGGTAGAGGAATGCTTCCGGTGGAACGAAGCCGTCAGAGCTCACACTCTCGTGGTAAATTGGGGTAGTAAGCCCCAGATATCAGGTTATTCGTCGAGGTCATTGCTCTTGCAATGTGCCTTCGAGTCAGCTTAATTACGAAGTTGTCCACTCGTATTAGGTTCGCCCTGTTATAAAGGACCTCATTAGGATAAAATTTCTTGTACTCCGATTCTGGTGTTCTGTACAAGCGAAGACAAGCCCTCTCAAACACCCGAATCTTTTCCATTAAGCTTGCTCGTACATTGAACCACACGGGACAACCAAATACCAGCATGGGCCTGATAAGGGCCATGTAGCAGATTGCCTTTACCCTCGCATCGAGTTGGCTGCTATAAAACAGTCTCTTTGTAAGGGCAAAAGCACCTTTAGCTCTGGCCAGAGCAGCATCTACATTTTTGCCAAAATACAGAAACTGATCTAGCCAGATTCCAAGGTATCTGACTACATTTCGACAGGCAAGAGACTGTCCGTGCTGTCCAACGATAGAGAACTTTCGCCAATTTTTTCTGGTATCCCTAGAGGCTCCAGACAACGGCGTGCTAAAGAGAATGGTTTCCGACCTCTGAAAATTGATTTTCAACTTCCAGTCATCGCAAAATCGTCTTATCTTATCGAAGTCATGCTGCAAGAGAGTATTAATGACCTCGATTTTTGGACCTGTTCTGTACGCTACCACATCGTCTGCGTACGCAATAGTATGGGGAAGTGAACCTATCAAGTCGCTTGTATAAATGTTAAATAGGATCGGCGAATTGACCGCGCCTTGCTGAAGACCATTTTTAATTTGAAATATTCCAACAGAAGTCACATCGCCATTTTTCACGATGAACTGTCTGTTGGTTAGCATATTATAGAGAATGTACAAGAGTGGTTTACTGATCCCCAGCCTAGTCAGCTTATAGAAAAGACCCTCTAACCATACGGTGTCGAAGGCCTTCTCCAAGTCAACAAGGCAGGCACCAGTGCACTGTTTCTTGCCTTTGTTCCATTGGATATCAGAAACCAGTTTAGACGCGGCATGTGAGATATCATGTCCCGCCTTAAAAGCGAATTGATTATCCGGAACTATATGTCACTATATAAAAGTGACTCGAATAAAAACTTCGGTGTACACACTCTGAAGCCTTTTTTGACGTTTTAAGGAGAGAGCTTTACGAAGAATAATATGACAACATCATGTAAACAAATGTTGTGTTTTGTTTTTTTTCCAGCGTAGATGTATTGATTTTAGCAGGGAAATTCTGTCAGCAGCTGATTCGAATTTCACAATAATTGTTGTTGAATTATCCGGGGCAGCCTTTGATAGTGCGTGAAAGATTTTTTCAGGAACAGGAGCTGGTGTGCAAGCAGCAGAATGGCATAATTTTGTGAATAACTCCAGCAGGTTTTCATTCTGTGTTCGTGGAATACCTCGCAAAATTGCAATCCATTGCATTTTTTTCGCGCTCAACATCGTCAATTCGTTGAACAAGTATTGGCATATTAGGGTTTGTAGCTGTTACAGTGGGTTCCGATATAGACTCAAGTTGATGAACTCTTTGGGACAGATCTGCAGATCAGTCCATCAAAGCCAGGAAGTCGAGTAACCAAGAATTGTTTTCGCACCACTCATAGTGTAATATGAGTTCACAGAGAACTAGTGTCGTGTGCACCGAAGAAACTGTTGCTTCTGTGGAGCATAGCATTGCGGAGGATCCGATCAAGTCGATGCCCCATAGTGCCCAGTAATTGAAGCTATGTATGTATATTCACTTGTAGAAAGATCTTGCTTTATGTGCCTTCGAGATCCAGCTCGTGAATTGAAGAAAGTTGCGTCGTACGAACCGAGAGCACTTGATCCTCTTTTCCACTGATGAGGCTGAATTTTGGTTGAATCCATAATTGGTGCTCGCATTTGGAGAGAAAAAAACCTACAAGCTATTAATGAAGTGTTAGCGTTACATCCACAAAAGTCACTGTCACTGTTTGGCTGGTGCAATCACTGGTCCATATTCCTTCAGAAATGATGCCGGCCATAATGTTACGATCAATGGATAGGGTTATACTATAGATTCACGATTACTGACCCACTTCTCAATTGGATAACACTAAGGAGAACGAGTTGTGGTTGTTTAAAACAAGACTGCGCAACACAACAAGACAACGCATGAATAGATCCTTGAATTGGCCTTCAAGATAGCGTAATTAAACACGTTTGGATTATTTTGTGTGGAGATACGTGCAGATGTCTCATGTTTTTTAACGTAAGTGCCTGCCGTGTGGGCTTAAACTTACGGGATGCCCATACATCCATGGGAGCAAGGATACGCCTTGCCATCGCTCACCGTCAATCCATTGATACCAATTCGGAACTGTGTTGCCGGCACAAATTCCACCCTTGGTATGAGTCGAGGCCGACCTAAAACCTCTTACTGTTCTTAGGGTCACAGCACCCAGCACTTATTGCAACTCCACATTGAGTCAACCAAAGGAAAACCAAGGAAAACCAAAAGGAAAACCAAGGAAAACCATAGGAAGACTCTTACCCGCGATTTTGGGTTTAAACCACAGCCACCATCCGGCTCCCACAAGGGGGCCTACCTCTAACAAGTCAGGCCCGGACCGAGATTCGGGGGGCTCCTGACTCCCATGGTACCGTGATTTAAGTCCTGGTAGGGACTACCGGTGGTCCAGCCGCCAACAAGACCTATGACCGGCAGCTTGTGACTGATCAAATCGTAGCAACCTTCGGTAGCGTCATCTGAAGATGTTTACGATAAGACCAGTACTTTGCTCTGCCCCCGTTCATTATTAGACAACGTCATTAAAGGGCGAAGCCTTGATAATTGGGCGGGGGCCCAAGGAGATACGTGCAGTCGCAGGTCTACGCCAATGAACTAGAGATGGACAATTTCGACGACAACTACCAACTCATTATTGTCGATATACGGCCCCAGCTAGCCGCTGCACACAAATGCTTGAAATCATATTGAAACTGTAATGGCATAAAAGTATCTTACCAAAGAGTTAATACTATTACCACGATTTGTATATACCACATTGATCACAAACCATCCCGTGGCGCTCTCATTGTTCCGATTTGAGTTATGTTTCTTTTCTTGAGTTGGTAACATTCCCTCTAAATCTTAGCATCATAGCTTGACATTTGCAAAAGTTACGTAGCCAAGAGTACATCTATCCATGTGTGTGTTTACGATTTTTTACAATTTTAGAAATGGATTTAAAGTTGCAACAACGAACTTGTATTAGATTTTGAGTAAAACACGGATTTAGTGGTGTGCGAACGTTGGAAATATTGGAAAAGTGTTTCGGCAACGATTCTCTAAAGAAAACGGTCGTTTACCAGTGGATCGAGCGGTTCAAAAGTAGTCGTGAGTCAATCGAAGATGATGAACGCAGTGGCAGACCATCGATATCGAAAACCGACGAAAACATAGATGAAGTAAAACAAATGTTGGTCAATAACGCAAATTAACCATCAGAGAGATAGCGGACGACTTGAACATTGCCTATGGATCCGTCCAAGACATTTTGGTCAATGACTTGGGTTTCCGTCGTGTAGCAGCAAAATTGGTGCCATAAGACCTCAATTTCATGCAAAAAAGATGATTTGCGTTTCTGGATCCGATCCCACATTCATCAAAAGGATCATTACTGGAGACGAGACGTGGGTTTATAAGTACGACATGCAATCCAGACATCAGGCAAGTGAATGGCGTTCATCAAATGATCCGAGACCAAAAAAAACACGTCGTTTTCAGTCAAAAAAGAAGGCAATGCTCACGGTTTTCACGGATTACTACGGTGTAGTGCATCATGAATTTTTGCCAGAAGGCCAGACAATAAACAAAGAGTATTATTTGGGCGTTATGAGACGTTTGCGTGATGCAATTCGTCGAAAGAGACCAGAATTGTGGGCAGAAAACTCGTGGATTTTGCACCATGATAACGCACCGCCGCACAGTGCCATCATTATAAGTTTTTTTGACGAAAAATTGTTGCCTATAATAGGTAAACTAGTCGATCTGCGGACACAGCCTATAATTGGCAAAATTATACCAATTGACAAAAGTTTAGTACATGACATAGAGTACTTAAGCTCAGGTGCACGTTTTCTACTCTCCTTTTCCTTTGTAACACGTAGACTGCCAACTTCGAGCGGGTGTTTAGTTTTTGTTGAGTTCAAAAAAAAACACACAAATAGAGAATAAATATATATATAAAGTAAAAAAAAAATAAAAAAGTACGAATCTATATTGGAGAGATTATATATATATTGGAGAGGAAAAACACAAATTAAAGGTAAAATCATAACATTTTAGTTGGGTCTATCAAAGTTTTAACCGTGAGTCTTTTAACAGAGTACTGCGGATGGCATCTGGAAGACAAGAAGAGTTACGTGTTGATCACCAGATACAGTAACCTAGCGGCTCGTGATAACGGCCATCAATCTTTGCCAAGCCATCCGCAGATTTTTTTTTTGTATGTTTTAACAAACTACTGGGAGTTTTATGCTACCTGAAATAACAAAGAAAATCAAGAAAGAAAAAAACAAACTTCATACGAGTACAAGACATCAAAAATTTTGCAAAAGAACACCAATTTAATTAAAATACTAGAGACATTTAAGTGAAAAAAAAAAAAAAAAAAAAAAAACACACACCATATTAATCTTAAAGTTTACAAATAGAAAAAAAAAGATTAAAATAACAAAATTAAAAAAAATGTTTTTAATTAACGTAACATAAAGAAAGAAATTGTTCTATTGATTTTAATTACTTATAAATTACCCTGTTGTGAAGCCTAAGATTGGATTAAACTTATCAAATATTTTAACAAAGCAGAGGGATTTGTGCACAAACAACACTGTAGTAGTAGTAGTAGTATTTTTTATTGAGATTTTCATTGTAACATAAATGCTTATAACTTACATATATTTTATTGAATACAAGTTGCCGACTTAGAATTGGTCAGGCTATACAATATGTTTTATGTTTCGTCGTAAAGTGTACAAAAGTATAAAATTTAAATAAATTCTAGTTTGTATGAGTATTTGTGTGTCCACTCAAAAAGACCACAACAGTATGGTAAGGCTTAAGGCTTAAGATAAGAAAACAAGCAAAAAAAATAAAACAAACAAAGAGTAACTCCTCTAAGGAGTAAGGAGTTGTTAATTATTAAAACTAGGAATTTGTTTAAATGTTTTGTACTATTCACTTATGGTTATGTATGTACATTAGGGTGTCCCAGGCTATAAGGGTTACATTTTTTTTTTTAGATAGAGATACGCATACCTTTTTTTTTTTTCTATTTGACCCAGATAAGTGAAATATCAAATATTATTGCGATCGGATGACGATAACCCGTGCCGACTTAACGCCAAAATCTAAACATAAAAATTAGTATGGAGCAATGGAGGGAAAAGCAAAACTCATTTATTTTTGAAATAAGGCATCCGGTATTGGACTTTATTATTATATTAATTGTTGAAAGTAGGTTAATTATTTATTAATTTTCTTTTTAATGTTTGTTTTTTACAGTCAGGATACTTTTGTCGATGTTCTTGTACGCAACGAAATAAAAATTGCTTTTGCTCCTCTTGAACAGTTAGCAGACCGTGAAAATCTTGCATCAACTTGACTGCTCTTTCAGCAGAGTCATTAACTGCTTTCAGTTTTAATAGCTTGCTTTTAGCATGTTGGTACGAAGCATTTTTAAGCCACAAAGAGGGGCACTCGTGGAGAAAAGCACCATCAATTTTCAATCGACTAAATAAGGACTTGCTTTTGACTGAAACAAAGTCATCGATGTTTTTTTCTGAAAACAAAAAAAGGAGGATTATTGATATAATTTTTTAGTTATGTAAATAAAAAAGTTAAAAAAACAAACTTAATTTTCAAACTTACCATAAAGTCTGCCCCACAAAGTTCTTCTTTCGATGGAATGTAGCATTTACCATAGGCAGATGGATATTCTTTGGCTAAGTTAGCAACCATTTTGACTTTCGTTTCTTGGCTTACATCATCATCAAATAGAGACAAGATAGACACATCGTCTGTCAAATACCACAAATGCAAGCAAAACTTCTGTAATGATGCTTTCATCTATTGTTTCATAAGATTTTATAGCTTTCAGAAAACACAAATCCTGGTAAGGTGCTTTTACTGCTAAAATGCATTGCAACCAAGGCCTAACGTATATTGTCACGATGAACAGGCAGACGTCTAACAGAGCTTCTTTATCTTTGTTAGAAATTCTTAATTGATCACCAAGTAACGATATTTTTAATGAGTAAATCGCTCTCGCCATCCATCGAGCTTGGTGCATGGCACCTGGAGGCCGGATCTTAAATTTTTTTTCTGCATCGCCGCCAAGAAATATTATTGAAAGTTCGATTAACTCTCTGTAATCATCCCTAGTAATTTCTTTAGTTAATTCAATTTGGTAAAAATCGATAAGTCTGTTGATCTCAGAAACATTCAAACATGATAGCTTTTCTGTACAGCTCTGTATTTTCTCGGGATCGACATTCTTCCAGTTCTCTCGAAATTTCTTGAACATTGGAATGTCTGGGCTTGTGGTAACTTGGCAGATTTTTGCTTCAAACACGCTTTTTAGTACTAATTCGTAGACGTGATGGCGGCAAGCAAAAATAATCATTTCCCTGCCTAGTTTCTGTTCGAGAAGTACACAAGTACCATTGATTCGACCAGTATTTGAAGCAGTCGTATCACAACACAAAATCTGCACTTTATCCTCAAGATTCCAATCAATTATAGCATTCCAAAGTACCTGGGCCTGTTCCTTTCCTGTAGAGTTATCCAACTTTGGTACAGCGATAAGTTGTTCTTTATCGTCAAACGTTATAACTATCGGCAGACGTTCTTCCTTAGATTTGCGTGAATCTAAAGCCGGCAAAAGTTTACCATCCCAGTGGAGTGTTACAATATCCGGAACCTGGTTTTGAAAATTAACCTTTATGGCTTCTGCTCGCTCTTTTCGCTTTTCCGTACGAACCCTTTGAATAGTGGACTTGCTTATAGGAAATTCGTCTGTGTTATGTCCAAGAGCTTCAATAGTTGCTTCAATAATAAACACAGCATCTCTCACACTCAATTGACACCGATCTAATGCTGCCACTAATTTTGGAGTGATAAAATTCTTCCTCATAACAGTTTTATTTATACTGGATTCTGTTTTGGTTAGGTTTGGCAAAATTTCCTGTAAATCCATCAATTCTGAATCAGACGACAAACTTTCTTGTAGCGGGTCATAAGATGATGTTGAAGGAGCTAAGGATGAAAAATATTTAGCACGTCGTTTTTGCTCCTCGACGTTTCTAAGGTGCGCTCTTTCTTCTTTGTGTGTTTGTTTTTGGTCAACTCCGGCTAAATGACCAGGTCGGCCTGGTTCTCTTTGGCGCTGCAAAAAAATCCTATCTTCATCTATCTTTATTAATTGAAGTGCATCCGCATGTGCAATGTCAAACAAATTGTTTAAGTTTGTAACAAACTCATGTCGACGCTGCTCAAACACGTTTTTTGTTTTGTTTGCATTTTTTTGCAAATTTCTCCAAACTTGATACAATGTAATTAATTTTTTAACACAATTAGGTAGAGATCTTGTCGGGATACGGGCCTTTTCCCAATAAATAATGCACTCACGAATAGTAAGATTTGCGCTCTCATTGACACTTAAATTCACTTCACGAATATTATAGAACAAAACTGCCAGTACTTGCCCATTAGAGGGAAGTTTTGAACCAGTAATTTGATGTTTAACGTTCCCTATTAAAAATATCTCCTTTCTACAACTGCGTAACTCCACCGACATGTTAACAGAACGAGAACAATGTGTTTACTAATAAAATAAACATGCAATAACAAGTTATCGATATGTTATTACTCGCGTGCCATGCCTTGCAAGTACTGACATGTTTAGATGCAAGTCGGCACGGGTTCCTCTGGTTCAAAGTACATGAAACTTTATTTACTATTGTTTTGACAGTATTCGAATAAAATAAGAGGGTATGCGTTACAAAAATTTAAACTTGATTTTTTTGGGACACCCTAATGTACATATACGAGGGCGGGTCAATAAGTCCGTGACTTTTGGAATAAAACACAGATTTTCTGACAAAAAAATAATTTTATTTTTCAACGTAGTCTCCCTTGAGCTCTATACACTTTGTCCAACGCTTCTCCAATTTTTTTATCCCTTCCAAAAAAAATGATTTGTCGAGGTCCTCAAAATAGGCCTTTGTTTGCGAGATGACTTCATCATTGGAGTCAAATCTCTTTCCACCAAGCCATTTCTTCAGGTTTGGGAACAAGAAGTAGTCGCTCGAAGCCAAATCTGGAGAATAGGGTGCATGAGGGAGCAATTCATAGCCCAATTCATGGATTTTTGCCATGGCAACTGCACATGTGTGCACCCTTGCATTGTCTTGGTGGAAAAGAACTTTTTTCTTGGCCAAATGAGGTCGGTTTTTTTTCAAATCGTCATTGAATCGGTCCAATAAGTTGGCATAATATTCCCCATTGATTGTTCTTCCCTTTTGAAGGTAGTCATATGTGGATTATCCCGCGTGCATCCCAAAAAACAGTCGGCATAACTCTATTGGCTGACAAACCCACCTTGGCCTTCTTTGGCGCCGATTCACCCTTAGAAACCCACTGTTTTGACTGTTGTTTGTTCTCTGGTGTGTTGTGATGGATCCATGTTTCGTCCACGGTTACAAAACGGCGCAAAAACTCCTCCATATTGCGATTAAACAACGCCAAACCTTCCTGTGAAGTTGTTACACGAAATTCACTTTTTTCCATTTTCTCCTCAAATTAGTGAGTAGTCTGATAAAAATAGCTGTCAAACACAAACTAACTGACGCAGCAAGTTTAAATTTTGACAGGAGTCAACTGACAGATGCCTGTTGACAGGAGCAGTGTTGCTGTTTCAGTAAAGAGGTCAGAAATTCAAAAAGTCACGGACTTATTGACCCACCCTCGTATTACATATTTTTACAAATACATTTGTATATATCTTTTTGGGCCATCAAATTTGTATTTCTTAGTTCAGTGGAACTAAATACTTATTTTCTAGTTTTATAAATAAAAAAAAAATATTATGGTAGATTCGTAAACAATTCGATTGCATATTGTTAATTGTTAACATATATGTACTATATGTGTTATTACATTTTTTCTTATTATAACAGATATATCTTAGAAGTAATATGTTTTTGTTAGAAGATAATAAACAAGGTACAGCAGGAAGATAAGAAAAAAAAAAAAAAATAAATAAATAAATAAATAAAAATAAAAATAAATTACTGTTCATGTTTAAAAGGTTAAACAAATTTCCATTTTGACAAGATTATTTTAGTTTTTTTTTTTATTTATCATTTAGCCTCTATAGTTGTTTATATGTGTTTTTTTGTAAAAAGGGGAAAGAAAAGAATTATCTTCCGTGATCTCAAAATCTAGGATGGACCCCTCCGAAAGTATACTTACAGGAGATAAGTAGTATCTATCGTTTATTGAAAAGTTAATATTTTCACAGAAAATGTTCCTAATTAGGGGATTCGTGTGCGATTCAAGCTTGGTTAGTCTCATTTTAGCAAGCGTAGTTAGAAAAGTAATCAATGGGGTGATTTGAGATTCCTCGTATATAGTTTTATTACTGAACCATTTAGCATCTGGTCTTCTGTACTTTGAGATACATTTTCTCAAGATACTCCTCTCGAATCTTTGAAGTTCAGCTGCTACATTAGGCGTTATGTAGAACCAACTAGTAAAACCGTAGGACAAAAGGGGGCGTATTACTGTTTTGTACAATAATAATTTGGTTTCCCTTTGTACGTCTCTAGAGCTAAAAAGGATTTTTAATTTTGCCGCGGCTATTTTGCTGTTTCGAAGAGCATTTCTAGCGTGGAAGTTGGCTTTAAGGCGTTCGTGTAGCGTTATACCTAGGTACTTTATCGTCTTTTTTAGTGGTATAACATTGTTTTCTATTTCTAATGAGATGTGTTTAGTGTCAGGGACTGCTAAGTAATGGCCCCTACCTGAAGCGTTTCTAAAGCATATTAAATTGCATTTGTCTACATTAAGCGCAATTCCCCATTTTTTATAGTATAACATTGTTTCCTGTAAATGCTGCTTTAAAGTTATTATAGCAGTGAGCGGTCTACTGTGCGCGCTAAAAAGTAATGTGTCGTCGGCATATAAGATGGCCTTAGAAGAATTAAGAAAAAGAGGGAAGTCATGTAAATATATATTAAATAAAAGAGGGCCCAATATAGTACCTTGTGGGACTCCAGAAAACACTGGAATAGGTGCCGAACGCTCATTGTTACAGTTGATCATCAGATAACGGGCCTGTAGAAAACTATGTATAATTTTAATCCAGTACACGGGAAAATTAAGGGTAATTAATTTAGATATGAGGCCTTCATGCCAAACTAGATCGAATGCTTTTTTTAAGTCCAACGCACACGCTACCGTGCATTTTCTCTCTCTTAAATTTTTGAATATTTGGTCTTGCAAATACAGGAGAGCATGCTCGGAGGAGTGGTTGCATCTAAAGCCAAACTGTTGATGGTTAACGATGTCCGAGTCGGTGATGAAATCATTTATATTTGATAAAAGTATTTTTTCTAAGATTTTGCCCAGATTTGAGGTCAATGAAATCGGTCGAAATCTATTTATTTCGTTAGAGGTGCAATTTTTTCTTATTGGTATGAGAAATGCTTTTTTCCAAGCCAATGGAAAATAGCTATTGTCGATACAATTGTTTAGTAGGAGTGAGGTGAAAAGAAAGAGTTAAGCTAATTTTTTTTATTACAAAATTAGATATTTTATCAGGTCCCGCTGATTTTTTGTTCTTAAGAGATTTTATTACTGATTCCACCATGGAGACAGAAACCAGATTTTCATTTTCGGAATTACTAGACAAGTTGGAAGTAGAAAAAGTGGTTAATCGAAAATTGGTGTTCCAAGCTAGGAAGGAGTTGTTGATAGTGTTTACCTCTTGTACACAAAGTGGATCCAGAGATATGGTTTTATCTGAATATAATTCCTCGTAAAAGTTTCTAAATGCTTCCAATTTTTCAACGTTTGTGAGAAGAAGTCTGCCGTTTAATGAAAGAGGTTGTGATGCAGACGGATCTATGGTATTTTTTCGGCTTGTTATCTGGTCTATGGTTTTAAAAACGTTGGAGGATGGTTTAAGGCAAGTGCAAGTTTAGTGCGGAGTTGAAAATTGAGTTCTATTGCAACTGAATCTTTTATTATTTTGCTCAGACATCTAATTTGTGCAGATAACGCTATATAATCTGGATTATTCCTATCCCCAAATCTATGGAACACAAACAACACTGCAGAAAGCATCATTAGAACCGTGAGTACCATTTCTATTTTTATCCACTCTTTGGCTTTTTGAGTCTAAAAATATAACTCTACATTATAACCAATTATACAGTTGCTTTCATATACATATATGTAATATATATTTTTCACACATAATAAGTACTACATCTAATATATAACCTACTTAACTTACAACTTAAATATGGATATCAATACAATACAATACACAATACTTAAATGAAGTGTCCATAAACCGAAACTGTTATACCTTCTAAGCCATGTGAAATCACTTATACCCAAATACATTTACGTTTGATACATACATACATACATACATAATGCTTTAAATACTAAGTTTTGTTGAGATGTGCTTCTGATCTGTGTTCGAGGGATTTTTCTAGGGGTTATCTTAGTAAGATTTGAGAACAAGATAACCATGGTTCACTGGTATCGACTAAGTGCTGTGGGGGGGCATTCTCCTGGTGTTAAGACATCAATGACACCGCCCTGACGTTTTAAGTTCATACCATTCTTTTGTAGTTTTAATCTTCACAATTTCATCTTTTGCAATAGCCCTACTATATATGTATGTGTGTACATATGTTTACTCCTCAGGTATGCGACGAAAATTACCTTATATTTTCTCATTTCTACTTTGTTTCAAACCTATATCCCTTTTGGCATGAATTTATTTTTTTTTTGTAGTAAAGATAAGTAAGCAGCATGTACCTCCCCATAGTCGAGCTGATGGCCGCGCAACCGCAAGCATGCCAACCGCTGCTTCCAGGTAAAAGAGTTTAACGCCTTACTAACTTAACTCACCCATAAATTGGGAATAACTCTACAAAAACAATGGCGCCCAACGTGGGGCGACCGAAATATGTAAAGAGACACAAAACAGAGGTCTTTACGCGGTCGTTCTCTACAGTGGTTCCAGAGATATCAAGCCTGGAGAACAATTTTGGTGTTTGGTATTCGGAAATTCAAATGTACGTTCAGTACGAGACCACAAATTTCTAGTTTTCTTGCGGGAACTTTGCTAAGTAATTTGTATTTCTTATTAGATATTATTTATCTGAAATACAACGATAGAACAAATTCCAAATTATCGATATCACTTGTTTTAGTCTTAGTCGGTTAAGGACTTATGCATATTTCCGAACACAATTTCGATATTATAAACATTGCTGTTTTCTGAGTCGTTGAAGAATTCGCTCAACAGTCCAGACAAGCAATACAATCTTTCTTCAACTAATGCATACTACTTTACTTTCATTCTATTTCGTCTCGTATTTATTATGAATATATTCATAGTTATGCTCATATGTATATATAAACGCATGTGATACATGCGAGTAGAAATACTTTTCCCGATTTACTTAATATATCATTTAACATAATAGATATATCAATTATCACTATGAGTCAAAACAATACAAGTAGCGGAGCTCTTCCTAAACAAAGAAGTATATCAACACGTTCTCAGTCGCAACGTATTGCAGACACAATACCGTTTAAAGCTGGAAACATTTTTAAACCTGTACTGCACACACCTTCTAGATCAAGTGTATTGACACCTGACCACTTCCTCAATGCTTCAAATTTGCAGTCAGATAATAGCCTTAATGAAACATTATCCCATGTCCACCAAGTCTCTAATGTTGTGCCTACTGCTCAAACAATTACAAACACTTCAACTACTGTTACCGTTTCTAGTATATCCGATCCTATTGTTACGTCATTAATCAGAGAGCCATACATAGGAAACGCTGCACAGCATTTACCTTTTGAAAGTCAACAGGTTCATAATTTCCTTAGTGTTGCCCATGCAAATATGTCAAATTCGGCTAGCAACATACCACCAGCTGATCATTTGTCTCAAAAGTTTATTCCAAGCGGCGTGATCAAAACAAAGCAATTGGATGAACGCATAAAACATGTTGTAAAAGACACACTTACAAATTTGATACCATCTCTGATAAAGGAAAACATTGATAAAGTTTTGCTACCTCTATGAACTGCTGGTTCGAATATAGATGAATCAAATCAAATACCTCCCATTAACCTCCAGTATAGTAACCAAAATCAAAATGAGCTATTGAACAATACCCGTCCAGCACAAGATGAATTTTCAGATGCAAACTCTTACATTAGCTTTAGAGCAAACACACGTTTGCCTAATGATAGACGTAGTCACTCAAGGTCGTCTAATGATCCAACGTTTCGCCTAGACCGTTGGGGGCTAAAATACGATGGATCTTTAAAAACCATGTCCGTAGAAGATTTTGTCTTCAGGGTTGATATGTTAAAAAGTAACTACAACTGCTCATGGAGCGATGTACTCATGAATTTCCATCATTTGTTGACAGGAGTTGCTCAAGATTGGTATTGGCAATTTCTGCGAGGTAATCCTCGGGGTGATTGGCCAAGTCTGCGTAGTGCTCTAATAAAGCAATTTCGGAATCATGAAAATGATTTCGAAATTATAAAACAAATAATGGATAGGAGACAATTGCCTCGGGAGAGCTTTGAAGACTTTTTCAATGCTATATTACAAAATGCAACAAATACCATCCAACAGCCACCGAATTCAACTGAGTTGGGTCCCTGTGACTTCTTTCTGTTCAATCGAGTTAAAAAACCACTACGGGGAACGCGTTTCAGCAGCCGAGAGAAAGTAATGGAAAAATCGCAGGAAGCACTGATGGACATACCGAAAACCGAATATAAAAAATGTTTCGACGATTGGATCAAGCGCTGGCATAAGTGTGTTGCAGTCGATGGGAATTACTTTGAAGGGGACAATATATGTAGATTTAGATGAATAAACTTGTATTTTTAATTTTCTGAATAAATTCCGGGAACTTAAAAGGGTTAAGACCAACGTTCATTGGTTCATTTTAAAGTTGTATACCCCTAGGAAAGAACACATTCATCTCCTGTCAATCAACAATTTAGAATCCTCAACTTTCCAGTCCTATAGTGTAGGTAAAGGTAAGCAAAACTATTCCTAATACTTGTATCTCACTTTGTGACTTGACTGAACTGTTCAGTCTAAAAATGCCATCCCCAGAATCAAACAATAATTTACCAAATTCTCTAGCTAGAATACTTTACCAGGACCCTAAAACCCTTCCCATAATTCTAAAAATGAATATTCCCTTCCAAAGCATGACAGCAATAAATAAGGAGATTTTCTGTTAACCTTTAAAATGTTTATTTTTGGTGCCTGAAGGATTTGCACATTCATCTCAAGAGTTCATGAACCAGAATAGTGGAAGAAACACTTTCGCCGCCATATGCCGTGACCGTATATCAATTTCACCAATTTTCTACACATGTTGTAGATTTACTACATAGGTGCTCTGCCAACATGGAATTACCATATCTCCTTACACAATACGGATCTACATACATATGTACACATACATACAGTGTATACTGAGGGGGCACCCATAGTGCCTTTCCCAAACACTTCACAAACATTAGTCCTATTACGGCTAGATCCTGGAATTTAATTTTTTTTTTGTCCATTGAATAGTTTCTGAATGTGAAGTGCATTTGCTGGCTTAAAAACAAAATCTAAAGAGTTGAGTTCAAGCTGCAGGACTCTTGGCGACAGAAATACTTTCAAACCAACAACAAAAAAGGGGCTAGTTGGGTAGCCAGTGTAAACTCTACTGCATACACTCCTGATACTGAGTGCTGTGTGACTGTGTGGCAGTGTTTAGTGCGTCTTCTAAACGCTCCAACGATGCAGGAAATCACGTGAAATTTTCCTTGAATTGATTTATATCTTTTAGTAAGGATTTTCTTCTTTATTTTTACAATTTTTATAACTTTACGACTACAACTACTCGTACTCCTCACTGGTGTACTCGTACTTTCGTTACCCAGGGCAGCATCTTTTTGTATGTTATCATATCTTTTCACGAAAAGCAAGTCCCCGTGCGGCAGTAAGGATAACAAAAGAACAAGAAAAGAAATCACAAGGAGAATTGAGAAGAATTCAATAAGAACGAAAATAGAACGTTATAGACGTTCGACTGTCTATAGATTGTGTGAATAGATTGTGCATGGCACATCCACATGGGGTAGTACGAGTAGCATCGTAGCCGCATTTCAGGCATCTTCACATCGCCGGCTTTTTTCTCCCAAGGACAAGAGGAGTGTAAAAAAATAACATCTAAAGAAGATGAAGCATTAAGAAGGCGACAAACCCTCTATTGCAAGTACCTGCTTTTTCGGGCTCCATAAATCACCTCGGAACTCCTTCGTTTCATTCGTTTTTACAAGGATTGTCATTTTTTATGTATCTCCTTTTCTGAAAGTATGATATTTTCTTTTTAAGGATATTTTTATTATTTTTGTCAGAGCGTAACTCCTATTTGGCCCCAAACGGCAAACCTGACCCCTACAACCTGATGGTAGAAAAATGGTGGAAGAATGGCTTCTGTCCTTTCTGGTTCGTTTGTTCCGTTGCTCGTCGGTGGCGGCGACGACGTCCGTTTGTTTTGTGTGCAGAGAGTTGTGATTTGTTTTTCTCCATTTGTGTATGTCAGATGGCACTCAGGTGGGGTGAATTACCTTTTTTCCACCCTCTTTTGGGAGGTTGTTGTGGCAGCCCCTTACTGATGTTTGCTAACTAAGATGTGTCACTGTTTGTTGTTGGGGCAGAATAGGGTAACATTGCTGGAAGATAGCAACGACCGACCAACCGATTGGAATCGATCTGTGCAATTTATGCTTTGTTTTGCTAGGAAACGACGCTGTCGCTGTTGCTGTCGCATCGTAGTCGCCGTCTTAAGCTGTTGTTGCTTTGGCTGTAGTTGGTGGTGCCAGCAGCATCAGCTTCAGCGCCAGTCCCAATGCCATAAAAATATTATCACGATTGAATGTCTCTAATGGTTGCCAGTGGGAGGTGAGACGTGGAAAAGAATTATATCCATTCATTATGCTGAGACCGAGCTTCTCCAATACACATACATATAATTTTGTTTTTACTTTATTTTAATTCTCAGCTGTTATTGATCAAAAGCCTCTACCTACGGAAAGGAGGGAGGTTTGCCCCATTGGAAATTTATGGTAATTGGAGCCGACGGCATTCCCTCTGAGAAATCTGTGAATGGCTGGCTTTGGACTATTATTTATGGATTTTATCTATTTTAGAAGTCCACTGAAAATTCAAGCTTTAATTTTACGCATAGCTGTCAGTCCACGGGTAGATGTGTTTTCTTGATGATGGCACTTGACTAAATGATATTTCTCCATGAATTCATAACAATGTTTCTGTTTAATGATTAAAGTTTAAGGATAACAGCACGCAAGATTGAGGTGCAGGCGATTTTTGAACGAAGAATTTTTTTTGTCGGAACAGCACATTCAGACAAAGAACTACAATACATAGTCCCATTTACACCTTGTATCTTCCTTAATTGAATTTCTCCTCAGTCTTTCGTAGATGAGTCAACGCTTCAGTGATAGAACTAGAAGCGATCAGATCAGTGTAGATGACCTGCAGTCTGATCCAAGTGTAGGCCGAATATTCACAGAGATAGTGCTCCGCGTACTTTCATCACTCTCACAACTCACAAGTGCTGTATCAGTTTTGCCCAGCACACTTAAGTAGTACAACACAAGTAACCATTTTACAATCTTTCATACTGAGTTACAGTAGAGAAGTGTCCTGAAGTCGACCTCTGGTCGACATTAAAGTCATGCCAACTTCAGTTATGTTTACATGGCACTCAACTGTCAATAGAAATCTTAACAGAGGACGCAGATAAACCGGATACAATTTTGATTTCTGAGGAGCTATCCTTTGAGCTGTACCTACTTGTCTAGAAAGTTCTTCAGCGATCTCATTTCAGGTAGGCAAGTTGGTTAAGGAGCCATTCCAATTGCGTGTGACACCCTTGATGCCATCGCTCTGCTGCGCCACAACTCAGACACTAAAACTCTTAGGGTGGGGCACACATTCGCTCATCTTGACTCAGGCATCTCAAACATGAAACGATGTCGCTGTATAGCCCGAACAATTCGTTGTTGAATTTTTTCCTTCAAAACTCACGCGCTGCGTCTATTTCTAGGACGGCCAAGGGCATCTTCATCCACTTTTGACAAGGTCCAAGCCTCTGTGGCACAGAGCAGGACTGGGATGTAGAGGGCTTCTATAAAGCCATTTTGGTCTTACTAGGAATACTCTGCTACTCAATTGTCTTGTAAGCCACAAAAAATAGCGATGTCGTTACTGCCTGCGAAGAATGTCAACAAAATCCATAATCCCTTCGAAGTTATAACTGCCAATCGTGATGTTCTGGCCAAGCCATCGGTGGTGAGCGTCCTTTTCTGATGACAGCCTCAACCTGATGACAACCCAACCGTGTTTTTTCAACTGAACCTTTTTTCTCTTCTCTATCTGAATTCTCCCCTTTATATAATAACATTGTCGTTTGTGGTGATTTTAATGCCAACATGCTTAAAAACGACTCGCGGTCCTACCAAGTGAAAGATATGGCGGCTGCTAGTGGACTTGAAATTGTAAATAATTCCTATCCAACATGTTTCCGGCCAGGTGCACCACCGAGCCTTTTAGACCTTGTTATTGTATCTGATTCACTCTCTGTTTTACTGTTTGATCAGATTTCTCTTGAAGGTGTCAACGAACATGATCTCCTATTATGTACCTACAATGTTGTCTTTAACCACAATTCTTCTTCAAGCTCCTTTGTTTATAGGGATTACTCATCGATAAATCATGAAGCACTAACGAACGCAGCAAACTCGGTCCCATGGTTGAATTGCAGAATGGTTGCCGATCCAAATGAAAAGCTAATCATTTTCCAGACGCTTGTAATGCAATTATTCAATGATCATGTACCAATAAAAACCGTCACGATCCGAAACAGTGCGTGTCCCTGGTTCACGGAAGGGGTAGTTGGTGTTCTAAAGAAGCGAAACAGACTGTACAGTAAATGGAAGCGTAGACAGAACGCGATTAACTGGAACAGGTACAAAGCTGCTCGTAATGCTGCAACCGATGCTGTTCGTGCATCTAAACGACACTACTACTCATCTAAACTGAGCACTTCTTTACCCTCCAAGGTACTGTGGAGATATCTACGCCAAGTTGGCATTGGTGTAAGTAGTGACAGGAGCTGTACTATTGATTTAGATGAAATGAACGACTATTTTGTTTCAAATGATGTTGCTGCCGATTGTTTCGAGTATGAAGTTGTCTCCAGCAGAGGATTTGAACAGGAAATTGATTTTGAAGTAGTTACGGAGGTTGATGTCCTTTGTATTATTAAAAGTTTAAAATCAAATGCTATTGGTGAAGACGGCTTGCCACTTCGTTTCATAAAACTTATTTTACGGCACGTTATAGGCCATCTAACAATATAATCAATTCCTGTATAGCAACATCTACTACTTCTCTGATATGGAAATGTGCTAAGGTTGTACCTGTTCCTAAAAATACTACTGCTACCGATGGTTCTGACTACAAACCTGTCAGTATCTTACCATGAATGTCTAAGGTCTTTGAAAAGATAATAGAGTCACAAATTCAGAAACACTTGGCTGAAAATTCCCTGTTGAGCCCATTGCAATCGGGCTTTAGGAAGAGCCATAGCTGGGCTTCCGCCACGGTAAAAATCTTGGATGATATCAGGCAAGATTTTGACAAAGGATTTGTGACGCTGCTCTGCCTGCTTGATTTCTCTAAGGCTTTTGACAGAGTGAATCATTCCATTCTTTGTTGGAAACTGCACCATTACTATGGTTTTAGTGAAAGAGCTGTAAGGCTCATTCGAAACTTTTTATGTGGACGGTCACAAGTAGTCGTTGTTGGTAACAATCGCTCAGGTCTCCGGTCAGTTTCTCAAGGGGTTCCGCAGGGATCAATATTGGGCCCAATTTTGTTCTGCATGTACATAAATGACTTAGCATCAATTTGTAAGTACGCGCTTATTCATTTCTATGCAGACGATGTACAACTTTACCTATCTCATCCGGTTAATAAAATAGGTGAACTAGTGTCACTACTAAATGAGGATCTTGCTTGAATTGTTGAATGGGCAACTAAAAATGGACTAACTTTGAACCCAAAAAAATGTCAAGTACTTCCAATATCAAACAAGTCTTTTGAGCTAAGTCTAGTTCCTGATGTTTGCTTAGCCGGTAGTAAGATTAGGTTAGTTGAGGTGGCTACAAGTCTTGGTTTCACCATAAACCGAAAGCTTTCCGGCTATAACCACGTTAACATCGTTGTTGGTCGCGTGTGCGGATGCCTGCGTAAACTTTGGATTGCTGCCAACTATACCCCCTTGAATACTCGCCGAAGACTTGTGCTCACCCTCATAATGCTCATTATTTCATATGCTGCAGCTGTCTACAGTGACCTTGACTCACTATCTTTTCGCAAACTCCAGGTTGCTTATAATGATGCTGTTCGGTATGTTTATGCAAGGCAACGATTCGATAGAATCTCGGAATTCTCATGCCGGTTTCTTGGCTGTACATTGAGAAAGTACCTTGATTTCAGAAATTGCATATTTCTACATCAAATTATAAACACAACGCAACCCCCTTACCTTTACTCCAAACTGGAATTTTCCCTTTCCAGAAGAACTTTCAACATTAGCACTCAGCGTTGCAAATACCTCAATTCATCGCGTTTATTTTTCATTTATGCTATTAGACTATGGAATAACTTACCGTCTCATACAAAGTGCTTGCCAAATACTGCTAGCTTCAAAACTGCCTTGTATGTGTACTTTTCTTCTTAATGCATCTATTTACTATCACCTCTACCTCAGTCTTTCTCCAATTTCTTAACTATTTTATTTCCTCTCCCTTTTTTTTATCTTTCTTTTTCCTTTTTATTTTTTTTGTTTATTTTTTATTATTATTATTATAATTACTATTACTTATCATTTTGTAACTAAATATTATCACTTAGTACTATAAGAGATATTGTCTTAATGTACAACTTATTTATAGCAATAAATTGAATTGAATTGAACCTCATTTACCCCCTGACCCATTTTGGGCGCTTCTGTTTAATGCCATTCGGGTACACAAGTAATTGTGCGGAAATCGTGCCACTTCGCTGGCACGTTTCGCTGAAATAGGCTACCCAGCTTCCTCAATCTTTTTATTGTCGCTAATCCATCTCGTGTCCTGCAGTTTGATCAATTATCGCTTGATATATCTGATCATGATCTACTTTTCTGTACTTATGATATGAATTTGGGGAAAAATGTTGTGCCTGATACATTTACTTATAAAGATTTTAGCTCAATTGACCTACTTGCCCTCCAGACTGCTAACTTTTCTGCCCCTTAGGAGCAATGCCGTCTAAGCGCTGATCCAAATGAAAAAGTCTTTGTGCTGCAAACAATTCTGACTCAATTGTTTGACAGTGTGTACCAACGAAAACGGTCAGAATTATAAATAACGTGTGTCCATGTTATACTCCTGAAGTAGTTCGCTCTATAAAAACCCGAAAAAAGTTGTATAGAAAATGGAAGCATAGACCATCTACTACTGCCTGGTCTGAGTACAAGGCGGCACGTAACAACCCGACTTCCATAGTGAGAATTTCTAAAAAAAAACTATTAAGCTTGCAAATTGAAAACTTCCCTCCCCGCTAAGAAACTTTGGAGCAATATTCGTGAAATCGGTGCCACTAAAGCTACCAGTGACTCCAAATGCTCTCTTGATCCCCATGATTTAAACGATTTCTTTCTTGGTGAAGGGCCCAGCCATTGCATCATTAAACTAAACAAATTGTCTCACATCTCACGCATGTAATTAACTGGTACATTACTGCCTCAACCTTTCCACAATGCTGGAAAGTTGCAAGAGTCTTGTCAATAGCTAAGAAAACTAACTCATCATCCCCTGCCAATTTTGGACCTGTTAGTATTTTACCGTGCTTATCAAAGGTCTTCGAGAAGATAATATCAGTGCAGATAACAAAGCATTTATCACTACACAAACTGCTGAGCCCCCGGCAATCCGGTTTTAGAGCTAACCACAGCGATGGTGAACTTGCTGGAGGAAATAAGGCAGGATTTCGACAAGGCGTTTGTTTCGCTCCTCTGCCTGCTAGACTTCTCAAAGGCCTTTGATAAAGTTAATCATTCAATCCTGTGTTGGGTTTAGCGAAAGTACGTGTAAGCTAGTTTGTAGTTTTCTTTCTGGTACATCGCAAAGGGTTAGTTGCGGTGAACATTGCTCATCTCTTAAAGAAATGGTTCAAGGCGTTCCTCAGGGTTCAATTTTGGGCCCTATATTATTTAGCATTTTTATAAATGACCTCTCATCTGTGTGCAAATATGTTTCAGTGCACCTCTATGCAGATGATGTACAACTTCATTTAGCTGAACCATATTTATAATTGGTCAGTATCAAATGGATTACTCTTGAACCCGATTAAAACTCAAATAATCCCTATTTCTAAGAAAAGTTGTAACTTAAATATTTTACCAGATATTTATCTAAATAATAGCAAAATTGAAGTTGTTGAAACTGTAACCAGTCTTGGCTATGTTATTCTCAGTAGTTATAACCACACTGACTTAGTGATTGGTCGTATATATGCGTGCCTTCGGAAACTGTGGCACAGTGCTTACTACACTCCCTTGGAACTACGAAAAAAGCTGGTATTAACACTCGTATTACCAATTATTTCATACGTTGAAGTTGTTTACAGTAATTTTGACTCATTATCACAACATAAGCTGCAAGTCGCTTTCAATGATGCTGTACGTTTCATTCACCGCATCCGTAGACATGACCATGTGTCAGTTCATGCTAGAAATTTACTCGGTTGTATCTGACAAGAATACATCAACGCCAGGAACTGCATATTCTTACATAAAATCATTCATAAGAAGTTCCCGTCTTACGTGTACAACAGGATTACTTTCACTCGGTCCTCAAGAATCATTAGCCTTATTCCATTACGTCGCAATTACCTTAACTCCTCTCGTTTATTTTTCATATACACTGTTGGACTTTGGAATTCATTACCTATGCATATGAAAGCCATATCTAGTTGCTCGAATTTTAAAAGTGCAATCCTTCGATATTTTTCCTCCTCAACTCGCCCACAATAGTCCTGCCCCCTTCCTCTGCTTCTATAAACCATTTACTATTCTTCACTCTTACTCCTTATCCATAGGTTATTTTTTATTAGCTTAGTTTGAATGTGTTCGTACATCAAAAACCTATAATGCTAATGTATTGCACTCAGTACTAAAAATGATGTTAAATCTTAATGTACAAACCATTATAATGAAATGAAATGAAATGAAACTTCTATTGGCCAGAAAGTTTTCAAGGTACCTCTATATTTAATATTTTATAGTCACATGACAGTCTGTCTAAAATCTTTCGTAACATTGAAGGTCTCGGTAACCTTATTACCAACCTGGATGAGGTACCGAGAATTCCACATAGTCATCCTGCGCAATTTGATGAGTTTATCAGGAATGTCAAAATTAGACATGGTGTTGCATAACTCGTCCCTATGCACGCTGTAATATGCGGCTTTGCAATGGATGGAGACAGTCGATTTGAAGTTTCGAATATTTTTTTTTTATAGTTAACGCGTGCGCTCACGGGGTTTTCAGAATCGGTAAAATGTTTGCATACAGCTAGGGCGAGGAAAGTTAGAGATGAAGAAAGGAGAGATACCGATGTGCATTGGGCTTAAATGTTTGCAAGTCATAATGACTAGGAAATGAAGAGCTCGATAGGTCATTCCATAAACGAGTTGTTTGTCTACGAAAGAATCATGATATTTCAAATTAGGTCCAAATGTGTCATTGAGGGTATATTGATGGGCATTCATTACGAGACGGGTGTTAAGGTTGAACGTTCGATGGGATGGAATGCTACTTGCAATTTCAATGTAGCATTGGTGGTGAAAATAGCGATAGATTAGTTTTCAGTTTTCAGTGTTCAAGCGTGTCATTGCATAATTTTGAATCGTATTTAGCTGGTGTAAAGATGTTTTAGGAGCACCACACCAAATGTGGGTATTGTACGGACGTGAGTCCTGGAATGAATATGAGAAGCAGAGGTCGTCAAGAAATTAATATAATGGATTAGAAGTAGCAGACAAGAGATCATTGACGGAGATTAAAAATAGTGTCGCAGATAGAATGGAGCTCTGGAGCACACCAGCATTTACATACTCGTATTTTACGAATGTCAGACTTGAAACCATCCAGGACAACCTGAATTGAATGTTCCGAAAGAAAGGACGTAAGTGCAATGGATCTGTAGGAGAAGAGAGAAGAATATTCGCCTTTTTTAGGGATGAACTGGAGTAATGCATTGAGGTTGCTAAGATTTTAGTGGTCTCTTGCATTTGCACCTTTACTATATCGAAGTTTTGTGGTCTTACTTGTCTCCGTTGTACTTCTATATCCCCGTTTGAACATTGTCTGCAACAAGTTAATGATCCGAATCGATGTAGGCTCCCTGCAAAGTTCGGACATCCAGCGATCGCAATGTGATCAGTCTTGTCTATTTATTGTGGCTACTAAAAGGTTGTGCTTCGTTCAAATTCTAAAAATCTGGATCTATTGTGAGACGTGGTGTTTTGCAGACTATGTCTTTCGATGACTCGCTCAAAGCCTGCACAATTTTCGTGTCATAGCTGGGTGACTGAGCAAACTTTCTGTCTAGGAGGTCATAGAATTCGTCTTTGATACTTCCTTATTCGCAGAAGAAACATGATCGCATATCAAACCTTTGTAGCAGTCTCCGTTGTAGATTTCGTAGTTTATTTCACGATTTCTCGCAAACGTCAGTCCAACCGGAGCTTTTGTTGCGCATGTCATCCGTATTTGACCTATCAAAACCAGAAATTTCTAAACGCAAAAGATCACCAATTTCCGAGGACTTTCGATTGTCCTTGAATAAAAAATTCTGTGCCAACATGCAAAATCCGAAAGAAAAGGAAGTGATCCCAGTTATAATTACTGGAGTCCCTTGCAATGCCTTTCGGATAGCGAAGAAGACATGGACGAAATAATTTCGCCAAATAAGTGTAGTGAAAAAGTGTTATTGCCTCCAATCAAACTATTGCAAAAATCCAGTGAATTTGTGCATAACCTTGCAAAATCTTTAAACGTAACAGATTACTTTGTTAAAAAGATGTCTTCGAGTATAGGCATTAAAATCACATGCAAATTCTGCTGACTCTTACATTGCCATATTAGAAAAACTAAAAAGTCAAAGTTGTCAATTCTTCTCTAACGATTTCAAGAGAAAGCTTTCAAAGTTGTTTTATATGGTATGAGCGAAATGGACACCAATCTTCTAAAAACTGAATCGATTAAAATTGGCTTAAAGTACATAGATACTAAAAAAATAATTAATAATTAAAAATAAAATAAGCTAAAAGGTAAACTAACACAATGTCACAATTGCCAGATGTTTGGTCATGGTGAAAAAAATTGCCGCGTCAAAACCTTCTGCGCCAACTGTACCGGCCCACATAAAACTTCAGTCTGAACTAATTCTTCAGCTGAAAAATGTGCAAATTACCACGGACCGCACAAATCAAAAGGTCCATCATGCGTTAGCCGATCAAAATTCTTAGAACTCAAGGAAAAATATAAACAAAATATTATGTCACAGACATCATCAAGTGAGTTGTGTCGTGGGGAGAACACGCTTTTCTTTTGATCTCCTATCAAACTTCTTTCTATCTTGTTGAGTTAAGTTATTCAAAGATAATCAAAAATAGTTTAAATACAAAAAAAAAAAAATAATAATAATAAAATGCCTTGCATTTGCGTAATTTGTCATAGTAAAGTGGATAGATCTGTTTCCAAATTAACTTGTGGCGATTGTGCAAAATTATTTCACGCTACTTGTGTTAATATTCTTGATAGTGACTTAGAATATATGGAAAAAAACGGTCTTCCATTCCGCTGCCCTTCCTGTACATCTCTTCGTCGTAGATCAGGAATCATCTCTCCACTGTCCGCTGCTTTTCATTCAACGGACGCTGCTACTGTTCCTATCACCACCACCTCTGCACCTGTTCTTACGCATGTCACCTCCGTCGCTGTCGCCAACTCATCGGCTGTTACAACAAAAACCAACGCCACTGCTGATCTTGTTACACCAATTTCTTTGGTGGACATATATAGAGAGATTTTGGAGATTAAGAAAGTCAACAGTGGCCTATTGAATGCGCTTGAGGTACTTCGTGAAGAGAAAAGTGACATGCTCAAACAAATTAATTCGCTACAGCATAGATTAAATTTGCTTGAGCAAAGTCAGAGACGGAACGCTGTAGAAATAGTTGGAGTACCTGATCTAACTAAGTCTAATGCTTTAGACAAAGCTCTCAAGCTTTTCTCGGATGGACTGGATGTAAATATTAATGAAGATCAAATTGACAACATTTACATAAAAAAAAATAAAAACAAAAACTGCTGGCACTGAATCAACTGATATTTTTTGTATTAAGTTTTGTTCATATAATACAAAGCTGAAGCTTATGAAAAAAAAGATTACAAATAAAAGGCGTTTAACAGCTAAAGTTTTTGAAAACGATTACAACAGCAATCGTATCTTTATAAACCATAGCTTATCTTTTCACACCAGGGAACTTCGGAAAGCTGCGCAGGAAATAAAAAAAAATAAACACTACCAGTATTTATGATTCAATAATTCAGAACTTTTAATGAGAAAATCAGAAGGTGATAAAGTTATTAAAATTAATTGTATAGATGACTTAAGTAATCTTTAATCAAATGCATTTTGCTAACTTAAATAATCTTGATCCTGAAGTTAATATTGTTTCGTCTTGTAGCTTTGATAAAGATATTTTGCAAAGTATTTTTCAAAATAACCATAAATTCTCAGATAGCATTTTTATACTAGTAGTTCACCAAAATATTCGTAGTCTTCGCGCTAATTTTGACTTACTGGTACTGCATATTGAGTCGTGTTCAAATAAGCCTGACTTTATTTTTGTTTCCGAAATTTGGATTTTCGATAGTGAAAAAGATGACTATAAAATGCCGGGTTATGCCTTTTTTGCTACATGTAATAATTCTTATTCGTCTGGTGGTGTCGGTGTTTTTATCAAAAATATATACAATAATTCAAAAGTTTCTAACCTTAATCTGCAATCTGCGGATATTATAAAAATTAGCTTTTATTTAAAAGATGAAAAAACTGTCTTTATTGATGCCTATAGGTTGCATGATAGTAATAGAGATGTTTTCCTTGATGAACTTAATGAATTACTCGTGAATGAAAAATCCAAAAACTTAATTTTCCTGGGTGATATTAATATTGATCTTCTCTCTAAGACTAATTTTGTGAATAGTTACATAATGTTACTGGCTGCTAATGGTTTGGATTGTTGTATTGATAAGCCAACACGTATATGCGATACCTCTAGTACATGCATTGACCATATCTTTTCTAGAAGTGGTAGATCTCGTAGTTGTGGTCTTGTGAGCTCTTTAGCTGATTTCGGTATCACTGATCATTAAAAAAAATTGATTTTGATAGGCTTAACTTCCTTCTTCGCTTTGAATTTTGGCCTGATGTCTATAACGAAAATTGTCCTTCTATAGCTTTTGACAACTTTATACACAAATTAGGGATTTTGCTTGTCTGTTGTACTCTCAATATAAATAATACTCATCGCAAATCTAGACGATTAAAAGAGTGGATGTCTGGATATTTGCTAAGAAAAATAAACAAAAAAAATAAATTGGGACTTAAATGTAAAATATACCCTTTCAATAGTGCACTCAAAACTTCTTTCAAAAGGTTATGTAAAGAGATATCTGTTGAGGTAAAGACATCTAAGGAAAATTATTATTTGTCTGAACTCGAAAAAACCAAGAAAATATAAAAGGGGAATGGAGCGTAGTCAACAAAATTTTAAATCGCAAAGTGCGTGAAGACAAACCATTAATTGTGACAGTGGACAATCTGACAATTTCGGATCCGACTGAAGTTGCTAATCACTTCAATGAGTTTGTTGTTTCCACAGCTAAAAATTTAGTTACTGAAGTATTCGATAAAAACAATTCTACTATTGCTGATGAGGGACTAGTCAGTGATATCTTTTTTAGTGAAAACTGTTTTTTTAATCCCATTTCTTCAAGTGAATTAAATAAAATTATTAATTCGTTAAAAGACTTCAACACTGTTATAGCGGATGGTTGCTCTAATGTTATTCTAAAAAGGATAGCATTTAATATTGTGGATGTGCTAGCTCACATTTTTAACAAAAGCGTTTTCGGTGGAATTTTTCCTGGTGCACTTAAAATTGCTGAAGTTATTCCGCTCCATAAAAAATCCAACCCTTGTTGTCTTAATAACTACAGACCGATATCTCTTTTGCCCGTTTTTTCCAAGATATTTGAAAAAGCCATGAAAAGAAGAATTCTAGATTTTTTAAACAAACAACAATTTTTTAGTGATTGTCAGTTTGGATTTCGAGCTGGTAAATCTACTGAAGACGCTCTTTTAAAGTTATGTAGTGAGGTCTATGATGGTATCAACCAAAGTTTTATCAATGCTGCCCTTTTTGTTGATCTAACTAAAGCGTTTGATCTAGTAGATCCTATTGAATAAGCTTTATAGTGCAGGATTTCGTGGTTTTTTGTATCATTGGTTTGCTTCTTATTTGTCTGATAGAAAACAGCATGTTAAAATTAAAGGAAAATACAGTGTGCTACGTAACTTAAAGTTAGGTGTACCACAAGGGTCGGTCCTTTGACCAATACTTTTTTTAATTTTTGTTAACTCTATCTTTTTCCAGAAATTTAAAGGTTACTCGACAGCTTTTGCTGATGACATAGCCTTTTCCTACACAAGTAAATCTCCACTTAACTTAATAGCTGACATTAACTTTGACTTGGATCTTTTGAGACGCTGGTTTGCTCAGCATCGTATGACTTTGAGTAATAAAACTAAAGTGATATATTTCAATTTATCAGGGTCTTCTACTCTGCTTGACTGTAATCTTTTTTTATCACGCTTCTGACTGTTCTAAGTTTAAACTCGAAACTAAGTCTGCATTGAGCACCAGTACATTTAATTCTATTGAAACTTGTTCCAATCATTGTTTTAAAATAGATTTTGTTCAATCCTTTAAGTATCTTGGAGTGATCTTGGATAGCAAATTAAACTGTTTCGATCATACTAACGCTCTGAAAAAATATTTGCTATGTTGTTCCAGACAATTTTATAATCTCAGTTCATATTGTTCTAATAAATTACTGGTTATGATCTATTATGGTATTGTGCATTCTAAGATTCAGTATGGTATCACTTGTTGGGGTGGAACTCATGCTAACAAAATCAATCCTCTGCTCTTGGCTCTTAAACATGTTAGACGTATTATATGTAAGAAAAATCGATTCCATAACAGTTTTATCTTATTTCAAGAACTGAAAATTCTACCCTTAAGGCATCTCTACTACTATAAAGTGCTAAAACTTTTTTTTATTAGAAGTGGCTTTCAGTTAGAAGAAATTCTATTCATAACTTGCGAATTCATTCAAATAATTCTATTGTAATACCATCGCACAATAAAATGCATTTTAAAAAGTTTTTCTTGATAGTAGCTCCGACAATCTTTAACAAGCTACCCGACTTCCTCCGACGTATACGTAATTTGTTACCTTTCCTCACAAAAGTAAAAACATGGCTCTTTGAATTTAACCACCAACATCATCAGGTTCCAATTAACTCTCTGTCAGAGTTCCCGAAACTTCCATAGCGGCGTCAGCTGTTTCCTGCCTCTCACACTAATCAAACAATGTGGGAAAGTGTCGCCCTTCCAAAAATCAACATTACGTTTAGCAACATTGCGCAAGCGCAACTTGCAACATTTCCAGCAACAACACTCTGTTCACATCGGATGAATTAAATAGTCTAGCTATGGGATTAATTACAAATTTATCTATATGTAAGAATAAGTTTGAACAATTTAATGTTATCACACCTTTAGCGACTAAGTTTTTGTGTCATAACTCTAAATAATATGATAGATAGGCATTTAAATATTATTACTTAGAATATTTAGTAGAAGTATACGCAACAAAATCACCGAGTTTGATAACTTTTCAAACGCTAGAAACGCACACCCGCCTTCAAATGCTATCGACGCCATAGAGTCGATCGAGACGGAGGTGGAGTAGCAATACTAATAAGAACTCTATTCAGCACTCGCTTTTGCGAGTACGATCCTGTCAAATCTATGTTTAAGCTCTCCAGCATCTGTGATATTCCCTTCTAGTCCGACCTTTTTTCCCAGTTCTAACCGTAGTCCATTTTTGTTTAATATGCCTGGTTACCTTTCCCAACCGGTTTCCATTATCGACCTCAGCTCTGATCATAACCCTGTGTTTTGTTGACTTCGCAAATCAGGTGTGCAAAAGGTCGCATATGTGCTAGATCTCAAAAATGCGAATTGGAATCGTTTCCGGTCAGTACTAACTTCCAAATTCCGGAACTTTCCCTGTAATCCAGACAGCGTTACCTCCACTGCCGATGTTGATTGCATTATCTCAGACTTTAGCAAACATGTACTAGACACTATTGAATTATGTGTTCGTAAAGTTCCTAAAACAACCTCGGCAATCAATCCCCCTTACATCCTGGAACTCATTCAAATTAGAAATGCTTGTCGAAGACATTGGCAAAGATACGGCCAGCCGTTCTACAAACATAAAGATTCCCACCTCAATAGTGTTATTTCAAAACGTATTTTTGATTACAACAATAAGAAGTGGAACAGCAAATTACGATCTCTAGATTTAAATTCAAAACCTTTTTAGAATATTGACTAACCAATAAAATCCCTTTCTTAAGGACTTAGATACTACGTTCTGTACGGATCTTATAATTTAGGTGACTCCGAAACAATTAATTTAGTGAACCAATCTATTCAAAATCTTTTGAGTGGTAACAATGATCCTCCATCCTCAAACCTGTATATAACCTTAGAAGATACCAATTTCATCGTCAAAGAGCTGAGCAATCGTAAAGCTGAAGGATTCGACCAAATTAAAAACATATACATATACGAGTATTAAGCAAATGCGTAAATTTGTCCTTGAGCGTATAACGTTTGTCCTTAATGCCTGTATTAAAATGGAATACTTCCCAAATGTATGGAAACTCGCTAAGATTGTTCCAATTTCCAAAGCTGGAAAGCCTCCTCATGTGGTTACCAGTTACAGACCAATTAGTTTATTAAGTGGTCTTAGTAAATTATATGAAAAGGTTATAAAAGAAAAGATCTCTAAGCATATTGAAGACAACAACATACTTCCCGATACACATGTCTGGCATGACGGGCTAGATAAATTTCAGTTTCCTAACAAAAATGTCTGTTGAATTGTCCGTAGTCTCGTGTCCAACCGCTGTTTTAAAGTGCAAATTAATAAAGATGTCTCCAGCATTGTCTACTTTTATTCTGGGGTTCCTCAAGGCTCAATCCTTGGACCTGTTTTGTATAAACTGTTTACGTTCGACGTACCATCTGTACCCAACTGTGAAGTTGCGGCTTTCGCAGATGATATAGCTATATTCTCTTCTCACGAATTCACTCACAATATGGAGAAGAATCTCGACTATGGGTTCAGAATTTTTCAAATTTACTTTAATAAATGGAAAATACAACTAAACGAGCACAAGCTACAAGCAATCTTTTTTACTAGAAAAAGAAAAGCCTGTTTTCTACCTAGTGGATAATTACATTCGAATGGGGCTAGTATAAGTTGGGAACCCTCAGTATGGTATTTAGGAATTCACTTGGATTCCAAACTAACATTTAATACGTACATCCCAAATTCAAGCATCTCGGCCGGGATTGATGTGTTGTAAGTGGACCTAGACTGCGGTTGAGGTATGTTATCAATTTTATTCGCAGCATTACGAATTTTCTCAGCAATAGATCATCTTAAAATGTTTCTTATTGCTAGGTCATTACTAATATCATTTATTTTGCGAGATAAATCAAGACGGTGTTGATCAACACTAGTGTTTTGGAAGTAAAATTCTAGATCAGATGGAAGGGTTTTCAGAGAGATTTAATGACTCCCAACGTGTGAGCCTTATTTACTTAGGCCGCGCTACAGTCCGGAGTGACCCTGAGCCCCAACCAATAAGCCTCTTCAATTAGCGCGGTGCCTCCAGTTGCGCACTCCAATTTAGTTGAGGCCCCCTTCAACTTGCGGGCACCACCTAAATCGCTTTCCTCTACTGCGTTGCCCCTCCGGATTATAATCGAAGATTCTGCGGGCTGGAGCCCAATGCGCAGTTTTTTCACTGAATCGTCTCCTCCAGAGCGCGTCAGCGCATACGGGACCAAATAGGTTAGCTTGGATTAGATTAGTATAGATTTTAATTGACTTTTATTTCATAAAAAGATATATTACAAAGAATTACAAGTCACATTGGGTTTGGCCTTAGGCCAGATTTATTTATTTTATTTTATTTTAAAAATTTTAAAAAGATCCAATTTGATTGTAAAGGGTTTTCTCAATATTTTTTTTTTGTATAACGTGGTGCATTAATGGTATATTTATACAACGCGTCGCAGCCTTTCTCCATTCAGGATTCTGATCACTCGGTCTAGCTCCAATACGTTTGCGGAGAAGAATCTTGCACGGAATTCCTTCAGCACTGGACATATAGCTAGAAAGTACAACACATATTCGCTCTCCTTAAGGTTACAGATATCACACAGAATTGTGAGATCATTACGATGAGGTATATGGTGAAAATTGATTAATTCTCCTCTTATTTTGAAAATAGTACTTACCATCTCGGTTGAAACGGAATTTAAGAAATAGCTTCTGTCCTGGAAGTTATATCTCAAACCGCTGTAGTAAGTCCTATAGATTGACTGGTGGGCATCAGTTGCAAGTTTATCGTAAGTCACGTTTGCAGTTTTTTCCAGTACGGTGTTTAATTTCGCCCTCAGGGGTCTATATTGCTCATCTGTTGTTATATTTAAATTTGATCCGCAGTTACAGGCTAGTCTTTCCCACTCTGTTACGAAGCTTGCTTTAGTTGAAAGGATGTGATTTAATACAATTTTTGGTAATCTATCTCGGTTCATCGGTAAACCTTTTAAGACATAATCAAAATGTATCCAGGAAAAGAGGTGGTGTTCCGGTCTCCAAGTGGAGCATATAATTTGGTGTGTTGGAAGGCAGGTGGAAAATTTGTTCGATGAAAAAACGTAGAACCTTTTCGACTTCTTCAAAAGAACAATACCCCCACACTTGAGCTTCATATAGAATAATTGACTTAGCAGTTTCGCAAAATATTTTCTGCTTTGAGTTGTGTGTACTTATTTTTCATGCAGCGATACCAGACTGAACTAATTGCACGTTTAGCTTCGGATAGTTTAACCGAAAGGTGTTTGTTCATATTTAAGTTCACATAGATCAAAACCTCAGATATTTGTATTCGCGAACGATTTCGATGCCGTCTCCCTGATAGGTCCACTTTTCGTTCCTCGAAACTTTCCGCCACCATCATCATTTTTGATTTTTCAAGATTCACAAAGAGATTCCAAGTTCTACAGTACGCGTTGAGTTTGCTTATCATTAGTTGCATTCCATCCACGAAGTCTGCCAAGAATACCATGTCATTTGCGTACATAAGGCCTGAGATCTTTTTCCGACCGATCTCGATACCACCTCCGAGAGCGTCCATTATTTCGAAACATGATGATTAGTAGTATGCTCCCTTGTTTTACTCCCATAGTCGTTTCCAATTCTTCTGATATAAGTTTTCCATCCCAAACATAGGCGACATTGTTAGCGTACATCGCTTTCAGGATATTAATGACTTTGCTTGACATTTCGAATTCGCAGAGCTTATAGAAGAGCGGAGTCAAACGCCGCAGGAAGTCCACAAAAAAGGCATACGGTTTCTTATGTTTTCGCTCACATATTGTATCTCAGTGTTGTTGACAAGTGGTTTGGTCCACTGTTGAGGTATTCTTACCAAATCCAGCTTGGATTCAGTTTGCAAACTATTAACATGGAGTGGGGCGTTAAAGAAAATCGAGTCGCAACGGCATAATGTTCATTTATCGGGCTATTGCTGGCTTCGGCGAATTGTCTAGAGGACAGGTCATAAAGTGGTCACTCGCGCGTCATCCGTATGAATGAGGTAGTAAAGCCAGTGCGTGAAACAATTCGGAGAAGTCCCCTTAGAAAGCAGAAAATCATGTCTAAGGAATTATATATGTCAACCAGATCAATCCATAGGCTTTCATAGCCTATCGTCGGTCCACGGGTCATCTTCTAACTCCTCAACTAAAAAAAACTAGGCTGGAAAGATACAAGCGTCTTTTGCAGTAGCACGCGGACAATGGCCATGAAAACATTCTGTTTATGGATGAGAAAATTTTTACCGTGGAAGAAGTTTCCTTTATCTAAGGAAGCGAAAAAAGTTGTTCCAAGAGTTCACGTGGACATCATCCCGCTTCCGGAATTGTTTTGCTAGGGGGTCTCTCACCATGGTGTCACATTCCTTCATTTCTGTGAAAAAGGCGTAAAAACTGGTGCAAAGGTTTACCAAGAAGTTGTGCTAGAGGGTGTTGTGAAGGGTTTGACCAATAACCTTTTCAATACATACAGATGGATCTTCCAACAGTACTCTGCTCCAGCGCAGAAAGCCAAAACCACGCAGGAGTGGTTCAGAGTCAATATTCCTGGCTTTACAGCAGCAGAAGATTGGCTGTCGGGGAGTCCAGGTCTGAATCCACTGGATTATGGTTTGTAGTCAGAATTGGAGAACATGGCCTGCATGACTCCCCTCAGTAATTTGGAAATTCTCCATGGAAACCGTACGTGCAGCTCATTTCGAGTAAATCCAATTTTTTTAAATAATCAATATTGTGGTCTAACAAATGAAACAATTTTGAGTACAATATGTTTACTGTTCTTTTTTTTATAGCGTTTTATATTTGTAACATAACTTACGGCAGGACCAGTCATTCAAGAAAGAGATTGCTCTGTAATTTGAAGCAACTTCAAATGTCTTACGAAGAATTTTTTTCCCAAAACGACCCAGAATATCTTCATCCGCTTTAGAAAGAGTCCATGTTTTCGTACCATAGAGTAGGACTGGGATTACATGGGTTTTATATAGAATGTGTTATTCCTTGGTTATTCGGGAGAAGGACTTACTACTCAATTGCCTTCTTAGCCCAAAGAAACAGCGAAAGGTACATAAGAGTGAATCTTCGTCAAAAAGGAAATACTCGTAGAATCACTTAGGCATTTTAGAGTGAGCATAATGGGCGAGAGGCAAATACTTTCACATTCGTCACAATGAAAATAAAAAATATTTATATAACCTTTTTAAGTAAACAATAGCGAGTTCACTTAAACCGTTAAAAAGAGGGTGAAACGAACTACCGCACAAACCATTATAAGGCACCAAATCACCACTAAAGTCTGACGCACAATTTGAATTACCACAAGACTTCAACATATTAGTTGCGTACGTCAATGGGGGTATAAATGTATGCCGCTATAATTGTTTGTATTTTTTTATTTATTTATTTTAGTATTTGGTTGCAATTTTCGAGTCTTTGTACTGAAAACTGGCAGCAGACAAAAAATAAATGATTTCAAGCACTTGTGGTTATGAACCGGAAAATGCGAATTGGTCAAGTAAATGGAGAGAAAAATAAGGACGCGCTAACAGTCGTTCAGTCGTGGGTTCGAGTCTACTCCAAGTGGAACGAAAATTTTTTGTTTTTTTTTCTTTTAATTTAAAAATCAATATAAAAAATAAAAAGTGAGCAAACATCATGCGATGCTTTCCGGTGAGCGGTCCGCTAAGCCAATAGCGCGACCAGCGGAAAAGTCAGGCGATGCTTCAAACTCTTCCACCCAACCAGAGCCAAAGATGAAGAGGGGGCGGACGCTGACAGAAAAGCTGCCTGGCGGAGCGAGGGAAGGGGCGCCAATAGTGTTAACAAGACAAAAGGCACACAAAGGTCATTTCCCATATGTGTCCGATGGTGGAGAAGGCTAATGTATGGTAGATGACAATATGTTTGCATCTCTGGCAGCCTCTGAATCAGATGACGAAGAGGAGGAGGTAGAGGAAATTAAAAATAGCATAGAGCTTCTCCAGCAAAGAGTGCTAGCTATTAAAGCTAAACAAATAGCAAGGAGGGAGAAGGGGCAGCTGGGAGAACTTCTAGATTCTCAACTGCCACAACAACAGCAACAACTAGCAGAAAAAGGCACCCAACACATAACGGCACGACAGCAATAACAAAAACTAAACATACACAATCTCAAAAAACAAATCAGCGGACACTACAACAACAACAGCAGCAGCAGAAGAGCCAGTAACAACAACAACACAAAGCAAGAGTTCCACCTATAAACACGTACAAAATGGAACTCAAAGAGACGATAGAACTGTGTAGTCGGCCATAGGCACTAACTTTTTTATAAAAAGATTATCAGTAGATAGGCACGCGATCCACTGTAACACAGTGGAACGCTATTACAAAATAAAAAAATTGCTGACTCTCCGAAGGGAGAGAAGCTGCAGACAATGCTGCTGAAGGGATTAGAGCCGTCGACTGATCCGGAGGAGCTCCTTGCACTGCTGAAAGAGAAGAAGTGCGAAGGGCTCCAATTCGTGGAGGTCAATCCATTCACCACAGCCAGAGCCAAAAGGGAGAAGCGGCAACTGCCGATTTTCCTGGTTCAGGTTAGTCCCACCAGCAATCTGGATGGTCTAAGGAGTATTAAAGTCCTAGACTACCAGGTTGTACATTGGGAGAAATTAAAGAGGAGCGAAAACATTTTACAATGTGTTCGCTGCCAAAAGTTCGGGCACGCGGAGTCGAACCACAAGTCCGAGGAATGCGCTCTGGGTAAGGACGGAGCGTCTGAAAAAAGCCAACTCTCTTGTGCTTTATGTAGGAACACGGGACACACCGCAAATTATCGGGGTTGTCCCAAATTCCAGTACATCAAAAGAATAAATCTGGCCCGGCAGCAGAAAGTGGAAGTGAAACGTCCACCCGTGAATTTGCTAACTCCAGCCGTTACTCCCCATGTTACCTACGCCCAAATGGCGGCAGGTGGGGGAGATACGGTACAGCAAGCGCTTAGGCCCCAGCGCCCAGAGTACCGGAACCAGTACCTGACATGCTAGCTATCTTGCTCTCGATCCAGGGGCAGATGGCTCTGCTGCCTGGCCTAACGCACCTTTTGCCGTAATGAGTACTTACGTGGCGGAGCAAATGCTGAAGGTCTTTGCTGTGAATCTGAATTCACTGATAAGGTTCGAAACAACGAGCCGCACTATTTATGTTGCTTAAAGACCAAGCCCCTGATGTGCTTTTGGTTAGAGAAACTAAGCTTACCAAGAAACACAAAATGAGGCACAGAAGATACAAAATAGTACGGAGAAACCGACCCAACTCCATTCAGGGAGGTGGCGTTGCAATTCTCGTACGGAAAGGTACACGTTTTAAAAGAGTATACAGTCGTGTATATAGTGGAAAGCAGTTGTACATGGTGTCTGTCTATGCGCCCAAGGCTACTCAATCCACCTTATTCATCTCAGAGCTCGTGACGCTTTTTCGATTCCTGAGGCTGCAATTAGAAGACAACTATTTTATTATCGGCGGAGATTTCAACGCCAAACATAGTGATTGGGGAAATAATACACCAAATACTAGAGGGAACCTACTATTCAATTGGTGGGGTCAACACAGTGTGATGTATCGACTCGGGCTTAAGGCGACGGATAGTCCGTCGTTTACCAGACACGGGTCCTATTTGGATCTTCTGCTGTTCGACTCACGAATACAACTGACATGCGCTAACCAGCAAACTACAAACTGTCTACGCACTTTCGAGTACGACAGCGACCATTGCGGTCTCAGCACCGAAATAACTGTTCCTAACGAAATTGCGAAATTGGATGAGTTTGTTCAAAGGCATTCCTACAATTGTAGTAGCGTGCGTTAGACACAATTCACCAAAACACTGAATAGAGCCCTCTCCTCGAATTCGCTCTACCCACCGTCCAACAGAAATCTGTCAAACGAGGAGACTGACAGGTATCTAAGACTTATGGACGAGACAATCAAACGAACAATGGACAAAACGATACCTCGGTACCACCATAATGACGAAGAAGACTTATTCCGCAACGCAACTATTGACGCACTGCACCGACATAAAAGTAGACTGCTGTCAAGACTGAAAGCCTTGTACAGACGGTTTACTGACAGACATAACCCGGAGATTATGACACTGAAGTCGTCGATTAAAAACCTCCAAACATTAATAAAGGAAAATTACAGAAATTCTGTAAAGTTTGTATTGGAACAATAAAATTCGAGCTGTAAACACCAGCAACCCGAATATGTTCCCACAAATAAATAAAATATTTCGGAGAAATAATCAGAACGACCTTCCATGTCTTAAAATCGCCCGAACGACGAACAACGAACAAATACTGGTAGCAGCAGGCATAGATCCAAATGAGGCCGATGATGATGACAACTTCTTTGTGGTCGAGGATCCGCAGGAGCAGGTAGAGGCTATAGGAGCGACTTTCCAGGAAGTGTACAAGGCGAATGTTATCATTGGCCCGAACCACGATCTGGAGAATCGAGTCCCTGTGCACAATTTCTACCTTCGAAATGAAATTGTGAATTGGCGATTCGAGAGCTCGGGTTTCACCCAGTTCAGTGACGAGAATATGGCAAATAATGTCATCACCAACGATAGGGTACTACCCCCGTTCATTTCGAAGGAAGAGCTCCAAACGATCTTCGAATCGCTTAGAAGTAAGAAATCAGTGGGAACCGATGAAATACCGAATATTGTGCTTCGACATCTCTCTCTAGAAGCGGTGGACATTTATACTACCCTGTTTAATAATGCTTTGAATAATGCCCATTATCCAGCGCATTGGAAAACTGCGGTGGTACATCCCATCCCCAAAAGGGATAAAGACACTTCCAATCCGGCGAATCTCCGCTCGATCAGTCTTCTTCCAAACATCAGTAAAGTGTTCGAGAAGGTGATCAATAGAGTCCTGACTAAGTGGGTTGAGGACAAAAATGTAGTTCCGGTTAATCAGTTCGGTTTCAAGGCGGGGCATGATATTATTCATGCTGCGTCGAAACTGGTTTCTGACATCCAATGGAACAAAGGCAAGAAACAGTGCACTGGTGCCTGCCTGATTGACTTGGAGAAGGCCTTTGATACCGTATGGTTAGAGGGACTCTTTTTCAAGCCGGACAGGTTTGGCATTAGTAAACCACTGCTGTATATTCTTTTCGATATGCTCTCCAGTAGACAGTTCATCGTGAAGAATGGCGATGTGACTTCTGCTGGAACATTTAACATTAAAAACGGTCTGCAACAAGGTGCGTTAAATTCACCGATCCTATTCAACATTTACACAAGTGATCTGATACGTTCACTTAATATGCTTTTGTAGTGTGACTTCGATAAAATAAAGCGATATTGTGACGACTGGAAGTTGAAAATCAACTTTCAGAAGTCGGAAACAATTCTGTTTAGGACGCCTTTGTCTTTGGCCTCTAGGGTTATAAGAAAGAATTGGCGAAAGTTCTCGATCGTCGGACAAACGGACAGCCACTTGCTTGTCGAAATGTAGTCAGATACCTTGGGATCTGGCTAGATCAATTTCGGTATTTTAACAAACATATACTCGTAGATGTTGCTCTGGCCAGAGCCAAAGGTGCTTTTGCCCTTACAAAGAGACTGTTTTATAACAGCCAACTCGATGCGAGTGTGAAGGTGATCTGCTAAATGGCCCTTATCAGGCCCATTCTTGTATTTGGATGTCCCGTGTGGTTCAACGTGAGAGCAAGTTTATTGGAAAAGATTCGGGTGTTTGAGAGGGCTTGTCTTAGGACTTGTCTTCTCTTATACAGAACTCCAGAGTCTGAGTACATAAAATTCTATCCCAATGAGGTTTTACACAACAGGGCGAACCTAATAAGAGTGGACAATTTCGTCATTAAGTTGACTCGAAGGCACGTTGCAAGAGCAATGACCTCATCGAACAACCTGATCTCCGGGGATTACTACCCCAATTATATGTATCACGAGAGAGTTCGCTTTGACGGCTTTATTCCTCCAGAAGCGTTCCTCTATTTAGATATCAAAGGTCTGATCCAGGACAGATTGGCGGTGCCGCTAATCCATAAACACTGCAGCAGAAAGCCAGATACATTACTGTCGTGAAGAGAATTAATTGGTATTTTGCCACGAGGCAATGTGGAGTTTTATGCGGTACCGAGATTATGGTATAGTCACCGTGTGAAACTGTGATCATTTACTACTAAGCTCAATTATTTAAATATTTGGCACTTTGGGACGATAAAATCTTTCAAATAAATAACCGAGTGACACGATGGACCTTAAGTTTTGTTAAAGCCATGTGCACTTGAAAGTTAAATTTTGAATTCCACTACACTGCATGCTTAAGGAGACCACTGCCTATGTGAGTATAAAATCCTATTTAGTTGTTTCAGTTTGCTCAATCAAACAAAACCTCGCCCTCCACCCGCAATAAATGTGGTCGGTATTGCAGACTACGGAAAGTTACGGGACCTTCTCCAAAGAACACTAAAAAGAAAGTTCAATATTATTTCAGTCCGTAAAATTAATGTCGATGACTCCGATTCTTACCGCGCATTGTTGCTGAAACTTAACACCGATAAAATTCAATGGCATACTTATGAAAATAAGTTTGAAAAACCGTCACGAGTCTTCCCCAAGGGAATTCACCCGTCATGCAAAAAAAGAAGACGTAATAAAAGACGTTCAAGCACAAGGTTTTAAGATTACTGACGCCGTGAACATAATCAAGAAGGTAAAGTAACAAACGGATAGCGACAAAGATACCGCAGTCAAACGCGAACTTCCTATTTTCATGCTTACTTTTGATCGAAACGAGAAAGTCGACGATATTTATAATTCAAACGTTGATGAGCTGAACTAAAAGAAAGGGTCACTGTGTGGGAAGTAATAAGACAACTCGAAAATTGGAAAATTAACAGGGACCTTCTAAGAATAATTTACTCATTCATGTCTAATAGGGCTATAATTGTCCAAGTCAATGGTTACCTATCCACAATAACACCAATCGAAAACGGCGTCCCTCAAGGATCTCCAATTTCGACATCACTCTATAATGCCTATATCAATTCGTTACTCATGGAGATAGAAGCTGGCAACCAACACATCAAGTCTACTTTAACGTACGCCGACAACATCTTTATTTTAGCATCTGGTAAACCAGAGGAAGTGACAGTAGCGGTGGTTTCGAAATCATTAATGTGGTGCCAAAATTCAGGAGCGAAATTGCCTCTTGAAAAAATGGAAGCCTTACACATCTGCCGCAAACGCAGCTTTACAAATACAGCAATAAAAATGGAGAATGTCAGGTTTTCTCTTTTGGAAAGGGGTAAAATTCTTGGTCTGATCTGTACCAAAACTTGGAAATGGCATGGTCACGCAAAAATCGTCAGAGAGAAACTAGCAAAAGTTCACAACCTGCTCAAAATAATATGCAATAAACATAAAGGACCTCAACATAACACAGCCATCAGAGTCAAAATGGAGCCCATGCGTAACGGCAAACAAACTATAATCCAATGCAAACGTTGTCAAGATTTTAAAAGAGGCGAAAAAGTCCCATGAAATTCATTCATCCGGACCTAAAGGTGCAATATCCTAAAACCGATGAGCCCAAGACAGCTAAGAGAGTCATAATGAAGAAACCGGTAACGCAAAATCATAAATCTGCTCAAAAAACGTTACCGAATCAAGTGCAATTAAAAAACCTGTACTGGTCAGTGCGAGTTCATACGCTGAGGTCGCGTCAAAAGCCAACAAAATAGATTCGGCCACTACAGATCCGCTGCCTCAAATTCTCGCAGTCATATTAGAAAACCTAGATGAGCAAATAAAAATAAATAAGCTCTTGTTAGAAAAACTAAGCAAGCTCGAGTTCATTGCGCGGAAAAAATCTAATAAAAATGAAAATGTAACAGTTGACGAAGATTTTAACATGGAATGCAAATGGGCTTCTGGAAAAAATCGACGAATTAGAATCGTTTCTATGGAAAGACCGTATTGACATATGCCTGATTTCGGAAACACACTTAAAAAAGGGAGTTAAACCCAAGATAAGAGGTTACTCTGGTTATCACGCGCATCATCAATCAGAAAATCACTTTATATTAAAGGCTGCATTAAGCATGCCGAGAACATGACAACAGAACTTGAATCTATGCAAATAAGTTCAGTTTCCGTAAACATAAATCATATAGACTATAATATAGCATCTTGTTATTTCCCTCCGAAATATATGATGGCAGATGACGACCTCGATCGCCTTTTTTACCAACTTGGGTTAAACTTTATTCTCGGTGGTGATTTCAACGCAAAGCATACATTTTGGGGTTCAAGATTCATTTCGACGAAGGCCAGGCTACTGTACCAAGCAAGTATGAAACGTGGCTTGGACTTTATTTCGACGGGCAAGCCAACCTACTGGCCCACCGACACAAATAAAATACCTGACTTGGTCGATCTTTTCATTACAAAAGGGGTCCCCAAATATCTCACGACTTTAGAAGAATTCTATGATCTCTGCTCAGATCACTCACCAGTAATGTTTAAAATCGGCAGGAGCATAGCAAAAACCGCCCAGATTGACGAATAATGAAACAAACTGGGATGGTTTCAGAAGAAATTGCAAGGAAAATATTGCTTTAAGAGTTCCACTTACGACGCCGTTGGAAATAGAAGACGAAGTTGAGAAGTTCGTGGAAATCATCCAAAGAGCTTCGTGGAACAACACTACCTTTCGAACAAGAGGAATAAAACACGGAAAGCAAATATACGTGTCCGATATAAATAGAAGGCCTCCTACGAAAAAAAATGAAAGCACGAAGGAGATGGCAACAATCACGTGCGCCCCCGCATAAATCTTATTTGAACCACCTATCAAATAAGCAAAAGCAAATGCTGCAAGAATATAAGAACCGTGAAACTTCTAATTACCTCGAAGGCTTGACATGGCTTGAAAGCCATAAAGTCGACTAAGAAATCTGTTATGCACTTGCCACCGATAAAAACAGCCAACGGCGAATGGGCAAAAGGAGACAAAGAGAAAGCGAATTTGTTTGCCGTCTACTTGGAAGAAACATTCAAATCGTTCGAAGGACTTCAATTGGCCCAAGAACTTAATCTCAGAACAGGATGCCACAACTAGGATACAAAATCCGTATCACTGTCTGAGCTACAGCAAACAATAAAAAACCTAAAAAATAATAAGGCTCCAGGATACGATTTGATTACAAGTGAAATTCTAAAGGAGCTATCCCGGATCACCAGTTCCGCTTTAGGATCAAACATTCCACAATCGATCAGGTCTATCGGATAACAAATGTAATTGAAAACGCGCTAGAGGGAAAAAAGATATGTCCAAGCGTTTTTCCCGATTTAAAGCAAGCCTTCGACAAGTTATGGCACGAGGGCTTGAAGTATAAGCTACAACAAATTTTAGCGAGCGAAATAAATAGAATACTCGAATCTTATCTTGAAAATAGACTGTTTCGGGTTAGATATGGGATTGGATACTCTGAATTCAAAGAAATTCAAGCTAGCGTGCCACAAGCAAGCGTTCTGGGGCCATACCTATTCTTGTTGTGCATTAGAGACATACCTCTAGATGAAAAGATTGTGGTAGCCACGTTCGCGGATGACACGGCGATCCTCGCAACAGGACAAAGAGTTTAATCCTCGACTGCAAAATTTCTACGAGCTCTGAAGAAAATATTTGAGTGGACGAAGAGCTGGCGAATCGTGCTAAACGAGACTAAGTCAACACACATCAATTTCACGTGCAGAAAGATAAACAACTTACCTTTATTTATCTACTCGGTAAAAATACCCTATGTAAACGAGGCAAACTATTTAGGAATGACCCTAGATGCAAGACTGAAGTGGAAATCACACGTGAAGAGCTCGAAATCAGGCTAAGAGAAATGAATTGGCTTATTGGAAGACACTCTAAACTAATCACATATAGCAAGCTGCGTATATATAGAAGCAAGTGCTAAAACCTTCGTGGACTTATGGTATACAACTATGGGGTTGTACCAAACCAAACAATATGTCTGTCCTACAGACGTTCCAGAACAAAGCGCTTAGAGCAATCGTAAATGCTCCATGGCATATAAGGTATAGCGATATTCACCGCGATCTGGGAATTGCAACCGTGATAGACGAAGTAACAAGCTTTGCTCGTAAACTTCGCACTCGTCTTGTACATCATTGCAACCAGGAAATAATCCAGAGATTGGACGAGACAAATCTAGTGCGGCGACTTCAAAGAACAAGACCGTTCGACTTAGCGCCTTAATTAGAAACCGTTCCAGCCGAAAGCTACCTACCAAACGCGGGATAAACTACAGAAGCTTGAGCTACTTGTTAAGGAAACTTAGTCGTAGTCTTATAGAAAATGGAAGGTTTTTTAGTGAGTAAGAATCTCACACTACCATGAGCGCGTGCTTATGGTGGGCGCTGCTATGTCACTGTGGTAGGCACTAGGTGCTTATGGTACCTGCTGTGGTGGTGTGGTGGTGCTCTTATGAGCGCGTGTTTATGGTGCCTATGAAGGTTTTTACCTACCCAAATAAAAAATAAAAATAAAAAACAAAACTTTTGCTCAATCGAAGTAAAAAATAATTTTCAAAACCAGAATCTCCACTGTTCCCCATATCTGATTAATCAAACATTTCAAATTGTATCGCGAGCGAATCAGAACTACCTTTTTCTATCTTAAAACGCGCTATTCTGCTCAAATCTCTTCATTTCTTTGGTCTTTAATGTGTGCTTTAATTTGTCCACTCAAGACGTATTCCCCCATATAAATCCATCCCATTAAACTATTGAGAAAATTGCACTCACATCTAGTTAGTACTTGAACATCATTAATGCATTCTACAGGCATTCCTCAAGGACAATTTAAATGGATATCGTTGCAGCAATAAATTACCTTTGCCTTACCAGATGTGTCCTCCCAGGTATCTGGAAGAGCATGTTCACCTCATACGAATACCTATCATTGTCGCCCATCCACCATCTACTGTACTGATAGTGTATCTGAATAATTTTCATTAAATTATTGTCGAAACAATGTCATTACATGAAGTACAATTGTATGTATGCACAAGTGCATACCACCAAATACACGCATATGTAGATGCAAAAGAAAGTCCCATCGTCCTTTGCGTACTTGGGTACTTGTATTAAATTACCGTTGCTGCAACACGTATGCAAACAAAGGCAAAATAAAGGGCCGGAAGCACTTGTACGCACGGATGTCATTAATTTTCTTAAACGCTTTCAATAAATAAGCGCCGTCAAGCGTATTATCCTTTTAATTAAAAACAAAAACAACACATCAACAACAACTACAACTACAACTACAACAACAGCGAAACGGGCACAATATTTCGGTACAAAAAGCCAAACAAAATTCATTACTCCAAGTTGAAATGGTCTCTTTGCCCGCGTGCTTGGTAATTTTACCGCCAGCAACACACGAGGACGAGTAGGAATACGAGTCCTCACACACATAAGTCTTCAGCTTCGAACATCTTCTGCTTCTCCACCTTTTCATTAACGAGTTGGCGTACATCCATCTTGTGAATATGTGTACCCTACTCCACAGACTGATGCTGACAACCCGAAGTCGGCTGCCTTTGAAGGTGAAGTGTTGTTTTATGAGAACCTCTTAATTGCAAGATACTCGTATTCCCGAGCCGACAAGTCGAACAACCGTATAAGAAGCTCTACAAGAACCAGTCAAGGATAACGTGTAATGAAAATTTTTGCAAAGACACAATAACATTTTCCAAATGAAAATGAAAATGAGAATGAGAATGAGAATGAGATTTAGTTAATTTGAAAAGAGGAAGTTGAACGAGTGCCTGTAGCAGGAGTCCGTACAATATTTGTATCTATGCCTAGTAGATATACTCGTAGATACTAGCACTTGTTCTTCATTGATGTGTTAGTTATGTGGTTTGCGTTTGGCAGCATCTGGCTTTTCCGTGCGATACTTGTGTTTATTAAAATTATTTTGATTATTTTGGGTAGCTAACATACCGCTGAAGTCGTGGCTTTTCTAAATGTTGCTTCAACGCAAATTTAATTAATTTTACTCAAACATAAGTGATGAGCGTAGAATGCGTTACGTGACAGTAAAAACGGTCCTGTGAAAGTAACATGAGCGTATGGGGTTGGGCATTATAATGTGCATGTCTAGTGGCATTATACAATTCTGGAACTCTTTATTCAAAAAAAAACATACTTGTGTCGCCTAGAGTGTTACTAAGCTATTCTCCAGATAGATGGTTATTTTCCTAGGTCTCACAATTTCTCTGTTGTTCTGCGTATTGTTATACCACATTCTGCAGGATCAAAACAGGTGGGGAGGGGGGACTATGTACCCTTATCACTGATGCCAAGTTAGGCTTATTGTGATTTAGGATCCAAACAAAGTATGTGTCTTTAAGAGAGGACCGGTTTTTCGGTCCTACAGGTATGTCCTTTCGGTTCACTGTTGGAAGGCAAATTTTTTTTCTGTTTTTTTAAAGCGCGCTAAAGGTTACTAGTACCCTTAGAACCCTTTTAAGTTCCCGGAATTTATTCAGAAAATTAAAAATACAAGTTTATTCATCTAAATCTATATTGTCCCCTTCAAAGTAATCCCCATCGACTGCAGCACACTTATGCCAGCGCTTGATCCAATCCTCGAAACATTTTTTATATTCGGTTTTCGGTATGTTCGAAATTCCTGCGATTTTTCCATTACTTCCTCTCGGCTGCTGAAACGCGTTCCCCGTAGTGGTTTTTTAACTCGACTGAACAGAAAGAAGTCACAGGGAGCAAAACCAAGTGAATTCAGTGGCTGTTGGATGGTATTTATTGCATTTCTCGTCAACAAATTACGAATAATGATGGCACTGTGCGACGGTGCGTTATCATGGTGCAAAATCCACGAGTTTTCTGCCCAAAATACTGGCCTCTTTCGGCGAATTGCTTCACGCAAACGTCTCATGATGCCCAAATAATACACTTTGTTTACTGTCTGGCCTTCTGGCAAAAATTCATGATGCACTACACCGTTGTAATCCATGAAAACCGTGAGCATTGCCTTCTTTTTTGACTGAAAACGAATTGGTTTTTCTGGTCTCGGCTCATTTGGTGAACGCCATTCACTTGCCTGATGCCTGGATTGCGTGTCGTACTCATAAACCCACGTCTCGTCTCCAGTAATGACCCTTTTGATGAATGTGCGATCGGATTCAGCCTCGCAATCTCTTTTGCGACGTCAACACGCATGAAATTTAGGTCTTTTGGCACTACACGACGGAAAACCCAAATCATTAACCAAAATCGGTTTTCGATGTCGATGGTCTGCCACTGCGTTCATCATCTTCGATTGACTCACGACCACTTTTGAACCGCTTGTGCCACTGGTAAACGACCGTTTTCTTTAGAGAATCTGTTCAAACTTAGATTATATTTTATAAATACTAATGAAAATATCTAGATTAAGTTTGTTGTAACGAGAGCTACCGTGTGATAGGAAACATCAAAACTGTGCGAACCAAATTTTGTCTGTACTCAAAATTTGTAATACAAGCCCGTGTGGTTTGTACATTTTACCTGGTCCCACGGCTCAAATTAATATTTTCATAATTTTGGGCACACGCTAGCTTCTCGAATTAGATGCAATGTTTTCTTATAATGAAAAATAAAGTCACTTGTTTGTGGGACATCATCAAGTCAATATCAATTTTGTTTGTGTACAATTTTGGCGTAATAATCTCGAATTTCACTGTCATTGGAATCGAAATGATCTAACAGGTCTTCCAGCTTTTCTGGTGAATTTCGATCGTGTTTCGTTTAATAATGTTTAAAGTTGAATCTCGGACCTTGTAGTGGGATTTTATCGGACCAGCAAAGTCTACCTCTCCTTTGGCAGGTTTCCCATAAGCTGCATGATTGACGTTGGCCTTGATCTGACACATTTTATGCAACTTCTTATCACTGTTTTGGCTTCCTTTCCCACACTCAAGATCCAGTATTGTTATCGAGAAATCGCTATAAGCGCTCTATGAGAAGCGTGCAAATTTGTTCTATGCAAATGTGCTAGAAGTAAATTTGTAATAATATTGTTTTTTGGCAACAATATTTGGTTTTTAGCATCCGGTAAAAGTTTTGAGTTTACTAATCTTCCCCAACGCGAATCAATTTACATTTTTGGTCGAAGAACGGAATTAATGCTAATAAACTGGATTAGTTACTCACACTATTGTTCTTTTGCAACGTATTGTAATCATCTGGAAATGCCGTCCGTTGGGTATATACCATCATCAAACGAGAGCCTTCTTTCATCTCGGCCACTGAGAGCATACCACTCCTTCGTAAGAGTTGCAGAATTTTGAGAAATTGTTCCAATGTTCCATAGTGGTCTAGAGTTCAGACACGCTTCTACCTGTGCGAGAAGCGTGGTGAGTTCTTCAAAGGTCAGAACCTGGTTTCCAGCTACGCGCTTGAGGTGGAATTTCACAGACTTCACCCCCGCTTCCCATAGACCTCCAAAGTGCGGAGAAGCCGGGGGAATAAAATTCCACTTAGTGCCTTCGTTGCCCAACACATCTGCCACATTTCTCCAATCCAACTTCGCTTTTTTGAGTTGACGTTGTAACTCATTGCTACTTCCTACGAAGTTTCTACCACAATCGCTGTACAGTTCTTTACAAATTCCCCTCCGAGCAACCAATCTTCTGAAAGCTGCCAGAAAGGCTTGAGTCGTCATATCGCTGACCAGTTCGACGTGTATGGCTTTTGTTGCCATGCACACAAATATCGCGAAGTAGCCCTTTAATGTCTTTGCGTTGCGTCCTCTCCACGTTTTTACATCAATGGGTCCAGCATAGTCCACTCCGGTAAAAGTGAATGGTTTCGAAACCATTGTCCTTGCTTTCGGGAGATTGCCCATTAATTGCGCCAACGGTTTGGCTCTGAATTTATAACAAATGTTGCAATCGTGGATGTGCTTTTTGACTGCACTTTTCAGATTAAAAATCCAAAAACGTTGGCGAATGTAGGCAATCATTTTTTGATTACCGCCGTGAAGTGTTTTCTCGTGGGCATCGGCTATAATGTGTCTTGTTAATGAGTGGTTTTTAAGAAGAATGGGGTGCTTTTTATGAAAGGGTAGGGTCGAGTTGAAAAGTCTCCCACCAACTCGTAGGATTCCTTCCGCATCTCGAAACGGATTGAGTGACGTGTATCCCTTGGTTTTGTCATTTTCTTCTTCTTCAGAAAACATTTCCCTTTGCACTAAGTATATGACTCTTGTCAGCGTCTTTTCCAGCTCCAGTGGTGTTAAAATACCTGAGTACTGTTCCGGGTGTTTGCTTCTGTGTCGAAAACGTAAGCAATAGGCAATTACTCGCAATGACCGTTGAAATGTAGAAAATTTTGCTAGAATTTCATTAATGAGAATGTTGTTTTTGTTTTCTAGGCAGTGATGGACGGTCAACGAACGGGCTTCTTGAGAAGTAATCAAGCAAGATGGTTGTACAGGGTGGATTGCATCCCAATGATGCCGCAGAAAATCTGGCCCTTCCCACCATAATTTGTTGTCGATGATCACCGAGGGAAAGGCTCCGCGCGATGCTATATCTGCTGGATTTTGCTCCGATGGAATGTGTTTCCATATGGTATTGCTGGTTAATTTCTGGATCTTAGAAACACGATTCGCAATGAAGGTCTTCCATTTTGACGGAACAGCTCTTATCCAGCATAAAGTGATGACTGAGTCGGTCCAAGCATAGACATCGGCTGCTTCTAACTTCAAGATTTTTGCCGTTTCATGAAGAAGTTTAGCCATCAGTACCGCTCCGCATAGCTCCAACCTAGGTAGTGTGATTGTCTTTAAGGGAGCCACTTTCGTTTTTGAAATTACCAGATGCATGTGTGTTTTGTCGTTTCCATCCAGTACACGTAGGTAAACGGCTGCCGCGTATGCTTTTTCCGACGCGTCACTAAACCCATGGAGCTCAATCTTCTTGATGTTTTTGTCAGTGTTGATCCAACGGCGAATCTGGACTCCTTCAAGTGCTGATAACTCGTTCCGAAACGCTACCCATTCCTTTTCCAGTTCAGGTGGAATCGGCTTATCCCAATCTAATCCTCTACCCCAAAGCTGCTGCATAATTATTTTGCTTTGATTGTGCAGGGTGAGACCCAGCCCATTGGGTCATAGAGCTTAGCTATTGAGGATAAGATGGATCGTTTTGTAACTTCGACTTCCTTCACCTGTACGACTTGGAAAGAGAACACATCCGGAATGGGCATCCACTTGATGCCAAGCGTCTTTACTTCACTTGTTTCAACAAACGGTAATGAGAAGTCTACTGCTCGCTGATCTGCTGGAATATTTTGCAAAACCTCTACAGAGTTGCTGACTTGCTTGCGTAGTTGGAAACCACCAGTTTGTAAAAGGTTTCTTACTTCATGGAGTTTGTGTTGAGCTTCAGCAATAGTATCAGCTCCACTGATAACATCGTCAACATAGGTTTCTTCACTGATGACAGTAGTAGCCGTAGGATATTTATATGCTTCGTCCTGTGATAGCTGCAAAAGGACCCTGATTGCAAGATATGGGGCTGATGCCGTACCAAAAGTTACCGTATTCAGTCGATAAATCCGTAAATCTTGGCTGGGATTTTCTCTCCATACAATCAGTTGGTAATTTGCATCTGCTGTGTTGACACGGATTTGACGGTACATTTTCTCTACATCACCAGTGAAGGTAAACCTATATTTTCTCCATCTTAATAAAATGTCGATTACATTGGTTTGTATTTTAGGTCCCACCATCAACTTGTCGTTCAAGGAAGAGCCAAAAATTGGTTTAAAGGTTGCGTCAAACACCACCCGCAACCTTGTAGTGGTACTGGATTCCTTTACGACGGCGTGATGGGGAACAAAAAAATGAAATGGTGATCTAAGCACCTCATTGGACTCATCAATTGGAGACATGTGTCCCAGCTCGAGGTACTCAGCCATGCATTTGGCATATTCATTGTGTTGAGTTGTGTTGCTTTGCAGTCGCCTCTCCAACTGCAAGAAACGCCTGACCGCTCCTTCTCGTGTTGGGCCCATGCTTGGATACTTTCCACCCTTAAAAGGCAGACGAACTTGGTAACGGCCATCAGGTAAGCGTTTTGTATGCTGTTTAAAATGTTCTTCACAACTTTCATCTTCTTCTGTTTTATAGGTTCCACAGGGTTCTTCCTCAATCTCCCAAAACTTCTTCATCGTTGTGTTGAGGTCGGTTTGGTTCAAGAACGCACGGATTACCTGTGATTTGGATGACGGGACCTTACCTAATAAGATCCATCCCAACTGCGTCCGTTGTGCTATTGGACCTGGGCACTTACTACTCCTCACGACTTCCCCGATGACTATATCTGCATAGATGTCGCTACCCAGCAATATGTCAACCTTCGCTGGAACGTTAAAAGTCGGATCTGCCAACTGCAATCCATTGAGGTAAGACCACTTTTTTGTATTAGTATATTGGGCCGGAAGGAGCCCAGTCAGTGTCTTTAGTACAAGAGCTTGCACTCGACCTGTAAACTTCGATACTAGGGACGCGAAATTTAGATCGACTATTTTGTTTGTTTCTACACTGCTGACCTCCCCCAACCCACTAATTTGGCTAAGTGTCCATCTCGTCTTCAGATTCAGGCGTTGTACAGCTGCTTCTGTTATAAAGGAAGCTTCGGAACCAGTGTCTATAAGGGCTCTGAGTGTGATCAAGTTTCCATCAGCTGCCTTCACTTTAACCAAAGCTGTTGACAGGAAGACTTGCGAGTTGGTGTGCGTATGATGAACTCGATAGTTGTAGCTAGTTGATGGACCTTGGATTTCCATTTGTGACTGTTCCTGAGTTTGATTCAAATTGCCAGGTTCCCTCGGATCGTTTGGTTGTGTGTTGGTTTGAATGCAGTAATTGCTTGGAGTCGTAGGCCATTTATTTTGAGCTTGCTGTTGGAATTGAGAAAAATTTGGGTTGTGTGGAACAAATTGAGAGGTATTTGGGTCGAAAGATGGGTTATTATTTGTTTGTGGTATTGGGTGTAGTAAGGAATTGTGGCGCTGTTTGCAGTAGTAACAGCATTTCGGACTTGGACATTTATTTTTAAAATGGCTGTAGGCCAAACAGTTTTCACAGACTTTAATATTGAAAACAGTTTGTTTTCGTTGGCCTACATCCATTTCCAAAAATTTCCTGCACTCCCTCAATGCATGTTGTCCCTTTTGACAAACCTTGCAATTTATTTGCCGTTTTTGTACCTGCCGGGTGTGAAGAACTTGAGTTGTAGATTTTGGTTTTGTACCAGTCTTTACTGTAGACTGCTGCTCAACTGCTTCCAGCGTTCGAAATCTACACTGTAAAAATTCAAAAAAATCTTTTATTTTGGGCAATTCCTTGTTGCTGCCTAATTTTTCTTCCCACAGCTGTTGGCTTGTATTTGTTAACTTCTGCAGGATAACAAAAATTAAAATGGTATCCCAATAACCCACTGGTACCCCTAAATTGTCTAACGAGTGTATAATTTCGTGCGAGGTATCTAAAATGTTCTTAATGTTGACTGCTGAGTCGCTGCTCATGGTAACTTGCCCGAAAAATAATTTTAACTGTGTGTTAACTAACACCCTTTTGTGGTCATAACGATCGGTTAGGATTTCCCAAGCACGGTTGTAATTGCCTTTGTCAATGGCCAGGTGTTGCAGCAGCCTTTCGGCCTCACCACGAACGTTGCACTTCAAATAGTGTAACTTCTGGATTTCCGACAGAGTTGAGTTGGTATGTACTAGAGAAACGAACATATCGTGAAATGATCTCCACGTCTCATAACTACCCGAGAAAGTTGGTAGGGTGATAACAGGCAACCTGAGTTCGGTTGTTCTGCCATCCCCGTTTTCAGTTGCGGTCGATGGCGTTCCGCTAACTTTCGGCACTTCCTCGGATTTTACTTTATCGATTATATCCAGTACCTCCATTTTGTAATCTGCATAGACCTCGCGAATATTATCGTATGCTGCCTCCAAATCCGCAACTTTTAGCTCAGCTTCAAACTTTCCTGTACCAAGTATCTGCTGATGGTAGTGCTCCGCAGTCGTCATTTGCTTCTCCATCATTTCCAAACGCATCTTCAGGTAATTTATTTTTCCTAGCCTAACTTTATCTGCTTTATTAAAATTTGCCCTATCTTGTTTAATCGCAGCAAGTATATTTAATTGGAGCTTTCCGTACGACATTGTATATAGTATATGTATATGTATATGCAAATCAATTTGGTATAAAGAAGTAGAAGAAAATTTGCAGCACTCACCTGCGTATTATGATAAACGATGCGGAAATTGGCAGCAATATGAAAAATTTTGAACTCCTGTTTGAAGACTTCCTGGGATGAATCCTTGAATCCTCGACACTCTACACTCTACACTCTCGGATATGGTATTCAAAATTGAAATTGTCTTTAAATTTGAATTTAATTAACTTTTTTTTTTTTTTACAGATCTGATTCAAATGTTGCTGATTTTATTTATTTTACACTGCTCGAATGGACCAAAAAATGTATGTTAATGTGTTGGGTTGGGTTGGAAAATGTCCTTCGATTTTATTAGTTAAGATTTTTTCACTTTATAAAATATATTTAACAAAATGTAAGGAAATAAAACCACTTGTTTTCTGTTCTGTGTTGTAAGACGTTATAAAATTCGGTTTTATTTTCAGTTTGTTACTGTTTGTATATCTGTACAAAATGTTGCTTACATTGCATGTGTTGCTAAACATTTATTTGAAACTTGTGTTTAGTTACGTTTACATTAAAGCAAAGAGTTAACAATATTATAATAAGTTTTCTATATTTAAGTTTAATATATAATATATAAACATTTGCTCAAACAGGGCTGTTCCTTGTGTCATCCAAAGACTGCTCGAAAATAGTCCGATTTTCACGATCCAGTTTTTGCAGCATGATGTGGACGATGATGTGATCCCAGTTCTCGGTTTCAAAACCCAAATTCTGAATAGCTTGCATGGTTTCTTTGAGTGTATCATGGAGCTTTTTAGTAGCTGATGCCGTCCCTGCGGCAGTAGACAATCCCAAGAGTCGGGTCAATTGTGCAGATAACAAAAGCATTTACCAATGTTTTCCATGCGATTTCATAGTTGTCATCTGTGGGCTGAAGATGTTGAATTATATTGTGCGCTCGCCTGCTACGTTGGCTCTCAGAAAGTACAATTTCTGAGCGTTAGAAATTAGTTGGTCGTGGATTAACTGTTTAAAAAGGTCATGAAATTGACGCCAGTTAAGGTAACAGCCATCGAATTTTTGAAGCTCTATCTTTGGAAGTTTGACTGCTGCACTATTTGATACGGAATTGTTAGGCATACTGGGTATTTCATCTTTGGGCAACTCAGCTAATCGCAGCTCCAGCTGCTCCTGAAGGTCGAAATACATCTCAATATCGCTCTCGGTTGCTTAGTCATCAAGCCTTTTAAATGAAATTGACATTTGGTTTGATATTTCTTGAAGGCTCTTCACTTTAATGCTAAACAACTTTGGATTCGATTTGTTCAGGCTCGGTTTGCATTTCTCCAGTGATGTCTGGAAAATTTTACTGAGGGTTTTTAATTTATTTTGTGCTGGAAGTGCAATTTTATAATGTTGTCTGATCTGCTGTGAACATGATGGGTCTATTGCCCCGGCCGGTGGTGCTGAGAATGGTGCTGCTGATGGCTTTTCCTGCTCCTGACCTGCTGCCTCTTGTGTGAGATTCTTCGTAAGGGGCAATGAAATGTCCGTCTTCATTGACTCATAAACTATTTTTATCTGGTCATAGTATCCCTTGACGAAGTAATCGTGCGCTGTAGATTCGGCGTAATAATCTCGAATTTCACTGTCATTGGAATCGAAATAATCCCACAGAATCATTGCTGAAACACTTTTCCAACATTTCCAACGTTCGCGCACCACCAAATCAGTTTTTTACGCAAAATTTTATACAAGTTCGTTATTGCAAATTTAAATCCATTTCTATAATTGTAAAAAATCGCCAACACTCACGAAAACAGATGTACTCTTGGTTACGTAACTTTTGCAAATGTTATGCTATGATGCTAAGATTTAGAGAGAATGTCAACAACAGATGTACCAACTTAACACAAACAAACAGAACTCAAATCAGAATAATGTGAGCGCCACACGGTGGTTATCACGGGAATTTTTTGATCAAGGTGGTATTTGCCACCCATCTTTGCTCCTGAAGGCATCCAATCTGTTGCATCAATTTTTGAAATCTTTTTTGTGCTTTAACTGACATCTATTTTCTACAAGAATAACTTTCTGAAATTCATTTACAGTATAGAGATAGATATTTACACCGCACATGGTCATTGAAAAGAGCTGTTTTGTTCCGTTTTTTTTTAAATGTTGTTCACATTGGTGAATGTACTAATCTGGTGAATAGTTTACTTTACAAAAGATTTAAATACATATTTTTGAAGAGAACAAACCTAAACAAAGTACAAAATTAACACCGGGTAGGTACGCTGATTGTTTACATAAGTGGCACAACTATTTCCACGCTCAAGTCGAAGTCGGCCAATTTACTTTTTCAAAGCAAATGTTCACAGACAGTACACCTGAACTTATTGTCGATCAAACCAATTGACATAATAGAACTGCAGGAATTTTTAGGAGTAATACTTTCCGTCTATTGGTTTATACTGGTAAACAAACCCGTTCCTTTTTAAATGAAGTTATTGCATCAGTCATGCCATGCAAAAGATTTAAAAAAATCTTGTTCCATCAGACCCAGATATGGAGAAGCTAACTTTGATCGCCTATTCAAAATAGGGCCGCTGCTGACAGCTTTGAATTACCGTTTTGAAAGCTCTGCTATGTCAACTAAGCCCCAATCAATTGATGAGTGCGTGGTTCTTTTCAAAGGCCGATCCAATCTCAAGCAGTATATGCCACTCAAGACAATTAAAAGAGGCTTCAAAGTATGGGCTAGATGTGACTCGCAAACTGGATACTTATACCAGTTCGATGTATACACCGGCAAAAAAAACAGACAATACGCCTGAACTGGGATTAGGACGTTCAGTTGTACAACAGCTTTGTCACTCACTGAAAGGCACTAATGTTCCTTTTGCCTTTGACAATTTCTGTTCATCTTTTCAGTTGCTTGGAACCAAAGCTGAAATCTCCAGTCCGCTGGCAGTTCAACAATCTACCAAGCGCATGGGTGGCGTCGACCTTTTCGACCAAAAACGTGCCACCTATAGCGTAGAACGCCGAAGTAAACGTTGGTTTTTACGCATTTTTTATTTTTTTGTCGATGCGGCTGTGACAAATGTTCATATTTTGCACTCTTCTACGAGTATAGTCCGGGTGAGGACACAAGAACTATCCCACTTTATTGGAAGCTTTCAAACAAACAAGGTAAAAAGGAAATCATTTGGTGCACTTGATGAACATAGATTGGAAAATGTAGGAGTACTTTGGGATGCCCAGCTGTGAAAATCGAATTTAGCAAGGCTGTCCATGTTCTGTGTTTGGTCTCGTGCACGGTTACATGTTTCGTGAATTTGTTTATTACGGGTATAGTGACGTACATTAAATTAATGTTCGCGTACCAAATGTCAATGTGCAGTATTTGGTTTGGTTTACTTTGACATTCATATTTGGATCTGTTGCATATTTCGCAATTATTTATATACTGTTGTATTTTTTCTTTTAATTTTGGCGTATAATAAATTTCCTTTATTTCCGCAAACGTTTCATTTATACCCCTATGATTCAGAAGCTTGTGGGTCTTAGAGATAACCATTGCTAATTTCTCTTCATCTTCAATATCTCCTAAAAATTTACTGCACTTTATGAGTTTTAGTAATCTATTATTACTAAAGTATTTTATATAGGTATTTTGGAACTGAGCAAATATAAGGTCGTCGTTTGAGTATTTACTCCTACTTTTCCTTTGTGTGGTAAAATTTTTTTCATAATGTCCACAATTAGTGTCTCATTATATGATTTTAAATCTTCTTACCAAATTGGGTGTACATTTTGTGGTTATTAATGTTGTCAGAGTCATTTAGTATTATCTGTATTTTATAAATGTTCACCGGTGATTCTACGATTGGAATATGGTTGGTATTGTCTTCTTCAGCGCTATGAATTGTTGCTATGAGGGATTGATTGTCTGGAATTTGTTGACTATTATTGTTGCAGGTTAAACTTCCTTGGTTATCGTCATTTTCAGTGTTTTGGTTAAGGTATACTTCTATTCTTGATAAACCATCTGCCACTTGGTTATCTTTACCTTTGACATACTCGATGTCGAAGTTGTACTCTTCAAGTTTGATTTTCCAGCGTTGGAGTTTGGCATTTGGTTCTTTTAACGAACTGAGCCAAACAAGAGGTCGATGATCCGTTCTCACTGTAAATTTACGACCGTATAAATAGGGCCTAAAATAGTTCATTGACCATAAGATTGCGAAAAGCTCTTTTTCGATGGTCGAATAGTTGGTTTCATGATCGTTGAGTGTTCTGCTTGCGAAGCATACCGGATGGCCTTCTTGCGAAAGAACTGCACCCAACGCGTAGTTTGAGGCATCCGTAGTCAAGGTAAATTTCTTGCAAAAATCCGGGTATCTAAGAATTGGTTCGGATGTTACTAATTTCTTTAAAGTCTCGAAACTGTCAATATAATTCGGATCATTAAGATTAATTTTTGTATTCTTTTTTAAATAAACCGTCATCGGTTTCTCTACTTTCGAGTAGTCTTTGATAAATTTACGGTAGTAGCCCGTGATGCCCAAGAAAGATTTAATTTGTTTTGGTGTTCTTGGTAATTTATATTCCAGAATTGCTGAAATCTTTTGGGGATTAGGCTTTATGCCTTCTGTTGTTACAACATGCCCTAAAAATTCAGTTTCTTTTTTTAGAAATTCGCTCTTATCGAGCTGAACTTTTAGGTTCACCTCTCTTAGTCTTGAAAATATATTTTTGATTGAAGTAATATGTTCATCTAGGCTGGTGGAAAATATGATGATATCATCCAGATATACCAAACATATGTTTCCAATGAAGTCTATGAGGATGAAGTCCATCAGTCTTTGGAAGGTCGCGGGAGCATTTTTCAATCCAAATGGCATGCGAACGAATTCGTAGTGGCCGTTATTGGTTGAAAAAGCTGTTTTTCGTACGTCCTCTTCCGCAATCTCAATCTGATTAAAACCTTTAGCTAGATCGAGGGTGGTAAAGTACTGAGCTCTACCAAGCTTATCAAAAATGTCCTCAATATTAGGTATAGGAAACTTGTCGTCTATTGAGACCTCGTTCAATTTCCTATAGTCCACGACAATTCTCCACTTCTGCTTTCCAGATGCGTCCTGTTTCTTGGGAACGACCCAGATAGGAGCAGAATATGGGGAATTGCTAGGACGAATGATGCCCTGTTTTAGCATATCATCGATTTGTCTTTTGACCTCGTCTCTGTGTATTTCCGGGTATCTATACGATTTCGTATAGATTGGGATATTGTTAATGGTTTTTATGTGATGCTTTATCGCATTCGTAAATGACAGGTCACTCCCCTCCTGATAAAAAATATCAGAGTACTGGGAAATTAGTTTTGTGATTTCAGAGCTTTCTTCCTTGTTCAAGTGAGCGATTCTTATTTGTTCAATAATCGGCTCCTTACTGGTTTCTGTGTAGTATATTTCTAGTTCCGGAACCACTTTTTCGCAGCTCTCGAGTGAAATGATTTCTTCTTCATTTTCATTGAAGAACATGGGAATTTTCGTTTCCACTACTACCAGAAGTTTGTTTTTATAGTCAAAGACGGCATTCGTTGACAGTAATATGTTATTGCCGATTAGACCATCGAAAACATCGTGAAATTGATACTCAAGAAACTCTGCAGTTTTATTTGGGATACAGAATTCATCGAATAGTGAAATTCTTACCTTTGTATCTGCTTATATTGGTGTACTAGTTGTTTTGACTTCTGTAGGTGATTTAAGTGGAATCTGCCATTTTGGGTGGCATATCCCGGGGTTAAGAATGCTCGTCTCTGATCCAGTGTCAATGAGTATTCTTAACTTAAATTTATCTTGTTTTGTTTTAATGATTATATAGGGAAGTCTGCCGGATGGCTTTTTTCGCGAAAATCCGGGTTTTTTCCCAAGGTGTTTACTTCTCTTTGAAAAGAAGCGGAAAGTGTATCCATATGCTCAATACCATTACTATTGTGAGAATTATTTTGTCTTTGTTGGTTGGGGTTATTGTTTCTGGACTGGTTGCTATTAGTTCTGGATGAGTTTAAATTGTTTGCATGAAACTGTCGCTTGTGATTCCCACTGTTTTGGTCGTTCGTATTTTGAGGTTGTGTGTTTCTAAAGTCATTTCTTGGTCTTGTATTGTTTTGTCTGTTTTCTCTGGGGTTTGATTCAGTGTATGCGTATCCTGTTTCATGAAGGATTTGCATGGCTTGTTCCAGGATGTCTGGGTTCCTACAGTAAAGTAAACCTTTCATAGGTTCGGGGATTTTGCTCATAAATATACGCAAAGCTGTCTTACAATTTTGTTCTATTTCTATAGAATTACTTCCCTTTTCTATCTTGATTTTATTATTAAGGCGTCTTAATATTACTTTTGTATTATTATAAAAATCTTGGCAATTATGTCTAAATTGAATACCCCTAAGATCGTCATATAACTGTTCTGCAGATCTCCTATCACTAAAATACTGAAAAAAAAACTTTTTTTACTTCAATCCAATTTTTTACATTATTATTTATTTCTATGGCCTCTCTGGCTTTACCCGTTAATTTACTTTTGATTATATCGAAAAAGATACTTTGCCCTGTTGCATCATACTGTCCTAAAGTTGGAAAAATTCTGTCTACTAAATCGGTAAAACTGTGTAGGCTATCCCTACTGCCATCATATGTTGGTAAATTATTAAGGTATCTTATAGGATCTATACTTAAAACTAGGTTGCTTACTGCTGGTAGAGTTGCGTTGTTGTCTGAAGTTGCCATGTTTCTTTGTATGTCAAATAGTTTTGATCTCTTCAACTTGTCTAGACCGACTCTGCTTTTCTTCCTGGGTTGGATAGTACTATTATACGCACTAATGGTGATTTTTTTTTTATTTATTTTTTTTTTATTAGGTATGTACTTCTTTTTTTTCTTTGAGAGTTCTTTGTACAGTTTTTGCACTTAGTTAAGGAATCTTTTGACACTCTTTTTTTTTTCTTGTAATTTATTTATTTTTTATTTTTGTTTATTTTTTTTTTCTTATGCGTTACACACTAAGCATTTAAGAATTTTCACTATTCCTTGATGTATATTCAATAAATGAAATCAACGCGTACACACAAGTACCGACTGCACCAGTTACGTTGTTTGCTGCAACGTTTTTAAGAAAAATAATTTGTAGAGTTGCTTACTCGCAACTATTAAGATAAAACGCACACTTTTATGTTATGACCGTTTTTATTGAATCTTCTTCTAAGACTGAAATTTTGTTTTATAATATTACTTCCCATTTGAACTTCACTTCGAATATTGTTGACACAGCTTTTTAGGGGCAATGGCTTGCCTGTGGGAGTAGAATGCAGGAATATTAAAAGGTGTCTTGCGCGTATAGCGTAGAAATGCTTGCAGGCAAACGTTGTATGCACATTCGGAGTCATGTGTCTTGCGCTTGGAAAATGATCTTACATGGCTTTGATCGTTTGTGGTGGGTGAGGATGAGAGTGGGAGAATGGAAGTGGAGTGTCCGACGTAACTTGAGGATGAGAGTGGGAGAATGGAAGTGGAGTTTCCGACGTAACTAAGGGTTAAATGTTTACAAGTTATACTGACTAGGAAATAGAGCGCTCGATATTTCATCATCATCGCGATATTCAAGAGCACCCCCTAAAGTGGGCTGGAGAATGCATTGGTGAGTATTCCTAGCGAGACGAGTTTCAAGAGGCGAAATTGCCTATGATTTGGTTTCACTTCCGTCAAGTCACCAGTGGACCTGTTGCTACGAACACCGTACCGCCGGTCATTGAGAGGTTTTCGTGTTTCGAGATATTTCATGAGTTGACGGTTTATTAGTAAATGCAATGCGTTTGCAGGAGAAGAGAGAAGAGAAGATTCGCCTTTTTTAAAGACGGGCTTTGAAAATGCTATTTTCCACCTGCTCGGAAAGAGTCCTGAAGAGTAGGAGCGATGAAAAAGCGTACGCTGTGGTTTTACCAGCGGAACACCTCTCCAGAAGAAGGGGAAAAGGACTTGTGTGTGTTAAGATATTTAAGTACTCTTGCTACTCCACGAGTTCTAACGCATGCAAGTGTAGGCGAAAACAAAGCACAATCTGAAAGTATTGAACTGGCCACAAAGTATGCAGTATATGAGCTGCATGAGCTCTTGGGGTGAGCTCTGAGGATGAGGCAGAATTTCTAATATTTTTGACGAATAACGATACAATTTTACTACCTTTGGGGCATTGTAGTATTTTTTGCCTCAGTTTTTTTCAAGTTTTGTACGCTTAAGAAAGTCGTTGCAGTCGTTGCAGTCATTCCTGCCTCGTTTGAATTTTTTTCGGGTTTTGTCTTAGGACTAACAGTCTCTTTACAACTCAAGTCATACCATACGTTTTCGCTGGGTTGGATATTTTTCATCCGATGAGGGATAAAGGATCTCGTTTCAAAGAGAATGAGAATGACAATCCCTTAAACATTTTGGGCTCTATTTTATCATTTACGTGGTGAATATTGGTTTTCCAGCCCTGAGTGGTTTGTGTTTTATCAACTTACATAGCCAGACAGGAATAAATTGAGTGGCGTCAAATCGAACAACTTCAGGGGCGAATTCACTGGTTCATTTGGCGATATAACGTTGTCGTTGAATCGAGTCCTTAATGGTTTCAAGAGCAGCATGCCACATAGCGCAGTCCTGCTGGAATCATATATCGCCAAAATCAATGTCTTCTACATTTTCGAAGAAAGATTCCAGATGGATATTATACGCTTATGCGGACAAAGGCTGAAGTCTTTTCGTAAAATTTTCCACCTAGTAAACAAAGGTCAGACTGTTGCAATCTTCTGCAATATTGTTACTAAAGTCTACAGTTTCTTCGGCGTCACATACCCTTCGTCTGGGGCGAAATTTATTTACAGCACAACGAATAGTGAGCTTAGTTCGTCCTAACAACGGGCGGGCTATAATGTATGACCCTTTAGAACCTTTGCTTTAGAGTGTCGGTTGTGGATCGTGCAGTATGCGCCATTGCTCCATTCTGCTGGAATCATATGTCCTACAGTATATGAGGACTAAAGAAATCATGTAGTCTTCTTTACGTTTTGTGAATTGAAGACTGATTTCGAAGTTTGAATGATACGGTGACATTCTCCTAGTGTAAGTCTATTCATGACGATTTGTCAAAGAAAGGTCGACAGATAAATCAACTAAAATAAAGCAGCCTTTATAGATGCCAGGATAAATGAAAGAATTCAGAAAACGGCAATGCAGATGTACGACTGTTTCGCCAGACCTTGTCTTCTTCGAATGCCCTTATATATTGTGTATTGCTTAAAAAGCTGCCACATCCTCACTTATAATATAGCTGTTATTGGCAAATGGAAGATTATGGATTCATTGATGTGGTCTTTTATTGAAAAAAATCTTACAAGACATCAAAGAAGAAACGGACTTTGAACATGAACTTGATGTACTACAATTTATACGTATTCCCCAAATGCTGCAATTATTCTTGCTGTGCACTTTACTTTTGTTTTGATGTCGTCGTACATGTCGCGTGTCTTTCTTTTATAAGTTTTCGTTATTGTATGACATCTTAACGCTATCAATATCAGAACTCTCGGAACTTTCCCGAATGTACCGCGAAGTGATGTTTTAATATCGTTAATCGTGTCGTTTGCCATCTACCTACTACGAAGTAGCAAGGAGTGCCATGGAGTTTGATTCTAGTGCGTTCTCGATTGTCTAGCACCCGCTAATATATCGGAATATATTGTCATTGAGTGTACAGGTAGTAACATACTTATGTTATAAAAATTTAGTCGTCAATTTTCCTTCATTAGATAGCACTTCCGCTGACCGCTTAGACAGCTTCTTAATGCCGTCACTAAAAAAAACTTGTTTGGCTTTGACGAAAAAAAATACCCCAAGAGCACCTTGAATATCATCCCGAGATCCAAACATTTCCCATCAAGGAATTTGCAGACTTTGGAATAAGTGGAAATCTGAACGTGCTCAATGTGGAGAATAGGGCGGATGCACCATTTTTTCCTAACCGAACTCCTGTAACTGATGGAATAGAACAACCTTTTGATTAACCAACCTGGCCGTTTCTGCTCTAGTGGCAACTTTAATCTGCAGGATAGTCTGGTTCCGAGGCAACAGCTTATAATGGATTACTTCTTCAGCATCCCGAACCGAACGAGGTTCACCGGTTAGGTCAAAATTGCTATTTCGCTAAGAACAGCCTCTCCATACACATTTTGGATTTGTCCATTCTGGTTTTTCTGAAGCAAAAACAAAGAAATATGCCGAATATGCTCTCCGATACATCCATTCAAAATTCAGTTAAAAATGCTTACAAAAAAGCTTATCGCCTGCTTATCGGTTGTGTCTGGAAATCTTTTAGGTTCTACGAAAGTACAGGATACTGCTGTTTTTGCTCTTTCCATTGACATCCGTGTTTCAAACATAGAGGAGTATTTTAGCGTTATTAAATAGAATTTTTAATTTTACCTTAAAAGTGCCGAACATATGTTAGCTTTTGCTATAGATTCCTCTACTTTGTTCATAGTGTATGGAAGCCATTAGTCAACATTCACCTTCGAGAGCTGGCCACTTTTAATATTTAAGTTGTGCCAGTATATATTTTCTGCAGATGCCTTTTTTTGACTTACAGTACTGATATGAAATTCGTTTGCCAAGCAACATACTCAGAATATTAGAACGTTGTTAGAATATGCACGAGCTGAGTATGACTTCTTACACCGAATTCCTAGTTCTAAAATCTTTTCTTATTTAGCACTCTTCGAGATCGATTTCCCTGTGGTGTATGTTCAAATACCTCCTAATGAAAATAATTTCCTCCTTTAAAATTCGATTGCAAAACTCACCGGAATCGCGTCCAAATAAGATTCTTGTGAACTCTCTCGGACGGCTTTTTCAAGCCGATGAAGACGTCGATCTTTTAAAGTTTTATAGATTTGCAATGGTTCTCCACCACTATCTGAAGCTTTGAATCGCGTCATAGTAGAAATGTCTCCTACAAAGTCGCATTGGCTTCCATCTAGTCCAATCACATTCCGTTGTCGACAATTTCGTATATGTTCAAGGCATGCGACATAAATTTCACTAAATGGTAGTTGTTACTTGTATCCTTTATAAAATGGATCAAGGTAACCCACCTTCCACACCCTCGGCTCGGCCATTTAGATCCAAGATTTCTGATTGCGGCCCATACTGCGGAGGGTAGGTGATCTGAAAAGACTGCTAGTCCCCGATTCATCCTCTTTACTGCTTTATTTACTTTGATAGCCGAGATTATCGTATTGCCGGAATTTTTCCGTTTAGTAACGTGCTAAGGTACTCTCTACCCATCTATTGAAAATATCGTTGTATCACGTTGATACGTTTCTTTATTTATGTGGACCCGGATGTCGCCAAAACACCCGATCTAATAGACTTCTTTATCGGAAAAGGAGTAAACGCTAGTTACGTCAAAGTAGAAGAAAGCTTCGATCTTTCCTCCGATCATTCTCCAGTTATCCTTTCACTGTGCGAATCCTTGGTTAAGAAACAAAGACCACCCAGATTAACTAACAGCAATACTCACTGGGAAGATTTCTGAATAGACGTTGTAGACAATACTGAGTTGAAAGTAGCACTTAGAAAGCCGTATCAACTTCAAAAAGAAGTTGAACGTTTTGTTGAAGTCATACAGCAAGCGGCCTGGAATAACACTCCCCGCGAATCGAACAAAGTTCCCAAAGTCGGCATAAGATACCCACCGGAAATCAGAGAAATGATAAAGAAGAAACGAAGAGCGCGTAAAAAGTGGCATGAAACCCGGGCACCACAAGATATATCGTCCTTCAATAGGCTCTGCAACTTGTTGAAAAAATTGATCAAGGACTTCAATAACCAAGGTATTAATAACTACCTTGAAAGACTCACAGCTACAAAGGATACCAACTACTCCATATGGACAGCCGTTAAAAGTGTTCGAAAGCTTCAAATACACGTGGCGCCAATAAGAAGAAACCAGGGTGACTGGGCGAAAGAAGATAAGGAAAAAGCTAATGTTTTCGCCGACCATCTTGCAGAAGCGTTTAAACTATTCGACGGGGAAGTGCTTCCAGAGAATGTCAATACGCTAGACGTGACGACAAACTTTCCAGTAGAAAAGGCTACATTTAGGGAACTTAAACAAGTTATAGACACGCTTAAGCCCAATAAAGCGCTGGGATATGACTTAATAACGGCAGAGATACTTAAAGCGTTGCCGAAAAAAGGTTTGCTAAAGCTGCTCTATCTTATAAATGCCAGCATTAGATTATAGCATGTACCGCACCAGTGGAAAGTAGCCGAAGTTATTATGGTTCCGAAACCCGGTAAACCGCTGACTGAAGTCAAGTCATATAGACCAATATCGCTTCTCCCGATTACATCAAAGGTCTTCGAGCGAATCCTTCTTAATCGTCTTAAACCAATTACCGACACAAATTCCATCTTGCCTGATCATCAATTTGGCTTTAGAAGCCAACACTCTACAGTTGACCAAGTGCATCGAATAACCGATGTAATTGAACGAGCAATCGAGTGTAAGTTAGTCTGTTCAAGCGCATTCCTTGACGTTTCGCAAGCCTTTGATAAGGTATGGCACGAAGGCCTAAAATATAAACTTCGACAAGCCCTACCCCAGCAATTGTGTCGTATTTTAGATTCATACCTGGAAGACCGACTTTTCCGGACCCGGCTTTTTGAAACACTGAGCAGTGTTTTTACTCGCTCTTACTCTTACATTTTTCAACGGAGTTATTCTGCTTTCCTTATCTAATTTTGGGCTCGTGCTCTCAAATTTAGCATCCAGAGTCGGCCTCTTACCTTGTCTAAGCTGAATCAGTTTATTTTCTCGAACTAATGTTTGTTGGTTTTTCTTTGGTTTCCTCTCGAAAAATTTGGTCAGCAAATGTCCGTGATGACTTGCCAATGATTCATTCAAAATCAATTAAAAATCGTTTACATGCGGATTGGCGTAATGTTTCCGTATTTGGCAGCAGTAGAGAAAACCGAGTTAGAAGCCCAATATCGTGTGAAAAAGAAAGAAGTCCAGCGTAGTGTCAGATGTGATAAACGTTCATACATCAACGTACTGGTCTTGAAGGCTGAAGAAGCAGCTAGCAGGTTGATGACATTGATGACAACCCAACCAAGACTTTTCAAGCGGCAGAGTTATTCCAACCGCTCATTTTTAGGGCGTGGGAAAATGAGCTTCCAAAGAAGGTAAGTTTGATGGCATATGGGAACTGGAGAGGAATATGCGTTTTGCCAACTGGTAGTCAAGATGATAGCTAAGATAGTTCTAGAGCGGATAAGAGAGCACCTAGACTCAACACTCGATGCTGAACAAGGAGAATTTTAGGATTGATACTCTTATGTAGATCACATTACTAATGACATTAAAAAATTATCCAATGAATGTGCAGAATTTTTCTCTTCACAGACATCACAAATTATGCATCACTGTAATTCTATCACATCGATTCACATAAATGCACGAGTTGAAAACACGGTATTTGCTAATGCTACAAATGTTCATGAGGTGCGTGGAATAATTAACTCTCTCGGAGAACATAAATCACCAGGAATTGATGGAATTAGAGCCGTCGATATTCGAAGGCACGACGAAATTTTTGCTCCCATCCTATGTAAATTTATTAACCTCAGTCTGAAACAATCGAAAATCCCATTAACGCTGAAGACCGCCGTTGTAAGGCCGATTTATAAGAGTGGTATTAAAAATCAGCTCAACTATAGACCGATATCTATACTTCCAGTAGTAGAAATGTGTTTAGAAGGTGTAATTTCGCAAAGGTTGCAAAGTTTTATTGACAAACACTCCCTTATACACAAAAATCAATACGGATTCCAAAAAAACAAAGTACAGGAAAGCTGCTAGGCGAATTCGCTAATTGTGTCAATGAAAGTTTAAATAAAAGCCATCATGTTCTAGTCATGTTCATGGACTTCAGTAAAGCTTTCGACACTCTTAACCACGGGAAGCTATTAGAAGCACTGGAACGGATTGGTATACGTGGAGTAATGGCTGACTGGTTCAAGGATTATTTACAAATCAGGCAGTTTTGCGTCAAGATTAAGGACGCAATGAGTATTAAAAAGAAGCTGCAGTTTGGAGTCCCTCAGGGATTAAAACTAGGGCCGATACTTTTCATCCTATACACGAATGAGCTTCTTCGCGTGTTCAAGCAGAGCATCTCTTTTGCCTATGCAGACGATATGGCGATTGTGGTCAGTAACAGGTCATTAGATACGGCGACGAAGATAATGCAGGAGGAGTTTGATGCTGCAGTAAAATGGTGCCACGACAACGGCTTGATTATCAATGCTGCAAAAACCAAGATGATGCACATCAGGAATCCACAATTCAAACCAACGCAGAGTAAAATATATTTAAGAAACCAGGCCTGTCCGAACACTGCAAACAACGCTATTGAATTAGTTGAAAGCTATAAATATCTTGGAGTTATCATTGACTGTCATTTTCTATGGAACAAGCACATTGACAAGCTGCGCCATTTGCGATACCATGCCACGGCTCCTGTTTTAAAACAAGTATACTATTAGTTAGTTGAGTCAAAGTTACGATATGGTATACTTGCTTGGGGCAACGCATCAACAACCCACATTAATAAGCTACAAAGGCTGCAAAATTCAGCACTGAAACAAATATACCAGAGTTACTCACGGAACGATGAAAGAACATTCAAAGTTCTTCAGGTGGACAAAATCTTCAAGATGACACTATTACTGGAGTACTTTAACGATAACCGTTTCATTCGACCAATTGATCACGCAATCAACACTAGAAGACGTGCCCAAAGTATGCTTCAATTGCCCAGAAATTGCAACACATACGGTAGACGACAACTACAATACAGCGTTCCTTCAACAATCAACCAATTACCCCGAGAAATAGTAAACATAGAAAATTTCAAAACTAGAAAAAAACACATAAAATTGTACTTATTAAACTAAAGTAGTCAACTTATTGTTTATTTTTTTTCTTTCTTTTTTATAATTTTTTTATTTTGTTCATGAAATCATCTCACTTTTTTTTTTTTAATATACAAATCATCACTTTAAGCTTACTTCAATTATAAAACTTTAAAAACACAATCTTCTGCAGATAAGCTTATAGCTTCGCAGAAATTATAAAAATTGTTAAGTACTTTTAAAACTATGAATAAACTTTCTAAACTTTCTAAAAAAAAAAAAACTTCTAAAAAACATCAACACCTTGCGAATCATCATTGAGTAATGCGCCGAGTTCAAGTCTCTGCTACATCTAACTGTTCATTGACTTTGAAAAGGCCTTGCGCAGGAGAAGTATCTCGGGATTAAGGCTAATTATGAGGTTGGTAAGTGCCACATTCTGCATAATCGTAAGGTGTCAGATGACTTTGAATTCGAAAGTGGAGTACGTCAGGGCTGTATACTTTCACCGTTGTTATACCTTGTAGTCATCAGCGATGTACTTCGGGCAGCACTAACTGAAAGAAACCAGGGACTGCGAACACCTGGACTACACTGACGATGTCTGCCTCCTTGCGCAAAAAATAATGGATCTCATCCAAATGTCACAAAATGTGCAAGCCAAAGCATACAAAGTAGGGCTTAATATGAATGTGGGACAAACAAAGGTCATGAGCATTTCAAACTTCGAAGCTCAACTCAAGATTGCCTGAAAACAGGTCGAAAAAGTCGGAAGCATCGTCTCGGCCGATGGACGCACCGAATCGGGAAAGCTAAAGCTGCATTTGAAATGCTATCAAATATTTGGAAAAGCAGCAATGTTCTCAGCACAAAAACCAATGTGAGACTGTTCAGATTCAATGTAGAATCAGTACTACTATACGGGTGCAATACTTGGAAGGTTACCAACATTGTCACTCATCATATCGCTAAGGATTTTTTGGTCGAACGGGTCAAGAACCTATTGACGACACCATACAAAGGATGAAGTGGCAGTGGATTGGTCACATATGCCATACAGTCAGGCAGAAGAGCGGTTCGTCCCTGGAGCTGTATCAGGATTTAAGTAAAGTAAGTTTTGGTGGGGGCTGACACCCCCATTTATTTGGCTTAATACATGCTTAAAAACTAGGACTTAAAAGCGAAAAGAAAATTAAGGTTCAGCCATATCTAGGACTTATCACTAGGGCTTAAATCTAAGGATGGTGAAGGAGATCGGATTTAAGGGAGAGAGTGCTGCGATTAAAATCGAAAACGGAGAGGTTGCAGTTTACCTTACGCAGCATACGAGAGATTGATTCGTTAGAGCCGTATGTCGTGCTATTTTAGCAACGTAGATTACGAGGGTTAGTGTAAAAGAAAATGGACTTGTAAAGAGACATGCAATCGATGGAGCCTGAGAGCAGTCGGTGAATGAAAAGAATGTCAGCTGCGTCCCTACCTTCCTCAAGAGTATTTAGGTTAATGAGCTTGAGATGGTATCGACAGGGAGGTAAAATTAGAGGATCGTTCCAAGGTAGATCTCGAAAAGCAATTCGAAGAAAACGACGCTAGATGCTATCAATACGGGATACATGAACTCGTTGAAAGGGACACCACGCTTGGCTAGCGTACTTGAGAAGGGGGCGAACGTGGGTGATGTATAGAGGTCCGGTCACGTACAGGTTGCAGAATTCTTTGGACCATCTTTTAACGAAGCCGAGTGATGAGTTTGCTTTAGAAATTATCTCATCAATATACGAGCTGAAATTAAGCTCCCTGTCGTATAATATGTCAATGTCGCGGACAGACTCAACAAGGGATATAGGTTAGCCGTGGAGAACGTAAATTCGTGGAGGAGAATTGTTGCACTTACGTGAGAAGGTAATCGATTGACATTTGGTGACATTGAGTTCTAAGCAGTTCTTGATCCAACAAGTGGAAAAGCTACTTAGACCTGTTTGAAGGAAGTTGAAGTCATGTTGTGAGGAAATGGGTTTAAAAAAATTGGTATCGTCAGTATAGAGAGAAAGTGCTGAGTGTTAAATGACCCTTTCAACATCGTTAATGGTCAGGAGGAAGAGAAGTAGACCTAGGTGACTATCCTGAGGCACACCTGAAGTGGCCAGGAAAGGGACCGATAGGACAGACCTGAAACGAACACTATAGAAACGGTTATCCAGGTAAGAAGATATAAATTTTAGCAAGATGGGTTCAAAGCCGAGGACGGACAATTTGAACAATCACGTGTCTTAGTCAAAACCGCTCCAAGTATAGCAAAACCGTGTAATTTGCATGCGTTTAGTATAACTCTAAAGCGGTGTTTCTCCTTCCGTAACCGCATCCTCCATGACTGTCTTTGTATTCTCAGTTCGATTCTCCGACATTTCCTTTTGAATCCGTACCAATAAAAAGTTGATCTTCCGTTGACATTTCATTTAAAGGCAAGTCGCACCAGTATATTTCTTTCTCTGATTGTACACAACCTATGTACTTGGGGTGCGTATAGCTTTTCCAAGTTTCGTGTTCGATTATCATGTTTATTGCCGTAAGTAGGTCGCAAATTTTTGATGCGCTTACGATCTAGATAACTAGAAGTTCAGCCTTCAAGATGATGGAAACTCCGTCCTTACTTTGCTCCATTGATTTTACATTGCCGTAGTACATTTTCTAGTTCGAACTTTTTTCGCGTCATTGTGCCGACGTTCCAGCTTTAAATACGTGAAAGTTGCATATGGCTCACTTCGCAAACTGATCGGTTTTTTATTGATTATATCAAAAGTAGCTACTACATTGCCACGTCAGTACAATAAGGTCTCTTTATCTTCTTTGCGGTCAAATTTTAACCCTAGTTGACATTTTATACGACACAGAATAATCCTTAAAATCAACTCTTCACTTGATTTGGCTTTATCAAATGGTGGTCCAATTTATTTTCAAATCCTCACAAGACCAGTTGTCTTTACATTACCTGTGGTTGAGCACGGCAGCTAAGCGTGGCTCCCTTTTAGCGTGTTGATGTGTCCAAAATTGGGTACATTCACCGTCGTTTCCTTCAATTTGCTCTTCTAGGTCCACCTTGGTATCATTCTTTGACCTTACTTCATATCAAAAGCACCTCACCCTTCATAACTTGAATACCATTGGAGAAGGAGGAACATTGTAGACGTTCTTTGCATTTATCGACTTTTTCCAAATTTTGTCGATTGCCTCTCTCATTACAACTCCTCTATCTACCAACCCACTGCACCTCTTATGAGTCCAAAGAACAGATTTCCCTTAAACGGTGTTAGGTCAGTTCAAACATCACTGTTCTAGATATCAACCGCCGCACTTCCTTCATTAAATTCCTAGATAGTACAAAGCCGAATTAAATTAAAAAAAATGGCGTACGGTTTATATGTATAGTACATAGGTACGAGTACATATATATAGATGGTAGATGATTTGATTCAAGGGTATATGATCCAAGTGCTTTAATTTTGTTGCTTTTTGAATGGTTTGAAAATTGTCTCTCCGTTATCCCTACGTCTCCCTCTACGCTGTCATGTTTATCAGCGTGCCTATCTTCATACGGTCTTATAATGCCTAGCAGTGTCCTTTCTTGCAGAACTACTTAAACAAGATTAAATTGCTGTCTCTTTAAGACAGACCTTCCACTCTCATTCTTTTTGCAAATTTAATTTGCCGTAATCAAAAAATTCCTTCTCTTAGCGAACAAAGAATATTTTTGTTTTCAAAAGTATATATGTATGTAACAGCAGCATGAGATAGCTTCATCTAAAAAAAGACATAACACTATACCAAACTTTTCCTTTCAATTTAACAGGATATAGGTTATCTTTTGTAACAGTAAGCCCTGTGGGATGAAAACGTTGCATCCTTAGGAAAATTGCATCATAAAAATATACATACACATACATAGAAAAGGATAACTTAAAATGTCATCAAAGCAAATTTAACGAGTTTCACCAGATCCAAAATATAAAACAAAACACTACGTCGAAGGTTACTGTGGCCAAAATGAACATTTACACAGACAGCAGCAGAACTCTGCCATACAAAGAGATCCTTGAATCCCAATTCTCAACACAGACGCTAAAAATTACGTCATATAACCAAATGAGTTCGTTCCACTTCGGCGACCACGAAGACGGCTTCCCAAATCATCTTCTCGGAAAATGTGTCCTCGCCATTTTAACCCCACACACGACACAAAAGGCTCGCGTGTTTTTCACCCCGTCGCGTCCGTCCCTAAAATATGTATAGAATGCATCCGTACAACAGCTGCGACACGATGGTTATCCCATTCACTCACACTTACACAAGTTTACCCCCTTTTGCACGTACAGTACAAAGTAGATGCAAACAAATGAGTTAACTTGCGTTCGAAAGCATGCCATTCGCAAGTACTCGTATGTTATGAAATATTTCACTCCCCGGCCAATAACCCCGGCAAACAGAAAGAAAATATCTCACATCTCATCGGAATATCTGAGAAAATAGATTTGGATCTTCCGGTGGTTACCCGATTATCGCCAGTTCGACACTGAGTCGATGGTATTTCGAGGGTTAAAGTGCATTCTCGTATCATCATCGGGGTTCGATTTCAACAAAGAAACACAGTATCCCATCGTCAATATCTGGTGGAAAGTGGAAGCCCATCATATCTTAAGCTGATAGGAATTCCAATTTAAGTTGTGAGAATCGATGTCAGAATAATATCCTGTCGGATGCTCCCGCAAGCTATTTCTCCAGTTATGTATGCCTATGATGAAGTCTTTACCATCTTACAGGGAGGGGTGGAATAGAGAGTGCAAATTCACAGAATTCAAACAATTCCCTGAAACCGTGGGGATGGAAAGATGGAAAATAAAGCCGCACGACAACGATGCGATGGTACGAGTAGAAAAATTTATCGCACAAAATGTTAGGCGAATACCTAGCTGGCAGCACTAAACTAATAACTCATCCCTTAGAATGAGTATTTGATTTGTTGTGCGGTGTTTTAATAGCTCACAGTGATGGAAGATCATTTAAGGAAAAATGATAAAATCACTATATGTAGTCCGCATCGCTGAAAACAAGAATTGCATTTACGGTGCAGTACAGTGTACATAAAAAGTTTAGCAACGTCTTGCAAAAGCAAAAAGCACGAGTTTTCAAAGCACAGATTTCAATTGTAGAAAAATAGAGGTCGTTCGAGAGTAGCTACGAAAAGAAAAGAAGAGAAGCTTTCTCAGAAGAGAAAAGAAAGAGCACGAGCCAGGCCTCAAAGAGGTGCTACCAGAAGAATGAAGCTAAAGCTGTCAATCCCGAACAGAAATCTACAAAGATGGAGGAGGAAATATTATAGTAGAACTAGAGTCGATGCCGCGATTCTGGACTGCAGACTGTTAAACGGTGATGACGAACAACATCCGACCATCCAAGTGAGCCATTCAATCTGGATGAAGACAGACAATATTTCCAAGACCAAGACCCGACTAAGATGAAGTCAGGACATTCATTTTCAAACTTGAGTCTAATAAAGCTGCTGGACCCGATTGCTTAAGTGCAGAGCTGTTTAAAGCTGCAGCTGATGATTATCAACTCATCCCCAAAATCTGGGTTGACAGAGGTATGCATGACGAATGGAACCTCAGCATTGTTTGTTTGATCATAAAGAAGGGTAGCTGGGCCAACTGCAGGGCAATAAGTCTCCTCAGCATTGCTATAAAGTCCTGTCTGTTGTAACATGTGAACGCATAAGACCTTTGTAAACAGTCTGAGTATTTTAGTATTTTAGACCAGGAAATAGACATTCAGTCAAATGTTCAAATTACTGCAAATCTCGGAAAAAGACCAGGGAGTTCCAAATCAATACACACCACCTTATAGTCGATTTCAAAGCTCATTATGATAGCATCTACACAGATGAACTATTCAGACCCATCTTTGTTTTGGCATTCCTGGCTAGCTCATTCGACTATACAGGGACGACGGAGAATGACGCTGTTTTGAGACCTTCAATGTCAGAAAATAACTTAAACAAGGCGATGCGTTCTTGGAAGAATTGTGGGAAGCCAACAAGTCAACTGCAGGGGCACCTCTTTCAAAAATCTATTCAGTTACTCACATATGCAGACGACACTCACATAATGGAAAGAACACAGCTCACTGTCAATGGAGCGTCTGAAGAATAAGCGGCATAGATGGGTTTAGCGGTCAATGGAAGAAAAACAAAGTACTCGAATACGCTGTCAATATAGAGGGACACACAGCATTGATGCCTAGGAGAAAACGTTACGAAAGGCAGCTACAACTTAGGGACTTGATCTACCTCGTCTCCGCTATCAATTCTGATAATAACACCATCACGGGAACAATGCGCAGAATCTCTCTTGCCAATCGCTGCTTCTTTTTCTTAGAAGTCAATTGAGTTGAGTAGAGCGAGCAAACAAAAAGGCTTTATGACAGTGATTATCTCAGCCCTGAATTACGGCGCTTGGACACTGACGAAAGCGGATGAAAATTCTCTCGGTCGGTGTGAGTGACAAGTTCTTCGGGTAATTTTCGGTCCCGTTTTCATCAATCTGAAATGGATGAGACGTTTTAACAGTGAACTTAATGAAAGACGCTAGGATAACCCGGTTTAGAAATCTGGAGCACATAAATAGCAGTGCCCTGACCCGGAATTGTGTCGACATCATCTCAGAGGGACACCGTAGTCGAAGACGAACTCATCTTAGCTGGCGCACACAAGAGGAAGGGAACCTCAGTTTTTTGTATACGCAACCGGAGGCAGCTGGCAAAAGACCGCGCTAGCTGTAGAGGCACCATATCTGTGGCACTGGTCCACTCCGGATATAGTCCGGTATGGCGCTATAGGCGCCATCTGAGTACACAACTAAGTAACATATATAACTACAAAAGTATAGGGTGCTTCTTTTCTAGTCTCAAACATTTCAATAGAGATTAAATGCCACTTCAGCTGCCACGTAGAGCTGCCAAGCTTCATTTATTTTCAGTACAATCTGACATTTCATCATGGAAAGATTGTTGTCATAACAACGATTTAAAATTGAAATTTATTTCCAAAATCAGTTCGCGAAACCTATGGAGCACTTTGTGAAATTTTCGGTAGACATCATCTGCCATCTGAACGTGCTATTTATCGAATTATTAAGAATTTCACACCTAGTCCATGCTATTGAAAACCTATACATCAACAAGAACGATGTACGTACGGAAGAAAATATTACGGCTGTGGAAGATTTATCGATTTGTAGTCGTTCACAGCAACTTGGCCTATGCCCATCTACTATCTGGAAAATTCTGCATAAAGATCTTCGTCCCAAGGCTTATAAGATCCAATTGGTACAAGAGCTTAACCCACGTGACCATTTATACCGTCTGGTCTTCATTGATTGTGCCTTAAATCAACTGGGAATTAACCTAGTTTTTCACCGTAAAGTTTTATTCAGTGATGAGTCGCATTTCTGGCTAAACGGTTAGGTAAACAAGCATAATTGCAGTATTTGGAGCGAGGAGAATTCTCAAGAAGTTCACCAGATGCCATTGCATCCAGAAACTGTCCATATCGGTCCTTATTTCTTTATAAATGAGTCCGGATCATAGGTTACGGTGATGATCAACGAATATTTGTTCCCAAATCTGGAACAACTGTGGTTCCGACCGACGGGATGCTGTTCCACCCCATACAACCAACAAAAACATCGCTTTAACACGATTTGGCAATATTCAAGAAGAGGGCCCAAAATCTTGCGACTTGACGCCATTGGATTGTTTTCTTTGGGGCTGTGCTAAGTCACTAGTTATGCCGATAAACTAGCAACGATTGACGCTTTTGAGCAAAACATTGTTTTGTTCGAGTAAGTCGCGATGTACGCCCTAAAGTGGTCGAAAATTAGACCTCTGGAATACCCTTTGTACGAGGCATCCGTAGATATACAGCCAAAATATTTTTCAAATATTAAATGACATAAAATAGTCTTTTGGATGAATTTAATAAATCATCACCAAGTTGATTCCTTTTAAAAGGCGACCTTACACAAATGTGCTGGTCCAAATATGATAGTATATCCCACCTTTTTCTAACTTGCTGTTTCTCCCCATGACCTCTGCGAAGGCCTTTTCCTCAGTCTTCTTTGAGAGTCTTTCCGAGTATATGGATAAAAGCACTGGCAAGTTTGTCCTTAAAAATGGAGAATCTTGCTATCTCTCCTCGTACATAGCACTTAGGTTCCTTTTTTCGTGAAACGCTGAAATATCGAGAAATACGAAAACTTCTTCATGACATCTTGTTGAAACGTGGCACGATCGCACGTGTTATTTATCGAGCATATGTGCACTAGGATGAATAGTTTGATTCTGGTCGTTTTGGGCTTTTTCAAGTTCAACATCCAGAAATTAAGGATAGTGTGACCCAGTACGTTTTCTAAGTTTGAGTAATGACCTATGTATTTTCTGCTATTTCGAACATAATCGTGTACATTCCTCTACTGTCGGCGGTACTCTCTGCTTTTCATAAACGTTACCGGAAAGACGTCCCTGATCTTTGGCTGTAGAACGGGAACGGTAGCGTCTGTTAGGCCCAAGAGTTAAAGTGAAATGTAAACACAAAACCTTTATCAATGAATGGGACTTGCATCGTGACTTCCGCACTATACAGCCCCCTTGTTCACAGATGGGCTAGTGGATTCTTCATTACAGCTTCAGAACTACAAAAATGCTAAAGTAGGGAAAGGTCCAGGGGACGACCGTATACTAGCAGAAAGATTCAAAAGAGCAATAATTTATAATACAAGAGTTAGTTAGTTAGAGATTGCTCTTTAAGCTCACTTATTAGCGTTAATCAATTTAATTTTCAATCTTGCTACGTTTAGTTCCCGGTACCGATAGAGCTATGCCCCGAACCAAACAATAACTTCTCTAGGATCCCTCTATCCCAGCTGTGGGTTCCTCTATGTAGCGCTTGGACGGTAGCTAGCCCTGGGTACAAAAAATGGAGTTGAGCGCAATGTGATTTTTCTAAGGAATCACCAAACCTTCACGAAATGAAAAAAAAACCGAGTCAGAAAAGAAAAATACTTCCCAAAACAATTTTTCCCGACCAAAAAAAGCAGCTTTTTGTTCCTTCTACGTTATAAAGGCCCCCTTGGCATTTTTTTTACTTTTAATTATCTTAGCGGTACACTAGTCGACAGAGCGACTATTTTTTTTTTCTCGAACGCGCAGCCCACCGGAGTCTTAACTTCCAAGGAAAAAAATAAATTCTCTTGTAAAGGGTTTTCCAATAGGGACTTGTCAACTTTGAATTTAATTTGTGAACGCACTCTTTCACTAATCATCAAACTGTCACTGTAAATTTATTCAGTAAACTCAACATTTTCATCATGGTTTAGTACACGAACGAGTAATGTCTGCACATTCAAATCAGTCAATTCCACGGCGTTCTCAAGAATTGGGCATCGCTCAGACCACATTATGGCGTATTTTGCGTAAGGATCTTGGTTTACACCCATACAAGATCAAGCTGACTCAAGAATTGAAGCCGATGGACCATTTGAAGCGACGTACGTTCTCCGATTGGGTTCTGGAGAAGATGCGCCAAGATGATGAATTTCATCGCAAAATCATCTTCAGTGACGAAACTCATTTTTGGCTCAATAGGTTCGTCAATAAGCAAAATATGCGTTATTGGCCGGGTGAAAATCCACATGTGCTTCATGAATCACCACTTTATCCACAAAAAAAAAATGTTTGGTGCGGTTTGCATGCCGGCGGCGTTATTGGGTAATATTTTTTCGTCGACGATAACGATCTTCTCGTTACTGTGAATGGTCAGCGTTATCGCGCCATGATCACCGATTGTTTTTGGCCCGAATTGGAAGATATGGACTTGGACGACATGTGGTTTCAACAGGATGGTGCCAGCAGCCACACAGCACACGCTACAATCGATTTATTGAAGAGTAAATATGGTGAGCGTATTATCTCAAGAAATGGGGCAGTCGATTGGCCGCCTCGTTCGTGCGATTTAACGCCGCTTGACTATTTTCTGTGGGGCAACGTTAAGTCATTGATTTATGCCAACACACCGACCGACGAGGTTGGAGAGCTCAGAGCCAACATTGAACGCGAAATAGCGGCCGTTTCGGCCGAAATGTGTTGCCGAGTCGTTGAAAATTGGGTCCAACGAATCGATAATATGAACGAAGTCGAGTTCCATTCATAAATTTTTTGATGGTACTTCAAGCCGATAATAAAGTTTTTGAAATATCTCAAATGATTTGCGTGTTATTTAAAAAAAAAAGTTGTCAAGTCCTTATTGGAAAACCCGATACTATACTTATCTTTTTTTATGGCGGCGATGTGCCCCGTACTGACAAAATCTAGCGTCCTACTACACCTGCTCCCCTGCTCCGCTATCCTTCTTCTATTCCTTCTCTCCTTTTCCTCTTCCCTTTTCCTTTTGTTTGGCCAAGCCCGAAACTCTCTACGCTATTAACAAAAATCTACGGTACTTTAAAAAAAACGGCCAAATTGCTTTTTGCAATTTAAAAAATTTTCCAACAAAAAAAACTTAGCCTTTCGAAAAACTCAAAATAAATTCCTAGACTGACTCTCGCTATGTGCTGGTCGTCACCAAAGTAGCTTCCAGATCTTTTATGTTCCACAGCTCCTGCCAGACACAAACACATTCATACGCACACTCTCTCACATATTTATTCAGCACTAGTGGATCCAACGACGGGAAATCTAGCTACAACACTAGCAAGCTTTGCTAGTGTGTGCACCCGTGTCCGACTAGTCCCCTCACTCATACCATATTTTTCATATTCATACTAAACTCCTCAGTCTCGGAGTTCGCTTCCAACCATCCGTTGGATCGCAGCCCCTCACAAAGCTAAGTCTAGTGCCTGTGCAATTTTTTGTATTTTCTACTGCGGATCCCTACCTACTCTGGTGGATCGGCGTTCAGAATTTTTTTTTTATTGGGGGGGGGACTGTCCAATAGTGTTTCACTCCTTAAATTTATTTATTTTTGTTGTAATTGGGCCCTTCTGCCCTCTGAGCTCTTTGCCATCGAGCCACGACCGGTTTTGTAGTTTGTACTTTTGTGTTAGTTGTTCGATTTTGTTTGTATGTTTGTGTGTTTGTATTTTCCCTCGTTGGAGGCTGTCTTGTTACTTGGCCGTTCGCCTACAGGCCTCTGCTGCTCCACCGGTGCTCCAACGGTGGGGTGCTGGCTCAAAAGGATCAAAAGGGATCCCTTCATCCATCGAATCTAACTTTTAAAGCTGGTACGTCGCTGGGGAGTGCTCGATTATGCTGGCCGTCCGCCTGCACACCACCTTTGCTCCTTTGTTGCTCCCTCATTGGGGTGTTTCTATAAAAGAGATCGTCGTCTCTTCACCCATCGATCAATTGTCTCGGTACATCCACATCCATTGTAGTGGTGTGATACTGGTGCTTGTACCCACATCGGTAGCAGGATGGGGTGTTCATCAAGCCTCTTTTATTTGGCTTTTGCTGGAGTGTAGGTCCAGGGATCGTCTCATCGTGTTAGGGTGTCTGGATTGAAAGGACTGTCCATCTCCACCCGTCGGTGACTTTCTGACGTCCTGTTCGATGCACCCCGTTGCGAGTCTCCCATTTATGCATGGGCTCCGACAACGGTGTTCCAGGTGGACCTCCTGTCGCACCATGGGGTTCCTGGTTCGTCGCGAGTCTCCCTACTGTCCTTACGGAACCTCCTCGTTCTCTTCTGCAGGGAAACTGCCCGTGAAACCTATGTGGGTTGTTTTCCGAGATCTGGATTTGGTGGGCCACTGGCTGATGGGACCATGGCTGCCATCCACCTCCGCCACTGGATTTGGGCCTGCACCCGTATAAGATTGTGCTGACGCAAGAATTGAAACCGGACAACCATATACAACGCTTTGAGTTCGCTAATTGGGCGCTGGAAATGTTGGCCGGGGATCCGGATTTTGGCCAATAAATCATCTTCTTGGACGAGGCCCATTTTTGGCCCTGCGGATATGTCAACAAGCAAAATTGCCATTATTGAAGCGAACACAAACCACAAGTTTTCGGCCAATCCTGAATGCATCCACAAAGATTGACTATTTGCTGCGGTTTATATCATGGCGGGATCATTGGAACTAATTGCGTTCGAAATGAGGAAGGAGACACCATTAGCGTCAAGGTCTCAGGTATAGAGCGACTTTCTGTGGTTAGAGCTCGATAACATCGATGTATCCGAGCTGTGGTTCCAGCAAGATAGCGCTAAATGCCAAGCGACGCAACGCTCGAAATTGTGAAGGAGAAATCTGGCGACTGGGTCATCTCATAAAGAGCGTTCATCAATTGGGCGCCGCCATCATGGGATTTGACACCGCTCGATTATTTTTTCTGGAGCTACGTCAAGTTCTTAGTCTACGCTAACAAGCCAACCCCTTTGGACGAGCTCGAGGTCAACATTCGACAGGCTATTGCCAAAGTAACGCCGCACATTATTGGACCGAGTCATCAGAAATTGGGCCGATTGTTTGAAGTAGTGCCAGTGGAGCCAAGGCGGCCATTTTAATGATGTGCAATTCCACACATAATGACATGAACGTAGCTTCAAAATAAAGCCAAAATCCTACATCTCACACCGTTGTTATTTTATTTAAATTTTTTTTCCTATCGTTCTTATCTAGTATTGTGAAGACCAAGCTTCGTTAGAATTTTTTTCGTACATGTCTAAGCTTATTTTTTCCATAAAAGTAAGGGATGCGGACTCCTCGGTGGAGGAAATAGAAAAGCTAAGTCCACATTTAGACGCAAGGTATATCTTTTCTTGGAAGAGGTTTCCTTCTGTCTTTATGATATGCGTTAATATTATCCTGGGCGACTTTACTTCCTCAATCATCATCACCTTAACCACATAGATGCATCTTTAATATGTCCGAAAACATTGGTGATATCCCGATGCTACATGTAATTGGGCGTGTTTGTCGGTAATCGGAAAATACGGTTTAGTAAGTAGCGTAGGAACTTCTCCGCTTCATCGAAGAAGCGATATCCCCATCATTGATCACTGTACAAAAGTATCGAGCCAGCGGCTGACCAAAATGATTTTTACTTCGAGCGATGAGCTGTGTTCATCATTAGCTGCATACCATCTATTAACTTGGATTAGTAGACAGTGTTGTCTACATACACAGGACAGGAATTCTTGTACAACTTAATTTTCAATTTTGGTGGGGGCGAATGCCTCCATTTATTCGGCTTAATACAAGCTATAACTTAAAAAATAAACTTAAACTAAAACTTAAAACTAAGGTTGGTTGGAGTGGTGAAGGAGAACAGATTTGAGGTAGGAAGTGGTGCGGTGAAAGTCAAAGACGGTAGGGTTTGAGTTGATTTGACGTAGCATACGGGAGATTGGTTCGTTCGCGCCATAGGAGGTGGTGGGTTGGTAGATAGAAGAGTCGAGGGGTACGTAGATTACGAGGGTTAGTGTTGAGGAAAATGGAGTTGTGAATGGACGCGCATTCAACGTGACCTGAAAGCAGTCGATAAATGAAGAGAAAGTCTGCTGCATTTCTGCGATCTTCAAGGGTGTTTAAGTTGATAAGTTTGAGACGGTTTTGATAGAGGGACAGATTAAAAGGATCGTCTCAGGGCATAACTCGGAGAGCAAATCGAAGAAAACGGCGTTGAATGCCTTCAATTCTCGAGATATGAACACAATGATATGGGGACCATACTTGACTGGCGTACTCTAGGAGGGGGCGAACAAAGGTAATATAGAGGGACCTGGTCACGTATGGGTTGGTGAATTCTTTGGACCACCGTTTTACAAAACCTAGTGCAGAGTTGGCTTTGAGGATTATCTCATCCATATGTAAACGGAAGTTGAGCTCGCTGTCACACAAAATGCCGAGGTCGCGAAGAGACTGTACGGAGGAGATAGGTTGGTTATGGAGAAGATAGAGAAGAGAGGAGAAGGAGGAGATTGGTTCCGCTTATGTGAGAAGGTGATGGATTGGCATTTGGCGATGTTAAGTTCCAAAGAATTTTTGAGGCACCAGATCGAGAAACTATCAAGATCTTGTTGAAGGAGGAAAGAGTCATGGGGAGAGGAAATGGTTTTGAAAAATTTGGTATCGTCGGCGTAAAGGGAGACAGACGAGTGTTTGATGATCATATCGAGATCATTTACGGTTAATATAAAAAGAAGGGGACCGAGATGGCTGCCTTGTGGAACTCCAGAGGTGGCCAAAAATGGAGCGGACTGGGCTGACCTAAAACGAACACTGTAAAAACGGTTTTCGAGGTAAGAGGATATCCATTTTAACAATATGGGTTCAAAGCCGAGGGCAGACAATTTAAAGATAATTAACCGATGAGAGATTTTATCGAAGGCTTTGCTAAAATCGGTTGCAACTACATCGACTTCATTGCCATTCTCTAGGGCAGAGAGGGCAAAGGATACGAATTCAACGAGATTTGTGGTGGTTGACCTACCCTTTAAGAAGCCATGTTGTCTAGGGGAAATAAGTGATTTGCATTGGAAGCTTAGAGCTTCAGGTTAAGCCCTCTTCCTACGAAGTCCGTAATATCGTTAATGCAAAGTTTATACAGCAGAGTACTTAGAATACACCTCTGGTTTCCTACAGACGGTGTCAGAAATTCCTGAGATATAGTCTCTCACATAGTCCCATACGTAGGCGACGTTATTATTTTAGTAAATATATACTACCATAATTTTATTCCAAATTCCGATCTTATACTCGTACAGCTTATAGAAAAGTGCATTCCGCTCGATAAAATCGAAGGCCGCTGGGAAGTCTAAAAAGAAGTCAAACAGCATTTTCTTTTTGTAAATTTCGACGATGGTAAGCAGTGCACATAAGTGGTCAATATGGGAGTAATTCTCCCTAAGTCCTGCTTGGAATTCTGATAAAATTTTATGACATCTGATCCGCTTTGTAAGTGTCTTGATTCTGTCGGAGGATTTCTGTAACCTCCCTTTTTGGGTAGCAGAAAGATTGTTGGCTTTTTCAAGTTTTCCGGAGCAGCAGTGATTTCGAAAATTCTGTTGATCTCCATGGTTAACGCCTGTGCAAATTCCCTTGTGCAGTTTTTGTAGAATTCAATGGGAACTCGGTCATCCGTGGGGCTTTATGTGCCTTGGCATTTGGACTACAATGCTAATATCTGGTCGGGTGCTACTAAAGCCTATCTGCATTTGTGAGATAGGAGTGTGCAATGAAACTTTTAACTTATTTGAGCTTCTTGCAGCATATCAGTGGTAGCATTCTCTTATTGTGCAGACGAAATACAAAATGCCGAAACAACGCTAATCAACAAAACATTTGGACATTTATCCGAAAGGAGTTATATCAATCGCTATCGTTCTACTCGTAAAATTCTGTTCAAAAACTACAGGTAAAAACAAAGTGCATTTACAACGCATTAACTCTTTTTGCCGTTGTGTAAACCCAAACGAATTCGAGGTATTTTGTCTTTTAAATTATTGAGCATTTTTATTTTGAGCTATCTAAGCCTAAAATCTGCCATTTGAATACCAGTAGGTATATTTTATCACCACAGTGTCCCTTTGAAAGTTATCCACGATATATGCTGACATTACCAACAGTGCTAACGTCGTGCAAACAACAAAACGTGCTTTCGGCTTATTGTAGATGTCATCAGCCTTGAATTATATTCACGTTTTGTAACCCCTGATGTAAGTTCGTACACACTGGTGTGTGCTGCATTTGTGCACATTTCACCGGCTTACAGTTGGCAATAAATTCATCTCCGTTTTTATCCTATTTTTACACATAAAAAGGGGAGAGAAAAAAATTGAATAACCTGCAACGAAAACGAACAAAAATAACTCTAACTCTGGCTAACAAATGATGATGACAAGCGGAGTGATCCCTCTTGCTAGAACTCCAAAACACATGTGTGTGGGTTGTTACGAGCTTTACACTCGTTCCCATGTTTGATGGATGGAATAACAAAGGATTTTCCCACAATATGTCGTCGACAGCAGAAGTTAGGGAACGCTGTAAGCCAGCATTACTATTTGGTACCGTGATCATGAGCTTGTTCCTCAAAACGAACACACCCTACCTACGCTGGTGCATGTAGATTTCGTTTATCTTTCATTTATTGAATTTCAAAGTCATTGTGCAAAGAGAAGGAAACGATAGCGCAGATGAAATGAAAATTGCATGCATTCGAATTTAAGCAAAGGGGTGCTGATGTAAGTGGAAACCTGACCGTCCGTCTGTCTGCCCATGGCCACCCCAAATCGATAGTGCAAGGGGGAAGTTATCTTTTATATTTTTTCAAAGTTCCATCCGAGTTAAAATAGTGTTCTTCAAAAGAAAAGTTTGTGGTACGAGTATTGAGTTTGTTATCTTCTTGGATTCCTGGAGAGTATGGATGATTCCGTTTTTTTTTTGGAAAGTTACAATCGGAAAGTTCTAGTTAAAACTAAAGTCAGTCACATTGTGTTCAAAGTGCGAGTATCTACTGACAAGCGTAAGTACTGACGGGCCATGTGTCTCATAACGACTTTTAGACGGTAAGCATGAGATACCCCTATGTTGTATATGTACCTATTGTACATACATATGTACATGTGACCATTAAAATTTCGAAAAACAGTAGGTATACCGAATTTCGGGAAAGTATCATCGTCATGAGACATTTTCAATCTTTACCCGATCTTGGGTAAGACATAAAGTAAATAAGAACCAGGAGCTACTCCCTTAACTCCCTTAAAAATTGCATTCGGGAGCTGTTTTTATTATAAAAGCTTCCCTTATTCATTTCATTTTTCATTTCATTTATTATTAAATATTTGGGATGTACAATAAGATTGATATCTTTTTTAGTACTTAGATACAAATTGAGTAGACATTATAACTGATTTAATATTTATAACTTAAAACCTAAAACTAAGATACGAGAAGAGATTACTTAAATTACTTAGGAGGTAAAGATTATAGGGAACAAAGAAGGGATTAAGAATGGGTAGTTAAAGAAGAGAAATGCGAGAGGACTGCACTTTTAAAGATTGCACGGTTAGAAATGAATTTGATTCGCGGTGGTATTGAATTCCATAGTTTGACAGCATGAATGAAAAATAAACGACTTGAGTTCAAATATTGGTGGCGGAAAGGAACGATACTTAAAATTCTTACAGAACGATTAAAGACGAGTTTGTTAAATAAGTAGGATGGACATTTATTGTTAATGATTTTATGTAAGAATATACAATTTCTTGTATTGCTGCAGTGTGCCGCCTAATAGCTTTTTTGTGTGTTCAGAAATATGGTCATATCTACGGAGGCCGTATACGTAGCGCACCGCATCGTTGAATGCTACTTGTAACTTATGCTGAGAAAATGAGTCAAGGGCGCTGTAGACAACATCTGCGTACATAATGATGGGGACTATTAATGTTAGTACCAACTTGCGTCTAGTTTCCACCGGAGTAAAGTAAGCCGATAGCCATAATTTGCGTAAACACCCATAAATCCGACCAATGACTATTTGAGTATGACTGTAGCCTGATAGAGTACGATCAATAACAATGCCCAGACTAGTACAATGCTCAACAGCAGTAATTTTATTATTGCTTAAACATATATCGGGTAGGATATTCAAGCTAAATTTTCTCTTAGATATTGGTATAACTTGCGATTTTAGTGGGTTCAGAAGATGCCCATTAACGACGGACCAAGCATATATTCGGGAAAGATCTTCATTAATAAGAAGAGCTACGAGTAGCTCAGAGAGCTGGTTAAAGGGTTTCCCTAGATGAAGTTGAACGTCGTCAGCATAAAGATGCACAGATATTTGCGTGCAGACTGCATGTTCCGAATGGGGCATTTAAAACGTTGCTACAACTACACCTTTCAAATAAAGCTGTGTTCTGTTTTGTTCATCCGCAGATTATAGAGTCCAGTCATCAACAGGTCTGAGCTATTTGGCTGTTACTAGTTTTTTTTTCTAAGCACTGTAGTTTCTTCTAGGATCTTCGAGATCCTTTAACCTTTTGTGTTATCCTAAGTTTGAAAGCTCTTCGACTTTTGATGAAGCGTCATTACAAAACTCATCAAATTGTGCTAGTAACCAGTGCACTCATCTTTTTCTTTACCTTTAGAGCCTATATTGCATTCTAAGTCGAAAGCTGAGTCTAGTATGCTTGGTCCAGCTTTGCATGCATTGATTGATTTTTCTCCCTCCATATATCCATAAAATGGGAGGAAGCGCTTCAGTGATAAAGTATCTACTGTATCAGCACCCACCACACCAACACGTAGCGCTCCGCGGTGTCCTAATCACTTTCACAGCAAGCGACGCAGGATGTTGTATTACTTATACCCAGCACATTGTAGTACTTAGCAAAAGTGTATTGCCCCGTAACGGCGCCATTAAGCAACCTGCAGACTTTCCTGCTAAGAGACAACAGAAAGGCCACTGACTTCTTATAGACATCGGGAAGTATTCGGTTCGTCTGACGGAAACCTGCGGTGTTATGCCATCTGCAGTTGAGCCTTAACCGAGGACGCGGGCAGACCAAACGGAGGTTAGAGTCCTGAAAAACTCTTCTTGGAGCCTTGCCTGGCAAGTTCATCGGCGATTACATTTATCGTGATACAGACACAGACACAGACATGGCTCACCGAATTCAGCCTTCCGACTGCATGCACTGATGTTTGGTATTCTTGAACTAGTTTGGAAGTCGCAAAAGAATTCAACAAGGCCCTAAACGCAGCTTGTCTATCACTACAGATGGAAATGTTCCGCCTCCTCCACTGGTTCTTCACAATACGTTTTGTTGTCATCAGGATTGCGCTTGGAAGATAGAAACAAGTTTTTCTAACGAGGAGTGAAATCTAACGTTGCCGTCCTCCAGAAAAACACCAGTGCCGCATCCACTATCGGTTTTGGAGCCATCCGTGAAAACACGGCTAGATTCTTTTCCTGGATTTAGGGTGAAACCAGTCAATTTCATATTTTTTCTGCAGCAGGAGTTCTGATGTCATTCGGTCAAATGGCATGTCCATTAGACCAGAGCCAAAGGAGAGCCGACGCGCTAGATTATAAGAGCTCCAGTGCATATTATACCGAATATCACTTCTTTTTAAGCCGAAGATGGAACGGAGACCCCATGTAGCTGAGAAAGACCATTCATTGGTAAAAGCAGCAATAATATATTTTCGTGAAAGCTTATTCTACCGGACAACCGATGTATAGAATATAATGGCCTTATGATAGCCGTGCAAATCCATAGAACCATTCTCGGCGACAGGCCCCATGTCTTGCCGACTGCGCTCTAGAAGACTTGTCATAGACGTCAGAGCTATTGAGTGCGTTTGACTGTGAGTCGACCAATATGCGACATAGCTGTGGAGATAGAACGCCGACCAGCGGGCAATCCCTGTTTACCACCGCCATCACATATTGGTCGCAGTCAGCATCCGCAGTGAGTGTACAAGCAGTGGCTTCATCCACAAAATTACTAATTCGTCTACTCTGTGTTGCTTGGCAGAGTTGCGCCGTCGAAAGCACTCTCAATGTTATGCCCAGCGCGTATTCTTGTCGAGTGCGCCTTCAATTCTGCTTACCAGATTATGAAGTGGACTCTTTGAATACCTCCGAGTTGATACGCATGTTGAATATCAGACAGAGGCGGCACTCGCAAAACAGATTTGCGCAAGTGGATCTCGACCATTCTCTGAATGCTCTTTAACATGAAGGAAATCAGACTTATAGGTCAGAAGCTCATGGCGAAGCTGTAGTTCCCTACTCTGGTTTCCGATATAAAGGCTACTCTCGCTGCAGCAGTGAAGATTCTCTCCTTTTTGTAGCATAACTGGGTACATGCCATCGGTGCTAGGTGACTTGAAGCCATCATAGCACGTTTAATGGCCTCACACGTCACCACAACTGGCGTGGTGTGTTATTCAGCTCACTATCAGCATCGTTAATAGGAGATGGTTGTGAGCTAGTTCTGATTACTTTACCTGGAAAGAGAGCTATACCTATTGCAATCTTAAGATGGTAGCTGCCATCAGATTTTCCGAATGATTCCAGCCCACTTGATCTTCCCTTTTTGAGGACCTTGACCAGACTACTGGTTTCACCGACAGCTTCGATATTTTCGCAAAAGTTTTTATAAGAGGCGCTCTTCGAAATCCGAATAAGCATTTTATATTCGTTTTGCTTCGATCTGTAAAGACTCCAAATCTTCCTCCAAATTAGTCTTAAGTTGCCAGTGTAGAAGTTTTCTGGTTTCTTTACGAAATCGCTGCAGATCTTCGTTCCGCCAACGAAGGGGTGATCTGCGCGATTGCTTTATATCTGGACAGACCAGTTCAAAACAATTGGTGAGGGTAGCGTTCAGATTCTGAACAGATTGCTTCAGCCTTTGTTTTGTCCTGAGCTAAGGGGAACACTGTTGGATCGAGACCTCGTATCCGATTCTGAATTCGGTGTACCTATGGTCTGACATGGAGACCTCCGATATTATTTCCCAGTCGGCAATCTCCTTAGAATACCTGTCGATTACTCGGAACAAAAGTTGACTGATAGCCAACATTGTTGACAACCAGTTCAGACCATAGTTTGGAATCCAGGAGATGATTGCCTTGTACGTTGCATTTGCTATTGTCCCAAAAATTGTTCTGATGATTAGCATCGTAGCAAATGATAAGTCCGATCTTCCTGGAATCATATTATTCAATGAGTTCGGGTACTGCGTTCGGTGGTGGTGATAATAACGAATCTTAGGGAAAATTAGTAGACGCAACGACGAATTTGCGCCATTCTGCTCTCATTTCGTAGCTCATGTGTGCAGCAACTAAATCTTCGTTGCAAAATTGACCAAGTTTAGATAGTGAGAGTGACTGCGGGGCGGTCTTTTCGATCTGATGAATATGCCTGCTATTTGACGAAATAGCACCAGAACTCCAGCGATATCGTCTCGTTGAACTAATCGGCTATAACATGCGTCTCTGAATTTGTAACAAGAAGCCCATCAGGAAAAATAGCCGAGCGTATCGTGAGCAATAAATTCGGGGATTTTAGGCCTCACAGCTCAAATATGAGCCATATTTTTGTGTATTTCCCAACAGCGGAAAAAACATTGTCATCAAGGATGACTTTTACGAACTCCATGGGTATGCCAAGTGTACGTGACATCATATTCAGAAACGTACACAGCCCATGCGACTGAACATCGTGCATCGCTTGGCTGCACAAGGCGGCCAAAAAAGAAACCCATGGTCTGACGTTGAATGCTTACGGCCAAACAAGAGGCAACTTTGCACCTAAAAGTGCAGACTTGCCGAGAGATCAAAAACCCAATTCAAATTCCTCCGAAATAAAAAGAGTTGAGTGAGAAAAACGTGAGATCGCGGAGATCAAAAGATGATATTGCGGAATGAGACTCCGAAATTCTACCTGAAGGTTACAAGCAATTGCCGTGACCCTGGAATCTGCAAGCGCGAACGCGGAAGCTACTTCTATTGACTATTTGCAGGGCATATCGTTTAAAGTGCAACAAATCCGCAGTACACGACGACATTACGACCGAGTTTTTCAAAGCTGGAAGAAATGATCTGGCGACGAAAATACATACGTCGTCTGCAAAATTTGGTCAGAAAAACTTATGCCCGATGAGTTGAATCTCAACATCATCTATTCTGACCTGACGAAAAAGAACCCCCGGAACTATACCTATTGCAGGGGCATAAGCCTACTGTACATTGCATTCTATCTCCTCGCTTTCATATTATACAAAGTTCTGAAACCGATCGTAATCGACTTGATGAATTCATATCAGTGCATGGTAAGTGCGCTATAAACCAAATATTCACTTCGCGGCAGATCTTTGAGAGGATCCAAGGATGTTGATGGACTCCAGTTGCTGGGAAACAACATAGTCTAATCTTTTTATATAAAAAAAGGTCCTGGACATGGCGACACGCTGTCATACAATATTTTCAAAATCGTGGTTGGAAGAATTCTGTGCCACTCTGAAGCCAACAGCCGAGGCCCAATATTCTAAAAATCTGTCCAGTTTCTCATCACATATTGTTTGCATATGGCATCCACATTCACCAGCAGTGTGAGATCTGTGAATATTGAGGAAGAGGCAAAATAAAATATATGCATATACGAATAAGCAACACCGACGTCTTAGACAGGACGTAACAATGGACAACCTTAATTTTGGAGTCGTTAAAGGATTTATATATTTAGGCCCTGCAGTGCACTCTAGTAAGGACATCAGCTGAAAGATCAAGCGACGAATAGCTCTTGACAACCATTGGTTCTATGTATAAAAATGCAATTGAACAGGAAAATACACTGCACAAAACCCTTATCGTACCTGTCCTCGAAGATGTATTAATAATAGCTTTTTCCGCCTTAAGTTTTAATAATTTAAAATGTTTTTGTGTAGAACATTCATGTGTTAGTCAGTATTCTTGTAATTCATCAAAATATACGTAGCATGAGAAGTAATTTCGACAGTTTTTTCACACATCTCTCATCTCTGAGTCATTTGCTGATATTATTTTCCTTTCCGAAATTTGGATTTTCGATGAAGAATCTTCTGAACTTAAAATACCTAATTACATATTTGAGCCAAATTGTAATAATTCCTATCCAGCTGGAGATGTTGCAGTATTTTATAGAAATGATCTACTTGATTGCGAAATTAAAAAGTGGAATTTGGATAGTGAGGACATAATGAGTGTTTTTTGCAAAATCTCTGGCTTACGCTATTGCTTTATATGTATATATAGCTTATACACAAATGTAAGAAATTTTTTGGAAGAATTGTCGGTATTTTTGGTATCTCAAACTAGTAAAAATGTAAAACTCATTGGTCTAAAACAGTTGATACTGATCATTACTTGTCAATTTTATCATCTTTCGGGATAAATTCTGCTTATAGATCACATAATTATAAGTCTGCATAGAAACAATAGTGTTAACTATAAAACAATGGTCTATGATCTAAATATTACGGATTACAGTTTAACTAGTATACAACTGGATCATAATATACTTAGAGCTACTAAACCCGAGTATAAAAAGCTAGTTAAAATAGACTTTGCCGTACTAAAACAAAAACTATTTTTTGAACATTGGGAAGACGTTTATTCTTGTGCTTTTGATCTATTCCTTGGAAAGCTCCAATCAATATTTCAATAAGTAGTCAGAATACTTTCAATAAAACCAACAATTTTAAACGCATTAAGCAATGGATGACCTTTTCCCTACTTAATAAAATCAAAAAGAAAAAAGAGCTATACAATAAAGTTAAAACGCACCCTAACAACATCAGGCTTAAAAAGTTCTACGATAGATTTGAAGATGGAAACTGAAATCTCACGTCGTAAAGATTCTTACTTTACTAATTGTAATGTTCCCAAATAAAACTCTTAGTAACAGATATTGGAATCCAATTTATTGTTTCTTTGACAATCGCTTAAAGACTGACTCACCATAATGAGAACTAAAACTATTTATGCTAACTTACACACTCATTACATGTTGTGTGCATGTATATGTGGCGCCTATTACATGCAATATAATATAAGTATATATCTGCGGAAGATGTAGTTATACTATGTGCATAATCAAGCCATACTCCACAATGCCCCCCTTATATTTAAATAATATACATAATTATACTAGATTTATATACATTTTAATTTTTGTTTAGCGTTCTTTTAGGGTATCTATCTTTTTCTTGAAATTTTGCCCAATCTATTTTCCTGTTAATTTTTACTTTGTCTTGTAGCTGTACTTCAACATCTTTACTTAAATCTATATTATTTTTAGTTGGAACATTATCTACAACTGCGTCTAATACAATATTTTCCGCATTCTGATAAGCGACAGAATTATTAGAATCATCATTGCAACTAATCTTAACCTTTTCTGTAGGATCAATTACGGAAACTAGCGTATTTTCGGAAAAGTCATTAACTGCAATCGATTTTAATTGATTAACGTGTCTCTTCCATATTTTTTGTTTACTTAATATTTCAACTAAATAATATTGCCTTCCTAAAATTTTTACAATGCGGCCTTTACACCAAGTTTGTTTTCCTGCAACAGAATAATAGTTAGCAATTACATAGTTTCCTACTTCAAAGTGTTTTCCATTATTTCCTTTATAATATTTCTTTTGCTTTGCCTGCATTAAATCTACTTTTTCACTAACATTTGAATTTCGGCTATTGTGAAGCAATTTACTTTTAATTGGGTTTGTAATATCAAACCTACTTCTTAGACTCCTATTAAACATTAACATAGCTGGAGACATTCCAGTAGTGCTGTGAACTGAGTTGCGATAGTCCAATAGAAAAGCTTCAAGGATTTGATTTATATTACCAAATGAATTTTTTGCATGCATAGATCTCTTTATTGCAAGTTTACAAATTTTGACACTATTTTCAGCTTGTCCGTTGGTAGCTGGATTTCCAACAGGACTTGTTTTATGAGTTATTTTATTGCTTGCTAGAAAGTTTTGAAATTCATCGGATACAAAAGTGGTAGCATTATCAGAGACTATAACATTAGGTATACCAAACCGTGAGAATAAAGGACGTAAGTGCTTTATAGTGTTGCTATTTCGTATATGCATCAGTAACAACTAGAAATTTCCTTTTAAACAAGGGTCCCATAAAATCAATATGTAACCTTTGCCAGGGAGCATCTGGCCAATCCCAGCAAATCAAAGGGGCCTTGGATTGATTACTTTGATATTGCATACACTGTTCACATGACTTCACCATCTTCTCAATAGTATAGCTGCGCCCTAAACTTTTGGACTTAACAATTCCCAAATGTGTTTCATGAATTTCATTGAGAACCGATTTCCTGAGACATTCTGGAACTATTACCCTATACCCCCAAAAAATACAATCATCCTCAACAGAAAGCTCATCCCTTCGACTGAAATATGGTTTCATCCTCTCATTGTTACATCTCTTAGGCCAGCCTTCCCTTATATATTGCCTTATAGTGACCAATAATTGTTCATTATTCGTTGCATTTCTAATTTCTCCAAAAGTCGTTGCTACTGTCCCAAATTCTTTTACGTAACTAATGCATATTTCACTCGTCAGCAGTTTTTCTTGCTCAGCGTTATCTACAGGTGAACGAGACAAATAGTCAGCAATATTACCTTTTGAATTGACATGTTCTAATTCAAATTGGTAGCCTGATAAAAATAGGGCATATCTCTGCAATCGATTAGCTGACATTGGTGGTATTCCTTTTTGTGAACCAAATATAGAAATAAGGGGCTTATTATCAGAAACCAATATAAATTTTTTGCCAAAAATGTATTGGTGAAACTTCTTGATACCGAACATTATTGCCAAGGCCTCCCTTTCAATTTGCGAGTACCTAGTTTCTACGTCCGACAACCTTTGAGAAGCGAAAGATATGGGTCGTTGAACCCCACTACTGTATTCATGCACTAAAACTGCAGCCACTCCTTTTGGACCCGCATCAACTATTAGTTTCAGAGCCACATTGGGGTTATAGTGTGCCAACACCTGATTTGAAGTTAGTAACTTTTTTACTCGTCCGAAACATTCATCTTCCTCGCTTCCCCAAAGAAAACCATTGTCTTTTGAAAGCAAATCATAGAGTTTTCCTGCTGCTGAAGCCAAATTAGGAATGAATTTTCTATAAAAATTAATTATGCCTAAAAAGGATTGCAATTCGACAACTGATTTTGGTGCTGGCAACTTGAGAATTGCATTTATCCGTCCAGGGTCCATATGAAGGCCCTCACTGTCAATAACATGACCCAAATATTTCACTGACTTAGCCATAAATTCACATTTAGTCTTTGAAACCTTTAATCCTGCTTCTGACAGTCTTTTTAGAACATCGTTTAGTATTTTTAAATGCTCACTTCGCGTTTTAGCACCGATTAAAACGTCGTCCATAAATACTATAACCCCTTTAATACCTGATAGCAATTGCTCAATAATTTTCTGAAATAATGCTGGTGCTGGGGCTAAACCATAAACTAAACGAGTATATCTGAATAAACCCTTAGTAGTTGAAATTGTTGTAAAATTTCTCGAATTCTCTTCCAACACTATTTGCTGATATGCCATGCTCAAATCTAATTTCGAAAATTCCATCGCCCCATGAACTTCTGCGAATAATTCCTCAATTGTTGGTAGGGAATATTGATAAACACAGAGTTGTGGATTAAGTGTAACTTTAAAGTCCCCACATATACGAACATCACCACTTTTCTTTAATATGGGCACAATTGGTGTTCCCCATTCGGAATAATCAACGGGTTCTAGTATACCTAAGTCCACAAGTTTAACTATTTCGCGCTCTACTTTACTTTTAATTGCAAAGGGTAGCCTCCTAGGCTTAAAAACTTGGGAATAGCACCCTCTTTTAATTTCAGAGACACCTTATGTTTGTTGAACGTTCCGAGTTTGTCATCGAATACAGATGGAAATGATTCTAATACCTGTACTAGTTCTTTGTCTAGATATTCAATTAAATTCAATCCCTCAAACCGTATACTGAATGCTTCCATAAAATCACGACCCAATAGTTGGGGACCCCCATTATCAACTACAAATATATCAAGTAGCACACTTTTGTTTTTATACGTAACTGTTACCTTAATAACTCCAATTGGTGATATTGCATTTCCACTGTAACTCTTAAACCGCTTAGCTGTTGAAAGAATCTTGCACCTAGCCAAATATTTGTAATACGCAGATAAAGAGATCGCCGAAACCGGAGAACCACTATCAAGTTCCATGCACATCGCAACTCCGTTCAATATCACTTTTACTAGAATTGGATTACTTTTTTCGCCTTTGCTAAAATATAATAAAGACAAATCATCAACACTACTGTTTAACATAAAATTAAAAGCATTTTGATTTTTGTTACTCGCTACTGAACTATTCATTTTACACATTTTTTGTAAATGCCCTTTCGTGTTGCATTTCCTGCATCTGTAGTTTTTAAAACGGCACTCGCTTTCCCCATGATTGGTATAACCGCAAACTCTGCAAAATGTTTTTTCTTCTGGCTTTCGTTGCTGATGTTGCTGTAGCTTTTTTTTATAGTTGATGTTATGGATTCCCCTAGTTGAAGGTTCCGATTTGACAATTATCTCACATTCCAGGTTATTACCGTACTGCAGTTTTATGCAGTCCACAGATGAAGCAATGGTGATAGCTTTTTGAAACGTTAGAGTTTCTACATCTTCTAAAAATAATTTATCTTTTGCCAAGCATCTGGGTAGGCCAATAATGAATTTATCCCTCAGACACATTTCCAAATGACTTCCAAACTTGCAACTTTTCGCCAATTCTCGCACACGTGCTGCCCATACAATTGTTGTTTCATGCTCTTCTTTAGTCGCCATATAAAATTTATTTCTCTCAGCAAATCCCGATATAGCTGGCTCAAAGTGTTTGTCTAATGCAGTGATGCATATAACATAAGTTGTTGTTTCATCACTAATTAACATTGGTTGAATTAGACTTTCGAGCAGCCTATACGAAGTAGAACACAATCCTCCAATTAAGTTGGCTTTTTGCTTTTTTGCGAATCGGTCATGATCGTCGATATCATTTGCAATAAAGTATTGCTCCAACCGCACCTTAAACATCGACCAGTCATCCTCATCATGGTTGAATGTCGGTACTTTAGATGAATTCGCCATTTAAATTTGTTTTGTATGGAATCCTCGTCGCCAATGTAATGTTCCCAAATTAAACTCTTAGTAACAGATAGTGGAATCCAATTTATTGTTTCTTTGACAATCGCTTAAAGACTGACTCACCATAATGAGAACTAAAACTATTTATGCTAACTTACACACTCATTACATGTTGTGTGCATGTATATGTGGCGCCTATTACATGCAATATAATATATGTATATATCTGCGGAAGATGTAGTTATACTATGTGCATAATCAAGCCATACTCCACACTAATAAACTGGCTAGAAATGTTGGTAATGCTAAAAACGAGTGGTCAGTCGTAAATGAAATTTTAAATAGAACTACTATTAATAGTGATATATCCTTAAAGGTAATAATTCAGTGATTTCTGAGCCTGTGGAAGTCGCAATGTTATTCAAAATTTTTTTTGCTGGTACTAAATTTTCCGAAGACTTCGCATTAAGCAATAGTCTAACTTTAAATTCTTTTAATTTATGTCATATGCATTCTCAACCAGCAACTTTAGCTTTCAATGAATTTACTGCATTTGAAATTCACAAAATCATAACTACACTTAAAACAACGAGTTCGTCTGTCTTTGATCAGATTTCTTGTTCTGTTTTAAAAAAAACATTTCATTTCAAATATATGACGTTCTGAGTTTTATTTTCAACCTCAGTGTTCAAAAGGGCATCTTCCCGGATTCACTGAAGAGAGCGATAGTAATACCCCTTCTCAAAAAGGGTAATACTTTTGAGCTTGATAACTACCGCCCTATTTCACTACTATCAGTTTTTTTCAAAAATTCTTGAAAAAGGTATTAAATCTAGAATTGTCTCTTTCTTAGATACTCGTAAGATTCATTTTTTTAGCATTTCACAGTTCGGCTTCAGAAGTGGGAAATCTACAGAAGATGCTTTATTGAAACTTATTGTTGAATTATATAACAGTTTAAATAAATCAGAAATACTAGCCGCCCTGTTTATAGATATTACGAAGCCATTTTATATGGTGGATCACACAATATTATTAGACAGATTATACAAAGCGGGTTTTAAATCGTGTTGATAAATCGTAAACAAATGGTAAAGATCCAAAATCAGCTTAGTGCTCCGAAAGTAATCAATACTGGTGTGCCACAAGGTTCTGTTTTAAGGCCCATTTTATTTTTGATATATGTTAATTCCCTTTTTATTCATTTTAAAGGCAAAATCATAGCATTTGGTGATGATGCAGCGCTTTCGTATTCCAATAATAATATCTCAATCTTTTTTTCGACGTCAACCATGATTTGGATTTTTTACAAAGATGGTTTACATACCACAAATTGGTCATAAGCAAAAAAACGAAATTTATGAGTGTCACCTGCGAGGATTTTCCTTTATACTCGTACTACCCCTACACCCAGTTGTAGGCGCTTTAGCTTAGACTATGGTCGTAATTCTTTTCCATTTAACAATAGTTTAATACATGTTTTAAAATAGAATGTGTTGACAACTTTAAGTATTTAGGAGTAATATTGGACAAGAGACTTTATTGGAAAGACCATACTCTGTACCTAAAAAAGTACCTTAATTGCGTTGTAAGGCAACTTTATCACCTTGGTCTGTATTGTCGACTGCCTACTTTAAAGTTGGTATATAATGGTCTTTTAAAGTCAGAGCTGCAGTACGGTGTATCATGTTTCGGTGGTACACATCTCAACAAAATACAACCTTTACTCTTAAAGCAAAAACATGCAATCAAAATAATGTGTAAAGTAAATCGTAAAACTCCTAGCTTCAATTTATTCTTGTTATTGATTGTACCTAACTATTTCATGCAAAACGTATTCCATTATAATATACCCTGTAACTTAGTATAAGTTTTGTTATGAAATAAAGAAGAAGAATAAAAATAAAGATTCTCAGTGTGATTTTCGGTCTTGTCTGGAAGAAGACATAACGAAAAACTACGCCAGCTATTCAGCGACAAGAATCTACTCAAAAAGCTTCGCCTGCAGCGATTAAGATGCCTTGGTCATGTAGAGGTTATGGACATTGAAAGAACTTACGGTAGGTGGCGCATGAAGTTTGAAGGGGACTTTAACAAACTCGTCGTGCGTAACTGGATGCACCTAGGTAGGAAAGGAATCGAGCATCCTGGTTGAGAACTAGGTGCACCTCCGTCTGTATGAATTCATCCAAAGTAAAATCAGTTAACATGAGTCTATCTCACAATCTAATACGCTTTCAGTATATAAAAAAGCTAACAATTCAGATTTAAAAGGATATTGCCCAAATTGCATTCGCTTTAGGATGCAAATATCAAGGGTACTGATGCTATAAGCCATTACTAGTCTTTCTATAAAGGAAACGTTCTTAAGATGATAATTTGGTGCATGGTAGCGACACCGGATATGAATTTGTATACGCACGGTTCAAGGGAATATTGTCTAACTATTGACTGAAAAAGGCAGGAGGTCCAAGGTGGAAATCTATAAGCTCTAATGTTTACCCGTTTGGCGTTTGTCGCGAGGTAATCTATACCATATATGTAGGTGTCACTTTTACATATGAAACATGTCAACACAAAGAACATTTCTATATCGCTACATCGTTTATAGTCTGCTAAAATTCCTACCTAAACAAAATTAAACCTACTTTTAGCCCTCATTGTTTTAATAAATTTTAACCGCAAAATGGAATGTAATAAATCAGCAATCATTTGAAATTGAAAATCGACTGAATCATTTGCAACGAAGCACACAATTGTATAAATCCGATTCCGTTCTGATGCATCTTTATACACAACATTCGTTTGCGAATATTGAAATCAACAATCCTTCACTAACTATCGAAACGAAAAAGCATTAAGTCAATGATTTAATGCGTTTTCGAAAAACCGGAAAACGATAAAATTACAGAACATTCAGTACCCACACCGCCCCGCCGTATTCACACATAGACACTTCAAAAAAAGAAAATCCCTGTACGAGTATATGCATTTTGCAAACATCCAGTCAGTAGTCTCTGTGTCTGCTATCAATGGCAATGAGGGAGGAAGTGATGCCTGGCTTCCGTTTTTCCGTTGTATTCACGAAATTCAAATCGAATGGGCTTTTCCCTTCACTGAAAGCGCACTCCATATTCGCATATCCTGAGCTCGAAATGCAATTACGCTTCATAATCTCCTGCCAATTTACATTTCGCTAGACGAGATAATTAACGCTGCGGATCGCCGCCACTTATTGGATCATGGCAAACTTCGAGGGCCTGTCATGAGGATTCTTAGTTCATGGCCAAATACGAATACATACGGATACAGGGTACAAATAGGCAGCTCAAAAATCATGGACCCTGACACATCCAATTGCAACTTGAACTGTTCCATTCTTTTAAACGGTCATTTGCCCCTCTCCTAGCATTTGGGCCTTGTCACGTTCGATTTGGGATTTTACTGGCTCCTGGTCATGGTCACTGTCTATGGGATTGCTCGAAAATTTAAATGCGCCAAACGTTGTAGTTCCAACTTGCACGGATATCCGTATTTAGCCAAAGGGGATTGTGTGTACGAGTACGAATGTCTGCTGTGATAATGGAATTCGAATCCGGAATTTACATACAAATCGAAGTGGTTATCTGGAAATTTTGTTGGTGATTGTTGAACTGCCGACACAACAGTTGTCGCTGGTTGAAATATCTTGAGGGAAAAAATTCTTGTTTACAGAAAGGATGACAATAGTCAAGAGCAGCTTTAAACGAATCAACGTAGTCGCCCATTTAACACCGATTCAAATACTTATACAAATAAAAGAACGGTGACATGCTTGAGGGTGTTATTCTTTGTATCAGGCGGAGGCCGTTAATATATCATACAATCCCTCTAGTGGCTTTTGTCAGTTACAAGGGTCACTTCTCCTCCTTCGATGTACCCTCGAAATTTGTTGATTGCCCAAACTATAGCCAATGCTTCACGCTTGGTTGTGGAATAGTTTCGTTCAGCGTCAGTAAGAAGTCTCGAAGCATATTCAATGGGGTGTTCATCGGCTTTATCCCCCTGGACCAAAACTGCGCCAATGGCATAACTGCTAGCATCTGTTTTAAGGCGAAAGGGTTTTTCGTCACTAGCTTGCTTCAGTATTGGTGCACTTGTTAGTAGCGATTTCAGCATGTCAAACGATGTTTGCTCTTCTTTTACCCATTTCCACAAGCGTTTTTCTCTGTGAGGTTGCTTAAAGGTTTGGATAAATCAGCAAAATTTTTGATAAAGCGCCGGTACCATGACCAGGTTTGCAGGAAGGACAGAACTTGTTTAGCGTTTCTTGGTTCCTTTCGATTTGAAATGGCCGATGTCTTTTCTGGATCAACCTGTATGCCTTGATCTGTTATGAGATGACCAAGATATTTTACTTTTGCGCAACAAAAGCTTGTTTTTTCTCTGTTCACCTTGAGCTTGAACATTTTTAGGCGATGGAAAATTCGCTTCAAATCCTTATAGTGCTCTTCAAAAGTGCTTGAGCAAATAATCAAATCATCAAGGTACGTGAGTAGAGTCATATCAGTTAGCCCATTGCGAAACCGATCAATAAGCCTTTGGAAGGTTGCTGGGGCGTTTCGTAGCCCGAAAGGCATGCGTCTAAATCGGAACATACCGAATGGTGTTATGAATGCAGTCTTATCTATATCTTCTTCTGCAATCCGTATTTAATAATACCCAGATTGAAGATCGAGGGTGCTTTTAAATAGCGTTGTTTTTGTTGCATGAAGGAGATCATCAATTCTTGGTAAAGGATATCTGTCCGGGATAGTTATGCTATTTATCTGCCTGTAGTCTATACAGACCCGTATGCCTCCATCCTTTTTAGGCACAAGCACAACAGGTGCTGCCCAAGGGGATTTACATTCTTCGATGATTTCGGCTTCTAACAATTTTGTCAGCTTACTTTTGAGTTGTGCCTTTCTAGTAGGTGAAAGGCGGTAAGGAGTTGTTGCAATCGGACTATGATTTCCCGTATTAATGGTATGGATTGCGAATGGCGTTGGCTCAGATATTGGACCGAATACTTCTTCTTCTTTTACCAATAGTTGATTTAAGCAATCTCGTTCAGTCGAAATTAGGTCGACTGCTTCATTTCCCCGCAATTTTATATCAATTGAGAGTATTTCAGTAAAATATGGTTCTAATTCGACATCATCCTTTACACGAACCAAGGCTGGAAAAAGAGTTGGTTTGCATTTCTTTCGCTCTGGGGTCACCTCATCGGGTCTTAGTGAATTTGAGAAGATATGCTGTATTGAGTGTGGGGAGTATTCATTAGCTCCTGTTTTAAGCCTTTTAATAGGTGAATACGGTCCGAGATGTTCCTCTGGTCGTGGTATTGAAGCAAGTGGTGATATTTTATTTTTGCTATTGAACTAGGTTAGAAAAGCTGACGTTTGATTTTGAAGCTCTCGAGCAGGCGTTACTACGTTAGCTGAAAATTGGGTTCTATTTTCGATTGATGTTATGTGCTGGATGTGTTTTGGTGTAGCACCAATTGGTGAAATGGGTTTGAGTTTACCAATGTTGGGAATAAAAGTGACGCAATCAAGCTTATTTTCAAGGACTTTAGTTTGAGATGTATCGTAGAAATCAAAGACTTTCTCCCTTTGATCTGCAAAATACTACAATCTTTGGCCTAAATCAAGGACTATGCCGTTTTCTTCTAAAAAGTCGATCCCAATCAATGTCCTATTATCTGTTGCTTGTGGCAAAACAAGAAATGTTATCGGCCTCAAGCGATTTCCAATGATAACGCTGGTATCCCCAATATAAATTTCTTGGAACTTTACATCACCATCAGCAAATGTAACATCAGCATTTGCCTTTCGGAATCGAGTTCCATTCTTAAGAAGATGTAAAAATAGTGTTCTTCCAGCCACAATTGTGCGAGCCGCTGTGTCTAAGTAAGCTATTCCCGTTTCTCCGTGGGAAGCAATGGGAATTGTTGGTAGATCTGCACATAAAGTGGTCTTTATGCAATTAAAAGAAACCATAGTTGGTCCCTTTGGTAACTCCTTACAGGTTGGACAATTAGAAGCGAATATACCCAGGTGCCTTGCACTTATAGCAGTGGATTTTCGGCTCTTCAACATCAATAGGCTGAGATTTCATTCGTTCGTGTTTCTCCTTTTTTCGGCATTCATTTATGTCATGACCTTGGTGCTTACAGAAGTTACATTTCTTTTTCTTTCCCACGACATTAGTTGAAACAGGTGATGTATGTTGGGCTATTCTTTCAGCGATCGAAAGTTCAACTGCTCTTGCCTTAGAAATTAAGTCTTTAAATGTTTTGACGCCATCTCGAGGGACTCCGTCACGTATGTGAATGGCCAACAGTCCATAGATCATATCGATCATCATTGTTTCTGATGGGACTGGTTCACTTAACTGGGAAAACAAAGCACGTTTGGCAGACACAAATTCATCGGTTGGGTCATTTGGCCTTTGCTTCTTCTCAAAAATTTCAAGAAAGATGCGATATGCTGGCTTAGCTGGTGCATATGTATTTCGCAACAAGCTAAGAACACTTTGCCAAGTAGTTGCTTCTGCTTGAACGCCTTGCCACCATATTATTGCACTATCTTGCAGGAGTAAGGGGAAGCTCTTTATTGCGTCTGCGTCAGTTATTCTCTCGATGTCTTTAAAAATAGTTATTGTTGCGATAAAGTTTTGAACGGCAACTGGATCTTTTTCGCCTCGAAATCGTTCTATGCAATGGCTAATGGCTACCTTTGTGCGTAGGCAATGTTGACATTGCTGCAATCAATTCCTTAAGCTGTTCAGCTGAAAGATGTGCCATTTCGTCTTCTTTGTCTTTTACAGACGTTGTTTTTAATGACGCAATGCGTGCACTTCTTCGCAATTCGTTGAACGATGTCTGCGTCGTGACGCCGAAGTGTTTTTTTTTGTTTGGTGAGTAAAATCGGGCCTCTAGTTGGGTGCCAATGTAGCACGGTTAGTGCGGTAGAGCTGAGAGTCCGTTCCTTTTTCCCCTCCAAACCCGTAGCACACTCCTTCTTGCGCAATGAAACACCAAAATTTTCGGTTAATTCCTTTATTACAATACTCTTGCAACGTAAACAAAATAAATGAAATAAAAAAAAAATGCCTTTAAAATTAATTAGTTACATTCCTTTAAAGACTTGTTCACCCACGAGTATGCGGTTCGAGAACTGCAGTACCTGTTGAAGCGTACAAATCCTGAAAGGGGAGTTACGGGGAATCACCCAAAACAAAACTAAGAAAATTAATCTTAACGCGCAGAGAGTGTAAATTGGTATTGGCAATAGGAATTCACCCGTATCACCGTTCACCAGTTTAAACTCCCGATTGATCAAGAGTGGCCGCCAATTGATCAGGGCGGGCTGTTTATACCTCTTTGGCGGAGCTTTTAAACGAAAGTCTAATCAAGCTTTATAATGATACTTAGAGCTTAACTTAGGAAAAGCTTTTAAACACAGATTAGAAAATTATGTACAGTCAAAACGAAAATTTATAAGCAATTCATGGTAAAATTAAATGAAATTCAACTGACAAATTTATGGAAAAAAATAAAAATAAGAAAAAAAAAATAAATAAATGCAATTCAATAAATTAAATTAAAACAGTTGTATTACAGGCTCCTTTTCGACACTCGTCGATAGTGTGACCTTGCTTTTTACAGTATCTACAGGAAGTCGTATTTTGTATAGTGTTAGCGTGGTTACTGTTTGGGCATTGTTGGCCATTAGTGTGAATTGCTCTGTGGTTTGTGGAATTGGTGAACTTCGTGGCCTCTTGGTTTGTGAAACGATGATTGGGATTTGTGTTTTGCTGCCTGCGACACTCACTAGTGTCATGATTCTTCATTTTCCAGTACGGCAGTACTTATTTCGCTACTTAGAGGAAGTGAGGAGCTTTTCTTCTTCCATCGCTATGTCAACTGCTGCGTTTAAATCAGTGCACCTAGCGCTTTTTACCAATAGTTTAATTTGGGATATGAGAACATTGCAGAAACTATTCAATATCATGCTGCTGTTCAGAGCTCTAATTGCCTTATTAGCGGTTTCGTCTGTGCTACTTGCGTTTGCATTATTTAGTTCATCAATCTGCGAGTAAGCTCTTTCCGTGTAGGAAGCTACTGATTCGGCGTAACCTTGCATAAACTGGAAAACCTCCGTTTGAATTATTTGCTGGGATCGGGTTTTCTTGAAACTTTTAATGAGCTCGTCTTTCATCTCCGGCCATTCATCATAATCGTTATATTTTATTATAACGTTATATGCCCTACCTGTCAATTTAGACTTTACTATCTCGACTAACTCCGCTTTGTCTGCTGGAGAGACAGTCTTCTTTGACTGGAGGTCGACTAGCTGCACAAATCTATCTATCGCTATGGCGGATCCATCAAACTCCATTTGATGGCTTGCGACAAATTAAATGTCATCTTTGGTTGACTGTAGTGTTTCTGTGAAATCAGTGTGGTGTTTAGATGTGTAAGACGAGGGGGTTTGCGGATTGTATTCTAGATGTTTGGATGTGTGTAAAAAACTATCCTCGTTACTGAGGTTGGGTGACTCTATACTTTCGTTTTTGTTTTTGACTGGGGAGTGTCCGACTGGCATTGGCCCTGAGGTTTCGGGAGTTGCTTCGGACGTTAGGGGTTCTACGAGCGTTCTTTGGACCTTTTTGCCGTTTCTTAGTGATATATTAATGTTGAAACCCGACATGCATATACCACTAGAACCAAGCTACCCGAAATTCGCACTAATTTTAGAACTAGTAGACCAACGACAATGTGGAGGACGAAGAAGGACGAAGAACTATATACTTCTGTTGTTCTGCCTCAGCATGAAAGTTTCTTCCTTCCTTCTGGGGCTGCCACAGGAAACGGGTTGCCTCTGTGGAGTTTTGGGATTTTTTTTTCACTGGACTGTTTTTTTCTTGTTTCTTCTTTTTTTTGCACTTCCACTTCTACTGATAATCACTTTCACTTTCTTCCGTTTTATATTAAAAAAAAAACTTTTTTTTTTTGTTTATGGAGGGCGACGAATTCACGAATTGAGGCAGATGCTTTACCTTAAAATCCCACAGCTGCCACCAAAATATTGAGTGAAAAAAAAATGAAGAGAACCGGTCTCTATTTGGATGTGCTGCAGACAGGCTCAACCGTTCATTCTGCATGCCCTCGTAACCTCCGGTCGTACTCCCACTCTAGGCGAACCTCGTACTCGATCCGCCCCGGTTAACCGGGTCGGTTGCGCAGCATGTGTCGTATTCTTGCCTTGGCTCAGTGGGCAAGAATACGTAACATGTGCAATTGTCATTATTATTAATTCTAACTACAAATGATGTTGCTTGCATCATTGAATATATTGTATTTATGTATCTGTTTTCGGAGATGGCATGAAAAGCTTAAGATACCTTTCTCTAACTATTTTACACCTGAAGAGGATTTGGACAAATTTTCTTCTCAGTACCAATAGAATTTCTTTGAGCTCAGTATAAGTAAGTTTAAAGGAACACCGTTCCGATAGCGAACTGAATTCGTGATCTATGTACATATGTATGTTCTATCTGCGATAGAAATTAATTTTTCAGTTGGCACATATATTGGCGGTTTCGTCAGGCGCTGATCTGGAAAATTCATCCATAAACTCAATCTTTTTCCTTCAACCTTTGTTCGATCTATTTTTGAATACGCTAGACAAGTTTGATCATCTTGCTACAGGACCTACATTGTTCGGATAAAAGCTGTACAAGGCGGGTTTCTCTGATTCGCTTTACGGAGACTGACACTTTAAGCTAACTACCAGTTTTCCAGTTGAAACTTATAGACTTACAGCCTTACAGACCCTCCTATACTCCGAAAATTCACCGATATACCCTTTTTTTTCTCTTGGAAGAAAGCAATCAGGCAAAGACCTAGTCAATTGTACTACTACGAGTAGTATGTTCCTTTTAGTCACTTCTGTGGTGGGTCATCAGCATCGAGTATTTGCATATGAAACCCAACATTCAATAGAAGCCCTTACCGAGGACTCAGGCATTCCTATCACAAGTTTGGGTCCTGAAGAACTTTCCTCCGAGCCTAGCCTACTAAGTTAGTCTGCGATTTTATTTTCCGTGATCACATTTTAATTTGGGATTCAAACAAGACTTAGTGAATTCAGCCCTCCCACTGCATTGAGTGAAACCTTGCTTTCTCGAACCAGCTTGGTAGTCGTAAGCCAAGCTCTACGTCGCTGCCACTACAAATACAAATGCTCCGGCCCCTCCATCCATACTTCACAATGTGGTTCGTTGCCATCGAAAATTAGAATTTTCGACTGAACATCTGTGTGGGCCCCCGCCCTTTTATGACGTTGTCTAATAATGAACGGGGGCAGAGCAAAGTACTGGTCTTATCGTAATCATCTTCAGATGACGCTACCGAAGGTTACTACGATTTGATCAGTCACAAGCTGCCGGTCATAGGTCTTGTTGGCGGCTGGACCACCGGTAGTCCCTACCAGGACTTAAATAACGGTACCATGGGAGTCAGGAGCCCCCCGGATCTCGGTCCGGGCCTGACTTGTTAGAGGTAGGCCCCCTTGTGGGAGCGTCATGGTGGCTGTGGTTTAAACCCAAAATCGCGGGAAAGAGTCTTCCTATGGTTTTCCTTTGGTTTTCCTTTGGTTTTCCTTTGGTTTTCCTTGGTTGACTCAATGTGGAGTTGCAATAAGTGCTGGGTGCTGCGACCCTAAGAGCAGTAAGAGGTTTTAGGTCGGCCTCGACTCATACCAAGGGTGGAACTTGTGCCGGCAACACAGCTCCGAATTGGTATCATACAGTGAAACTTATTGGTGAGCGCTGGCAAGGCGTATCCTTGCTCCCATGGATGTATGGGCATCCCGTAAGTTTAAGCCCACATGGCAGGTACTTACGTTAAAAACATGAGACATCTGAACATCTGTGTCAGAACGTTAAATTTCCTTTTTTTATAAAATAAAGTGGTACGTGTGCTTGACGTTTGAGAATTTTAGAGTTCGTTACAAGTACCGTTATTTTTTTTCTAAGAATTATTTATCGAAAATGGAATACGTGGAAAGCCGGAAAAGTTAGTTGACGAAGATGTGTTAAGAGAAACGGTTAATGCTGACCCAACAGAATCGGTGCAGGAGATTGCACAAAGCATGGGAGTATCCCCAATGACAATAAGTCCGCACTTTTCTCTCATAGGAAAAGTAAAGAAACTTGTAACGCTGGTAGTCTCGTTGACGATAATGCTGCCAATGAGTTGTATAGAGGCGGAGGAACTCTACCGAGCTAGACAACTGGCAATGGTATTATCTGTCGAAATCACTACGAGACTTGCGAGAGCTAAAATAGATTTCAGGCAGAGCGTAAGGTTCGCTGCGGGTAAACGAAAAGGGGAAAAAAAGGCACAAAGGATACTTGGAAAAACTCTTTCTAAGGTTAATCATAGGCTGAGGAACTCTGCCGAACTGATCAGTGGCTAAATCAAGAGTGATCATTTATTTCATGAGCTTGTCTTTTATACATTTTCACAGAGCTTTAATATTTAGCAAGAAGAGCTTTTCCTTTGTTTAGCTTTAAGAGCTTTTATAATTCAAAATTAAAGAGGAAGCGTTGCCAGTACTACATTTATTTATTAAGTGGCATTGCCTAGTATCAAATTTAATATATAAATACAAATGTTTTGATTTTGTGATTATTGTTATATAAAACGTGTTAAAAGGTGTTGTTTGTGTTATGGGGTTGCTACAAACTCGATAAGTGTGTACCCCATGAATTGAACGAATCCCAAAAACTACGGCGCCTTTAAATCTGCGCATCCCTTACATTAAGAAACCAAACTGAAGAGTTTTTGCACCGGATAGTCACCTGTGATGAAAAGTGGATACTGTATGATAATCGTAAAAAATCTGGACAATGGTTGGATACATGGGTCTGAATGGATCTTCACCCAAAAAAGGTTATGGTGACAATTTGGTGGACATAGAAAGGCCCAATCCACGATAAACGCTATCAAATATTGTGAGGAAATCGACATATTGCATGCCAAATTGGCTGAAAAGCAACCTGCGTTGGTCAATAGGCACGGTCCGATCCTTTTGCATGACAATGCTAGAACCGTTACTTAACGGTGCAAAGCTGTTGCAGTTGGGATTGGAAATTCGTCCGCATTCACCGTACTCTCCTGACATTTCCCCAACGGATTACCATCTTTTCCGCAATCTGGATTCATTTTGCCGCCAGAAGGTCTTCCGGAACAGAGCAGAGGTCACAAAAGCCTTTGAAGATTTCATTGCCTCAATAGGTCAGCACCTCCAGGAAAAAAAGGAAAGAAAAAGGAATAGTTGACATTGTATCACGTTAAAAGAATGTTATTGATGCCAACGGATCCTATTTTGATTGAATAACAATTTACGAAAAAATAATATTAGCTTTTCAATTGTTACTGTGAAAACTTTTTTTTTAAATAAAATGCAAAGCATTCGTTCATATGGCCACCGATTTTCAACGACTCGGCCACACATTTCGGCCAAACAGTTATTTTTTGTGGATGAAGTGCTGAATCATGAAGCACATGCGGATTTTCACCCGACCAATAACGCATATTTTGTTTATTGACGAACCCATTGGGCCAAAAATGAGCTTCGTTACTGAAGATGATTTTGTGATGAAATTCATCATCTTGGCGCATCTTCTCCAGAACCCAATCGGAGAACGTACGTCGCTTCAACTGGTCCATCGGCTTCAATTCTTGAGTCAGCTTGATCTTGTATGGGTGTAAACCAAGATCCTTACGCAAAATACGCCATAATGTGGTCTGAGCGATGCCCAATTCTTGAGAACGCCGTGGAATTGACTGATTTGGATCGTTTGCTACGGACGCCTGAACGGCAGCGATATTTTCGACAGTTCGACCAACCCGTTGTCTCACTGACACGGTAAAATCACACAACGAATATGTAGACTCAAATTTTTGCACTAAACTTGTTATTGCCTGTCTACTAGGGCGAGAATTACGACCGAAAATTGGAGTTAACGCTCTTAAAGTTGCAGTCACCGACTCCGAATTTCGGTAGAAAATTTTTATAATTTGCAGACGTTGCTCGTTCGTGTACTTTACCATGACGAAAATGTTGAGTTTACTGAATAAATTGACAGTAACAGTTTGATGATTAGTGAAAGAGTGGGTTCACAAATTAAATTCAAAGTTGACAAGTCCCTATTGGAAAACGCTTTATAAAGTCGGACATTTCATGTGGTACAACACAGGCGCGAATTATTATTTTTTTTTTATTTTAACGTGGAGTTAAATGAGTTAAATGTAACGTTATCGTTCTTCAGAAAAACATAAGCATCGTATCCCAAATCGGTTTTGTAGCCATCCGTGAATACTCGACTACATTCCTTTCCTGGCTAAGATGCTGCCCGAAACCATTCCTCGGCACAGGGAAAGTCGATTTCGTACTTTTAAGGCCAGAGTCAAAAGACAAACCACTTCTCTTCAAATGGAAGATGGCGTTAAATGTACAGCCCACGATATTAGGATGAATATCAAGTCGAGTAAGGTTCATCAGCGCGTCTAGAGCAGAGGCAGGCGTGTTAGGGAAAATTCACACGAAACCGAAACAGACGATTTTTAGTGTATTGCGAAAAGCAGTAGTGATTTATTTTCGTGAAAGCTTATTTCACAGTTTTTACAGATCCAGATAACTCTCCTCAGTGACAAGCCTCATGTCGACGTAAGATTATTTAGTAAAAAAAATTTGTTATTCAGAATGATACTCAAATATTTAGCTTCAGCAGATGGTGAAGTCTTCAGGCAATAGATGAGTTAGATTAGTGAGCTTCCCCAATCTTTTAAAGGAAACAACCTCAGTTTTGAGAGGATTGACTGAATGCCAATCGTCGATTATGTGTGGGGCTGCCTGCTCCTTAGAGCAGACAGTCGTTAGATATTACATATCTGTGTAAAGGCCCGCAGTAAGTATACTGCTTTGTTTTCATCAACCCTATGGCGTCAGTGTACGCAAGAACTTCTGGAATATCGTTTTTTTGTAAGTTGGTTTCTGAGACATGTATGTTTTAACATTGTATCGCTACCGAGTTTAAGGGAGTGTCTTTGCGGGAGTCTTGCCTGATGGCCTCAAATGTGCAGATGTCATTCCATTGTTTAAAAAAGGTTCTGCTACTGAGATCGGCAACTGTAGACCCATTTCACTCCTTCCTATTTTCAGCAAAGTTCTTGAAAAACTAATGAAAAATAGGTTAGTGAGTTTTTTAACACTAAAACAAATTTCTTTAATCCCGTCCAAATAATGTCACACCTCGATGGAAAAAAATGTACGGCTGGTTTATATACTGATATACCCAAAGCTTTCGATGTGGTTAAACACAATTTTTTGTTGAGAAAACTGGAAAACGCTGGTTTCCGTGGATATATCCTTAATTGGTTCAGGTCATATCTGGAAAATAGGTCGCAGAGAGTTAAGATAGTTGAAACTAGGAGCGAAATTAAGTTCTTGAAACTAGGCGTACCTCAAGGCTCTGTTTTGGGTCCAACCCTATTTATAATCTACGAGGGGCGTTCAATATATTCTCGGTATCGATATGAAGGAAAATGCGAAATCAATTTAAATTGTTTTTATTTTTCAATATAATCTCCCCTAACAGCAATGCATTTGTTACATCTTGAGATAAGCTTTTTTAAACCCTCAAAAAAATAAATTTCCTCTTTCTCTGCAAAATACCCATTTATTGCCGACTTGAGTTCTTCATCATCCGAAAATCTTTTTCCACGAAGACATTTTTTCAAATCCGGAAACAGCAAATAATCACTAGGGGCAAGGTCTGGACTATAGGGTGGGTGTTGGATTTCTTCGAAACCACAATCTCGCGCAGCAGACTTGGAAACTCGCGCCGTGTGAACAGGAGCGTTGTCATGAAGAAGCAACACACCCGCTGCGAGTTTACCCCGTCTTTTCTTTTTAATTTCCTCCCGCAAATTATGCAAAGTGGAAGCGTAGGATGTGGCGTTGATGGTTTCACCTTTTTTTTGTACTCAATGAGCAAGATTCCCTTTGAGTCCCAAAAAACTGTGGCCATGAGCTTCCCGGCAGACGGAGTGACTTTGAACTTCTTCGGGGGGTCTGTTCCTTTTTTATGCCACTGCATGGACTCTTGTTTGCTTTCAGGGTCATAGTGGTGGACCCATGTTTCGTTCCCAGTAACACTTCGATCCATAACATCGTCCGCGTTCTCACTACACATCTCCAAAAGCTCTCTACAGCATGCGATTCTCACTTTTTTCTGAGGCGCTGTGAGCATTCGTGGCACCCACCTTGCACTGACCTTTGAAAGGTTAAGATGGTCATGAAGAGTGGTGTGAATGGTACCAATTGAAAGCTTGGTGATCTCTGCCATCATTTTCACCTTTATTCGGGCATCCTCAAGAACAAGTTTTTCGACTTCTTTGATGCTTTCTCCCGTACAAGCAGTAGCCGGGGCGCCGGAGCGGGGGTCGTATTCAATGCTCTCTCTGCCTCTCTTGAACTCACTTGACCACTTTTGCACAGTTGATAATGAAGGTGCGGAACCCTGGTAAACAGCCACCATCTCTTCATGAATACGAGTAGTTTTTTTACTTTTTCCTTGCTTAGTGAGAAATTTAATTACAGCGCGATGCTCAATTTTCACCATCATCGTCTCAGTTGCCATTATGATTCTGTTTAACTAGAGATAAAACGCGAATTAATAATCACATTTATATGAAATTTTACATGAATGCACTAAAATAATAGTATTACTTGATAAATAAGTCAATTTATATATACAACCACAGCTTCACCCCGATACCGAGAATATGTTGAACGCCCCTCGTATATCAATTCGCTATTTGATCTGAATTTTAAAGGTTCACCTACTGCATTTGCGGATGACATAGTCTACTCTTATGGTATGAACAGTCCTTTGGACCTAATTTCTGATATCAATTGGAATCTAAATCTATTGAGACACTGGTTTGCAATACAAAATTTAGTAATAAGCTCCAAAACTAAAATTTAGTTTTTTAACTTATGTTCCGCGCACAAATTGGAGGCAAATGTGTACTTTCACACACCTGAGTGTGAAAAATACAAACTGTCTAATTGTTCGTCTCCCTCTCTATAGTCGACGGCTTTAAGTACCTGGGAGTCACCCTTGATTCTAGAATGCTCAAGTATTGTATGCTCAAGTAAGCTGTTAAAGGTAATTTACTATGGAATTTTCCATTCTAAGCTGCAATATGGAATTACTTGTTGGGGAGGTATCTACCTAAATAAAATACAACCGTTGCTGATTTTACAAAAATAAATTTTAAGGAAAATTTGTCATTAACCTGGTAGATATCCAAGCTTTCCTTTGTTCTGCGACCAAAAAATTCTTCCAGTTCGCCACTTGTATTGCTTTAAAGTGTTAAAAACGTTTTTCATAAAATCTGGTAACCGTCAATTTCGTCTTATTTCAAATTATAATTTAGGGGGAAACCTATCCAACATGTTATCTGTACCTTTTTTCCGTACCACTGCGTATCGTAATTTCTTTTTTGTTTTATCTTATCGATCAGGGCGATATCAATGCCCGGAATGTCTATGAAATGCGATAAAATGTGGCTTTTCGGTTTTAATTTTGTTGTTTTAGAATTTCTAATTTCTGGTATAGTTACTGGTATAGTTATATCGTTTGCTTTTATTAGTTTGATACTGTTTCTCTCAGCAATTGCTTTTGATTGCGTTTTTGATTTACATTTTCTATGAACTAACTTGTTACTTAATTTTTTATGAAGTTTTCTTTTATTGTATATGTCCATCAGCGGTGCCAGACGTCCCGATTTTCAGCCCAAAATTAGATGTCCCGCGCGGGACAGACTCAGTCCCGCTTTTTATTAATCAGCTCACTCATCTCTTTTAAACCTTAACAAATTCATTTAGCAATAAGCATTTGTGGCGTGGTTCATAGAAATGTGGTTTACCGACTTTCTTTAAAAATAAAAAAACAGAAATAAATTTTTTTTTTATCCCACGTCAAAATCACTCAAAAATATCGCAAGGGAAACTTGTCAATTTACAAGCAACATATTGCCTATAATAGGTAGACTAGTCGATCTGCGGACACAGCCTATAATTGGCAAAATTATACCAATTGACAAAAGTTTAATACATGACATAGAGTACTTAAGCTCCGGCGCACGTTTTCTACTCTCCTTTTCCTTTGTAACACGTAGACTGCCAACTTCGAGCGGGTGTTTAGTTTTTGTTGAGTTAAAAAAAAAAAAAAAAAACACAAATAGAGAATAAATATATATATAAAGTAAAAAAAAAAATAAAAAAGTACGAATCTATATTGAGATATAAAAGAGGAAAAACACAAATTAAAGGTAAAATCATAACATTTTAGTTGGGTCTATCAAGGTTTTAACCGTGAGTCTTTTAACAGAGTACTGCGGATGGCATCTGGAAGACAAGAAGAGTTACGTGTTGATCACCAGATACAGTAACCTAGCGGCTCGTGATAACGGCCATCAATCTTTGCCAAGCCATCCGCAATATTTTTTTTTTGTATGTTTTAACAAACTACTGGGAGTTTTATGCTACCTGAAATAACAAAGAAAATCAAGAAAGAAAAAAACAAACTTCATACGAGTACAAGACATCAAAAATTTTGCAAAAGAACACCAATTTAATTAAAATACTTGAGAAAAAACAAAAAAAAAACAAAAAAACACATACCGTATTAATCTTAAAGTTTACAAATAGAAAAAAAAAGATTAAAATAACAAAATTAAAAAAATATTTTTAATTAACGTAACATAAAGAAAGAAATTGTTCTATTGATTTTAATTACTTATAAATTACCCTGTTGTGAAGCCTAAGATTGGATTAAACTTATCAAATATTTTAACAAAGCAGAGGGATTTGTGCACAAACAACACTGCAGAAAGCATCATTAGAACCGTGAGTACCATTTCTATTTTTATCCACTCTTTGGCTTTTTGAGTCTAAAAATATAACTCTACATTATAACCAATTATACAGTTGCTTTCATATACATATATGTAATATATATTTTTCACACATAATAAGTACATACTACATCTAATATATAACCTACTTAACTTACAACTTAAATATGGATATCAATACAATACAATACACAATACTTAAATGAAGTGTCCATAAACCGAAACTGTTATACCTTCTAAGCCATGTGAAATCACTTATACCCAAATACATTTACGTTTGATACATACATACATACATACATAATGCTTTAAATACTAAGTTTTGTTGAGATGTGTTTCTGATCTGTGTTCGAGGGATTTTTCTAGGGGTTATCTTAGTAAGATTTGAGAACAAGATAACCATGGTTCACTGGTATCGACTAAGTGCTGTGGGGGGGCATTCTCCTGGTGTTAAGACATCAATGACACCGCCCTGACGTTTTAAGTTCATACCATTCTTTTGTAATTTTAACCTTCACAATTTCATCTTTTGCAATAGCCCTACTATATATGTATGTGTGGACATATGTTTACTCCTCAGGTATGCGACGAAAATTACCTTATATTTTCTCATTTCTACTTTGTTTCAAACCTATATCCCTTTTGGCATGAATTTATTTTTTTTTGTAGTAAAGATAAGTAAGCAGCAAGTACCTCCCCATAGTCGAGCTGATGGCCGCGCAACCGCAAGCATGCCAACCGCTGCTTCCAGGTAAAAGAGTTTAACGCCTTACCAACTTAACTCACCCATAAATTGGGAATACCTCTACACATTCACTGAATTCATCTGCATGCCTTAACTTATGTACTATTCTAGTCTCTGTTTTCTTATTCTATTCTATAACAATGCCATAATGGCAAATAAAAATAAACTTGCTTTAACGCGATTTTCCTCATCCCCATCCCCATACACACACTCATACATATATGCATGCCCAACATGTGTTTTCTGGTCAAACACATTATAACATACTTCCCACAACTTTGCTGTTATACGGAACATGTTTTTTTTGTATGATCTTCGTATCAACATAAGTCACTTTCTGACAAATACGCATCAAAAAACAAATATGAGGCGAACTATGTACAAGAAAAACCAAATGTGAGGCGATCTACACTACAACAATAGGCAAGAAAAGGATAAGATAAACTAATGGGTAATATCATACCATGCATTCTTCATAGAAAGTATACGCCGTTGTTGCCTAAGCCATATTCTTAATGGCTCTATAGCTTGAACGCAAGAATGTAAAGGGTCCACCATCTAACGTTTTTTTTTTTTCAACTAGTACTTATTTCGTGAATGGTAACACTCAGCTCATGTCTGATTGGACAAATAATTAGTTTTATCCTTCCGCTGAACGAATATGATTGTGTAGACGCTTGAACAATGCTGGGAACGTGGGCCTGCGATCGACTTAGAGAAGATTCCGATTTTGCCAAAAAAATCATCTTTTCAGATGAAGCTCATTTTGATCTTGGCGGGTATGTAAACAAGCAAAATTGTCGCATTTGGGGCACAGAAAACCCTCACGCATACATTGAAAAGCCGATACGCCCAAAACGAGTCACTGTTTGGTGCGGATTTTGGTCCAGAAGCATAATTGGGCCATTTTTCTTCGAAAATGAGCAAGGAGTGGCCGTTACAGTCAATGGCGATCGTTATCGGGCCATGTTGAACGAATTTTTGTTCACAAAAATTGAAGAGGAGGATATTGGCAACATTTGGTTTCAACAGGACGGCGCTATGTGCCACACAGCCGAAGCTACACTCGATGTTTTGCGCCCTGTTTTTGAAGATCGCATTATCAGCCGCAGAGCTGATATCGTTTGGCCACCTCGGAGCTGCGACTTGACACCGTTGGACTATTATTTGTGGGGTGCCGTAAAAGATAAGTGTTACGCCGACAAGCCAGAGACAATTGACGCTTTAAAGGACAATATTCGTGAAGCCATTGATGAAATACAGCTGCACACAATCGATAATGTGCTTAAAAATTGGACCGATCGTGTAGGCATGGCCAGCCGAGGCAGCCATTTGAATGAAATTATTTTCCATTATTAACCGGAAGGATAAAACTAATTATCTGTCAAATCAGACATGAGCTAAGTGTTACTATTCACGAAATAAGCACTAGTTGAACGTTAGATGGCGGACCCTTTATTATTTTGTTGTGTGTTTGCAAGGGTGAAGTTCTTCTGCTTCGTGCCAGTTGCAATTGCAAAGGTAGTGTGAATGCTAGATCATTGAGTTGCGTAATTTAATTACTTTAAACAAGAAAAATTTAATTTTGATTGTGTGTTTTTTTTTTGTATTAGAGTGTATTAAAATAAACATAGTTAAATTTGTTAAGAGATGAGTGAAGAAGCCGATAGTTTTGTTTCGGATTGCTCGGAGCCGGGAAACATCACACCGAAAAAGAAAGCCAAACTAGGACAACATCGGCTAACGGAATACAATACCAATTCGGAAAACGATTATAATTGGCTGTGCAAAACGGATAGTGCAAAAGACTTTGGTATTTGTCACGGTGGACTTAATGATGTAACGAAGCACTCAAAAACAAGTACTCATTCAAAGATCGCCAGTTCTCGCTCTGCAAAAATATATCCTGCTATTTCCAGGCTTCTGCTCGTGATCATGACCACACTATGCTCAAAACATCAGCAGCAGAAATTACTTCAGAATTCCACACTGTAAAACATTCGTTAAGCTACAATAGTATGGATTGTTTCCAAAAATTTCTGCCCCTCATCTACGCCGATTCAAAAGTAGTAAAAAACGTTTAATGTGGTAGGACGGAGTGTGAAGCAATAGTGTGTCAACTTTTGTCTAAAGAAGCCTTGAACGTAGCAACACAAAGTTTAAGCGAAGATTTTTTTTTTCAATTTCTACGGAAGCGAGCGATAAGGGAAACCGAAAAATGTTCCCAATTTGTGTGTGATATTTTTGTTATGAGAACGGCATACAAAATAAATTATTGGATTTTGTGGAAAGTAATAATGAAACGGTCGACCAAATAACAAAATTAATTTTTGAATTATTGGATAAACATAACTAAGTTTGTCGCAAATTACTTCATATGGAGCTGACGATGCTAATGTAAACTTTAGTTCAATTCTGTTTACACAAACCTTATTAACAAAAACGGAAAAATACTGAAAGCCAATTGTTCAGTCCATATTTTGCACAACATGAGCAAATTTTCCTGTGTGAGATTAGAGATCGATGTAGAAACTATCATTTTAAAAATATACGGAATTACCGGAAAACTGATTGGCCAAAATACAGAGGAATACTGTCAGAAACGCTCTATCAAGTCCCCCGCGTGACACTAATGAGCTTGACATGAAAGTCAAGGAATTTACTCTCGCTCTCAATCAGGCTATGGCCGCTTCCTGCCCCCTTATTCAACCAAGAAGCAAGAAAAAGCCACATTGGTGGACATCGGCACTGGGACTGCTCAGAAACTCTTGTAGAAAACTTTTCAACGTAGCAAAAAGGACAAGAAAAGTGACTGACTGGGACTGAGGGACAAAAAATCCCTCAAATTATACAAAAAAGAACAAAGAACAAAAACAAAAAAGAACAAAAGAAGCAAAGCGACAATCCTGGAGGTCAATCTGTGACAAAATCATAGAAACTTCTGAGGCAAGGCGGCTAAGAAAAATCCTCCCTACAAGTCCTATGATGCCTAGCTGTTTGAAAAAAACCGGCGGCTCTTGGACAACCTCAAGTGATGAATCACTCAACCTCCTTCTGGACACCCACTTTCCAGGTAGCTCCCAACTCGCGGCCAGTAGCAGCCCAAACAGGCCTACTGCAACCGGGACCAAAATTCTTGGTCTGATTACGCGAGACAAACTGCTCTGGGCGCTGCATAGCTTCAAACCATACAAGTCTGCTGGTCCGGACGGTATAGTACCTGCCGAACTACAGAGGTCCTCAGATATTATTCTGCCTGTGTTAAAAAATATTATGAGGAGCTGTGTAGAACTTATCCAAATTCCACTTTCATGGAGAGAAGTCAATGTAGTATTCATTCCCAAAGCCGGAAAATGTTCTCATGTAGTCCCAAAGGACCTCGGACCTATAAGTCTATCATCTTTCCTTCTGAAAACTATAGAACGACTGACTGATATCCATATTCGAGCTAAAGTTGATCCAAGACTTCTGTCAACGGCTCAACATGCCTACTATAACGGAAAGTCGATGGAAATGGCTTTGCACTCTCTGACTAATCACATCGAACGATCCCTACAATATAAGGAGTACACAATGGTTGCTTTCCTAGACATAGAGGGCGCCTTTAACAACGTCAACACATCCGAAATCACGACTGCGCTGTCAACTCTGCAGGTAGACGACTCACTTGATGAGTTGATCGGGTTAAAAAGCAAGATAATCAACTCCAAACTGGGTGACACTTCTGCTAAAAGATGTGTCAGCAGAGGTACGCCTCAAGGCGGTGTCCTCTCTCCCCTTCTCTGGAACTTAGTAATTAACGAACTACTGATATACGTGGAAGCGGTGGTAACAGGGTGATTGCCTATGCGGATGACGTTTCCATAACTGTCTCAGGAAAGCATCTCAATACCATTAAAGAACTCTTTCATGTAAATCTCAATAGATTAACCCGCTGGGCAGATCACCCTGGACTGGGAATAAACCTCCATAAAACTGATCTTGTCCTCTTTTCCAGGAAATACAAAATTCCAACTATAGACCCTCCTTCAACAAACGGTACCATTTTTGACAGGAAACTAAACTGGAAACCTAACGTTCAAGAAGAAGTCAATAAAGCCACAATAGCTTTATTCTCTTCAAATGGGGCCTTCAACCTCACATAGCCCACTGGCTATACATCTCGGTCATAAGACCGATACTTACTTACGGGGTGGTTGTCTGTTCGAGTCGCCTTAGAATATGCAGTCAACTGTATATGCAGTAGCTGCAACTGCAGCTATTCGCCTTAAATAATTCATTTGGCAACGCCAACATTCTTAACACGTTCGGAATCCTCACAGAGAACATCGATTACACCATACCTGAACTTTGGTTTAACAAAAACTTCCAGGTAAGCTTCCCCTTTAGATCATTCTGGGAGGAAGATGCTTTCATGGAGGACAAGTCAATTCATCTCTACACAGATGGATCTAAAATCGATAGCTGAGTTGGTGGTGGTGTTTTCTCAGATAAGCTGATTCTAAGCCTCCCTTTTCGTATTCCAAATCACTGTAGCGTGTTCCAGGCTGAAATTTTAGCGATTAAAGGCGCTCTGTCCTGGCTGAAGAAAAGACATTTGCAAGGGATATTTGCATCTTTTCAGAGAGTTAGCCCGCTATCAAGGCCCTGGATGCAGTCTCATGAAATGCTATAACCGCCCTTGAATGCCGATCATCTCTCATGGAGATGGTAGACCAATTCAACATTCACCTTTGTTGGGTGCCGGGCCACAGAGACATTCCAGGGAACTGCAGAGCCGATGAACTTGCCAAAATTGGAAAAAGGGTAGTATAGGTATACCAATGGCTACGTGCAAACTAGCATTAAAACTGGATGCCAATAAAAGAACAGACCTTAGGCGGACTGATGGACAAACATGTCTAGCGACCAAAGAGATCTGGCCAAAGCTGGATCTGAATCGCTCTAAGTGTCTGATCCTTTTAATTAGGAAAAATCTCAGCGCCATAATAGGTGTCATTACTGGACACTGCCCGCAAGAAGTCTTGGCGCTTTTACGAATGATTTCTGTGGAAGCTGCATGGACGAGGAAGAGGAGGAAACAATCCTCCACCTACTCCGCACATGTCCAGCTCTCTCCCAAAGAAGAAAGCTTCATCTAGGAGATTTCTTCTACAACGACCTAAACGATCTAGAAAATGTAGACGTTAACAGTCTCCTACGCTTCATCATAAGCTCAGACTGGTTCCATTAGTAAGAGGATCATAGATCCACGTGGCATCACAATGGGCCACTAGGCCTATGTGGCTTGGTATATCCAACATCCACTCTTACCTAACCTAACCTAACTTATGCAGACTTTTTAATGACGAAGGGGACCAATACTTCGCTTTAAGACACTGTTTACCGTTCAATGTTGAGAAGATGTCTAGACAGTGATAAGGCAAAGACCAATAATGAGGCACAAGCAGACAGATTTTTACCGAATTATTTAAAGCAGCGGGATCATGCCCGATGGTAAATTCACATGCGGCAGATCTTGGAAACTCCAATTCGATACTCACCACCTGATTATTGATTTTAATTCCATACATGGATATACGAGTATTGGTGATTAGCGTAAAATCTTGCTAAATGGAGTCACCTTTTGGTCACCCAACAGTAGCCAACTAAAGCAAACAACAAAGCAAGAAGCCTAGTTGCGCAACTGTAATCCAGATTCAATAGTATCGATGCATAAGCCTTCAAAAGCTATCCCAACAACAAGCAAACATGTTTTCCTATCTAACTGTCATAGTTTAACATTATAACAAAGACTCATGACTACAACATTTCGCCTGTATTTTACCTTCCCTGCATATTTTCCTAAATTAACTAAATTGTGTCACACAAATATCTACGGAAATGCTTCCCTTCATCGAACAATTTGCTCAGCAAAAATAACTCTTCATTATTCCAATCAATGTTAGGTAGAGCGCATAACCTGCTCACAAAATATTTCACATTGTTTCCACTTCTTTCTAAAAATCTCTATTAATTCCGTGAAAATACCGTGCACAACCACTAAGTGCCAACACAGAAAGAAAAAGGCACCTATACTGCCATCGATGAGAGTCTCACGATAGCAATAAATCCCACTAAAGCAAGGTGACAAAATCCAGTACTCCTCTTTGCAAAGTTCTCACCAACCGAAAGTATCTGAGCCTCATGGTATTCGTATCTATTATACTGGGCCAGTAGTAGTCATCCCGATTTTTGGTTTCCGTTTCCCCTTTGCAAAAATTGCTCGACCGCAAATCATATAAGTCTGCCTTGTCACAACAACTTGTCCCGGCCAAGCCAAGTGAAAATGTGCTACATCCCATTTTCTGTGGCCCTTTCACAGATACGACTTCGAAAGACAAATGCGAGGCCTCGAGAGTGGTCATAAATCTCTGGTGTACGAGTGTAGCGTGCGAGTGTACGAGTACGCATTTTCGCATCGATTGAGTGTGGCAGTGCCTTTATAGCGTCCTGATGTCAGTTTTTTGGTTTGAGGCATTATGGGGGTAATCAATTATCGCATGCGAGAATGCAGCTCGGTATAGGCCATTTCCTTCGTTTGTTGTTGGTTCGTGCGCTTATGGAGTAGTAGCATACATTTGTGGATTATCCTCCCGAAACGCATATCCAATAAGTGAGGATGGCATGTACAATGATGATGCTGCTGATGATGATGATGATGGTACAGTAGGAGTACTGGAACTGTTCTGGAGTCGGATGAGTTTTATTGAATCCTCGAAAGTGTAACAGAGAGTGCCACCGGACAAGTGATATATGAGAATCTGCAGTAGTACATAGTCATGCACTGGTGCAACTAAAGTGATGTTGTAGTACCATAATGGCACTACTTGCAGTTTCAGTCCCAGTGGCTCCAAATGCCGCAATGTTTCACATTCTCAAGCCGGTTAAAGGCTCAGCTATATACGAGGCATGACTGTTCCATTTAAATTGAACATGCAATCGCAGTGACACACTGAGCCCGGTGCAAAGTCAAATTAATTAGCCATTCGATTCGAACAGAAAGTCATTTTTCTATCTGTGCTACAAGGAGGCTTTGGATGAAGTTGTGTTTTGTAATCAGTAAAGGAATGCACTTGATCCCTTTAAAAGGACATGGTATGGGCCATTTTAGATTAATTTGTTGCCATCTGAAAGGGGATACTTTTGAACTTGGAAGACCATTTGGGTGTTGAATAAAGTAGAGGAATCAAAAGTTTAATTGTAGTAAACAACAAGAGATTTCTTAATCCCCGTGGATCAATTGTTAAATATCCAGTTGAGCTATAGCCATGCCATACCATACCGTATGGTGCAGGAATATGTGCGAGAATTTAGGAATCTCTGAAGGCATGATCCCCATAAGTTTGACTATGTCAAATTTTATTTCATAGTGAGTCGCTTTGAAAGTGAACGGTTGTGATCTAGTTTTTGCTGTCAATTGAATTCTAAAAAGTGTTGAGTAATTCCTTGAAAATAGTTGTATTGTAAAGGAATATATTAATGTGAGCGTGTGCAGTGAGTGCCACCTTTCCCTCCCTTAAGAAGGAGACTTTGTGACATGTTGCACCTTGGGTTGCACCATAATTTCCGAAAAATCCTATTGGAAATTAGCACCTGTAGGAGAGAAATATCCAATCCATCTGCTGCGGTAGATATCTACATCCGTAGCAAACACACAACCCCAGCCAGCAGAAAAACGCATAAGAAACACTACGCTTCTGGATGAAATGAAGGCACTACGCAGAGAGATCAATGACATTAAAACCAGCTACGAATTCGTCGCTAGTAATCAACAATTTAAAGGAAAACAGTACAAAGAAAAATGAATAAATTCTTTTAACGGATAAAAATATCAACAAAATAGAGCAGCAACTTTTAAGAAATAATCTCGAAATTAAAAACGTCCCAGTGACAACACGCGAAGATCTTGTTGAAGTTTTAAAAGCTGTCGGAAAAGCAATAAAATCTGAAACAAACACAAATGATGTCATTGATATATTGCACATCGCACAAGAACCAAAGATGCTAAACGATCTTCAATCGTTGCTACATTTGCAAGCCATACATGCAAAAACATTTCCTAAGAAATGCAAAGGTTCCCCGGAGAGTAGAATTAGAAAAAATATATCCACCAACCAAAACAGAGACCAATAAATAAACACTTACCTTGGCTAGCCAAAAACATGGCCAGAGCATGTAACTGGAGATTTGTGTGGGAAACATCGGGGATAATATTTTATCACCAAAAACTGAAAATAGTGAGGCCATTCACATAATCACGGTCAGTGACATTGACGGCATATCGATCTAATATCAAATGCAATTAAGAAGAAGAACGAATACGATGACGGAAACACGGTCCTTCAAGACCAATCCGACAGTGGAAAACCAAAAGAAGTTTAAACGAGCCAGAAATGACTGCAACGTCTTTCTTAAGCGTGCAAGATTCCAATACGACCAAAACCTGAGGCAAAAAATACTACCAAAGGTAGTAAAAACTTTTGGTCTTTCGTCAAAAATATTAGAAATTCTGCCTCATTTTCCATCCCAACGCTCATTTATAATGGCATTCCGACTGTCCGTTCTTTGGACAAGGCCAATATGCTTGCTGCATACGTTGTGGCCAGCTCAACACTCCCAGATTGGGGTGGTACAAAGCGTAACTCAACCTACAAAATACCATCCCACCTGTGGTGTAACCTGCTTCAGACTAAAGAGGCTCTGGTGACCGAGTAGGGGCGGTATAACGCCCAAGCTTTCCCGATTAACCAAGTTCGGAGATAGATGCCGTAGTCCGGAAGACAAGCTGCTCAAATATTTGAACCTGCCTTAGGAACCAATGTCCTAGGCATTAAGACCGAGTCCAGTTAGGTCTTAATTATGGCATACTGGAAACAACGATTTGGATTTTGGAAGCTATGAGGGCTGACGTTTGTAGTATTCTGTTACCCGAGTAAGCTGGATTGAAATACGGTTGAAACGATTTTCAGGCTAATGCTACACACGCCCCCGTCCTTTTAAAATCTTGGCAGGACTCAAAAAACGCTCAATGTTACGTCACCATTAAGTTGGTAGGTACAGATGTAATATTCCTGTTTAGCACCGATCAGGCTCTGGCCTGTGTCAACCTTCGCATGACCTCACTGCTTGCATCGATAACCATGAGATCGCTGGTAACTACACATCTGAACGTTGATAACGGCTTTGAGTGGGGACCCTAAAGAAATGAACGCAACAAAAACAAAAACAACAACACCAAACACCCAGAAAACAAATAAGGAGACAGGAAACAGGGACAATTATTAAAATCCGTTCCAAAGAAGCGCGATAATGCGAAGATCTCCTGCCGCACCGACAACATCCCATACTCCAGTAAGTATTGGCCCATCGGAGATTAATCGAACAACAATGGAAGGAACCCCAGGCCAACCAGTTTTCCTTAAACTATTAGAGCAAATAAGGGAGTTGGTCGGAATGCTGGATGACGGCAAAAGGCGTTCTATACACCAACCGATGAGGGACGCAATTGAAAGCATATGAGCTCTATGAGCTCTCAGCTATACAGATGAAGGATGAGAAGGCGAAAGAGGTTATTAGTAAGACATAAAAGCAGATCCCAAAGTAGAACAAGTTAGTAAATTAGTGTGGAGGATCAGAAGGTCACACAAGGGAGAACTGCTAATGCAGCTCAGGAATACCGTCATCAAGGCCGAGGACATATGGGCCGCAATAAGCTAAGCCGCAAAAGGCAGAGGTCCGAGCCCTTACACAACGCATTACTATTGAATGCAAACGCATGGATGAAGTTACCTCAAAATCCGTGAAGCAATCAGAAAGCACTTCGGATTCGAACAGATAACGATAGCCGACATCATATCGCTACGAAAGACGTATGCACACACACAGATTGCACTAATTAGCCTCCCTGTAGGAATCGAAAAAAAGATGTTAGAAGCAGGAAGATTAATGGTAGGCTGGGCTAACTGCCGGATCCGCCAAAAAAAGATGCTAAAGAAGTGTTTCAAATGCCTAGAAATTGGACATGTAGCAAGCAGATGTGAATGCCTAGAAGACCGCTCCAAACTATGCAGGAGATGCGGCACAGCGAGGAGCCGTCAGGCATGTTTTGCATGGAAAATGATCCCAAGAACGCAAAATACGTAGCGGGTAGTGTGACTAGCATGACTAGCATACAATGATATAGGTCATACAAGTACTCGTAAATCTTAATCACTGTGAGATAGCTCAGGATATCCTGAAACAAACAGCAAGAGATGAGAAAGCGGATGTGGTCCTGATAAGCGAACCATATAAAACTCTCAACAGCAGTATCTGGGTATGCGACAAGATAAAGCACGCCGCAATATGAATATGCGAGAACCACGCCTTTCAAGACCGATGCGATGGTGGTGCGGAAGGATTTGTACGGGCAAAAGGAAATGGCATCAGCTTCTACAGCTGATACGACCAACCTAGTTGGACACTCAACCAATACCAAGCAACGCTGGACAGGTTGATGAACTATGCACAACACACAACTGATGTGGTCATTGAAGGAGACTTCAATGGGGCAGTAAGCTCAACAACGAAAGGGGGCGGGAACTCCTTGAAGCATTTGCATCTCTAGACATAGGCTTATCAAATAGAGGTAGGAGCAACACATTTCGCAAAGTATGAACGGAATCAATCATCGAACTAAACTTTCTGCACCACTCTATCTTACGCAACATGAGCTAGCGCGTCAGCGAGGAGTACAGCCATAGCGACCACCAGGCGATTATATTCAAGATCGAAAAAACCAAAAGAACCCCGCAGCCTTTTCGAAAAGGATAAATTCGAGGTGATGCTGAATAGCTCTACCACAGATACAAGCGGATCAGCCGAAAGCTTGTCGCATCAACTTAAAGAAAATATCGTAGCGGCTTGTGATGCGGCAATACCCAGGAAAATAGCAAATCCAAAAGGTGCCCCATGCTACTGGTGTGTTTAAAAGCAAGACGTAAAGTCCAAAGGTCTAGAGGGAGAGATGACTTCCAACATCACGTAGAAAGCTTTAAACAGGCAAGACGGGAGTTTATAAAGGCGATCAAAGAGAGCAAATCAAGATGCTTCAAACGTATATGCAACGAAGCGAATATCAATCCATGGGGCACGGCCTACAGATTGGTTATGACCAAACTGAAATCCTGCAGGTCCCCACAAATAACGTGCCCAAAAATGCTGATAACCAAAAGGTTACACAACATGGTCGCAATCGTCCGGGAAACAGAAGTAGGACCTATCCCAGCCGTTACACTGGAAGAACTGCAGAGAGCTCTTAATCGAATAGGAGACAATAAGGCGCCCCGACCCGATGGTATTCCGAACACAGGATTAAAGGCTGATGCCGAAATAAAACCAGATCTCTGCATAGCAACATTGCGAAAGTGTCTCGTGGAGGGAGTGTTCCCAGAACCGTGGAAGTTGCAACACTTAGTGCTACTACCCAAAGGAAATAAACCACCAGGAGAACCATCGTCATATCACCCAATATGTCTTCTAGACACAATATGAAAGATCCTTGAGACTGCTGACTGGCTAGCAGAGGAGAAGGAAGCACTCTTAAACCAGCAGTTTGGATTTTGAAAGTCACGCTCCATGGTCGATGCTATCCAAATAGTAGCCGACATTGCGTGACACTTCCCTTCTTCTGAAGAGGTGTTCTTCCTCGCTGGCAAAACCACTGCGTAAGCTTTTTCATCAATCCTACGCTTTAGGACTCTTTCCGAGCAGATGGAAAACAGCATTTGTCCAGACGGACCCCAAAAAAGGCGAATCTTCTTATTCCCTCTCCTCCTACAGATCAATTGCACTTATGTCCGTTCTTTCCAAGGTCATGGAAACGCTGATAAAATATCTAGAAACACGGAAACATCTTAATGACCGCCAGCATGGTTTTCGTAGCAACAGGTCCACTGGTGATTTGATGGCATGTGTCACCGAAAAGTGGAACCAAGCGTACGTCAATCTGGCGAAAGCAAGATAGTCGCACTTGATATTTCTAAGCCATTTTACAGAGTTTTGCATCAGACTCTTTTGTCGAAAATTCATGCATTTGGGATCGACGACTCTATTCTCCAATGGATTAGAAATTATCTTTCGGAACGTTCAATTCAAGTTTTCGTGGATGGTTTCAAGACCGATATTCACAAAATAAATGCTGGTGCCCTAGGGCTCAGTTCTATCTCCGATACTCTTGTCTGCTACTTCTAATCCAATATATTCCTCTGCTGACGACAGTACTCTCTGCTTTTCATATTCCTTCCCAGACTCACGTCCCTGCTCTTCGGTTGTAGAATGGGAACGCCAGCGCATGTTAAGCTCATTTAATTCTGACATTAAGGGCATAACTAATTGGGGAACCACTAACAGAGTAGAATTTAATGCTTCCAAAACACAACGCTGTCTATTGCCGTTAAAGCAAAAATTAAACACTCAGGCATTATACATGAATGGCATTTGCATCGTTGAAACCGAAAAAATTTCCATTCTCGGTACGTGTGTCCATGACAGCTTACGTTGGAATGACCACATATTCGATGTCGTCAAAAATGCTGCGAAATGTCTAGGTTTCCTCAAGCTATGTAAGAAATACTTTACCCCCTCTGATCTGGCATTAATATATAAAGCATTGGAGAACAATACCCACATCTGGTCGGGTGTGCCCAAAACCTCTTTGCACCTGTTAGATAGGATCCAAAACGGTACGATAAAACTCATAGGTGATAGGTACTAATATCACTCAGACAATGGACACCCTCGAACACCGACGTAATGTGTCGTGTCTTACTCTATTTTATCGTTATTTCCACCGCTAGTACTCCATAGAAATCGCCAGTAGCATTCCGCCCCTTCAAACTTTTAACTGCAACACCCGCCGCGCTATAACCTCAAGCCCACTTTCGGACGTAGTCTACAATATCGTGTTTAGATAGCACTTGGCATGCTTGCAGTTACATGGCAATTAGCTCTTTTCACAAAAAAAAAAAGGCAAAATTTATTAACAATTTTTAATTTTACGTTTTTCTGCAGCAACAAGCTATAACATCAAGCTTTTTCTGTAGAAAAGTTCAGTCTCGTCCACAGGCTGAATGATTGGAGTTACATTTGGAGGCATATAAATTACTGTTATGCTACCATCTGAGTTCCGTAGCCCACTCTCCGGAGGATGACTAGGGGCATTATCCAAAATAAGTAGAGCGTTGCCTGGGAAGCCGTCATTTTAAAGGAAATTTGTAATTTCGGGAACAAAAAAGTTACCGAGCCAGTGTTTAAAAATGGCTGCAGTCATCCAAGCTGATTTGGAGCTTGTATAATGTACAGGTAGGGATACATTCTTGAATGGACGAGGGTTTTTCGTTTTGCCTATTACTAGCGGCTTTAACTTGTGTCGACCTGTGGCATTAGTGCACGCCAAAACGTCTGTTTTTCGTCCAGAAGCAATTTTATCAGTTGATGCCACGTACGTTTTTCCTGGTAGAAGCTTCTAATAGAGACCCGACTCATCGGCATTATAAATTTGATCAGCTTTAGGATCCAGATCTGGAATTCTTTTCTTAAGTTGCCTCTTAAATTGGCACATAAGTTCTGTTTATGACGACAATTTTTCCCCAGATATTTTGAGATACCGAACACCAAACTTCTTTTTAAATTTTTTCACCCAACCGTCACTTGTTATGAAGGCGGACTCGTTGCCGTGTAGACTTCTATTTATGGCGTTTTGCTTCAGGATTAAGTCGCTAATAGGTAAATTCTTCCTCCGTTATCCTATGAATCATTTATAAAGCGCCTTTTCCATCGCAAGTACCATAGTTTAGATGCTTTCAGCGTCCTCCCATTTCCAGGGCCAGAGTAAGTATTAGCCATCGTTGCTATAATATCGCCCTTCTTTTTGTTAATAGCACATATAGTCGATTTGGCTATTCCATATTCTTTGGTCAATGCTGTACCTGAAACACCTTGAGTTTTGTTGTTATTTTTTTGTAAAATTCGAATGGATCATGGCAAGGACTTTATCTTACCTGCAGACAATTCCTTCAAAATTTCAGTTTTTTCAATTAAAGTTAAATGCTTGCGACTCATTCTTGCCAACAAAATTCCACTATTCCTATACTGTCCAAACCAATCAATCGAATGAAATTGCAAGAGAATATTTACCCAACCTAGAATACAAAAGGTAGAACGATGACAGATTCAGATACAAAGTATGCAAAACAAACAGTAAATTTGCTCGAAAGATTGTGCCTTCTTTGCAGCTGGCTTATTCGTGTTTAACTGTGTTAAAAAATGGATTCACTCTAAGAGCTTTACTTGTCCACTGTGGAGTAGTTTGTATAAAATTTTGTGTTCACTCGATGTTCACTCTACCGAGAGTGTACTGTTTAACTGTTTTATTGTGGTGTCCAATATGACATACGAGGGATCGAGTCGCAGTTAGGTAATTATCGACATCGTTCACTCTACCGAAGATAACTTAGAGTCAGTCTGTTTGGAAGATATGGAATTGTTTGATCGAAGAGAACTGGAAACTTATCAACTCCCACGTTTTCTGATTGCAAATAATCTGCGCAGAATAGAAATTTATCACTCAACACTTTATCCAGGTGACGAAAGGGAGTTTCTTCATTCCCGGATCTCACGGAGTCTAACTGGATTATCCATGTACAATATTTTGATTTATATGTATAATGGCAGCTGAGTTCTGGACCGAGTTATGTAACTCTTCAACACTTTTCAAATCGTCTTCAATTATCGATATGCTCTCCGTAATCTTTTTGGGGAGTGCGTCTTGGTGGAAGTCATTGAAATTGCGTAGGCATTTTGTTGTCAAAAAAACATGCGAGAATGAGATACTCTTACGAGTACACTTAACGCAAAATAAAACGAGGTTATCGGAGAATTGTTTGGTCAATACCGTATTTCTTTTGTTTAAACCAACACAAACGGCATGAAAAAATTTGCCATAGATGTCCTTGTAAGTTAGATTAGACAATTAGCGATTCCGCAGGACATGATTAAAATTTAAAATTGGTAGTGTTGCACTATAAATACGGTGATGTAAATAAACAACTTGCGGGTAATGTGGTTGGTAGGTTAAAACAGAACAAATAGCGCGTCATCAAAAACGAGACACAAAATTTGCTTAATCGGAAATCGAAAATAAAAATTAGATCAATATGTACTCGCAGAGCGAAAAGAATATGTGACCAAACATAATTGCAATGGCAATAAGAATTGAGCTCAACCTGGCTTTGTCAACTATCAGTTCCAAATCGCGAATCTCTATAGAACATAGCTGTCTGATGCAAAATGACTCTTTGTTAGCATTCAGGTCACAGTAATATTATAGGTCTCTGCAAAGTGGAAGAACTGCAAACAGATAAATTACTAGGTGCCTCAACCAATGCCATAAAAATATTTCACCTTAGAGCGAGTAAGCAGTAGATGGAACCTTTTAGGAGTTTATGTACTTCTTATCAAGTGCTCATAGACCATTGTTTCATTGTAAGACATGCAAGGAAGATTGATATTTAGACAAGAAGGACAAATAAAAATTATGTGGTGTTACAATAAGCCAAAGCTTACAACGCACAGTGTGAAATTTTCGCATTCTAGCTGAACGTAATTCCAAATCTTAATGATTGCAACAATGTTAGTCTAATTTGACTGGAAAAGTTATTTTTTTATTTTAGTAATGCAAATTTTGAGAACAAAGGCTATACCATATGTGAAATATACATATGAGATAAAATATAAACGAACAATTTTAACGTTTTGAATTTTCTTTAATATCTTGATTTTTTTCTTTTTTGCCAAATTTCCAAAAAAAATTTTTTCCATTTATTTGTTATAAAAGTAACTTTAATCACTATCTGAATAGGAAATAGGAGCAGGAACACGAGCAGTTTGTGTTTTGAATAGAGATATGGTTTCTGGCGGAAGGTTGTCAGTTTTCATTCGTGAAAAACCGGATTTAATCGAAAGTAGTGGATCTGATGCAATGAGAAACCTATTAAGAATATGTCGGTTTGTATCCCTCCTACTGGTTTTTCGGCTGAAATACTCAGAATTTCGCCGATATTCTTTGTTATTTGCCTCTTGAGCTTCTTCAACCAGTTGACCAAGTGGCAAAACGCATGATCTGATTATTCTCTCTCCATGAACAAGAATTTTGTGTATGGTTGCTGGCATGTTGTACCAAGGATAAAGCGATAGGTATGTACAGGCTTTTAGTTTCTGAAGCATAGTGTTTGAATTTCTCTGCATCGATCAAAATCACAGGAAAGGGTTTCGAGAATTACTAAAAATCGATTTAGTAACCTATTATCTATATTATCTATATACCATCATTAGTGTTGCCCGCTGTTTGTTTTGGCATACTCGTATCTACCAACAGACTCATTTCTTTTCGGAACCGTTCTTGAATTAAACATTTTCTTTTTTGGACAGAAGCTTTTTCTTCAGATGTCTTAGCCAGTCATTTTTTTATTTACCATCTTGATCAAAAAGTTCCGGGAAAACCACCTCATGGCGCTCCCATTGTTCCGATTTGAGTTCTGTGTTTGTTTTTTTGTTAAGTTGGTACATCTGTTGTTGACATTCCCTCTAAATCTTAGCGTCATAGCTTGACATTTGCAAAAGTTACGTAGCCAAGAGTACATCTATCTATGTGTGTGTTGGCGATTTTTTACAATTTTAGAAATGGATTTAAAGTTGCAACAACGAACTTATTTTAAATTTTGCGTAAAAACGGATTTAATGGTGCGAAATGTTGGAAAAGTGTTTCGGCAACGATTTTCTCTAAAGAAAACGGTCATTTAACAGTGGCACGAGCGGTTTAAAAGTGGTCGTGAGTCAATCGAAGATGATGAACGCAGTGGCAGACCATCGACATCGAAAACTGACGAAAACATTGATGGAGTAAAAGGAATGTTGGTCAATAACCGCAAATTAACCATCAGAGAGATAGCGGAGGACTTGAACATTGCCTCTGGATCCGTCCGTTTCCGTCGTGTAGCAGCAAAGTTGGTGCCAAAAGACCTCAATTTCATGCAAAAAAGAGACCGTGTTGACGTCTCAAAAAAGATGATTTGCGTTTCTGAATCCGATCCCACATTCATCAAAAGGATCATTACTGGAGACGAGACGTGGATTTATGAGTACGACATGCAATCCAGACATTAGGCAAGTGAATGGCGTTCACCAAATGAGCCGAGACCAAAAAAAACCACGTAGTTTTCAGTCAAAAAGGAGGCAATGCTCACGGTTTTCATGGATTACAACGGTGTAGTGCATCATGAATTTTTGCCAGAAGGCCAGACAGTAAACAAAGAGTATTATTTGGGCGTTATGATACGTTTATGTGAAGCAATTCGCCGAAAGAGACCAGAATTGTGGGCAGAAAACTGGTATATTTTGCATCATGATAACGCAGCGTCGCACATTCGTAATTTTTTGACGAAAAATGCAACAAATACCATCCAACAGCCACCGAATTCACCTGATTTGGCTCCCTGTGACTTCTTTCTGTTCAATCGAGTTAAAAAACCACTACGGGGAACGCGTTTCAGCAGCCGAGAGGAAGTAATGGAAAAATCGCAGGAAGCACTGATGGACCACCGAATATAAAAAATGTTTCGAGGATCGGATCAAGCGCTGGCATAAGTGTGTTGCAGTCGATGGGGATAACTTTGAAGGGGACAATATAGATATAGATGAATAAACTTGTATTTTTAATTTTCTGAATAAATTTCGGGAACTTTTGGATCAAGGTGGTATAGTTTGTAGGAGATATGCAGCAAACTTTCATATACCCGAATCCAGGAATTCAAAGGAGATATTCCAAAGGAATACATATCTTCATCTTCGTTGCGTGTACCAATCGAATCCAGACTTATTCATTTCCTTTGGAGTAGCACCCCATATGTAGCACTTTTGTGATGAATGAAAGGCACTGCAAACTTTGCCATCTATCATAGTCATAATTAGATTATGACTTATTTTGATGTTTAAGTCCTTGATTTTAAAATTCGTTAAAACAAGATTCTTGATGTTGTTCTGCATTGTTATAGATTCGGTTCTTATGACATCCTTGTTTCTTTAGTCATTGAAAAGCGAACAGGTCTGCAAAATCTAATCGAATTTGGCCGGGGATTCTGCCAAACAACACTTTTGGAGCCTTATGGGCTGTATCCCTCCGCTAAGGTTTGTTTATATCTACTCTGCGCAGAACTTCCGTCACATCCCCACTTGTAGGTTAAGAGTAATAGTTCATGCTTTTCTTGTTCAATAACTCCAGGCTGCGCTTCACAAATTGTTTTCGCGGTCAAATCAACAAGGTCTTGCAAATTTACAACTGCAAATGTGTCGGTCACTATAATGCCTTGTTCTGGCGGATAGCATTTTTCTTTTGCTTTCTGAACGATATATAGTAGGGAGGAAATAAAGGTGCACCGGATTAGCGTTTTTGCTATTTTTGAAATAATCAGAGAAACAGAAAATACAAAAATTGGCTTGTCTACAATTTTAAATTTCTATACAAAGTTCAAGCTATCACTTCTTTCTTTGTTTTCTTAATACTGAGTGGAAAACGAGCAAAAAAGTATAAAAAAATATAAAAAAACAAAATCTACTTACTTCCGAGTAAAGTCTAAATATTATAGATCGAAAATATTAGTAATTTTTTTTTTCACAATGATAAGTATTTGTTGTAATTTTTATTAAGAAATTATTACATTAAATTACACGCGTTTGCTTAAAACTAAGTGTGCTCAGCTTCCTAGTACAAACCTCACTGACGCTTAATGAGGGAAACGAGTCTTTGTTCCTTTAATGTTGTACTTCAGAGAGCATGTACTAAAGAGCGAGTGGAGCACATACATATGTACATAATATAACATATCAACTCCTTCCTAAATTAACAAAAGTTCAAATTCATAATTCATTTTTAAAATCAATTCATTGCAAATACAAAATCCATAATTTCTAATGCTTAAAGCAATTTCATTTTTAAGTAATAATTAATTCACCTTTAATACAGTAATAAACTATAAATTCTTAAATAAAAACGACCTATTTTTTTTTTATCGTAATCTACTTCCTATTGGTAAGCATTCTTGTTGTTCATCTATGTTATAACTTCCTTGTATAATTTTATTTTCTTTGTCGTTTTTACAATTGTTTTCATTGATGTCACCATAATAATTCCAAAATTTGAAAATCTCACTTTTTTAACATGGGGTTTTTTTTAGTTGGCTTAAATGCGCTTGCATGTGTCTACAATCTTTTTCAATAATATACCTCACTATACTTAACTTTCTTATTAGTCGAACAGGTATCCATTTTAGATAATTTTTATGTTCACATTTATACAATACAATTTCGTTTATTCCGGATTCAATTACATTCTCTTTTTTTATTTTAGATGTTTTTACATGTCGTTTCTCTTACATTTTTTTTCTTCTTCTTGGTTGTTTTCGCAGTGTGGCCCAATAAGATCGATCAATGTTCTCGGTCTATAGCTAAAAAGTAACTCTGATGGTGTCTTTTGTGTTGTCGTCGAAGGCGTACTTCTATAATTAATCAATGCGGAGCTAAGAATTCTTTGCAAATCAGATTTCGTTCGAAATGTCCCAATGCAAAATTTTTTTAAAATATTTTTTATAGTTTGAACGCCTCTTTCAGCTAGTCCATTTGATTCCGGATGGTAAGGTGGACTTTTAAGGGAACTTATACCATTTGCTTCGCAAAATTTGGAAAACAGATTTGAACCAAAAGGGGGACCGTTGTCCGAAATTAACTCTTTAGGCAATCCGTAAATTGAAAACCAGATAGATAATTGCTCTATTACCGACTGTGTATTAGTATTTTTCATGATTGCGACATCAATCCATTTTGAAACATGATCAACTAAAATAAAGAAATCGATATGTACCCTTTCGTATGGAAGGAATGTTTTTGGCCAGTCTATTTTCATTTTATCCGTAACATTTTTTTGCGTTAAGTTTCAAACTGAACACGTTACAACGAATTCTTCTATGTCCTGATTTATTCTCGGCCACCAAAGATAACTGCGAGCCAAAATATTAGATCGAACAACACCTGGATGTCCTGTATGCAATAACTCTAGTACTTTTCTTCTAATCGTTTTTGGTATAACAACTCTTGTCCCGTAAAACAACGCTCCGTTTTCACATGACAACGAATTCCTCTGTTTAAAATAAGACCCCATTTCATCGCCATTTTATTTGGCCAGCCTTTCATTACATACTCGTACCTTACTACATCCGTTAAAATTTTATCACTCGCAACATTGCTTGCTATCTCTGAAAACTTAATAGGTAAATCAGATAGGTAACCTTGGACGTTCAAATTAAAAATCGTACCTGCCTCTTCGCTAGTTGATTCCACTGATGGTAACCGTGAAAGAGCGTCTACATGTCCGAGTTTTTTGCCTTTCCTGTATTGGATTTCATAAGTATACTGCCCTAAAAAAATAGCCCATCTCTGCAAGCGTGCAGCTGCAACTGATGGCGTCTGTTTATTTTGTCCGAACATTTCACGAAGGGGCTTATGATCGCTGAGCAAAATAAATTTATGACCATATAGGTAGCGGTGAAACTTTCGAACAGCATAAACAATTGCTAAAGCTTCGCGATAAAGCTGTGAATACTTTTTTTCGGCTTCACTTAAAGTTGATGAAGCAAAAAGTATTGGTCGTTCTTCGCCTTAAACCATATGAGACAGAACTGCTCCGACACCATATGGACTAGCATCGCATGAGACTACGATTGGTTTGTTTGCATCATAATGCACTAAGAGTTGATTACACAACAATAAGTCCTTACTTCTTTGAAATGCCAGTTGGCAGTCACCTGTCCAAATAAACTTCGAATTCTTCCTAAGAAGATCGTAAAGAGGCTTAAGTTCAGTTGAAAGTCGAGGTATAAACTTCCCATAAAAGTTCAACAACCCCAGATAAGATTTAAGGCTGGTTACGTCATGAGGTGGAGGTGCCAACTTAATTGCATCTGTTTTACCCTTTGTCGGCATTATTCCCTCTTTGCATATTTCATGACCCAAATATTCGACTCTTTCCTGCAAAAACTTACATTTTTCCTCATTTACTTTTACCTGGTACGATTCAAGCCTTTCTAACACCTCTTCTAGTTTTTTCGCACATTCATGTAAATTTTCTCCGCCAATCAATATATCATCTAAATAACCGAAGACCTTTGGAATCCCATATAAAATTTGATCCATAATAGACTGGAAAATTGCTGGAGCTGAACTTAACCCGAAAGGAAGCCTCGTGTAACGATATAAACCTTTATGAGTATTTATAATGAGATATTGCTGTGAATTTTGTGACACGTATACACCAAAAGGCATCGTATACGGCTTAAAAAAAATAGGATTCGCATTTTCCTTAAGAACGATTTCTACTTCAAAATTCTTAATAGCGCTATCTAAATCATGCAAAAACACCGAATTATATTTATTTTTAAAATAAGATATGTCCTTAATACTGTTCACGCTGCTACTTTTAACAAAACGATCGCGCCAATTCGGAATAAGTTTGTCTAACCATGACCTACCGAGCAAAGGTGTAAAATGTATGTCAGTTTTAGCAACCACCAGCTCCACAGTGTAATACTTTGTTTTATGCAAATCTTTAATCACAACATCACACACACTTTCAACACAAACACTATCACCTGTGATTAGGCTTAGCCTATGATCAACAATTCTTAAACCACAATGCGAAAACAGTTTATAAAAATCGAAGCTACTAATTACCGAAGCTGAAGCTGCAGTGTCAATTTCCATATCTACTAAGACATTATTAATCTCTATACTCACGTGACATGCATTTTGTCTACTAGAAACATAATTCAAATTTCCCAATTGTAGTTTGTCTAAATTTATATTATTTGCTTGATTATTCCGTTGACTGCTTGACGGTCTTCCTGCTGGAAATCGGCAATTCCTTGCGTAATGCCCTTGCGGCTAGAATTAAAGCACTTGAAACTTGCGGTGGAGTTGTTGTAATTTTTGCTTAACTGTTCTACTGGTGAGCTTTTGCTATTGTCTCCTTGCTTTTAATGTTGTTTCTTGTTCTTCTCTATCTGTGGTGTTCGGCTTCGTTGGAATTTACTGCCTTTTCGATGTTCGTTTTCAATATGATGAATTAAATTTGGGTGAATTAATTGCATGTTGTTTTTGGTTAGCTCCAGAGACTTCGCCACAAGACAAGCTTTCTCGAAACTCAAAGATGCCTCATTTAGTAATTTTTGCTGAAGTGACTCGTCGTTTATACCAACAACAAATTGGTCTCTTAGTGACTCATCGAGAAAAGCTTTAAAGTCACATTTTTCTGCCAAATTTTTCAATTCGACAATGTAGTCTCCTATTGTTTCATGACCTTGTTGAAACCTTTTGTGAAACTGAAATCTCTCGTTGGCTTAAAATACGATGTCAAAATTGTTACCAACTCTTTATAACCTTTTGAGTGAGGCTCCTCATATGCAACTAATGACTTTAGGATTTTATACGTATCCGGTCCCACAAGTGTGATAAGATAAGACCCTTGTAGCTTATCGTCTGCAATTTTGTTAATTGCTAGCAACTGGTCTAGCCTTTCCGTATAACTGTCGAAGTCATCACCGGGTGTAAAGAATTCAATTGTCCCAAAAAACTGTGCCATGGTGTGATCGTCCACGTGTTTTTCTTCTTCTGAGTCGCTTGCTAGGGTATCTTCAAAATGATCTGAGTCACTACTCTCCTGACCAGATTTAATACAATCACTTAACTGATCCACTTTTTGATTCTAAATATTTCTCGTCGCCAAAAATGATAAGTATTTGTTGTAATTTTTATTAACAAATTATTACATTAAATTACACGCGTTTGCTTAAAACTAAGTGTGCTCAGCTTCCTAGTACAAACCTCACTGACGCTTAATGAGGGAAACGAGTCTTTGTTCCTTTAATGTTGTACTTCAGAGAGCATGTACTAAAGAGCGAGTGGAGCACATACATATGTACATAATATAACATATCACACAATATATAAGGATTTTAAATAAAAATATTCAAAAAATTGTATTAAGAAACTAAGAAATGTTGTACCTGATTTTTTTTACAACAATCATTCACTTTAACAGCTTGCAGCACAATATATTATGCAAATATACAGATATGGGAAGCGAAAACAAACGGATTGTGTTATTAGGAGCTGCAAAAAAAAAGTTTTATTCAGGGGAGGACAACTTCAGTTTTCTAATAAAGGTCCGCTAGAATGCAAAAATTTCACAATGTGCAACGGCGAGAAATTCTAAAGAATACGATTTTGAACTAACTCGCTTATCTCCCGCAGGATTCCAATTTTGAATGGATTTATTTGTTTTATATGTATAATTTGATACTGGTTAGTTATAAGCCCTTAAGATGAGAACAATGTAAAAGGTCTTGACACTTGACATCCGAGTGTCTTTGTTTTGCTTTGATATTACCAACATAAGCTAAATACTTGCAAGAGTTCTTCTATTCTCAATTGTGATCTTCTGTGATGGAATGTGAACTTTCTGTGATGAGTTCCAAGAAACTTTTTAAGTCCTTCGGCTCATAAAATTCAATTGTGCACATGCTTTTCAATTAATCACAGAAGAAGTCATAAGAAAGGATACAAGTCTAATAAACTCGTATCAACTCAGAACACTCCTGAGTCATAGAAACTTATTGGCCGTCGCAAATTACATCAGCTCTATATACATATGTACGTACAAAGTATTGAACTTTGCTTAATTTAATAAAAAGTTTCACATCCCTTAACCCTAATCTTGTTATCCATGTAACATATGTCACAAGTTGGCTTGTGACCAAATGTCTAAAGACCAACTCTTGTTTGTGTCGTTACTCAATATTTATGTCCTTGATCAATTTTCCTCTTAATTAACCACCAAATTCAATAAAAAACAAAACAAAGGATAAAAGTTGTTTGTTACCATTTTTCGCCATCCCTCAACACATGTTATACAGATGTCCTTTTCGGATTATGAACCATAAGCAAACGAACAAACACTAAACGAATCACAAACATTATCATCACAATGCCTGGCGCAAGTGAAATAAAAAAAAAACAAAAAAAAAAGGCTCAATAATGGGATCCTAGCTCTGCTGTCATTTTGCCAGGTCAAAGGACGACATAAACACACAACTCAATTATCTAAATCCTTTGGCCCATTCTGAGCGCCTGATGCCTATCGACACCGATTGTCTTATCTTTTACGGCGTTAACAAAATCCTATGCAAGATGTGGGGATGAAAAAAAAAATTAATTACACAACTTTTTCTCATTAACTAAGCGAGAATGTGATATGTACAAGTGTGTATGTGTCTGTGCACGCCTACAGATATACTTGTACAATACATATTGAACGAGTGAATGTTACCACCCCAAGAATAGAAAGAAATAAAAACCACACTTGGATGCGTACGGGAGTTTGTACAAGTGTAGCGTGAAAGAAGAACTAGAAAACAATGTCAAGGATTCATCTTTTCGTATTTTCATTTCTTTTCGTTTCGTTTACGTTCACGTTCGCTGTTCATTCGCTATTCTCTCATACTCCCCATACACTATTACAAATACCATGTGATGCTTGTTGTTAGGTTGAGTTTTTTTTTTTTTTCATTTCTGTGCCTTCTGCCTCTTTCTTGGGTATGTCAAGCAGTCGCCCTTAATATCGCTATAAGTAGGCACTAATGCCAACATAAAGGTCTGCTTTAAGGACGAACGATTGTTTTTGACTTTTCTTGTAGTGCAAGCCAGGCCATAACTTTTCTGCTTACCGCTCGAAGGGATGGAATGAAGAAACTTTAAGTTTATCCTTTGTAACAAATTAAAGATGCTCCTGGCCGTAAGGTCTTTTGGAATGCAGTGTACATATAACACTGTTGGAGAATTGTTTCGGCTTAGTAGTTTCACCTAGAATTCACTTAAGGACAAGATCTGGTCTGAGAAAATATTTAGCTGTTCCAGCGACAACTATCGACTATTTCAAACTTTGAGAGCTGTGCTTGCATGGCAAAGCTAGTAAGAGGATTTACAAAAAAAAAAAAGAAGTGCAAATGGAGAAGAACTTGAGAAGTATCTTAGGAAGTTACTTTTCTGAAATTGCCGAGATTTTTTTGTAAAAGTTGTTAAATTTAAAAGATAACGCACTTTAACCTGTGATTATCTCTTAAAGGGATGTCATCTATGGAGGTACGTACTTACCGGCGTTGATGGGAAATGCTCAAAACAGATTTGGTGGTGAAAGAGTATGATAAAATCTATGAGCTACGTACGTATGTATGAGTGTGTTAATATTTAACTTTACAATTATCTTGAACTGCTGTAAAAGAAACATTTTAGAATAGATATTTCGAAAACATAGTTAGGCTACCTGAACTTAATGTTAACAAGGGGATAGACGGTCTCTAGATTAGTAAACGGTCACAAAACTAACGTTATTGCGATCAATGCAAGATGTTCTAGATGTTTGCAGTTTTCAAATGGGCAAGATAGGCTTGGACGGATACCTTTCTTCAGACAAGTTATGAAGACGGATATCTAAAAACCTCAACAACAAGGGAATACTGTGACAGAGAAATACGGACGAAACCGCAAGAAACATTGAAGATCATGTAAACGCTTGACCCAAAATCGCTGAATGAATTGTACCGCGCAAATAATGGAGAAACAGAAGATAAGGAGAAAGATTACCAAGGGGCAATCAAAAGTATTGAAACTTTCTTACTGAAACCCAGTTTAGTTTTTAACACCAAAAAAAATAATTCCAAAGACTCCGGCAATACAATAAAACTAATTTTCGTAAGCGGGCCCGATGGTCTGGAATTTTCAAAAAATCCATTTTTTTACTATTGCGAGAGTGTAGGGTTTTTTTTAAATAAAACGCAAACCATTTGAGATATTTCAAAAACTTTATTATCAGCTTGAAGTACAATCAAAACATTTATGAATGGAACTCGACTTCGTTCATATGGCCACCGCGGGCACGTTTGCAGCAGTCGATTCGTTGGACCCAATTTTCAACGACTCGGTCACACATTTCGGCCGAAACGGCAGCTATTTCGCGTTCAATGTTGGCTCTGAGGTCTTCCATCGTCGTCGGCGTGTTGGCATAAATCAATGACTTAACGTTGCCCCACAGAAAATAGTCAAGCGGCGTTAAATCGCACGAACGAGAAGGCCAATCGACTGGCCCATTTCTTGAGATAACACGCTCACCATACTTACTCTTCAATAAATCGATTATAGCGCGTGCTGTATGGCTTGTGGCACCATCCTATTGAAACCACATGTCGTCCAAGTCCATATCTTCCAATTCGGGCCAAAAATAACACTATGTAACAAGATTTTTGTCCATGGGTTGTAATTGTTATTTCCTACTCAGTTAGGTCCCAAAAGTATAGAAAACAGCTATTGTCCCAAGATAACTTTGCTTTTGTGACCATGGCAGCGCTTTTTTGAAAAATACGTTATCGCCTATACTTATATATTGTAAGAGTATATACATGTTCAATAAAGCATACCAATTAAAGAATGCATTTGAAAACTATTTTACAAATATTGGTTAAACCCTAGATGCAGTACACACTACATTAGAGATTTGTTGTGGTTTATTGAGAGTTGTTTCTTATTTTATTACAGATAATTTCGTTCAAACATGGCTTCACGAGGCTGCAAGTATCCTGCAGATGCATTTTGTTATGTCTGCGGATATTTTATCAAAACAAGAGCGAAAAAGTACTCCTTGGAAACATGTTTTAAAACGTGCAAAGCTTACAATGCTTATTTCGGCATGCCTGTGGGTGATCAAGACAAATCCTGGGCACCTCATTTCGCCTGTGAAAACTGCAAAAGGACTTTGGAAGGTAAGACATTTTAAAACTATATTGCTTTGTTATGGGTAAAATAAATGTTTCTATTAACTTCTTTATTAGACGGTACTTTTCTTTTCTAATTTTTTTTTTTGCAGGATGGTACAGAGGGGAAAAGAGAGCTATGAAGTTTGCTGTGCCAAGAGTTTGGAGAGAACCCACTGACCATTCAAGCAACTGCTTTTTCTGCATGGTGGACCCTTCCAAACGTCGGACTGGCAAAAAAGCAAGTCCAATCATGTATCCTGACATTCCTTCATCCATGGCTCCAGTTCCACACAGCTCTGGCCTCCCCGTTCCTACTCCAGAGAAAGAGCAGGTGTCTTCCTGTGAGAGCCCTGATTCCAAGAGTAAGGAAGACAATGAAGGTGAAGGATTTAATTTACCAGCTGATAACAGAAACCCATACTATCCCAACCAAAAGGACATGAATGATTTGATCAGAGATCTTGGTCTCACCAAGTCCAATGCTGAACTTTTGACGTCCAGACTGATGCAGTGGAATTTGCTGGATCCTAGTGTTAAAGTCTCATGTCAGAGGAAGCGTCACGAACTATTTTCCAACTTCTTCATCAGCGAAGATGGGCTCTGCTTCTGCCACGACGTGACCGGTCTGTTCGAGGAAATCGGAATTGATTTAGACCCAAAAGAGTGGCGCCTCTTCATTGACAGCTAATGCAAGAGTCTCAAAGCCGTGTTGCTCCACAATGGCAACAAGTATCCGTCTCTTCCTCTGGCGCATTCAGTATCTCTCAAAGAGAACTACAACAATGAACACAACGAACTGAATTCACAGTGGGGAGGAACAACGTCAAGTGGGAGCCCTTGGTGGACCCTCAGAAGGTACTGATGCCACCACTACACATCAAACTGGGTCTTATAAAGCAATTCGTCAAAGCTCTCGACAAAAATTCTTCAGCGTTCAAGTACCTACAAGACTTGTTCCCTAAGCTCTCTGAGGCGAAAGTTACAGCCGGTATCTTCGTTGGACCACAAATAAAAAAAATCTTCGAGTGTGAGGAATTCGCCAAGAAGCTCGCTCGTGTTGAGAAAGCTGCTTGGATGAGTTTTGTGTCAGTGGTACAGGGGTTCCTAGGCAATCACAAAGCCGCAAACTACGTGGAGCTGGTCGAAAGTCTGGTGGAGAACTACGGCAAAATGGGTTGCAGGATGTCTCTCAAACTCCATATTCTGGATGCACATCTTGACAAATTCAAGGAGAACATGGGAGCATATTCAGAGGAGCAAGGCGAGCGCTTCCATCAGGATATAATGGACTTTGAGCGGCGATACCAAGGACAATACAATAAGAACATGATGGGAGATTACATTTGGTGATTGAAAAGAGAAAGTGACTCGCAGTATAAACGCAAATGTCGAAAAACCACCCACTTCTGATTTACTTTTATGTTTTTGGTTTCCTGAAGTTTTAATAAAATCTAGTTTTGATTTATATGTGCTATTCTGTATGATTTTCTCTGTAGTAAAAGACTCAAACACGTTTTTCTCATAATTTTAGCATATTTTAATGAATCTCATTGCCCTGGTGACAAAAGCAAAGTTTCCGAGGAATATTAGGTGGTTTCCATACTTTTAAGACATAACAGACTAGAAAATAACAATTACATCCCAAGGACTGAGAAATTTTTTATTTTTGTTACATAGTGAAATCGGTGATCATGGCGCGATAACGCTGATCGTTCACAATAACGTGACGATCGTTATCGTCGACGAAAAAATATGGCCCAATAACGCCGCCGGCATGCAAACCGCACTAAACAGTTATTTTTTTGTGGATGAAGTGGTGATTCATGAAGCACATGTGGATTTTCACCCGACCAGTAACGCATATTTTGCTTATTAACGACCCATTGAGCCAAAAATGAGCTTCGTCACTGAAGATGATTTTGCGATGAAATTAATCATCTTGGCGCATCTTCTCCAGAACCCAATCGGAGAACGTACGTCGCTTCAAATGGTCCATCAGCTGCAATTCTTGAGTTAGCTTGATCTTGTATGGGTGTAAACCAAGATCCTTACGCAAAATACGCCATAATGTGGTCTGAGCGATGCCCAATTCTTGAGAACGCCGTGGAATTGACTGATTTGAATGTGCAGACATTGCTCGTTCGTGTACTAAACCATGATGAAAATGTTGAGTTTACTGAATAAATTGACAGTGACAGTTTGATGATTAGTCAAAGAGTGCGTTCACAAATTAAATTCAAAGTTGTCAAGTCCCTATTGGAAAACCCTAATTAGTCGTTGGAGAATATACTGTAAAATTTTTATAATGATATTGATGGCATTTTAGGTTTTACAGCTCTTTTAACAGGTAGCGAGCGGTTGCCCCGTCTCATGTATGAATCCATTGATCGTAGCAATGCAGCTGCTTGGGTCTTTCAATGAAATTTTGATGAGTCAGCTAGAGTAAGATCGGCTATTGTAGTAGGTATGTTACTTTTCGGATTATAGCAAGCAAAGTTTTCTGCCAAATTTTAAGCAAATTTTGGATGCTTGTAAAGTGAAGCATTAGCTTTCCTATCCCACTCCTGTAATGATACTAGATAAGTATTAAAGTCTTCATAATATAATATTATTAATAATACTCATCACATGATTGGCAAAGAAATATAGCGTTTCTTCCTGGCAGACAAGCCCCTTGCAGACATGAATGATTTGTCATCAATTGAACTTTTATTGCAACAAAAGTGAATGGTACTTTCTGTGGGTGGAACATCATCTAAATTTTCCATCTCATCATCTGTTTCTTGAAAAATAAGGCTTTCGTCAGAGCTACGACTAAGTTGGGAGATTTTTTTCGGAGTTACGAGTACCAAACGATTTTGCTTTGTTTTTGGGACAAAGCCTTATTTTGACAATTTTGGTTTCGATGCGTTTTCTTTCTTCTCAACAGTCCCTCTTTTCTTGTTTATTGCCGCAATAATCTCCATTAATTTATTTTGTATGGTGAAGTTGTCAAAATAGTTGAAGTCGACTTTCTTCCTCTACGATTACTTAGTTGTTATTTTATCCATATCAGTGGGGATATTTCCCAAGGTGTAACATAATCTGACCTTGCGGCGGTTGCAGCCTTTTGTGGGCTTTGTTGTACCGAAGATTTGAAGCCTTCCAGTTCAGAATCGAAAGGGTGGTAGGAAGAACGACCATTACTAGTTCTCGCAATTGGATTGTCTCTCAGGTGATGTAAGACTTTGGGAATAGGCGTTATTTGGAGTTGGTCCACGATTTCATGCTCTGTGTGGAAGGCGCTTCTCCTTTATTTCCCGAAGCAACGAAATCTGCTTCTGTAAATTCCAGTTTAAATCAATGGCAATCTGGCCCATTTGTACCTTTAAGTAAGCTTTCGAGAAAAGTCCTACTAAATCATACTGCGTTACTTTCCGTCCACTTTTACGTGAAAAACGTCTTATTTTATCGTATAGCTATTAATGAACCCATGAATATCCTATCTAACGGTTGCATTTTATGAGTTGAATATGGTGGTAATGATATCCCGATATCACTTCCGAGATTCAACACTTCAGTATTTCGGGTATGACTATAGTATCCATCAAAAGTTATTAGAACTGGGGCCCCGATTTCGGTTGTCGACTAACTGATCGATGAACGACATTTGTCGATTGTCAATCACTGATTGTTGAATTTCATATTGTGAATGTCCATTTTGATTGACATTTGTCGATTTGACAATCGATCGTTGTCGACTGCAATTTCCTTGTCGATGTTGTGAAGCTTAAAAATTATTTTGTGAACAAAATGCAAGTAAATGATATTAAATGTTCTTCCTCCATGTATTTTATTAATGAAAAGGCAGGGCGAAGATAATAACAAGGGAAATGTAGATGCTAAGGGTATTTGTACAACAAGTTTAGCAAAAAAAAAAAGATGGGAGAAAATATCTATAGAATTGAATAGTTTAGGTACTCCTATACGTACATGGGAAAAATGGATTAAGGTAATGAGAAAACAATCCTGCATTTATTAATGTATGTGTAAATTTTTTTAGGTTTGGATTGATTTCAAATTCAAGATCAAGAAGAAGAAGTCTGATAATGATGTGGAAATGAAAGAAACTGGTGGTGGAACAAATATGCTCCTTACCTGCAGCCACTTGGAAGAAACTGTAATAAGTTGAGTTTGGTCAAGAGCGTGATGAAGAAAATAATAAAATTATTCACCAAGATTATTCAGAGAATGCAGATATGGATGACGCGGAACTTAAGCTGAATAGCTTCCTGGTAACACCACCAAAAAGCATCCCAATACGCAACAAAATATTAGTTAAAAGTTCTAGTCAGAAAAAAAATTAAAATGAAAAAGTACAGGAAATATTAATTTTACTAGAGAAGCAGACCAGTGCTCAGGAGTCGTTTTATAATGATGTGAGGATAGTAATGAATAAAATAAAAGTAAGCACCAAGAGTAATCATATTGAATTAAATAAAAAACACACAAATAAGATTTTTATTTCAGATTGATCTTTATTGTTCCAGTTCACAAATCAAAGTGAGCCTTTTCATGCCTCTTTCTTAGTCTAAACTTAAACTAGACTTATGAAATAAAATTAAAACTACGAGGGGCGTTCAATATATTCTCGGTATCGATATTAAGGAAAATGCGAATTCAATTTAAATTGTTTTTATTTTTCAATATAATCTCCCCTAACATCACTGCATTTGTTACATCTTGAGATAAGCTTTTTTAAACCCTCAAAAAAATAAATTTCCTCTTTCTCTGCAAAATACCCATTTATTGCCGACTTGAGTTCTTCATCATCCGAAAATCTTTTTCCACGAAGACATTTTTTCAAATCCGGAAACAGCAAATAATCACTAGGGGCAAGGTCTGGACTATAGGGTGGGTGTTGGATTTCTTCGAAACCACAATCTCGCGCAGCAGCCTTGGAAACTCGCGCCGTGTGAACAGGAGCGTTGTCATGAAGAAGCAACACACCTGCTGTGAGTTTACCCGTCTTTTCTTTTTAATTTCCTCCCGCAACTTTGAACTTCTTCGGGGGGTCGTTCCTTTTTTATGCCACTACATGGACTCTTGTTTGCTTTCAGGGTCATAGTGGTGGACCCATGTTTCGTCCCCAGTAACAATTCGATCCATAACACCGTCCGCGTTCTCACTACACATCTCCAAAAGCTCTCTACAGCATGCGATTCTCACTTTTTTCTGAGGCGCTGTGAGCATTCGTGGCACCCACCTTGCACTGACCTTTGAAAGGTTAAGATGGTCATGAAGAATGGTGTGAATGGTACCAATTGAAAGCTTGGTGATCTCTGCCATCATTTTCACCTTTATTCGGACATCCTCAAGAACAAGTTTTTCGACTTCTTTGATGCTTTCTCCCGTACAAGCAGTAGCCGGGGCGCCGGAGCGGGGGTCGTCTTCAATGCTCTCTCTGCCTCTCTTGAACTCACTTGACCACTTTTGCACAGTTGATAATGAAGGTGCGGAACCCTGGTAAACAGCCACCATTTCTTCATGAATAGTTTTTTGACTTTTTCCTTGCTTAGTGAGAAATTTAATTACAGCGCGATGCTCAATTTTCACCATCATCGTCTCAGTTGCCATTATGATTCTGTTTAAGTAGAGATAAAACGCGAATTAATAATCACATTTCTATGAAATTTTACATGAATGCACTAAAATATTAGTATTACTTGATAAATAAGTCAATTTATATATACAACCACAGCTTCACCCCGATACCGAGAACATGTTGAACGCCCCTCGTAACACAGAACCATACATTGGCCTCCTTCAGTATAGGAATACTCCTAAGGGAAACCTTGAATCTCCAGCTAAATTGCTCATGTCAAGGAATCTTCGCTCAAATTTATCGGTTAGAACAGAACACCTGAAGCCAGAAGTTATTGATTCGAAAGAACACCAAAATAATGTGAACAAATATAATCAGATGATGAAAAAATATTATGATACTCGTATGCATGCTAAAAGACTACCACCAGTTTATATTGATGATCAAATTCTCTTTAAAATGACTCCTACAGCTCCATGGTCTCCTGGGAAAGTTGTTAATCAATGTAAGGAACCTAATTTGTTTATAGTAGAGGATTTTGACGGGGAAGGTCGATTTAGACGTACAGAGAGCATATAATCTTAGAAAATCACAATAACTATTCCCAAAATAGTAGCACATCGGAAAATGAAGATGACCGAAATTTTGTTAACGTGTCCAATTCACCTGGCAAAAGCCCTAAGTCCGTGGAAAAAAAAAAGGAATATTTGAATATTGAATACTGTAATTTATGTATCTAAAAAAAAAATATAAAAATTTATTTTTGAATTGTACTTTATCTAAACAAATGAAATATCTGAATTTTGAATTAAATTAAAAGAGGGGAGATGTTGTATGTATAACTGGTAAACAAACGTATGCTGGTTCTAGTATTACACATATCACCATATATTCTATTCTCAAATGTAATTCAATGTATATATGTATATGTACGAGTATATTGTAAGAATGGAAGAATAAAGTCAGTGCGATCGGAGATGTCTTATCACTAACTTTGTTAACATTTTATTAAGAAAGACAACACCACATGAGAAAACACTCACAGTCTTTCTTCCAATTCCAAAGGGTTAGAAGCATCGCTTATTCACCTCCTTCTTCGAGCCATTTCCAAACAATCCCTCGCACTATCTTCTTCGTATTCACCGAATTATTTTAATAATTTATTTAAAAATAAAATTAACGAAAAGCAGCAGGAACAATAAACAATTGTCAAAATGTATAATATTCACAATATGCATGGTCGTAGTTCACAATGATACAAATTTTTACCGATTGAGTTACACAATACGAAAGATGAAATAAGTCGATACAATCGACTTTTGTCGAGTCTCTTGAAGGTCGTACATACTACAAAAAATATTGGAACCAATCTGTGAATATATTCCGATATATTATATGAAGATTTGGAGCCAGGAGGAGCTTCCTTCATGAGAGAAGGGTGTTGATTTTTTTCTGGGATATATAAAGTATGATGGAACGAACTTTCCACCTGCAATCATGCAGTTAACAACTGTTGTAAGAGACCCACTCTCAGCCGATGTCATAGCCTCTTTTGGTTGATTGGATTGAACAATGCTGAGCCCCGTTTCATCTACGTTCCAAATGCGAGCAGCTGGATAGTTAAATTTTTCGACTAAACTCACGGCATGTCAAGGTCGATTTGTATAAATGACCAGTTGTTTTTAAACGGTAGATGGCTTTAAGAATGAAAAATATGTCAGTGTGTAGTGCAGAGCATGTGACAAAGTTTGGCATCAGGCGCTTTTGTCGAAAATGCGTGCTTTTGGGATCGACGTATCTCTTCTTCAGTCTATTAGAAATCATCTTTCAGAGGGTTCAATTCAAGTTGTTTCGAAAAGTTTCAAACCTGATATCCGCAAGGTAAATGCTGCTTTGCGGTGGTTCCGTTCTATTTCCGATACTTATTTCTCATTAATGACCTCTTGTCTGTCACTTTGAATCCATAATCCTTTGATGATGACAATACTCCCTTCATTTTTAGACTCAGGACAGCAGGACGATATATTAATTAGGAAACGAGACGCCCACTGGAGTTTAATGTCTGGTTTATTGAAATTTTTAACATTTTCCATGAATCGCACTCCCATCGCCATAAGCGAAATATTTTCCGTTCTTTAATACATGCAACTATGTTGGAATGAAAATGTATATTGAAATCGCCAAAATTGCTGCGAAATACTCGTAAAAGGCATTTATCCGCTCAAAATCGGTGTACAATGCTCAGGTAATACTCTCTTCGCTACGAATACTCCTTTGTTTATCAAGTCCACCTTGGGGGCATTCTTCAATATCGTGATTCTGTCCTAAGCTGTAAAATTCGCTTGTAAAATGCGCTGCTGGGACATTATAAGCTGCAAACATTCAAAACCAACGTATCTCTCTTTCTATTCACCTTCTTAAACAGTTTTTTAAACGCTTTTCTTCGTTCTTTCAAGGTTACTTGTTTTGACATTCGTCATTATAATTGAGGATTCGCTGCTTTTTCGGAGACTAGTGGTCCCTAAGCCTAATGCCAATACATCTCCATCTAAGCAGTATACCAAACTCAAATCGCTTCCCTTTCTTCTATATGTAACGCCTGTCTCATTTTTTGCATTATTGTAGCACCCTATTCGTAACTCAGTTTGCTGTTGCTTATTGAAAGGTAAGAGAAGCAGATAAAGCAAGGAAAACATGACGATGGCGATGTCGAATACAGAGTAAATCAAATATTCCGACAACTTCATGATGTTTTGCATCACAAACATCATGACCTTCCCACAATGACTTCAGTTAACAAGTCATTTTGACACCTGTCACCTATGACTTCATCGATTCGTTTCATCTTTACATTTGGCACGTATGAACCTCGCGTATTCGTATCGATGAGCAGCATCCAAGGACGAAAAAAAATATAGATAACATCGCACACAGTTACAGTGCTCGTACCATATACATATGTTATAGGACATGGCAGAAACTCTGAATCGAATCAACACTTTAACACGTCGTGTCGTCTCTCAACTGTCAGTTTGAAACTAATTCTTTTTTTTTTGTTTGTTGGGTTTTTCACTTCAACAACCCAACAGTGTCATTTGTCAGTACGTCACATTGAGTGAACACAAACCCATTGGCAACATAGAAATGGTAACAGATTTAGGGGATTTAAATTGAGTAGTGTTGCCTGTCCTATGTTCATGTAAAGGATGTTGGCAGACAGATAAAGATATAGATTTAAGGACTCACTTTGTGGGTGGCGGTGCGACTGGAAGTGGATACGAGGGATCGAAAACCTGTTTCGAATGATATCTATTCAATGCGCTCTGATGGACAGTTGCTGTTCTTCAGAGATGAGCACAATGAATGGAAAACATTGGATTAGATACATATATCCAAAAAGCATTGAACGGAATGCCTAGATATATGAAATGATAACATGATGAGATGAGTGACAATTTAAACGAAATTGGATAAGAGTTCGTGCTGCTGGCGTTGTTGGCGACGTAGTGGTTGGGTTGGTGTGTTCTAGAGGATGATGTTTATTTTACCAATGACACCACAAAGTAATTGGGTAGATTATCGATCGAAGGAAGCAGAAGCTTAACAAAGGATGCCCTGAACACAGTGCAAGGTTGGTAAGGGAGTAATTTTGTGATATTTTTCTAATCAAACGAAACGAACATTATACCATCAGAGAGCATCCGAGTTTGTTCGATGTGTGTGTTGTGGTCCCTATCTTGGATTTTCATTTTGGAAAGGGATGGCTCTGCAAATCGTCTTGTGGCATCGACGAAGATATCAGGGTTAAGTTGTGTACATTAAATTCATGCTAATTTAATCTTGAAGACATTAACTGTTTAACGTAATTTTATTATTTTTATTGTATTTTTACTCAAATTGTTTGAACGTCAAAATAAAAACCGTTGAATTGAGAGGCGATCCTTTATACATATGTATAATAGAATGTGGGAACTTACTTGTTTATTTGGGGGTGGAACTAGCTTCAGATAACATGTGTAATGACCGGTGCTGAAAACGGCCGACAGCAAAACAAGCACATTTGGTTTTTATTTTGATATTTATGCTGCTCAGTCGCGAACGGAGTATCCGGATACCTGGCGACCTCCGGATTAGCTAGCCTTATCGCAACGAGTCTAAAAAGAAAGATTCAGGGAGTGTTAAGGCTGTGACAAGCCATGGTGCTATCACTTCCTCCAACTCTAGCAGCAGCAAGTTTGTGGCAGGCCACGGACCTGTCACTGCTACCAAAAATCCTCCCCCCAAGGAGGAATCTGGAGCGCAGCCGCAGCGGCAAGCTCCATCTAAGGCGCTCTACCTAATACGCCGAAATGCTTCACACATTATCAAAACCTTCGGATCCATTCCGGAGGTTGAGAGAAGTGCGGATTAAGTGGGCTAAAAACATCCTAAAAGACGGACCACCCACTGCTTCCACTGCTCCCAAAATTACAAAAGACTCTTCCAAGAGGCCCAAAAGGCATACTACCAAAACCCCTGGGCCATCCTACAGCACATATCTGTGGTCTTTCAATGAAATCCTAAAGGACGCATTGGTGATAGCGGTGATCGATAGGAACGATACCGACGGTTCCATTACACCTGAACTGTGGCAGCTGGTTAAGCTGAAGCTTTCGAGCAACTTCTTCGCCATCATGAGGGAAAACCCCGGAACACCAACTATCACAAGCAACGCTGGCTAGCACCAAGGCTATGGCATGCTCATCGCGTGTTCCAACCGGAGATCTCTTGATCTCTTCACCAAGGCCATAGGTGGTTTAGGAGAGATTTGGCCAGGTGCAAAACTCGAGGTCGTGCCTAAGGAAGACATTCCTACCAGACCTCGAACTCGTACCTGGATCCCAGCCGAACCCTCCTCTCCAGAAAGTATTCTGGAAATCATCAGGCTCAGTAACCCGACTCTTCCGACTCATGACTGGAAAGTCGCGAAACTGGAGGAACTTAGCTGCTCTTATAGATGCGCGTTGATCATGATCACTAAGGAATCCCTTAACCCTCTGGCGCAGACGAAAGGCATGATTCGGTTTGGATTCGAGTCCATACACTTAAGGGTCTACAAAAAGGATGAGCTGGATGCTGATAAGCAACTTCCTCCTCCTTTAACACCAGATAACATAACCTTGGATCTCAGAGCGTCGATATGCTTTCCAAAAATGGATAGCGACGACTCCAATCTATCCGAGGTGACTATTAAGCCGTCGGTCTCCTCTTCTGACACCCTGTCGGAAATGGAAACGGATGACGAAGCAAAGAGAGGTCCTATACGATCAGAGGTAGAAGATGAGCTTTTGGGCACATCTTCAGAATCGGAGGACCTCAACAACACCGTGGTGGAGGCTTCTTTGGAAAACTGTAGCAATGATACGGTTTCTCCAGATTAATCTCCATCATGTGGACCCTCTCCCTGGTGATAACCTAGAAAGGGTGGTACTGGAAGCTGGAAGGCAAAAAACTGGCCTCATCACCGGATGCAATGCTAATGCACATCACAAGGTATGGGGCAGTACCGATATCAATGATAGAGGTGAGTCACTTTTTGACTATATTTTAAGCGCTATTCACTTTATTTGCAACATTGGCAATGAGCCCACTTTTATAACTAGAAACCGACAGGAAGTTCTAGATATCACTTTTGTCTCCGACAGCATCACTCAAAGGCTAACGAACTGGACGGTATCGTCTGAACACTCCTTTTCAGACCACAGATACATCCAATTCAGTCCGAGTGATGCTCCCCCCAGCCAACCAGCTTTCCGGCACTACCGAAAAACTGATTGACCAAAATACAGAGGAATACTGTCAGAAACGCCATCCTCTGAACTATCAAGTCCCCCGCGTGACACAAATGAGCTTGACATGAAAGTCAAGGAATTTACTCTGGCTCTCAATCAGGCTATGGCCGCTTCCTGCCCTCTTATTCAACCTAGAGGCAAGAAAAAGCCACATTGGTGGACATCGGCACTGAGACTGCTTAGAAACACTTGTAGAAAACTTTTCAACGTAGCAAAAGGCACAAGAAAAGTCACTGACTGGGACTCATACAAAGAATCACTCAAATTATACAAAAAAGAATTGAGGGCAAAGGGACAACCCTGGAGGTCATTCTGTGACTAAATCACAGAAACCTCTGAGGCATCGCGGCTAAGAAAAATCCTCTCTACAAATCCTATGATACCTAGCTGTTGAAAAAAAAAAACGGTTGGCTCTTGGACAACTTCAAGTGATGAATCACTGCACACTCACTATCCAGGTAGCCCCTATTCGCGCCCAGTAGCAACCCAAACAATGATCACTTTCCTGGATTTAGAGGGCAGCTTTAACAACGCCAAAACATCAGCACACGAATAGGTTGGCAACTCTGCAGGTAGACGACTCACTTGGGGAGTTGATCAGTCTCATGCTAAAAAGCAGGATAGTCAACTCCAAACTGGATGAAACTTCTGCTAAAAGATGTGTCAGCAGAGGTACGCCGTAAGGCTATTATTAACCTAACCTAACCTAGATCACGTCCACGCGCCTCGTCTATCTGAAACAGACAACCACGCATAGCCGAAGCTGTGTGTCGGATCAGCGGCGAGCTAGAAAGCACCAAGTAGTGAGAGCGATGAGTGGCGAGCACGTGTGTCAGCTCAGAGCTCACAATCGCTGATAGATTTCTACATCCCTTCGAGCCTCATCTGCGACGTTTTCTTTAGCGAACCACTACCTCGCTCGGGCTCCGTTTGACTAATTCCAACTCTGTTGAGTCAAAAGTCGATCTTAGTTTGTTTACGGGAACCAGGTTACGAAGCAAAACCAATATCTCTTTCGTTTGCTCTCCAGTTTCTGTCTCCCCTTTCTTTCCCAATCTATTTGCTCATTGTGTCCAAGTATGGTGTCTCTGAATCCAAAATATCACTAGTTGCTCTATTGTAAAGAAGCTTCGACGGCGAATCCCTGGTTGTACCATGTGGTGTAACGTTGTACATTGAAGTGAATTTTTGTGCTTCCCTTTTATAATCTTCCCTATTTTCGTGGGCAATTTGAAGTCGCTTCAGAACAGATCGATTCATGTTCGCTACTTCGCCCTTCGCCTGCGGCCAATAGGAGGATGAGGTGATTAATTCAATATTGTTGGTTTTACACTAGGCGTTGAATTCGTCACTAACTAACTCGAGCGTTGTCCGCCTTTTGGTCTCTTGGTATCTGGAATAGTAGTCAATGATGATAAAGATGAAATCGTGGATTGGTAATGGAACCAATACGTCTACTGCGATACATTGCCAAGGTCTGTCTAGGAATACATATCGTTGCATGGGAACTGATGGTGTTGGTTTTGAAACTAGCAGACATTCACGATATTGCTTCACGAATGCCTCTACTTCCCTGTCCATTAGCGGAAACCATAATTTTAATCGAAGTCTGCGCTTTATTACTGTTTCTCCTAGATGGCCTTCATGTCCAAGGTCTAGTAGTCTTTGTCGTAACGCCGCTGGTACGACAATTCTGGCACCGCGTAGAAGAATGTTCACCAGAGCACAAAATTCCAGCCGAAATGAAAAGAACTTGCTGCTGGCATTAGCTGCCCAATCGTCACTCTTTACACCTTTTACTGCTGAGTTCTTGATCAGTGTCGTAGCTTTCTACTATCTCCCTTATTCTAAGTGAATGGAGAACCATACTTTCGATAAATGCACAGACGCTATACTCACAATGGGTGTCAAATGAATCAGTCTCTTCAATTTTGTAGTCTCGATAACGAATCGGCTATTTATCCGATTGAAGTCTCAGTTTTGATGTTGACTTGAAAACTGCCTCTAAGGGCTTATGGTCAGTCACAAGCTCCAAACTGATTCCTGCGAGATAGTAATAAAAGTGTCCTACAGCCCAAACTAACGTCAGACTCTCCTTTTCAGTTTGTAAGTATCTCCTCTCTACAGCAGAGATGTTTTTGCTGTCAAATGAGATGAGTACGATTCTTGGAGTTAAAATAAGCCAGAGTGTTAATTTTCGCAAGAGAATTCTTTAATTGCCGAAACGCCTGTTCTTGTTTTTCGCCCCACATAAAAGAAACGTTCTTTTCTTATAAGACTCCATAATAGTTTCGTAACATCAGCCATATCTGGAATTAACTTCCCTAAATATGTCACGAGCCCCAAAAACTTATTATTCCCTCCTTCGTGTTTGGCGGTCGAAACTCCAGAATCTGCTAATATCAGTTGCGCCTAGTACATGACCCAGGAACTTAAGCTCCTGAACTTTCCAGCTACATTTATGTATCTTTGTTGAGCATAATGTTCATGTTCTTGGCAATGTTCAAAACTGCAATCAATTCCCTGTCGTGTTCTTCCTCAGTTAGATCAAAGACAATAATGTCATCCAAGTAATTTAGGGCATTTCGGTAAGAAAGACGCTGGCTTCTTCCATAGTCCTTTAGAAAATATCAGGAGCTGCGTTTACTCGGAACAAGAATCTCTTGTACCGAAATATCCCTTTTTTAGTGATGAACGCTGCGATTTCGCGACTATCCAAGGTTAGTTCTAATTGGTGGTATGTATTCTTATTCTAATATCGAGTTCCTTTGAGTTTGGTCATAAAGGAGTCAAACGTGGGGAGCGGATAGTTTTCCCTGAGTATGGCTTGGTTTGCTCGACGCATATCCACGCATAATCGAATATCACCCTTCTCCTTAAAAACGATTACTATGGGCGAGATCCAAGAAGTAAACAGCGTCGATGATGTCGTCTTCAAGTGCCTCCTTTAGTCTACGTTCAACCATCTATCGACAGTTGAACCTGTATATCTTGCATTTTCGGGAATGGACGATGTTCTTCAAGATGATTTATCTCAACACCAAGCTTAATAACTCTTAATTTTATGGCTGTTTCACGCCCAAGTAACGATTGTTTGTAACGTAGAACGAGGCGATTAATTCTGCTCGAATCGTTCGCTCTGGGTTAGAGTCGAAATCTTTCCGGACCGGGGCTTTGATATTCATGCGTCTAAGGTAACCTAGCTATCTCAGACGGGTTATCTGACAAGGTCGACATCATTATACAGTTCGGATCCATACTCCTTCATACTCCGTTCATGCAAGCGAAAACGAAAGTTGGCCTATAGGATTTTCGTCCTCTATCGTCAGTGTCCAAACTTCTGTGCAGTAAAGCAAGACTAGGATGATCAGAATCTTGTGCAAGGTCTTTTCCGTTGCTCGAGTGAGGGCTTCACCACGCTGCTATATACTGGCAGCACTGCACTAACTGGATTGTCAGCTTTGACACCTGTTGTCATTAAATAGCATCCATCTTTTATTCCGCATTTTTCATCTTACCGCTTGACTAGCTCACTTTGTCAATCTTTCCACCGACGAAAGGTTATTTTATTACTAAAACCCATGGACATAAAACTGGTTGAAAAATTACTAGAACAGCAGAAGGAATGGATGGAGAACGTGCTAAAATCCAACGCTGACCGCATGGAGAAACTTGTACAGAGTTCAACATCATTCACGTCTACGACACCCAACTCCATCCCACAGTTTCGCGCTTTTTCTGTAGAAAAAGAGACTTGGGAAAACTATTTGTTCCAGCTCGAACAACATTTCAAAGCCAACGCAGTAGAGGACGACAACCTGAAAAAGGCGAATTTTCTGTCAACCTGTGGTAACTACATCAATGAAGTTCTCCAGAAACTGTTCGAGACCACTGATGTGAGTATATACACATTCAAAGATCTTGCTTTCAAATTAACAAAACATTTCCAAACAAAACTGCATGTACTCGCATCGAGATGCAAATTTCTGCAACAGAAAATGGGGCCTGGCCAAACGTACGCCGAATGGATTGCCGATTTGAGGGGACTAGCCAGAGACTGCAAGTTTGTCTGTGAAAAGGAAGGCTGTCGCACATCATACGCTGACAGCATGATACGAGATATGATCGTATACTACACCCCACATGAATCCGTCCGCATGGCCGCTACACAAAAAAAAAGACCCAACTCTAGGAGAGATTGAAGAGCTAGTGACAGCATTTGAGTCAACCCAAACAGCAGCTGAAATTTTGAAAGGAAACATCGCTTCAACAGCCCCATCAACTGAAATTAATCAACTCAGCCATAAACGTGACCAACCACATTCAAGTAAGTCAAATGAAAATTATCTTACTAGAAAGTCTTGCCCTGGATGTTTAATCCATCACGACCGAGAGCAGTGCAGACACCTGAACTCAGTTTGTAATAATTGTCATCGGAGAGGGCACATCGCTACAGTTTGTTTAACAACAAAAAATAGCGTTTCAGGTTTTCGAAACAAGTCACGACATCGTTCCAAAAGCCGCAGACGAAGGTCATCGTCACATTTCGGTTCTAGACATGAAAATGAAAATCGCTTTGATCTAAGCAATCGGTCTAAGAACACGGAGACGAATCACTCAATCAATGAAATAATTGAAAATGTTCTGGACGATCAGGTTTCGTCAGCACAGTTGTAAGCCGAGCGGAAGGGTCGCTTCACGTTAATCAGCAACCAATGCGTTTCCAATTAGACACTGGAGCAACATGTTCGGTAGTCGGTCTCGAAGGTTATCAGGCACTTGGTAACCCCCCCTGTGAACCAACTAGTCGTTCATTGAAAGCTTACGGAGGTGTGAGCGTACCTATAAAGGGGATTGTAAACGCAGTCATTCAATATAAAGACAAGAGTCACAATCTGTCTTTCTTGGTTAGCGAGTGTTCAAAAGGTGCCAATATAATGGGGTTAGATTGGTTCGAAGCTTTTGATTTCTCAATTAGTTATTCGAAGGGAGAATCGGTGTTGCAAGTGGCAAACGAAGAAAGTTTGGCAACCGAGGCAAAGTCCATCTGCAAGAAACACAAAGCTGTTTTTAATCCAGAATTAGGGTGCAGTAAACTTTTTGTGGCGCATTTGTCATTGAAACGCAAAAGCCAGCCTAAGTACTTTAAACATCGTCCAGTACCTTTTGGTTTGAAAGAAGCTGTCCGAGCTGAAATCGCACGGTTAGTGAAGTTAGACATCCTTCGACCTGTGGAAACTAGTCAATGGGCAGCACCCATTATCGTAGTTAAGAAAGCGAACGGCAATTTACGTATTTGTGGAGATTATCGCATCACGATAAACCCACAATTAGAGATCGACCGTCACCCTATTCCGAGAATTCAGGATCTTTTGCACAAGCTTCAAGGTGGTCAATACTTCACAAAGGTCGACTTGTCCGACGCCTATCTCCAAGTCCCTTTAGATGAAGAATCGAAGAAACTTTGCGTTATAAGTACCGAATTTGGTCTTTTCGAATACCAACGGTTACCTTTTGGAACATCAAGTTCCACTGGAATTTTTCAAAGATACATCGAACAATTAACCTCGGATATAGACTTTTGCACATCATATTTAGATGACATAATCGTTTCTGGACGAACCAATGCTGAGCATTTGCAAAACCTCCAGACTCTACTGGAGCGTTTAGAACGACATGGATTGCGATGTCGGCTCGAAAAATGTCAATTTGTGAAGAGCGAAATCAACTACTTGGGCCATATTATCGATGCCGAAGGAATACGCCCATCGGAAGCAAGGGTTGCAGTGATTCGTGATATGCCTGAACCAAGAAATTTGGAGGCATTTATTGGCAAATTGAATTATTACAACCAGTTCATTAAAAATTTCGCTCAAGTAGCCGCTTCACTTAACAAACTACGTTCGTTAGATCAGCCTTTTATTTGGGGAAAAGAGCAGAGAAAGGCTTTTAATCAACTCAATGATGACATTTTAAATATAACACGATTAGTACATTTTCGTGATGATTATCCAATCATACTAGCTACGGATGCATCCTCACACGGAATTGGTGCTGTAATTTCCCACTTGTACCCAGACAAAACAGAAAGATCGATCGCTTTCGCATCCAAAACGCTGGACGATTCTAAAAAAAAAATACAGCCAGATTGAGAAGGAGGCTCTTTCCATCATTTACGGAATAAGGAAATTCCATCAATACCTTTATGGACGTCAATTTGAATTGGTTACTGACCACCAACCACTGGTCACAATTTTCAATCCATCAAAGAAGCTTCCGCACATGACGATACAGCGTCTTCAACGATGGGCACTCATCCTTATGGGATACACCTATAGCATACGCTACCGTTTCACAAAACAACACGGGAATGCAGACTGCCTATCACGTTTACCAGCGGGACCGGATGACATTTTTGATCGTACTGAAGAATCTTGTCAGCACGTTGATGAAATGAGCTCTGCATTAATCGAAGATTTTCCCATAAATTCTCGCACAATAGCAAAAGCGACGAAAAACGACCCAGCTCTAACTAAGGTTATCCACCACGTCCAAAATGGATGGACAAACGAAAAGCTAGAGTCAAATGTTTTTTTATTACCATTTTTTCGTAGGAGATTTTCTCTTGAAACAGTTAATGACGTTCTTCTTTTCCAGAGTGAAAGTCCTAGAGTAGTTATACCCAAACAGCTACAACCTAAAGTCTTGGCGCTTCTTCATCAAGGACACTGGGGACTAACTCGTATGAAGCACATCTCTCGACGGTATTGCTGGTGGCCCAGCATCGATGATGACATCACTCAGACTGTTTCCAGATGTGTTGCATGTCAGAACAACGCAAACATGTCACCACGAGAGTACTCCAGCTGGCCGACCACGGAAGAAGTATGGGAACGGATACATATTGACTACGCTGGACCGTTTCAGAAGCAGATGTGGTTAATTATTGTGGACTCCAAGTCAAAGTTCCCATTTGTCGTTCGAATGGCAGCTATAACATCAGAAGCCACGATTCAAGCGCTACGAACAATTTTCGCCTTAGAAGGACTTCCCAAAACCTTGGTGTCCGATAATGGCACCCAGTTTATTTCGAAGGAATTTTTTTGTCGAAGCAACTCAATAAAGCACGTAACATCAGCACCATTCAACCCAGAATCCAATGGAGCTGCTGAGAGGATGGTACGCACTTTTAAGACCGCTCTTCGCAAAATTTAGCTGGATACACCACGGTGGGAGGAAGCTCTCCAGGTTTTTCTCTCTACATATCGCTCAACACCAGATGATTCGGGAATTTCACCCGCTGAAAAACTCCATGGAAGACAACATCGCACCATTCTCTCCGCGATGATCCCAGAAGCCAGCAAAGTACAAACAAAATTCAAACCTAAGTTTACTATTGGTCAACCAGTCTTTATACGCCAATATCAACGTAAAGAAAAATGGATTGCTGCAGTTGTAGAGAAGCACTTAGGAAAAAGAATGTATAGAGTACGAGCTGACACAGGGCCATTCCGGCGCCACCAGAACCAGATGAAATTTCGAACTCCAACTGAGAGTAAGGATGATAATTTTTTTTCACCAAGTCTGATCTCAACACACCATCAAACAGAGGCATCAAACGACAATGAGCAAATTTCAAACTATTCAAATGTTATGGTGCATCCGGATTCAATAACACCTCCTATTATAGAAGACGAGCATCCAACAGGCACTACACCGACGATTCGAAGATCTGCGCGTCCACGAAAACAGGTTGTGTTTTACCCGAATTAAGTGAGGGGGAAGCTGTTATATACTGGCAGCACTGCACTAACTGGATTGTCAGCTTTGACACCTGTTGTCATTAAATAGCATCCATCTTTTATTCCGCCTTTTTCATCTTACCGCTTGACTAGCTCACTTTGTCAATCTTTCCACCTATTAAATAAATTATGAATTAGAGTTTTATTTAGATTAAAAGTTAATCTGTGTTTTGATTAGAACCCCAAACATAACACACGCTTTTTGCAATTCTTTGCATGATTTCCGCGCTGGTGTCGTCGTCAGATTCGGTAGCGGAGCCAAGGTAGATAAAGTCACTTTATACGTGAAACTTGCAGCTGCATATTGTTTGACAGCATATAATTGCTTTGTTATACCTTCAGTGACAAATCCTTGCCTCTTCTACTTCAATAATAGCTAACTCTAAATTGACAGGTCACTGTGTTCTTCCCATTGTGTCAATGTCGTTTGCGTATGCGAGTAACTGAACAGATTTTTAGAAAGATGGTGCTTCTGAGGTTAGCGTGCAAGTCTCGCAGAATTCTTATAAGGACGATGTTGAAAACATCCTTTTCTGACACTGAAGGTCTCGGTTTTGGCATTATCGAACTTGACGTCATGATCCTGCATAGTTGAATGAGCTTGGCAGGGATACAAAAACTAGGCTCTGTATAGTTCGTCTCTATAGATGCTGTCATATGCGGCTTTGAAATCTTTGAAGAGGTGGTGTGTATCGAATAGGAACTCTTGACTTTTTTGTCTACGATCTGCGGTATGTGAAAATGTTGTCAATTGTGGACTTTTCTGGCCTAAAACTTCACCGAATGGAGGAGCAATTACGAAGGGGTTTATATAGTTCGCCGACAGAATTTTATATGTAATGTTGCGGAGAGTTATTCCTCGGTAGTTGGCACAAATCAGAGGATCTCCCTTCCCTAGCATCTGACAAACAATTCTGAGGTCGACCCAGAGCTTAGAGATGAGTTGATGTATGCTCGAATAATCATTTGCGTTTTGAACACATCGGCAGTTAATCCAATGGGTCCAGGAGCTTTCTCAGCCTTAAGTTTGAAAATAGCTCTCCAGACTTTATCTTGATCAGGTGAACAGAAATGTTGTCTACCTGACGGTGGGGTGTTGTTTAACAGTCTGCAGAAATAATCTTTCCATATTCTCAGCATTGTGGTTGTGCTATGAGATGTCCTCCTCAATCCTTTTCGATTTCTGTTTGGACTTCACAGCTTTGGCGTGTTCGTTTTATTTTTTTTAGCAAAACTTCCGAACTTCATTTTTGTGGCCTCAATCGAGCGCTTGCCGTGCTCTTTATTCTTCTTTTTGAAGAGTCTATGCTCTTTCTTTCTTTTCTGCTCGTAAATCTGTCGAACCCGTCTCTTTCTTTCCTTCTAGATTTTTCTGTATGCATTCGTCATCGAACGACGGGTTGAAATTTAGTAAATCAGAAGCGGTCTCTCTGATAGCTCTTTGGCAGTGAGGCCACTGGTCTTATTCGTTCGATTTTGGCGGCATAGTACTTCTCGAGAGGTTAAGGGAAATTCGAACGGAAAAGTTCTTGACCCTTTTTTGTGATTACAGCCGTTCATCTTCGAAATTTCGTAAAATTTCCGTATCTTGGCTAGAATAAAACACATTTGGTGGACGGTTTGTTGATTAGGAGTCATCCCGGTTTCTTTATGGATATCAAAGTGCGGAAACCGTGTGCTAGCTATAGTTGCATACGGCAATTGGTCTGTGTCCATTTCCGGAGGTGAAGTCGTTGAGGCTGTACATTCCAAAGATGAAGACCTAGTTTGAGATTCAAATCGACTAGGACGATTTTCATATTAAGGACATTGCTTGTAGGTTTTGTCAAAAGACTTTTAGAAGTAGTCTTTAGTAAGGTCGTCGTTCTCCACTGTCGGGGCTTGGACATTTGTGGGTCTTATTTTGATAAATTTTACCCCTATGTGGGTCTTCTTCAGGCGTTTGTTTACATGCCTGAAGCTCAGGTCTTGTTCTCTAGGCCTTTCTGTCAGGGCGAATCCACATGTGAAGAGTGCAAGAACAGAAAAATAAACTGGTCAACGTTTTTAACCGAAGAGTGCCGCAAAACGGACAACACCTGGACATAACCAGGTATCATATCAGCTGGCTTTAAGCTCACAACGCATGCTCTCTGTGGTTTAAATTCCATAAAAATCATAATCGTAAATTTAGGTCAATAGCACGAAGATACGAAGAAAAGCCAAATCTAGTCGACAATTAGGAAATCCAATCCCCTAGTCAATACGCGGTGGTTGAGAAGGGAAAAAGTACGTAATCCGATAGCCTAACTATGAGGTTATTCAGGGCTAGAGGTGGCTATCATGGACTAAATCGTCAATCGAGTATGAGAGGATGAGTGTACCTGTAATATAGGAATACAGGAATAATATAAAAAATTGACGGCGCAACAATCTAATGCGGACCATGGCCTTTCTTGCATAGGCAGACTTTGTTTCCCCCTTTAAGAAGATTGCCATTAGTCTAGTCTTCTAGCTTGGTACCAGACGAACTTAATTACTACCCTATGATGCATATCTTTCTCCTACAGGAAATATCACGTATGTATGCAATCGTCATAACGTCTCAAACCATTCCACTCCACATCACACTCACTGACATATTCCAATACAGTTTCGACCCCAGCAAATAGATTTTAGATGGACTTTCTGCACTATGACCTATCTTGAAGAAGGCCTAGAATTTTAGGTTCACGCACATAATCCTTTCACCGGCTTCCACAGATTAGGAGCCAGTCAAATAGGCAGCAAAGGCTTCCCTAAAATTGAGACGAACTTGCATTCATGTAAATTTCCAGCACCCATCGAAGTTTGTTTTGTTATAAAAGTTATTCCTCCGACTCCTTGCTTCTTACAATTCTTCTGCCATACTCGTATCATGTGTAGGATATCCCCGGGACCAGAACTTAACTGGCAGCTCATTCGCAATATTTTAAGAAAAGCTCTTCTGTCTTATCCTTTTATTTGAATAGCCCGTGGCTGGAATAAATAAAGGATATCATCTTCTTGGAGCCAGACATGGATCAATCTACTTAAAAATAATTGAAACATGTCCTCATGATATCGATGGCTTAGTCGCGTATTTTTTGAGCCACAAGCTACTTTAGCAGACGTTAGAGGTATGGGTGTTTGGTAGATTTTCATAGTCACATTGGGTGTTACCTACTTTCGTTATTTTTAAGGACACAGAACACAACGACGTGCCATAAATATAAATATCAGTCAGCAGAAGGCATACAAGTGGAAATTGAAAGACTGATGTGTCGTTGTAGTCAGCTTGAATGACAGGTTCACATCATTCAGTTGTTTCAAAGTTCACTAAAGTCAATAAGCTTAGATTCGGGAAAACCTTTTCGTTCTTAATTTTTTCAAGAACTTTTTTGTAAGGTTCAATCGCGGTCTGAACTGGGCATCCTTTTGCCATTCCACTGATGTCAGTTTTGGCTTCACTTTTTATATCGAATCGAGTTATACTCACATGCACTTCGGCTTTGAGATGGTATCAGGGGTGAAGTTGCCTGCCAGAATTGTGTACCCTCTCACTGTATCAAAATCTGTCTGGCTTACGTAGGTTGCTAAGAACTGAAAGTGAACAGTATATAGACACCAAGCTGACCATTCCCCGAATTTTCCAACAAATGGATTTCCCTCAATATTTATTCATAGCAGGATACAAAGCATTAATCTGAAAAAATGGGATATTCACAGGAAATTCACAGGATATTCACAGGATATTCGCATACCCTTACATCGTATGAAAGTATCATAGTTCAAATCCTTTCCAAGTAATTGACTGTGTACAACGCTTTAAAGAAAATTGTTGAGACAACCTTCAAAGCAATGTTCTTTGGGTACAGATACAAAATTTATTCCCCCCCCCCCCCCCCCCCCCAAAGAAAAACATGAAAAAACAAACACATACCAGACATACTCGTAACCTTGAAAATATGAGTATCTAGATGCAATGTTATGACTGTCAGCGATTCAGTCTAAAAATGAAGAATTTCAAGGATATACTCGTACAGGAAAGGTGAGGATAATTCAAAAATGCTTAGTCAAAACAGAAGCCTTACAGCGTTTTGAGTGCGTGCGAGTGCTTGTTTAAGCTTACTTTAATAGGACAAAGCATTTAGGCGTACGTAAAGGCCGTCGCATGTGTGGCATAAAGTAATGAGAGAGATGTTTACGAGTTTTAAAATATTTAATAACTCTCATAAGCAAGCAAAAATTAAAAACCAATAAATACTCGTGCTGATGGCGGTTAGAAGAACAGCTAGTTTAGTTTTTTTTTAGTTTTATATGCATTTTATTTACTTAATCACTAACTCTTACATTCTAACAAAAAATGCTTAAATGCTAGCTTACAATTACTTAACAATCTTATACTAACTTACTGGCCCCACACAGGCACTCTAAGCTACTCTAAATTCTTATACTATGTCTTTCGACTTTATTAACATTTTCTTTATGGGTATTTATTTACTATACTTAAAGCTAAGAAAAAATATTTGTTAAGAAAAACTTAGCATATGGACATAATTTTTTATTTTTTATAAAAACTTAGTATCTAACTTAAAATAAACCTTAGCCTACCTAAACTAAATGTACAATACACACATAAACACACATAGACGTTATACACAATCATATACATATATCAGTATACACCTTTGTATACACTGATATATGTATATGTTTCTTAAATGCTAACCTAAACCTATGCAAGCTGGCCATCGCTATTCACAGAGAAAACAGATTGGTCAGCTCTGCCTCATTAGTGAGGGTGGTCCGTAATTGACGGAAACGACGACGAAACATCTTCCCCATCATTCAACCACCAGAAATGCTGGTGCTGCCGAACGACATCCCTCTTATCGCGATTCCCCACCGCCCTACTGATCCTGAGGCGATCCACACTGCCATGTGCGACGTCTCTGTTGTAGTTGAGTCGCCTGTCCCCAGCTGTCCGAGCGACATGGAAGATTAACGGCACCGCTGATCTATCCTGGATCAACCCTATCTGATCTAGGTAGAGGAATGCTTCCGGTGGAACGAAGCCGTCAGAGCGCACACTCTCGTGGTAAAGGTAATTGGGGTAGTAAGCCCCAGATATCAGGTTATTCGTCGAAGTCATTGCTCTTGCAATGTGCCTTCGAGTCAACTTAATTACGAAATTGTCCACTCGCATTAGGTTCGCCCTATTGTAAAGGACCTCATTAGGAAAAAATTTCTTGTACTCCGACTCTGGTGTTCTGTACATGCGAAGACAAGCCCTAAGACAAGCCCTCTCAAACACCCGAATCTTTTCCATTAAGCTTGCTCGTACATTGAACCACACAGGACAACCAAATACCAGCATGGGCCTGATAAGGGCCATGTAGCAGATTACATTTACCCCCGCATCGAGTTGGCTGCTATAAAACAGTCTCTTTGTAAGGGCAAAAGCACCTTTAGCTCTGGCCAGAGCAGCATCTACATTTTTGCCAAAATACAGAAACTGATCAAGCCTGATTCCAAGGTATCTGACTACATTGCGACAGGTAAGAGGCTGTCCGTGTTGTCCAATAATCGAGAACTTTCTCCAATTTTTTCTGGTATCCCTTGAGGCTCTAGACAACGGCGTCCTAAAGAGAATGGTTTCCGACTTCTGAAAGTTGATTTTCAACTTCCAGTCATCGCAAAATCGTCTTATCTTATCGAAGTCACGCTGCAAGAGAGTATTAATGACCTCGATTTTTGGACCTGTTCTGTACGCTATCAAATCGTCTGCGTACGCAATAGTATGGGGAAGTGAACCTATCAAGTCGCTTGTAAAAATGTTGAATAGGATCGGCGAATTGACCGCGCCTTGCTGAAGACCATTTTTAATTTGAAATATTCCAACAGAAGTCACATCGCCATTTTTCACGATGAACTGTCTGTTGTGTAGCATATTATAAAGAATGTACAAGAGTGGTTTACTGATCCCCAGCCTAGTCAGCTTATAGAAAAGACCCTCTAACCATACGGTGTCGAAGGCCTTCTCCAAGTCAACAAGGCAGGCACCAGTGCATTGTTTTTTGCCTTTGTTCCATTGGATATCGGACACCAGTTTAGACGCGGCATGTGAGATATCATGTCCCGCCTTAAAACCGAATTGGTTATCCGGAACTATATGTTTGTCCTCAACCCACCTAGACAGAGCTCTATTGATTACCTTTTCAAAAACCTTACTGATATTCGGAAGGAGACTTATCGACCGGAGATTCGCCGGATTGGATATATCCTTTCCCTTTTTGGGGATAGGTTGAACCACCGCCGTTTTCCAATGCGCTGGATAATGTGCATTATTCATTGCATTATTAAACAGGGTGGTGTAAATGTCCACCGCTTCTAGAGGAAGATGTCGAAGCACGATGTTCGGAACACCATCGGTCCCGACCGATTTCTTAGCCCTGATTGTGTCGAAGATCTCATGGAGTTCCTCCTTCGAAATGAACGGGGGTAGGTCACCCTCTCTGGCAATGACATTATTTGCCATATTTTCGTCGCTAAACCGGGTGAAACCAGAGCCCTCGGATCGCCAGTTCCCTATTTCATTTCGAATGCAGAAGTCGTGCACCAAGACGCGACTGTCCAGGTCGTAATTAGGGCCAATGTTATCAATGGCCTTATATACTTCCTGGAAAGTGGCCCCTATGGCCTCAACCTTCTCCTGTGGATCCTCGATCACAAAAAAGTCGTCATCATCAGCGGCCTCATTTGGATCAATGCCTGCTATTGTCAGTAACCGTCCGTTGTCTGTTGTCCGGGCTATTTTAAGACACTGAAGGTCGTTTTGATTTTTTCTCCGAAATAGTTTATTTATTTGCGGAAACATATTCGGGTTGCTGGTGTTTACAGTCCGAACCTTGTTGTTCCAATACAAACTTACAGAAATTCTGTAATTTTCTTTTATTAACGTTTGAAGGTTTTTAATCGACGACTTCAGTGTCCTATTCTCCGGGTGTTGTCGGTCAGTTAACTATCTGTACAAGTTTTTGAGTCTTGACAGAAATCTACATTTCTGTCGGTTGACGCACTAATAGTAGGATTGCGGAACAGGTCTTCGTTAGTCGTACGTCGATACCGCGGTATTGTAGTGTCCATAGTTTGTTTAATTGTCTCGTCCATTTGTTTTAGGTAATTGTCGATCTCCTCGTTTGACAAATTCCTATTGGACGGTGGGTGGATCGTGTTCGAGGAGAGCGCTCTTGTCAAGGTTGCGGAGAAGCGTGTCCATCGAGTCTTACTGTTGTTGTAAGAATATCTTTGGACAAACTCCTCCAATTCCGCAATTTCGTTGGGAACTGTAATTTCGGTGCTAAAACCGCAATGGTCGCTGTCATACACGAATGTGCGCAGACAGTTTAGCGTTTGTAAATTCGTACCTGTCAGTCGTATACGTTCGTCGTACAGCAGTAGATCCAAATAAGACCCGCCTCTGGGAAACGACGGGTTATCTGTCGCTTTAAGACCGAGTCTGTACATGACATCGTGCTGACCCCACCAATCGAGTAGTAGGTTCCCTCTAGTATTTGGCAAATTATTTCCCCAATCTCTATGTCTAGCGTTGAAATCCCCGCCGATTATAAAATAATTCTCCCCCTTTTCCAGCCTCAGAAGTCGAAAAAGCGTGTCGAGCTCTGTAATGAATAGGGTGGATTGTGAAGCCTCAGGTGCATAAACAGAGGCCAAGTACAGCCGCTTTCCACTGCGGAGCGGGATGTAAACGACGACTGCCTCCAATACCCGGAACCTGCGCAACACGCCCTTGTACACTCTGTGAAATTTTATACCCTCTTTAATGAAGATCGCGACACCGCCTCCACGTTTGGATCTGGGCCGATTTCTTCTTCTAACAATATAATTATTGTACTCCAGTTTGTGCTTATCGGTTAGCTTTGTTTCGCTAGCGAAAAGCACATCAGGAGTTTGGTCTTGTAGCAATTTAAACATCGCGGCTCTTCGTTCGATCCTAATCAGTGAATTAACGTTCACCGCAAGGACCTTCAAAGTTTGCTCCACCATGTGCGTACCCATTACGACATGTGTTGCGTTAGGCCCGGCAGCAACGCGTAGATCTGGTCCACCCGCTTGGCCTGTTCTTGAACCTGCTTTTGCAGCTGAGCCATCTGCCCTTGGATTGCGAGCAAGATGGCTAGCATGTTGGGTGCAGCTTCCGTTGTTCTCGTCATCGGAGCCGGAGAAGCAACAGTCGCTTGCTGTACCGTAGCCCCCCTACCTGACGCCATTTGGGCGTAGGAAATTTGGGGCGTGACGGCTGGTGTTTGAAACCTCACAGGTGAACGTTTGACCACCACCTTCTGCTGCCGAGCCAATTTTGCTTTTTTAATTTCGGTGAACTTAGTGAACGGTGAACCCCGATAGTTTGCGGTGTGTCCTACGTTCCCACATAATACGCACGAGAGCTGCGACCTATCGGATGCTCCGTCAACACCCAGAGCACACTCCTCGGAACTGTGGTTCTTTGCGCACTTCACGCATCGAGCCTGAATTTGGCAGTACGACGCGGCGTGCCCGAACCTCTGGCAGCGAACGCATTGTATAACGCCTTCGCTCCTTTTTAGTTTTTCCCAGTGAACCACCTGGTAGTCTAGGACATTGATACTCCTTAGACTATCCAGACGGCTTTCGGGACTGAGTTGCACCAGGAAGAACGGCAGACTCCGTTTCTCCCGCCTGGCTCTAGCTGTGGTAAACGGCTTTACCCCCACAAACTTGAGTCCTTCGCACTCCTTCTCTTTGAGCAGTGCCAAGATCCCCTCAGGATCAGAAGACGGTTCCAACCCCTTTAGCAGCATCGATTGCCGCTTTTCACATTTTGGTGTAAATGAGTAGTGCTCCGTCGTCGTTTCCTTTAGGAGCTCTTTCACTTTCGCGTAGCCCTCCACTGTATTACAGTGGATGGCATGGCGATCGTTCCCCAATCTCATAATTTTAAAATTATTACCAATGACCAACTTACACAGGTCCTTGGTTTCATTTACCTCTAGTTTATAGGTGTTTATAGGAGGCACCTTCTCCTTCTTCTTCTGCTGCTGCTGTTGTTGTTGCTGCTGCTGCTGTTGTTGTTGTTTTTGTTGTTGTTGTTGTTGTTGTTGCTGCTGCTGCTGCTGTTATTGTGGCTGCTCTTGTTGTTGTTGCTGGTGTTTTTTCCGCTTTTGTTGGTGTTGTTGTTGGCTCAGCTTTGGAGCAAGTGGCGTCTGCTGTTGTTGCTGGGATAATTCTTCCTCTTCTCTCTTCCTTCTGACCATTTGCCTTTCTTTCATGGCCAGTATCCTTTGTTGCAGCATTTTGATGCTGCTACTTATGGCCATCATTTCTTCTTCTTCATCTTCCTTTTCGCTCTGTGCCAATGTAGCGAAACTGTTCCCTTCCCTCACTCCACCAAGCAGTTTTACAGTGGAAGTTGGTTGGGCGGGACGGTGAACTATGTTGGAGGATGGCCTAAACTTCCTCCTTCTCTTAGCCGTGGGTATTTGGCTTGACCCGCTTAAAGCCTCGCCTGATAATAATTCAGCAGGTCCCGCTATTGACATAGCGGACCGCTCTCCACTATCCATTACGGGCCTTTTTTTGTTTTTTTTTTATTTTTTTTTGTACACTTCTTTGTTAATATTTCAATAAAAATTGGAAATAAAAACTGTTGTCCGACGATGGGAATCGAACCCAGGCCTCGGGATCGGTATAATATCGTCAGAGTCTTTACCACCTCGGCTACCGAACACTTAAAATTTCACGGGCTAAAAGTATGCTACTTATTTTTCTGCCTTTTTAAGCCGAAACACAAAACACTTCTGCTCTCCGTGGAGGTGTATGAACGACTCTTAGAAGAACAGCTCCTGGTTCCTATGTGCGTGGGTGTCGGATAATATTTCAGCAATTTCACCGAATGCAAAAGAAAGTGTGATGTTTAGGAGTAGCCTAGTGAGAGCATATTGAGATTATATTCCGGAGCAAGGGACTAATCATGTACAGGTTTTTCCTTTCAAAGTAACCATTGATTTATTTTGAGAGGTAACATTGAGTTGGTCCTAAACTGACAGGTAACAGGTGTCCTGATTAAATGTGTAGTTATAGTCATTTACTCACCATGCCGCAGTTGGAACAGCATCTTTGATTCGATGAACATATAAATCCGATCGAATCTTGACGCTTTCTGCGAGTCCACCGATCGGATTGAATCAAATTCTGAACAGTCATAGCACAAAGATTTATTAGTTAGAGAATAAAAGATCAGAAATCAAACGCCAATAAAGAACTTAGCACAAAGGATGTTCAAACTACACGTTAAGTGGTTAAATAGTGTGGATGTGACCCCACAAGAGTATACTCCATGTGGTAGTCCATCCGTGGTGTTTTCAACCGCGGGCAGATCACGAACTCAACATACTAAGACAAACCCCGCCAACATAGGAGTTGTTACATCTTTCGGTTCCGATAACTCCACTGGCTCTTTCTAAAACACTTTCGCTAAACTGGGCTACAGCAAAGGAGATAGTATGATACTAGAGCTCAGCATGATACTATTGAACTCCAAAAGTATGCACAGGTGATCGGAGGCTATTTTGACGGCTTGTCCCGGGAAACTGAAGAGGCTTGAAGCTTGAAGGACTAGACGGTAGTCCTAGGAGCAGGTGAAGAGGTACATCTTATTCAGAATCAACCTTGTTGAAGAATAACCAACTACCTTTAAGGAAGAGCTCTGCATATCCGTCAATGCTACCCCTAAACTCAGTAACACACAAAAGGTGCAGATCGAAGCAAAAAGAATGTAAGAACCTAATTCGGATTTTGAAGAGTACCTTTTATAAGGGCTTTTGCAAAAATATCGAAACTCTTGGTGAAACCAGTACTCTGTTCAAAGTCTTCAAAAGGGGAAGCCAGTAAGACTAGAAACACTCAGAAGATCGGATGGCACCTACGCTGGTAGGTAGGTGGATAGGTAACCTGATCAGAACGAGCTCCTATTAGCGTAACTGGCGCTGAGTTAAGTAACACGGCACACTACAGCTGGTATCTGTCCTCGGTTATGGTGACGGATCGAGAGAATTTTCACCGATAGCTTGTCATTGCCTTACATACTACCAAGCAGTACCATACTACCAAACAGGGAGAGAATGATCGATTTGCATGTGCCAAAACAGCTTTTCTAGTGCATCCTCTGTCCAAAATGGTAATCAACGCAGACGATCCTTAGATCCGCTCTAAATTGTAGCCAGTGATCGACGTTCGATGCAACAGAAATGGGATGGGGTTGTTCACTTTACGAAAAGGAGGAAGCTGATTGGGCTGACTAATCTAGTGATCAGAGACATTGGCATCCATTTCTCCAACAAAGGTAGACAAAGGGACTTTCATTAAGCGCGTTCGTCTGAAAGGTCTATCCATGTCATTATGTATGGAATATAACATCGTTCGAATGTCCGCCGCGGCTTCTCTGGGTGGCGCGCATCCAAAATGTCCAATTTCCAATGACTCTGGCGCCTGAATTTGACCTATGGCACGGTTTATGTTGGCTTTGAGGGCCGCTGTGGTGTGTAGCTTATTCGTTTAGACCTGCGACTTCAGAGAACCCCACAAGAAAAACTGTAACGGTCGCACGATCTCGGTGGCCAGTTCACATCATCTAAATGTGACGTGACCATGTCTTCTAATCGCTCGTCCAATGTAGCGTGAGCTGCGTGCCACGTAGCGCCGTCCTGTTGAAACCACATGTCGTTGGTGTCCATATCATCCAATTTAGGCCAAAAGAAATTGGTAATCATCGACCTATAGCGTTTGCCATTGACGCTGATGGCCTGGCCAACGTCGTTCTCAAAGAAATACGGAATGTTGAAGCCAAAAATCCTCACCAAATAGTGACTTTTTTGGAATGCATTGGACACTCTTGGATCTCATGTGGATTGATATCGTCCCAAATTTGTTTGTTGTCGTACCCATTCAACATGGTCAGTTTCCAACTGCTCCAGAGCCCATTCAGCGAACACACATGGTTGTCTATGGTCGTTTGCCTTCAGCTCCTAGGTCAGTTGTATTTTGTACGGGTGCAAGCCCAAGTCACGACGCAAAATTCGCGAGTTGTGGTCTGCGAAAGGCCGGATTCTCCGCATACGGACAGCGGTGATGTTTTCGATAGATCTTGCGTTTCGTCGACGTACGGGTCTTGGTTTATCGTTTACTGAACCAGTGGCCGTAAAATGGGCGAAGCGCGCGGAACATTGTCCGAACAGAACTCCCATTTTGATAAAATAATTTTATCATTTGCATATGTTGTTGAACGCTATGTCCGTCCATGGAGATTTGGCAAAACAGAGTGAATAAATGACAGCCAATCTGACACCGTCAAAGTTCGGAAGTCCCTATTAGAAGACCCTGTATATGCAATCCTGATAGCGAAGCACTAAACTGCGAAAAGTCGCTGAAGAGGGCGAAGTACATAAATGCGTCTATAGCAACATCTAAGCCGTGCTTAAGGATTTGCTGAACTCTCTCGCGACTTCAAAGCTAGATTGAGAACGCAAGTCATCTCTGAATGCAGTCGGCAGACTGAATTCCCTGTTACACGCAGCACTGTTTGGGTTGCAAGTCACAATGGGATCAACTGCCGGTAAACCTACTGGACAAAGGTCAGAGGAAAGATATTCAGAACCCCTGCGTTAGGACTCCCTGCGTTCTCAGGGAGGGCTTTAATTGATAGTTGGGTTTCATGATGACAGAACTGCAGATAGCATGACTCTTGTGGATGCCAGCATACAAAACGAATGCTTCCTAATATTTGTAAGAGGTTAGCCACTTTCTTGCTAAGTTATGTCACAACATCCTGCGACGCTTGTTTGGAGAGTGATGATGATACCGCGGAACACTATTTCTACGAGCTTACAGCCTACGTTCGCATCAGCCTATAGTTACTCGTACTCGGCTCTGATGTAGTGGATGTAGTGGGAGCTGGAGCTATAGACACTTTGTTGCCACGGAAGCGTTGACTCACCTCTCTACAAAGGACTAACAGATTCACATAAGAGGAACATGGAACACGATATTATCCATACATGGAAGTAGCATCATGAAATCGGCCACTTTTTCAGCCGTCAAATGCAGTCCTTGGTTAACAGATCAGGGCAGGGAGAGAAGTTCCTTGTCAAAACATATTCCAAACGAGGGGGAGAAGACCACCCTTAGCCAACGTAGCGATAGCTGAACAGAAGTCCAGTTGGATAATACTTGATGTCCCATGCGTCTAACGTCCCCATTTTTCCTATCTTCCCTACTTCGTCTCCTTTTTTCGCTTAACCTGTCAAAAACGTTATATTGATTGTTTTCACACTAGCACCTAGATTTGAAAACCCATCTTTTTTATCAGCGTCATGATATGAATACAAAACCAAACAAAAAAAACCCGAAATCCGGTCCATTTCTTTCCGAATTAAATTGTGTGAACACACCAATGAATCTAGGTCAGACAATTGGACAAAAGAACCCCTAAAGCATGTCAAAAACATCACGAATTGCCCGAACAAAAAAAGCCACAAAAAAAGAACTTTAAATTGTTTTCACTCTCCCAATTCCCTATTTTTACCATATCAAGCGCAGAAGAACCGGCCACATCACAATGACCCACCATAATCTAATAGAATTCATTGCAACTGAAAAGAATGGCAATGAGTTCATGAGGTCATCTTGATAGGGGGGAAAAAAACAAAACCTTTCCTCCCATGATTACCATGATTGTCGTCCTCATCGCCCTCACTATCACTACCACCATCATCTACTCGTGGAACACTATCTCTCAGTGTTCCCGGCATTCTGCACTATAAATTCACTTTTGAATTCGCCTTCTGATTTTGCCTTTTTAGTATTCCTGTCTCTTATCCTTGTGGTTGTCCTTCTGCCATGTGCTTGTGCTCTTTTCCAGTATTTAATTAGCTTGAAAGATCATTCTGAAAATTTCCCTCAAGTATCCGAGTGTAGTCGGCCATATATTGTTCGACAGACATCGTTTTGAGCTTAATTTAAGGGCAAATACCGTGGGGAGGAAGCGGATAATGGATAACATTTTCGCTCCAGTTACAGCCGCTGTAATTGTGCTGTAAACGGAGGGCGAAAAGAAAACCTGTCATAGTATCTTAGAGTGCATATGGGGTGCTGAGGTTCTTAGTTGGCCAATTGCCTTTTCTCTGGCGACCTTCTTGTTACTCGGAGCTGTAATTGGGTGTCAAGAGAGTATAACGCTTATTAAAGTCCGACTTTTTTATGTGGACTTGAGGAAGTTGAATTTTTCGTTGGCCTTGGTCGAAAGAATCCAGGCGAAAGTCGAAAAAAAAGTGAGGAAATTTAATTAGATTCAGAAAAGTGAAATGACCATCTTTAGGTTTATTCTATTTATGAAGGGATGGTGTGAGAAGTGGGAGAATTCGGTGACAGCAGGAAAATTGCGGCACTTTTGGGAATGTTTTTTGAAGGGCACTACAGTTGTTGAGGTATAATAATGTTTAAAGAAGTATCGCCGAATGTTAGGTGGAAAATGAAAGATACGAGTAGTCCCAGTGCGATATAGGACATGTTTGATTTTTTGTTTATAATTTGAGTTATCAAGGTCAATGATGAGTTTTTAGAAATATTCTGACGGAATTTTGTTTTAGCAGTCTAGTACTGGCCTATGCCGTCATGGGGCTGACAACCTTTTACGGAAGAGATTAAAAAGACGTGGCGAACCAACAAATGGCCTCGGCAAAATTTGGACTCATTGTTGACGACCCTTACAAAGGTTTAAAAGATAACGACCTTCGGATATGCACGTGGAATGTTAGGATTTATAACAAGCCACGTGCAGTCAAACAATTAACAGAGGCCCTTGATCGCTATCACGCAGATTTCCAAGCCATCCAGAAATTGTCATGAAAGACTGTGATATACAATTTTTTCTTTTTTTTATCTTTTTGTATAATTGGCGCATGCTCAAGGGGTTCTTGGTACTCTTAAAATGTTTGCACACAGCGCGGGCGAAAGAAAGATAGGGAGGAATGAAAGTGAGATACCGATGTACGTTGGTTTTGAAAGTTTGAAGGTAATAAAGAGCTCGGCAGGGTATTTCAAAAGCGAGTTGTACGGTTGTACATACGTCCGAAAGTGAACTTGAGGGTAAACTTATGAGCATTCACAGCGAGACAGTGGTGGAATGGTACTGGCAATTTCACTGGAGTACTGGTGGTGAAAATAGCAATAAAACAAGCCGATACACGAGACTTTTCGTCGGGGCTGAAGGTTGACAATTGACTGGCCGATATAAGCATCATCTGTGAGTTTTATCACACGTTTTTTAATTCTATTTAGCAAGTGCAGAGAGGTTTGAAAAGCACCTGAGCAGATGTCGGCATTGTACTCGAATTTTGGGCGGATGAATGCCTCATACCATATATTGAGGGCTGATTAGAGGCGGTGAAATAATTCTTATATCGTTTGAGGAAATCTAAACATTTCGCAGCATTTTTGGCGACATCAAATATGTGGTCATTCCAACGTAAGTTGTCATTGACACACATACCGAGAATAGAAAGTTTTTCGGTTTCGACAATGCAAGTGCCATTCATGGATAGTGGCGGGGTGTTTAAATTTCGCTTTAACGATGGCAGACAGCATTATGTTTTGGAAGCATTCAATTCTACTCTATTAGTGGTTCCCCAATTTGTCACCTTTCCCGTTCCTATATTGCATTAGAAGTAGCAGACAAGAAATCATTGATGGATGTTAAAAAATGTGTCGGAGACAGAACGGAGCCCTGGGGCACACCACCATTTATTTTGTGAATATCAGACTTGAAACCGTCCAAGACAACTTGAATTGAACGTTCTGCAAAGTAGTTTCTAATCCATTGAAGAAGAGAGTCGTCAATCCCAATTGCACGAATTTTCGACAAAAGAGTCTGATGCAAAACTCTGTCAAATGCCTTAGATATATCAAGTGCAACTATTTTGTTTACGCCGGGTGGGACAAATCACCAGTGGACCTGTTGCTAAGAAGACCGTACTACCGGTCATTGGTTTTCGTGGTTTGAGATATTTCATGAGCAGTTTATCAGCGTTTCTATAACCTTGGAAAGAAGGGACATAAATGCAATGGGTCTGTTGGAAGAGAGAGAAAAGGATTCGCCTTTTTTAGGGACGCGATCGACAAGTGCTGTTTTCCATCTGCTCAGAAAGTGTCTTAAATAGTAGGATTGATAAAAAAGCTTACGCTGGTGTTTTGCAAGCGTGGAAGAAAATCTCTTCAGAAGAAGAAGGTCCACCTGGACCGGCGGATTTGTGTATGTTTAGAAGTACTCTTGCTATTACACGGGTGGGAAAGTAGATTCGTAACTTTGAAGATTCGACGCAATTAAGCGTAGGCGGAGATAATGCATAATCTGGAACTATTGAGCTAGCTGCAAAGTGAGCAGGAAGCAAATAGGCTTTGTCCAAAGAGCTGACAGCTGGAATGCTATATTGTAAATGGCACGCTTAATAAAGACGTTGCAGTCATTCCTGGCTCGTTTAAACATTTTTCGGTTTTCCTCTGTCGTGCTGGTCTTGAATGACCGAAAAAACATTTCTCTAACCCTGACGGCCTCTTTACAGCTCGAGTCATACCATGCCTTTACTTTTGGTTTGATACTCTTCATCCGATAAGGAATAAAGGATCTCATTCTAAAGAGAATGGTGTCTGTGATCATATCAGCGGCGGCAACCACGTGCTTATCGAGGAAGCATAACGACCAGTTAGAATTCCTAAAGAAGCTATTAAGACCGCTCCGGTTGGCTTTCTCGTAGTGCCATACGGATCTTTTAGGAATTTTTTCTCTAACTATGTGGTCGGTGAACGAGAAATAAACCGATATGACACAATGGTCCGACGAGCCTAGAGGGGACAGCACATCGACCTTTTACTTATCAGGGTGAGAAGTTAAAAACAAGTCCAGGGTGTTGGCGGTATGACTAGTATGCGCATGGGCTTATTTACAATCTGGGTCAAGTTATTTTCCGCAGCGAAGATCTCAATACACCCTCCTTCGGGTGTCGGATGCCTGCACTGTGATTTATTAATTTTTTTCTGTTTTTTTTTTTTTGCACTACGGTGATTGCTTAGCGCTTATTCGAATATACGAATACAGATTTGCCATATGCGGTAGACTTTGGAAAGAAGTCTTGAGCTTCCGACACGTGAGTGAGCATCTTATGAAAATCCACATCCAGGCTAAGTTCCCTAACATAAGTTTAATATGCGCCCATGTCCCTACGGAAGACAAGGAAGATGCCACCAAGAAAAGTTTCTACGAGTTCCTCCACAAGACATATGAACATTGTCCAAATTCTAGGCGATTTTATCGTCAGAATAGGAGAGGAGAACATATTTGGTAGGAGAGTTGGTAAACATAGCCTACACGACACCACTTCTGGTAACGGACTTAGGTTTATTGACTTTGCTGTGGAAAGGAATATCATTATAGCAAACACACGGTTTCCTCATCTTAATATACACAAAAGGACATGGTGGTCTCCGGATCACCAAATGCTAAATCTTGTTGCAGCCAGCTTGTTGCAGACAATGTGGGAGTGCAAATGCGAATGCTACAACAAAGAAAAATTACTGTGGGATGAAGTATCAAAGACCAAAGACGTGCCATCAGAGACACCGAAGCAAAAAAAAGTTGATAAGGTAGGTAAAAAGAACGTGTAACAGCAAGAAAACCCGTACAGACGCCTGTAGAGTTGAAAAAGGAAACTTTGTAGTAGCGTCAACAAAGCAGCTGGAGCTCACGGCTTACTGGCCGAGACGGTATTGGTATTGTAGAGGGCATACACCAACTAATTTGTCATATCTGGTCGGAAGAGTGTATGCCTGATGAGTGAAATCCTAGCATCGTTTGCCCGACACAAAATGAGACCCACTATCGAGGTATAAGTCTCTTCAACATCGCATACAGGACCTTATCTGTCATATTGTCTGAACGTCTGAGACTTTTCGCCAACAACTGGCAACTATCAGTGCGATTTGATACCAGGAAAGACCAAATTCATACCCACCATCTTTTCATTAATGTTGGGTCCGCGCATGACAACATTTGTAGAGACGTGCTATATAGAGACGTGTGTAGTGTTGGCATCCTTGCCCAACTTGTCCGCTTATGCAGAATGGCGATCGAGAAAACTCGCTATTCCATTGAAGTCGGTAACAATTCAACATAGACTTTTGAAGAAAGGTAGATGAGAAGGTGATGTCCTGTCATGTGACTTCTTTAATTTGAAATAATTGTGCGAAACACACAAGCGAACACTGGAAGCACAATCTTTCAAAAATTTGTCCAACTACTAGGGTAGGCCGATGATATCGACATAATTGGGAGAACTCAGCGGGCTGTCACTGATGAGTTCGCTAGTACTAAAACGGAAGCTGCCAAAATGGAGACAAATGGAGACTTTGTCTACCTGGACTCTGCTATGAATTCTGCCAACGACACCTCAGCACAAATAAAACGAAGATTCATCCTTGCCATTCGCTGTTTCTTTGGGTTAAGAAGGCAAGAAGGTCAATATAAGACCTTGATCATCCCAATCCTACTTTATGGCGCTGAAGAATGGACCTTATAGAAAGCGGATGAAGATATCTCCAGTTTTTTTGAGAAAGAAATCCTTTGAAAAATATGCGGTCCCATATCCGTTGATAGGCTTTGGAGGAGAAGATCCAACGACGAGCTATACGAGCTATATAGCGACATCTACCTAGACAGAAAACTGCGCATCAGTCGCCTGAGGTAGTTAAGACATGTAGAGCGAATGGACACCAATAATCTGGCCCGCAGAGTCTTCGAATCTAACCCATTGGGACGCAGTAGAGGAAGACCCAACCTTAGGTAGCGCGCACAAGCAGAAGGCGACCTCAACCGACTTGTAGTACACAAGTGGAGGCAGTTAGCTAAAGACCACACTAACTGGAGATGCTTGGTAGTTGAGGCCCAGGTTCACCCCGAACTATAGTGCCACCTGAGTAAGTAAGTGAGTATGTCAGTAGTTTTTCAGCACTTGAGCCTCATAGCACATGATAGATCTTACTACTGCTTTATAGGCTTCGTACTTTGTGCTTAATGCACCTTTTGACAGCTTTTAGTTTTCCTTTCAGATGTTTGTTAGTTAGTTAAGTTAGTAGCGGTATTATTATGACTGCGAGATATGGTATGTATACTCCTTTACATTCTCTAGTTCTTAGTCTTGCCATGCCCATTTTCCATTCCATTATTTTGGACTTGGCGGTGTTGGATTTTAGGTTCTAGAAAGCGCAATATTGTTCTAATTTATTGACCATGATTTGCATCATCGTTAGTGTTTCCAATGGAATGACAATGTCAGCACAATATAGGAGCAGCTTTGTCTTAGTCCAAGCGAACTCGATTACACCGGGCAAAATGTAGGTAGATCATCCAGAAGTAGCGAAGAAGTGGACTCGTGAGACAACCTTGCTTGAGACCCATTTTGGACTCAAACCAACCTGACATGTTGATTAAATCCCATAATGCAGTCGCATTATTTTGTTAAAGGCTTTGCATAACTTTGAGTAACTTTGTTGGCACTCCCAGATTCCTTAGCTTGTAAAAGATCGCCCTTCCGTCAACAGGGTCAAATGTCATCAAAAAAGTCCTAGGAATACTTGTCGGTGTAACAATATTGTCCACAGTGGAATAGCTGAACACAGCTTGGAACTCGCTAAGTAGGGCACGTGGCTGTACCCATTCTGTTATAATAATAATAATTCGCGTGAAAATTTTCATTATCAAGTTCAGGAACGATATTCTTCTGTACTTACGTGGGTCTTTGGGATTTCCTTTATCATATTTCATTGGGCCGTATTTCTTCAAAAATGAAGAAAATCGAAATGCCAGCGTCAACGGCGCCCGGTACAGAACCATCAGTGACGATTTTTTGTTTCTAAAAGTGAGCCGGTAAAACCAGCGAGTTATAGAAGAAAGTGCTCGATTAGCTTCAGATATGATATATAATAGATCTGTAGCCTGGCCTCTAAGACGACGCCGCTGGACAATGCCACCATTGTGTGCACCATTTATTTTATTTTATTTATTTATTTACTTGTGATTGCTTAAAGGCAGTAAGATACAATATCTTATAAGTTTGCCTTAAGCTTTATTTACAAGAGGGAGCTAATATAAGATTTTAACAATGGTTTTGATTTTATGAATTTATTGATATACATAAATTAAACGTTCAATTAGAAATTGAATTAACAAATTTACTAAAAAATGCTTTTTTAACATCTTTTTAATGCTTGTTGCGTTCTGTGCTTCTTTAATATAACGCGGATGTTAAACAGGAAAAGCAAGGATGAATTAATTGGCTGTCGTGTTAGCAAAATATCGGAAAGCAATGTTACACTTCGAATTTGAAGATAATTTTCTAAAGCAGACGATTAGCAAAACCAGACAATCTATCATATCTTCGTATCCCAAAGATATAGCGTACAATGCTACTATTCTTTTACTTACATGGTTGCACCTACAAAAAATTTCACACCCGTAAATTAAAATCGGTAATACCAATGTCTTAGCAAGTAACATTCATGTCTTAACTGGTGTAAATGACAAAGTTACCCACAAGATACGCAGTACGCCATATACCTTACCGACGAGTGAATTAATGTGGTTATCCCAAGTTAGAGACTGATTGAAAATCGCATCAAGATTTTTTGCAGTTTCAACATATTCGATCGGAGCGGCGCTCAACACGATCGAAGGAAAATAAGACAGATCCATACTTTTTGTTGATATTACCAGACATTTCTACTTTTTTCGGTTTGAAATAAGTCCATTTAACTGGGACTAATGTGATATCTTCTCTAAGTCTTCATTTACACAAGAAACGCCATTCTCAATAAAACCGAGGGGGCCGGTTATGTACAGTTGCACGTCATCTGCATACATGTGAGATGACCAGTTCTCGATTATAAACGGAAGCTCATTAATGTAAATCGAAAACAATAGTGGTCCTAGAATGGGACCTTGAGGGATGCCGGTAACATTTGGGAGAAAGTCGGATAAGTTATCACCAACCTGCACTGCTTGATTTCTGTTAGTCTTTATTCCTTAAAGTAACTTTGTGGCACCAGCTGAGAAGTTATATTGCTGACATTGCTTTTTACATAAAATATCATGCCGTTAGGTGAGCACTAATTTGTTTTTGAAGAATCCTTTCAAACACTTTCGACAAAAAGGGCAAAATTGAAACGGGCCTAAATTCATCCCCTTTAGTGTTTTTTGGAAGGGATACGATCTTAGCCAGCTTCCATAGATCGGGATACTCGGCTGTCGTCAAAATTGTATTGAACAAATAGGTTATGTGTGGCAGTACAATGGGTAAAATAATTTTTAAAAACGAGGGATGAATTCTGTCCAGACCCACAGAATTTGACTTTATAGAAAGCATACCTTCCCCAACATCGGCATGATCTACCGCTCGAAAACCAAAACCAGAATCGTCGGAGGAAGCTTCTGTAGTACTCAATGGACGTAGTAAGGGCACCGATATAAATTTTTGGTTTAGAGTATTACCATCAACATCTTTAACTCGGTCGCCCCTTGATTTAACGATGTCTAAGTTGCGTAAGTTATTCCACAACTGACGCCCTCTTAAAGAAGTATTAAGCTGGTTAGAGTACAAACATAGTGATTGGGGGAATAATACACTAAATACTAGAGGGAACCTACTATTCAATTGGTGGGGTCAGCACAGTGTAATGTATCGACTCGGGCTTAAGGCGACGGATAGTCCGTCGTTTCCCAGACACGGGTCCTATTTGGATCTCCTGCTGTTCGACTCACGAATACAACTGACATGCACTAACCAACAAACTACAAACTGTCTACGCACTTTCGTGTATGACAGTGACCATTGCAGTCTCAGCACCGAAATAACTGTCCCCAACGAAATTGCGGAATTGGATGAGTTTGTCCAAAGGTATTCCTACAATTATAGTAGGGTGCGTTGGACACACTTCACCAGAACACTGAATAGAGCACTCTCCTCGAATTCGCTCTACCCACCATCCAACAGAAATCTGTCAAACGAGGAGATTGACAGGTATCTAAGACTAATGGACGAGACAATCAAACGAACAATGGACAAAACGATACCTCGGTACCAACACACTGACGAAGAAAACTTACTCGTATTCCGCAACGCAACTGTTGACGCACTGCACCGACATAAAAGTAGGCTGCTGTCAAGCCTAAAAACCTTGTACAGACAGTTTACTGACAGACATAACCCGGAGATTATGACACTGAAGTCGTAGATTAAAAACCTCCAAACATTAATAAAGGAAAATTACAGAGCATCTTTAAGTTTGTATTGGAACAACAAAATTCGAGCTGTAAACACCAGCAACCCGAATATGTTCCGGCAAATAAATAAAATATTTCGGAGAAATAATCAGAACGACCTTCCATGTCTTAAAATCGCCCGAACGACGAACAACGAACAAATACTGGTAGCAGCAGGCATAGATCCAAATGAGGCCGATGATGATGACAACTTCTTTGTGATCGAGGATCCGCAGGAGCAGGTAGAGGCTATAGGAGCGACTTTCCAGGAAGTGTACAAGGCAAATGCTATCATTGGCCCGAACCACGATCTGGAGAATCGTGTCCTTTTGCACAATTCCTACCTTCGAAATGAAATTGTGAATTGGCGAGTCGAGAGCTCGGGTTTCACCCAGTTCAGTGACGAGAATATGGCAAATAATGTCATCACCAACGATTGAGTACTACTCATCATTTCGGGGGAAGAGATCCAAGCGATCTTCGAATCACTTAGAAGTAAGAAATCAGCGCATTGGAAAACTGCGGTGGTACATCCCATCCCCAAAAGGGATAAAGACACTTCCAATCTGACGAATCTCCGCTCGATCAGTCTTCTTCCAAACATCAGTAAGGTTTTCGAGAAGGTGATCAATAGAGTCTTGACTAAGTGGGTTCAGCAAAAACATATAGTTCCGGATAATCAATTAGGTTTCAAGGCGGGGCATGATGTTATTCATGCTGCGTGTTAACTGGTTTCCGATATCCAATGGAACAAAGGCAAGAACCAGTGCACTGGTGCCTGCCTGATTAACTTGGAGAAAGCCTTCGATACCGTATCGTTAGAAGGACTCTTTTTCAAGCTGGACAGGTTGGGCATTAGTAAACCACTGCTGTATATTCTTTTGATATGCCCTCCAGTAGACAGTTCATCGTGAAGAATGGCGATGTGACTTCTGCTGGAACTTTTAACATTAAAAACGGTCTGCAACAAGGTGCGGTAAATTCGCCGATCCTGTTCAACATTTACACGAGTGATCTGATAGGTTCACTTCACCATGCCATAGCGTACGCAGACGACTTAATCGCGTACAGATCGGGTCCAAAGATTGAGGTCATTAATATGCTTTTGCAGCGTGACTTCGACAAAATTAAGCGATATTGTGATGACTGGAAGTTGAAAATCAACTTTCAGAAGTCGGAAACCATTCTGTTTAGGACGCCTTTGTCCGGGGCCTCTAGGGATACCAGAATGAATTGGCGAAAGTTCTCAATCGTGGGACAGCACGGGCAGCCACTTGCTTGTCGAAATGTAGTCAGATACCTTGGGATCTGGCTAGATCAATTTCTGTATTTTAACAAACATATAGATGTTGCTCTGGCCAGAGCCAAGGGTGCTTTTGCCCTTACAAAGAGACTCTTTTATAACAGCCAACTCGATGCGAGGGTGAAGGTGAAGGTGATCTGCTACATGGCCCTTATCCGGCCTATGCTTGTATTTGGATGTCCCGTGTGGTTTAACGTGAGAGCAAGTTTATTGGAAAAGATTCGGGTGTTTGAGAGGGCTTGTCCTAGGACTTGTCTTCGCTTATACAGAACACCAGAGTCTGAGTACATAAAATTCTATCCTAATGAGGTCTTATACAATAGGGCGAACCTAATAAGAGTGGACAACTTCGTCATTAAGTTAACTCGAAGGCACATTGCAAGAGCAATGACCTCATCGAACAACCTGATCTCCGGGGCTTTCTACCCCAATTATATGTATCACGAGAGAGTTCGCTTTGACGACTTTATTCCTCCAGAAGCGTTCCTTTATCTAGATAGTAAAGGTCTGGTCCAGGACAGATTGGCGGTTCCGCTAATCTTCCACGTTGCTCGAACAGCTGCGGACAGGCGACTCAACTACGACAGAGATGTCGCACATGGCAGTGCGGAGCGTCTCCGGTTCAGTAGGGCGGTAGGGAGTCGCGACATGAGGGATGTCGCTCGGCAGCACCATCAATTTTGGTGGCTGGTTGAGGGAGGGGAAGTTTAGTCGTCCAATTCCTCCAGTACTAGGTAGCTCCATAGGAAGCAAAGTAGGTCGTTTGACTATTTTATTAGCCTTGGCCGGCTTACATAATTTTAGATAGGATTAAGTTGGTTTTAAGAAAAAAACAAATAAAAATTAAAAATTAAAAAAAAAAAACAAAATATATATATATGCATATACACTCAGTCCTTTTTTTACGCGATTATTGGTTCTGCTACTAATCGCGTAAAAAAAAAATCGCGTAAAAATGGTTAGTTTTCCAATATTAACTGACGAATTGGTTCCGAATATAAAAAATATCGCGTATAACAAAATATACGCGCAAAAAAATATTCAAAAACAATACAATAAGTTTCAAATTTCAGACTTATGATTTATTCATTCATAACTAACTAAAAAATACAAAACAAAAACCATATATAAAAGAGAAGAAAATAGGTAGATTTATTGAAAAAACCGTTGAATGCTGTTTAATCACTGTCATTATCCGTAGTGGAAATTATTCTTAGCCGCTTATTTTGATGACCTGCACTGATATCACTAGAATTTGTATCAGAATCAATAGTAAGAACTATGGATTGATGCTCTGATTGACTTAGCATCTCCGACTGAGTTTGCACCATAAATTCAGTTAATTTAGTTTGAATGCTTCTTTTTGGACCCAATAAATTCCGATGTAGTTCTTTATATCTTTAACATGCAGAGACTCAATTCTTTTTGAAAAATTCGTACACGTTCGGCATCAGTATCATTTGCTACAAAATAATTTTCCAATTCTGCTGCAAGTTTAAGACCTTGCTTAATCGTCTCTGCTTTAATTGGATGCTCGTCTATCTTGGTGTCGCTGCCATTTTCCGATTCGATTACATCCGTAGCTATTTCAATCAAATCGTCATCATCTAGCTCTCGGTCTAGAAGAATCTCGTTAATATCTTCTCTCGTCATATCTGCAAGAATTTCTCCTCCCGCGGAACGTGCTAAATCAATGATATCTGAATAATTAGTTGAATTGCTTGGCACGGAAATACCACTTTTAACACATTCTGGCCAAAGAGATTTCCAGCATGCGTTTAATGTATGTTGCCTTATTTCAGAAATTGCTTTTGACGCGTACAAGATGCAATCTTTGATAGAAAATTTTTTCCAAGCATCGGTGAAGTCCAATTCATGATTTTCCTCCAGTTTGTCCATAATGCACTTGAGGTAGTACATTTTAAAAGTCGCAATAATGCCTTGATCCATCGGTTGGATAATTGATGTAGTATTCGGCGGGAGGAAAATGATATTTACATTAGGATGTTCAATCAACGGATGGCCTGGTGCATTGTCAATTATTAAAAGAGCTTTAAAGGGCTGTTTCTTCTTCTCCAAATAACTTTTAACTTCTGGTACAAAGCATTTAGCAAACCATTCTTGGAATATATTTCCAGTTACCCAGGCTTTTTTATTGGCCATCCAGTGAACACGTAAATGTTTTAAATCTTTGCCCTTTAGTGCTCGCGGCCTGAGACTTTTGTTTACTAACAGCGGTTTAATCATGCGGTCACCAGAAGCATTGCTACATAATAAAAACGTCACACGGTCCTTTGCAGCTTTGAAACCACCTAATGATTTTTGGGCCTTAGACACATATGTTCGTTTTGGTAACCTCTTCCAAAATAGGCCGGTTTCGTCTGCATTGAAAACTTGGTCTGGCGTGTAACCACCTTCTTGAATAATTTTTAATAACTTTGGTGGATAGTCATGCGCAGCTTTACTATCAGCTGAAGCAATTTCACCCTTAGTTTTTAAATTATGAAAATTATGTCTTTCATTAAACTTTGAAAACCATCCACCACTAGCTGAAAATTCGTTTTTGTTTTCTTGGTTCGATGTTAATCGATTAAAAATACGTAGAGCTTTTTGTTTTATTGTTGTAGTATCAACTGGGATTCGTTTCTGGTTGAGATCCTCAATCCAAATTGTTAATAGGTTTTCCATTTCTTCAATAAAAACATTTCTTGAGTATGAAGTTTTCTTCGCATTTACATTTTTACCGGAAACTACAGATTTTCTAATTGCATTTTCATTTTTTTTTATTGTTCGCACTGTAGATTCACTGAATCCAAGCATCTTTCCCACATTTGTTGGGCCAGCTCCCTGCTCTAGATAGTCCAAAACTTTTATTTTTGTTTCTAAAGAAATGCCTTTGCGTTTTTTATTTTTTTCTGAATTAGCTTCCATTGTAAAGCTAGCAAAAATTGAAATTCTTTATTAAAAATTTTTATTATTTTTATTACAAAATTATAGATATATTTTAAAGTCTTACCAAAACAACTGCACCGGCCGCTAACTAAATACAGTGCAACCTGCAAAGTTGACCACCCTTGTAAGTTGGCCACCTGCCGAAGTTGACCAATATTTAGCTGCACCAAGAAAAGCGCATACAAATGTGTTCCCCAACACCTTTGTATGTTGTCCACCTGCCTATCTTGAAACTTGGCCACAAATGTTCGCGTTTTGTCTCATTTTCCACACAAAATAACCTGCGAAAGTTGTCCGAAATCGTATATTCAATTGTTCTGCTGGCTGCATAGTCGTGTGTTCATTTTTCTGCATGTACATTGTACATACATATTCGACTGACAGTTAAACGAATGGTTCAAAAACATACATATGTACAGTGTATAGCGGTAAAATAACGAGAGGTTGATTCATATTTCAACGCGTTGCATATGCACGTAAAGACAATCCAATTTTTTAGTCTGTGAGCTTCAGAAGTTAAAGTGCGCGTGATTTTAGTGTAAAGCAAGTGAGAAAAAGGAGTGATTTTGAGGATTGAACTTATGTAAGAGAAACATTAGATCTGAGTGCATAGAAATTGTTAATTATGGAAATCATATTTTTAGATTTAAAAATGCCACCGAGGAAATATTTAACTGAGCTTTCTTTAAGTAAGAAAGCAGAAGTTTTACAAGAAATAGAAAGAGGCACATCACAAAAGGACTTTGGCCGACAAATTCGGTATCTCTAAATCAACTGTTGCTAACATTAAGGCCCAAAAGAGGCAAATTTTAGATACATTAGGAACTAATGTTTCAGATGAAAGGAGACGAAAGCTAAGAAGGACTCTTTTCGAAGACGTAAATCTTGGAGTTCTTTCTTTTTTCACGAAATTCAGATCAAAAAACATCCCCGTGAGTGGTCCTTTGCTGCAAGAAAAAGCAAAGCAATTAGCGGATAAGCTCAAAATTGAAAAATTTCATGCGAGCAATGGGTGGCTGGAATCTTTTCGGAAAAGGAATAATATTCAATTCCGGGTATTATGTGGTGAAAGTGCTAATGTGGACCATGATGCTGCAACCACTTGGAAAATGAAGTTGCCTCAACTTTTAAAAGACTTTCCACCAGAAGACCAGTTTAACGCAGATGAAACAGGAGTTTTTTACCGCCAACTTCCAACAAAAAGTCTTGTTGCTAAAGGCGATAAATGCAAAAGTGGAAAAATGGCGAAAGAAAGGCTTAGTGTTCTTTTTTGCTGTAGTGCCACAGGTGAAAAATTAAAGCCCCTTATTATTGGAAATGCTGCCATGCCAAGAGTTTTTCGCCAAAACAAAATCGATCTTAATAATTTTATGGTCACGTGGGCACACAATAAAAAAGCATGGATGACAACCGTAATGCAACAAGCCACACTATATCGATGGAATATTCAAATGTTGTCGTTAAGCATTTGGCGCCAAATCTCACATCAGAAATTCAGCCATTGGACCAGGGTATCATCCAAAACGTGAAAACCGGATACAGATCTAAAATGCTCCTTTCTCTACTGGCAAAAATTGATGAATGCGAGTCTGGATCTGAATTTTCTAAGTCAGTAAACGTATTGGACGGGATAAGATGGATTGTGTCTGCCTGGAATGAGGTCGAAACATCTACAATCGCGACATGCTTTCATCGTGCAGGATTTCCAGTCGATGCCAACCCATTCGAAGGACCCTCGGACGAGCTTCAAATTGCGGAAACCATCGCAAGCTTGCCTGAAAACATTAGAACGGAATTGGTATCGGCAAATGAGATAATGAAAGTGGATGAAGGCATTGTTGTACACGAGATTCTGGGTCATTCACAAGCCGAAATAATGCAACAAGTTCTAGAAGAATTCCAAACTGATCCATGCGATATAAGTGAGGAATCTGGAGAAGATGAAGATGTGGACCATCAACCTCTAACAGCGAATGATGCCCTAAATAATATAAATCAGCTGCTTCTATATGTGTCTTCGAACCAACCGAATCTGGTGTCAGAAGTTCTTCACATAAAAACCAAAATCGAACAACACAAAGGAAAATGTAAAATCATTAAGCAGACAACTTTAAATACATATTTTAAATCCTAATAAATTAACACATATGTATGCATGTACAACACTGGTCTTTAATTTTTATTCGAAAAAAAAACCCACACCCTTATAAGTAGGCCACCTGTTTAAGTTGGCCGAAAATTCCTGCACGGCAGGTGCCCAACTTAACCAGGTTTTACTGTACATTATAACTAGATTTGCAATAATTGATACACATAGAGTAAAATTTTTTTGTTGGGACTTCCCCGTATTATATTCGAAAATTATTACGCGTAAAAATATGTAAACAAGCAAAAAACGAAAAAAAAGCAATCGCGTTAAAGTGAGAAATTCGCGTAAAAAAAGGAATTTGCGCTGCAAAAATAACCGCGTTAAAGTGAAATCGCGTAAAAAGAGATCGCGTAAAAAAAGGACTGAGTGTACTTATATATTAGGTATATAGGTATTATGGATATACGTGTATATGTATGTATATGTATGTGAATGTGTTATATGTAAGTAGGTTAGGTAGATTAAGATTTATTTTTAGGTAGTCTTTAAGTTTTTAGTTTTAAGTTTTTATAATATAAAAAAAAGACAGTCCATTTACTAAGTTTTTACTTAAAATTTATTTTCTAGTTCTAGTATTAAGTAATGTAATGTAAAATATAAAATTAGACTGTAAGATGCGTCGAAAGACTTAGTTTAAGTGGTTGGTTTAGCATAGAGCGCCCGCATGGGGCCAGTAAATTAGAATAAGTTTATTTGTAAGTTATTTAAGCTAATTTTGAAGCATTTTTTTGTCTAGCATGTAAGAGTAAATTAATTAGTTAAATAAAAATGCATTTAATCTGAACTGAACTGAACTGAGTACATTTGAGATTTGATTTTACGTATTTCTCCAATAACTTTATTGCGTAGTGAACAATATATTCGCTTGGACTCATTTAACCGGTAACGTTTCCAGGAATTATAGGCCTCATCACGTTGCTGAATTAATAAGCGGATGTGTCGGTAAACCATGGCTTATTACTCGGTTTAATGAGCTTAGTTCTTAAGGGCACATGCGTACTATACAGGGTAGTTATGTTTTCAGTTAAAAACTGCAATTGATCATATGATGACAATAAATGATACGTGAAATCCCAATTCCAGCACTCAATGTTGTGGAAATCACGATATTTGATAGTTTTGCTCAGGCGATTAATGCTGAATTTCAGAGTCAAAAAGATAAGATCATGCTTCGAAAAAGCAGGAGCAGAGAGCTGGTCGTACAAGGCCACTTTGCTCACATCAATAACGAAAAATAAATCTAGTAGTGTTGCACCACCGTCAAAAGAGTGTGTAGGAGTGCAAGTGTTGACTGGCCTTAAGTTAAACGTTTCTATGTGTTGAGTGAGGGAATTCGGAGCTAAAAGATTGCAGTTCAGATCGCCACATAAAATAATATTAAACCAAGGTGATAGGTTAATATCCCTATTTGGGATCACTGCCCACCAGATCAACATACATATACTCGATACTACTTCCATCATCAGATGAAAGCCTTGTTTTGCATTTAATTGTATCTCTAACAAATATTGCCACACTCCCCCTAACACGATATTCTCTGTTTGAGCGAAAAGGTCGATGATAACCCTCCAAGCGACAAGCCTTGTCTCTTAAATCATCCCTAAACCATGTTTCAGTAACACATACTACGTCAACATCCGATCCAACAAACAAATCACGGAACTCATCAATTTTCGGCAATAAACTGAATGCCAATGTGAGATGCGTCCTCAAATGCTCGACAAAGCTATCGAAAATTGGTGTTCCAGGATGCAGATTCTGAGACGCCCCCACGGTGGCCATATGCCCGAAATCATTGTCATCAATCGCATATAGAAAAGATCTTGGCTCCTTTGCTCAACTTTTGTGTCTTTTGTGTGCTTTTTAAGAAAACCCTTTATGTGCCAACCTGATCTAGTGGAAAGTACGAACGTCCAACACAAAAAGCGTATTTCTTTGCATTTGAGCTCACGTCTAACCTTTAAAAAACCGGTAGTCTACTAACTTTGTTATGATCTGAAAAAATAAACGGCTTTGTGTCCATTCACTGCTTCTAAGAAGCAATAAATTTAGGCTTTAATAAGTCGCCTTGTCGCCTGCTATTCTACGCTACATTTGATTCATTATCCGACTTTTAACTTCTCGATCCAAGGTCCGCCTTTTGGGTGGTACACATAATACTACCAAATTCTGTTAAAGTTCTCGGTTCACCCCATTTTTTCGAGTAAGTTATACCACCAACCAACTGGAGTGACTCCTTTCAAGTCGATCGATCTGCTGCCCATAGCTTGAATAGCTTCGCATCCCTTTGCTTTTTGAAGTGTAAATTTGTCCCGAAGTGATTGATTCCAAAATTTATTAATTTGAATAAATTTTTTTCTCACTTCACCATCTCCTCAAACAAAGTTCCGTAAAAGTATTCGCAAACCTTTTCCCTAACCCGAAATTCAACCTTTTTCTCCCTTATTCATTATTCAATTAATTACACCATCCACCGATTTCCTTTCAAACCCTTCTTCCTCGCCCCTTCTCAATCACAATCGAAATCCAATGGAAGAATTCACCCACAATAAAGAAAAAAGAAAAAACCTAAATACTCGTACCAACCTACTCAACACGTGACATAAACAAGTTTCTCAGTTTAAAAATTCAAAATCACTAAAATCGCTGAAATCCGAAATCGCTTTTCCGCAACCCCAATGGCATGCGATAGGAAATCGGTTATTTGCCCTGCTCCGACCTTATTAATTGAAGTCCTGGACTAAAAAACCACCCAACGAACAGGAAACTGACTCAAAGTCGCATTTCGAATACTCGCCTCCTACACCAGGAGCAGCAAGTATCAACCTTAACCCGACAACCCCGCTGTATTCTTATCCCAATGTCATCGCTTAAAGTTTAATTAAAGCCAACGACGCTTGATAAAGTCAACAATGGGGAAAATTTACTGTATAAGCGATTTTTTTTTGCCTCCGTTAGTTGGTTTTCTGCGCGCCCCTTTCGTTTGGCAGGTCAGGCACTTTGAACTCAATTAAACACACCTGAGATCCTTGCAGCGAGGCCCTTCATTTTTTTTTCTTTTTTTTTGCTTGTGGGGTGGGCATTCGAACACAAGGAAGTTTAAGTCTCCCCGGAGGTGGTCCTGCTTAGACCGATGACGACGGCGACAACGACGGCACAACAATAGTACCTCAGTATCAAGGTGGGCTGGACAGCAGCAGGACGATAGAGGCGACCAGAGATTTTGTGTAAGAATAACGTGAGAAAGGACTTTTGAGGGAACTTATAGTTGACTGACATTAGTTTCACCCAAAATAGCTTCAGATAATAAATTGAATTTAAGGTGAAAAGACAGTTACTGCTCACGCCTTTGTTGTCTGCCCCTGCCTGTGTGCTGTCGTCGTTCCTGAGGTGGCAGGTGAATGCAGTGGTGAATTAATCGATTTCTATTTTTCACCTGTCCGACGTGCTGGCTCTACTGACCGTGTGATGTAATCAATTTCTTCTCTACCTTTATCCATTCGTTTCTACTGTTCATGTTCAGGAATTTCAGTTTCAGCAAAGAGGATAATCACTTCAATTCGCTATTGTTGTTGAAACATTTTTATTTTTCAGTTTTTTCTTGTTGGACTGGACCGTTTCGATGGAGCGGAGGGATAAATCGCACGTGATTTGGAACAGACGCTTCCGAAGTGCGCGGACCAATGGAACATCATCAAAATTAAGTCAAATTGGGATTTCGTTGTGAAACAAATTGAAAAACAAATTACAAGACGTGCCCTTCCGGTGTGGTAGATTTCGATTGATTAAAACAACCAATCGATGCTCTTTGATTTTTAATCAACAATCGATGGGACAGTCCTTGGAATGGGAGCGTGAACATTACCCACGGGCCACGAGTATAATGGGCTTCAGTTGAACTGTGATTAATGGGCGCACGTGGCTAACGATTATTTGTTTATCGACTTAAGGGCTGATTTTTAATCCGAAATTGATCAGCTTTGCCAACGTAAGCAGTCTAGCTTTCGGCAGCATGAACAAATGTCAGTTTTCCCCTAAAGGTGTCCTTGATTTAGCTTCCTGGTAACCAAAGATTTCATGAATAAATTTACTTTCCATCTGTTGGCGAGCACAACAACCTTGTACTTTTGCTCGTCTATCAAAGCCAGGAACCAAAATCTAACAAAAATAAATTATCACAGGCATTTGCCATAAAAATATTCAACGTCGGTATGTGTCTTTGAAGTAACATGTGGTGCCATCTGCATGCCACTAATATAAGCTGGACTGTGAAAACTAATCATAGACAAATTTTCACTCGAAAGACGTTTGTTGAAACTTTAAGCTGTAACTTTTATAGGGTGGGCCAACCTTGACGGACTGAAGTTCTTTGAAAACAACTTTTATAATTTTAATTTTAGCATGAAAGCGTGGTTTGTTAATATTGTTTTGATCTTTGTTTGGAAGATAACTCCATTTCATCTTCTTGATAAAAATAATGGCTGCTTCCAAAGCATTTTGCATAACGGCACACAATTCATCTGGCACCAAATGGTTTCAGGAAGAATACATCCCTGGAAAAAAAAACTTGTGCTAAACTCGGTCGGAGATATACGCAATCCAGACAACACTCCCAGATTGTGCTTTGTCTCCGCCTATACTTGAGTGCGTCGAATCTTCAATGGGACGAATCTACTGTCGCACTCGTGTAGTAGCAAGAGTACTTAAAGATCTCAACATACATAAATCCGCTGATCCAGATAGTATATGTCCTCTTCTTCTGAAGAGGTGTCCTTCCACGCTGGCAAGACCACTGAGTAAGCCTTTTCATCAATCCTACTCTTTAGGATTCTTCCCGAGCAGATGGAAAACAGCATTTGTCCAGCCCGTCCCTAAAAAAGGCGAATCATCTTCTCTCTCCTCCGACAGACCCGACAGAAACGCTGATAAACCGTCAGCTCATGAAATATCTCGAAACACGAAAACTTCTCAATGACCGGCAATATGGTTTTCGTAGCAACAGGTCCACTGGTGATTTGATGGCATGTCTCACCGAAAAGTGGAACCAAAGCGTACATCAATCTTGGAGGGGAGCGAAACATTTCGGTTTGAAGAGGAAGCCAAGCTGCGCTTAAAGCCTTCGTATAACTTCGAGAATGCAAAAGTTCTCTGCAGCACTCAGAAGGCTTAATTCAGTGAGTTTTGTCTAGGTTCCAGGTCACGCTTGGATCACCAGAAATTAGTTCGCCGATGAACTTGCTAGACAAAGCCCAGCGGAGAGTTTTTCAGTACGCAAACCTACGTTACTAGCTTGCGTTGTCCGTTAGGGCTTCCATTGACAGTCCATCAGCAGTTCCGTATATTAACCTATCCCCTTGAATGGATATACTTTTATGCTCCATCGCTCATTATTAAGTTGTTGAACAATTTCATCTTGTATGGAGGCAACTTTACATGAAGTTGTAAAATGCGTCTTGTCGATATTATGAGTTATGTAGCACGTCAACGAGTAGACACAGATAGATCGTCGTTGACACTCTGTAGTACAGCCTTAAAAGCGTCTTCATTGCGAACAGACTGATGAACATTTTGTTGTGCCAGATCTGAGAACGCGAAAATATTACCACCCATCAAAAGAAGTTCTGTCCCCAGCAAGTGCAATAAAAAACAATAGAACAGCTGTTGGATAGAACCCCTAGGAAAGGATCCAATTCTTATGAAAACAGAGGCATTCGAAAAACTCTTTAAAAGATGCCCAACAGAAGGTAGATTTCTACAACATTAAAAATACCACGGCTTGCATTCATTCCAAAATGTGACAAGCTTCCAGAGCAATCCCTGTGCATGTTGGTAGCAGTAGGAAAAGCGGAAATCATTCGCGAAAGACTGGACCACTATATCGAAGGAGGCAAAGTCTTTATGCAAGTACCAAACTACCGAGAGCGAATAAAAGGACACAGACGAAAGGCCAATGAAATACAAAATAACAGGAGGAATTCCACACAGGTCAATCCTAGACCCGCTTTTGTGAAATATTATATAATGTACGGTGGGGTAATGGGAATGTGCAGACTAAGAAGAGTGATCATTATTGGATACGCACATGCTATCGCAGAGGCTATTCTCATAAGTAGCTCGATACTACTTAGTATCGAGTTTTAAAACGTGCAAACGAGAAGCCCATTTGAGTAGTTGCCGCATTATCCAGATCAGTACCAAACGTTGGAGGACACAGCGACCAAAAGAAAAGCTAAGAATTTTCCACCTGCCTTCCAACACACCAAATTATATGCTAAACTTGAAGACCAAAACACCATCTCTTTTCCTGGATAACTTAAAAATAAATTTTGATTATGTCTTAAAAGTTTTGCCGATGGACCGAGATAGGTAGGTATGTTGTGATTCACACACCACATAATCCCAGCACTTGCTATCACAACAATCCACTTATCCAGCTGCATATGCATTTTCGGTCAAGTTCATACCCGAGTCATTCACCGAAATTCAAAGCCGCACGTAAATATATACCATACGTGCTGGTGTACATTCGCCGCACTACCGAAATACGACGCTGAACATGTTTCGTATTTGGGTCAATCCCAGGAAACAATTAAAGAATAATTATGAATGGGATTGCACTTACAATATTCGGAGTGTGGAAGTGAATGACAAATGGGATGACATTTGAAACCGACAAAAGAAAAACCACCCAAGCTGCAAAATAAACTGGAACAAGCGGTGAATGATCGTAAGTGTTATGGGAATGGTTGCGCAAGCCGATTTGGCTACGCACAGAAAAAGGTTATAAAAGAGATACGATGCGAAAAGAAATTCAGTTTTATTATTAGACTAAATAAAGACGACAAGGTTGCAGCGACGCTAAAGACGGCGGACCTTTAGTCATTAAAAATAACATAAAAATAATAACGTCTTTTAATTTAAACTCCGGAGTTAGACTCTTCTCTCGTTCGATACGAGAAAGCACGGTCTCGCGACGTTATAACATTTGGTGGCAGCGGTGGGATCCTACGATAAACGGATCCAAACTACCACGGACAAGAGCCTAAAATACTCTTGATGCGTACTGGGGCTATACACCAGAAAATAAAAGCACTATAGTGTAGTGTAGTGAAGTGCAAAAGTGAAAAGCCCACACATTTAAGTCCTTGCGAACTCTAGTAGAACTAGACGCAGAGGCAAGACGGTGGCAGTGTAAAAGACCAGGGCAACAACAACTATAGGGCGCGAAGCTTACCTGGGAGAAATAAGTAACAGAAGCAGCAGCAGAAACAACAGAAGCAGCAGCAGAAACACAAGAAGCAGCAGCAAAATCAAGAGAAGCAGCAAGAACGGTAGTGACAACAGAAATTTAAAAACCACAAGGTATTAGGTCATTATTGTTTTGTTTTTTTTTCTCTATCAATATATATATAAAAAAAAAATTAAACTTTTATCTCAATCAAAAAATAACTTTTAAATAAAGATACATTTTTGTCACATTTTTTTTTTACACTATTTCATAATCCCAGTCAAAAAAAAAGGGGAACAATTTCATTTGTTTTAAAATTAAATAAATAAATAATTTAAATAAATAAATTAAATTTCATTCCTTTTAAATTTAATTTATCTCAATCTCACACACATTACCATACGATTTAGTTTATATTTTAGTCACCATTCCCTTTAAATCCACTTGCTGTTCACTTACATCTCCCATCCCGATTTCATTCCGTGAAAATTCTAACGCGAAAAAATAAGAGCACAATAGAGCTTTTCAGAGTTCTACCTTTTGCTCTATCCGAAAATCATACGAGTGTTGTATCACCATCACAAAATCATAAAATGGCTTTAAAAATCTCTCTTAGCGACGTGTTCAGTATAGTACCAACCTTCGATGGCAATCCGGCATGTCTCAATAAATTTGTGGCGTGCGGCAATACTCTATTCACTTACATCAATGACGAAGCGCAACACTCTCTTTTTCTGGACATTATTAAAACCAGGCTTCAAGGTCCGGCTTTTGATCTTGTTCAATACAGGTCTTTCACTAAATGGAAAGATATGGTGTCAGTGCTAGAGTCTCAATTCAGAGAACTCAAGTCACGGTCCTCCGCCCAGAATGAGCTAATAACAGCCAGGCAGAGACACCAAGAGTCCGTCCAAGAATTTGGGGACAGAATTATCACGTTATTGTGTGCACTCGACACGGTCACATACAGTTCTATAGCGGAGATACCCGTAAGAGATTTCCTTATTAAGGAAAATACAAACCTGGCAGTACAGACTTTCGAGGATGGACTTAAATGCCCCAGTCTCAAGATCCTGGTGAAGGCTCAGAACTACCAAGATCTGAAAACTGCGGTCAGCTATGCTATCGGACAATCTATCCGATTAGAGCCTGTCGTTGGACTCACAAGCACGCCCATAAAACAAAAATCCCAAAGTGTGGTCAAATGCCAGACATGTAACAAGTTGGGGCACACCTCAACTAAATGTTACATGAACCAGGTTACGCACTCTCGACCACCCAACCATCGGCCTGTCTGCCAAACATGCAACAAAATAGGACATACTTCCGCCACTTGTTACAGGAATACTACGAGTAATATTCCGAATTTCATTCCTCAACAAATAAAGAGAGAAGTTCAACTGATAAGATGCGGGTATTGTAACAAACCAAACCACTCTCAGGACGAATGTAGGATGCGATTATCACATGAGAAGCCTCAACAAGGGAAACCAAATCCCTCAAGTTCCTCCAATAACCAAAACGTGAGATTCTTTCATGTCGGGAAACAAGAAGGCTCAGGAAGCAGAAGCCGGCAATCTTACCCGAGTACAAATGAAAGCCGATGTTCACAACGCCCCTCACTAACCTATCAAATGTTCATATCACTCTGTCCCAAACGCCAAGAGCCAGTGATACGAGCCAAATTTCACCCCATAGTCGACAAACAACTAGCTACATTCCTAATCGACACAGGCGCTGACATAAGCCTGGTAAAATCAAACATTGCGAAGGCATTTCAAACTAAAAAGAAGTGTACTATATCGACCATTGCGGGAGCTTCACTAAATACAATGGGGGAAATCTTGGGAACTTTAGAATTCGAAACGAACGAACAAACAATTTCTTTGGAACACACCTTCCAAGTAATGCCTCCTTGCATAGATTTGGAATATGACGGAATAATCGGCAACGACTTTCTCAGTAAATTTCAATGTCATGTCAATTTGGAAAATAGAGAGATCGAAATACCGATACAAAAGGAAAACATAAGGAATAAGCCTTTAATAGAAGATAGTAACTTGGGAAAAATAACTAATACCATTCCCAAAGTTCAAGCCCCAGGAAATGTTGACGTTTCTGATTTCACAAACCCGGTATATCCTCGGAACATCAATGTGAACCAAGAAAACGCAGAAAACGAGCCAATAGTTGATTCCGTTTGTCTACGGGCCGGAACAAGCAACTCGTCTTATCAACACCTAAATGGCAATCGAAAAGTAAAAGAAAAATACACAGCAGAAAGTAAGCCTGTAACACAGAACCCGGCCAAAAGTAGACCGGAGACACACAAAAACCCTGCAAACAATAAGCCAGAGGTACGACAAAGTCTCACCGAATGTAAGACAGAGACAGCTAAAAATGCAAAGGTTCGCAAACAAAAACAAGACGTACCCGTAAATAATAATAATACGGTGACACTTAAACCAAGGATGCAGCAAATAATTGAGGTCCCTTTCAATGATAAATCGCCCAAAGAGCAAGATTTAATGATACGTAAAAGGTTAATCAAACCCAGTATTTATATAGGAGATACCCTAACTAGACCCACAAATTCCAAAATCAAGGTTTTAATGATGAATACTTTAGAGACGAAGCAAGACGTTCGGTGCCAAGATATAAATTTTCAATGGGATCGGTCAGAAGACTTTGAGGAAATTTCAAACAAATCTAGGGATACCATTAAAAAAGGGTTAGAAAGATTAGTATCAGTACTAGATCCTGAACACAGTAATAGTGAGGAAAAAGAGTCCATACTAACAATCTGTAGGGAGTACAATGATTTATTTTATCTTGACGGCGATCATCTTACCTCAACTGACACCATCAAACACCGCATAATAACAGACTCAAATAAACCTCCCCAGTTCGTAAAGCCCTATAGGCTACCTGACGCACAAAAGAGTGAAATTCACAAACAAGTGAATGAAATGCTTCATGAGGGCATTATCACACCCAGTGCCAGTCCATGGAACTCCCCCATACTACTTGTTCCCAAGAAACTTATGAAACTCCAACCTTTATCCTCTACTCGAAAACATAAACAAATCGTGTTGGTAAAAAAAAAAAAAAAAACATAAATAAATAATAAAATAAAACAAAAATCAAAAAAATGTTAAATTTTTTTTTCAATAGAAAAATATATATATACTAAAATAGGAACATTCTTATTATATGTAACATAAAAGTTCTAAAACAAATTAACCTAAAAATTGAAGCAGTATAGTAGGAATATAAGTACATATATATGATAGATTAATAAATCTATTAAATTAAAATAAAATATATATATATCAACATTTTAAAGGAATTGTATACTTAGACTAAGAAAAAAAAAATATACGAAAAAAAAACATAATAAAATTTATAAAAACACTATATAAAAAAAAAAAATCTAATTACATTTATTCAATATAAGAGAATATTCTCTAACAAAAAAAAAATAAAAAACATATTATATATGTATACTATAAAGAAACATTTTTATTATATTTAATATAACATTAGTGAAACTAATTAACTTAAAATTAATAGAATATACATATAGTATAATAGATATATACGAATACCAGATAATAATATACAAATCATGTTGTTGATTTAAATGATCAGAAAAAAAAGAAGAAAAATGTTTGTATGATAAGAACATTCTTATATTTTTATATTTACCAGTAATACAATAAGATTTGATTTATGTAAAACATAACATTTGTAAAACTATATTTTCTTTTCTCATCGATCTCTACAACCACAAATAACCAGTCACAGAAAATTCGAATCCTTTCAGGAAGAATTTTCTTTTTTTAAGGGGGATGGGATGTTGTGATTCACACACCACATAATCCCAGCACTTGCTATCACAACAATCCACTTATCCAGCTGCATATGCATTTTCGGTCAAGTTCATACCCGAGTCATTCACCGAAATTCAAAGCCGCACGTAAATATATACCATACGTGCTGGTGTACATTCGCCGCACTACCGAAATACGACGCTGAACATGTTTCGTATTTGGGTCAATCCCAGGAAACAATTAAAGAATAATTATGAATGGGATTGCACTTACAATATTCGGAGTGTGGAAGTGAATGACAAATGGGATGACATTTGAAACCGACAAAAGAAAAACCACCCAAGCTGCAAAATAAACTGGAACAAGCGGTGAATGATCGTAAGTGTTATGGGAATGGTTGCGCAAGCCGATTTGGCTACGCACAGAAAAAGGTTATAAAAGAGATACGATGCGAAAAGAAATTCAGTTTTATTATTAGACTAAATAAAGACGACAAGGTTGCAGCGACGCTAAAGACGGCGGACCTTTAGTCATTAAAAATAACATAAAAATAATAACGTCTTTTAATTTAAACTCCGGAGTTAGACTCTTCTCTCGTTCGATACGAGAAAGCACGGTCTCGCGACGTTATAACAGTAGGTAGGTAGGTAGGTAAGAGTGGCTGTTGGAAATACCAACACACTTAGGCCTATTGGCCCATTGTGACGCCACGTGGGTCTATGATCTTCTTACTACTGGAACCAGTTTGAGCTTATAATAAAGCGTACGAGACTGTTAACGTCTATTTTTCTAGATCGTTTAGGTCGTTGTAGAAGAACGTAGATGATGTAGATGAAGCTTTCTTCTCTGGGAGAGAGCTGGACATATACAGAGGAGGTGGAGGATTGTCTCCTCCTCTTCATCGTTCATGCAGCTTCTACAGAAATCTTTTGTAAAAGCGCCAAGCCTTCTTGCGTGCTTGCCTATGAGGCAGTGTCCAGTGATGACACCAATTATGGCGCTGAGATGTTTCCTATTTAAAAGGATTAGACACTTAGAGCGATTCAGATCTAGCTTTGGCCATATCTCTTTGGTCGCTAGACATGTGTGCCCAGAAGTGCACCTAAGATTCGTTCTTTTATTGGCTTCCAGCTTTAATGCTAGTTTGCACGTAGCGATTGGTATACCTATATTACCTTTGTCTGGTAGGATAGGTAGAGTGGTTCCAATTTTGGCGAGTTCATCGGCTCTGCAGTTCCCTGGAATGTCTCTGTGGCCCGGCACCCAACAGAGGTGAATGTTGAACTGCTCTGCCATCTCCATGAGAGATGATCGGCATTCAAGGGCGGTTTTAGAATATAATGAGACCGAGTCCAGGGACTTGATGGCGGCCTGACTATCCGAAAATATGCAAATATCCTTTGCAGATATTAAGTTTTTCTTCAGCTAGGACAGAGCTTCTTTAATCGCCAAAATTTCCGCCTGGAACACGCTACAGTGATTTGGAAGACGGAAAGAGAGGCTCAGATTTAACTTATCTGAGAAAATACCGCCACCAACTCCGCTGTCGGTTTTAGATCCATCTGTGTAGAGATGGATTGACTTGTCCTCCATGAAAGCATCCTCCTCCCAGAATGATCTAGAGGGGAAGCTTACATGGAAGTTTTAGTCAAACCAAAGTTCAGGTATGGTGTAATCGATGTTCTCTGTGAGGATTCCTAATGTATTAAGAATGTTGGCGTAGCCAAATGAATTGTGTGTCCTCTGTGTAGTCGCTTTAAGGTGAATAGCTGCAGTCGCAGCTGCTTGCCGGCTGAAGATATTTAGGGGTGTCAAATGAAACAGAGGGTCTAATGCCGCAGAGGGGGTAGATCGCAAGGCTGCGCTTATGCATAGACATGCTGTTCTTTGGACTCTGCTTAGTTTAATGCCGGTGACTGCATTTTCTAAGGCCGTCTACCAGACGACCACCCCGTAAGTAAGTATCGGTCTTATGACCGAGATGTATAGCCAGTGGGTTATGCAAGGTTGAAGGCCCCATTTGTTCCCAATGGCTTTTTTGCAAGAGAATAAAGCTATTGTAGCTTTATTGACTCTTTCTTGAATGTTAGGTTTCCAGTTTAGTTTCCTGTCAAAAATGAGACCCAGATATTTTGCTGTATCGGAGAAAACTAAACTGGTGCCGTTTATTGAAGGAGGGTATATGATTGGAATTTTATATTTCATAGAAAAGAGGACAAGATCCGTTTTATGGGGGTTTATTTCCAATCCACAGCGATCTGCCCAGCGAGTTAATCTGTTGAGATTTACTTGGAGGAGTTCTTTAATGGTATTAAGATGTTTTCCTGTGACGGCTATGGCAACGTCATCCGCATAGGCAATCACTCTGCTACCACCCGCTTCCAGGTATATCAGTAGTTCGTTAACTACTAAGTTCCAGAGAAGGGGAGAGAGGACACCGCCTTGCGGCGTACCTCTGCTGACATATCTTTTAGTAGAAGTCTCACCCAGTTTGGAGTTGATTATCCTGCTTTTTAGCATTAGACCGATCAACTCCCCAAGTGAGTCGTTTACCTGCAGAGTTGACAGCGCAGTCGTGATTGCGGATATGTCGAAGTTGTTAAAGGCGCCCTCTATGTCTAGGAAAGCAACCATTGTGTACTCCTTATATTGTAGGGATCATTCGATGTGGCTAGTCAGAGAGTGCAAAGCCGTTTCCACCGACTTTCCTTTACAGTAGGCATGTTGAGCCGTAGGGAGAAGTCTTGGATCAATTTTGGCTCGAATATGGATATCAATCAGTCGTTCTAAAGTTTTCAGAAGGAAAGATGATAGACTTATAGGTCTGAGGTCCTTTAGGACTACATGAGAACATTTTCCAGCTTTGGGAATGAATACTACATTGACTACTCTCCACAACAGTGGAATGTGGATAAGTTCTACACAGCTCCTCATAATATTTTCTAACACAGGCAGAATAATATCTGAGGACCTCTGTAGCTCGGCAACTATTATACCGTCCGGACCAGCAGACTTGTATTGTTTGAAGCTACGCAGCGCCCAGAGCAGTTTGTCTCGCGTAATCAGACCAAGAATTTTGGTCCCGGTTGCAGTAGGCCTGTTCGGGCTGCTACTGGCCGCGAGTTGGGAGCTACCTGGAAAGTGGGTGTCCAGAAGCAGGTTGAGTGATTCATCACTTAAGGTTGTCCAAGAGCCATCGGTTTTTTTTCAAACAGCTAGGCATCATAGGATTTGTAGAGAGGATTTTTCCTAGCCGCGATGCCTTCTTTGTATGAGTCCCAGTCAGTCACTTTTCTTGTGTTTTTTGCTACGTTGAAAAGTTTTCTACAAGAGTTTCTAAGCAGTCCCAGTGCTGATGTCCACCAATGTGGCTTTTTCTTGCCTCTAGGTTGAATAAGAGGGCAGGAAGCGGCTATATCCTGATTGAAAGCCAGTGTGAATTCCTTGACTTTCATGTCAACTTGATAGTTTTGAGGATAGCGTTTCAGTATTTTCTGTATTTTGGCCAATCAGTTTTCTGGTAGTTCCGGAAAGCTAGTTGGCTGGGTGGAGCATCACTCAGGCTGAATTGGATGTATCTGTGGTCTGAAAAGGACTGTTCAGACGATACCATCCAGTCCTTTAGCCTTTGAGTGATGCTGTCAGAGACAAGAGTGATATCTAGCACTTCCTGTCGGTTTCTAGTTATAAAAGTGGGCTCGTTGCCAATATTGCAAATAAAGAGGTTAGTACTTAAAATATAGTCAAAAAGTGACTCACCTCTATCTTTGATATCGGTACTGCCTCATACCTTGTGATGTGCGTTAGCGTCGTATCCGATGTTGTGGCCAGTTTCTTGCCTTCTAGCTTCCAGTTCCACCCTTTCTAGGTTATCACCAGGGAGAGGGTCCACATGGTCGTGGCCAAGGTAAAGGCGTAATGTGCTTTGAAAGTGAGTAGACGTATTGATAATCTCGTCCGGCAAAACATTTAAAAATCTTTTATTTATCTACGCGATTCGTAAAGAGTTACATAAAAGAGTTTCCGTTTGCATACCCTGATAATTTTTTACATTTGTATATTGATTTAAAATCGAAAATACAAATAAAATAACAAATTAACTTCTGTTCATAAGTTGCATCTTGCAAGTGCGATCTCTTTGATTCATACTCTTACGAGCAAAATGGCGGGAAAGACGCGATCAACTTATCTTGAAAAAGAGAAACAGTCGACTCCAACACCATTTAAGTAATCTGTTCAAACGCCTAAACTCAACAACAACCCAGCTGAGAGAAAAGGCACCGTCAACAAATTAACACCATCCACCAACAAATCTACAGTGAGCGTGACTATATGCGATTTAGAGGAACGACTAGTTAAGCTACTTGATGAAATTTCAAATCGTATTTCCACCGAAATAGGTTCCTTGCGAAGTGATTTAATTCAACGAATTTCATCAATCGAAGAAAGGCTGTCTTCGCACGTCAAAGAAGTTGATACTCGTATATCTCTTAAAAGCTTAAAAGAACGGCAAGAGAACGTCGAGAGTATTGACACAGTCGAAAAGTCCATCCAATCTCTGCACACACAGGAACAAGTGATAATCTCGCGAATAGCTGATTCATGCAAACTCGAAGAGGAAGTGACTGATCTTCAAAAGAGATGTGAAGCTTTCGAACGGCGAGAAATTGCAGCTGATGGCATAATTTTTGGTGTACCCCAGCTACCAAATGAAAATTTAAAAACACTTTTTCACCATCTTTGCCATAACATCGAATGTATGCCCCCACCATTTTTTTTTTTTTTTTTTTTTTTATAATGAGCGCGCGCTCAAGGGGTTTGAGTACCCTTAAGGTGATTGTACACAGCGCGGGCAAAGGAAATTTAGGGAGTAGGAAAAGAGAGGTACCGATGTACATTGTTTTTAAATGTTTGCAAGTTATAACGACCAGGAAATACAGAAATCGGCAGGGCATTCCATAAGCGAGTTGTACGGCTTAGGAACGAATCACGATATTTTAGAGTACGTCCGAAAATGGGCTTGAGGGTATACTGATGAGCATTCATAGCGAGACGGGTGTTACGGTTGAAAGTTTGAATGGGCGGAATGCTACTGGCGATTTCAGTGGAGCACTGGTGGTGGAAGTAGTGATAAAACAAAGTGAGACACGAGACATTTCGTCGGTGTTCGAGTGTGTCCATTGATTGACTGATATTAGTATCGTCAATAAGTTTTATCGCACGGTTTTGAATCCTATCTAGCAGGTGCAGAAATGTTTTAGTAGCACCTGACCAGATGTGGGAGTTGTACTCCAATTTTGGGCGGATGAATGCCTTATATATTGAGGCCAGATCAGAGGGGGTAAAATATTTCTTACATCGCTTGAGGAAACCTAGACATTTCGCAGCATTTTTGGCGACATCAAATATGTGGTCATTCCAACGTAAGTTGTCATTGACACACATACCGAGAATGGAAAGTTTTTCGGTTTCGACGATGCAAGTGCCATTCATAGATAATGGCTGGGTGTTTAAATTTCGCTTTAACGACAGCAGACAGCATTGTGTTTTGGAAGCATTAAATTCCACTCTATTGATAGTTCCCCAATTGGTTATGCTGTTGATAGCGGAATTTAATGAGCTTAGCATACGCTGCCGTTCTCGTACTACAGCCGAAGAGCAGGGCCGTGAGTCCGAAGCAGAGAGTGCTGCCATCAGCAAAGAAATATATTGGATTAGAAGTAGCAGACAAGAGATCATTAATGAAAATTAAAATGAGTATCGGAGACAGAACAAAGCCCTGGGGCACACCAGCATTTATTTTGTGAATATCAGACTTGAAACCGTCCAAGACAACTTGAATTGAACGTTCCGAAAGGTAATTTCTAATCCATTGATTGAAGAAGAGAGTCGTCGATCCCAAATGCACGCATTTTCGACAAAAGAGCCTGATGCCAAACTCTGTCAAATGCCTTAGAAATATCGAGTGCAACTATCTTGCTTTCGCCAGATTGATGTACGCTTTGGTTCCACTTTTCGGTGAGATATGCCATCAAATCACCAGTGGACCTGTTGCTACGAAAACCGTACTGCCGGTCATTCAGAAGTTTTCGTGTTTCGAGATATTCAATGAGCTGACGATTCATCAGTGTTTCCATGACCTTGGAAAGAAGGGACGTAAGTGCAATGGGTCTATAGGAGGAGAGAGAAGATGATTCGCCTTTTTTAAGGGCGGGCTGGACAAATGCTGTTTTCCGTCTGCTCGGGAAGAGTCCTAAAGTGTAGGATTGATGAAAAAGCTTACGCAGTGGTTTTGCCAGCGAGGAAGAACATCTCTTCAGAAGAAGGGGAGTTATACCATCTGGACCAGCGGATTTATGTATGTTGAAATCTTTAAGTACTCTTGCTACTACACGAGTGCGAAAGTAGATTCGTCCCATTGAAGATTCGACGCACTCAAGTGTAGGCGGAGACAAAGCACAATCTGGGAGTGTTGAGCTGGCCGCAAAGTGTGCAGCAAGCAGATTGGCCTTATCCAAAGAGCTGACAGCTGGAATGTCATTGTAAATGAGCGTTGGGATGAAGGATGAGGCGGAATTTCTAATGTTTTTGACTAACGACCAACAATTTTTACTGCCTTTGGGACATTGCAGTATTTTTTGCCTCAGTTTTTGGTCGTATAGGAATTTCACACGCTTAAGAAAGGCGTTGCAGTCATTTCTGGCTCGTTTGAACTTTTTTCGGTTTTCCTCTGTCGAGTTGGTCTTGTAGGACCGAAAAAACATTTCTCTAACCCTGACGGCCTCTTTACAGCTCGAGTCGTACCATGCCTTTTCTTTTGGTTTGATACTCTTCATCCGATGAACAATAAAGGATCTCATTCCAAAGAGAATGGTGTCTGTAATCATATCAGCAGCGGCATCCACGTCGTTATCGAGGAAGCATAACGACCAGTTAAAATTCCTAAAGAAGCTGTTAAGACCGCTCCAGTTGGCTTTCTCGTATTGCAATACGGTTCTTTTAGGAATTTTTTCTCTAACTGTGTGGTCGGTGTACGAGAAATTAGCTGATATGACACAATGGTCCGACGAGCCTAGAGGGGAGAGCACATCAATGGTGTACTTATCAGGGTGAGAAGTTAAAAACAAGTCCAGGGTGTTGGCGGTTTGACTATCAACGTCTGGTATTCGCGTGGGCTCATTTACAAGCTGCGTTAGGTTGTTTTCCGCAGCGAAGATCTCAACACACCGTCCTTCGGGTGTTGTCTGTCCAGAATGTCGAAGCCACCCAGAATTGTGTATATTGAAGTCGCCCGTAATAACGATTTCAGTATGAGGATACAATTCTTTGAATGGAGTCAGACAGCGCATCAAACTCGTTAAAGGTTGAATTGCTGTCCAGTTTGGGGCTTCTATAAATAAAGCAGTAGTGTATAATTTGCTTACGGAGATGTAATTTTAACCACATGAAGTTGAATTCCGGATTGGAACATGGATCACATTGTGGTGGAGTTTGGTAAGCTACATCACTACGCACATAAATGGCGAGACCGCGGTGAGAGAAGAATAATGGCACTAGTTCGTAGCCAGGTAGCTTCAGATCAGAATGATCTGAGAGGTGTGGGCGGGGATCTACCTGTGTTTCACTAAGTGCCAAAACAGCTGGTCTGACGTGGACGTACGTAGAAAAGTGATTACTTTTTAGCCCGCGTATATTGGCTACGTCTACCCTGAATTCCCTAGTCATAATCACAGACAAACACAGAAAACACAAACACCGACGATACTAAGCAAGGCTGCGAAGTGGAAATTCTGACGTTGGTTTACCGAATCAAATTGTTGTAGGTGTTATGCCCTTACAACAATATGAAACAGTGCACCAACAAAATTTTCACTCACAACCCCGCTATCCATTAGTTGTTACATACACTCAGCCACTGCCCGTACCGTATGGTAAATACAGTAACGGCAGTGACTGAGTGTAAGCAACAGTACTTCGACTAGGAGCGGGTGAGGTGGGATACCCGCACTGTGTGATATTCACTGTCACTGCACTGCACTTCGTTTTGTTTTTGCACACTCTGAGCTGTGCACTCGACGGTGGTCGACTCGGTACTCGGTGAAAGGCATTTTCCGTAGACGAACAGCACATTCAAACAGAGGCAAAACTGACTCTCCCATCGTAGTCAAGTTCAACACTCCTCGCGAAAGAAGCTCCGTCTTGCATGCAGTGGCTCTTTTTTGCAAAAATCATAGGCAGCTATGCCTCCAAGATGTAGACATTAAAGCAGAAAACAACAACAACATCTATATGTACGGGAGTCTAACTAAAAAAAACCGCTCCATATACCATCGAGCTATGCGTCTCAAACGCAGCAAAGAGCTGTCTTCTGTTTACACACATTTCGGTGCCGTTTATGTGAGAGAGAGTGCAGAAGCTGAACCTATATTGGCGATTATTAAATGCGATTGCCGCGAGGTGCCTGCCGAATAAGACACATAAAACAACAAATCAACACTGATCGTCACCAACAAGTACATAGTGTCATTTCTTAGTATTTGTTTTTCTTATTTTACTTTGTTCTTTAACTGTTGTACTGTCTTTGCTTGAAATTATCCCCAATGCCCCTTTTCATAAATTTACGTTGCTTTAAGGAAGAGGAAATTTATGTTCTTGATCTGCGTGTATTACTTGGTTCTCGTATTATTTTACATCTCACATATAGATCTAGATGAAAGTAGAGTAAGTTCCATTGGTGGTGGTAGCGAGTACACGGTTCGACCTATGATAAGAATTTTTTGTAATCATGACTATGGTCTTAAGATTTGCCATTTGAAAGCGCAAAGCTTAAGCCCAAAACTGGATGAATTTAAAGACATATTTGTAGACTCAAAGGTTGATGCAATCTGCGTGTCGGAAACTTGGTTTAATAATGATGTGAATGATGCTGTCTATGATATAAACGGATACAAACTTTTTCGAGCAGATAGATGTAATCGTACTGGTGGAGGCGTTGAGATAGACGTTAGAATGGGCGTAATCTGTCGATGAAGATGTCGCTCGCCAAAAGGCTCTGCCTCTCAATATTTATTCGCATGTATAACTTGGGGCGAAAGGAGTGTTTGCTTAGGTGTTGTTTATAGACCAAATAGGTATGCTGATTTGGCACCTATTTACGACGTCTTGGAAGAAGTTTCGACTTGCGCAAACAATGTCATTGTTTGTGGTCATATTAATAGTAATTTGTTATGTGAAAGACATTTAACTGAAAATATGCAATTGTTTGATTTAAAATTCGTGAATTGACAAGTTCCTACGCACTTTACCAGCTCCACCAGTACACTTTTTTGTAAATAATCCTGACAAAGTATTATTTTATGACCAAATCTCTGCACCTGCTTTTTCGAAGCATGATTTATTATTTCTGACATATGACATATACTCGTACATACAGAGATTTCAAAAGTATTGATATGCTCTCTCTTGAAGAAAACATTCATTTGATTCCATGGAACCTTATCTATTGTATGACCTCACCAGATGACCAAATAAAGTTCTTACAAAACAATGTAAATCTTCTTTTCGATTTATACGTTCCAATAAAAACTGGTAGTGTAAAAGACCAAACAAAAGCCTGGTTAACGAATGAAATTCGAGATTTAATGACAGAACGTGATGAGGCGTATCGACGATGGAAACATTTTCGGGTAGAAGAGCTTCATCAGGCTTACAAAAGTCTACGAAATAGTGTTGTTCGTGAAATATGCAATGCTAAGACACAATTCTATTCCAACCGACTTAGTTCTTCCTCAGGAGGTCATAAACTTTGGAATGACATTCGAAAATTAGGAATCGGGAAACAAAAAGCTACTTATTCTACAAGAATCGATCCCAACGAACTAAATCGAACGTTTTTGTCAAACCAACTTTGCAATGCTCCGACAGTTAACTATTCATTCGAGGATGCTTCTTTACCGATTGAAACGTCTTTTGTATTTAATAGGGTAGATGAATTGGACATAGTAGAAAGTTTTCTGTCTGTTAAGTCCAATGCTGTAGGTGTCGATGAGATAAATCCGATTTTTGTTAAAGCGGTCTTGCCGTTACTACTACCCTTTGTAACTCATATCATTAATACTGTTTTTATGACCGGCATCTTTCCCAGCGAATGGAAATTAGCAAAAATAGTTCCAATACCTAAGAGCTCTAAAGGTGAAGAATTCAGACCAATCTCCATCTTACCTTTTTTATCTAAAATATGTGAAAGAATTATGCATAAGCAACTTAATTATTACCTTATTGAAAATAACTAGTTGCTACAAGTACAGTTGGGTTTCCGAGCTAAACACAGCTGTACAACTGCTTTGCTGAACGTCATAGAATATATACGAGACAAATTAGATAGGGGCAATGTTACATTTCTGGTACTCTTAGACTTCTCCAAAGCTTTTGATATGGTTAATCACTCGATCCTGCTCAGCAAATTAAGACGCTTTTTTTCAATCTCCTCGACTGCTGTTAAACTAATATCATCCTATCTCAGTGAAAGAAAACAGGCCGTGCCACTTAATGGCAGCCTTTCCGATTTTTTTTCTCTTAAGGCAAGGAATTCCCCAAGGCTCTATTCTAGGGCCTCTATTGTTCTCCATATATATTAACGATATTGCTTCTGTCATACTAAGTTCATCTAAACATATCCATGCCGATGATATGCAAATTTATCAAAGTTGTTCCTTGGGCCTAATTGAAAATTGCGTCAGTGTTTTAAATGAGGATCTGGAACGAATTTCTGATTGGTCACTCAAAAGCGGCCTAATACTTAATCCAAGAAAGTGTAAGTGTTTAGTTATTTCTAAAAAGAAGTTAGATCTGTCTTATTTGCCTCACCTAATGCTAAACGGCTCTGAAATTGAATTTGTTGAGTCTTCGAAAAATCTAGGTCTTGTCTTCAACAGAACCCTTACATGGAACAACCACATAAATACATTAGTAGGGAAAACTTACGGTATTCTACGAACCCTATATACTGCTCAAAAGTTCATTCCTCTCGAAATAAGACTGCTACTTGCTAAAACGTTAGTCATTCCTGTACTTTTCTACGGATGTGAAATTTTTTAAGGATGTGATGCCGAGAGTAGAAGGCGACTTCAAGTGGCTTTTAATACTACTGTTCGGTATGTATTCGGTTTAAAAAGACATAATTACGTTTCACATCTTGCAAAACACCTAGTTAACATGTCGTTTTATAACTATATAAAATTTCGAACAGTCATACTTCTTTTTAACATAATCTTAAGTAGACAACCTTCATATCTTTATGAAAAAATCCAGTTTCTGGCATCTAACAGATCTAACAGATCTTCGTGTCTGGTTCTTCCGCGTTTTTCTTGTATAACATCCGAAAGACAGTTTTTTGTTGCTGCTATCCGCCTTTGGAATTCACTCCCACGTAATTTGCGAGAGCTAACTGATGCACGACGATTCAAAAACGAGCTTCAACATTTTTTTAGAAACTAGAGCAACCTTTTTCCCATTCCTATCCCACTTCAAGCAATTTCAATTTTAATTAGAATTAATTTAAAATATATTCAAAACATAAGAATAAGCATAATTAATATAAAAGCAATTTAACTTAACTTTCAAACCATTTACTCGTATGTATGTGAATTAAAACTTTCTATCTTTCACAGACTTATAAGTGAATTCTTACTGTGTAAGCATGTATGATACAATAAATAAATCTAAATCTAAGTAAGCTGATGCCAGCCAGTAAAAGCCTTTGGCAGTCTCTAGTCTGGCAACGGTTAAGTCGGGGTCGCTGAGGTTGGGAAGTAGAAATACATTAAGGCTACGTTTCACTAATATTCAAGTTCTGATCTTACCTTTGTCTCTTGTATGGAGCGGAACGTATGCGGGTGTCCTAAGTCCACGAACCACGCCTTCTACAATCCATGGTTCCTGGATTAGGATAATGTCTTCTGCGTTTTTTTAAAGACTGAGTGCGGCCGAAGCCTTTTTTGAGTCGTGGAGATTAATTTGGAGAAACCGTATCATTGCTACAGTCCTCCAGAGTAGCCTCCACCACTGTGCATTTTGAGGTCCTCCTATTCTGAAGATGAGATGCCCAAGAGCTCATCTTCTTCCTCGTATAGGACCTCTTTTTCCTTCGTCATCGGTTTCCATTTCCGACAGGGTATGAAAAGAAGAGACCGACGGCTTAATTGTCACCTCGGATAGATTGGAGTCGTAGCTATCCATTTCTGGAAAGGATATCGACTGTCCTAGGTTATGTTATCTGGTGTTAAAGGAGGATACGAGTTCGGGTTTTGCTAGGAAAGTCCCCCTTAGACACGACCTCGAGTTTTGCACCTCGCCAAATCTCTCCTAAACCACCTATGGCCTTAGTGAAGAGATCAAGGGATCTCTTGCTTGACATGGCCTTGGTGCCAGTCAGCGTCACTTGTGATGGCCAAGAAGTTGCTCGAAAGCTCCAGCTTGACCAGCTGCCACCGTTCAGGTGTTATGGAACCGTCGGTATCGTTTCTATCGACCACCGCGATCACTATTGCGTCCTTTATGACTTCACTGAAAGACTTCAGAGATGTGCTGTTGGATGGCGCAAGGGTTTTGGTACTATGCGTTTTGGGCCTCTTGCAAACTGGCACGGTTTCCTCCAACGATCTCTGGCGCTTGGAAGAGTCTTTTGGAATTTTGGGAGCAGTGGAAGCAGTGGGTAGTCCGTCTTTTAGGATGTTTTTAGCCCACTCAATCATGCTGTTTACGTCCGCACTTCTCTCAACCTCCGGAATGGATCTAAAGGTTTTGATGACGTAGATGGAGCTTGCCGATGCGGGTGAGCTCCAGATTCCTCCTTGGGGGGAGGAGTTTTGGTAGCAGCGACGATAGGTCCGTGCCCTGCCACAAATTTGCTGCTGCTAGGGGTGGAGGAAGTGATAGGACCATGGCTTGCCACAGTCTTAACACACCCTGAAGCTTTCTCTTTAGGCTCGTTGCGCCTTTACAGGATGGTGCACCATGGCCTGCAACAGTTTTACCTCCTCTCGACAATGCAGGAGCCTTGTCGGTAGTCGGTGCAGTCACCGTTCTACCGCCCGGTTTTAAAGAAGTACCGGCCTTGGGTTTTTGTTTCTTCTTGAGTAGTTGTCCATAATATGGTCCCACAAGTAGCGGAGAAAGTGTGGTCCATCTGTACAGAGATCCGCCGTATACAGATAAGGCTATCTAATCCGGAGGTCTCCAGGTATCCGGATACTCCATTCGCGACTGAGCTATTTTTGGAGATACTGGGCCCTCAGCCAGGTTAATCTTCGGTACGGGTTGTGTGACACCTTGATCCAGCCCAGGTGAAAAAGGGAGAGGTTTTGGAGAATTTCTTCATTCACTGACCCTACTCAGCCTAGCGGTAGAAGATGGACCGAGATAGGTTACCAAAAATTGTGAATATTAGATCACATCTTTTCAACTAAAGCAAGCTTCGTAACAGAGGAGAAAAGACTAGCCTCTAGCTGCGGATTAAATTCAAATATAACAACTGATGAGCAATATAGACCCCTAAGGGTGAAATTTAACACCCTACTGGAAAAAACTGGAAACGTGACTTACGATAAACTTGCAACCGATGCCCAGCAGTCAATCTATAGGACTTACTACAGCGGTTTGAGATATAACCTCCAGGACAGAAGCTATTTCTTAAATTCAGTTTCAACCGAGATGGTAAGTACTATTTTCAAAATAAGAGGAGAATTAGTCAACCTTCATCATATACCTCATCGTCAAGATCTCCCAATTGTGTGTGATATCTGTAACCGTAAGGAGAGAGAAGATGTGTTTCACTTTCTAGCGATATGTCCAGTGCTAAAGGAATTCCGTGTAAGATTCTTCTCCGCAAACGTATTGGAGCTAGATCAAGTGATCAGAATCTTGAATGGAGAATATCATATCGCTGGGACGCGTTGTATAAATATACCATTAATGTTATAGAAAATAAATTATTGAGAGAACCCTTTAATCAAATTCGATTTTCTAAAATTTTTAAAATAAATCTAGTTTATATAATTTGTCAATCTGGTAGACGGCCTAAGGCCAAACCCAATGAGACTTGTAATTCTTTTTTATAATAACAAATATATTTTTTTATGAAATAAAAGTAAATTAAAATCTAAAATCTATGTAGAACTGATGCCCAAGCAATTTCACGGTATGTTACATGGCACAGCATATCATTGTGGACGACGGCCGCGTTTGAATTCGGAAAACTAGCGAAACACGATGGAACAGGATGGCGCTTTATCACCAAAAGTCGAAGCGAGTTGAACGGCTGTTAAGTTAGTCCGCATCGAAAATAATAAAAAAAATTACCGCACGAAAATATTCACTATAATTCCATTTTTTGGCTGAAATGTATTTTTCAAGTCTCTGTAAAAAATGCAAATGGCACTAGTATGACTAAAGGTTCTGGGCATGTGTAGCATTAAAATTGTTAAGCTTTACGATGCTGATGTCAGATTTCACGTATCTACACCGATATTGCTATATCTCAAAACTCAATTATAATACTCGTACAGCGATAGTAGAGGTTGAATAATTTTATTGGACAAATGCACTAAAAATATCCGCAATTTGAAACTTCGATATTTCTTACCGCAAACCTTCAAATTTATAACCCCACTACATGTGTTACATACATACGAGTATACATTGAGTTATAACACGAAATTGGTATTACATCCTTGCTTTTCGAAATAGCCTTGCACTTCCCGTATACTTGAATTCCACTTTGCTATTAACTTTCGCCTACAACAACAAACTCACCCCAAACAAAAATCCACCCCTTGCATCCTTCAATACTCAGAATAAAATACACAAGTGCTCCGCTTGTAATTGGTCAATTTTAACCAATCAGAAAGCGCAGAGCTGCTTACATCCCTGCTATAATGGCCGGAACAAAATGGCATTCAATTTTCCTCTCTAAGGGATGCTTTATTCCAACACAAAAAAAAAAAAAACATTCACCAACCAGGATACTCCAATTGAACCTGGCCTTCATTCAGTTCGTCGTAGTCTTCCATTCGTAGTGAAACAAAGTGTCTAAAATTAAATATATTTAAGGAAATTAAATTATAATAAATTACATACATCCGTTTTCATAATTTAAAAAATTAAAAATAAAATTATTGCAAATAATGTGCTCGCCATTCCCTCAAGATAATTGGGAAAACGTCAACCAGTCCGTATGTGTTTAATCCTTTTTTTTGTCAATTTTCTGTGATTGAAAGGAAGTTTCCATTTGTGTGAGAAGAATTACTTTAAGTGTTTAAGTGTTTAAGAAAAACGTGAAAATTTATTTCACACAATTTTCTCTGACTATGCAGCATCACCCAGAATCGGGATACATGTCGGAAGTTCCTTTTACCCCTTTATGGGGTCAAGAGGCACCGCCACCACCGCCAATTGTACCATATCAGGAGTTGATTGCTGGATTTCCTTGCTCGGACTTAGGTATGGATAAAGTGTCCGATTATATTTCCACTCCATTTAAAAGGGTTTTTCTTCGTTTTTTAGAGTTCAAAGTGAAGTTTTAGTTAGAATTAGGACGTACCTGAAATTGTCATTACTATTACATTTGTAGAGGGTCTTTCATCAAGCGCTTCCTATCTTTAAATTTAAATAAAACAAAGTGTGTGTGAGATGTTATCGAAATTTGTTATTCGTTTGAAAGGCCTATCGATGCCATTATGTATGGAATACTCGTATAACATCATTCAAATATCCGCTGCGGCTTGTCTGTATGGCGCGCATCCGAAATGTCCAATTTTCCATGACTTTGGCGCATAAATCTGGCTGAATTTGACCGATGGCATGGGTTATGTTGGCTTTGAAGGGCGCTGTGGTTTGTGGCTTATTCGATTTGACCTGCGACTTCAGAAAATCCCACGAGAGAAACTCTAACGGGGTAAAATCTTACGATCTCGGTGGCCAGTTCACATCACCTCCACGTGAGATGACCATGTCCTCGAATTGTTCGTGTAGAATTTCCAATGTGGCGTGAGCTGTGTTGAATGTAACGGCGTTCTGTTGAAACCACATGTCGTTGGTGTCCATATCATCCAATTTAGGCAAAAAAAAAGTTGGTAATTATCGACCTATAGCGTTCGCCGTTGACGTTGATGGCCTGGCCAACGTCGTTCTCAAAGAAATGTGCACTGGTGACGCCGCCAGCCCAAAATCCTCACCAAACAGTGACCTCTTCGGGATGCATTAGACGCTCTTGGATCTCATGTAAATTGGTATAGTCCCAAATCCAGAAAATTTGTTTGTTGTCGTACCCATTCATCTAAAACGGGCCTTATCGCTGAAGATGTTTCCAACTGCTGCAGAGTCCATTCAGCGAACACATGTCGCTGTCTATGGTCATTTACCTTCAGCTCCTGGATCTGTTGATACGGGTGTAGGCCCAAGTCACGATGCAAAACTCGCCAAGTTGTGGTCTGCGAAAGGCTGCGTTCTTGTGAGCATCGGATTCTCTTGCACATTCTCACGGGCAGCGGCGATGTTTTCGTCAGATGTTGCCTGAAACTGCTACGATTAACCAAGAGAAAAAGTCACGCCCAAAAAGAAGAGCTTTGCAGCTAGATATACATAAAACCATTCGAAACCGTAAAGTTAACACTGTACATGATATTGAAATCCACTCCATATGCGGCGCGGATGTTCTTGTTTCCTGTATACTTGACACCGCAAAAACCTTTCAAGCTAGGAGAAAATGTAAGAAAAAACAACTGTAGTACAAGATGGAGCAAAAGTAATGTCATAATGTGAATTGGTTGCCATTTTGTTAGAAATTAAAAAAATTGGTCTCTGTTTCCACGAAAAGTTTATTTGAAGTTGTTGATGTCACTTTCAGAATTGATGCACATTTGTGCTCATTTTACGGCATTTTGAAACGTTTCTCGTAAAACAACTGCCTCAAAATTGATGATTTCTTCTTCAACGATGGCATTCAAGACTTGCGTAAGGTTTGTTTTGGCGCTGTCAGATCTGGCGATCTGGCCGGACGCTCTTCTTAAATCATCTAGAATTTTTATTACAGCCGTGGTACAACTGTGATTTTCTCTAAAGCCTGATTAAAACAGAGATAACCTTTTATTTGAACTTATGTGCTCATTGATTTGGTTTTTAATAAAAACTCAAAATTTTTTGATAGGCACGGTAAAATAATAATAGGCCTAAAATCTTCTGGCTGGTTCCTCGTAGTATTTTTAGGCACTGGCACAACTTTAGCATATTTCCAAATTGAAACTCAGATCTCATGATACATGAATTAATAATATATCAAGGGCATGATTAATTTTATAAACTTTTTTTTTTTTCATTTCATTTTTATTCATTCATTCATTTAAGCCCATTTTACAAATTTCATAACAGATATATATGCACTTAAATTTGTAAGAAGGTTTTATGAGTGGATTTCAATTAAAAAACTTAAGTTTAACATAAAGGCAATTACATAAATTCAAGTACTGTACAAATATTAAGTGTTTTTCATCAGTGAATGAATAAATAAATACATTCTATAGTTAATAAAACTAGTGCCGAATGAATTGAGTCAGACAATAACAATATAGAAAATTTTAGATTAAAAAACAAAGAAAAAATATATTGTGTAGTGGAGAGAAAAGAAAAAATTCATAATAATTAGATGTAAGTACTAGTAGATGCTACTAAATAATTAACTTCGATAGATTATCAATCTCATTGAGGTCAAAATTAAACAGCCACTTCTTGACCGCTTTATTAAAGGAAAAGAAATTACTAGAGCGCCTTATTTCAATGGGTAGTTTATTAAAGATACGAGGAGCTACAGAAGAGTAATAACTTAAGAAGAGATGAGTATTGTGTGAAGGAATGAAAGCAAGATTCATAGAAGAGCTGCGAAGACCATAGGTATTCGGATCATGATATAATGAGTATCCGCTTCTTAAGAAAAAGATTTATAATACTTTATAGAAATAAAGATGCTTTAGAGGCAATATAAAAGAATGTGTAAAGAGTGGGAAACTATGTTCATGGCGCCTTTTTTTCCAGATAATTCTCAGCACATATTTTTGTAAAACAAGCAAAGGTTGCATTTTGTTTTTGTGTGTTCCGCCCCAGCAAGTTAAACCATATTGCAATTTGGATTGAACAAGACCATAATAAAACGTTTGTAAAAGTTTTTTTGAGCAAAAAAGTCTCAAATGGTAAAAGGTTCTGGTTGTTTTCAGCAGGTATTTCCTTAAGGAAGTAGTGTGAGCATTCCAATTTAACCTGCTATCGAACTCGAGTCCTAGATACTTAAAGACCTGTACGTTACCAATGACAAAACAGCTAGGTAGGCAATCTATAGAAGTGTTATATGTACAAGATCTTTCGGAAAGCGATTCACAGCAATTGTCAGAGTTTATCAACATATTATTGCAGTACGCACTATGAAATGTAAAAACTGGAAGTTCTAAATGCAAAGAAGTGTTCAAATACATAATTTTTGTTTTGTCACTCAGTTTCAGTTTTAAATGCATTTTATTTTCTTAACACTAACTCTTACATTCTAACAAAAAATGCTTAAATGCTAGCTTACAATTACATAATAATCTTATGCTAACTTACTGGCCCCACACAGGCGCTCTAAGCTACTCTAAATTCTTATAACTATGTCTTTCGACTTTATTTACATTTTACTTAAAACTATTTATTTTGAATACTTTGTCACTAATAACTAGCTTGTGCACACGGAACCAATGTCGTAACATTTCTAAATCATGGTTGATGTCAGTTATTAGATCTAACCAAGAGTTGCTGGAATATGAACAACCTATATCATCAGCAAACCCTGTAAGTTTTCCTTTCATATTAAGAGTAAAAATTGAGTTAATGAAAACTAGAAAGAATATAGGTCCCAGAACAGATCCCTGAGGAACACCAACTGTAATATCGCAGCACTCACTAAATATAGTTCCTATTCGAACCATTTGTTTCCTGTTGGTGAGATAGGACTCAATCCATTTAAGAACAAATCCCCTAAATCCAGTTTTATTCAATATATTCAGCAAGATTTTATGATCAACAGTATCAAAGCCTTCGTTATATCCACGAAAAGAGCTGCAGTAACCTTCTTGCTATTGATGCTTCCATAAATTGAACTGCTGAAGTTAAGAAGTGCATCCTCAGTAGATTTTCCAGCTCGGAATCCATATTGTCTATCGTTAAAGAATGAGATACCATCAAGATAGGACAACATTCTTTTTTTTGATTAATTTTTCGAAAACTTTAGAAAAAACTGGGAGAAGAGAAATAGGCCGATAATTGTTGAGTACTTTTTTGTCACCTTTTTTGAATATATGTAGGTATAACTTCAGCAATTTTAAGCATTTCAGGAAATATACCACATAAGATACTTTTGTTAAAGATATGAGCCAAAATATCTACAATATAAGATGCAATGCTCTTAATAAATGCATTAGAATAAGATCTATGAGTAATGGAAGTCGAGTTGTTCAGAGACATAATCGTTTTATAGACCCCAATTGATGAAATTGATTCATAAAAAAAGCTATGAGGCTCTGATCTTTCCCTGTTAGAACACTCAAGCAAACATCTACTATTATTATTACTAGGTGTTATACCTGCCTCAGTTATTGTTTTATTTGCAACGCTAGTAAAAAATAAGTTGAAGCTATTAGCTTTACTGCCTTTAGATTTATAATATCCTGATTTTCATGCCTAAGACAAGATGGTATGGTCATTAGTACTGTTTCTGTTAAAAATCTCATTTACTATTCCCCATTCCTTTTTTAAATTACCTTTAACCTTTTGAAATTTGTTAATGTAAAAATTTTCTTTGCATAAAGGCACCTCAATAGCAATTTCCTTACAAATTTTATCATATGCACTACGAATAGATATACAATCTACTCCTACCGCGTTTGATTTGATTTTGGACAAGGCTTTAGCCACATCACTCTCTAACACACAGTGAAACTCAAAATAATTAAAATTATCATGATTGGTTACAGTAAGGTCAGTGTTGCTGTTATTAGCTGTAACTGAACTATCCAATGTTCTAAGAAAAAATCTGTTTAAGTGGTTTGGATCTGGATCGCATCCCACTGACGTCTTTTCAACAATTCTTAAGGACCGGAGGTTCTTCCAGAGAGTAGAGCTAGGCTGAGTAGTATTAAGTAAAATGCTGCTTTGGCTTTTCTTACCTCGGTCGTAGCTCTATTTTTTTGAAATTTAAAGATATTCCAATTATTTCTACTTCGATTTTGCCGCCAACGAGAATACGATCTATCCTTATTTAAATTAAGTTTTATAATATTTTCAGAGAACCAGGGGACGCCGTTGTTAATGACTTTCTTAAATTTACTTGGTACATTTGTCTAGAAAAGTGACTGGACAAGTGATTGAAAAGTATTTACTTTATCATCGACTGAACAAGTTTCGCAACAAATTTTACTAAAATCACGGAAGGTAAATTGCACGGGACATGGCACTACACTAATCTGTATATCAATTCAATTTCAATTTTCAATTTTTATTTGGCAAGGTACAAATAAGAACAGAAGTCTTTTATAGTACATGAAAGCTCATTTAAAGTAGTTCACAACATTAGATTAGTTTATGCAAAAAAAAAAAAAAGAGCACAATTAAAACATTAAGTAAAAGAAAAAACTAAATTTACAGGTTTTAAATCAGATCTTAAACTAATTTAAAGAATATTCGTTACTAATACTGAGGAAACAAATTGCTTAGCTCCTATTTCCTGTTTAATGGTGGTAGGCAGTGAATTCCACAGTCTGGAAACATGAACAAGGAAGAGGCGAGACGAGTTCAGATACTTATAAGAGGGCGAGATAAGATTGAAAGTTCTAGGTGACTGAACAAATTTAAATTTTTCAAATAAATACGGTGGTGATTTTTTATGTATTAATTTATGTAAGAACACACAGCATCTTATTGTCCAAAAATCAGAAAATGAACACCCAAGGACACGCTTATGGTAATGGGTTATATGTTCGTATCTTCTTACTCCAAAGGCATATCGAACCATATCGTTAAAAGCAACAAGTAATTTGTGCTGGCAGAGAGAATCTAGTTTACAGTAGATAACTATAGCATATTCAAAAATCGGCAAAAGAATGGACTTAATCAACCTCAGTTTGGTGCTAACAGGTGTAAAATTAGAAAACAGCCACAGCTTTCGCAAATCCTGCATATACACGCGCTATAATTAAGTTTACATGATCAGTGGCAGAAAGAGACCGATTTACTTTATATCCAAGACTCATCACGGTGTCAGAGAAGATTAGCCTTGTGGAGTTGAGAAAAATAGGCGGTAACTCTTCGACGTTGTAAAATTTTTTTGAGATTAAAATTATCTGACTGTTTTTTGGATTTAGAATCAGACCATTGTCTTGAGACCATTTTGCAATGGAAGACAAGTCCGAATTAAATCTATCAACAAGATCTTCCAGCAGCCCAAGTGGTCGAGAAAGGTATATCTGCACGTCATCGGCATACATATGTATAATTGGGCCAAGAACTGAACCCTGGGGAATTCCAGAAACTATATTTTTTGGTTGAGAGTATTTTGAGTTAGCAATAACTCTTTGAACACGATTTGTAAGATAATTCCTAATTAGACACACTGAGGAATCACTCACACCAAAGTAAAGTTTCAGTTTAGTGCAAAGATTGTGTCGAAGGCTTTCGAGAAATCAAGTAAGCAGAGCAGTGAAAGATATTCCTTGTCATATTGAATTCTAATATCATCAAGCACTTTGATCATAGCTGTAGAACAGCTGTGGCCAGATCGGAAACCTGACTGCACTGACGATAAAAGATTGAAACGATTGAGGTGGTTGTAAATCTGTTTCGCAAGAATTTTTTCGAAGATTTTGGACAAACAAGGTAAGATACTTATTGGACGGAAATCGGTTGCTAATAAGGGGTTGTTCTTCTTGGGCACTGGGATGACCTTTGCTTTTTTCCAACAATCCGGGAAGGTTGACGAGGTAATGCAGAAATTATATAAATGAGTTAATGAGCTTATTAGATGGGGAAGTATTATTTTGATAAAACGCAAGTCTACTCCGTCCTCACCAATCGCGTTAGATTTGAGAGCACAAACCTGTAGGATCACATCCGATTCAGATATTACTTCAAATTCCAACAACTGTGATCCACCAAAGAAAAGCTGATTTTCCGGTGAAAACGAAGAATTGCAACTAGGTTTAGAGGAAAAGGCATCAATTAACTCATCTGCATCTGGCATTTTAGTTTGTATATGACTCTTTCCTATCCCAATAGAACGTAAATTTGCCCAAAGTTTCTTCGACAGTTGGTCAATGCTTTTTTTGCTCTTCTGGTGACAAGTGAAGAGTAATTTCTTGCTCTGCAAAACATTTCCCAATTGTGACAAGTTGAAAATTTTTTGAACTTAGCATATAATTTTCGACGAGTTTTGATAGCATTATGCACCTCAGTGGTAAACCAAGGGCATTTACTATTGGGCACTGTGACAGTCTTAACAGGAACATGTATATTAAAAAGATCTTTAATTAGGGTCTGAACGATTTCTACTTTATCATTAATGTCCGATAGAAAGTAACACAAATGCCATGGTTGAAGGCTCGCATGATGGTGAAGGATGTTATGGTTTATTGCTGCGAAATCACGAAATTGAAAGGTGTTCTGCAGGCGATTCAATGAGAAATCAATGTCATATGTACAAAACAAAAGATCATGGTCTGAGACTCCTTCCAGTGACAATTGGTCTTGGAGCAGCACGTTTGTATGGTCTGAGACAACCATCAAGTCAAGAAGACTTGGAGGGGTATCAGGGCCAAAGCGAGTAGCATAAGAATTAACGGCCACAAGGCCACACGATGCAATAGCATCCAGGAGTGAACGAGATCTACTGTCATTCTTCAGCAAATCCGCATTAAAATCCCCGCATAGTATAATATGCTCGTATGATGCGGAAAATAGTTGTAAAGTAGAAAACAATGAATCGAAAGAGCAATTACGGTTGGGACTATAGACTAAACCAATAATACACTTCACATTTCCATTGGAAATTTCGACCAGGATGTATTCAGTATCATTTCCCAAAGACTTTTCCAACATTTTACAAGTCAAACCTGCTTTATGGTAAATAGCTATCCCCCCACCAGTAGTTTCAGTAACTCTGTTATGCGGAACTAAGAAGTACCCAGGAATGCCATAAATATGGTTATAACCATTTTCATCATCTAGACTTTTGAACCATGTTTCGCTTACACAAATAATGTCCACCCCCGAATCATTAAAAATATGCCGGACGTAGTCAAGTTTTGATAGGCTAAGACTACGAGCATTGAAGTGGCAGACTTTAAATCCTTCATAGGCATTTGATAAAATTTTTACTAGCGTCTGAACCCCAACCTCATTCAGCGTCTCAGACACAAAGTCACTATGAGCCATAAGTATGAAAAACACCACAAACAAGAAATAGTAGCACAACTGGAATAACTAATAAGGTATCATTGTAATCTATTGGAAAGAAAAGTGCGAAACGTACAGGGAAATAGAGTGAGGAAGGAGGAAATAGTATAAGTACAACATTTAGTAGATAATATTATTAGAAAAAATAAAGTAAAAATAAATCAAGAATTCACAAGTAATAATAAATTTAGAAATTCAAAGTTTAACTCATTTAAATAGCTCCATTCAAGAATTAAATACAAATTAAAAATAAAATTATTTTGGAAAATTCGTAGTTGTTGAAATTCTCATCTCTGTGTCATTCTTGCTCTTCTTCACATACACAAAGCCATTGCGTGTTTTGGCAGAGAACAGCAGACCCTCACGACGAAGTTGGAGAGCATGTCGAAGCAAGGAGTTATTCTCTTTCGTTAAGCTCTCATTAATATAAATACGGGTGGTGGTGCACGCATAGGTTGTGCTGTTGTCGGAAGCAGACAATTCATTATCCAGCTGAGCGAGCGTAAGGCCATTGTTTGCACGAAAAGCAGCGAGCAGCGAACTTTGCTCTGTCTGAGACGAGAGCCTGATGAGTAGCGGGCTGTGACCATTGTTTGGTGTATTTCTCAGTCGAAAAGCATCAAAGTGAGAGGTGATGTTGTGGTGCAGTTTTTCAACAATGTTTTTCGCCAGTTTGATGGGGTTTTCTCCCGGTCTTTGCGGAATGCCACGAACAATAACATCTCTGAGACGCTCTTTTCGTTGTAGATCAGCCACCTCTTCTCTTAATTTCATGTTATCATTTCGTAGTTCCAGGATGCTAGTCTCAAATTGTTGGACTCTTTGGTTAAGAGAAGCAATGGCTTTTATTGTTGAAGCTGCATTCAAGCTCCGCAAGCAATGATTTGAATTTTTCCATCAAACTAGATTCCAGATCACGAAGTTGATCAGACAAGGATGGTTTTTTATCTGAGAACTTCATAGGTGGTGGGTGAGATTTGGTCGTGTTATTACCTGATTGGAATTTGTCTGGAGTAACTGCATTCATTAAGGTGGACTTCTCTTTAAGTGCTTGTTGGCGAGTAGTTGACATTTTGAACAACAAAGAAACCGAAAATCACTGGCCACAGATAAATTAGTCTTCAAAGCGATTGCAATTGATGCAATTAAAGGAGTCACAGTAACGCGAGTAATCTATCACTTGTATTACAGAGACTGTTAGTGATAATTTGTTTGAATTCGAATAAATAGTTATCGTAAGGACGGAGCGATTAAAAACACGTCTATTCACTTAGCATTTCTCTTAACGTATCTAGGTTAACAAAGATTAGGTCATGGTATGATGAAATATACACACTTGTAACAATAAACATAAACTCAACCTCAGAATCTTCTGACGACACAATTACTTCACATTTAACCCCACCACCACTTTTCGAGTTTCTGTAGTTACGTAAGATATAATACCCTGGTATATCAATAGCATAATTACTGATATTCTCATTTGACCAACCATTCGGTAATGCAAATAAAATCAATTGATCCCTCCGAGAAATAATCGCGTAACTCGTCAATGTGTGCGGGTATACTTTGCATATTAAAGTTACACATTTTTAGCCCATTGCAAATTTGCTGAAAATATTAAGCATAACGCGAGGAAAACAATAAGTGTTCACACCATAAGGACTCATATACAAAATAAATAAAAATATATAAATTGAAACAAGGAAAAATACACAAATAGTGAATATATAAAGAACAACAATCAATAAGTAATTTTAAAACAAAAAATAAATAAATTTATAACAAAAGCAAAATATGTATAAAAGAAGAAAAATACTACCATTAAGAGTGCCGACTCAAAGCCAAAAAATAAAAAGTGGGATCACTGCAATCAGTAAGACAACATGACAGCTCAGAAAAGCTCGCTTTTCTTTTCCAGCAACTCTCCGCTTTATGTGCACCAAACCACTCTTTGTTCTAACAGCAACAATTTTACCACACCGGCGCAATTTAAGTGGTTTGTGCAGAATTGCATTATTCTTTGGCGTTAAACTTTCATTAATGTAGACGGCATCATTTGATGTGCACCCATCCATCCCGGAAAAGGGCAACCGATACTTAGACCTATAGGCAGATAGAAAGGCGCCCTGTTCCGCATGACAAGAGAGTCGAACAATTATAGTGCCATTAGCATTACGGAAGCAGTTGCTGTTTTTGGCTTTGTTCTGAAAGAGTCATAGTATGGAGAGAGTTTGTGTTTGATGTTGTCAGCTAGTTTTTTGACGATATCATTGGTGTTTTCATTCTCAGCATACGGGATATCTCTTATGACCACATCACTGAGTCTCTGCGAGCGCTGTATTTCATCAATTTGTTTTCTTAAGAGGGTGCTGTCTGCCTTCAACGTTGAAAGTTCAATGTTCATTTCCAGGATTTTGTTTTTAAATTTGGATGATATCTTATCCATCTTCGAACTGATTCGATCCTCTGCTTCTTTTAGCAAAATCATCATTTGCCTCGTAATAATCTTTTCCATCGATGCAAGGCCCACAGTCAGTGAGCTGGATGATTTTCCTGCGTTGCGGGTGATGGACTTGTTGGTGTATTACACTATGTAACAAAAATAAAAAATTTCTCAGTCCTTGGGATGTAATTGTTATTTTCTAGTCTGTTATGTCTTAAAAGTATGGAAACCACCTAATATTCCTCGGAAACTTTGCTTTTGTCACCAGGGCAATGAGATTCATTAAAATATGCTAAAATTATGAGGAAAACGTGTTTGAGTCTTTTACTACAGAGAAAATCATACAAAATAGCACATATAAATCAAAACTAGATTTTATTAAAACTTCAGAAAACCAAAAACATAAAAGTAAATCAGAAGTGGGTGGTTTTTCGACATTTGCGTTTATACTGCGAGTCACTTTCTCTTATCAATCCCCAAATGTAATCTCCCATCATGTTCTTATTGTATTGTCCTTGGTATCGCCGCTCAAAGTCCATTATATCCTGATGGAAGCGCTCGCCTTGCTCCTCTGAATATGCTCCCATGTTCTCCTTGAATTTGTCAAGATGTGCATCCAGAATATGGAGTTTGAGAGACATCCTGCAACCCATTTTGCCGTAGTTCTCCACCAGACTTTCGACCAGCTCCACGTAGTTTGCGGCTTTGTGATTGCCTAGGAACCCCTGTACCACTGACACAAAACTCATCCAAGCAGCTTTCTCAACACGAGTGAGCTTCTTGGGGAATTCCTCACACTCGAAGATTTTCTTTATTTGTGGTCCAACGAAGATACCGGCTGTAACTTTCGCCTCAGAGAGCTTAGGGAACAAGTCTTGTAGGTACTTGAACGCTGAAGAATTTTTGTCGAGAGCTTTGACGAATTGCTTTATAAGACCCAGTTTGATGTGTAGTGGTGGCATCAGTACCTTCTGAGGGTCCACCAAGGGCTCCCACTTGACGTTGTTCCTCCCCACTGTGAATTCAGTTCGTTGTGGCCATTCACGCTTACTGTAGTGTGCACTGTCGTTCCTGCTGTCCCACAGGCAAAGAAAGCAAGGAAACTTGGTGTAACCGCCTTGCAGGCCCATTAAGAATGTCACTATTTTGAAATCTCCGATCACTTCCCAGCCATATTGCTCATACTTCAATGCGTTCAGCAATTTCTTGACATTGTTGTAGTTCTCTTTGAGAGATACTGAATGCGCCAGAGGAAGAGACGGATACTTGTTGCCATTGTGGAGCAACACGGCTTTGAGACTCTTGCATGAGCTGTCAATGAAGAGGCGCCACTCTTTTGGGTCTAAATCAATTCCGATTTCCTCGAACAGACCGGTCACGTCGTGGCAGAAGCAGAGCCCATCTTCGCTGATGAAGAAGTTGGAAAATAGTTCGTGACGCTTCTTCTGACATGAGACTTTAACACTAGGATCCAGCAAATTCCACTGCATCAGTCTGGACGTCAAAAGTTCAGCATTGGACTTGGTGAGACCAAGATCTCTGATCAAATCTTTCATGTCCTTTTGGTTGGGATAGTATGGGTTTCTGTTATCAGCTAGTAAATTAAATCATTCACCTTCATTGTCTTCCTTACTCTTGGAATCAGGGCTCTCACAGGAAGACACCTGCTCTTTCTCTGGAGGAGTAGGAACGGGGAGGCCAGAGCTGTGTGGAACTGGAGCCATGGATGAAGGAATGTCAGGATACATGATTGGACTTGCTTTTTTGCCAGTCCGACGTTTGGAAGGGTCCACCATGCAGAAAAAGCAGTTGCTTGAATGGTCAGTGGGTTCTCTCCAAACTCTTGGCACAGCAAACTTCATAGCTCTCTTTTCCCCTCTGTACCATCCTGCAAAAAAAAAAATAGAAAAGAAAAGTACCGTCTAATAAAAAAGTTAATAGAAACATTTATTTTACCCATAACAAAGCAATATAGTTTTAAAATGTCTTACCTTCCAAAGTCCTTTTGCAGTTTTCACAGGCGAAATGAGGTGCCCAGGATTTGTCTTGATCACCCACAGGCATGCCGAAATAAGCATTGTAAGCTTTGCACATTTTAAAACATGTTTCCAAGGAGTACTTTTTCGCTCTTGTTTTGATAAAATATCCGCAGACATAACAAAATGCATCTGCAGGATACTTGCAGCCTCGTGAAGCCATGTTTGAACGAAATTATCTGTAATAAAATAAGAAACAACTCTCAATAAACCACAACAAATCTCTAATGTAGTGTGTACTGCATCTAGGCTTTAACCAATATTTGTAAAATAGTTTTCAAATGCATTCTTTAATTGGTATGCTTTATTGAACATGTACATACTCTTACAATATATAAGTATAGGCGATAACGTATTTTTCAAAAAAGCGCTGCCATGGTCACAAAAGCAAAGTTATCTTGGGACAATAGCTGTTTTCTATACTTTTGGGACCTAACTGACTAGGAAATAACAATTACAACCCATGGACAAAAATCTTGTTACATAGTGTTATTTCCGTTGGCAGACATTGTAGGCAAAGAGAGTAAATAGCTGCAGCAGGAAAAAAATCAATGCAAAGTTTGATAAAATTCGCGAAATTAAATTAAAATGGTAAGAAGTAACGATTTCGAGAATCAAGTGCACCGAGGAAATTCGTTCCTTAACGAAGCATCGCGGATAAATATTTCGAAGCAGTAAACTCAATAATCAATTTTTAATTAAAGTCTACTCACTCACTAGATACCATACCATATCATCATAAGGGAACATCTTCAGGTATTTCACCAAAATTCGACGCAGCGAACGTCTGCTGATGTCAAATTGTGTGCATCGTTGTCACGTCAATGTTTATGGACTCTCTCGAACAGGCCCGGCTACTTCTTGCGACATCTCTAGTGGACCCATTTTGCACAAGACGTCCAGCCAAATGCTTAATTATTCATGCACATGGTGCAGGACGTCGACGAAATTCACGTTGCGTTAAAAAAACTGGCCGGGAATTAGTCAAATAATCAGGGTGTGTATCGCTTCATTGCCTATTGTCAAATGATTTGCTATCTGTCTATAATATAACTGTCAAAGCACAATGGCACTTGATGTCATTTTTATAAAATAATGTAACATTCACATCATGACATCATTTTTGCCCCACCTTGTATGGCTGGAAATGTGCGGCAGTTAGGAAAAAAGCATTCGTCTACTTAATATAAGGAATTGGCTGTAGTTTTCCAAAAGCCATGCAGCAGCAGGCCAACGTTAACGTAACATACAACACGATGTGCAGGATGCAACAAAGAAGGCACTCTCAACACTTGACTATAGATCTTGCAGGAATCAAGAACAGTTTTACGTTTTGGAAACTTGCTCGAATTGTCAATTGATCACTTTTCGAATGGAGTATGTTATTTAAACCGAAGCACCTGTACTGGCTGATCATTTTTAACAATTGCACTTCCTTTCAAGAGAGTCGATGTATTGTAAGATGTTTGAAGAGTTGTAAGAGGTGATTCTTTTAGAGGCTCATTTTTCAAAAGTGAAAAACAATCAAAATATTAAATTTTATCGGTTAATCTTTATTATTATACAAAAGAACCATTCTTTACATTTGTTTCTGACGATTATTTCTTTGAAATGTTGGCCGTAACTGAGGCTAATATGGCGCATTCTGAACATCCAATTTCCGATGATGCGTTCGTGCATTGCCAGAGGTGTCTCACCAATGACTCGAGTAGTATTGGTCTCCAATTCCTCAATCGTAGCCGGATTATCCTTGTAGATTTTTGACATTACATAGAACTGCGATGACCCAATTTCCCTGTCCAAAGCGTGGAATTAACTTTTCACCGAATAGTTCTCCCAATAAAGCTATGGTTTTACGGGCCTTGTGGGAAGTGGCGCCCTTCTTGTTGGAACCAAATGTCGTCGAGACCACGGGCTTCAATTTCAGGGAGTAAATAGTCCGTTTTCATGGTGTAATAATGGGCCGCTATTCACAGATACGTTCCGGTCGGCCTCAGTTTTGTAGAAATATGGACCGATAATTTCACCAGCCTATAAGCCACACAAAACCGTTGTTCTGCCTTGATATAATGGCAGCTCTTCGATTTGCTCTTCATCGAAAATATGCCTATTTTGCTTATTGACGTAGCCATTAAGCCGGAAATGGGCCTCATCGCCGAAAAAAAATTTGGTCCAAAAATAGTGGATTTCCTTCAAGTTTTTCAAAAGCCCAACGACCGAACGGAGACTATTCGGAAAGTCGGACGGCTTCAGTTCTTACACTTTTAAACCATGATCCTCACGTAAAATACGACAAGTTGTTGAATACGACAAGCCAAGCTGTTGAGAACGGCGCCGAATCGATTCATCACGGTCATCGCATATACTATCCTATACCGCTGCTATATTTTCTTCACTAAGCGCTAGGTGTGAGATGGGTTTCAACCGTCCCGATTGTACAGCGAATTGTGCATTCGTTTGGGTGATTATGTGGACCATAAGTTGCTATAAGAGCACGAAACACATTCCTCGTAGAACGCTGGTTTTCGTGATTTTTCTTAAAACTGAATAATTTGTAGACGACCGACGAATTCCTGGAAAAGCTAACAAAGGTCTCTAAAATCCTTTCTGATGAAGGTGATGTGCTAGCCAACTTTCTACAATGACAATGTTAAGAATTGCTATTGCTTACCTGGACAAGAAGCTGTATGCGATCCTCATGGATCATAAGACGGCATTTGACTCTGTTGACATGAGGGTGCTCTTTTACAAGCTAAGTAATCTGGAAGTGTCAACGAAGTTACTCATAGTTATGCAAAGTCTTTACCAAAATAATACGTTCGCAGTATGGGATAGAGTCAACAATGTCAAGCTGGTTTGAGTCAAAAATGGGTGTCAAGCTAAGTTGTCTCACGAGTCCACTTTCTTCGCTGCTGCTGGATGATCTGCCAACATTTTGTCCGGTGTAATCGAGTTCCCTGAGACTAAGATACAGCTGCTCCTGTACTGTGATGACACTGTCATTCTATTGGAAACACCAACGATGATGCAAATCTATATTAATAAATTAGAACAATATTGCACTTTGTGGAACATAAAATCCAACACCCCCAAGTCCAAAATAAGAAGAGAATGTAAAGGAGTATACATATCTCGGAGTCGTAATAATACCTCGACTAACTTAACTAACTAACAAACATCTGCAAGCACAACTAAAAGTTGCCAAAAGGGCAATCAATTGCAGCTGAAGCAGCATCCTCGTAATTTGTGAAAATAACATTGCATTAAGCACAAAATACGAAGCGTATGAAGCAGTAGTAAGGTCTATCTATGCTATGAGGCTTAAGTATGGGGTATTTTTCAGTATGAAGAAACTGAAATACTGCTGAGATACTTAATCATGAAAATCTTCAGATTACCGGAACATACGCCAAAAACATATACTTCGCTTGGAAATCGATTTGTGGTAAATGCGGAAAAGTGATTTAAATAAAATAAGTCTTCCGTTCTGTCCAAATTATAAAATATTTATTACTAGTAAAAAAAATTCGACCGAACGTAGGAATCTTCCTGTCTCGACTGGTCAGAATCCGAGTACACCTAACTGGAATTCCGCTGGTGGCAGTTATCAGGTAGACTGCGTTGCCAAAAACATTTTCTTTTGAATTGCTGCTAGTAATAGATTTGTACGTCGCCACACTACCCCTCCTCTAGTTAACTGGTTAACGAAAAATAATTCACCTGTCACATTGTTTGGGAACCTTTACTCTTCTTCCGGAACGTGTTATGTGACATGGTTGTTATTTCTCTTTGTCGGCGGAAATTGTAGTCAGCGTGTTAGAGTCGTCCGTACCTTCAAAATGTACGAATGCTGTCTTCAAGCGATCGATTGAGATCTTCGATGTCCGATTAGATAACTTCACTTTGAAATATTTGTCACCTCTCTCTAGAATCTTAAAAGGACCATCATAGGGTTGTTGCAATGGATGTCTGACCGCGTCGTTGCGCACAAAAACGTGTGTCGCTGTCCTGAAGCTTGGTTGAACAAACACGCTGGTGTTGCTGTGAGCTGAAGCTCCGAAGAAGTCGCCTGGAAGCCTCACTGTTGTTCCATAAAGCATCTCTGCTGGCGTTGACTTTATGTCGACCTTGAATGTGGAACGCAAGCCCAGTAGAACAGAGGGCAAAACATCAACCCAGTCCTCAGTTTTGTAGCACCTTATAGCTGTTTTGAGGACGCGATGCCACTTTTCTATCATCCCATTGGCTTGAGGATGATGGAGGTTGTCCTGTGTTGTTTGATCCCAAATAGACACGTTAACTCCTTGAAGATGGTGCTTTCGAACTGTCTTCCCATGTCAGTTGAAATCCTTAGCGGTACCCCGAATCTCGGGAACCATCCGGAAATCAACGCCTTAACTACGGTCTCAGCTGTGATGTCTGGTAATGGATAGGCCTCCGGCCATCGGGAGAAACGATCGATGCATGCCAATAAGTAGCGATTTCCTTGTGGCCTCTACCATGGCCAACTATGACAATGTTGATATGCTCGAACCGACCAAGTGGCGAGGTATAAGTAGCTATCGGTGTATAATTGTGCTCTGGATCTTTTTTTGCTGGCAGGAAACGCACTGTCTGACAAATTCAGAAATCTCTTTGCGTATTTCTGGCCACACGTATCGTTCTGATAACAACCTTGTAGTTGCCTTGACGCCAGGATGTGACAAGCCGTGTAAGCGACTTATTACAGACGTCCGTAAAGATTTCGGTACTATAGGTCGCACTCGATTGGCAGAAGTGTCGCAATAGACCTGTGATTTGGTTCCTGGAAGAGAAAGCAGCTTGACAATTAGCGAATCCGAATGAAATTTACCTGCATCGAGAAGTTTTCGAATTTCTTCATCACTTGATTGCTCGGATGCGATGGTATCCAGGTCAAAAGGATGTTGAGAAACCTGTGGCACTCGAGATAATGAGTCAGCGACATTGTTGTCGGTTCCCTTCACGAACCGGATGTCTGTACTGAATTGGGCAATGAAATCGAGCTGCCTAATTTGGCGAAGACCTGTCCAGTTTTTGCATGAAAGCAAAGACAAGTGGCTTATGATCCGTGTGTATGCTGAACTCTCGCCTTTCGACCAGATGACGAAAGTACTTCACGCCCATGAAAATAGCTAAGAGCTCGCGGTCATATGTACTGTACCTCTTCTGCGTCTCTGTCAACTTTTTGGAGAAAAACCACAACGGCTTTGCCACTCCATCGACGATTTGGTGAAGGGCCACGCCATCTGCGATATCTGAGGTATCTGTCCAGAGAAACAGGGGTGCATTGACGATCCGGTGGGTCAAAAGCGTAGCGTTCGCCGAATCTGCTTTGCACCGTTGAAATGCCGCTTCTGCCTCCGGAGTCCACACGATTGGCGCAGGATCATTCTTTCTATTTCCCTTTATGAGACTCTGTAGAATGGCTTGGTTACTTGGCTTGGCATTGGGAAGGAACCGTCGATAAAAGTTTATAACTGCCAAAAATCTCTTGAGATCCCTCCCTTTGTTGGCAGATCAAAGTCCTGGATCACCTGGACCGTCGTGTCAAGCAGCTGGATGCCCTCGCTGTTGATCTTGTCGCCGAGGAATCGCTCTTAATTTTTTCCGAACACACACTTCGAGGCATTTATTGTTAGTCCGTAGTGGCTTAACCTTTGGAAAACTTGGCGAAGGTTATGTTGATGTTCTTTCTCGTTGACTGAAGTGACGCAGATGTCATCCAGGTATGAAAATACAAAGTCCTCAAGACCCCTTAACACCTCATGGATATGACGCTGGAATGTCATATAAACAAACTCGAATAGGATAAATGTGGTGATAATGGTCGTTTTTGGAACGTCGGCTGGCTCAATAGGTATTTGGTGGAAGGCTCGCTGCAAGTCGATTGTTGAAAAAATTGTTCGTCCATGCAAAATGTGGGAACAATCTTGAATCAACGGAATTGGGTAGCGATTCGGCTTCGTCATTGCATTGAGTGCACGGTAGTCCCCGCACGGTCGCCAGTCTCCGTTCACTTTGCGAACCATGTGCAAAGGACTTGCCCAGTTGCTTTTGGAGGGTCGACAAATTCCCTTCTCCATGAGGTATCGAAATTCTGCTTGGCCAGCCTTCAGCTTCTCCGCGTCCAACCTGCGTGGGCAAGGGCATACTCGAGGACCTCTCGTCGATGTGATGCGTTGTCGTGGTCGTGGCGTAGTTCATCACGGGCCTTATATTGAATCCCGTAAGGTCTTTAAATTCAGCTAGAATGGAACCAAACCGATTTTTGGAGTCGAATGTAGTTATGCTTACCGAGTTGACAAGTAATGTCTCCGTCTTTGTTTTGATGTGAGTTTGCGTCGATTAGTTGATTGCGCTTCAGGTCGATCAAGAGTTCGTAATTCTGCTGCAAACAGTGACGGAGAATTGGAAGTCGAAAAACGATCGCTATACCGTCGGCTCTACTATCGATGAGGAATCGCTGGTTAGACGATTTGTCATGAACAACAAATCTGCAAATGTGTTGGTTAGTGTGTTGTTCATAGGTACTCCCACTAACCAACACTTGACTGTTGTTTTTTGACTTTTTGTAAGAGCAAGGCTCACGACGTTTCGATGCGTTTGCTCTATACCGCTTGTAGTACCAGCAAATTGAATCCTTTTCCTCCGAGTGACCACGTTGAGAACTTCTAAAACGACTACGACTACGATGATGATTGTTTGTTGACTTAAACAGCTCACTGATTTCACAGGTGAGTTTGTCTATTTGTTTTTGCAATAACAGTGTAGATGGCTCGTGAACTTGCTGCGATGAGTTGACTGGCATGATATTCCTGAAGTCACCCACTTCCATAACCTTATCCACCAACCTTGCCAAGTTTGTCAGCTCTTCGTTCGACGCTTGGAGAATCGCTCGTACCTGCGCTGGGAGTCTTTGTAGCCACAATAACTTAAGAAACTCGTTGTTGATTTGTGCGCCTCCTAAACTACGGACCTCATTTAATAGCTGCGATGGCCGTTTGTTTCCTAAATCAACTTCTGATAGAAGTTTCTTGATTTTCTTTTGCTCTGAGTCACCAAAGTGGTCAATCAGAACTTGTTTCAAATTGCCGTATTTGTTGTTCTCCGGCGGCGCTAACACTGCGTTGGAAATTTGAGCAAGCACTTTGGAGTCTATTGCACTAACCACTGAATAGAATTTCGATGCATCACTTCGGGTTCTGGAAAGCTCAAACTGTGCCTCCACTTGGGCGAACCAAATTTCAGGTTTTTCGTGCCAGAATGAAGGAATATTGTGGGCAATAATGGAAACCACCACTGTCGAATTAGTTCCTATGTCGTGACTAATTTGTTGCCCGTTATATGGAGATCCCGAAGCGTTAGTTTCCGAAGTTTTGCGGGATTCGTCGTCTTTTGGCATTTTTTGACGAGTTTACGGGATGCCCATACATCCATGGGGGCAAGGATACGCCTTGCCATCGCTCTGCCGCCTTCGTGAGTTACCAATTCGGAACTGTGTTGCCGGCATAAGTTCCATTCTTGGTATGAGTCGATGCCGACCTAAAACCTATTACTGCTCTTAGGGTCACAGCACCCAGTACTTATTGAAACTCTACATTAGGTTAAAACCAACAAGAAGACCCTTCCAGCGATTTGGGTTTAAACCACAGCCACCATGACGCTCCCACAAGGGGGCTTACCTCTACAAGTTAGGCCCGGACCGAGATTCGGGGGACTCCTGACTCCCATGGTACCGTGATTCAAGTCCTGGTAGGGACTACCGGTGGTCCCGCCGCCAACAAGACCTACGACCGGCAACTTGTGACTGATCGAATCGTAGCAACCTTCGGTAGCGTCGTCTGAAGATGATTACGATAAGACCAGTACTTTAAAACGTCATTAATGGGCGAAGCCTTGATAATTGGGCGGGGGCCCGGTTTCATGGATAGTACGGCATGTAGTGTCATTCTGCTCGAACCAATGCTGCTTATATTTTCGAAAAAGCAATCACTAATCATTGTCCCGTAACACTGGCCACTGATTGTAACGCAAGCTCTGGTTCCATTGTTGAAAAAGGGCCGATGATGCCACCAGCGTGAAGGCTACTCCTAAGAGTAGACATTTTAGTCTTAGACGGGTGTTGGCCGAGATTTTTCTCAAAATCGTCCACATTGGCGAGAAATGGCCAAACTCTCACAATCGACGCCGAATTGAGAATTCCGGTTCTTTGACTACACCTTCACCCTAGACGCACAATACGTTGAAGCCTTGTTTTTGCGTTGCGTCATGTAGATTGTAGAGTCAATTTGTTAATTTTTGGACCAAAAAATTAAGTACTCTTCTAAACTATACCTGAATTCAAGAAAATAACACATTGGCAACACTGAATAGTTGATACAATCTTAATACAAATAACTTATTTGCCATTGAATACTTGAAGAGTGTGCACGCTTTTGCTGTTAGGTGATACATTGGAATGTCGTCTGCAGGTGGCTGGGGCACTGTGGCAGTTGAAGATCGAAAATCTCCATTAAAATTGAAACCTTATGGGGCAACAACCCTGCTTGTGGTTTTGTGGTGATCAGACAATAGGCCGTAATCATAAGGAATGAACCTTGGCACGTAAAGCTGATGGGCTACTGAACAAAACGTTTGGACACCGCAACACAAAGATGCTCCTGAGCCCATCAGACTATGACTTTTTCCCAAAGTTCAAGAAGGCAGTGTTTGGGCTACGTTTTCCCTTCCTTAAGGAGCTTTTTGGACAGTGATAAGCTTAATGGCATATCAAGTCATCCAAGACGTTGCGAATCAGTGATTATGAAGCAGGCAGACTACTACATTGTATATACGATGCGATTTTCTGCAATGTTTTTGTATGACTGCCCACTATATCAGTCATACAAGTGCTTGTATGAGTTATGGGTGTACAAAAATATTTATTGTTTTACCAGTAAATCACAAAATCATTTTCTCCGCAGTATATTAAACCATTTGAAGAGTATTCATATTCTTTGTGCATACGTTTAAAACAAAACAAAACCTTATTTCTACTTTCAGCAATCTGGCCTCGATCACAGGTTTCCAGCTTAGTCAGTCAGAGACTGTCGCCGCGTGGCGGACTTCCGGCACCTTCAAACCCATCGGCAAAGAAGCCCCGACGGAGGGTTGCATCCCTAGCACAAAGGCGTGCCGCTAATATTCGAGAACGCAGGAGAATGTTCAATTTGAATGAAGCCTTTGACAAACTACGAAGAAAGGTAGAAGAACTTTTTTTTATTTGGAAATTAGTAAATCTTTTAAAATATTTATATATAACACTTTAAGGTCCCGACTTTTGCGTATGAGAAACGCTTATCGCGAATAGAAACTCTACGACTGGCCATAACTTACATAGGCTTTATGACAGAACTTTTAACTGGGACCCCGGCCAACTCACATAAGAATCGATCGCCTGAAATATATTCAGGCATCAATGGACATCACCATCCAGGACATCATTTACATCCCTCTTTTCAAAGAGACTTCGTATCACCTTACAGTCATAGCTTGGCTTAGGAATCTTTATTAGTTTGCTTCTAAATGTTTGTTGTTAATTTTTGTTACAGTTTTGTTTTGTTTTGTTTTATTTATAAAAAAGATGCTTAATAAAATTCAGTGTAAAGAAATTTCTATACCTATCGTACAACAATATTAAGGGTAAAATTCAACTTCTCAGAGTAATAATGCCTGGAGTATTTTGTAGCACAGCGAGACCTATCGTTTCTTTCTCTAACTCATCAATACTTTTCTACGTTCGACTACGTATCGTATGTTACGAGTAGCATTGCACTCTCCGCCTACGTCTATTTTGCTGAACTTTGCAACTTAGCCTTTGGGAAAGAGTGGGAAACTACTCGTAAGGACTAGTCATCTATGTCTTATTAAGGATGTGGTTATACGAGTATATTTTATCTCCGATTTTCCTCTTCACTTAGGCCAGGGCTGTCCAAAAAAAAGCCCTGTTATTGCGGCCCGTGACGTAAAAAAAAACTTCAACTACCTACGAAATCTTATTTCGCACCAAAACAAAACCACTTGACATAGCAGTTAGAAAAATTATTGTAATCGAAAGCTAAACAACCACTTAGTGTTGGAGTTTTTAATAAAAAAAAAAGTGAAATTAAAATGGCTGAACGATTTATGCAGCCTAACCTTTCATAAAAATTTGAATCTGTAGCACTGTCACATCAAACAGTGGCGCGACAAATAGATCCCTCTTCTTAATGGCCTACCGAAACGCGGTCCATAGCTCAACAGGGCACACACCATCCGAGATCTTATTTGGTCAAACGATTCGGTTGCCAAGTGAAGCAAAATTCGGATCCCCACCGACGGAGCCCAAAAAGGTGAACGAGTACGTGAATGACTTACGCAGCAGGATTCGTAAATTGCATGAAGACACCAGAGAAAAGATGAAGCTAGCAAGCAGCCGCATGAAAACTAGGTACGATATCAAGGCGAAATCTTCCGGTTTCAACGAAGGAGATCTGGTTTGGCTGTATAATTCTCAGCGTAAGAAAGGCAAATCACCAAAATTGCAACAGGACTGGGAAGGTCCATACAAGGTGATAACCCGCATTAATGACGTTGTCTACCGGATCCAGCGTGGGAATCGAGGAAAATTGAAAGTGGTCCATTTGGGAATAAACAAGACGTTGGAAAAGGTAAGGGAACGTTTCTATTGGCTAAGCGCTAAACAAGATGTCGAGAATTGGTGCAAAAAGTGCATAAGGTGTGCGGCTACCAAGGGTCCAAAAGTAAAGCCACATGGACAAATGCAACAATACAATGTCGGAGCACAGGCAGCCATTTCAAACTGCTTCTTATAGGTAGACCATGAGGTCTGGCCATCGAATGAGGGAGGCTTCAACTCTTTTCTCCTTGGACCGCTTAAAGAACATTCTCGCAGTTTCTGTTTTCGCACTGTGTCGAGCTCTTTTGCCAGTTGCTGAACTTTGCTGTCCATTTCTTCGAATTTTTCGCCAACATTCTTCTCTATTGTATCAAATTTGTCATCAACGTTCTTCTCTATTCTTTCAAATTTGTCATCGATTTCTTCGAATTTTTGCTGGAGAATGTTCTTTTGTTCTTCCAGATTATTCTTTTGTTCATCCATTTTCTGTTGAAGACCGTGCAGATTGTTGGTTTGTTCGTTGAATTTTTGTTCAATGCTGCTCTTCTGCTCGTCCATTTTTTGTTCCAGACTGTTCTGGAGAATGTTCTTCTGTTCTTCCAGATTTTTCTTTTGTTGGTCGAGACTGTTCTTCTGTTCGTCCATTTTTAATAAGAGGAGTTGCATCATTGCAGCCATGTCATTGCCGGTACTTGTCTGTTCATCCTCGTCAACATCAAAGGAATATGCATCAGGATCATGTCCCTCGTTGTTCAAAGCCTCCTGAAGACGGAGCACCAGGTCACTTTTTCCTCCACTGGCGCTGAGGCTTCTCTTGTTTAACTCGGATTTGAGTTGGACGAGGGTCAACTGCAATAGTTTTCGACCCATTCTAGCTTTTTCAAATAGTCAAAAAAAAACACTTTTTTTTTTTTACACACTATAAGTCCTATCCCACTTCTGACACCAATGTAAAATGTTTGTGTGGGTACAAATGATAGAACTTATTCTTTTCAATACAAATCGCTCTATTCAGTACAGTTACAATTCACTATTTAATTCTTTCTCTCAGTACAATTCAATTTCTCAACCACTTATGCTTTTCTTATCTTTTACTTAAACCACTTAATCACTTCTCCTAATTAACACTTCAAATTACACTTTAGAACTGACTTGCATACCTTTGGGATGCTGGTATTTATACTCGAATGACATACTTCGAGAACAATCCTCGCCATCCAGCGTCCCATACAATTTCCAATTTGCTAGAAAATTCGATTCCACTCTCCAGTCGAGACTTTGTTATTCCAATATCGAAATCTTCTGGTCTTCGACATTTTCTGCTAGATGTCGCTGCTCACATTTAAGTGGTTATCACAATATTATGGGCGAGTATGTTTCTAAGAAATTATGTGACTCCGTTGCGGAATGTGAATATCTTTCAATATGTTTGGATGAAAGTACGGACCAGACAGACGTCAATCAGTTATTAATTTTTATTCGCTGTATTTCAAAAGATTGTACTATCACGGAAGAAATGTGGTGCCTTTACATGGAACAACTAATGGAAGTGATATCTATGAAACTGTCACTACCACTGTTATAGATTACGGAGGGTTTCAAAAATGTTCCTGTATTGTGACTGATGTAGCTAAAGCAATGACAGAGATAGTGGCAGGATTTTATGGACTCCTTAAACAGAATGGTATTCATTGCTCTTTAATCCACTGCATAAAAGCTTTATGCGGAAAATCTTTGCGCCAGATGGACGGAATGAAGGTGGCTGTCAAAACATCAAATCTGATCAGGGCCGGAAACAAAGCTTTGACTCATCGTAAATTTCTCGACTTTTTAACCGAAATCGATGCATTGTACGGAGATTTACTTTTACACTCAGACATCAGGGGTCTGTAACACAATACAACAAGTCAACAAGTCAATTAGAGAAAACAAAAACATTTTGATTTAACAAAATCAAATAAAGATGTTAAATGGCGGGAGATACACAAAGTTTGAATATAGTTCCTGTGGGAAAAGACTGGGCTTATATCAGAGATGTGTTTTGTTAGAATTGTAAGAAGTATGCAATGGTACGTATTGATATTTGGTATTTGTTACAAATACGAGTACTTAGTTAAAAAATATCGGCAGGCCAAATTAGACAACTCCAAAGATACGGAATTTGCAGGTGGTAAAGATTGCAAGCTCAGTTCCTGTGATAATATCGTGCTTGATATTATTGGACGAGAGTCAGCAGTTATAATTGGCCTTGGAGTGAAGGAATAAATATTATCTATATGCATGTGTATATATTTTGTTTTTGTTTATATTGTTAATTTTGAAAAAAAATGTGAAAAGTTGCTGCTGTCTCATTTGTGCATCTTGGGACGGCGATGAGAATAAAATTTCCACTTCATCGTAACGTAACATATGCACTTCACTAGGTGGGGTGAAAAGTAACCTCCTTGACCGCCAGAATGCGCTGTTACTGAAAAAAAGGTTATGGTGCTTTGAAGTCCGTTCATATTTAGGCAGACATGCCAAATTTCAGTGCGATACTGTCTTTAGTTTTGTTTTGACAGCTGATTGTTGTTGACTTGTTTGGCATCATGTTGAGTATGGACAAAAACGATTTTCGTTCTCTCATAAAACATTATTTTTTGAGAGGCAAAACGGCGAAGGAAACAAAAGAAAAGTTGGATAAATATTATGGGGCTAATTCTCCGTCAGATTACACCGTCAAATATTGGTTTCGAGAGTTTCGTGGTGGCCGCATCTGCACTACCAATCAAGTCCGCAGCGGCCTTGATGCGGTTACAGAGGACAATGTCAAAAAAAATACATGAAATGGTGTTGGAAGGTGAAGGTGCGGGAGCTAGCAGATACCACAAAGACTAGTACTGGGCGTACACGCCATATTTTGGGCAACATTCTGCATATGAAAAAATTATCCTGCCGCTGGGTGCCGCGCATGCTCACTCCTGACCAAAAACACGAAGGCGAGAGCACTTCGAAAGAGTGTTTGGACTTGCTGATGCGGAATCGGGCGGACTTTTGGCGTCGATTGGTAACTGTTGATGAAACTTGGATCCACTATTACACACCAGAGAACAGAGTGAGTGCCTGGCAATGGACTGAAATCGGCACGAGTGCTCCGAAGCGGCCGAGGGAGGCTCGATGGGTCGGAAAGGTTATGGCGTCAGTTTTCTGGGATTGTCATGGCATACTCTTCGTGGACTATCTCGAAAAAGCAAAAACCCATCAACAGCGAGTATTACTGTGCATTATTGGAGCGATTGAAGGCCGAAATGGCTGCAAAACGGCCTCACATGAAGCGAAAAAAAATTTTGTTTTTGCAAGACAATGCGCCGGCGCACAAGAGCATCGCAACCACGGATAAAATCAATGACTTACGGCTCCAATTGCTGTCGCATCCACCGTATTCGCCCGATTTGGCTACTTCGGACTATTATCTCTTCCCAAAACTCAAAAGATGGCTCATCAATAAAAAATTCAGCTCACGCGAGGAAATCATCGACGCCACGGAGAAGTATTTTGCAGACCTTCCGGAAAATTACTTTTCGGACGGGATAAAGAAGTTGGAAAATCGCTGGAATAAGTGTATCAAGCTAAAAGGGGACTATATTGAATAAAATAAAAAACCATTTAAAAAAAAAAGTTTTTCATTCCCAAGGAGGTTACTTTTCACCATTTTTAGTATATGTCGTATATATGTCGATTATAAGTATACAAACCAACGAACGTTAGTATTAAGTGATATTTTCGCGTGAATGCACGTGTTTATACTTACTGATTTATTCAATTATTATTATATAAATTAACGCAGCTTAAAAAATCTGTAGATTTATCGTCTCTCCCGCCAGCATCTAATGCAGCTCAACAACATTTATATCGCGTTTACTATTATAATCAATCCTGGGATTACCTCGAAAAATAAAGATTAAATTTGCCACGTTCTTTCTCACGTCTTTATTCTTTTTCGAAAAAACCAAATGGAGAGCGAGTGACAGTTCAACTCGTTCCTCCTACATTATTTTTAGTGATGCCAAGTCTCTCTTATAATTTGGTTATTACAGTTCGGCCACTCTGACCATACAATTGACCACGATTGTGCTTAAAATATACGTAGTACTATATAATAGACCTAGTGTTGCCTTCCAGATATAAGCTACTTTGATCAACATTTTAACGAACTCAGCCCATTTCTTTAATCTACTCGAATCTAAAATTCCATGATATGGTGTCACTTGATTCTGTGTCACTTGGAAACCCTCAATGTCTTCTACTAAGTAACGATCGTTTTCCCATTTTTTATTTATAACATATGGGCCACGATATTTAGGTATTAATTTCTTATTAGTTCCAATGGAGGTATCTACATTCTTAATTACGACAAAATCACCGACTTCAAATTGTTTGGGTAGGGTATGATGTTCGTTGAAATAGTGCAGATTGTACAGCTGGGACTTCTTGATTGCTTCAGACGCTTCACTGCGCATCTTAACTAAATCTACCCTATCGACATCTGTATACTTCTCATCCAAATACTCCGTCAGCTCATCAACAATACGCCCCCTTTGTTCAACGCCGAACAACAACTTGCTCGGGGAGACTCTGGTGCTTGTGTGATTAGTGTTATTTATGGCATATTCTACCTGAGTGAGTTTTTTCCGCCAGTCAGCCTGCTCGGGGGATTCTGTCAACTTTGCTAACATTGCCTTCATATCACGGTTAACACGCTCAACTTGGCCATTCGACTGTGGAGAGGCTACAGCAACTTTGACGTGCTCAATATTACGTTCTTTCGTAAAATTAACAAACTCATGAGAAGTAAAACTTGTACCTCGGTCACTTATAATTCTACGCGGGCGACTATAATAGTCAAAATATCGCTCAAGAGAGTTAATTACCTCCCTTGTTCCGGGAGTATTTACGGGGTATAGTTTGACAAACTTTGTAAAACTATCTATAACTACAAGAACGTATTTACTTCGCGAATTTATTGATGGTAGTGGACCGAAATGGTCGATATGTATCGTATCGAAAGGCTCTGCCCGCTTTGTTATATTGTACAAACACCGTTCGGTGTTTCTATGAGGTATTGAGTTGTATATACACTTCAGGCAATTTCTAATAACTCGGTTCAACTTTTCCTTCACATTAGGAATCCAGTAATGTTTCAGAAGTCGATTAGCGCATTTGTCAATACCGACGTGACCATGTTTTTCATGTATCGATCGCATAACGTTTTCTTCGAGTTCCTTAGGAACATAAAGTTGGCGCCTATTCTGCTGCCCCACACGGAAAACTAAACCATCCTCCAAAACATACCCTGACAACTCACTCTCCTCTAATTGCTCTCTGATTGTCTTAACGTTTTCATCGCGCGATTGAGTAATCTGAATGTTTTTGTTCAGCTCTTCAGTCGTCACTGCAGCGGCAACAGCGACACAGCTAAGCGCATCAACGTGTGCCATTCGTTCACCTTTCCGATGCTGTACTTGGTAGTTATAATTCTCAAAAGTCAGCGCCCACTTTGCTATCCTAGGATTCACATTCGTAAGGTTTGAGAAAGGGCTTCACAATCAGTGACAATAACAAACGGCAAACGGTCGAGAAAAGTATTAAAGCGTTCCAGGGCATAAACTACCGCTAACGTTTCTAACTCAAAACTAATTAGTTTGGATTCCGCGCTGGTCGTTTTCCTAGAAAAAAAAGCAACTGGGTGAAACTTATTATCATCTTGTTTTTGCATAAGGACCGCGCCAAAACTATGTGAGCTTGCGTCGCAATGCAACTCAGTTTCTCGCTTAGGGTCATATATTGCCAACACTGGCGAACAGACCAACCTATCTCTCAACTGTTCAAAGGCAGCAGTACACTCATCGGTCCAAACAAACTTAACATCCTTCTTTAATAAGATCGTCAACGGTCTGGCTATACACGAAAACCCGGGCACAAAGCGCCGGAAATAAGAAAACAGGCCATTGCATCTCTGGACTTCTTTCGCATTTCTGGGCATCGGATATGTTCGTATTGCCTCTAGATGATTATCATTAGGACGGATTTCCTTTCCATCTATATGGTAACCCAGGTAATCAACCCCGTTATACGCAAACTTACACTTCTTCATATTTAATTCTAAGCCGGCTGCCCGCAGTAATCGGAACACTTTTATGAGAATCTCAATGTGCGTTTACATGTCTCTAGTTGCAATGGAGATATCATCGAGATATACGATGACTAACCCCTTATCGATCAACGGTTTTAAGGCTAAGTAGATATATCTCTGAAAAACAGCAGGTGCATTTTTGAGACCGAAGGGCATATAGACATATTCGAATTGTCCAAAGGGTGTGACGAAAGCAGTATATTTCACTGATTCTTCAGAAAGTTTGATGTGATGGAACCCGTCTTTCAAGTCCAAAGTGGTAAAAATGCTCTTATTGGCAAAATATTCTAAACAATCCTCTATAAGTGGTAAAGGAAAATTATCTCGGATCGTATGCTTGTTAAGGGCACGATAATCCACACACATACGTACTTCGCCATTCTTCTTCTTTACTAGTACCAGGGCGGATGCGTAAGGCGAGTCGCTATGTCTAATAACACCCTTTTCCAAAAGTCTTTCAATCGTATTCTGAACTTCCGTTCGTTCATAATAAGAGAGCCGCCGGGGTGAGCAAAATATTTCCACGTCCTTTGTCAAACTTATCTTCATGGAATAATCTATTGGATTTAATTCTACTTTGAGCTTCGAATAGTGTTCTTCAAAAGCAGCCTTGATAGCACTTGAATGAGCTGCATCCAGACATTCGTTTATGTTCATTTCATAATTTACCCCATTACCAATCCCAACTGCAACTAATAAACCTAGATCAACAAAATTCCTCATGTCTTTATCGTCTTTAAGATCTACTGATTCTAATTCTGACATATCATAAATATGCGCAACACTAACATCCTCCGTTGGAACTTTACAATCTTCGATTCCAATTTCATCTGTGGCTTTGTTATCGTTATCTTGTCTATTAACTGAGTCGGTTTTATTAATAACATCTACTCGGTTTGTATTTTTTAACAAATTAAAGGACATAAGTGAACTGATCGTTTCTTTCGACAAATTAAATGTTTTATTTTGTATTTCATGTTTTCTCAATTTTAACAAAAGGCCACGGTTATAAACTTTCTTTAAGCGGCATAAATAAAGATTAAATTTGTGTAAGGCATCCCGCCCGATAAGAAGGGGTACCACCGACTCGTCATCTGGAAGTACAATGAATTCATGAACTATTATTTTCTCTCGAAATATAACTTTACATTTTATAGTGCCATACATACATAAAAACTTATTCCCCATCCCTCGATATAATGACTGCCTCTTCTTTTCAAATACGAATGGTACAATGGATCTTCTTATAAAACTAATTGGGCTACCGGTATCAAAGAGAGAAAATAACGACTTAGACTCAGTCCACTTATTCCATTGATTAATGAAGGCAACACTTACTGTTTGGAAGGGCTTTATCCTCTCAGCTAATTCATCAGCGCCAGACCAGGCTAATGCCTCACCGTCATCTTGGTCTTCGGCATATTCCTTTACAGCAGCAGTCACACGTTTCTTCTTCGGGCAGTTTTGATGGAAGTGTCCCACTTCGTGACAAGTAAAACAAGAGTTGATCGGACGCTTTGGCTTCGGGCACTGACTCTGATAGTGCCCGAACTGGGAGCAATTGAAACATCGCACTTGTCCGACATCGGCATTCGGCGCTTGAACGGCGACAGAAGCAACATTTGACTTCTTTGGAGTTGCAGTGACGTATGCAGCGGAAACAGCAGCTCTCATCGGGGCACTCAGTCGGACACGTCTCTTCTCATAGCGGTCCAATGATAATTTCAGCTGTTTAAGAGAAGTCGCACCCATCAATGTAGCAGCGTTACTGCTGCGGTCGTTCAAACCCTCAATAATGCATTCAATTACGTCAGCTTCTGGAATATTAGCGTGCGACGCAATTTCCTGCATTTCGATGACGTATCTCTTTACGGATTCTGTGGGTTTCAGTGTGCGTAGTTTCAACTGTTGAAATACCTCGTTCATAGTTTGCACGCGGCCAAACTCCTCCATCAGGGCTTCCTTTAGTTCCTCATATGTATGTACGGAAATGGCTCGTAAGAACATTTTGGCAGTACCACTGAGCACACGCCGTACGCTCACAAATTTGTCACGATGATTGCCACCCAACACCGCGAAAGCATCCTCGATGTCATCGAACCACTTCCGAATATCGTAAGTATCGTCGCCACTAAAAGGGTGCACCATGGCTTCAAACGCCACAAAATCAAACTTATTGCCACCTGTGGCTCCCACTTCCTCCTTCAGCATTTGTAGTTCCTGTTGTTTGCGAAGCAATTTTATCTCTTGCTCCACCTTTGCTAATTCGGCATCGGTTTGAACCTCAGGTGTTCCTCTCTGCAGTATCTCGATTTCCGCACTTCGGTCGTCTTCTGGTCGTCGGTTATTTTCTGGACATCGGCGTTCGTCTGGGCGTCGGTTGGCATCGTTTTCTCTGGTGATCATTAACTGATCGTACATTGGACGCAATTCGGCCACGGTGGCATCTTCCGCGAACTGCACGTTGGCTCCAGTTAGCGCCTGAATTATTATTTGACGTTGAACGTAGGCCATTTAATAGGATTTTTAACTTTTTTCAGTCCAGATCCCACTTCTGAAATATAATCAATCCTGGGATTACCTCGAAAAATAAAGATTAAATTTGCCACGTTCTTTCTCACGTCTTTATTCTTTTTCGAAAAAACCAAATGGAGAGCGAGTGACAGTTCAACTCGTTCCTCCTACATTGTTTTTAGTGATGCCAAGTCTCTCTTATAATTTGGTTATTACACTATCAAGCGTAAGTATGGCTTGGCAACAACCTCAACCCTTTAGACTGGGGATGGACATTGCAGGAAGGAATTTTAGAACCAGTTAAAACTCTTCTTCCACCCTCTCCTCATAGTTTACTGAACACTATTTTTTATAATTGTACGAAGGGATGTACTTTGAACTGCGGTTGCAGAAGAGTTGGGTTGTACTGTTTGTGGTAATTGCCACGGTCAGGACTGTTTATACGAAATAAATAAACAAATATAATTCAATACTTTTTTTTTAAATAATTATTTTGAAATAAAAAATAATGTATAACTTATTATTTAAGTAAATCAATATTTATCAATCGTGCAACAGAAATACACATATATCATGAATAATATGTACGTTATAACTTTTAAATCGAATTTCCTCCAAAACCGTTAGTCTTATAAAAAAAATGAATAACATGTTTTTAATAGGTAATTTTCTAAACTACAAATTTGATTACCACTATTCTTTCGATAAAAATGACCATTAACGAAATATTTGTGAAAAACCGTTTTTCGTGAGCTTTGACCATTTTAAACAGCGCACGTATCAAAGGCGATCTTTGTAATATTGTTTAGAACCCCAAAAGGAAGGTCCATGCAAAAATCCAGCTTTCCCCTATTTATTCCGCAGTGCTATGTCTTTATTCCTCGTACTATTAGTGTTTTCCGTGATTTCAGCTGGAAAAACTATGGCGTTATCCGTCATTCGCAAATCTCTCGAATAGACGTCTTTCGACTTCTCATAAAGTAAGAAAAAAAAAAACAATAATTTAGTGGATAAATACAATTGGTTGCAAATTTATCAATTGACTCGGTAACCCAGCGGTTAGCGGCGCCAGTCAACAAATCGTGGGACACGGGTTCGAATCCCGGGTGAAACTTGGAACTTTTTTTTTCTTGTTTTTATTTTTTTTTTCCTCAAAGTGTGTAACATCAAAACCAAAAAGCAATAAGAAAAAAAAAAAAAAAAAATCACGTGATGGACGGTGGAGAGCGCCCCGCTCTTCCCATAACCGTGGCGAAAGCCAGCAAAAGGAGGAAGAGGTTGAATACCCCTCCTAATCTCTCAAAGAAAAAAATAAGTGCTGTTTCCACAGCTGAAGAAGGTAAAGAGGAGGGGGGCTGCAACAGCTTCGCCTCTCTGGCGTCATCTGAGTCGGAAGACGAAGATGACGAAATTAACAAGATAAAAAGCAGCATACAAAAGCTGGAGCAAGACGTGCTTGCTATTAAACGGAGGCAAACTGCACGAAGGCAGAGGGAGCAATCAGAAGTAGAGAGCTCCCTAAAACAACAACAACAAGAGCAGAAACAGCAACTGCAGCAACAACAAAACCATCAGCAGCCGAAGCAAAAACTGCAGCAAAAGCAAAAGCAACAGCGACAAGAACACCAACAACAACAAAAACAACAACAGCAGCAGCAACAACAACAACAACAACAGCAGCAGCAGCAGAAGATGAAGAAAGAGAAGGTGCCTCCGATCAACACCTACAAACTGGAGGTAAATGCAACCAAGGACCTGTGTAAGTTGGTCATTGGTAATAATTTTAATATAAGGAGATTGGGGAACGATCGCCATGCCATCCACTGTAATACAGTGGAGGGCTACGCGAAAGTGAAAGAGCTCCTAAGGGAAACGACGACGGAGCACTTCTCATTCACACCGAAGTGTGAAAAGCGGCAATCTATGCTGCTGAAGGGGTTGGAACCATCTTCTGATCCTGAGGAGATCCTGGCACTGCTCAAAGAGAAGGAGTGCGAAGGACTCAAGTTTGTGGGGGTAAAGCCATTTACCACAGCTAGAGCCAGGCGGGAGAAAAGGAGTCTGCCGTTCTTCCTGGTGCAGCTCAGTCCCGAAAGCCGTATGGATAGTCTAAGGAGTATCGATGTCCTAGACTACCAGGTGGCTCACTGGGAAAAACTAAAAAGGAGCGAAGGCGTTATACAATGCGTTCGCTGCCAGAGGGTCGGGCACGCCGCGTCGAACTGCCAAATGCAGCCTCGATGCGTGAAGTGCGCAAAGAACCACAGTTCCGAGGAGTGTGCTCTGGGTAGGTATGCAGCATCTGATAGGACGCAGCTCTCGTGCGTGTTATGTGGGAACGTGGGACACACCGCAAACTATCGTGGTTGTCCTAAGTTCGCCGACATTAAAAAAGCAAAACTGGCTCGACAGCAGAAGGTGGAAGTCAAACGTTCACTTGTTAGGTTGCAAACACCAGCCGTCACGTCCCAAATTTCCTACGCCCAAATGGCGTCAGGTAGTGGGGCTACGGTACAACAAGCGGCTGTTGCTTCTCCGGCGCCAATGCCGAGAACAACGGAAGCTGCACCTAACATGCTAGCCATCTTGCTCGCAATCCAAGGGCAGATGGCTCAGCTGCAAAAGCAGGTTCAAGAACAGGCCAAGCGGGTGGACCAGATCTACGCGCTGCTGCCGGGCCTAACGCAACACATGTCGTAATGGGTACGCACATAGTGGAGTAAACTTTGAAGGTCCTTGCGGTGAATGTTAATTCACTGATTAGCATTAAACGAAGAGCCACGATGTTTAAATTGCTACAAGACCAAACTCCTGATGTGCTTTTCGCTAGCGAAACCAAGCTAACCGATAAGCACAAACTGGAGTACAATAATTATATCGTTAGAAGAAGAAACCGGCCCAGATCCAAACGTGGAGGCGGTGTCGCGATCTTCATTAAAGAAGGTATACAATTTCACAGAGTGTACAAGGGCGTGTTGCGCAGGTTCCGGGTGTTTGAGGCAGTTGTCACTTACATTCCGCTTCGCAGTGGAAAGCGGCTGTACTTGGCCTCTGTTTATGCACCTGAGGCTTCACAATCCACCCTATTTATTACAGAGCTCGACACGCTTTTTCGACTTCTGAGGCTGGAATCGGGGGAGAATTATTTTATAATCGGCGGGGATTTCAACGCTAGACACAGAGATTGGGGAAATAATTTGCCAAATACTAGAGGGAACCTACTACGCGATTGGTGGGGTCAGCACGATGTCATGTACAGACTCGGTCTTAAAGCGACGGATAACCCGTCGTTTCCCAGAGGCGGGTCTTATTTGGATCTACTGCTGTACGACGAACGTATACGACTGACAGGTACGAATTTACAAACATTAAACTGTCTGCGCACATTCGTGTATGACAGCGACCATTGCGGTTTTAGCACCGAAATTACGGTTCCCAACGAAATTGCGGAATTGGAGGAGTTTGTCCAAAGATATACTTACAACTACAGTAAGACTCGATGGACACGCTTCTCCGCAACCTTGACTAGAGCGCTCTCCTCGAACACGCTCCACCCACCGTCCAATAGGAATTTGTCAAACGAGGAGATCGACAATTACCTAAAACAAATGGACGAGACAATTAAACAAACTATGGACACTACAATACCGCGGTATCGACGTACAACTAACGAAGACCTGTTCCGCAATCCTACTATTGACGCACTGCACCGACAGAAAAGTAGACTTCTGTCAAGTCCCAAAAACTTGTACAGACAGCTAACTGACAGACAAGATCCGGAGATTAGGACGCTGAAGTCGTCGATCAAAAATGTGCAAAAGTTAATAAAAGAAAATTACAGAATTGCTGTAAGCTCATATTGGAACAACAAGGTTCGGGCTGTAAACACCAGCAACCCGAACATGTTTCCGCAAATCAATAAACTATTTCGGAGAAAAAAACAAAACGACCTTCAGTGTCTTAAAATAGCCCGGACAACAGACAACGAACGGTTACTGACAATAGCAGGAATTGATCCAAATGAGGCCGCTGATGATGATGACTTCTTTGTGATCGCGGATCCACAGGAGAAGGTCGAGGCCATAGGGGCGACTTTCCAGGAAGTATACAAGGCCAGTGATACCATTGGCCTTAATTATGACCTGGACAATCGCGTCTTGGTGCACGACTTCTGCATTCGAAATGAAATAGGGAACTGGAGATCCGAGGGCTCTGGTTTCACCCGGTTTAGCGACGAAAATATGGCAAATAACGTCATTGACAGAGAGGGTGGCCTAAACCCGTTTATTTCGAAGATCTTCGACACAATCAGAGTTAAGAAATCAGTGGGGACCGATGGTATTCCGAATATCGTGCTTCGACATCTTCCTCTAGAAGCGGGAAAGCAAAACGGGAAAGGATATATCCAATCCGGCGAATCTCCGGTCGATAAGTCTCCTTCCGAATATCAGTAAGGTTTTTGATATGGTAATCAATAGAGCTCTGTCTAGGTGGGTTGAGGACAAACATATAGTTCCGGATAATCAATTCGGTTTTAATGATATCTGACATGCGTCTAAACTGGTGTCCGATATCCAATGGAATAAAGGCAAAAAACAATGCACTGGTGCCTGCCTTGTTGACTTGGAGAAGGCTTTCGACACCGTATGGTTAGAGGGTCTTTTCTATAAGCTGACTAGGCTGGGGATCAGTAAACCACTCTTGTACATTCTTTATAACATGCTAACCAGCAGACAGTTCATCGTGAAGAATGGTGATGTGACTTCTGTTGGAATATTTCAAATTATAAATGGTCTTCAGCAAAGTGCGGTCAATTCGCCGATCCTATTCAACATTTATACAAGCGACTTGATAGGTTCACTTCCCCATACTATTGCATACGCAGACGATTTGGTAGCGTACAGAACAAGTCCAAAAATCGAGGTCATTAACACTCTCTTGCAGCGTGACTTCGATAAGATAAGACGATTTTGCGATGACTGGAAGTTGAAAATCAATTCTCTAGCCTCTAGGGATACCAGAAAAAATTGGCGTAAGTTCTCGATCATTGGACAACACACGCAGCCTCTTACTTGTCGAAATGTAGTCAGATACCTTGGAATCTGGCTAGATCAGTTTCTGTATTTTGGCAAAAATGTAGATGCTGCTCTGGCCAGAGCTAAAGGTGCTTTTGCTCTTACAAAGAGACTGTTTTATAGCAGCCAACTCGATGCGAGGGTAAAGGTAATCTGCTACGTGGCCCTTATCAGGCCCATGCTGGTATTTGGTTGTCCCGTGTGGTTCAATGTACGTGCAAGCTTAATGGAAAAGATTCGGGTGTTTGAGAGGGCTTGTCTTCGCTTGTATAGAACACCAGAGTCGGAGTACAAGAAATTTTTTCCTAACGAGGTCCTTTACAATAGGGCGAACCTAATGCGAGTGGACAACTTCGTAATTAAGCTGACTCGAAGGCACATTGCAAGAGCAATGACCTCGACGAATAACCTGATATCTGGGGCTTACTACCCCAATTACCTTTACCACGAGAGTGTGCGATCTGACGGCTTCGTTCCACCGGAAGCATTCTTCTACCTAGATCAGATAGGGTTGATCCAGGATAGATCAGCGGTGCCGTTAATCTTCCATGTCGCTCGGACAGCTGGGGACAGGCGACTCAACTACAACAGAGACGTCGCATATGGCAGTGTGGATCGCCTCAGGTTCAGTAGTGCGGTGGAGAATCGCGATAAGAGGGATGTCGATCGGCAGCACCAGCATTTCTGGTGGTTGAATGATGGAGAAGATGTTTCGTCGTCGTTTCCGTCAATTACGGACCAGCCTCACTAATGAGGCAGAGCTGACCAATCTATTTGCTCAGTAAATAGCGATGGCCAGCTTACATAGGTTTAGGTTAGCATTTAAGAAATATATACATATATCAGTGTATGCAAAGGTGTATACTGATATATGTATATGATTGTGTATAATATCTATGTGTGTGTATGTGTTTATTGTGTATGTAGGTTAGGTAGACTAAGGCTTATTTTAAGTTAGATATTAAGTTTTTATAAAAAATAAAAAATTATGTCCATACGCTAAGTTTTTGTTAACAATATTTTTTCTTAGCTTTAAGTATAGTAAATAAATATCCATAAAGAAAATGTTAATAAAGTCGAAAGACATAGATATAAGAATTTAGAGTAGCTTAGAGTGCCTGTGTGGGGCCAGTAAGTTAGTATAAGGTTGTTAAGTAATTGTAAGCTAGCATTTAAGCATTTTTTGTTAGAATGTAAGAGTTATTGATTAGATAATAAAATGCGTTTAAAACTAAAACTAACTATGGCGTTATGGCGCAGAATTTGTGACATATAACATAGCGCGGCATGATACAACTGCTCCAGAAGCACACAAAAAAGCCGTGGATATTAAGTTATAGGTTCCATGAAAGAGGGTATTTTTTTGGTCTTAGGTATCAGTGTACATTTGGTGTGTGTATTATTATTATGAGGATGTAAGCTATGAAGTGTTGCCGCGTTGCGATTAGGTTAGTGGGAAAAATATTTTCTGTTAATTTTGAAATGTATTTAAAAACAATGTTTGCAAAGCACTATTTAACGAATCTATATAATCTTGCGCCCGGTGCGGCTGTTCCACTTGCTCCAATGCAAGGTCCGGTCCTGGAACCACCTAGTTATTTAGGTATTTTAATTGTAACACAAGTAAGAAAGGCTGAACTTCCTGTTGGAATAACCTAACTGGCGTCAAAATAGTTGCAAATCTTATCCATAACCATGAGATCATCACTGGGAGAAAGCTACTAAATTGGCAACAAAAGAAAATCATGTATTTCATACTCGTATGATTAGGTAAACTGCCATTCAATTTACAAAGTAGATTAACTTCTCCAAAAATTTAGTTTGTGTATATTGTAATTGATTGTATAGTTGATGGAGCAGGGTGATTTAATTTTTTTTAAATAATTTGAGTAAAACTTAATTATTCCTTTTTTTTAAATTTGGACTTTGCAATTTATTTAGCCATTTCTTGACAATTTATCTGCCAATGGGCACCAATTTTTGAGCATTTTGCATCACTTTTTGTAGAGTTTCTTGTGATTCCGGTAATTTCACTGCGAATGCTGGTCTAAATTTGTTCAAGGTATAAACTTTGTTTTTCAAGAAAATTCTTTTTATTTAATCAGTCGATTAGAGAACATCGTCTTTAATAAATCCGTTCTTTCGCTGGCAGTATGTCACGTTGCGCTATCATGTTGAAACTAATAATTCTACATGCCATTCATATTCAGTTCAAATGCCAAAAACGTGCGTATAATTGTCGTATATCGGTCTCCGTTAACCGTAGCCATTACCGTCTTCTAGAAAATAAGGGTCAATGACTCTTCCAAACATACATCGCACCAGATAGTAACTTCTGATGAATGTAAAAGCTTTTCTAAAATTAATTCTGGGTTTTGAGTAACCCAATACCGAACATTCTGCGAATTAACGCTTTCACAAGGTCTTCGTCGGTCATGATCACATTTCATTCCATTTCATTTCATTAATTATTCATTGAAAGCTTACTGTTGCAACGCAACGAACATTTTTGTCCAAATATTGCTTTTCCCTCACTAGCATCCACATTTTTCCATCGGCATGGATCCCGTCGGTAGTTCAGCCAAGCAAAACCCGACGGCAAAACACCCATCGTCGACAGCCGATCGAGAAAATTGGGCGCTCAGGAGAGCAGCAGGAACTTGATGCGTAGACGAAAGCACTCGTCATAATATAAAAAAAAAACTATATGAAAAAATGCGATGTTTTTACCAATCGGCTCCACCCACGACACGCCCTCAGAGCATGGCCCAGCTATGAGTATGTGTACATGTGTTGGTGGCTATTACACCAGCTGACCAGAGGATGCATTGTGAGGAAACGATTATGCGGTGAATTTTTTCTATGTGGTTTATCATAGCTGCATAGAAAATCCGCAATTACGAAAGGGGTTATTGACCGGATGAAGATTGGCCTCCAAAAATCTGCTGGACCAGGAAGTTTTCCTTATGGATGAAAAAACAAGCGTTGGTCACTCCAAGTTGAGACATAGAAGTAACAGTGCGGTCAATAAATATATCTTAAACGAAAATTTAAATTTGTTTTATTTAATAAAGTTCGCGTCACTTATTCAAAGTTGCTTTAATTGTTCTCGGTTCTGTCGTATACAGTAGAATCGGCAGGAACTCGTACTATGAAATATACAATATACATCTCTCTTTTCTCAAGCAAAAACTTCCATATATATATAAGCGTAAGTATTAATACAATAAAATGTTAGTCAGAGATTTTCTGGAAATAACCCATTCCGAAACTGTGCAATGGTACCTGACCTTCTTAAATGCTGTGGAAGGGAGTTCCAAGGACGGGTAACGTTAATGAAGAACTGGCGCTCCGAAGTAAGATAATGATACCGCGGAGGGAAAAGCTGTTGGGATCTATTAGATGAACCAAAACGTAGTCTATTAAATAAATAGCCGGGTTGATGTGTCTGAATTACATTAAATAACAATAGGAGTGATCTGAAACGTAAAAGGTGGTCGAATGAGATGTTATAGATTTGTCGGGAGAAGTTGGAGATATGATCGAGGGGCCTCAAACCATAGATGTAACGTGCGGTGTTGTTAAAGGCAACATTAAGCTTTCTTCTGCTTAAAGCATCGCATTTGCGATGTGAGGGTTGGAATGACTAGTGTCTTTGCGAGTAGCAGACGTGTGTTCAGGGGCTTCTGGTATTGAGAGGCCCATAACAGGCGCAGTATACCATAATCTTTGCCTACCGCCGCATTAATATGCGTATCCCAAGACAGTGTCCTGTTGTATAGCATTCCTAGATTTTTGGCCGTTTCAACATATTCTACGGTCGAGCCGTTTAGATGAATTTTAGGAAAATATGATAGATCAACGGGCTTAATACTAATCACTAAACATTTAGATATGTTAGGGTTAAGAAATAATCCGTTCTTCTCCGCCCATACTGAGATCCTGTCCAGATCTGCGTTAACTCTATTTGCGCAGTCTTCAATTAACCCAAGAGGGCAGCTGTTAAACAATTAGACACCATCGGCATACATGTGTATAGAGGATGAGCTGACAATGGAAGGGAGCTCGTTGACATATAAAGAAAAGAGAGGAGGTCCTAGTATGGAACCCTGTGGAACCCCTCTAGTTGTTGGAAGAAATTCAGATAGCATATGACTAATCGAAACAGCTTGTTTTCTGAGCAGAAGGTAGGAAGACACTAATCGAGTGGCCGATGTGGAAAATTGGAAACGGTATGCTAGTTTGTTACACAAATGATCCACGGTGTCGAATGCTTTTGAGAAATCTATATAGAAGAACTAAAAAAGTTACTTGGTCATCATCTATCGCCTTCCTTATATCCTCTATAACATTGATAACTGCGGTTGTGCAACTGTGTTATTGGCGGAAACCGGATTGCATTGTAGATAAAAGATTGCATGAACGGTTATGGGCATTTATTAGCTTTTGCATGATACGTTCAAACACTTTCGAGAAATATGGTAGAATGGAAATAGGTCTATAATCATGGCTATTAGCGCTCTTTTGAATCGGTAGGACTTTCGCCAGCTTCCATTGGGTAGGAAAAACACTAGTTGTTAAGATGGTATTGAAAATGTGTGTAAGAAAGGGTAATATAACTGGTAGAATGGCGTTAGAAAAAACTGGGTGTATTCCATCTAGACCGACCGCAGTCGATTTTATAGATAAAACGCTTGCAACCACGTCTGCGCTATCAACCCCGGAGAACTCGAACATCCGTTCATTTGGGTTCTGCGGACCATTTTGGGATTCGGAAGTGCTTTGAGAGACTTGATTCAGAACTGGAAAAGGAAGCGTTACAAAGGTGTGATTGAGTGCGTTTACATCGATATTGGTGTCAAGACCTGTGTTACGCTTTCCAATTCCAATATCTCGTAGATTTTTCCAAAGTTGTCGACTTTTCATAGTGTTTAATTTATTACCATACATTTGCTTTTTTGCAGCACGAATTTTGGAAACCACCTGATTGCGTAGTGTACGGTAAAGACGTAGATGGGCGTCTATTCGAAAACGTTTCCACACGCTGTAGGCACGATTACGTTGTAACATGAGCATACGAACTTCGTTTGAAAACCAGGGACATTGGTCATGTTCAGTCACTTTGACTTTAATAGGAACATGATTATTAAAAAGTGTGTTAATATTCTGAGTTAGTCCCTTAAATCAGGTTCACTAACAGGGATATTTGACATGCTTCGGGCTTATTGAGCAAGGCGCTGCTTATCAAGCGACGATCATTTTTGAGCCATTTGCATTTTTATTTATTTATTTATTTATTTCAAAGGATACAATATAAATGAATTTACATTGCCCGGGATATTACGCCGGGGAGCAACGCCCATATGGCGATAACATTTTATGGTGCTTATGTTCAATGCTTAATACTTTAAGATTAGAAATGTAAAGTTTATACTAAACAGAATCGTTGATTATTTATAGTTCTAGTTATGTACATCTATATCTACATAATATAGTAATAATAATAATAATTGTTCAATAGATTTTAAATCTTAATTTTATGCTTTGCTAGTAAAGAAAAGAATTTTGAGTTACTGGGAGCTACTGATGGATCTAATAATGCTTGTAGACTGGGAACGTTCCCTCTGAAGTGTTCTTTAGTTATTCTACAGCATTGCAAAACATGATTTATTGTTAGTGGCTCTCGGCAATGAACACATAATGGTGGTTCTTCCTTATTATAAAGATGAGACTTGTTCCATAATGTATGTCCCAGTCTTGTGCGCGAGATCTGTACTGCTTGCGATCGACTCAGATCTTTGTTGTAGGAGACGGGCAACAAGTTGTGCTTATGAGTTCTCACGAAAGTCTTTGATAGATCCCATCGAAGTTGTGATTGCTCTCGTAGAATTCTTAGAGATTGCTTCCATAACGATTCTGCAAAGGGCGGTACCTTGTACTCCAGGGGCATTTTGATTGCCTCCCGTGCACCAGTGTCCGCTTTTTCATTCCCTGGTATACCAACGTGTCCTGGTGACCATATTATTTGAATACGTGGACAATTTGACCATAGAACAGCTCTCAAAGTTTTAATAATCGGCGTGTTATTTTTAAGGTTTTTAATAGCGAGTATTGCACTTAGGGAGTCGCTGCAGATTGCTGTTTTAACGTTTGAAGATACTGCATAGTTAAACGCTTCGACTAGTGCCATAACTTCTCCAATATATGCGCTTTGAAAGGGAATTGTAAGTTGTTGACAAACTACTTTATTGTTATTACTGTCAAACCTATAGACGCAGTAACCAGTACTTCCGTCTTTGCAGGAAGCATCTGTGTATAGAACACAGCCGAAATTGTTGGTTTTTAGGATTTCATCGAACTTTTTTCTTAGCACCTCATTTGGGGTGTTTTCCTTAGAGGTTTCTCTTAAGGAAGTATGTATTATATGAACCGGAAGCAGCCAAGGTGGCATTTGGCTATTATGATGAGAAGGTTCTGGAATGTATATCTTTAAGAGTTTGATGTTACGAATTGTGTTGAAGATAGCGCTTTTACTTTTTGCCGTGTTCGATATAGTCCAACTTGTTTCGCAAATGTTATAAAGAGCGTGTTGTTTATTAATGATACTTTTTGAAAAAACCTTAATTTGAGCTATAGCTTTCATGTCTTTAAAAAACAATATATTAGTTTCTGCTAATAAGGCTTCTATTGGCGTCGAAGGTAATGCACCTAATGCGGTTCTTAGCAAAGCATTTATTTTAATTTGCACATTTTGGTCGTTTTGCTTGGTCCAATGAGAGTATATAGTCATGCCATGTTGCATAGCTCCTCTTATAAGCGTCTTAGCTATATCTATTGCTGTATTCATATGCGGGCCCTTGTTTTTACTGCAGATCATTTTAAGCAAGTTATTTGCTTTTGCTAACTTTTGCGTTATTATTTTTTCGTGGGCGTGCCATTTCCATGTCTTAGTACAGACAAGTCCTAGAATCTTTACGCTATTTGAAAGGGGAATGCTGGTTAGGCCGATATTTATAAAATTGTTTGTACAGTTGTGTTATCTGCAGATGTGCAGTGCTTCAATTTTGTTGACTGGTATCTTTGCTCCAAACTCTTTGCACCATCTGAGTGCTTTTGATACTGTGGATTTTAGACTTTCTTGTACTTCATTAGGTTTACCTGATGCCAGTATAAAAATATTGTCCGCATAGGTAAGAACAGTTTTTGTTTGACCCAAATCTGATTGAAGCTTATCAAGAAGGGGATTGACATAAGCGTTGTACAACATCGTCGATATGGGTGAGCCTTGAGGAATTCCATTTTGAATAACGGTGGAATTTGAAAGGTGTCCATTTATGTTTACAACGGCTGATCTATTTGTCATAAAAGAAGATATTACCCTGATTATTTTCATGTTGATTCCAAACTCTCTTAATTGGTTTATGACGCCATGCGTGGTGACTCTTTCAAATGCTTTTTCCAAATCCATGGACAGTAGAACAGAATGGTGTATACAAAATAAATAGTTCTAAGAAAATGTAAATGAAGTCGAAAGACATAGTTATAAGAATTTAGAGTAGCTATAAGATTATTAAGTAATTGTAAGCTAGCATTTAAGCATTTTTTGTTAGTATGTAAGAATTAATGATTAAGAAAATAAAAATGCATTTAAAACTAAAACTAAACTAGAATGGTGATTGCATTAACTCGCTCATTGTTATTGGATGAATTACTTCGTCGTGCTCAAGCTCATTGTAATCAAGTGTTGTCATTTGAAAAATTATTTTCTGTTTCAAGACACGTTTCGTAAAATTATTATCGGAGCTATACCCAGCCCATTTGCTTGCAAACAGTCGTGCTATCTCGCATGGGTCTAAAATTGTACAGGCGTTGTGTATTATTGCACTGATTCCCTTCCGAGAATGGGTTCCGTTGATCGCTTTTACCTTGTTCCATAAGGTTTTTGAGTCCATTGCCGGGTTGATGGTAGCCAAGAAATTTTTCCATGCCTCAGATTTAGCCAATCGTACTTCAACTTTTAATTTTGCGGCCACACGTCTGTAGGCGATAGTATTTGCTACTGTTGGCGCTCTTTTTAACTGTGACCACGCTCTTTGCTTTTCTTTCACCATTTGCTTCAGATCCGCGTTAAACCAAATAGGTTGTGAAGGATTTTTGGGCGGATGGGAGGAAGGAATAGAAGTGGATGCTGCTATTCTTATTATTTTTTTTATACATGCTGCTTCTTTGTTGATGTTTTTTGAAGCAGGAATTGAAATATTTGCTTGTTGAGCGTTATTTGAAAATTTCTTCCAGTCGGCTTTTGATTCTATATATCGTGAATGAAATTTTTTTGAAAATTTGCAGATTGTTGACGTTTCAAATATAATAGGAAAATGATCACTTCCCTCTAAGTAGTCGTGCGTTTTCCAATTAGCACAAAGTGCAATTGCGGGTGAGGCAAGAGTTAAGTCTATTGCAGTAAACGTATTTCTTGTTGAAAACAGGGTGGGAGAACCTGAATTCATCAAAACAAGGTCCGAATGTTGCAACCACTGCTCTACAACTGAGCCGGCACTGTTAGTAGATGGGGATCCCCAAAAGGTGTTATTAGCGTTGAAGTCTCCGACCACCACACTATGGGAAAGATTGTTAGCACTTAGGTTAAGGTAATGCTGTTGGGATGCAATGTTTTGAGATTGTCGATAAATATTCTGCAAAGTGATCGGCTGTGCCAAGTGTATTGTGAGTGTTTGAGTTAAAAAGATGTCAGGTGAGTCTGAGTATGAGTGGGGAATTCCTGTTTTTATTAATATTGCTGTTCCGTTTTTATTTCGATTATGTTGATTGTTGTTGAAGTAAGCGATATAGTCTTTATACTTTTTAGGTCCATTTTTTTTAGGTATTTTTGTTTCTTGCAATGCTATAATTATAGGATTATATTTTTTAATGAGAATATCCAAGGAAGATAGGTTATTAAAAAATCCCTGGACATTCCATTGGAGTACCCTTAAATTAATTTTCTTATTTTGGCTGGTCATTTTTAAGTGGAGGGTGCAAGATTATGTTTCTTTTTTGAAAGATTTTGAATAGAAGAAGATGATGAGGAAGATGATGGGGTTGATTTTGACAAAGGAATGTTATTAGAAGATTTTTGCAAATTGTGAAGACTTTCGATTTCACTGGGAATCACATAGGATGGTCTTATTTGGTCGGCTAAAAAACTTCTGGAGATGAATGTTGTGACTGGTAAAACAGATTCTGCTGTTTCTATTGAATCTTCTAATGCATTGGGATTTATTTCTTTGTGTTTATAGATGCTGTTGTTTTGTTGTAGATTTGTTGTAGTTCGAATTAATGATGTTGTCGACGTTGTTATAGTGGGGGTTGTTGTGGTTATAGGTTTGGTTGATGTTGGTTTTGAGTGAGACATGATCTGACTATTGAGATTATTGTGCAAAGAAGATTCTGACGTTTTTGTCAAGTTTGCCGAAGGCAAGTCACTGGTAATGTTTTCTTTGATGATTTCTGCTATTGGTTTATTAGGTTTTCGGGTAGTAATGTGATGTGTGTATAAATGGCCGGACTTACTGTACTCCTCCTTGGCTTCCTTGATGGTGCAGCGTTTAGTGGTTTTTATAATCATAATAGTTTTTTCCCTAACAAAGACTGGACAGTTGCGATCCTTAGATGAGTGTTCAGAATTTCTACAATTAACGCAAAATACTCGCTTACATTGTTCTAGGTGTGGTACAGTTTCAGCACAGGTAGCACAGGTATCTTCTGCTTCCTTGCAATGATTCCTTGTATGTCCGATGCGGTGACATTTTTTGCAAGTCATTGGATTTGGGTAATATGGATCTACTGACAAAATCTGCCAACCCATTTTAATTTCTTTTGGTGGCTGCGGTGCATCAAAAGTTAGAATTGCGGCTCCAGTGGCTTTTTGATTTCCTTCCTGCAGTTTGAACATTTTCTTTACTTGTGTTACGTTAAATTTTTTGAGCGAATCCAGAATCTCGCTCTCTGTAAGCTCGATGATGTTGAATGAGTATATTCTTCCCTGGCAGGAGTTCAATGATTGGTGGTATTTGAATTCTACGGGGATTTGTCCTAGTGATTTGCATTTTAATAGTCGATCAGCGATTTCCTTTTTATTTACTTGTATAAGTAAATCACCATTTCTGAGCGCTTTGATGTCTTTATATTGTGTTGTTATAGCATCGATTGCCTTTCCTATGATAATGGGGTTTCGATTTGTTATTGGAGTTTTATCGTTGTCTGTTGGGGCATTTGTTATGATTAAGAACCTAGAGAAATCAACTGCACATTGTTGTGGGGTATTTAACACAGGCCATTGCTCTGTGCCGTAAGTATATCTACTGTATTTTTTCTTTTTTATTGGGTGGGCGGTTTGCATGGGATCATCTGCATCTAATCTCTCAAACCTGTTTTTGCTGTTCGCCGCCATGGCGGCGGGGAACCAAGGGGGTATTTGCACTTACCAAGGGAACACTTGCACTTGTGCACTTGTTTGTAAATTTATTTTTATTTTTTTTTTAACGTGGGAGAGAAAATATGAGATTAAGTATACAATTATTTGTCGTTCACAAGGTTGTCCGTTATCTCTGATAAGCGATTTGAATAAAGGAGAACCGAACTCTTGACCCGTCTACACTGGTTGAGAGATGACTTGGTACTGATTTGCATTTTTTATGGAAAAATATGCAAACAAACCTTTAAAGTCTGCCATAGTTAACAGATATAAGACAAACTGCTAAGCGCGGCGACGATATGAAGTTTCTGGATGTTGGCTAATATTGCTTTTAAAGCATCAATGGTTTTATTATTATTTGACGTAGACGGGGCTTAAATATTTATCTTTGATGCTGCCACACTATCATTTCCAATGAATTTGGTCACTGAACGTTTAATTGTTTGGCTGTTGTCACTTTTATACAGCGGCAATTTCTTCTATACGCACGTTGCGCTAACACAAATGACGATTGAAAATTAAAGCAATAATTCCAGCTCTTTCTTTACTACTAAATTGAAGTTTCTTACACGACCTGTTAAATATCCTTTAAATTTTATTCTATTTTTCCATCAGGTTCCATGTCACTTTGCATTTCCGACTACAACCCAAACACAAAGAAAGGCTTTGGATTTACGCCTTTAGTATTTCCAAGATCTAGGATCGTCCATATAAGAATTCTGTTGAATGATTTTTGTAAATGGATGAAAATTATGTGCCGATCCTTTGTAGTGTCACAATGTCACAATGTCACCACTGTTACCAGTAACTTTGAATAGCACCGTATCTCAACCTACCAGCCGCGAAGTCGCATATGTTGTCTTGAAGTTTCGTTATATAGGGCTGCCGATTGTCTAGAACTCGATTAAATATTTTCAGTATATGCTGGTCTTTGATCAGTGCGAGGCACTGAATAATATGCAAGTCAGTACCGACTTTTGTTCTCTGAAACTAGAAAAAATCAACCGAAACTGGCATCTGCGAACAATATAAGCTGACAAATTATAGCAAAAGGGTAGCTCTTTATGGTGAATTTGTGAGAACAGGCTAGCGCAAAAGGCATTTTTGGGAAAAGATTTAAAAGTAATGCAAAAATTCTGTTACAGATTTTGAAGGGCTGGCTTCATATACAACTAAACTAGAAAACAAGGTTCTGAAACCGCATTTCAATGGAGATTATTACAATGGAATCGAAATCGGTAAAACGCATCTTGAGTAATGATATGAACGGTGCAAGAATGATATAAAGAAAAGGATAGATACACGAGTTGAAAGAATTGTGTGAAACTCGCCATTAACACTATAGGCACTATTTTTCAAAAGTCTATTCAGTTACTCGAGTATGCAGACGACATACTAGGGGAACACAGCGAGCGGTCAATGGAGCCTTTGTGCAGTCGACAAATAGAGACACACAACATATGTAGATGCCTTGAAAAAAATGTCACGACAGACACCTAAAACTTTAAGATAGAAAGGGAATTTATCTACCTCGGTTCAACTATCAACTCCAACAACGACACCAGCGCAAAAGTTATGCGAAAAATTACTCTTGTCAATCGCTGTTTAGAAGGCAATTGAATAGTAAAATCTTCTCTCGAACAAGCAACATGTCTCTATACTAGGGTCGTCGTGGCTCAAGTGGTGGTGTATTGTCTTCCCAATTGGACGGTTCGGGGTTCAATACCAGCCATGCTCGAGACGTTTTCAGGCAACTAAAATGGTTGCCTAGACACAAAATCAAGTCAATTTACACTAATAATTTAGTCTCCCCATTAAATTTTGGAGCCCAAACATCTTTCTCTCTCTCTGTATGGAATTTTCCGAAAAACTTAACGCGTGCTTCTTGAGTGTTAAGTTCTTTAACAAAAAAAAAGTAGACACTGACTATCTTAAACCTGCGTTACAGTCCCGTTTACATCAACGGAGAACAAAGGAGATGTTCCAACAGCGAACTATGCGGGCTGTACGTATATAGCGACATCGACCTCTTCAGAAAAGTCTCCAATCCAGAGGAACAACGCATTGGAGGGCGAGATCATCTTAGGGGGTGCACATAAGTGGCAGGGTAGATCAGCCAAATTCTTGTGCACAACTAGAAGCAGCTAGCAAAAGACCGCAATAGATGGAGAAGTATGTGGTCCACCCTAAACTTTAGTACCATTTAAGGAGGTAAGTAGATACAGTGGTTTCTCACGATCTATGTCCAAAGCTTTAGCCTCTGACGAGAGTAACTTAGTAACTTTTAGTAGTAGTAGTACTCGTATATTGGAATTAAAATACCCGACACGGAAACACCAGTAATACTATTTTTATTTTTTTCAAAAATTCTAGATATGATAGTAAGTATCAGTATAGTACGAATCGTCAACAATATGACATAATCGAGTGCGGCTTATCATCTCTTCAACATTTAAATACTTTTTCTTATCAGCAAGTACAGCATAGATATTTTAAAGTTGATGTCTACTCGTATATACTACGTAGAAAGAGCCCCGCGCGTAGAGACTTCTAACATTGGGTCTCGCAAACTATCTTAAGACACCAAACAAAAAATAACAGCCACCAATGATAGTAAACAGCCAGATAAGTACGAGCAAATACAACAAAACAATAAAAATAAAATTGAATTGCCTAAATTGTTTAAGGAAATAGTAAACTACTATATATTACAAGTAGTAAAAGTTTTAAAATTTTATTTATGAATGGATCAGCGAACTTTGAATTGAATTTTGTTTTTTTTTAAAGCTTGATGGCCTTGAAACAAGCAATAAGAAAAAAATACGAAACAAGGAAATGGGGTGCTCAATATTTGTTTACTTATACGTACTGGCGCAAGCCTTGAGTTTATTTGTGAAATAGGAAACAAAAATTTGAAATTGATCGAGCAAGTGAAATAGTTGTTGTCGTGATACTTCACACTTTCTTGAACGAGTATGTTAGCAGAGGAATGACGTTGACTTTTGCTTTTATTTGAGTATATATCAGCAGAATATGGCAACAAAGTGATTCAGATTATACAAAATGATGTCATTACAAGCAGTTAAGCTAGAAATCAATTGATGAACCTTATCACAGATAAATTCGGGGCTTTCTCAAGCTCGTTAATGATATTGATGTCACATGTAGTTTGTGTAAGTCGAAGAGCATTCGTGTTAATTAAATGTTTGTTTGTGCCTTGTGCCATTTATAAATGATTCGCAATAATTAAACAGCAGTGAATAGAGCTGACAAGGTCCATTAATATTTGTGTATGAAAAAAAATAAATTAAGCATAATTCTACACACTTACTAGTATATATACGAGTGTGTACATACATACGATGAATGATTGGACATATTTGTATGAAATGTTTGAGGTAAACAAAATGTAAAAAAACATTGTCTTAAAGAATGAAGTGAATGTTTATCGGTCAGCATTTAAGATCGTATTGACCTAGTTATACGGATTCGCATAACACGACTTGTAGCTTTCTGCCAGATAACAACAAAACAAGGGAAACAAATTTACTCGAAATTTTAATAATTTTTTTTTTAAGTACATTGTACTCGTTATGCAACCGTAATGTAACCTTCTAGTACAGGCATAGCTTCTTGAAGTAGATACGTAGGTGTACAGAAACTATAAAACTATCACAAAACGACTGAAATCTTGACGGATATTCTCTTTGAGAGCTTCAATAGTCTGAGGCTTGTTGACATAGACTCGTGACTTCGAAAAACTCCTCAAAAAGAGTCTGGAATGGTTAAATCAGGCGGTCTTGCGGGACAGTGCAGACAGGTTAGGCGACCCGGAAATGCAGCCCTCAGAATTTCGGTTGTGGCTCGTGCAGTATGCACCCTTGCTCCGTCCTGTTGGAATCACATGTTGTTTAGTTCCAATTCATCCAATTGTTAAATGAGAAAGTCGTTGAGAATGGCTGTGAAGCGCTCGCCGTCCACAGTAGTCGTTTGGCCGGCGGCGTTTTCGAAAAAATAAGGCCCAATGACGACTCCAGCGTTAACAGCACGCCATACAGTAACTTTGAGCGGGTGTATTGGCTCTTCGTGGGTTATACGCAGATTCGGTGCCCAAAATCGATATTCACATATCCACATCTTACAGTCTTTGACCAAAATTCTTTGTAAAGACCTCCGATTTTGATGCCCAATTGCGGGTCACGTCATCTGGTCGATACTCAGCGGCATCTTAAACTACAGCTGCGATATTCTCTGTAGAAGGGATGCTAGGGAGCCGGCCAGACCTGGCCATACTTTTCTAGGCGAGCGGCTGGACGTCGTAGTGTTGTCCCGTTGATGTCGGACCATCGAGAAGAGATGAGATATTAGGAGAGTACGGTGGATGAGGAAGAATTTCAAATCCCAACTGCAACAGTTTTTGCACTATTACTTGTGACGTATGGGATCTAGGAAAAGAATCAGACCGTGCCTATTGACCAACGCAGGTTGCTTTTCAGCCAATTTGGCATGCACTGTGTCGATTTCCTCGCAATATTTAATAGCGTTTATCGTTTCCCCTGGTTGAAGAAATGAAAAGTGGATTGGTCCTTTCGATATTCACCAAATTGACACCATAACCTTTTTTGGGTGAAGATCGGGCTGGGGTTGTGTCTTGGTTTTTCATCTACATCCAACCATTGCCCCGATCTTTTACAATTATCATACAGTATCTACTTTTCATCACAGGTGACTATCCGGTGCAAAAATCGGTCAGTTTGGTTTCTGAATGTAAGCAATGCGCAGATTTCCAGGCGCTGTAGTTTTTGGGATTCGTTCAGGTCATGGTTCGAGTTTGTTTACCTTTCCTATGAGAGAAAAGTGTCGACTTATTGTCATTGGGGATACTCCCATGAGTATGCAATCTCCTGCACCGATTTCGTTGCTCTTAAAACATCGTCGCCATCTAACGTTTCCGGCTTCCCACGTGGTTCATTTTCGAGGCTAAAATCTCCCGAACGAAAGTTTCCAAACCAACGTCGTAAAGTGTGTTCGTCTACTGCTATATCCTCAAATGCTTCATTAATGTTTTTCATACCGAAAATACCGGTAGTTGTAACGAACCCTAAAACTCTCACTTGTCAAGCACATGTACCATTTTATTTTATAAAAAAAGTTCTAACACGTTCTGACACAGATTTTCACTCAAGAACTTGTTATTTCCGACTGAGCGAAAATCGGACATTTCATGTGGTACAATCCAATAGCTTCTTCGGATAGGGTGATGACTTTTGCGCCACCTAGTACATATAAATGCATAACCAAGAGAACTATGAAAGGTCAGTTTATAATATCAGATCCGGAAGCTAACTCGGACAGGAAAAAGTGTAGGGGATCATCAAACAAGAAAGAAATGTGAAAGAAAAGTGAAAGATTTTTATGAAAAGTGGCCACATTTTTATTTTATAAAGAACAAACTATGAGGTTATAACAAAATATGATACCTGCCAAATGCCCGCCTGGGTTCTGCCTGCGTTTTCGCATTATCTTACCTGTATTTCGCGAATAACAGCTCCGATATTTTGTTTTATCGTTGATAGTTGGTGGTCTTTACCTTTAACATAGAATCAAAGAAAGAAGTCAAACGGTGTTAAATCGCACGATATCGGTGGCGAATTGAAGTCTCCATTTCGACAAATTTGTCAAGCAAGAGAGCCATTATTTCACCAGCTGTGTGGCATGTGGCACCGACCTGCTGAAAGTAAACCGCGTCCGCGTTTACAATTCCAGGAAAAAACAAAATTCATTCAACATCGTTTGGTAATGCAATCCATTCACTGAAAAGGTCAAACTAGCATCATTTTTGAAAAATTACGACCCAACGACACCGCCAGCCTAAAAATCGCACCAAATTGTCACTCGTTGTGGATGAAGAAGTTGTTCCACTATTTCCACACTTTGGTTTTCGTTGCCCCAGATGGAATACTTTTGAAATACAAATGAGCCCATCACTCGGAATAATTTTGTGGAAAGATTTATGATTTTGTTCATTTATTTCCAGCACCCGATCAGCGAATGTACAGCATTGTGTGTGTTTTATTCCTTAAATTATAAATATCTTTACAAAAATTTTTAGTTATATTTCTTTTAGTAAATAATTTTTCCATAACATTTTACATAGTTGGAGAAGAGGGTACATCTGTGTGGTCTCTTTCTCGTGTTTTTGTATATAATATTATAAATTTGTCTTATTTAGATTTATAGATTTATGAATCTTTTTATACGAAAGCTGCTTATAAGTTTGAATTGGTATTTATATTTTTATACTTTTTTTCTCTTTCTGTTTTCAATGTTTTCCAATAAAAAATTAAACAAGGGCCAAACAAAAAATAAATAGGATTTGCTCAAGGAATGCAAAATTCATTTTGATAGGAGAGGAAGGATATAGGGATGAGATAACTTAACGAAATTATATATATAGTATAATATATGTATATTTATAAAAAAAAAACAAGAGAAAAATTAAAACATATTCTACACGTAAATGTTGGGAGGAGGAGCCATTTCAATTACCAGAGCAATTGTCCAAATGCGCCCATCGGACTGGACTGAGTCGCACTGATTCGTGCTCTACAGCGGCGAGGAAAATTTCTCATAGAGCGATGACAGTAAAACAGCTGTGGTTGTTGGATTGTAATACTCTTGTCATTGGGTCAAGTCTTTTCCATAGGCAAGTGGTGATGTGTTGGCATTGTTGCCAGTAAGGGACGATATGTCGGGTGCAAAATTTCCCGTTTGTTGTAATTCCTCCAACTCCTTCAGGGCCATCATAATCTTATTTACATCCAAATCTGAACTATCGATAGATTTTTTCGAAGCAGCCGTAGCAGGAGCAGTTTTTATCTTTTCATTCAAACTCGGTGAATCGCCTCGAATATCTTGATGACTTGACTTTTTGTATTTGTTTTTGTTTACGGGAGGCAGTGCGGACGTTGTACTTCGGGCCTGATAGACGCCAACTATTTCGACTCCATCCGATTCACTACTACTGTCGCGAAGGCCAATTTCTAATTTAAATTGAGAGTGGGTGGTATGTTGATGTATGTCGGATGCCGATGAACGACCTTTAAGGCGATCATTTGACTGGTTTTTATTGGAGTGATTTATCAGCTGGTTGGACGTGTTTATAATTTCTGAAGCGGATTTAAAATTATCAATGTTGATCACATGAGTATTATTATCCACGGTTAAGGTATTTCCCATGCCGGCGGAATGTTGTGGCTGCGGTGTAGTTGATACCGATGATGAAGTTGATGATGGTGAGGACATGATACTGTTAATGCTGTGATCAGTTCGCTTTGAGGGGGAAACCAAATCAACAACATTTTTAGAGATATTTACATTGCCACTCGATCTATTGCTATTTAAGTTTTGGTTAGGATTGGTGTTATTATTGTTATTGGTCACACATCCACTGGAGGATTTTTCTCCCTTCATGCTGGATTGACTTTGGCCGCTGCATAAATTAAGTGGACTACTTGTCGATGTTCGGTGTACTTTGCCGGAGGATGAATAAGTCTTTGATGATTGCATATGCTCGGACGAAGCATTGCTATGCGCCGGCAATAGTTTTGCCATATCATTTTGTTTTAGATTTGCGCCAATCAGTTCACTGGAAGATGACATCGCATAGATGTCCGTCACATTCAGGGGTAGTTTGCTCAAAGAATTTATAGCCGTTTCTTGATTTGACAAGTGTATTTTATCAGCTGGATGTAACGCATCATGCGATTCGTTACGCTTTTTGTTTTCCTTCAGTTTCTTAGGCACGTTCTTTTTCTTCTCAATCTCCCGTTTCAGTTCTTCATATTTCATCCAACCGCTTGGCCAGATGTTGACAACTTTGTCCTTTAAGAAGTTGCCAACAAAATCCTCAAATGACTCTTTTCGGGTGCGCAGGACAGTATACGACATCCAACGAATTTGATAGAGATCATACAAAAGTGTTCTGGTGGCATCGTTCCATGCGAACCTTTTTTTCGGCATTTTCGGGACGTTCTCCAATTTATGAATATCCGCTCCAGCATTATGCAATTGAAACTCTTCGTATGTCCTTAAATTCATCTGATATTGTTGCACAATATTTGGCAACATATCCTCGACTGCCTTTCGAAGTTTGACAAAAGCCTTTTTTGTTTTTGTTTTCTCTTGATTGATACGCAATTGTTTGGCTTTTCTTAACAAAAAGTACTTGGGCAATGCAAGCTGATACTCCAAATGGGCGAATACCACGTTTCTGGAATTCTTATCCAAACATAAGCACATATCGTCGATTCTTAAAAATACTTCGGTGAGTTTTTCATCAAATTGGAATTTCTTTCCAGTTCGGTTGCTAGTTTTGGCAGTGTCTTTCATATCCTGTATGTCACGGAATAATTCATCACTTAGATCTGGTAACTTTGAATCACTCTGGCGAAGCTTATCACTTTCCTCTTCTGAGGTTTTCTTTGATTTTTTCGCACTGGGCTCTTCATTTATGTCACTCTCTTAACTAGATGAATCTGATCCAGATGCATCTTCAGCAGAGGTCGATGCTTTCGTCTCTCCATTAGATGTTTTTGTTTTCAGTTCTTCCTCTTGCATTTTAAGGAAATTGTCACGTTTCGCTTTAAGCATGTCTTTTACGGTGGTGGTTTTAACAGTTCGTTCACCTCGGGCTTTATCTTTGGAACCACCTTCTGAAACAGCATCATCGTTCTTTGGAGATGCCGATGCTGACACAGTGACTGAAGATGCTGCCGAAATTGTGGTTGAACCTTTGCTCTTCGATGATTTTTCCTTATCGCTGCATTCTTTATCCGAATTTGTTTTATGGCGTTTTTCCGTTGGAACTGAATTCTTTTGCTTATTACTACTACTACTACTATTAATATTAGTGCTAACTTTTGGATTTGCGCCCTGTGAAGGGTTGTTCACTGTTGTTGTTGTTGCCGCAGGTGTTGCAGTTGCAGAACTCTCAGGTTCCTTCTCAGCTACCTCTTCTTCTGAAGATCCAGATTCTTCGAAGGACGTTGACAATGCTCTCTTTCGTGCTTTGGTTGGCATTTTGATAATTTCGTCTGTTTTTTCAGTGCTAGATAGGTGCTTAAATACCAGAGCACCAGAATTTATGTAAAATCCTCCTTCAACAGTCTCCACTTCCTCGGGAATGATTTCATCATACGCCTCGGTATTGTCTATAAATGAATCATTTTCATCATATCCCAAACCAATGTCACAGAAATCATCCTTTTTGCTACGACCTCGTCCACTCGCGTAGGCAGTTCCATATTTCTTCTCCAATTCCTTGGCTATTCGAGCAACATCATCATCGTTTTCTTCAAATGGATCCGAAAAACCATTTTGTTTGCTTTTTAGTTTTTTCAGTTTTTTCTTTTCCAAATGAATCAACTTGGAGTAGTTGAATTCCGGGAAGGAGTCCGAATTAGAGGCGAACAGTTCCATGTTTAGTCGGATAGTCTTGGTTGCTTTTGCTACGCCACTACCACCGCCCCCGCCAGTGCCTCCTGTTCCGGCATTGCCAGCACCATTCCCATTGCCGATACCACTTGACGACGACAACGGCGACGATTTGTGTGACGTCAATGGATCGGGCGGCGCACCAAAACGATGGAACGCCGCAGCCGTAGTTGACGATGGAATGACACCATTTCCAGATGATGCACCAGCACCAGCTCCAGTACCAGTACCGCTGCCAGTACCAGTGCCAGTACCAGCACCAGTACCACTACCACTGCCACTGCTGAGGGTGCTAAAGGCAACCCGTTTGATGTCAGACATTTTGCTATTGGTGCTTCTGCTCCTGCTCCTGCCGTTGCTGTTGCTATTGGTGCTACAACTGGTGGTGCTGCTGCTGCTGATAATGATGTTACTGTTGCTGGTGAGACTATCGTTGCCGCGCTACGCTGGCTTCTATAGAAAGAATCATGAGATCTCTGATGCACGCATTGACAAACGCTTGGCCTGTGTGGTACTGCCCTCCAAGGAGCACCACACCAACGACAACAACAATGACGATGAATATGACTATGGTGGCAACGACAGCAGCAATGACGACTACGACGACGACGACAGCGACGACCACGACCACGACGACGTTGATGATGGTCTATGAGGGATGCCAGCCAATGCCAGTGGCACTCACACGACGACACCAAATATGCCAGCACACACACTCGCGACACTCAATATGAAAACGACAACGACGACTTTGACGACGACGATTGTGCCCGACCGTAGAAGAAAATTTTCGCAACAAATTTTTCCTTTTCGGAAAAAAAAAAAAATTCTTAAATCCAAATTCAATAAAATTTCATCGAAAAACAGGAATTTCGAGTTTTTTCTGCCACAGAAATCGAAACGGGAGCGATTTCCGAGCACCTTCGCCAGGCGGGCGGTTAATTTTTTCGTGATTTTTCCACCGACATGCGTTAATTTTTCTGGAATAATTTTTTCACAAAATCCAACCAAAATGTGAGAAGTACGCTGCCACTGAATTTACAAAGTTTTTTTTCACGTACAACACTCGAATCCACGGAGTCAGTTTTTCATATTCGGATTAGTTTTGCGACAGATTTATTTGATTTGCCAAAAAACTTTTACTTAATTAACAGTTTTTAAATTGTAATTAGACTAGATGGATAGGATTTTTTAGAATTTCCAGATTGGAAATGATTAGTTTTTGCTGATAATGTGTTTGATGGCATATTGTATTTTTTGCGGAAAACCACTATTTTTTGTGTTGGTTGAGAGGGCAAGTTGTAGAACACAATCGTTTTTTGACAGTCCTATTGGCAGCGGTGGTCTGCTGGGTTCAATTCTTGCGTCAACTGGACCTTATACGGTATGTCGTGTGATCGTCTCGAAATGGACACACCTGGGTGTTTTTAAACTATCAGATATGGCGGCGATATTTTAAAACTGACCTTGCCGGACAAACACGAGTTGGATTCTTCACATCACTAACCTATACGATACGATCAAATTTGTTGACTAAATTCACTATAGCTGTCTGAGGAGGAAGTTATTGATGATGGCCAAGAACTTTACGAAACGTTTCCGCAATATTCTCACCGTTTCTATAGTGAATTCTCACTATATCTACAAGTTGTGTAAATGTAAGTCGATCAATATTTAATAACTTCCCAGTTTTTACTTATAGAAACTCATCGTAATGATAGTAGAATATTGACAGTTCAACAATGGCGTAAAATTTGAAATGACACCTATTGCTGGATGACCATTTACAAAGAACTTGCAACATTACAAAGTAGAAGGTAAACGAAAACTAGTTGCTACGAGTATGTACATTTACAGCCTTATACAGTAATATGCAACTGGCAATTGAGTTATTAATAAGGATATACCAATCAACTTTTCCACCTAGCTGGCTACCTTCCCTTGCCTCCAGTGTAGCACGCCAGAATGATATATCTACCCCTTCACTAGGTGCGCTATGTTGTTATGTATGTATCTCCAAACAGCACCCTTGAGTCTGAGTCTCAGAGTATGCTGAATTGGCTTATGGATGATGATGGAGGAAAGGCGATACCCTGCAAGACGCTGTCGTTTCATCACTAGACGTAATACTGCTAAATACAGGAATCGAGCACATTTTCAGCAGAAATAACGTAAGTATAGAGCCTTGATATCAGCTAGTTCTCAACCGAGAGGCACCAGGTAACGAATCAGTAATCAATACATCCACCATCAAGTTTAACGTACAATTCGAGAGAACGATGCAGGAACGTCCTTCTTGGAAGGCAAAATGATTGTAGTGAAAAATAAACACACAACAACCAGTTTTTTTTTTTGAAGAATTTACAATAAACCCAGAAACATCAAATTGTAGCCGCTGATGTTACTAGACAGATAACTAGTTCTTGCATTCATGATCCGGAAGACGTCAAAAATTCTCGCGCCGCCGGTATATTGGTGGAACGAGATGAAAGCAGAGCTACACCGAAAGTGCTATATAGAGAGAAGGTTATTTTAGCGATTCAGAGTCTTCCGATCTCACCATTCTTAGTAGAGCTGCGCAGTATCAAGAGTAGAGATCTGAAATTAGAAATAAGGATAACTAAGAGCAACAGAACTTTAAGGGCTTCGTCACCTTCCTGCGTTTTGTTTATGAAAAAAAATCTGAATGCATAGGACTACCTCAGGAAATACAGGAGATTCCGTGAAACAAAACTAGAATTTCTAGATGTATGCAGAAGATTTAGCGATAGTAACCTGAATTGGATGGCATACCAAACGCGGCCATATTAAAATAAACACAACCATCATAAGACATTTATAAAAATCTCCTAACGGAAGAGGCTATTCTTTTTTTTTCATATTTGACACAATTCGTAATATACTGTCTTTAACTGACTAAACGAAGCAATTGATTAAGACAGCGTATTTTCAAACAAATAGAATAGAATCAGCTTGTTCGACAGTAGACTTTATTTCAAAGTGGCTCCAGTACCAGCACCAACCACATCAGCCCCGAATACTAGCATTATAATGCGATCATAGGCCAGACACACCCTAACAGCATTGAAGTTTCTGTATCACGTATGCCCAGCACATTTAGGTGCTTTACCAAAAACGTAGTGCCCCGTCAGGCCGCCAAGAAGTATAATTGTTCTTTTTAGGTGTTAATTTAGCTATCCTCACTCTATTTATACTTTTTGGTAGGCAAAGTAGGGCGGACAAAGCTTCGAAAGTGAACTCGTCTCTCGGACTCTCAAAAGTATTCATCCTGTGCAAAACAAGATAACACGAACTACGCCGTGAGTGAAGAGACTTGAGTTTTATTCATTCTCACTCCACACTAATCTGTGGGCTTTTATTGTAAAGGAAGATTTGTTCGCTGTTTGGTTTTCCAGTGCCCTATTTTAGACGGCTCACGAGTGATTCATGACATATGTCAAAGTCAAAAAGTTAGGATTGTCATTTCAAAGACTTACACACGAACAACGCTTACAAATTATTGAATTTTATTATCAAAATACGTGCTCTGTGAAAAATGTTTGTCGCGCTCTTCGACCATTTTACGGTTGTCATAATCGACCTACTGAGCAAGCAATTCAAGACATAGTGATCAAATTTCGCACCAATTTCACGCTATTGGACAGTAAGCCACCTAACGTAGAGTGCGTACAGAGGAAAATATTGCTACTGTATTCGCCAGTGTTAATGAAGGCCTTGATTTGTCCAGTCGTCGCCATTCGCAGCAATTGGGATTGTGTTACTCGACTACATAGAATATTTTACTGAAAGAGCTTGGTCTAAAACCTTACAAAATACAGCTCGTGCAAGAATTGGAGACGAGCAACCTGCAATAGCGTCGAATTTTCGGTGAGTGGGCCTTAGAAAAGCTGGAGGAAGATCCGCTTTTTTATCGTAAAATTGTCTTCAGTGACGAAGATCATTTCTGGTTGAAGCGGTATGCTAATAAACGAAACTGCCGTCCTATAAGCAACCTCAGGCGATACAAGAGCTGTCAACGCACCCGGAAAAATGCACTGTTTGGTGCGGTTTATAGTCCGGCAGAATCATTGGCCCGTATTTTTTTTGCCCAAAATGCACGGGTTGAATCTGGTCGACATGTGGTTCCAGCAAGATGGAGCTATTGTACAATTTATTTATCGTTTTGGACTGGGGAATTGGCTGGCTAGATCGTGCGATTTGACGTTTTTAGACTATTTTTATGGGGATAAGGCAAATCACTCGTCTATGCCGATAAACCAGCGTCATTTGCAACCAAACGCTTAAAAAATCTGTGATTATTAAATATTTATAAACGAAATGAGCTCATGACAATGTAATAGATGACCGCTGACTGGATTGCATCAACAAGGGACAACTTTAGAATCGCTTAGGTGCACACATCTCTTTGGCGCTTCGATGTGCACAAACAGAAAAAAAGTAAAACTGGTTGACCGGCTTCTCTCTATAGCCAGATCAAATGAAGAACAATTATTTAAATTCTCTTTAAATTAATCAACTGTCTGGGCTAAAATAAAAAGATTGTCTTACATAAACTACAATAGAAACAAAAGATTGTAATTTTTTCTATCCCAAGTTAATTTAGTGGCATTTTCGTGCAAATCTCTAAGTGAATATCCGTATCACTACTGTCGCAATTCGTATGTCAAGGCGTATGTTGACACTTGCTTTATTAGAAATGATACTTGGCTTTTTTATTTAGTGTTGGTATACATTTCTAAAACATTTATATCTCAATGCATGTACAACCAAACCGGATATTAAAAATTAGCTCACACTGAACGTGTGCCTCTAAACTGGGCATCAGGCGACACGCGCGAGAAATTGGTTAACTTCGTTTATTGGACTTCCTAACTCTATATGTCATCAGTACTTGAAATACACTTGAAACCAAAAAAATCAAAACAAAAATAATTAATAAACTTATGGATGCAAATATTGAAAGCACAATGCCAGTAGTTCACCCCTTCGAACCTCTTATTGTGGAATTAATTCCCGCAACAAGGGTTGCACGCTTTTGTCATATGCTCGCCATACTACATAGTGATCGAGCAAGGGGTTGTAAAATTCAACTTAATCGGGTGTCATAATTTTTCGGCGGCAAAAATTAATAATTTCCAAAATTCAAGCGCAAAATTGTAACGATTGCGTGCGTTTCGTCACGGATGGATATCGTCTGTTTTTAATAACTGAAATGGTGTAGTACTCGTGCTCTGTTTAGCAAGTGCCCTTACTCTACGAGTATGCTCGTACACTTGTTTGAAATTATAGTGGCAAAGGGTGTGCTCACTGCTAAGGGTTGTTACAGACATATTGTTTCCTTTTTGACTTTATTAATAATTTTCTGGTTAATTTTGGATGCACCGGCTTGTTAGGGTGTCATCCCATGAAACAGGTGAAATTTCTCTCATGAACAAAAGAGGGCAAATATGTCATTTAGTTGGAGGTCAATTGTCTTCATTTTGATGTTTTTTTATGGTAATGAAGCGCAATTTTTGCATACGAGCACAATTTGTATCTTTGTTACTTGTTTTCCCTTAATACAAAAGCACATGGTATGTGTCTTTTTAAATGTTTAAATAATATAAAAACAATGTCACATCGCACCACTTCATATTGGAAGTGAAATCAGCAACCCTCAACTAAGAACCATTCATGAGGGAATTGCAGCTAACCCAACCCTCGTTTTGACATTGCGAAAACCGACAAAATTTCATGCAATCCGATCATCGTTAAGTCACTCCCATGTCAAATTTGTTGAACTAATTTGGTAGCACCCTTACTTAAGTCCTGTCATTGATGCGCCCTTATTAGAACTAACCAGGGGCAAGATGGTTAAATTGTTTCAAATATTGCTCAATATTTTTGATGAAATACCCAATTTTAGTCAAAAATATACAACAGATTTGTCATCTTATTTTATACTTGATGAATTTATCAGATTATTGGATAATCAGCGATGCAAGCAGATGTTTGAGATCTCAAAACCAAGTAAGGCCACGTGGACATTATTGGATCAATCCGGTTTGATTGGTTTGTTGACGGTTCGCAATGATTTTAAGACCTATTGGCACATTCAATTTGGCAGTATGACGAATAATTCATCCGACCAAACATCCTTCAAAAAAATGCAATATTTATGCAAGTTATGCCCTTCCAAAGGAAAGATTTCATCTTCTTTCCAATATTTCTGACTTTGACATCATCCGTATTGTAAACTACAACTCTCCCACCAAGGCTTTCCCTACCACGCCTGACTCTGTTCTAGACGCAGCAATGAACCTCGATCTTCGCCAATTGTCTTTGTCTCTGGTATAAGACCAGAATTCCTGATGCAGCGAAAACACGAAATCGACTTTGGCGAGTTTTTCGAGAATTTGAGAGGAACTTAGTTGGGTCTCAACGGATGGGTGCAAAACCTATTTAGAATAGGTGTCTCTCTGGAGGACAACAATGTTAGATCACTTTCCTCGTTAGGAAAACTTGCGTCTGTCTCCCAATCAAAGATATCCGCGATCCTGATGGTAATGAGATATATTGTAAAAAATCGATTGCGCGTACACCCTGTCTAAACTCTCTCTCCAAGCGTCTTCGAGAATGTTGTCGTAAGCCTGAATTCTGGTCTGAGTTCCGGGTTATTACGGGATCACGGAAAATGAATTTCTCGAAGAACTTGCTAGACAAAGCTCAATGGTCAACCTTTCAAAACTCCAATCTGCATTATGATAGCCTTTGCCCTCGGTTAGGGCTTCCATCAACAGTTGGGTTTCATACAACAAGTTATCGGCTAGCGAAACGAATGTGTCCCGATATATCTAAGAGTTTCTGCTCCCCCTTTGTAGGAAAATGTGTAGATGGCTTACTGGCGTCGTGCTGTCAGAGTGATGACGACACTGCAGAACAATATACTTGTGAGTGTTGGACCTACTCTTGTATCAAGCTGCAGCTACGAGTACATGTCGCTTATATGGTGGATGTTGGTATTGTAGGAGCTTTACAACTGAAATGCCTAACCATCTTTTATGAGTGACTGGACAATACAGAGTATGGAACCTACAAAGAGTAAAACGGACTTGGAAAATGTCTCAAGGTTTCTTAGACAAGAAGATCACAACAGGTTTGGATAAAATTGTTTTCAATGTGTAATCATACAAATTTGTATTTCCAAGTACACAAAGACTCTAAAAACCCAGATCCCTCATGAAGATGGTCTTTCGGATCTCTGGTTGATATAAATACCATGAAAAACTCCAATAAGATCATCCGGCGACTAAACGAATTCTACTACAGCCACTGCAATTGCGCGCTTGGCATATATTGGGGGGGGACGGCTGATAATAATCCGTTTCGATATCGAATTCGTCAACTGCGCTAATGGTGCAACGTGGAAGAAGGCCGACTCAATCAGGGAAGTATTTAACGAAATCCTGGATCCAATCTATAAATATCGTCCCAAGTAGGTTAAGTTAGGTCAGGTAAGAGTGGCTGTTGGAAATACCAACCCATTGTGATGCCACGTGGATCTATGATCCTCTTACTAATGGAACCTGTTTGAGCTTATAATAAAGCGTGGGAGACTGTTAACGTCTATGTTTTCTATGTTGTTTAGGTCGTTGTAGAAGAAAACTCCTAGATGAAGCTTTCTTCTCTGGGAGAGAGCTGGAGAGCTGTGGAGGAATGTCTCCTCCTCTTCCTCGTCCACGAAGCTGCTACACAACTTATGATGACACCTATTATGGCGCTGAGATTTTTTCTATTTAAATGGATCAGACACTTAGAGCGGTTCAGATCCAGCTTTGGCCAGATCTCTTTGGTCGCTAGACATGTTTGCCCAGCAGTCCGCTTAAGGTCTGTTCTTTTATTGGCATCCAGCTTTAATGCTAGTTTGCACGTATTTTTTTGGTATTTGATATTTATTGGTTAAAAAAAACGCTGTAAGAAAAAGAACTTTTAGATCTGCACAGGATATAAACTAAGAAAGAAATTACATACAATAAGCAAATTATACAAAGTAAATTACAACAAAATAAAATAAAATAATGAGCACAAAAAAAACTAGTAATACTATTAATAATAACAATTATAAGGATGAATAGATAGAAACAAAAATAAAATAAATTAAATATGAAGAAAGAATTAATAGAAAATTAGAACAAAAGCTATATCAGTTCAAACTGGATAAGTGGTCACAACATGCTGCTTGAAATTTTCTGTGTTCGATTCTAGACTTCACGTGATTAGGGAGATTGTTCCAGAGTTTGACAGTAAAAATAAAGAACTGACGGCGTGATGCTAAGCAAGTGTAAATTGACGGTCGCAAATTTATGTGGCGATCGGATAGACAAAAGTTAATTTTTTGGAACAGGTAGATTGGCTCTTTCTTGTGAACAACTTTGAAAAGGAAGGAACAGCACTTTTATTTGAAGTATGCCTCTAAGTAACAGCCAAGAATTTGACGGGCTTCAGGCGAAATGTGATCAAATCTACGAAGATTGAATACAAACCGAGCAATGGAGTTAAAAGCAATCCTAAGTTTTTGAAGCATGTGGGAGTCCTGATCGGCAAACAACTCGCAACCATAAGAGATTATTGGAACTATCAATGCCTTCACTAGTTTAAGCTTAACTTGTGTCGGCAAAATTGTTTTTGTTATAGATAAACCTCGTTGCGACGCGTAGCCTATTTTTATAATAAAGTTTATATGAGCATCCCAAGTGAGTTTATTGTTGAAAATTATTCCTAAATTTTTAGCATGGGTGACATATTCAACTTGAGATGTGTTTAACATAACAGAAGGAAAGTCAGGGAAATGTGGTTGGTGTTTGGATATAGGTATGGCTTTTGTTTTGTCCGGGTTTAATTTAAGACCATTCCGTAAGGACCACTCGAATATTGAAAATAGGTCGTCATTTAATTTTGAAATTGCGTCTTTAACCATGCCAATAGGAAAACTAATGTACAGTTGAACATCGTCAGCATATATGTGGAATCGACAATGAGATAAAACAGAAGGTAAGTCATTTATGAACAGAGAGAACAGTAATGGACCAAGAATTGTTCCTTGGGGAACACCACTATTAACAGGGAGAAACGAAGACATTTTATTATCACATGAAACAGCTTGCCAGCAAGTAGTCATGTATGAATAAATAAGTTTATTAAATGTGTCAGAGAAGTTGAAATAATTCGTCAGCCTATCACAGAGAATATTAGGATTAACACAGTCAAATGCTTTCGAGAAGTCAAGTAATACTATCACAGTTGTATAATTTGCATCAATTGCTTGTCTAATATCGTCAGAAACTTTAATTAAAGCTGATGTACAGCTGTGTCCAGACCGGAAACCTGACTGGAGAGGGTTAAGAAGCTGTTTTTCGTTAATGAATTTTTTTATTTGATTGCTTAAAATTGATTCGAAGACTTTGGATAAAAAGGGAACGATTGCTATGGATCTATATTCCAAATTTGTTCCATTTTTTGGAATCGGTATAATTTTAGATCTCTTCCAGGCAGAAGGGTAGGTGGATGTCATTATAATGGTGTTAAATATATGAGTGATGTAGGGGAGTAAAAGGGGAAGAAGGATTTTTATGAAGTCAGGATGAATGTTATCTAGTCCCACTGCCTTGCATTTGATGGAGAAAATAGCGACTCCTACCATATATTCGTCAACTGCGCCCAAAGAAAATGCGTTGTCCCTGTCATTATATGTTAGCGTATAGCGAGAACTTAATGTCGTAACTGGTGTGGAGAATTTATAGTTTAATCTTCTATGTCAATGTTATCGTCCAAGACTGATATATTTTTCTTATTTAGCCCAATTTTGCGAACTTCATTCCATAGAAACTTGGAAGAACGGTCAGAATTAAATCTATTGTTGTAGAAGTTAAATTTTGCAGATCTTACCAGCTTAGTAACAATATTACGGCAAGTTTTGTACTTATTCAGCATTTCTGCACAACCGAAACGTTTCCAGCGACGGTTAGAGACGTCTCTTAATTTGATGGCGTTGAGAATATCACTTGAAAGCCAAGGACAGGTTTGTGATTTTATCACACGAGTCTTAAAAGGAACATGCTTATTAAATAGGTAATCAGTCGCGGTAGTCAAAACATCAGTTTGTTTATTTACGTCAGATGTCAGATACTACTCCAGTCAATTGACGAACAATCAAGAAAAAGACTTTCATAATTAATATTGCGGAAATCACTAGAATGAATGGACTGGGACGAGCTTTTATCCACATGTAAGTCAAAGGTAGCAATTACAAGAGCATGATATGAAAATACGGGAACAGATAATTGACTAAAACATTTAACGAGGCTGTTATGACTAGTGAGAAATACATTTAACAAAGATGGTACACAATTAGGTTTAAAATGAGTTGGCCTAGAAGAGTTAACAAAAGAGAGGCCAAGACAATTCATTGAGGTTATAAGAATACCAGAAGAAGAATGAAGAAGGTTAATATTTAAATCACCACAAAGAATGAATTTTGGTGCTAGATGACAAATTTCTTCAACAATTGGGGAGATAATGCACGAATTCGCAATGTGTGGTGGCATATAAAAAGTTCCAAGTAGGCATTTATTTTCGCCATTAAGGATATTAATAAAATAGTAGTCAAAAGACAGGGTACCATCAGAACACTTAACACAATTCGACTTAATGTATTTTTGAACGTATATTGCAACGCCTCTTACAGTAGTGCGAGTTCGAACAGTTAGGTAGGGCTTTTTAAACCCATTTAAATAGAAAAGCCTACTACTCATATTAGGGTGAAACCATGTCTCGGAGACGCATATTATATCAATTAAACTGTTCTCAAATATAATTCGAAACTCATCAAATTTGTTCACAAGACTCTGTGCATTTATGTGGCAAATGTGCAAGCCATTATAACTTTTACATAGTGTATTTAAAATAAATTTTTCATAATTTATGCTGCCAAAACCAATGTCATGGTTGCTTCCTATGGAGGAAATAGAAGCCCCTACGAATAAATCCCGTGAAACCAAAGTCGAACACAAGAAATTTCTTAGCAAGTATTATGCAAGAAAGACACAAAAACAACCAAGAATAATAAAATAAAAAGAAACGAATTGAGAAAAAAAATTTACACGATTATAAAAAGAAAATGATACTGATGATTTTCATCGACAAACATTTCATCGTTGACGTCATGTCCGATAGCATTCCTCAGATCTCCTTTGTTGTGAATTATGAATGGAGTTTGACTGACTTCGGTGCGGATATAGACTTGCCCATTGAAGATCGGAGGATATAAGTGATTTTTGTTTTAGTCTCAGAGCGCAGCGATGTAGTTGGTAGTTGCTTCTTGTAAGGCTTTCATTAATAAAAAAGCTTTTCGGCGAATTCAGGCCAATGTCACGGAGTTGTAGTGGAGCTTTTCTATTTTTGCAAAAGCTCGCAATCGCACTTAGCGATTGGTATACCTATACTACCCTTTTCCGGTAGAATAGGTAGAGTGGTTCTAATTTTGGCGAGTTCATCGGGTCTGCAGTTCCCTGGAATGTCTCTATGGCCGGCACCCAACAAAGGTGAATGTTGAACTGCTCTGCCATCTCAATGAGAGATGATCGGCATTCAAGGGCGATTTTAGAATATAATGAGATCGAGTCCAGGGATTTGATGGCGGCCTGACTATCCGAAAAAATGCGGATATCCTTTGCAGATATCACGTTTTTCTTCAGCCAGGACAGAGCACTTTTAATCGCCAAAATTTCCGCCTGGAACACCCTACAGTGATTTGGAAGATGGAAACAGAAGGATCTAGAGGGGAAGCTTACATGGAAGTTTTTGTCAAACCAAAGTTCAGGTATGGTGTAATCGATGTTCTCTGTGAGGATTCCTAATGTATTAAAAATGTTGGCGTGGCCAAATGAATTATTTGTCCACTGTTTAGTCGCCTTAAGGCGAATAGTTGCATTCGCAGCTACAGCAATTTCTGCTACCCGGGTATTTTTCCCCCATCTGATTACAATAATAAAAATTTTGCAAAAATCAAAACGAGTGCGAAGGAGAAAAGAAAAAACTGTAGATACAATCCAGAAGGGATCCAGAAGGGATTGTATCTCGATCCAACTACCCGTTGGATCGCCGCCTCTCACAGAAGCCTATTTTAAGCAAAGTGCGAATTTAAATTTGTATATTTCTATCCGCGGGTCCCTAACTACTCCTGTGAATCAGGGACTGACCAAGAGCGTGTCACTCCTTAAAATTATTTATTTATTTTTTGTAATTGGTCCTTTCTGCCCTCTCTCCTCTCTGCTAGTTTGTACTTTTTTTTTTGTACAATCGTTGTTCGGTATTTGTCGTGTGTTTGCTGGTTGTTGTTTGTTGGTGTTCTTTGTTGTTGGTTGTTGTTGTATGTTTGTGTGTTTGCATGTTCCCTCGTTGGAGGCGGTCTTATTACTTGGCCGTCCGCTTACACGCCTCTGCTGCTCCTTCGATTCTCGATCTCGGTGCTGCCTTAAAAGGGGTCGTAATCCCTTCACCCATCAAACCTAACTTTTACAGCTGGTGCGTCGTTCGGTTGTGCTCGATTGTCTTGGCCGTCCGCTTGCACACCACTGTTACTTCTTTGTTGCTCCCTCGTTGGCGTGTTGCTATAAAACAGATCGTCGTCTCTCCACCCATCGATCAATTGGTTCGGTGCTAGCTCTGGCTAGCTGCATCCAAATCAGTTGTGGGATGTGTTACTGGTGTCCCCACCCGTCGGCGACTTTCAGACGTCCTGTCTGATGCTGTCCGTTGCGAGTCTCCCGTCTATCTATGGGCTCCGACAACGGCGTTCTTGGTGGACCTCCTGTCACACCCTGGGGTTCCTAGTTTGTCGTGAGTCTCCCTACTGTCCTTAGGGCTTCACCGAGCGAACCTCTTCGTTCTCCTCCGCAGGCAAACCCGTCCGTTGTTTTCCGAGGTCTGGGGTTGGTGGGCCACAGGCTGATGGGATCATCTCCGCCAGAGCTTGGAGTTCCCACTCAACAAAAAGAGGGACCGAAGGGACTTGCAAGTGAAAAAGAGAGCCAAACTTGTTGCTCTAACACATACGAAGTCACTACTTATGGCTTAGTTTTTTATTTTTTAAACAAAAAACAATTTTCAGTTTGTTTACATAAAATTTTAAAATAAATAATTTTTGTACATATTGACCAAGATAAAATGCAACGCACGCTTCATTTACAAGAACAAAACCTTGTAGGTAAGAAAAAGGCCAGATTTGTTCTAACATACTCGTACTATACTTGCCTGTAGACATTAAGATATGCAAAGTCAAACGCATGACATCAGTTGGATGCAATTTGCTTTTGCTGGTAGAACATCTTGGCCTTGTGTAGAATTATTGTTACGAAAATATTTACAAAAGTATCGTTTTTACTTTATTAGATACCTACTCGCAGAATACACTCGTATTAGCTTATTATTGTACAAGAGCAACAGATAGTACGACGGTGTTATTACTCCTAATTAACATATACCATTACTTCATGTTGCTATGTCAACAAACACATAAATCTGCAAAAGAATTAGTAATTTTTGTTTATTAGTTTGGTGAAGATAGCGCTGTTTAGAACCCACTTGTAAATAATATCAAGATACAAACTGCAAGCGATGAAAATCCACACGTACTGGGGGTCTCAACTTGCGCGTAATTCAAAATATGTAATTTAAAAATCAATTGTTCAGTCTTTGCCTTCCCAATTTCACTTCCTACTCATACAACATATAACATAACAATTCGTGGAACTACTTTGTTTAGATGTTACGGCAGCAACTTGTTTAAAAGTTCAAATAGACTCACCCTTGATGAACGCCATCAAATTATTCACTATTAGGTTCCCTTTGAAAATCTGTCGTTGATTCGCGCTTCTTACTCATAATAGACAATTTAGTGGCATTTAGTGCGCACATCATATCTGAACAAGTAATTCGCCGAACATTGAATGGACTTCGAACCACAGAAATCTACGCAATCATCTGACTAAATTCGTAGTCAGAACTACTGCGTGCTGGTTGGGTACGCACTAAACTACTACAACCCGACGATGCTTAGTGTTGTAGGTATGACCACGCATCAATTGGATTTATTTTACCTCCTCATTGAAACCACTGGTTACTGGTCGTGTTCAACTAAGGGGGTTACTGGCTCGGGAATATCCGGCACATTTGCCGGAAAGGGCCTGGGCACTGAAAATTCGTACTGGGGCGAGGCTTAGAGATGGACAGAATTACTCTTGATGACACTGCAAGTCTAAAAACGAGAAACTACATTCGAATCTGCATATGGAATATTCGGACTATGAACAAGTTACACACCTAAAACCCTAGTGATGTAGTTTACCAAACTCCACCACAATGTGATCCATGTTCCAATCCGGAATTCAACTTCATGTGGTTAAAATTCCATCTCCGTAAGCAAATTATCCACTACTGCTTTATTTATAGAAGTCGCAAACTGGACAGCAATTCAACTTTTAACGAGTTTGATGCGCTGTCTGACTCCATTCAAAGAATTGTATCCCTGTATCCTCATACTGAAATCGTTATTACGGGCGACTTCAATATACACAATTCTGGGTGGTTTCGATATTCTGCACAGACAACACCCGAAGGACGGTGTGTTGAGATCATCGCTGCGGAAAACAACCTAACGCAGCTTGTAAATGAGCCCACGTCATATCGCCAATACCCTGGACTTGTTTTTAACTTCTCACCCTGATAAGTACACCATTGATGTGCTCTCCCCTTTCTCGTACACTGACCACACAGTTAGAGAAAAAATTCCTAAAAGAACCGTAAGGCAATACGAGAAAGCCAACTGGAGCGGTCTTAACAGCTTCTTTAGGAATTTTAACTGGTCGTTATGCTTCCTCGATAACGACGTGGATGCCGCTGCTGATATGATTACAGACACCATTTTCTTTGGAATGAGATCCTTTATTCCTCATCGGATGAAGAGTATCAAACCAAAAGAAAAGGCAAGGTACGACTCGAGCTGTAAAGAGGCTGTCAGGGTTAGAGAAATGTTTTTTCGGTCCTTCAAGACCAACCCAACAGAGGAAAACCGAAAAAAGTTCAAACGAGCCAGAAGTGACTGCAACGCCTTTCTTAAGCGTGTGAAATTCAAATACGACCAAAAACTGAGGCAAAAAATACTGCAATGTCCCAAAGGCAATAAAAATTGTTGGTCGTTCGTCAAAAACATTAGAAATTCCGCCTCATCATCCATCCCAACGCTCATTTACAATGACATTCCAGCTGTCAGCTCTTTGGATAAGGCCAATCTGCTTGCTGCACACTTTGCGGCCAGCTCAACACTCCCAGATTGTGCTTTGTCTCCGCCTACACTTGAGTGCGTCGAATCTTCAATGGGACGAATCTACTTTCGCACTCGTGTAATAGCAAGAGTACTTCAAGATCTCAACATACATAAATCCGCTGGTCCAGATGGTATATCTCCCCTTCTTCTGAAGAGGTGTTCTTCCTCGCTGGCAAATCACTGCGTAAGCTTTTTCATCAATCCTACACTTTAGGACTCTTCCCGAGCAGATGGAAAACAGCATTTGTCCAGCCCGTCCCTAAAAAAGGTGAATCATATTCTCTCTCCTCCTACAGACCCATTGCACTTACGTCCCTTCTTTCCAAGGTCATGGAAACACTGATAAATCGTCAGCTCATGAAATATCTCGAAACACGAAAACTTTTCAATGACCGGCAGTACGGTTTTCGTAGCAACAGGTCCACTGGTGATTTGATGGCATGTCTCACCGAAAAGTGGAACCAAAGCGTACATCAATCTGGCGAAAGCAAGATAGTTGCACTTGATATTTCTAAGGCATTTGACAGAGTTTGGCATCAGGCTCTTTTGTCGAAAATGCGTGCATTTGGGATCGACGACTCTCTTCTTCAATGGATTAGAAATTACCTTTCGGAACGTTCAATTCAAGTTGTCTTGGACGGTTTCAAGTCTGATATTCACAAAATAAATGCTGGTGTGCCCCAGGGCTCTGTTCTGTCACCGACACTCTTTTTAATTTTCATTAACGATCTCTTGTCTACTACTTCTAATCCAATATATTCCTTTGCTCATGACAGTACTCTCTGCTTTTCATATTCGTTCCCGGACTCACGGCCCTGCTCTTCGGCTGTAGTACGAGAACGGCAGCGTATGCTAAGCTCATTAAATTCCGATATCAACAGCATAACCAATTGGGGAACTATCAATAGAGTGGAATTTAATGCTTCCAAAACACAATGCTGTCTTTAAAGCGAAATTTAAACACTCAGCCATTATCTATGAATGGCACTTGCATCGTCGAAACCGAAAAACTTTCCATTCTCGGTATGAGTGTCAATGACAACTTACGTTGGAATGACCACATATTTGATGTCGCCAAAAATGCTGCGAAATGTCCAGGTTTCCTCAAGCGATGTAAGAAATATTTTACCCCCTCTGATCTGGCCTCAATATATAAGGCATTCATCCGCCCAAAATTGGAGTACAACTCCCACATCTGGTCAGGTGCTCCTAAAACATCTCTGCACCTGCTAGATAGGATTCAAAACCGTGCGATAAAACTTATTGACGATACTAATATCAGTCAATCAATGGACACCCTCGAACACCGACGAAATGTCTCGTGTCTCACTTTGTTTTATCGCTATTTCCACCACCAGTGCTCCACTGAAATCGCCAGTAGCATTCCGCCCATTCAAACTTTCAACCGTAACACCCGTCTCGCTATGAATGCTCATCAGTATACCCTCAAGCATATTTTCGGACGTACTCTAAAATATCGTGATTCGTTCCTAAGCCGTACTACTCGCTTATGGAATGCCCTGCCGATCTCTTTATTTCCTGGTCGTTATAACTTGCAAACATTTAAAAACAATGTACATCGGTACCTCTCTTTTCTTCCTCCCTAAATTTCCTGTGTACAATCACCTTAAGGGTACTCAAACCCCTTGAGCGCGCGCTCATTATAAAAAAAAAAAAAAAAAAAAAAAAAGTATGGTTGCAATTCATTTCAACGACAAATTCGTCAACATAGCCTGATTTGCTAATAAAAAATCCTAGGAGCAATGCCCTAAGTACGGTGAAACAAATGTTTTAAGGGCTTTAAGAACAAAATAGAAAAATAAGAGCACTTCTCGTCTTAAATTTGATCTCCTCCACCATTCCCTTACTTCCTAACCCTTAACTCTTGTTAGTTTTTAACTCCTAGTTTTTAAATTAGTTTAAGCTTGCATCAAGCGAAATAAATTGGGGCGTCAGCCCCCACTAAATCAAATATTGAAGCAGTCGAGTCTTTGAAATATCTCGGAATTCTCATTGATAACAAACTAAATTGGAAGGCACAAGCTCTACAGTTAAAATCATATATGACTTTACTCGTATTAACCCGGAAAATGTATATCCTGAAACCATACTGCTCGCAAAGTGTACTTTCAATGCTTTATTACAGGTTAGTCCAGTCAAAGCTTCAATATGGGATTGTTAGACTAGTGGACTAGTCCTTGCCCAAAACCATATAATTAGAATTATGTGTGGCAAAAATCGCTATACGGAAAGTTGGCAAATTTTCACAAGTCTAGAGGTATTGCCACTCAATAATCTATACGTTCTCCAGGTACTAAAAGAGTTCTTTAAACAAAGCGGTAATGTTCCTTTTAGGAATTCTGCGACTTATAACTTGCGAGTAAACTACATGGTACTTTTTGACACCCCACACGTGCACAAAACACATCTTATGAACTTTTATATAGTTACTTCGCGTAGAATGTTTAACTAAAGAACACCATGTTTCCATGTATCTTTCAACACAAACTTAGGTTTTAGAAGGATCTTTAATTTGTTCATCATTTTTAACTAGTAAAATAAATTTTTTGTATCCTAAATTAAAGAATTATCTATTGTTAGCTATTTTTAGTACACCCTTTAACTGCATTAAAAATCAAGGAATATCTTCTACCATGGACTAGAAATTACCCTTCGGAACGTTCAATTCAAGTCGTTTTAGACTGTTTTTGACAGGGTCAGAGTCAGAGTTCCAGAGTCCAGTTCCTTTTCCGTCATTCTTATTAATTCTCATTTTTTGTCTTTGCTGACGACAATACTTTCTCGTCTTCGTATCCGTTCCAAGGTCCACGTCCCTGCTTTTCGTCTGTAGAACGGGAAGGGAACTGGATGTCAAATTCCGACAATAATAATATAGAATAACTATTTTAAGAACCACCAACTGAGTGAAATTATGTGCTTTCAAAACACAATGCTGTGTACTGTCGTTAGAGCGAAATCTTAACACATTTACATTCTCGAAACTGAAAAGCTTTCCGTTCTCGGTATGTGTCCCTAAAACTGATCTTAACTTGATAGATAAATTTGATAAAACTCATAGGTAACGAACCTTCAGTCAATTGACATAGTATCGCTTGCCGTACCTTGCCATATTACTATTTACACTACCGGTACTCCAACGAAATCACCAATCTCATTCTAGCCTTTAATTTAAATACACGTCCCGCTAATAAATGCTAATCAGTTTACCATCAAGCCCACGTTTGGACGTACTGGGAATCATCGTGGTGCTTACCCAAGGCGTGCTTATGGAAAGCATTGCTTTTATTTCCCAGTCATTGTAACCTGCAGACATTCAAAACCAGCGTAGATCGGTACCATTCTTTCTTTCCTTCCTATTTTAAACAATTGAGCGTGCGCTAATTATATATTAAAAAAAAAAGTTGATACTAGTACACTAGAGGACTCCAAGTAAACGGATGAGGATGGACGTGACGTCTGACAGAATTCCTAGAGATAAGAGTACACTGGCGATCACTAGGATGAGGCCATACATTTTGCAATCAGTTTTCACTCTTTATACTTGTTGGAAATTTTGTACCCGCAAACTTTTACTATATGTGAACAGGTACATATTTTCTCAACAGGGAGTCATAAAATTGAAGGGTGAATAAGGAACGACCGTTGGAATTTCCCAAGATCAAACAATGAACTTCTTGAAAACCGTATAAAAAGAGGCGCCACTAGGATGAGGCCATTGCGAATGTTTCGTTGCAGGAGTTCACATCAGCGATTTTTTTCAAAGTCTTGTTAAGAATATTTAAAAAAGCGTTCAAAAGAACTGTTTTTATTTAGTTTAAAAAAAAAAGGGTTCCAGAAAGATTTTGACAGCGACAGAAAGAGGAAAAATAGATGCTATCAATGAGTTAGGATTCTCAGGCCGAGAAATTGCAAGGAGGCCAAATAGAAGTAAGACTGTTGTAAGCAGTTATCTTGCGGATCCACAACACTATGGGAAAAATCAAAAATGACGCACAGCAGAAGCAACAACATTGCGAGAAAGTTAGCATTGCGAGCAGTTAATTCTACGTCTTGCCTTAAATTCTACTCTACCAACTACTAAAAAAAGGCCAACAGAAGAGTATCAGCCAGCACAGCAACGGTCCGAAGGATAATACGAGAAAGTGGTACTATACAGAGAAGATAACTTAAAAAGAAACCTGTTTTTAGGTACACAGTACACAAGGAGCATCGAATGAAATTTTTAGGAGAACACGTTAGTTTTGAGCACTGAATTGAACTTGACGGCCCCGATGGTTACAGCTTTCATTTCCATGATCTAAAAAAGAAGGAGCTTATTTTGGCAAGACATCACAGCCGTACATCAAGTGTAATGGTGTGGGGTGCTATTACCTACTGTGGCACAATCGAGTTGGAGTTTTTGTCCACAACAATGAACGGAAACAACTGCAAATGTTTGCTGGATCGGTCGTTTCCAAAAGTGAAAAACATTTTCGGACCCCTGCCTTGGATATTCCAACAAGACAATACTGTTGGGACGAAACAAATAAAAAGGCAAAGCGCGTTTAACTTAAGGCTTTATTGAGTTGACAAAATCGAAAGAGAAAGTTTTGCGTGTTGGTTTTTCTTTTATACTTTTCGTATTACATGTGTATTAGTTATGTATTGCTTGTTGTATTAATTAAGTGTACATGTTATATATAAAAAAACTAACAAATACCCCCATCCACACTTCCAGGATTGCTAGAAGTTGGATTCAATCAGAAGACGTGGAACTTTCCCATGGCCGCCCTATTCACCGGACTTAAAAACAGTCAGTTGGAGTTTTTAATTAAAAAACCATTGGTTTCATTATACAAACATAAAAATAGAAAATCTTACAATATGTACAAGTTTTTGTTGTTCTTTTTGTTATTTTTTTCTTCAATTTTCTTACAATTAGGTAAGCCAAGAGGAGAATGGGTGGGCAAGGGATTGGATGCTCGAGCAAAAAGTAAAAATAATGGGAGCAGGGAGGGCAGCTTAGCAGGGTCACTAACGTCAAACTGTGTATGTATGTATGTTCGGGTGAGGTTTGTATTTTGTAGCTTTGCGAAGTTGAAATGGGTTTTTATCTGTGTGTGTTCTCTTCGTACTTTCCTTTAATTTTGTTTTTGTTTAATTTTTTACATCGTGTTAGGGTGCATTAAAACGTTGCTTTGGTAAACTTAGTCTAGCGAGAAGATGCGTTTTGCCGTGTTGTTGCACTCGTCTATAGTTGCAGCTCAAATTTTGAGTTAAAATGCTTTCTGTCATGGTGTGGTGTGTGTTATCGGTTGTACGATTTTTTATTAATGGAGGCACCGGAGGCCGTGTGTTGTAGTCATGCACTTTCGTAATTAAACCAGAATTGCCAATAATCGTATTTTTGTCATCGATTGCAGACGAATTTATATCTTTATAGTGATGCGGAGCTGTCATAGAAGAGCAATAACTTCGACTTTCGTAATAGGAACGAGGGCGTGCTTTAAATGGGAGTGTTGCGGCTGTTGTTGTTGCTGTCGTTATTGCTGACGGCGTTACTGATGACGGTGAGTGGTGATTTGAATGAGATCTGATTGACTGATACTTGTTCACTAAGCCTTTTACATTACGATCTTTGGATTCGGTAGTGATAATGTTGCTGGTGTTATTTAAGACAGGCGTTACAACTAAGGAGCTAGTAATCGTACTTGTTGTCGGAGTGTTTTCGGTGTCTAAATTGTATAAGTGATCGGTAGCGGAGGCAGGTTGGCTACAGTGTTGTGCTACAGGTGATGATGGCAGTGATTGACCCTTCTTTGGTCCCGTACCGCAGGTTGCTTTTGCTTCGAAGCTTTTTTTAAGGATTTGTACATTACCGGATATTTTTTCATCGGTGGATTCTTCTTTTGCGGGGATGATAGTGCTGCCAGTACTTCGAGAAATCATACCTGCAGTAGAGACGTCTGAGGAACTTCCCATATCACTCATCGTATACGAGTCGGGAGCTGATGCAGACAATTCTTGAGTGCTACCCTGAATGATAGCGCTGCCTCGATGTGGCCGATTGACTACGGAATAAATTCGAGCTTCTTTTACTAGTATTACTATTACTACAACTACTGCTACTTAAAGATCTACTAGCTGTTGGACCAGCCATTAAACTATTACTACTGTTGCTGGTCGTGGTAATGGCTGTCGTCATCGTAGTCGAGTTATTAGTTATGGTAGAGCCTTGTTTCGCACTGTCCTGACACCGTTTTTTTAATACTGTGCATTCTTCTAGTTTTTGCTTTGTCCTTTTAACTGTCCCAGTGTTGCATGCGATGTCATCTTTTTTGGCAGTCTTATTAGTCAGATTGTGAGTTTGACCTTCGAAAATGGCAGAGTGATGAAATGTATTTCGATTGGTGTCGTAAGAACCCCACGAACTGTTACGCGATGGCAAAACTCGATTATCTCCCGATCCCCAGGATGAATGCCGTGAAGGAAGTTCACGTCGTTCGCCTGGATAACCCAAGACCACTGCTGAATCGATGCTACTATTAGAGCTTTGTCTCGAAGGTATGCAAGGATCTATAAGAACGGTATTAGGTGCCCAGGATTGAGTTTTGCGAGTCTGTCGGGTTTCTTCTTTATCAAACACATTATCAACCTGTGACGAAAATAAATCTCCGCTCTCCCGACGTTGAAAATATCTGCCAGTAATTCGATGGACAACTGACGAAATGTCGTCCGCTATTGTGGATTGTAAATTAGATGTTTGCGTGATTAGCTTTGCGGATGACGTCCACATTGGACTACCGCGGTTCTTACCACTAATTTGCGCATCCTCAGAGTCTGTACGAGTACCCTCTACTGAAATAGACCGCCCGATTTGAAGGTTAAGTGATTTTCTGTCGTTTGAGGATTTTTTGTCATTTGATTCCAGACCACTTACAATTGTCTTCACAGATGTTGGAGTATTTTTCTGAATGTGTAAAACTTGATTTTGCGTAACGCTATAGTTTTCGCCGTTACTACCGGGAAAGCGAACGTTTTTTGGCTCATCGGCCACACTTCTTTCGGGGGTAAGGTTGAAAATGTTTGGGCATGGTTATCTCGTAAAGTAAAGGCGGCAGACAATTTGAAGACAAGGACACATCGAAGCTATTGGTAACGCCTGGGCCCAAATATCTCTTTATTATTTAAAAAAACCTGATTCTATTCCAAACCGTCTTATTACAGAGGTCATATCGAAAAATGGCGGACATACTCATTATTAACGTAGAAAAACGTAATACATAAATATTTTAAAACCATAAAATGTAAACACCTTATTCAGTTTTTTCTTTCTTTCGAAGATTTTGCATGTGGCCATCCTAGTGGCGCATCTTTTTATACGCTTTCAAGGAAATTCCAACGGTCGTTCCTTATTCACCCTTTAATTTTATGACTCCTTGTTGACAAAATATGTACTTGTTCACAGGTAGTAAAAGTTTGCGGGTTCAAAATTTCAAACATCATCCTCATCCTGGCTGATCAAAGCTAATTCAAACACGAATTCAAAGCTAAAGCACCTTTCCCACACACCATTTGTTAGATTTTGTATTGTAGGATTTCCAACAATTTTCGATTATTTACCCATCGATGAATGCCATAGACCGCAACGTAATTTCTTCAAAGAATTTGCGATGACGTAAATTCGACGTATGCGTACTCAAAAAAGAAGTACAGAAACTTTTGCTGCTTGTCGGAGCTTGAAAATTTCTTGTTACGTACGTGGTCAGTTGGTGATTAAAGTAGCTGATCATTTTAATTGATTGCAAACATTCGGGCAGATTCTTTATTGCTGTATAGTTTTTACAGAAAAATAAAACTCTCTCACTCTATCACTTACTCACTCAACAAACAAAGCCGTAGCTCATTTGTGTGAAGATGATTTGCTTCCCCTTCGGTCTAAGTTATATCGACCTTAAAAGTGAATCTCAGTACCTGTTCTGAGGTCTAACCAGATTTGATAGCATTTGTAGATTCGCTTCCAAAAAAAAACCTTTCCAAATTTCAAAATAATACTATCTGCGAGTACTTGTATTAAAAGACCAAATAACGACACTACTGATTAGAATATACAACATTTGTAGATATGTACGTTTATGTATAGTTTGTGAAGTGTGCGCTCCGCGAAATATGATACTAATTTTGAGACTCGTCGGAGCTACAATCAGTAAAACATCAAATTTGGCAGAGTGAAGTATCATTCATCTAAGAGTATCGTGGGTGATTCAACATTTAAGTGGCTGAAGACTTTGGCTGTCGAAAATTTTAACCAATTGTTTTGTTTTATTTGTTTTACTAATTATTTTCAATTAAACCTGTTCCTATTCTGTAAGGCCGGAAGCCGTCAATCAGGTATGAAATGGCGTAAAGTGAATTTTTGAGAGTCTGTTGTTAATTTGTGTTTTGCTCGTAGTACCAGAGGCTTGTTATTTCAGATCCATAAATAAATAATAAGACCCCAAATGCTAGTAACTCACATGATAGTGGTATTTAGGTATCTTGTGCTTATCTAACCATAAAATTGAAATTTATAACTTCGTCGCATTAATAAAATCAACTTTTGGTTTAAAAATTTTAAGCTACCTGTATACATAGTACACACATCTTGCACTGGATAAACTAATAAAAGCTGAACAATATTTACCAATCATTCATTCATCAACGTTGCCAGATGAAAATATCAAATATCGGATAAGTATTTGTATCTCCCTCATAAGAAGAACAACAAATTATTTTTATAATTATAAAGCCATTTGCGGTTTGATATTGCTATAACTGCCCTTGAACCAATATTTAATCTCTGCATGTTTATCTGATTCAAGATTACAAGCAGCAAATCTTAACGATTCGACTTTCTGATAGAATCGGTCATTTATTATTTCAGTTTGATAAATTTTTAATTTTTTTTTGTTGCCCATTTCTTATCTTAATTGTTCTTATTGCTTCAACTTTGTCAGCTGTGTGGATAGTTAAATTTTTATTTTAAGAATATTATTGTTTATTTAATAAACATTCATCACAAAAAATCAGTCTTTTTAGAAGGACTTACGTACTTGCTTAACGGGCTCCCGACCCGTGGAGAGTCTCTGCCTGAGAAACTACAGCCATCCATCCTCTATGATCCCGGGCACGCTGCTTCCAGTGATCCAGGTCTTTGAAACATAGGTTTCGGTCTTCCTAGTCGTCTCGAACCTGAGGGCTGAGATTCGAAGATTCTCTTAGCTGGAGCATTGTTGTCCATTCGCTCGATGTGGCCGAGCCAATGTAGTCGACGTATTTTGGCTTTTTGGACTACATCCGCATCTTGGTACAGCTCATACAGTTCGTTGTATCTTCTCCTCCATTCGCCCTTCTCGCATGCAGGACCAAAAATCCGTTGAAGAATTTTTCTTTCGAAGGAGCCCTTCCTGCTTATCGTCCAGAACTCGGCGCCATACAATAGAACTGGCAGTATAAGGGTTTTGGGTTTTTTAAAGCATACATTTCGTCCTTCGAGTAGGGGGTTTTGAACCCAATTCCTTTGCCAAACCGAAGTAGCAGCGGTTTCTTGTGGTAATTCTTCGTCGGATCTCCACTTGTGTGTCATTCGTATAGTTCGTGTTTACTCCGAGGTAGATGAATTCCTTAACTACCTCGAAATTGTGGCTATTAATAGTGACGTGTTGTCCTATGTGGTGGACAGATGATTCTTTGTTTGTTGATAGCATGTACTTGGTCTTGTCCTCGTTTGCTTCTAGGCTAACGAATTTCGTCTGTTCTTCAATCACCGTGAAAGCCTCTATCACGGAATGCTGCGAGCGCCCGATAATATCAATATCGTCCGCATATGCCAGGAGCTGGGCGGACTTGTTGAAGATAGTGCCTTCCGTGTTGACACCTGCCCTGCGCACTATCTGCTGTAGGGCGAGATTGAAGAAATCACATGATAGCGCATCACCTTGCCGGAATCCGGTTCATGATTGAAATAGTTCAGAGGAGCTACTTCCAAACTGCACGTTGTAGTGCATATTTTCCAGTGTCACGACGCGACACAACTGGATCAGTTTTGCCGGGATCCCGAATTCGGCCATCGCCATATAAAGTTCCTGACGATTAATGCTATCATATGCGGCATTGAAGTCGATGAAAAGGTGGTGAGTCTCGACTTTTCGTTGGTCTTTTCCAGGATTTATCTCAGTGTGAAAATTTAGTCTATAGTCGATCTGCCGGGCCAGAAGCCACACTGGGACGTGCCGATTAATATGTTGCAGAACGGTTTGAGACGTTCACACAGTACGTTGGATAGGATCTTACATGCGACATTAAGCAGAGATATGCCTCGATAGTTCTTGCAAGACATAGAATCGCCTTTTTTGTAGATGGGGCATATGGAGCTGGGCATGCTTTTCATCTGTAACAAAAAATCAAAATAGGTCTGTGTTCTATCAAAAAAATAAAGAATAAAACCAAATTATTTTCAACGACAAACTTTATTTTCTATCACTCGGCATGGGCTTGTTCAAAATTTGTGACCTTTCGATGTTGCTGCTGGATCTCTACTGAATTTGTTGAGTTTTGCAGATAGAAGACGAGTTCTGATTGAACGAAAACTGACCAATCAAAACCCAGCTTCTAATTTTTCTGACTTCTCCTGGTGGCTAATCCACAAACAAATAAGATGGGATTGCGCGACATCTTCCGATCGCTAGTTACATTATCACTGTCATTGAATTGCGATGACATCCCACCTCCCGTGAATTCTCTGCGAAATTCACTACCAATTTGTAATACTGCCAGTTTTGATGCAGGGCGACGAAGTATTCCAGCTGCTGTCTTTACTTCGGCGCTTCTTACTTGTCCGTCTTGGGCGGGATATACTTTGACGATCCTTCCGCGCTGCCATTTACTCCTGGGCTGTCCAGCATCGCAAATTAAGACTAGATCATCAAGCTTAAGTGGTGGAACCATTACATGCCACTTAGTACGCTTTGTTAACACTGGCAGGTATTCGAGAATCCAGCGTCTCCAAAACGTATCTTTCAACTGCTGCGCTATCTTCCACTGCTTACGACAACATATGGCCATCTTCTCAGTATTAGGCGTCTGTGTAGAGTTTACGCAACCGATCAAGAAATGGTTAGGTGTTAGTGGTTCGTCTTCTTCTGTAGTTAATGGTAATTCTGTTAGCGGTCGGGAATTTATGATGTTTTCGGCCTCGATCAATAAACTCTGTAGCGTTTCGACACGTGGAGCAGCTTCTTTTAATGTCACCATCATTACCTTTTTCACAGACTGCACAAGTCGTTCCTAAATGCCGCCTTCGCTAGGATTTACCGGGCAATTAAAAACCCACTCTACGCCTTTCGATGTCATCTCCGCCTGGATCCGATCCGTGTCGAAGTAACGAGACTCGCGCTGCATTTCTCTTTGTGCTCCAATAAAATTTGTGCCGTTATCACTACGTATGCGCACCGGGGTTCCACGACGATTAAAAAAATTTCTAAGACACAGTATACACGCGTCAGCTGAAAGGTCGGCAGCCATTTCGATGTGGATGGCTCTTATCGTGAGACACGTAAATAATGCTGCAGATCGTTTCTCACGTCGACGACCGATTGTGACCTGCAGTGGGCCAAAGAAATCCAGCCCAGTATATGAGAATGGCCGGACGAATGGCGTTACTCTATCCGGCGGTAGCTGTCCCATCAAAGGCGTAATTGGCTTGGCACGGCGAAGTTTACATTTATTGCAATCACCCTTTATTACTTTTAGAACTGCCCGAATACGTTGAATCCAGAATCGCTGGCGTACGTCGTTGATTACTAATGCATCATTCTGGTGGTGTAGTGTGTTGTGATAATGACTTACAATTAGTCTGGAAAATGGGTGCTTCTGTGGAAGGATAATAGGTCGCCTGGCTTCCATCGGCAAGCATAGAGCAGCATCCAAGCGTCCACGAGTCCGTATAACCCCATCATTATCCAGGTAAGGCGATAGTTGAAAAATAGTGCTCGACTTAGAAATGGCTGTACTATTTCTTAGTAGTAACAATTCCGAATAAAAAACCTCTCTCTGTATTTGTCGACAGAGTATTTTCTCCGCTGAGATGATTTCCTTCATAAGTAGCTCCGATGGTTTAATAAAACATTCTTCCGTTCGAAATTGAGTATCAACCTCACCTTTTATTGTTCGTCTTGCTCGATAAAGAAGGTTAGAAGTATATCGAAGTACCCAAGCAACGACTCTTTTGAGCTTTAAATATGAAGAGAATTTTGTTATATTTATGCAAAGATTACTTGCCTTATTTATGTGGAACACTTGTCGTTGGACTTCCTCCTCCAGTTTTTCTGGAATCGACAAATCGAAGCATTGTGGCCACTGATGTTCTGGGAGGCGAAGGAATGCGGGCCCAGTTAACCACCTACTGTTTGCACAAAATTTCGGAGTTTTAGATGCTCTGGTAGCATCATCAGCTACATTCATTTCCGATGGAAGCCAACGCCAGTCGTATGGCTTGAACACATCCAGTATTTCGGCAATTCTATAAGCGACAAACGGTCTATATTTACGTTGAGAGGATCGTAACCAGAGGATAGTTGTTTTTGAATCACTCCAATATACGACCTTTGAGATCTGTAATCGATGGTACGATATAATGGTTGTTTGCAGCCGGGTTCCCAATACTGCAGCCTGAAGTTCGCGTCGGGGAACGGAGAGTTGTTTAAGTGGTGCACACCTCGTTTTTGCGGCGATGAAGGCGACGTCTACTTCTCCCTGTAATGCTATTCGAAAGTATCCCACGGCAGCAAATGCGCTTTCACTTGCATCAGTGAAGATGTGTAACTGAACACTGTCGGCGCGGCGGCTGGAATCTTGGTTGAGTAGCAACGGCTCATTCTGAAATCCCAACTTGGCTTAACTCTGCCCACCATAGTTTCCATTGAGCGTACAATTGTTGCGGCAGGGCTTCGTCCCATCCGGTTTTAGCTTTCCAGGTATTCTGCAAAAGAATTTTTGAAAAAATTAGAAAGTCCGCAAGAAAACCGTACGGATCAAAAATGGACATCACAATGCCCAACATTTCTCTTTTTGTCAATGGCCTAGCAGATATTAAAACCTCTTCAGCTATCCGGTGAAATTTCAGACGAAAACGAAATGTGTCATCCTGGGTGCTCCAGTACATTCCAAGTACCTTTTCACTATCGTTGTCAGAATGGATGTCCACGGTGTGTGAAGGTTGCGGCGACTTTTCATTAAGTTTTTCTTGCAGCAGTCTATTATTACTTACAAAATTGCGTAATGTGAAACCTCCGTGGCTATGAATTCTTTTAACTTCTGTGCTGGTACGTATGGCTGCCTCAACACTGCTAAAGCTGCACACGAAGTCATCAACATAGTGGCTTTCGAGGATTGCTGTGACTGCTTCAGGAAACTCATTATTAAACTCACTGGCATTAAGGTTTTTAATATACTCCGCAGAGCAAGGCGAACATGCTGCCCCAAAAATCATTGACACCATTTTGTAGATTCGTATAGGCTGGTCCTGTTTGCCATCTCTCCACAGAAATCGTTGCGCGTTTTGATCAATTTCACGAATACGCACCTGAGAGAACATTTCTTGTATATCGGCGGCAACTCCAATAACACCTTCACGGAATCGAAACAAAATAGACAACAGTGGCTTGGCTTGCTCTGGCCCCTTCATCAGCATTGTGTTGAGAGATACATCCTGAACCTTTGCGGCTGCATCAAATACAATACGAAGTTTTTCTGACTTAGATGGATGAGTCACTCCGAAATGCGGCAAGTACCAAGTAGGACTGCAGTTGGTTCTTAGTTCTTCTGCTGACATCTCTCGAGCATAACCCTTTGTGAGGTAGTTTGAAATTTGTTGTCTATATTTGGCGGCAAATTCAGGGTCTCTCCTCATCTTGGCTTCTATGTTTAGCAACCTCTTTGTAGCCATTTTTAGACTGTTTGGTAAAACTGGTTCATCTGTTCGCCATAGCAGCCGGTCTCGAACTGCTTCCCTACTCTTCTAGTTGTCTCATTTAGGATTTTTCTTGCTCTTTTGTCGTCGATCGACTCCAGTAATACATTTGTTTTGCGTACACCAAAATTTTCGGTTGTAAAGTAAGATTCGACCAGCTGGGTAAGTGTCTTCAATGTATCAACTTCTTCGATATGACAAACGAATGGCCTTAACGTGATGTGAGTATTTAATGGACCAAATGCCAACCACCCAAGTTTTGTGCTTACGCCAACAGGTTCGTCTCTCCTTGCTTCGATTACAGCGTTAGGAATGCCTAAATGACAGTTGTCGAGACCAATAAGTAGAGTCGGCTGAGCATCTACATAATTTTCGAGCGGTATTTCCTCTAGATGCTTAAAGTTTTCTTTGCTGAACGTTTGTTTAGGCAAGCACAGACTATGCACAGTTCTAATATTCCTCAAAACGTAATTTTGAGGTCCTTTTTGCTTACCTCGAATTTCAAGTGTTACGATTCGTGACGGTTCCGTAATCACCTGTTCTCCATACCACTGTAAAGCTAGAGGTTGAGTCTTTCCGCCGAGTCCCAACCTTTCGGCTACTTCATCTTCCAGAATCGAGATCGAGGAACCTTCATCAAACATGGCAAAAACGCTGAGTGTTCCCTTTGGTCCTGCTAATATAACCGGCAGAATACGGAACAGCAAGTCTTTCTGAGAAGGCGTACGACAATTTTGGAGACGTTCCGGAAGTTGTTCTGTAGTGCTGACATCAGCTATGGTGTTACACTCCTTTTCCTCGTGCAGAAGCTTGTGGTGGAATCTGCGACAGCCATTTACTTCGCACTTTTTTCGACTTCGGCAGGTGGCGGCCCCATGATTCTGCTTGAGACATGAAAAACAAAGGTGCTTGCTCCTGGCGAAACTCCACCGTTCGTTAGTAGATAAGTTTTTAAAGGAAAGGCAATCACTTACCTGGTGGGAGTTTCCACAGCAAACGCATTGCACAGATTTTTCTTGTTTCCTTAGCATGTTGTCTGTCCCTTCGTTGGTGTGAAACATTCTTCGCGGTTGTACTGGTGCTGCCTTAGATGTCGAAGAATTATTGATTTGAGGAAGTAGTTGCACGATTCTGGCCTGACAGTTCAACCAAAGGGCAAAATCTTTAACAGTAGAGTATGGCTTAATCGTTGAAGCGTGCTTAGCCCACTCAAGTCGCCTAGTAACCGGAAGTTTGCAGATTATCTCGTCTAGCAGCATCGGATTGCTTAAGTGCTGTTCGCAGTTAGCCGCTTCAAGGAATGCAACGACGTTTTTTACCTTCGTCGAGAACGGAATTAATTGGTCGATACGGTTGTCACTCATAGCTGGCCACTGTTGCACCTTCGAAAGTTGAGTTTTGATTAGCAACTCCGGTCGTCCAAAACGGAAGGTAAGTTCTTCAATGACATCGTCGACGTTTCTTGGATGGATGAGGAGTGAAGATACGGCTTCCCTTGCGTCACCCTGTAGACAGTTCTGCAAACGAATTGTATTTTCGGTCGCAGAGTAGGCAAAATTAGATGTTGTATCATTGTAGTTCGCTATGAAAATTGGCCAATCCTCTGGTGCTCCCGAAAATGTTGGCAAATTGTATAATTTCTTGTATACGGTAGAAGTTGTCGACTGGGCAATTGAAGCGGTACCATGAACTGTTACCTGGCTTTCTGTTGACTGAATCCGTTGTTCCGCTTCTAACGGAGAACTAACTTGGCTTTCTACTGACTGAATCCGTTGTTCTACCTCCAGCACGGGATCGAGGCGGCGGTGGTCGATTGTATCCCGCAGACGTTGAACTTCGACTTCGTTCTCTATTTTTTCTCTACGCAGATCTTCCACTGACTGTTGTAGTGCATTTAATTGCGCAACCAGAGTGGCCAAGACCTGCGCTTGAGAGTTTTTCTGCCCAGTAGACGTTGAGGCGGTGGTATCACTGGGGTTGACCATTACTACTGTGTTGTCGAGATCTTCTCCGTCACTGGTGTGGTTTTCCTCTGGCTCCAGGAAATAGTTGTTCCTGTTGGCGTTTGCTTCTGGCTGAAGCGATTCGTGGTTCCTGGCGAGACGCTTACTTCTACGAACTGTTGGTGGCGTCATGAACCATAAACGTTTGGCTTGAATAATTTTCAACGATGCAGCAGCGAAAGAGAAAATTTTGAAACTTTGTTCTATCAAAAAAAATAAAGAATAAAATCAAATTATTTTCAACGACAAACTTTATTTTCTATCACTCGGCATGGGCTTGTTCAAAATTTGTGACCTTTCGATGTTGCTGCTGGATCTCTACTGAATTTGTTGAGTTTTGCAGATAGAAGACGAGTTCTGATTGAACGAAAGCTGACCAATCAAAACCCAGCTTCTAATTTTTCTGACTTGTCCTGGTGGCTAATCCACAAACAAATAAGATGGGATTGCGCGACATCTTCCGATCGCTAGTTACATTATCACTGTCATTGAATTGCGATGACAGTCTGGTTAAAAACATTGTTTTTCCTGCTCCAGACCTTTAAAACCCGCAAAAAAAAGACATCAGAAAAAAAGTCACATTTTGTTTACCAATTTGTTTAATTCGCATTCAAAATAATGTTTCAAGAATTTACAGTATAGCTAAAAGTGTCAAGAAGATCACCTCAAAATTTTAGAACGATCGGACGATTATTTTTTGAGTTATTTTGCATTCCGTTTCGGAAATTTGGAAATGCAATTTCGAGAAAAAGCGATTTAAAGTTTTCGGAGCAAAAAAAAAAAACGACAAAAACTATAGGGGCATACAAAATTCCTTCTGATTCTTCGTAATACTCATCTTGAGCTGCTCTTCCTTGCTTACGAAGCATACTGGCTTCTTTTGAGACCAATCATTCCTGTTTGTTCTGTTAAGAAAAGGAGCAGGCGGAGCGTGCCCTGTTCATGCGGTCGCAAGCGCCTGCTCTGCGCTCTAAAATCGAGCGTGCACCTGCTGCCGAAAATACGCTGTCATTTCGAAACGAATACAGATTTTGCTTTGAAATTTAAAGGAGACATTCTTGAGATATTTTAGAATACCTACCATAAGTAGAAAAATTTTCAAAAAAAAACAATTTCGGGACCTTCCCCCCATAAGTGTAAGGTCCTCTCGATTTCATATAAACTATCATCAATTGACTGATGTATGTAGGTATCTCCCTAAACTATGGACAACTGGGAGTTTTATCCACCTCGAAACTTGGATATGCTGAAACTGTTTACAGTAGGTAATACCGATTCCTTTTCGCCATATGTCCATGGTATTCGGAGATACAATCATATATGAAGGGAACAGAGCAGAAAGGGTTTAACTAACAGTAGTACAGTTTTGAGAAATCCTTTGTATAACTTCAAAAGAAAACTACTAAACGATGAGTAGTTATCCTTTTTTCCCGATAGATCTCACTACCAATCAAGCCTACACTTGTTTCCTTTCATTTACGCATTTGTCTCTATTTTCATAAAATTTTCACTTAGACCCCTTGTGCTCTGACCCCCTCATATCACAACACTCAAATAATCTATTTCGAATCTCCCTTTGGCCTTATCTAGTCTTGCTACCGATGTTAATATTCATTCGGATTTATGGTATATTTACTCAATTAAACTATGCAACTTACTGCGACTAAATGTAAGAAATATCTCCAATGCCACTCGCTTAAAAAAATAGTCTTTCTGCTATAATGGATTACTCTCACTAAAATTAGCGATCAATTATAGTCCACTTTAAAGTTGTTTACTGTAATATAAGTTGTTAAGTTGTTATCTATAAATGAAGTGATTACAATCCATCATGCGCCCCGACGACTTGCTTGGAAGTTTCCAAACGAAAGTGAAAGCACGCGCAAGCTATGCGACACCGGGTTGAATGCACGTAGAATACCTACAGTGACGAGCCAGGGAATACCCATATGTAGTAATAATAGATAGTGGAAAAGCTTTCAAATAAAATGTGGGGGGATTTTGTTTGTTTGTTCTGATTTTAAATGCAATCGAACTTAATCTTTCATATTAATAAAAATTCTACATATACTTTTGGTTGTGTCAAAATCAGCCCAAAATCAGGAATGTTTATGTCAAATACGAGTCTTCCGATCGGCTATCGAAGTGAAACATTCACTTGTCGGCAACCACTATACGCACGAATCGAATGTCCTCATAAAAATGATTAGAATCTCTTGTTTCCGATTCAAAATTGAAATAAAGTGCTGCACTATCCATATTTGTTTTTCTTTCCACACAAATTACACCGTTGAAATGACACTTAAATTTCCAAACGGATGACGTTTAAATCTTCGAATCTTCGAAATAGAAAACGCTAAGGCAGTTCACCCGCCGTATAGCAGAATACCTATTCGAAGTGAAAGTGAATCGTTTAGGTGAAGGGAACGTTCGATCCGCACGTATAGCAGAAAAGGGGTGAATGGCTGATTTTGTGTCAAATAATCGTCATTTGCGCGAAGTGTTGATTTTCTTCTTTCATTCGAATTCGAGAGCTCCAAAAAGTTTATGGAGATTCTGCTCTAAGTGAAACAACGTACCATGATTGGTTCCGCCGCTTCGAAGACGGTGATTTCGATGTTAACGACCGTCCTCGTGGAGGAAGTCCAAAATCCTTCGAAGATGCTGAATTGGAGGTATTACTGGATGAGGAACCGTGCCGAATGCAAGAAAAGTTTACTTCAGTATTAGGAGTTACCCGCCAAAGCATTTGCAAGCGAAGCGATTGCATGCATTGGAACCAATGAACTTGGGTTCCTTATGATTTAAATCCAAGGTACGTTGAGGGTCGTTTTTTCGCCTGTGAATAACAGCTCCAGCGGCAAGAAAAGGAAGGGTTTTCTTCATCGCATCGTGACGGGTGATGAAAAATGGGACTACCCGGTCATGCATCTACGTCGCGTCGGTCGTTGGCTCGGCCGAATATTCACGCTGCGAAAGTTATGCAGTGTATTTGGTGGGACCAGGTCGGTGTCCCACCTTCCTGGGACATTGAAACTCAACGAAACTATCACTGGGGAACGGTATCGACTTAAATTGATGCGATTGAGCCGAACACTGCGCGAATAGAGCACAATAAGAGCACAGACACGAAAAAGTGATTCTACATCATAACAGTTTCCCATTCGGGCCGGAAAATTATTTTTATTTCACAAGTAGGGAGTGGTTTTTTCAAAAAAAATGTTGAAGATAAAAATAAAGATTTGAAGAACATATTGGAATAATGAAGAAAGAAAACCAGTTTTGTGGAACCCCCGAAACGAAAAAAAATATAGAAACAAAACACCGATGAATTCACGTGCGAAAAAGAAGCTACTCGTACAGGGATTTTATGGGCAATGTAGCCACGAAAAAAAATCTCTTCTTTGAAAAAAATGCCTATGTCACTGCTTTTTTTTTCTTCTTATTGTTTTCCATTTTTTTTTCTGACAATGAAACAGCTCTTTTCAGTCCATCATATTGTAGTGCAATATGTCACATTTCATAAATATTTCACCGGCAGGTCCACACCGACAGAAACATTTCAGAAAAATTTGTGACAATGTCATGACACTTTGAAATGTTTCTGAAATAAATAGAAAACATTTCATTAATATTTATTGAGAATCTATTAAACAATCTTTCGCACGATCTGGAGGCAGACTGCTTTTGGAATTTCATTTTGGCAATGTTGCTGCTGACAAACAAAATTGAGACAGTTTATAGGGTAGAACACGAGTACATGGATAATTATTTTTGAGACATAAATCAGCTGTCATTATTTTAGTGTTATCTAATGTGTTTGGGTTTTCATTAAAGTCTAACAATTCATCATGAATAAATTTGCACCACAATGGTGTTACCAAATTGTAGAATACGATTTCCGAAATTAGTACAATTACTTGGATCCTCAATTTTCCTCAATCGCTCATCTGAATATGCTATTCGCTACGTGACATAAGGTCAATTTAGTTATTTTGGCCCTTGTCCGTCCACAAATTGCAAAATTTTACGTAAGGATGCCATCCCGTATGAGAATCAATTGGTACAAGAAGTAAAGCCGCATGCTGAATTTGCTTAAAACCAGCTGCAATATGACCCGGAATTTTATGGAAAATTGTATTCGGCGATGGTGCTCACTTTTACCTCAACGGATGTGTCAATAAGCAAAGTTGTCATATTTGAAGTAAGAACAATCCACAAGTGACTCTTTAGATACCACTACATACATTAAAAAATAAAAAATACTGCTAGTATACTGACGGCACTATCGGCGTTTCTTCCTTAAAAATGAGGCAGGAGCTCGAGTGAGTGTCAAGTCAATGATGACCGACAGAGAAATATAATCAACGAATATCTGTTATTGACATCAATGCTATGTGGACTGTCCATACTCGTATGTGGTTCCACCAGGATGGGTCTTTACATTATACAGAATTTAAATGTAATTTTGTAAAGTTGATATAAAACAGGTGTTTATAACTTTGCCGGGCTAAAAGCTATTGCGCAGTTTCTTTCTTTCCAAGCAGTTGATTTATCTATAGATTATGTAGTGTTTCTAAATGATGAAGCTTTCGAACATCTACAAGGTGTAAGCATTCCTTATACTACAAGGTGTAGTATAATCTGCACATATAATTAGTTTTCCTACAATGTATTGTAATACGTATGAGAAAAAATCCATAACATAAATGTACAAGCGTTTTTTATACCGTTGTTGGATAGATAGGAGATAGCATCTGTAGATTCTCCAAATAGATAGTAATACTCGTAAACGTATGCACTTAAGGCAATGTTTTTGAGTACAGGATTAGTAATGCCATCATACCCAGAAGAACTTGTATTTTTCAACATACCAAAGGTTATAAGCAATTCTGATCCAGTTATTGGCTGGAATAAAAAACTTTGACTCTGCAGAGGTTCACCAGGGTTACATGAAGGACTACAAATGGCACAGATTAGATAAATTGGACACGCTTGAATATTCTCAGATATCGTAGTAAAATACTTATTAAAAGAGTTAGCAATTCCAAGTTTGTCGGAAATTGTACAATCGTCAGTACGTACACACGTTGGCTTTTTTTATGACAGTCTTTTTATTTAGGATGCTATTGACTAACGCCCATTCACCTCTTAGATTACCTTTGGCTGAATTCAATTTGTTATTGTAGTAACTATCACGACAAACAGGAATTTCTCTTTTTAATTCTGAACACATCTTTTTATATTCCTGTTTTAAATAATGATTGACTGGATTTCTTAAACATTTTAATCTTAGTTTGTATTTTTTTCTTGATTTTATTTAATAAATAATTTGTTATCCAGGGCTTCAGCCGTTTTATGGCTAGTTGTGAGCGCACAGCTCGATATATGGTTCCTTAAGGTTTCAATAAAAAGGTCATACGATTTAGAGACATTATTTTCAACAAAAACATTTTCCCAGAACTCAAAAGACAGATTAGTTTTGAGTTTTCCAAAATCAATTTTTGTTATCGAGTTAAGGGAACTAGAGTCATTTAATTAGTTTTTCCTCATACTATCGACCAGCAAACCTATCATACAATGATCAGTGATTTTTTTTTTTTTATAATTTACGCGCGCCTAAGGGGTTAGATACCCTTTTACTGTTGCCAGGGTGCGGGCGGAAAGGTAGAAGGAGGAGAAAGGAAAATTGTTTTGTAGTGGTTTGAAACTCAGGTGTGTTAGGTTTCGATATTCGCTCTCCAGAGGGTGGGAGTCCGAATAGGACGGAGAGTTTTTTCTTCACTCAGAGTGATTCTAGGTATAATTCACAGTATTTTTTTCTGTGCTTGAAACTCTAAAACAGCCAAATCTACGTGTCAGTGTTAAGCGTTCACACGCAGTTTTTTTCTGTCTGAGTTCCAATTACACAAATGAAAAACTGACTTGCCATGGGCAGGATTCGAACCTAGACCCTCCGAGTGAGAAGCGATTGCTAGTACCACTACACCACGGCCACCCCATTTCCAGATCAAAAACACACTTCTCACAGAAACTGCGAGAAGAGGACGCAAAACGCCCATATATGTGATCTATACATTTTCGCGATGTAGGTCTGGTTATTTATTATTATTATTATTATTATTATTACTAAGTAAGTATTGCTTACACGGTAAGATAATGGAATCTTTTAAATGTGGAAGCCTTAAATTTTTCAAATATCAGATACAAGTTTGTGCAAGTACAAGTATATATAACAATAAGAATTCAGGAAGTGATAATAAAATAAAGTAAGTAAGATAAAGTAAAAGAGAGAAAAGAATATAAAAAAACAATTGGCTTTACAAACAAATTGAACATTTTAAGTGTTTAAAATTCTAAATCTAATTAGTTTCATTGGCCAGGTATTTTAAGAGAGAGGTTTTAAATTGTTTTATGCTTCTAATTTTCCTAATATTTATGGGCAAAGAATTCCTCAGCCGTACGGAGTTTAGGAAGAATTGGCATTCAGACGTCAAGTAGGCATAGCTCGTTTGAAAAAGCATACATGATCTACTTGACTGAAGGAAGCGTAGCCTATTGAATAGGTATGCTGGTTGCTTAGTTTGAATTATGCCATGCAAGAGACTTAGCGTTCTGTATTTGAGCACATTATCAAATGTACATCCGCTGATTTGCTTTGAGTAAAAGGAAATATGGTCATATCGTTTTAGGTGAAATAGAAATCGGGCAATATTATTATATACGACATTGAGCTTTCGTCTGGAGTCGTAGGGGCAGCAAAAGATTTCAGAACAATATAGCAGAATCGGTATTAGGAGGGTTTTCGCTAACAAGAGCTTTGTCCGTGTAGGAACAAAGCGATGTGCAGTCCAGAGAGCACGTAATCCACCATATATCTTACCTATAGTGGCGTTTATGTGGGTAGACCAAGTAAGGGTCCGGTTAAATATCAGGCCCAGGTTGTTGGCGCGATCGACGTACTCTATTGAACTTTGGGCTAGTTGGATTGGTGGAAAGTGATTAAGGTCCAGTTTTCTTTTATGGATCAAAAGTGCTTTTGTTTTCTGGGCATTAAGACGCAGTTCGTTCTTAGCTGACCAACCAAGTATACGCTGGAGATCTTCATTCACCTGCGCAGTGGCTTCGTGAACCAAATTCATGGGAGAACTTAAGTGGATCTGGGCATCATCGGCGAACATATGAATTGCACAATGCCCGACAACCTTTGTCAGTTCATTTACGTAGAGCGAAAAAAGCAATGGTCCAAGAATGGAGCTTTGCGGTACTCCCCTCTTTATAGGCAAATAGCATGAACATCGGTTTCCCGCTACAACCTGTTGTCGTCTTCCTTCTAAGTAAGAAAATATAAGTTTTGTAGAGGGCAATGAAAATTTAAACACTTTTCTGAGCTTTAAGCAAAGTATAGTGTGATTAACGGTGTCGAATGCTTTCGAAAAGTCAAGTAACGTTAGTATTGTAGCATGGTTGTGATCAATAGCTTTCCTAATTTCGTCAATTACCAATAATAATAATATTTCATTTATAAATGTTACCAATCCATGAGAAGCTAACAAATCCAAGATATCAATATTGAAATCTCCTAAATTTATCAAATTTTTTGATTTCTCACTATCCAAGGAGGATGAAAATTCTTCCACAAATACTGAAACATTAAACATATGAATCCTAGAGACACATAATATAACGTAGACTTCACCTTTGGTGGGATAATTTCAAAATATCGGCACTCAGAAAACCTAACTTCGACACATCAAACTCATTATAATCTGTTTTCACAAAACAGCCAAAACCTCCTGCAGTGTAATTCTCATTCGTATTTACGTAAAAATTAAAACCAGGTAACACGTAGTCGTTTTTCTCAAAATCATAAATCCAAACTTCCGAGACAACGACAAAATCAGGAATACTCACAAAAGAATCTAGATGGGCTATTAGAGAAGCTTCTGATATTTTGGTGAATGAAAAATAAATTGCTACAGCAGAATGACTCATTAATAAAAACTTCTTCACAATTTGTGATCGTAAGATTGAAGGTAGAAAAATCATCAATTAATTCATTTTCGAAATTCATTAAAAATAAAACAAATAAAAGACAATGCACTTGTAGTCGTTGAGTACTAATTCTTCTGCTCAACACTGTACGCTTAACGTTTGTCATAATAAACGATTGTCATTACCGCCTATTCATATTGTAAAATGTTTGTGTGGGTACAAATTTTCAATACAAATCCCTTTATTCAGTACAGTTACAATTCACTATTTAATTCTTTCTCTCAGTACAATTCAATTTCTCAACCACTTATGCTTTTCTTATCTTTTACTTAAACCACTTAATCACTTTCCTAATTAACACTTCAAATTACACTTTAGAACTGACTTGCATACCTTTGGGATGCTGGTATTTATACTCGAATGACATACTTCGAGAACAATCCTCGCCATCCAGCGTCCCATACAATTTCCAATCTGCTAGAAAATTCGATTCCACTCTCCAGTCGAGACTTTATTATTCCAATATCGAAATCTTCTGGTCTTCGACATTTTCTGCTAGATGTCGCTGCTCACATTTAAGTGATTATCACAATATCATGTGTGTGAGATCGTCGACCTAACTGAGTGATTGTTCCGAAAACCTCTAACTGTCAGGATATAAAAGATGTGACATATGTAAGACAAAACAAGAGTGGTAATAAATTTGTCAAATTCGATTTGAGGTGTTTGTTTACTTTCATACGCGCACTTCCTACAATTTTCAGAAGTGGGATTTAATCCACAAAAAGTGCAAAAAATAGTTAAACCATTCATCGGCAGTTTAAAACGCTGTGATTTCTCGTTCCCAAGATCAAAGTCAGTTTAGTGCACTGTGCAAATTAGTTCGATTTATGATATGAGTGACGAGTGGCAAAAATTCGTAGACACAGCTACGGTGGTTACCCTCGAAACCATTCTACGATCATAAAAGTTGCAAACGGGTGGTTCTAAAGCTGAATTGAGACTTCGAGTGGAAGAGGCAGTGCACAACTATGTGGACGATGACCTGGTTAAACTAATCCGCGAGCACAAATTAGGAAACGGAGAATTTTCCGCAAGTGATTCGGCACAGTTTGCTGACGGAGCGCAGGAAGAAAGTGTTGAAGAAGAGGTAATGGAAGAAGACGAAGTGGATGAAGAGCTGGAACGGCAACAAAGAAAATGGAAATCGCGTCATTGGAATGGAAGTTACGGGAACTGCAAGTTACGGAAGAGGAACCTAGGGTTCGATATACTGTTCCCGTCAGTTTTAAAGACGTCGAAGATTCCATGACGCCGTTCAGTGGCGATGATCATGTCCCTATACAACGATGTTTGGAGCAGTTCGAGGAGTGATGTGAGCTTTTTGGCCTTGATGAAAGGGTTAAGTTCCTATACAGCAAGAGGCTGCTTGTCGGTACAGCAAAACTGTTCGCAAGGACCCTCACATTAAGGAATTGGCAGCAACTGAGGACAGCTTTACTTCAAGAATTCAAGAAGGACGTCACAAAAGCCAATATCTACAACAAACTTCGAGGAAGAAGAAAGAATCGTGACGAAACTATGCAACACTATGTATTGGCTATGCAAGATATTGCAGCGCATAGTCCAATCGAGGAAGAGGATCTCATGGACTTCATTATTAGAGGTATTACCGACACAGAAGTGAACAAATCCCTACTATATAGTGCAAATAGTTTAAGTGATTTGAAAATTGCTTTTCGCAAATATGAAAGGTCACGATAACTTCTTGGACCGAGCTTCTAAAAGTGGATTTTCTCATCGTGGTACGCAACCAGTGCAAATGAGAAAAACGGATCAAAGAACCAAAGTACAGCAAACCAGTTCCCGTAACCTAGCAGAAAGGAAAGACGTTACTTGTTTTAAATGCAAGAAGCGGGGCCATCTATCCACCAACTGACCAGAAGCTAATGTTATCCAGCCAATACATCACAACTCAGAAGATGATAAACCAGTGGAGAGTGAGGACATCACTAAAAGTAAAAAAAAACTGATATAGTCGTCGATGAATTTGAAAGCGTCATTGACTACCAGTTTGTGTGTGACCGGATGAAGAGTTCGACAGCCCTACTCACCCTTCTGGACTCTGGGAGTCCCATCAACTTTGTTCAAGAGCAATTTTTGCCGACATCTATGGTATCAACCCTGAATAAATTAGACCAAACGTATTGCGGAGTAAACGGGAGCCCTTTGAATATCGTTGGAAACATCGAAAGCTACTTAAGCTACAATAAATACTTTGATAATCGTCACAAGAGGCCGATAGAATACAATGTAGGAGATCCCGTGTGATAAGAAACGTTGTTACAACACCAGGTACGAGTATTAATAAAAAGCTTCTTTCTAAGTATCGTGATCCTTATGAGGTTAAGAAAGTCAGGGTATAAAAGATGTGACATATGTAAGACAAAACAAGAGTGGTAACAAATTTGTCAAATTCGATTTGAGGTGTTTGTTTACTTTAATGCGCACTTCCTACACACTACATCTGTGCAAAATCATTAAAAGATCTTATTGTGATGATTTTTCCACCTTCCACCTTTCTTGTTGGTATTTTGTTATTGCTATACCATAAATATTTGAACCCCTTCTGCTTCTGAGCCTCTTTCGCCTTCATAAACAATGCACGCGTATATTTTGTGGGCGCATCATTGATGTAAATGTTGGATGCAATACTTTTGCTTCCACTACTATTGCCACTTCCTCTGCCTTCGCTGCTTCCAAGTACAATCGAGTTCAGCATATTCTTCTTCTTCGACTTTTCTCTCATTATACGTCGCTTCAGAGAGGGATTAGAAAAACTCAAACAGATAATCGATGAACACGATTCGCTTGAAGAGCTGCTGCTGTCTTTCGCATTTCTTCTCTGCACCTTTCGTATGTAGCACTTGTCAATTTCGTCATCAGGAACTTCCACAGACAGAGCATTAGAGAAAATTTGTTGTGCTATACTCTTTGCAGTTGTGTCAGTTACCTCGGAGACACTAGTTACTTCAATGCAATTGCTTAGTTTTTGTTGTTGCTGCCAATTGAGTTTATTTTCGAGTATTTCAACTTTGGACTTTAGCTCATCATTTTCTGCGCGCAACTTGTTCAAAGAAAGAAGAAACTGACTATTTATTTCTTCAAGACTTGAGCTTTTGGTAGACCATTTGTAGCGTAAACTCCTCACTTTACGCCGTTGAACCACTTGATATCGGTTGAGAATTGAGGTTGCCGCTTTTATTTTGGAGTGCACTCTTTAAAGCTGAAGAATTCTGCTTTGCTGATGTCCGCTCGTTGCTGCTGCTGGAGTTTTTTGATGATTCAGGCATGTGTAGCCATTTGCGTTTATGCACTGAACATTTGTCACACCGAAAAGATACACGGCTTGTTTAAAAGTACTCGACATCTTGTTGCCAGAAAAATGCATGAAAAAAATGCTTGCAATCACCACACGATATTTTCGATACGGAATTCCTATCGATTTTCTCAGTACAACCGTGGCAATCCATGATTAGAATTTAAGAAGGTTGAGATGTATACCCCACGACATTAACTCACTCAGTGAGTCCACGCAGATGAAAAGTATTCGCCTAACCGCTAAAATTTTACAAGCCTCCAGAAATATTGCCTTTTTTTAGTTTTCGCCTTTCCGGTGTCAGTTGGTCCTATTTAACTGCTTTTTGCTTTTTTGGCACATATGAGACAATAAATGAATCTCATATGAGTGTATTTAACTAAGCTCGTTTGGATGTTTGGATGTTGAACCGAGACAATTCCTCTCAAAAACGCATAGCCAAACAATCAATTATGATACTTTCGCTCTCTACCAACATATTCATACTAGAAAGCCAGGATCATGAGAAACAAATAACCTTAAAGTAATAAATATAATTAACTAACGCAAGGTTTATTAATATACAAGTTCTGCATCATATGACAATATGACGTCAATTGGCCCAAGAACTCTCAGAACAGGATGCGACAACTAGAATACAAAATCCGTATCACTGTCTGAGCTACAGCAAACAATAAAAACCCTAAAAAATAATAAGGCTCCAGAATATGATTTGATTACAAGTTAAATTCTAAAGAAGCTACCGCGAAAAGTGTTTGTCAAGCTCTTTCTCACTATAAATGCTTCCATGAGACTTTTATACGTTCAAAGCCAATGGAAAGTCTCAGAAGTCATAATGGTTATAAAACCGGGGCGTTTAAAACCGATAACTGAAGAAAGACGATTGATCCCAGATCCCCAGTTAGGCTTTAGGGTCAAACATTCCACAATCGATCGGGTCTATCGGATAACAAATGTAATTGAAAACGCGCTAGAGGGAAAAAAGATATGTTCAAGCGTTTTTCCTGATGTATCGCAAGCCTTCGACAAGGTATGTCACGAGGGCTTGAAGTATAAGTATATAGCGAGAGAAATGAATAGAATACTCGAATCTTATCTTGAAAATAGACTGTTTCGGGTTAGACATGGGATTGAATACTCTGAATTCAAGGAAATTCAAGCTGGCGTGCCACAAGGAAGCGTTCTGGGGCCATACATATTCTTGCTGTACATTAGAGACATACCTCTAGATGAAGAGATTGTGGTAGTCACGTTCGCGGATGACACGTAATCCTCCCAACAGGACAAAGAGTTTAATCCTCGACTGTAAAATTTCTACGAGCTCTGAACAAAATATTTGAGTGGACGAAGAGCTGGCGAATCGTGCTAAACGAGACTAAGTCAAAACACGTAAATTTCACGTACAGAAAGATAAGCAACCTACCTTTATTCATCAACTCGGTACAAATACCGTATGCAAACGAGGCAAAATATTTGGGAATGACCCTGGATGCAAAACTGAAACGTGAAGAGCTCGAAATCAGGCTAAGACAAATGAATTGACTTATCGGAAGATACTCTAAACTAAGCACATATAACATGCTTATATACAGGGTGTCCCAAAATTCAACGTCAAGCCGGAAACGGGTGATAAATTCTTTTTAATAAGTTAAAATGGGTACAAAGTGTGAGCGCGATAGACAGTGGTGCCATCACTGAGACGGATAAACACGCCATGTCGACTAGTGTGAGTGAAACGGATAGAGATGTCACCCTTGTTAAGTAGTGACCCATAGGCACATCGAGCAATACCCGTACGTTACGTTCCTTCGCTTTTGGTTTCTTTATTGGACTTCATTGCATTGCGACTCTGATTTGCTATCTAACCGTTTCTGTCGAACCTGGATTTGTTCTGGACTAGTGTTGATCGTTGATCCCGTGATTGTGTATTGCGAATGTCATCATGCCATCTCGATACACTGCTCAGGAATATGCTAACATGCATCTCATTTATGGGGAATGCAGTTGTAATGCTAGTGCTGCAGCCATACTTTATTATGAGAGATACCCAAATGCTCAGAGTCATCAAGATCATCGAGTATTTGTAAATGTGCACCGGTCATTTTCAGAGGGTCGCTTTCCAAATCTATTGGTTAGTGAGGTCATGCCCTACAAGACAAGACCCTAGTATTTCAGTACGTGCAATTGAAGAAAGCATAGGAGTACCCAAAAGTACAGCACACCGAATTCTAAGGAAAAACCAGCTCCATCCGTACCAATGAGTCCACAGTCTGCAACCTCGAGATTATCCAGAAAGAGTCCAATTTTGTCAAACGATGGTGCAGAGGTTCACAGAAGATCCGAGATTTTTCGAAAAAATTCTATGGTCGGACGAATCAGCTTCTAAAAGGGACGTTTACATGAACCTCCACAATTTGCACGAGTGGCAAGTAGAAAATCCACATTTGATGCGGGAAGATGGATCTCAGTACCGTTTTAAACTAAACATGTGGACGGGAATTTTGAATGGTAGAATCATTGGCCCATTCGAGCTGCCGCAGAAATTAAATGCGGAGGTTTATTTTCAGATTTTTTGGACAACCACTTACCAAATTTATTGGAAGACGTGCCACTTAATACTTATGCATGCTTGTGGTATCAACAAGATGACTGCCTAGCGCATTATGCTCACACAGTACGAGAGTTCCTCGATCGGGAATACTCCAACATGTGGATAGGGCGGTGTGTTACAATTTCGTGGCCAGCCCGTTCACCTGATTTAAATCAACTCGATTTTTTTTACTGGGAGCAGTAAAAGAAAAAAATTATTCTAAAATTACAGAAGCCGTTGAAGACATCAACTCCAGAAGATATTCCAACCTTATTACCAGATCATTTGTAAGAAGATGTATAGCTTGCATTGCCGCTGGAGGCAAACAGTTTGCACATTTGTTGTAAGATACAAGATCGGTAGATGGCGTTTAGTCGCGCAACAAACAGCAGTTGTATAAAGCGATTCTGAGAGTATACACCAAGAGAACGTAGTGTTCTGTGTGCTCTGTGATGGGAAAAAATGAAATAAAATGACAGGGCTGGCATCTCACTCACACTAGTCTCAATAGATTTTTTGAGTGCCAATAATTGTAAAAGTACATGACTTAGATTTGTTTTATAATTTTGTGATAACCGACACCACTTGGCCTATCACCCGTTTCCGGCTTGATGTTGATTTTTGGGATACCCTGTATAAGCAAGTGCTAAAACCTTCGTCGACTTATGGTATAAAACTATGCGGTTTTACCAAACCAAACAATATGTCTGTCGTACAGACTTTCCAGAACAAAGCGCTTAGAGCGATCGTAAATGCTCCATGGTATATAAGGAATAGCGATGTTCACCGCGATCTGGGAATTGCAACCGTGAAAGGCGAAGTAACGAGACAAATTTTGTGCGGCGACTTCAAAGAACAAGACCGTTCGACTTAGCGCCTTAAGGAGAAACCGTATAAAATAACGGTAATAGTAGGTGCCTTCGCTGGAAAGCTACCTACCAAACGCGATAAACTACAGAAGCTTGAGCTTCTTGTTAAGGAAACTTAGTCGTAGTCTTATAGAAAATGGGAGGTTTTTTAGTGAGTAAGAATCTCGGACTACCATGAGCGCGTGCTTACGGTGGGCGCTGCTATGCCACTGTGGTAGGCAGTAGGTGCTTGTGCTTGTGGTGCCTGCTGTGGTGGTGTGGTGGTGCTCCTATGAGTGCGTGGTTATGGTGCCTATGTTTTACCTACCCACAGGGGGAAAAAAAAATTAAAATTTAATGATAAGATAATAAGCTGACTTGTCGGGTTTAATAGATCTATTTTGCTTCGCACAACCACGAGCAGTTTTAGGTCCTCAAAAAAAGGTAGGTTCGCATAGTTTGTGAACCAGAGACACGCCCTCAAAACTCTTTGAAACTCATAGTTGCAGTTGATTTTAAGACCATATATTAAAAATTATTTCTAAAAGCTTTATAACAATGAATCTCCCTTTTTTTTGTTCTTAATTAGTTTGGAATCATGCCGCCCATAGAAGCAGAAATAAATGGAGAGCAACATTCACAGCCCATTCCCTCACCAGACACAAGTAATGAGCCAACTGTTCCAGACTGGGTGAATGAGGATAATTTCACCGACATCTTCGAAGAACAAATAGACGGATTCAAAAATATTCTTGATTTTAAAGTACAGCCAACAGGTGGCAGCGGCGAGAATTATGCATCTATATTGCTGAGAGTCAAAGCTAAATTGGAGTTAGAAGGTTCTGGGAATTTATTTTTACTCGTGTTATCCATTTTTCCATACCGTTTATGTTTTAATTTTCATCTCATACTAACAACATTTTTAAACCCTCTTGAACACCCCTTTAAATACATACCTCTCAGGAAATACATGTAAATCGTCTTTTTAAAATAGCCTAAAACGTGTTCCAATATTCTAGCTACTCGTATTAACATATTTCATGTTTCAGCTGATGCTACAAAGGATATGGCTTTTATGGTCAAAACCGTTCCACAAAGCGAACAAACTGCCATGATAGTGGCAATGATGGGCCTATTTACAAAGGAAAGCACAATGTACGCCAGGTATTTGCCCGAATTCGAGAAACTTTACAGTGACGCCGGTAAACAGGTATCATTCGGTCCAAAATTTCACTCACTTAAGAAGGACCCAGGAACTGAGCATGTAATCTTGGATGACTTGGGTCCACTTGGGTTTAGAAACGTAAATCGCATTGAAGGTCTCGATAAAGAACACATCGAAGCCGTTTTGGAACTTCTGGCCAAGCTGCATGCGGCTTCAGCAGTTCGTTATGAAACTAAAGGAGCCTATGATGAATGTTTTAAGGACGGCATCTTCAGTGAAAAAAGTAGGCCTTCGTTCGAGATGATGATGGGACCTCTCAAACAGTGTCAATACAATTCTATTAAAAACTTTAAAAATTCTGAAATATATCTGAATAAAGTAGTAAGTAAGAAAATGATCGAGAGATCGAATAAGATACTCAGCAAAGTTTTTTGAATGACAGGAAAAATGCTTAGACAGTATGATTGATAGCATGATCAGTCTGAATAATCCAAGACCGGATGAGTTTAATGTGTTGAATCACGGTGACTTGTGGGCAAACAACATTATGTTCCGTCACAATGATGAAGGCAAATTGATGGAGACTCTGTTTGTTGACTATCAAGTCTGTAGATACAGCTCACCCGTGGGAGATCTATTCTATTTCCTATTATCATCGCCAAAAGTCGACCTCAAATTGTCTCACTTTGATTATTTTGTGAAGTTCTATCATGATCATCTGGTGGAAAACCTTATACTACTCAACTACCCAAAGAGGATTCCCTTGCTTAAAGAACTGCGAATGCAAATGATAGATCAAAGTTTTTGTGGTAAGGAAACACCAGAGACTACTCCTAAAATTAGTGGAAGACTAAGTTCTAACTGGTTTTATTTTCAGCTTTCTCAACAATAGTTACTGTGTTGCCAGTTACACTCTTAGACCCAACTAAAGACGCTAATATGGATAATTTTTTGAACGAAGGTGAAGCGGGTAACCGATTTAGGATGCTTATGTACAATAATCCGAGATACGTGAAGCAAATGGAGGTCATTCTACCGTGGATGGTCACGTTGGGTCTATTAGGTTAACTCCATTTATTTTATTTTCAGTAAATACATCAAAAATCATTTTAAGTAGATTAATTCTTGTTTTTTTTTAAAGGAAATTCTATTCAAGTTTTTGAGGATTCCAGCAGTTAGGAAGATAAAATGTCATGCGCTTTGTCGACCTATTAGTTGATGAAAATGCCGGAGGCAATCTGCAATCAATAAGGTAGGCCAATGCCGAAAATGTGCATAGGACTCTCAGTGAGAGTTTAGGTACCACCGATCATAAAAATGGTCTGCTGAATAATTATTTTAACATTGTAACAAGCACATTTTGTAGATTCAATTGAGAAGCACTTTTGTTTTCATTATTATGTAAACTTCTGCATAAGCATACTATGTAAATAATAAGCTTTGTATAACGGTCGTCATCATGCCATGTATGCCATGTATGACATCAGTCGTTCAGATCTCCGCAGAGAATAGACGTGTCTCGGCTTTACCTAAAGTGAAAAAGTTTTCTTCGTAGATTCGAAATTTTGTTAGCTGACTCGGTAGAAAAGCGTTTAGCGGCGTCGGTAATCAAATCCCGGGCCAAACTTGGAACTCTTGTTTTTTTTACTCAAATTGTGTAAATAAATATAATGTTTCGAAACAAAACTGTGCCTCTCTAGCGGCATCTGAGTCGGAAGACGAGGATGAACTAATAAACGACATTAAGAGTAGCATACAAAAGCTGGAAGAAAAAGTGCTTGCCATTAAGCAAAAACAAACTGCATGCAGGCAGAGGGAGCAATTACAAGTTGAGAGCTCCCAACAACAAGAGCAGAAACAAAAACTGCATCAACAACAAAACCAGCAGCAGCAGAAACAGCAACTGCAGCAAACAAAACAGCAGCAGCAGAAACAACAGCAGCAGCAGAAACAGCAACAGCTGCAAAAACAACAGCAGCAGCAGAAGAAGAATAAGGAGAAGGTGCCTCCTATAAATTAGAGGTAAATGCAACCAAGGACCTGTGTAAGTTGGTCATTGGTAATAATTTTAATATTAAGCGATTGGGGAACGATCGTCATGCCATGCACTGTAATACAGTGGAGGGCTACGCGAAAGTGAAGGAGCTCCTTAAAGAAACGACGACGGAGCACTACTCATTCACACCGAAGTGTGAAAAGCGATCGCAATCGATGGTTGGAACCGTCTTCTGATCCTGAGGAGATACTGGCACTGCTCAAAGAGAAGGAGTGTGAAGCACTAAACTTTGTGGGGGTAGAGCCATTTACCACAGCTAGAGCCAGGCGGGAGAAACGGAGTCTGCCGTCCTTCCTGGTGCAGCTCAGTCCCGAAAGTCGTCTGGATAGTCTAAGGACTATCAATGTCCTAGATTACCAGGTGATTCACTGGGAAAAATTAAAAAGGAGCGAAGGCGTTATACAATGCGTTCGCTGACAGAGGTGCGGGCACGCCGCGTCGAACTGCCAAATGAAGCCTCGATGTGTGAAGTGCGCTAAGAACCACAGTTCCGAAGAGTGTGCTCTGGGTGTTGACGTAGCATCCGATAGGTCGCAGCTCTCGTGCGTGTTATGTGGAAACGTGGGACACACCGCAAACTATCGGGGTTGTCCTAAGTTCGCCGACATTAAAAAAGCAAAACTGGCTCGGCAGCAGAAGGTGGAAGTCAAACGTTCACCTGTTAGGTTGCAAACACCAGCCGTCACGTCCCAAATTTCCTACGCTCAAATGGCGTCAGGTAGGGGGGCTACGGTACAGCAAGCGACTGTTGCTACTCCGGCTCCGATGCCGAGAACAACGGAAGCTGCACCCAACATGCTAGCCATCTTGCTCGCAATCCAAGGGCAGATGGCTCAGCTGCAAAAGCAGGTTCAAGAACAGGCCAAGCGGGTGGCCCAGATCTACGCGTTGCTGCCGGGCCTAACGAAACACATGCCGTAATGGGTACGCACATGTTGGAGCAAACTGTGAAGGTCCTTGCGGTGAATGTGAATTCATTGATTAGGATCGAACGAAGAGCCGCGATATTTAAATTTCTACAAGACCAAACTCCAGATGTGCTTCTCGCTAGCGAAACCAAGCTAACCGATAAGCACAAACTGGAGTACAATAATTATATTGTTAGAAGAAGAAACCGGCCCAAATCCCAGCGTGGAGGCGGTGTCGCGATCTTCATTAAAGAAGGTATAAAATTTCACAGAGTGTACAAGGGAGTGTTGCGCAGGTTTCGGGTGTTGGAGGCAGTCGTCGTTTACATCCCGCTCCGCAGTGGAAAGCGGCTGTACTTGGCCTCTGTTTATGCACCCGAGGCTTCACAATCCACTTTATTCATTACACTTTAAACACAGCGGTTGGGAAAATAATTTGCCAAATACTAGAGGGAACCTACTACTACGGTCTTAAAGCGACGGATAACCCGTCGTTTCCCAGAGGCGGGTCTTATTTGGATCTACTGCTGTACGACGAACGTGTACGACTCACAGGTATGAATTTACAAACGCTAAACTGTCTGCACACTGTATGACAGCGACCATTGCGATTTTAGTACCGAAATTACAGTTCCCAACGAAATTGCGGAATTGGAGGAGTTTGTCCAAAGATATTCTTACAACTACAGTAAGACTCGATGGACACGCTTCTCCGCAACCTTGAAAAGAGCGCTCTCCTCGAACACGCTCCACCCACCCACAATAGGAATTTGTCAAACGAGGAGATCGACAATTACCTAAAACAGATGGACGAGACAATTAAACAAACTGTGGACACTACAATACCGCGGTATCGACGTACGACTAACGAAGACCTGTTCCGCAATCCTACTATTGACGCACTGCACCGACAGAAAAGTAGACTTCTGACAAGACTTAAAAACTTGTACAGACAGTTAACTGACCGACGAGGCCCGGAGATTAGGACACTGAAGTCGTCAATTAAAAATATTCAAACGCTAATAAAAGAAAATTACAGAATTTCTGTAAGTTTGTATTGGAACAACAAGGTTCGGGCTGTAAACACCAGCAACCCGAATATGTTTCCGCAAATAAATAAACTATTTCGGAGAAAAAATCAAAACGACCTTCAGTGTCTTAAAATAGCCCGGACAACAGACAACGAACGGTTACTGACAATAGCAGGTATTGATCCAAATGGGGCCGCTGATGATGACGACTTCTTTGTGATCGCGGATCCACAGGAGAAGGTCGAGGCCATAGGGGCGATTTTCCAGGAAGTATACAAGGCCACTGATACCATTGGCACTAATTATGACCTGGACAATCGCGTCTTGGTGCACGACTTCTGCATTCGAAATGAAATAGGGAACTGGCGATCCGAGGGCTCTGGTTTCACCCGGTTCAACGACGAAAATATGGCAAATAATGTCATTGCCAGAGAGGGTGACCTACCCCCATTCATTTCGAAGGAAGAACTCCATGAGATCTTCGACACAATCAGGGCTAAGAAATCAATGGGGACCGATGGTATTCCGAACATCGTGCTTCGACATCTTCCTCTAGAAACGGTGGACATTTACACCACCCTGTTTAATAATGCAATGAATAATGCACATTATCCAGCGCATTGGAAAACGGCGGTGGTTCAACCTATCCCCAAAAAGGGAAAGGATATATCCAATCCGGCGAATCTCCGTTCGATAAGTCTCCTTCCGAATATCAGTAAGGTTTTTGAAAAAGTAATCAATAGAGCTCTGTCTAGGAGGGTTGAGGACAAACATATAGTTCCGGATAATCAATTCGGTTTTAAGGCGGGACATGATATCTCACATGCCGCGTGTAAACTGGTGTCCGATATCCAATGGAATAAAAGCAAAAAACAATGCACTGGTGCCTGCCCTGTTGACTTGGAGAAGGCTTTCGACACCGTATGGTTAGAGGGTCTTTTCTATAAGCTGACTAGGCTGGGGATCAGTAAACCACTCTTGTACATTCTTTATAATATGCTAACCAACAGACAGTTCATCGTGAAAAATGGTGATGTGACTTCTGTTGGAATATTTCAAATTATAAATGGTCTTCAGCAAGGCGCGGTCAATTCGCCGATTCTATTCAGCATTTATACAAGCGGCTTGATAGGTTCACTTCCTCATACTATTGCGTACGCAGACGATTTGGTAGCGTACAGAACAGGTCCAAAAATCGAGGTTATTAATACTCTCTTGCAGCGTGACTTCGATAAGATAAGACGATTTTGCGATGACTGGAAGTTGAAAATCAACTTTCAGAAGTCGGAAACCATTCTCTTTAGGACGCCGTTGTCTGGAGCCTCTAGGGATACCAGAAAAAATTGGCGAAAGTTCTTAATCATTGGACAGCACGGACAGCCTCTTGCCTGTCGAAATGTAGTCAGATACCTTGGGATCTGGCTGGATCAGTTTCTGTATTTTTGCAAAAATGTAGATGCTGCTCTGGATCAGTTTCTGTATTTTTGCAAAAATGTAGATGCTGCTCTGGCCAGAGCTAAAGGTGCTTTTGCCCTTACAAAGAGACTGTTTTATAGCAGCCAACTCGATGGAAGGTAAAGGTAATCCGCTACATGGCCCTTATCTGGCCCATGTTGGTATTTGGTTATCCCGTGTGGTTCAAGGCACGAACAAGCTTAAAGGAAAAGATTCGGGTGTTTGCCTTCGCTTGTGCAGAACACCAGAGTCGGAGTACAAAAAATGTTATACTAATAAGGTCCTTTACTATAAGGCGAACCTAATACGAGTTGGCAACTTCGTAATTAAGCTGAATCGAAGGCACATTGCAATAGCAATGCCTCGACGAATAACCTGATAATTGGGGCTTACTACCCCAATTACCTTTACCACGAGAGTGTGCGATCTGACGGCTTCGTTCCACCGGAAGCATTCCTCTACCTAGATCAGAAAGGGTTGATCCAGGATATATCAGCGGTTGCGTTAATCTTCCCTGTCGCTCGGACAGCTGGGGATAGGCGACTCAACCACAACGTCGCATACGGCAGTGTGGATCGTCTCAGGTTCAGTAGGGCGGTGGGGAATCGTGATAAGATGTCGTCGGATGTCGTTCGGCAGCACCAGCATTTCTGGTGGTTGAATGATGGAGAAGATGTTTCGTCGTCGTTTCCGTCAATTACGGACCAGCCTCACTAATGAGGTAAATAGCGATGGCCAGCTTAAGTTTAAGTTTAATTTAGTTTTATTTTGCAATCACATTAAGACATAAATTATCTTATAAACTAGTGAAGCTTTAATATGTTCAATACAAATTTAGATTTAGATTCAAGCTAATAAAAAAAAAGAGATTAAGGTAATATAATATTAAATAATGGTTATTTATGTATATGTAGATTATTATAATCTCCTCGTACATTATCTCCAAATAAACTTGTGCAATTTTCTTAGCATAAGTATATAACAAAGGGAACAAATTAATCAAAGGGTTAGGTGTTATTGTTCATGTAGAAGGACTTAAGTTCATTCCTAAACCTGCGGGTGCCACAAGACCTTCGGATAAGCCGTGGTAAGGAGTTCAACAGCCGAATTGACGTTACGAAAATTTGTCGCTCAGATGTTAGGCATGAGTAACGAGGGTAAATGATTTGTCGAGATCTTTCAGACGTTGTAAATCGTATCTTATTGAATAGGTAACAAGGCTGATTGGTTTGAATCACACTGGAAACCCCGCCAAAATCGCCAAACAAGAACCCGGTAGAATACCGACCCATAGCAATTTTACCGTTCTTAAGCAAAGTTTTTGAAATTAAAATAAGTCGACAAATAAAAGCACACCTAAACGCTAAGAACATGATATTGAAATACCAATCAGGATTTCGTGCAAATTTTAGTTGTACTTCAGCTCTCCTAAAAATCTGCGAAGACTTGCGTGCTGGTTGTGACAATGACAAATTAGGTTTAATAGCATTTTTAGACTTTTCAAAAGCATTTGACTGCGTGAATCATGAATTCTTACTAAAAAAAACTTAAATATCAATTTCTGTTTGATAACTCGTTGGTTAAACTGATATCTTCGAACCTATCCAACAGATCTCAGTACGTTTTTCGTGATAACAAGCAATCATCATGTCTTCCTATCCGTTCAGGGGTACCTCAAGGCTCTGTTTTAGGGCCGCTTTTATTCACTTGTTTCGTAAACGATATCTCCAAATGCTTTTCTGATTGCAGCTACCATATATATGCTGACGATGTACAGATATATACACTCTTTTCAAGTGCAAACAAGCATCAAACGCTGGAAATGTTCAACCAAGAATTAAATAATGTCTATAAATGGTCACTAAACAACGACCTTATGCTAAATCCAATCAAAACAAAGGCTATGGTAATAAATGCCGGACGACGTACAGAGTTTATACCTCCATTATTTCTGAACCATTCCCCAATAGAATACGTTGACCACATTAAGAATCTCGGAGTCTATTTGAGTAGCAATATGAATTGGAACGTCCATATAAATAAAATTGTTTCAAAAATTTATGGAGCACTCCGAGGTCTTAATCCCACTGCTAACTACCTTCCAACCAATACTAAACTAAAACTTGTAAGGGCATTTATTCTCCCGATTATTCTCTATGGCTGTGAAATATTCGCAAATATGGACCACGATTTTGCCAAAAAATTAACTGTCGCATACAATGCCTGCGCGAGATACATTTTTTATGTAAAAAGATATGATCACATTTCTGCATATAGCAAGCAAATCGTCGGCTGTTCCTTGATTGGCCTTTTAAAATATCGTTCAATATTATTTTTGCATAAAATTCTAGCAAAGAAAACCCCAGAATATCAATTCGAGATTGTAAACTTTCCGAGAAATAAAAGAACTTTACAGCTGGTAGCACCTAGGTGCAAATATTTAAATACATCTCGGCAATTTTTTGTACATTCAATTCAACTTTGGAATCGTTTGCCCTCAGCCATCAAGCGCATGAGTAACACAAGTTCTTTCAGTAAAGAAGTTTTTAAATATTGTGCTGAAAACTTCTAGTAAAATCCTCCTGTGTATCCTAATTTCCTAAACTCCCAAATTTTTATCCCCCTCATCATAAAATCTTCTTTTTAATCTTTGTATCTTATTATATTCTCTATATTTCTTTTTTATCTTTCCTTCTCTATCCATTTCTTAATTTATATTTGTTAATACGAGTAGTTTCTTATTGTTTCATTTCTTTTTTCTTTTTTAATTTTAATTTAAAATATTGTTAAAGCTTGTTCCATTTTTTCAAAAGATGTTATTAAATCTTATGTGAACAATGAATTATAAATAAATAAATTTGTAAAGCAATATAAGGGATAGATAGCGTATTAGATGATCAAGTGTCATGTTAAAGAGCAATTTCGAGTAATGAGATATTCTATCGAAGCGACGATGATTGAAAACGTAACGCACGATATTGTTGAAATCGACATTAAGTTTTCTTTTACTGGTACAAGGAGTGTTTTAGCTAGTAAGAGGCGATTTTTGAAGGGGGTGATGTAGTGAGACATCCAGAGCTGGCGTAAAGTTCCATATACTTTACCAACTGTAGTATTGATATGGTTATGTTAAAAATAACTCCAAGATTTTTTGCGGTGTCCACTTATTCGATTTTTGAGGCATTGAGCATAATGTCTGGGAAGAAGGAGGGATCAAGCAGTTTTTTTATAAATGACGATACATTTAGTTTTGAGAGGGTTTAGAAAAAGTCAGTTTTTTTCTAACTAGCTTGATATGTTCTCCAGGTCAGTGTTTTAAGCATTTGCGCAGTCATCTATCATACCAAGAGGGCAACTTCGATAGAGTTGAACGTCATCAGCGTACATTTGAATAGATGAGGTCACGAAAGTGGGAATTTCATTTACGTACAGAGAGAATAAAATAGGTCCCAGGATGGAGCTCTGTGGAACTCTTCTTGTACATAAAACAGGACGATTTTTGGCCAACTGAGATAGCTCGCTTCCGTAATTTTAGGTAAGATGATATGGTATTTGTAGCTGAGCTCGAAAAACCAAACAATGTCAGCAGTTTGTTAAAGATGTTAGTGTGGTTAACTGTGTCGAATGCTTTGGAGAAATCTAACAATACTAAAAAAGATACTTTGCCTTCATCCAACGCCTCCATGATATCGTCTACAACTTTAATTAAGGCCGTTATACAGCTATGGCCTTTCCTAAATCCAGATTGCATTGGAGAGAGCAAGTTGTTGGAATGGATATAGGAGTTTATTTGCCTTTGAAGTACCCTCTCAAGTATCTTGGAGAAGTAAGGCAGTATGGATATCGGCCGATAATCCCTACTATTGGAACTCTTATGTATAGGAATTATTTTAGCACATTTCCATTAAGAAGGGTAAATGCCGGTTGTTATTATTAGGTTGAAGACATGGACCAGAGATCGAAGAATTACTGGAAGGATTATTTTCACAAATTTGGGATGGATTTCATCAAAGGAATTTGATTTGACTGACAACAAACAAGCAACCATTTCAGTATCATCTATACAGGAAAATTCAAAAGCACTGTCAGACAAGTTAAAATCGAGCGGATTTATAGGAACAGCATTAATGCCATGGAAAAGGGAGGGTAGCAAAACTTGTATTCAGGGAATTTAGATCCAAGTCGGAATCAATATGTTTGATGTTTGATGTGAATAAAGTAAGTTAGTTCCTGTGTGGGGCCAGTAAGTTAGTATAGTATAGTAAGCTAGCATTTAAGCATTTTTGGTTAGTATTTAAGAGTTAATGATTAAGAAAATAAAATGCATTTAAAACTGAACTAAAACTGAACTTACTCTATTTCAAGATACATCCCATCAAAATGGGTGATCTCTAATTTGGAGGTGTAACCACTTTAAACGCTATAATTTCTAAACTAGTGTACAAAAATAGTTTTGGACATTTGGGAAAGATAATATAGTAGTGCATACAAGTCTGAAACGCTTTGTGTTCATCTGTGCAGCAACAAAAAAGCGATCGCTCGTTAAACTCAAAATTATGAAAATTTTCTGTTCTATTTTTTGCTTAAAATGCATTTTTCTTAAAATTTTTACTTAATTTATTAAATTTCTTAATTTCTCATTAAATTATTAAATTTTTATCCCCCTGCCATAAAACATTATGCTGCTAAACTGGGACACCCTGTATAGTCTCTATTGATGCTGAGTCATGTGTAGTTTTGAGGGTCCTGCCGAACTTATTATTTTGCGCACAATGACGATGAAGAACGCTCGCTGCTACTTAAAATTCGGAAACAAACTAACTGATACTTTTGATGTCAATAAAGCGATTATATACGATAATACTCTATCATGTGACTCGGTAGCCAAACCAGGGGCATAATTTTCCAAAGCTACTTGCATGCACAGCCACATTGCTATCAGAACGCAACGAATTGTCACTGTTGCATTTGCAAGTAATGGAACAAAAGGTTTTAGCTGCGAATACGAACAAAACCAAGTAGATATATGTTTTCAACAGAAAAGACGCTAAGATGGCACCTGGTCAGAAATCAAGCGAAGAGTTCTACTTACCAATCGCTGTTTCTTTAGCCTAAGGATGCAATTGAGTAATTCTGCCTGGTAAAGAAACACCAAAAAGGCTCTATGTAAGAGCGTAGTCATAGCGCAAAACTAGTAACATGGACGTAAGCAATTACGACCGAAGATATCCTTGGCTGTTGAAAGGGTCCTCGAACGATGGTTAGCCCCGTTTGCGTTGATGGACTTTGGAGGAAGAGGTGTAACAGCGAACTCTACGAACTGTACAGCAACAATGAATTGGTCAGGAAATTGCACATAACCTATGTCTAACGGCTGCAGGGTGAATGGTTAACAAAAAGCCAGAAAAGTTTTCGCTTCACACCCACAGGGATAACGCAGTTGCAGTAGAAGGCGTGTTCTGCTTAAGCTAAAGAAATAGCAATTCATAAGCGTAGCTCTTTGTTTGATTTTTGACGACCACGACAGAAGAAAATCTATAATTACTATGCAGTTATAGTTGCCTCCTGTGTCAGATGAAGGGCGTTCCATTGCCTTATGGAATACTCTGGAGAGCTCTTTGTTTCCTTGGAATTATAGCCTGCCTCTCTTATTTCACTCTTTAATTTTGTCTTTCTATGTCTTTTTTTAATGGGTTAAAAATGCGGGTTTTAAATAAAACACGTTTATTCGATTCCAAGGTTACAGCAAAGAGAATGATCTTTATTATTTTCCGGAAATTCTTCCATTTTCGACTTACAACTGTCATACAAAATATAAATGTACTAAATAACATATTTCCAATTCGTTACGTTACGTTTTCCTTGTTACATTAGATTAAGTTCAATTAATTTAACTTAGATTTAACATAGATTACAATATTTTAATATTCAAATGAACTAATTATTTTAACTAAAAATATATGTATATTAGTTATACATTTTTATTCACGAACACGCACTATGTGCAAACATTTTAAAGGTACCGGAGTCCTATCTGCGAGAAGATATAATTATGAACGAGCATATAGTCAGAAAACCTAAATCCATAAACAACGGTGACTCGGATATCGACCAAAGACGATTTCGATTCCACCGAGTCGACCACCGTCGAGTGCACAGCTCCACCAGTGCACTCGCAATATTCTTGTGTGCTGTGCAGCAAAAAACGAAAAAAAAGCGTGTGCAAAAAAAAAATATATATATATACAAAAACAATAAGAAGTGCAGTGCAGTGACAGTGAATATCACACAGTGCGGGTATCCCACCTCACCCGCTCCTAGACGAAGTACTGTTGCTTGCACTCAGTCACTGCCGTTACTGTATTTACCATACGGTACGGGCAGTGGCTGAGTGTATGTAACAACTGATGGATAGCGGGGTTGTGAGTGAAAATTTTGTTGGTGCACTGTTTCATATTGTTGTAAGGGCATAACACCTACAACAATTTGATTCGGTAAACCAACGTCAAAATTTCCACTTCGCAGCCTTGCTTAGTATCGTCGGTGTTTGTGTTTTCTGTGTTTGTCTGTGATTATGACTAGGGAATTCAGGGTAGACGTAGCCAATATACGCGGGCTAAAAAGTAATCACTTTTCTGCGTACGTCCACGTCTGTAAGTACAGACCAGCTGTTTTGGCACTTAGTGGAACACAGGTAGATCCCCGCCCACACCTCTCAGATCATTCTGATCTGAAGCTACCTGGCTACGAACTAGTGCCATTATTCTTCTCTCACCGCGGTCTCGCCATTTATGTGCATAGTGATGTAGCTTACCAAACTCCACCACAATGTGATCCATGTTCCAATCTGGAATTCAACTTCATGTGGTTAAAATTCCATCTCCGTAAGCAAATTATACACTACTGCTTTATTTATAGAAGCCCCAAACTGGACAGCAATTCAACCTTTAACGAGTTTGATGCGCTGTCTGACTCCATTCAAAGAATTGTATCCCTGTATCCTCATACTGAAATCGTTATTACGGGTGACTTCAATATACACAATTCTGGGTGGCTTCGACATTCTGGACAGACAACACCCGAAGGACGGTGTGTTGAGATCTTCGCTGCGGAAAACAACCTAACGCAGCTTGTAAATGAGCCCACGCGAATACCAGACGTTGATAGTCATACCGCCAACACCCTGGACTTGTTTTTAACTTCTCACCCTGATAAGTACACCATTGATGTGCTCTCCCCTCTAGGCTCGTCGGACCATTGTGTCATATCAGCTAATTTCTCGTACACCGACCACACAGTTAGAAAAAAAATTCCTAAAAGAACCGTATGGCAATACGAGAAAGCCAACTGGAGCGGTCTTAACAGCTTCTTTAGGAATTTTAACTGGTCGTTATGCTTCCTCGATAACGACGTGGATGCCGCTGCTGATATGATTACAGACACCATTCTCTTTGGAATGAGATCCTTTATTCCTCATCGGATGAAGAGTATCAAACCAAAAGAAAAGGCATGGTACGACTCGAGCTGTAAAGAGGCCGTCAGGGTTAGAGAAATGTTTTTTCGGTCCTACAAGACCAACCCGACAGAGGAAAACCGAAAAAAGTTCAAACGAGCCAGAAATGACTGCAACGCCTTTCTTAAGCGTGTGAAATTCCTATACGACCAAAAACTGAGGCAAAAAATACTGCAATGTCCCAAAGGCAGTAAAAATTGTTGGTCGTTCGTCAAAAACATTAGAAATTCCGCCTCATCCTCCATCCCAACGCTCATTTACAATGACATTCCAGCTGTCAGCTTTTTGGATATGGCCAATCTGCTTGCTGCACACTTTGCGGCCAGCTCAACACTCCCAGATTGTGCTTTGTCTCCGCCTACACTTGAGTGCGTCGAATCTTCAATGGGACGAATCTACTTTCGCACTCGTGTAGTAGCAAGAGTACTTAAAGATCTCAACATACATAAATCCGCTGGTCCAGATGGTATATCTCCCCTTCTTCTGAAGAGGCCTCGCTGGCAAAACCACTGCGTAAGCTTTTTCATCAATCCTACACTTTAGGACTCTTCCCGAGCAGATGGAAAACAGCATTTGCCCAGCCCGTCCCTAAAAAAGGCGAATCATCTTCTCTCTCCTCCTACAGACCCATTGCACTTACGTCCCTTCTTTCCAAGGTCATGGAAACACTGATAAATCGTCAGCTCATGAAATATCTCGAAACACGAAAACTTCTCAATGACCGGCAGTACGGTTTTCGTAGCAACAGGTCCACTGGTGATTTGATGGCATGTCTCACCGAAAAGTGGAACCAAAGCGTACATCAATCTGGCGAAAGCAAGATAGTTGCACTTGATATTTCTAAGGCATTTGACAGAGTTTGGCATCAGGCTCTTTTGTCGAAAATGCGTGCATTTGGGATCGACGACTCTCTTCTTCAATGGATTAGAAATTACCTTTCGGAACGTTCAATTCAAGTTGTCTTGGACGGTTTCAAGTCTGATATTCACAAAATAAATGCTGGTGTGCCCCAGGGCTCTGTTCTGTCACCGACACTCTTTTTAATTTTCATTAACGATCTCTTGTCTGCTACTTCTAATCCAATATATTCCTTTGCTGATGACAGTACTCTCTGCTTTTCATATTCGTTCCCGGACTCACGGCCCTGCTCTTCGGCTGTAGTACGAGAACGGCAGCGTATGCTAAGCTCATTAAATTCCGATATCAACAGCATAACCAATTGGGGAACTATCAATAGAGTGGAATTTAATGCTTCCAAAACGCAATGCTGTCTGCTGTCTTTAAAGCGAAATTTAAACACCCAGCCATTATCTTTGAATGGCACTTGCATCGTCGAAACCGAAAAACTTTCCATTCTCGGTATGTGTGTCAATGACAACTTACGTTGGAATGACCACATATTTGATGTCGCCAAAAATGCTGCGAAATGTCTAGGTTTCCTCAAGCGATGTAAGAAATATTTTACCCCCTCTGATCTGGCCTCAATATATAAGGCATTCATCCGCCCAAAATTGGAGTACAACTCCCACATCTGGTCAGGTGCTCCTAAAACATCTCTGCACCTGCTAGATAGGATTCAAAACCGTGCGATAAAACTTATTGACGATACTAATATCAGTCAATCAATGGACACCCTCGAACACCGACGAAATGTCTCGTGTCTCACTTTGTTTTATCGCTACTTCCACCACCAGTGCTCCACTGAAATCGCCAGTAGCATTCCGCCCATTCAAACTTTCAACCGTAACACCCGTCTCGCTATGAATGCTCATCAGTATACCCTCAAGCCCATTTTCGGACGTACTCTAAAATATCGTGATTCGTTCCTAAGCCGTACAACTCGCTTATGGAATGCCCTGCCGATCTCTGTATTTCCTGGTCGTTATAACTTGCAAACATTTAAAAACAATGTACATCGGTACCTCTCTTTTCTTCTCCCCTAAATTTTCCTTGCCCGCGCTGTGTACAATCACCTTAAGGGTACTCAAACCCCTTGAGCGCGCGCTCATTATAAAAAATAAAATAAAAAAAAAAAAACAAGCAGCGCTTCCCCAAAAGTGGAGTGAGTGAATAGGGATAAACCTTAAAAGCGGTTACTGGAGCGATAACTTCAGATTTTATTAGGTAACCATTGCAAATAAAGGAAATTACAAGTATTATCTAAACTATTTACATCTGTTTGATGCTATTATGTCATTCTACAGACACACGCGTTGCTTGTAAATTTTTGCATTCGTGTGATTGTGTCCGAAGCGATCACAGTAATATTGTAGTCAGCGCTCATCATGTTTATTGTCAGCATGTGTTTGTATACAAATCAATCTTAAACCCACTCAAACGAAAACCACTAAAAAATAAATTCCCCAAATAACACTCAGATACTGACATCCGAATCACGTGTGGATTGAATCTTTTCTTCTGATGGCAAAATGAATTCAATCAATGACCTCGGGTGTTAAATTACGGACACACAACTGTGTCCCTCTCTATCTCTCTCTCTTTCTCGATAGACAAACAAAACTCAAACACATTTAGTTTCCGATAGTATCTCAATTTAACTAGAACAATTCGTTCTGAATTTGTGGAAACAAAACAAAAACCAAAAACCTCGTCTAGCTGCAATGAATCCGCTCGTGAACGCCAGTGCCTGCCTTGAGCTCTAATTGAAACCGCAAGATAATAACAGAAATGAGACACACTGACTGCGACTGATTGGTTCGCTCGATTTATCTATCATTACGATTAAATTTTTACATTTTCGATGTAGTGTTTCTCAGTATCCATAAGGTAGTAACATACTCGTAGTCCTTTGCGTACTATTGTCGTTTGGGCATTCCAGAGTTTTAACTAAGGGTGATGGAGGAATTTATATATATTTATCAGCCCCTAAAATATGTTCCTTACACAATTTGAAAATGTATCCACTTATGTAGACTACTCACATCATATAATGCCCACCTCAATTGAGAATCTGATTACAAGCTAAAAAAAATTTCAAAAAATACAATGAAACAGAAAACAAGATCGGCAGCACTGACTACATAGATAAAGTACAATACTTGCTCCCACCGCTCATACGAGTAATAGTAGCATACCGTCGTCGTATAATACTCTTTAGACGACTCGTCGGAGCTCAGACGAATTAGTTTAATATTTAACGCTATAGAGTGAAGTAGAAGAAGTTGATTAGTGGGCGCTGTAGTGCTTATGTTGTTTTTGAACACTTCCGCCTTCAAATTATTAATCAGTGACACGGTAGATTTATTTGTCCAACCGCTTTCATTTAAAGATAAAAAATAAAAATCATTTCTAACATACGAGTATTAACCCGGATAAACCTCAACCAGGTATAAAATAACACTTTGATGTCTAGGCAGATGCTATTACATTACATAAACGTTTGATAATAATTGTAGATGCAATAAATGATTGTAGTTTTTGTTTTGAAAGTGTTACGATACAAGGGCAGTAGCTTGGGGCCTTAATGATAACAACGGCTGTAGTAAAAACACATATTATATAAGCCTGTCACCTCTGTTGGATATCCATTTGTTCTGTTGCAAACATCAAGAAAGACCAGTCTCTTCAAGAGATTAAAGGCTAGCTGCGTAGTCATTTCATGTAATTGCAGATCTGTATGAAGTATGTAGCAATTGCATAAGAGAAGAACAAACATACAACATTCAAGTGCAGTAAACAATTATATTCAAGTCTATGACTAGCATGTTAACAAACAATTACAACTAAACGCTGAAGTATCATAGATACCGATTATCATAAACACTTATTTCACGGAGCTATTTCGTGCCTGATCTATGATTGGTCTTGATGAAGATGAAGACCTTTATCCGGATTTTATGATTTGAACATTCTAAGGTGCGGTTCTCAAAGCCGGAAAAACCTTCCTTCTACTTATTAAGCTTTAGCAAGTGCCCACTTTACTATGTTTGACTGTACTTGAAGTTATTCGCTTCTTACCTAATGCCTGTCTCTAGACCTGTCTAATAGTTGTGCAAAACTCGGAAAAAGACGGAAATCGGGGTTTGTGGAAAGATAAGCTATAGTATCGATTGCGCGGTACATCGAGGTGTTTGTATCGCTTGCTAAAATATGTTTATTCAGTGAATGGAAGCTACAAGTTTGTTCTTTTGTGACCTTTTTGATTTTAACCCACTCTTGCTGGAATATGGCATCGTTCAAATGTCCTTCATTGAATTGCTTAGATGAGTGGATACGCTGGAGCCATTTTTCCATATATTTATCGCTTGATTCGTTGTCGGCTTGTTGGCATAGACCAGATTCTTTCTGTAAAATCGCACTACCTGGGCAGCCAATTGGCAAGACCATTTTTGGCAACAAGAATGATAATATAAAGCACCAAGCAGTCAATTTGTTCGTATACAATGGCTGAAGTTGGTACACCTCCGGCTGTTGGCTTGACTAAATGCGGTAATTGAGCTTGTTAACAAAACTATTTAACCAATGATGTGCCTTGCCAATGAGGTTGGTTTTTTGATGAAAATCCGAATATTCTGAAGCAACGCACAAGCAAAGCAACTGGGAAAGCAAGTAATGCATAACTGGGGTTTATTTGGGCATTCTGGACAGAATGTTGTTGTCCTTTTTATGTTTTTCCTTGCAGTGGTCCTGTCCGATGATTTCTTAGTTTGAGCGTGAAATAAAACCAAAAATAACTTGAAATACTAATGAACCTCTAGGGAATATAGCAGCTGTACTGGTCTTCGTAGCTTGGTACCATTGGCCAGTCTTATTTGACACGCTCGAATCTTGTTGTCAGGCCCAGGAAAAACTCCTTCTACGATTGCTAATTTCCATAGTGTTTTTGGCAGCGACGGGTTGTGCACTATAACGACGTCCCATTCTTACAGTGGTGAAGCGTACGTAACTGGTGGAGATATTTCACCTTCCAACCGTTTCCAAAACGATCTAATTACTTTTAACCTTGAGTTCCATTTAGCCCAAAAATCGACACTTGTGTAGAGAAGCGGAGAGCCTCCGGAACAGTGGGATGTGCCTGTAAAGAAATGGGAAGGCGTTAAAGGATTAAGATCTCGGAGATCATCAAAAATGTACGCCAACGGTCTGGATTTGACGACGCTCTCAACTTCCGTCAACAATGTTTGAAGCTCCACGAAGTTCATCACGATTCGGCCAATAGCTCCTGACTAACCGTTCCCAGAAATCACCCCACTAAGCAGATCTTTCAACAATTAACTCCCAGCGGATGCCCTCATTGTTTATAAATCCTTGGATTGCTTCTGAAGTAAGCATTTCGTTCATAATTCTCAGTTCCTTGGCAGCACATTTGAAAGTTTCCGAATTGTCAGAATAAATGACACTTGGTTTTCCCCTTCTGGCAAAAAAACGTCGTAATGCGAGCAAACAACATTCCGCAGTGACGTCTGTCACCAGCTCCAAATGAACAGCCTTGATAGAGGCGCACGTTAACAAGAGAATATACACCTTGGTTGGGTTTCGGACATACAAAGGCCCTGCGTAGTCCACTCCCGTCATGTCAAAGGGTCTCGAAGAGAGCATCCTGCTGCGATCCAGGTAGAACTGACAAACGCTTGCACACGAAGCATCGAGATATTACATTTTTTACCAGTTGTCTCCCTCTTATTATCCAAAACGTATTCCTTATTTCCGCGAGAGTGGTATTCGTTCCGCTGTGTAACATATTTTGATGTGCGTAAAAAACGATTAGCTTACTAATGTGAGACTGATTTGGCAAAATGATGGGAAATGGCTTAATATCTCCTTGTTCAGAATCACTCAGGCGACTGTTGACCCGCAATATCCCCTTCTCGTCCAAGGCAGCATTTAAGGAATATAATACGGACGACTTACCGATTGATCCACGAGTTTGCATTGCATTGAGTATGCTTGATCCAATACTCTTCAGCAAAAAGGAGTTCTTGAGCTGTAATGATACCGTCTTTCTGCTCAATTGGTAGCTTTCTCAGAAGACGTATGAAGCGCATCACAAATGCAGTCACTCGCAATAATTTCTTCCAACAATTGAAACGTTCAGATTGTAAAAGTTGTTTTTCATCGGGTGCGTGGTTCTTACTATCAACCGTCACCTGTAAAAAGATAAAAGAGTTAGGTAAATCTAGTTTACTAATATCAATTGGCCAGCATTCGCTTTCCAATATTAGCCATGTAGGGCCGTTTGTCCACTTATAGTCAGTAGCTAGGAATTTTGAGGTGACGCCCCTAGTTAACAAATCAGCAGGGTTATCTTTCCCAGGGCAGTGTCTCCATTCGAATTTGGCAGTTAACTTTCGTATTTCACAAACGCGATTTGCTATGTAGGGCTTTCTCTTTGTTCCTGTATCGCCCTGTATCGCCCAGCACAGAGCTATTTGTGTATCCGTCCAAAGGCAGATACGATCGAAGGTCACATTCAACTTCGCTACCAGATATGAGCATAGCCTAGCAGCTATCAGCGCCGCAGTAAGTTCTAGTCGAGGTAGGGTAAGCTCATTGGAATCTTCTGCCTCTTTGATGGGAGCAACTTGGTTCTTCGCACACATAAATTTCACTGTTACTCTGTTCCCATTAATCGCTATTATGTAGGCAACGACGCTATATCCGCTTTGACTGGCATCCGCAAATAAATGTAGCTCCTTCCTGACAGTATCTTCACGATCAAGGACACAGCGTGGAATCGTGGAATTGAGTTCCTCGAAACCGGTAGAAAGGATATTCCAAATCCTTACAAGATCGGCTGGTAATTCCTCATCCCATTCTAGCTTTCTTCTCCAAATGTTTTGGAAGGGTATTTTAAAGTTGATAAGGAACGGTCTTAAAAATCCTAAGGGATCGAAAACACGAGAACAAACACGTTTCGAAAAACAAGTTTGTCTCCAAGATGGATTAATTCATAAGTATGGGCATACCAAATAATAAAACCTTCAGACTATCGGGTGGCACTTCATCGAGGCAAACAGTTTGTGTATAGCAGTTGGGATATCTGAAGATCAAAACCAAATTAAAGACAGTGAAACAACGGTTGAGTATGCAGACAAGGCAGCTTCCATTATCGCACGATTGACGCAGCGTCTCGAACTATTGCACCGCAAGCAATCGCAAAACGGTTCATTAACTAACGTTACACCACCATCGTCGTCGCGTGACGTCAGTAACGGTGTAAGATTGCCAAGCTTTTTCTCAAGACTTTTCCAGCGATTTTAAGGAGTGGCTTCCATTTTGGGAGCAATTGAGAGCACAGATAAATTCAATTATTTGCAGTCATCCCTGAAAGGCCCTGCTGCCGATTCCATTGCCGGATTTACTCCAAGTGGCCGCTGCTATGATGGTGCTTCGAGATTGTTGCAAGAAGAGTTTGGTAATGTAGACAAATTAATTGACAAAAATATGAATGGAATGATGTCTCTTCCATCTTTGACTTCAAAAACGGACATAAAGGGTCACAAAACGCAGACCGTCTTATGCTTTTTCCATCAGCATCCTTTCTTTTTTCTATGTTGTGCTTCCTGGAAGTAACTATTTGGGGAGACAAAAGATCCAGTAAACCATCAGCAACATTTTCTTTAAACTTTCGAATTTTGATGGTAGTTTTTGTGGCTGTTTTGTAAACTAAATATGCATTCACCATTGTCATACCCAGCAAAAACTCAATGCCAACTTTCTTATACCACTTTAGGCCTCTTCTCAGCGTCGTAGTTTAGGAAGCTAAAGCCCTTGTTGTATTCTATAATTGCAAAAGGTTCTTGTAGATTTCTTTATCTTCGACTCGGTCTCCTGCCTCCACTGGTGGATGGAGCGTTGGTCGAACGTGGCAGCCATAATAGGAGCATGTTTTGTGGAAAGCATTCTTACATCTCTTGTGTCTCTCCACTTCAGAACAACAATGCCATTTTCTTCTTCTCGTGCAATCATTTCACTTTTCTTCAGTTTAGCATCCATCACCTCTTTTGGACAAGATTTTTTTTTAGCTCGAAATGTTCCAACACCTTAGTAGACCAAGTGAAGGCTTCGGTGGAGCAAAGCTTGAATATGGATGAGCTTTGTTGGGAATGTATTATCGGAAAAGGAGCTTTCCTCTCCAAGGAATGACTGTTTCGTCTATTAGAGTATTTTCTCCAGGAAATTTAGCTTGCAGCACATCCATGCAGCTAATAGTTGAAGAGATATCGGTTAGGAAACCAGATCTTCCAGCGAAAGGAAAGATTTTTTTGCAGAGAAGAAAACTCCGTTCAGCGTACGAAGTCATTTGGATCACCCGTAACTCGCATTTTCTCTGCTTCTCCTTGCACTTCTTCTTCACCACTTTCTAGATCTTTCTCGAAAAACCGTTATAATTTTACAAAAATGGCGATAAACAACTGGGAATTGGTTGGGAACTACTTTTTTAGGTACTAATATATACAAAATTGAAAAAAAAATACTTTGGCCTGGGGCGACCCGAAATGTCAAAACAGCTTGGCAGTCACAGTCCTAGGGGTGCTCCAACTTTAACTTTGAATTCTCCGGTTATTCGCGCTGAGCAATATACCTTCGATTTAACATCAGCGTACTTACCAGCACACATTTCGTTCTTATGTAAGCCTCGCGTAGATTTTAAGATCTTGCTAATCCTAATAAGATCTCTGGGAACTCTGTCGAACTCAGCAAATTTGATTATTTTTCCTGCTGGCGGCAGTATCGTACGGGAATATCTGATCCTTGTGGGACCTCCACTGAGATTTTATAGTACTTTTCTCCTTCCATCTTTATTGGCGAAGTAGCTGGATACAATCTAATGGTGTATCCATTCTGCCTAGTGACCTTCTCATATATGACCAATTTGCTGAGTTGAAGGAATTTTTGATGTTCAGCGTCACTACTGCACAATATGATTTTGTTCCCCATCGCCATCTCGCTCCCTTTATTGCTTCTGCTACTATGTCTACCACAGCTTTTATGGCGTCGATGGTGGTGTGCGATTTTCTGAATCCAAGCTGATAGCGCTCCCGTTTCTTCTACCACAGTGAGCAATATATCATATGTGATCAGTTCAAATATTTTGCCCAGTGTGTTCAGAGTAGACAGACATATGAACAATATGATGCCGGTTCTCCAAATGTTTTGTTTCCCCTTGGTAAGACCCCCTCTTTCAGGCACTTTTGCATTATTGTTATGAACATGCCTAGTCTCTTTTAAACCGCGTCTTTCACTGCCATATTTGTTATGACATGAGGTCCAGGTGCTTTGTTGACGTCTATCTTCTTGCTTGCATTGAGAAGGTCGTCTGGTGTTATTATTGGAACTGCCTCTGTGTTGGGTTTTCTGATTATATTGCACAGAGGCGATGGTCTTTGTGGGAATAGTCGTTCTACAATGGACATGATAATTATTGAGACCTACAGATATTCAGCTTAGTCATTATCATTTTGTATGCCATGCCCCAAGGATTTATAGGCCCTTCATCGCACAGGCGCTTGAAGAATCCCGCTTTATTTTCTTTGATCGCCTCTTTAGGTCCCTTCTTGCCACTCGGAATATCTCTAGTCGTTCCTGAAAATGGGCTCTCCTTCTAGAACACTGCGCTCGTCCGTCGATCTTGTAAACAGCTTGTTCTGAGTGCTTATTATTTATTGGCTCCACCAGTAACACGGTGTCCCTCTTTTACTGGGTATTCGTCTGGGCATTGATGCGTCACATGCTGTAATTATAGTTCGAGTTAGGTGGTGCAGATATTCATCATTTCGTCGAACATGTCTCTGTCGAAGAGTTCATCTATCGATGTTGCGCCCGCGGAATGGCCTTTTATTCTTTAATGTCAATGATTATCAGCTGGTGGTCACTATGGGTATATTCCTTGCTGAACCACCATTCTGTGATACGCAGTAGAGAGTATGAGGAGGGTAATATCGATGATCTATCCCATCTCCGCTTTTCTAAAATTATTTGCTCGACCACTGTTTGCAATGCTTACATCCAAGGATGCGAATATTTCTAGTAAGATACGTCCTCTTACATTGGTGAGCTTACTTTCTAGAATTACCTGAAATTCAGTTATCGTCCAACCTGACCACGCGAAGCAACTGTAGAAATTGATTCCGTTTATTTTTGCACAAACGTGCCCATCCGCCTGATCACTGGCATCTTGGTCGGCATGTTTTCCACTTATCCAAATTGCGGCATGCCTTGATTTATCGCAGATCCAGTTGTTGCTATCGAGAGCTTTATAAGGTGTCCGCTCCCTCGCCTTTAGTCATTTTTATCATGATGTTCTGGGCTGTCTTACAGTGGTAAATGTTAATCTATAATATTTTTATGGTTGCTTGGGATCCATCAGGGACGTGGCAGTTTAACCATCCAATTTTGATTCTGCGTGACTCTAATATTTTTTGTTTGTTCTCGTGTCTCCATTAGTTGCGTCAGCAGGTACCCATTTTGCATTCATTTGATATTCGTACCCGCTGAGTTTTGCGTCCGATTTAACTTTCTGGAGTATTTCTGTATAGGAAGGATCCCCCTTCACTTTAATGACATTTACGTCGGGTCGAGGTTTCTTGGTGGGCCTTTTATGATCTTGGGCCAAGTGTTTTTGCCGTCACTTGTGGTCCGTTTTTCGTCACGCGGCCTTTGTCCAGTATGTTTATGACCAGTCTCATTCCCGACAGCTGGAGGTGGTTCCGAGGCCTCCATTTCGAGCCTCTTCATTTGGCTCCGGTCTTTGTTTTCGCTTCAATGCCTCTTTCATCGCAGAGCACTTTAATCGATTCGATGACATCTCTCATCAGTTGGTGGATAGAACGCCACTTACCATCCTCCAACATTTCTAAAAGTGTTTTTATCTGTTCTTCTAGTTTCTGGAAGACAGGTGACTGTGGTTGGGCCGTTGACGGTTGTTGCGCTGCAGTCTATTTTTTGCGTTTAGCTATGCCAGAGCCGGGTTAGTTCTAACCAGTATCTGGACCTACACCATCAACTTAATGGCGAAGGGATATCGAGCGTTTTTTGAGGCCTGCCAGGGTTTTAACGGGACGGGGCCGTTTGCAGCATTAGACTGAAAGCCATTTCATCAGGGCTTCACTCCTACATACTGAAGTAATAAAGTAGTACAAACGTCAGTTCTCAAATCTAAAATTCCGATTCGATATTTCCAGTAGACCATAATCACGACCTCACTGGGCTCGATCTTCTGTTGTTCTCTATTCATTCTGTTGAGATGCTGGTTTTTTGATGTCAGAAATACGCCTACGTATTAAAACCATATCGTACACACTTCGATCACTCTCCCTGCGAGACTGCCGTTAGGTATTACTACGCGGGGCTGGTAAACAATCTATGCAATGTCTCCTATATAGTATTTGCTGTATCTGCATGTCTTATTCTTTTCGTCGATCCTTCGCAGCTCGTTACCATTGGGTCAATTATTGACTGTGGATTTGGTATGTCAGTTCGCCATCTCACAAAGCGTATGCAATGGAATATTGCACGCTCTGTATCTTCATCTTGATTTGGGCACTCTAGGCAAAAAGGGCGTGCTATCGTGCCCGAAGCAGTGTAGATAGTTTCCATACCTACGGTGATCCGATAGGAACTGCGTAAGATGGTAGTTACAATTTCCGTGCCTTCGGTGTGTCCAAGCGTCTATGGATGAGTCAATCTGTAGGTCCATTTGAGGTTCGTAGTTCGCTTGCCACCTGGTTAGTGAGGTCGCTCGTTCTTCTTCCTTGATCTTTTTGACGACTGCCTCGTCTTGGATACCAGAAGTTCTCCTATTATGGACTCTTGCATCTTGGCCGCAAGGATATCGATGGGAATCATCCCGGTTTTGTCAAAAGCTGCTTCGTCCGAAGTCGTTCTGGAGCCACTGAGTATCCTTAATACGCCAAGTCGATGTGTTGATGATAACTTTCTTCTTGCTTCCTTTGTCGCTGGCGCACCCACCGAAACTGGGGCAACGTATAGCAAGACTGAGTCTACTGCTTTGGATATCAAGATTCTTCTAGCATACCCAGATCCTCCGATGTTTGGCAGTATTCCAAAAAGTGCTGCCTCGAGCTTTGACACCTTTTTGCCCAAATAACAATTTTGAGGCATAAAGCTTAGTCTATTGTCAGGTATTACTCCTAGGCATTTTGATCTAATGGTTTGATTTATGTCCACTTTTCCGGCTGTTTATCAGGACAGCTTAAATTGTGTGGTCTGCTAATCCTAGGCCGGCGAATATTAGCCAGTTAAAATGAAGTCAATTGCATCGTTCGTAGCTGACTGTATCTTCCAAATATTCTTTGCAACATTTACAACGGCGATGTCAACCGTGCATACGGTGATTTTTTATCTTCCTGATAGGGAAGTTCTTGCTTTTACCTCGAAGACGAAAATTTTGTAATATCTATACGGTTTGAGGTGTCTCCAAGGATTATAAGGGCATAGTTTAGAATTTCACCGATAGTGGAGAGGAACTTTCCGGTGTCCATTAGAACCACATCACATCCATTAGAACCAGCAGGTTGCAAATACGCAAGTTGAACTTCCTAAATTTATACTTAAAGCGGTAATGTTGACGTTGCTGAAGGCTCCTTCGATGTTAAGGAAGACTGCTACTCTCTGCTCTTTACCTTTTTTTCAATCGTGCTGACAACTTCATGTAGAGCCGATTACGTGCCTTTACATTTCGTATAGGCATACTGGTTTGAGGCGAAGTCTTCTGCGTGCAGATTACCTCGAATATGATAGTCAAGCAGTTTTTCTCAAGTTTTTGAAATGTATGATGGTAGGCTTATGGGCCTGAGGACTTTTGGATGGGTATGGCTCGGCTTACCTGCCTCGTGAATGGAAACTACCTTTAATTCCCTCCAGTATTTAGCACATATCCATACTTGATCCTATTGCTGAATAGTCTTTTTAGGAACAGTATTACAGCCTGCTTTGTTTTTTGAAGCATGATTGGTATGATTCCGTCCAGTCCAGGAGATTTTTAAGCGGAATCTATAACCCAGCTTGCGAGTATTTTCTTTTCTTCTAGTACCGCCTCTTGGATTTCATGTTGGCTAGAGAAGAGTGAATCTGTATTTGCTCCTTACTAGCGTAGGAGTAAGAGTGCTTTGAGGGAAGTGTTTCTCTAACAGGAGTCCCAAAGCTTCAGTGTTGGATTTCATGCAGCCTATCAACTGGTAGTTTTAGATATCCAATTATTGTAGGTTCCTTTGATGTGACTTTTCTTAACCTCACATACTCGGTTGTGCATTCAATTTTGGGGCAAAACTTTCTCCATGATTTTCTTTTAGCGCTCCAGAGTACGCTCTTGTATTTCCTCAGACCAGTCTTATATTTGCCCCGTCGGAGAACAAATTTGAGCTTTTGGCTGCACTGTTTAGACAGTTAAACTCTTCATAGTACGAATAAAAAGCATAGATTCGAAAGATATACAATAGGCAGAAAAACAGGACATCCCAAAGCATTTTTCAAAACCGCTATATCTCCAAACGGATGTTACATATTTCGGATTCCCCAACAAATTTTTCAAGAAATAGCTGTAAACGATTCCTACTTTTTATCCTACACACTCTAAGCTTCAGCTTACATGCCCAAAGAAATACGAAGCATTCATGTGGGCTCCTTTTGTTCTGGCCAAATTACTAGCTAGTTAAAACTCACTGAGAAGAACATAACCTGCTGGGAATCGCAATACCATCTTTAAAGCTGATTTTTTCTGAGAACGGTCTAAACAATGCAAAGTGGACAATATTGGGTTCGGATTGCGAATAAACATCTTCCACTACATGGTTAACCTTTAATACGATGTTTTTCCTTTCACTCTGGAAAAGTACTCGTACGTACACATTTACGCCATTTGAAGTGCAAGCAATATTAAAACGACATTCTTAATGATTAAATAATGGGGAATTAACTGCTGCCTTTAATAACATTTAATATCCTTGGAATCTAACTTGACAATTGTGTGGGATGTAACGTATATTAATACGAGTATAAAATATATAATCGCATCGATCAGACAACCGAAGATAGAAGGGAATTCATTATTGCCACATGCATCACGTTTTATTATAATCATTCCTATATTTTTAATAAAGCCAAGATTGTTAACATTGACTTTGGCCACACCGCTAATAGCATACAATTACAAATAAATTAAAAAATAAATAATTAACCATTTTTATTGTACAGTTTGTGCGGTGTTTGCCAAAGCATCAAAAGGGCGTTCGAGTATGTTATCCAAATTTTACCAATTTCGTCTTTTTCCACAACTAATTACATCAGAAATAATTAGCCATAAATACAAAAAATAAAACAATAATCTTACTCACATGGCTATTAGGTATCGGCTGAATGAACAGGCAATTTTTGTTTACAACTCTCTGCTTTAGCGGAGGTGCCGTTTACTGCGTAATATTGCTTTAATGCAATTACGCTGTTTTAGTAGATGGCAACAACCCTCTTATCTTAAAATATAAGCGTGCGTAGTAGTCTCGAGTCTAGTGGTATGATTTCGACATAGCGATTAGCTTTGCATAGACATGAAGATAAGATAAAAAGTCATTTAGTGGTTTTAAAATATAAAACTAGAAGAATGGACGTTAGCCGCGCCGACTGTAAATACTAGAAGGACTAGCAAGTAGGTCTGAATAGCAAGAAGTAATTTACATCTAATTGCAATAAATAATTATTTGGTGTCTCTCGGTTAAACGATCTTTCAAAGATTCTTTTATTTTTGGAAACCATCCTTTTCTCATCCAATTATTGTGCAATCCTCTGGCTTTTCGTGAGGCAAGTGCACTTTGACTGATATTTCAGCAATAACTCTTCTACACTCTGTAAGTAAATATAAAATTTCCGATGATCTTAATTTTGTTGGTAAATATTGAAACCATATCTAGTACAAACCATATCTAACTATATATCTCATACGTCGATCAATGATTATGGACTTTCGGACATTTAAACATATAAACGAGAATGTGTTCATCAAAGTCCTGTAAAGCATTGCCTCAGTTTTTTCTTCTATTGCCATCAAAATGACAAAAATGGAGAAAAGTAATACTCATAGTCGAGCTCTTCAACACCTAAGACAGATTAACATCTAATGAGGCTACCCAACGTATCTATGCGTAATCGTGTTATAAAGTAGGACGCATACCATGTCACAAAGAACGAAAGAATATAGGCCAAACAGATACCCAGTTTATCCGACAGCTCAATTTGCATTGAAGCAATCTGGTTCAATACGCTCGAATAAACACCACTTCAAACCGCATTGAAATATTCAACACGCATACGTTCATTCCTGCTTATAAAACGAATTGAAAATTTGTAACCGCTCCGAAATATCGTATAAACATTTTCAAATCTGTCATCATTCTTTCAACATCAGATAGGTACTCGTATTAGTTGTGTATTTAAAATATGGGGTGGCAAACGAAATATTTGGAAAGAGAAAGAAATAAGAACAATGTATCAGTGTTAGTTCGAAGTGTCAGTTCAACTAGCTGTTTGTTAAACTTCTCTCGATAATCTTGGATAATTTCATATAAACACCAGCATTTCTATGGGTATTGAACCAATGCGAATTGCTTCAACTCAAATTGAGCTGCGGATAAACTGGGTAGTAAGGATTTTAGAAAAGTTTTAAAGCTGTCGAGCGAAATATTAGTATTATATTAGACACAAGAGAAATTGAATTTCTGGTGAAAAGTAAGGAAGGCTACAAGTATTTAAAGTGTATTAGTCAGCGAAGAAAATCAATTATAGCCAACAATTCTCCAATTGCCTTTCCACCGGTCTCTAGAAATGATGAAGGTGGCGCTCTTATACATTCCCCCTTCCTACCCATCAAGATGTTGAAACCGAGCACGCACATCGTGCAAACAAACACGACTCACTTGCCCTGACGCGTTCCAATTCAGCCAATGTTACCCCAATGGAGCAGACGATAACCATAACTGTCGCGGCTGGCGACTGGAAGGGATACGATTTAACTCTTCCGAATCCGAGTTTAAATAAATGCTGAACGTCGCAATTTTGTTTGGAGAAGAGTTTATTTCTATAAGGAATCAATTTGTACATTTATTACAATATTGTATGAGAATTCTTACCGCAGTTTTACTCCCTTCTTTCCTTTTCGGCTGACAAATGGTAAATGCGTCAAATTAAATGATTTGCGCTTGTAGGGCGAATACGAGCAATAAAAAACAAATAAATGTCAGAAAGAAAGAAAGAAGAAGAGTAAGGCTGCGTTTACATTGATCGGAGTTTACACTTGTCGTTCTGCAACATCCCCGCCCCCGTGGATCGAACCCGATTCACTAGTATTCAAGTCCAGAACGGCGAGCTTTGATGCAGGTCGTCTTATTAGTCCTTTAGATGTACGGACATCGGCCCTTCGGACTTCTCCATCGGTTGCTGTATACACATTCTCGATCCGAACTCGACACCGCTGCCTCCGTGGTATGTTCACGTCGCAGATGAACACTAGGTCTCCTTTAGTTATTGATCTTGACCGTTGACACCATTTGGCTCGGCGTGTCAGAGTTGGCAGGTACTCAGCTACCCACCGTTTCCAAAAACGATCCCTTAGTTGTCGGGCTATTCGCCATTGTTTTCTTAGACGGCATAATTTCTCCAGTGGCTCGTCTGCACTCGGTGTCTGAGCTGTATTTGCAGAGCCGAGCAGAAAGTGGTTCGGCGTGAGCGGCTCCTCTTGATCGGGTTCAACTGGCAGATGTGTAAGTGGGCGAGAATTTACCACATTTTCGGCTTCTATTACAAGGCACTGTAGAGTATACTCGCGTGGCGATACTTCCTTGAGTGTGTGGAGTAGCACCCGCTTCACGCACCGTACCATTCGCTCCCACACTCCTCCCTCCGATGGATTGGCTGGACAGTTGAACACCCACTCAACTCCTTTGGTAGCCAGCTCGTCCTGCACACGGTCACAGTCAAACACTTCAGAGAATCGTTTTGCTTCCTGGTTGGCGCCAATGAAGTTCGTCCCATTGTCAGAACGAATTCTTACAGGGACTCCACGGCGGTTGATAAAATTTCGTATTGCCAAAATGCATGCGTCGGTTGATAAATCGTAGGCAATCTCGAGGTGAATGGCGCGTACAACCAGGCAGGTGAAGAGCGCTACCCAGCGCTTCTCCGTACGGCGTCCAATCGAAACAGTAAGTGGGCCAAAGAAATCCAAACCGGTATATGAGAATGGTCTCACAAACGGCGTAAGTCGGTCCTCAGGCAAAGGACCCATCACTGGAGTAACTGCCGTGGCTTTGGAAATCCTGCACTTGGGGCAGTTGGCGATGACTTTGCGCATAATTTGACGTAGACGGGGAATCCAGTATTTCAGACGAATATCGCAGATCGTCGCTTCAATGTTCTGGTGCTTCATCCTACAGTGTTTATCAGCAACTACAAGGGCCGTAAACCTATGGGCAGATGGCAATATGATCGGTCGCTTGGCGGCGTAGGTGAGCCAGCTGGCTGCATCGACTCTACCATAAACTCGGAGGATGCCATCGCTATCGATGTAGGGTGAGAGTTGGCACAACGTACTTCCCTTTGGTAGCGCTTCGTTTGACCTAATTTGTTTGAACTCTGCGGGGAAGGCTTCCAACTGAGCCCGGCGACACAATAACTTTTCGGCTGCATTGAGCTCACAAGCTGTTAGTCCATTGTCCTCGTAGTTACGGGAGCGTTTGCGGCATCGAGCCAAGAATCGCAGTACCCAGGCCATTGTTCTCGTGAGCCTGTTGAGAGAGGAAAAACGATTAAAGTCTATGATATTTGTACTCACGGCGATCAGCGAATATTTTGGGGATGGTGGTGGCATTGGTAGGCCACTCGTCTTCCTTCCTCAGCAGAAATTCGGGACCTCTTAACCAACGTGATGATGTGCTGAAGTCGAGATGACTAGCCGACCGCGTAGCTTCATCAACAGGGTTCTCATGGGTTGGTACCCACCTCCAGTTCATAGAATTAGTGGCCGCTAGTATCTCCGCAATTCTATGCGCCACAAACGGTTTATATCGACGGTGCTCACTACATATCCATTTGATGACTGTTGTTGAGTCACTCCAGAGAACGCTGCGAGCAACACGTACTGAATGTTGCTCCATTACAGTTGTCATCAATCGTACTCCCAAGACGGCTGCTTGAAGCTCAAGACGTGGGATTGTCAGTGGCTTCAGCGGAGCACATTTTGTTTTAGAACAAACAAATGACGTTTCTACCCCATCATTCGCATTAACCGCTCTCCAGTACGCCACTGCAGCGAAGGCATCCTCGCTAGCGTCAACAAAAACATGCAGCTGGAGATCATGCGGTAAACCATTTCGAAAATAAAAGCGTGGGACATTGAATTCGACTACATCTGACAGCTTTGACCGCCATCTGTTCCATCCTAGGAGAACTTTATCTGGCAACGATTCGTCCCATGGTATATCATGTCGCCAAGCTTCTCGCATCAGCAACTTGCCAGCGATAGTAAAATGGCTTAGGAATCCCAAAGGATCGAAAACTGACATTATGACACTTAGCAGTTCTCTCTTTGTAGGGCTCCTTTCTCCAGCAATGACATTTTTATCGACGTGGTGGTACCTTAACTGGTACCTGAAATTGTCACTGGCCGGCTGCCAGAACATACCGAGTATTTTCTCAGCTTCCAGACTACTTTTAGCATTCACGAACACAGCAGCATCACTGCCCTGCAAGGCATCTAGAACCTTTGGCGAATTCGAAGTGAAGTTCCTTAGTTCGAAACCGGCATCCTTATGGATCTCCTTTACCTGCAGCGATATTTCGATGGCTTGTTCGATGGTGTCAAAACTATCTACAAAGTCGTCAACGTAGTGATGGTCCGTGATATCCTTAATGGCACGTGGGTTGTGAGTTTTATGATCCATAGCGTTGATGGTCTTAATGTATTGGGCTGCACAGGGCGAACATGAAGCCCCAAACGTCATGACCACCATTTCGTATGTGTCAGGCTGCCTTGAGTCATCGCCATCACGCCAAAGAAATCTTTGGGCGCACCTGTCCTCTAGCTGAATTAGTATTGGTGGAACATCTCCTTAATGTCCCCACAGACGGCCACGGCTCCTTCACGAAAGTGAAATAATACTGACGGCAACGGTTGGTATTGTTGAGGTCCTTTCAACAGGTGTGAGTTAAGTGATGTTCCCTTTACCTCGGCTGCGGCATCAAACACAAGGCGTAGTTTGGATGGCTTCTTTGGGTTCACCACTCCAAAATGTGGCAGATACCATGTCTTCGGACCAAAAAAAAAAAAAAATTTTGACAGTTGAAGTAGAAGATGTCTAGAAGAAATCTTCTATAATAGTTTCTAAAGTGGCGGTTGATCGCAATATATTAAATTCCAAAAAGTTTTCGTTTGATTATTTAAAAGTCGTGGTTATCATTCTATTGATATTATTTCTAAATCCTCGAACTATTTTCCTAGTAATTTGCTAAACGAAGTGTTCTTTGTAAATTGTTGTTGTAACGCTGGTTTGTGATTGTCAAATATGCAGTCTGACTTACAAAGTGCTCGGGAAACAAGGCTAACGTCGAGAAATAAGCCAATAAATTCCCCATCAGCAACATCAAAAGACAACAATTCTGCCAGGCAAACAGAGCTACGTTCAACTAACAAGCCTATCGGCTCACCATTACCAACCAATGCAAAATCATTAGAAATGGAGCTCCGTTTAACAAAGCAAATTGAAGAAAGTCAAACCGAGTTTATAAAACGACTTGAAGAAAATAATGCTCAGCTGAAATTGACGATCATGGAGACTCAAAAACAACTAGATTGCTTTAACCAACAGCTCAAATCTACGATCCTTGAGATTCATAACAATCTGCTTAAAACGTTGGAAAAGGCTGTCACTGACTTTAACAATCGCTTTGAGGATGTCAACCGATCCGTTGCAGCACTCACAGTACGCATCGAAGTACTCGAACAAACATCAGAGTCTATTTATTGTAACCAGCTACAAAGTGATGTTCGTTCTCTACAAGGGAAAATTGATGATTTGGAACGCGAAAAGTTGTCTACTGATGCTATTTTGCGTGGTGTTCCAGTAAACGAAAACGAAGATCTCGTTCGTGTTTTCACTGCATTGTGTACCTCGGTCGATTGCACACCAACACCAGTGCCAAAGGAAATTTTTCGCGCTAAAACCAAAACCAATTCAGGTTGCCCAGCAATTATAATAAAATTTTCTTCAACAGCTGACAAAATTAAATTGCTGAAATCCATAAACTGTGCATACAAGAAAACAAAAAAGTCGCTTTGTTTACATAATGTTGGCATGCAATCTGACGTGTCAATATACCTCAATGAAAGTCTTTCTGCAGCCAATCATGCAATCTATCGGAAAGCTTTCCAATTAAAACATCAAAAGCAGCTGACATCTGTATTCACCCGCGGTGGGCGTATTTATGTTCGTGTGAAACCAAACGAAAAAGCTTTTTTGGTAAATTCTATACACAACTTGGATTCATTTGCCGCCATCGAATAATATGATTAATATCAATTTCACTTGTAAGCTACAATTTCAGTATTCCTTTCTATATGTCACTATTCACTTTTCACTATTCTGTTTGTGTTTGAATCTCTTATTGAGAGGGCAATTTTCCGTTGGTACCATTACTGGGTGATATCGGCGGAAATCTATCCTTAGGCAATGGCTCAAATGATAACCTGCGCGTTCTTCTTAAAATCTTTTGTGAACAGCAAGAAGGCCTTAGGGTATGCCACATTAATGCACAAGTTTATCGGGGAAAATTGACGAATTTAGATATCTGTTTGTTGGTTCTTGCGTTGATGTTGTGTGTGTATCTGAGACGTGGTTTGATCCGAGGGTAAGTGACGAGCCATACTCCATGTGCGGTTATAAGATCTTTCGCGCTGACAGGAAAACTAGAATCGGTGGTGGCGTTGCTATTTATGTTCGTGATAGTTTAACTGTAAATCCTCTGTTTGAGTCACCGCCCGATAGTGATTTTCAGTATTACTTTATAGAAATTGAAAAAAGGAAATGCCTGTTTGGTGTCGTTTATAGACCCTACAATAATATTGACCTGTCACCCCTCTTTGACTTATTAGAAAATTATTCGTCGTTATACTTGCGAACTATTGTGTGTGGTGATTTTAATTGTAATATACTTGAATATATGAGATCGTCACTTTTTATTGATTCCATTAAAATGATTGGTCTTGATGTTGTAAATTCGACTATTCCAACGCACTTTACTGGTTCCAATAGCACACTCTTGGACATCTTTATTACTAGTGATTGTCAAGAAGTGTTCTTTACCCAGGTTTCCGCACCTGTTTTTTCTAAACATGACCTCATCTTTGCCACTTTTAATTTAGTCACCAGTAACAAACAATCGATTTATACATTCAGGGACTTTAAAAATCTAAAAGTGGAGCAACTTGAACAAGACCTTATTTGCCTTGATTGGCATAACGTATTTTTTGAAACATCGGTCGATGCCCAAGTTGAATTTCTCCATCACGTAGTTTTACAGCTCTTCGATAAACATGTTCCTCTAAAAAGGAGAGCTGTCAAATATAATAACATCAAGTGGTTTACCTCTGAAATTGTTGAGCTAAGAAACAAGCGTGATGCTGAATTCAAAAAATGGAAACGATTTCGAATTCCCGAATACTATGACAGCTATCGGTTGTTACGTAACATAGTTAACTCGAAGATTAAAGAAGCCAAACGTCGTTATTATGCTAAGCACTTCGATCATAAACTTCCAACCAAAACACTTTGGACAAACTTACGTGAATTAGGTGTAGGTAGTAACTTGAAGTCCATGGTAGACCAGGTCGATCCTAACGAACTAAACAAAGAATTCGCTAAAGTTCAATCGAAATTACGCCCAAATGGAAACAATATTCAAACGCCACACGCTGGCTTATTCGAATTTGGCCGAGTAGAACAAATCGACGTTGCTAGAGCTGTGCTAAAAATTAAATCTAACGCTGTTGGTGTCGATAACATCCACCCAACTTTTATTAAATTAATATTACCCTATATACTTCCAGCTTTAACATATATTTTCAATAATATAATAACAAGATCCACTTTTCCGTGTGATTGGAAGAAAGCTAAGATTATACCAATCCCAAAAAGGAAAGCAGTAGGCAACTCGTCAACTGAATATAGACCTATCGCTATACTTCCATATTTGTCAAAAGTATTTGAAAAAGTAATACACCATGAAATATCAAGTTTTCTTCAACAAGAACAAGTTCTTTGCGCCTACCAGTCTGGATTTCGGAAACACCACAGCTGCACATCAGCGCTTATAAAAGTATCCGACGACATAAGAGTTGCAATAGACAAAAAACAAATCACCCTTATCGCTCTCCTAGATTTTTCTAAGGCCTTTGACACCGTTGATCATGAACTACTTGTATCAAAATTGATGAACTTCTATAATTTCTCTGCATCAGCCGCTAATCTCATACGGTCCTATCTGGTTGAAAGAAAACAAGCAGTTCATGTAAGCAATGCTGTGTCAGATTACATTGCAATTTCAGTTGGTGTTCCACAAGGATCCATTTTGGGTCCCCTACTTTTCGCAATTTTTATCAACGACCTTCCTAAAAGCATTAAAAGTTCTAATTTTCACATGTTTGCTGACGATATCCAGCTCTATTTAAGCTTTGAGAATGATCTTATTGATCATGCTGCTTTGAAATTTAATGATGACCTAAAACGTATCCATTGCTGGGCAGATGAAAACCTTCTGCAGCTTAACCCAAGAAAAACGAAGTGTCTTCTCATAAATAGAAACCCCTTATCTTTTATCAACGTTCCTTCAGTATACCTTGGTAATGAACCTATCGAATTTGTAAACAAAGCCAAAAATCTTGGTATTTGGTTCAATACAAAATTAACCTGGGACGACCACGTTTGCTCAGTTGTGGCAAAAATATACGGATGTCTTAGAAATCTCTCCCAAACTCAAAGCCTCACACCAATAAATACGAAGCTTATGTTGGTCAAGGCCGTGCTCATTCCTCTGATAACATATGGCTGCGAAGTTTTTTGTTGCACCGGCGCCTTTGCCAGACGTAAGCTCAACATTGCTTTTAACAATGTTGTGCGATACGTATACGGCCTAAATCGTTTTGCTCATGTGTCGGCTTATACCAAAAATATTCTTGGTTGCACACTTGACCGATATTTTGACTACTGCACAATCAAATATCTACACAGGATTATAATCAACCAACAGCCACAATACTTATATGATAAACTAAGGTTTTCGCATTCAAGTAGATCTTTAAGTTTAATTGTACCTCGTGTTGCGTATCAAGTTACCGAACGACAGTTTTTCGTTCACGCCATTCGCCTTTGGAATTCACTCCCCCTTAATATAAGACGACTCTATAATACAAATAGCTTTAGTGAAACTCTCTTTCGACATATAGCAGACAACTAGCAGGAATACTGAACATAATTTCACATCATACAAATATTTTATTTAAATTGTTCAAGAAAGCTTATAAATTTATTTTTTTCTTCTTTTTTTTCTCTTTCTTTGTACTCAAATTTATTCCAATCAGTTGTTAATATTTTTAAGTTTACCTTATTGAGAAAGAATTATAATTTTAGTTTAATCTTAAATCACTTATTAATTGTATCACATTTATAGCTTAAAGATCTGAATGGTCTATTATAAATGTCGTTGTTATACTGTAATAAAAATACTGAAATACTGAAATACTGACTAGCACATCTGGCCCACTCCAGCCTCTTAGTCATTGGAAGCTTGGCGACTAACTCTTCCAATAAGGTTGGATTCGACATATGCTGATGGCCATTCACTGTTTGGAGAAACACGGCAAGATTTTTCACTTTAGTCGCAAATGGAATAAGACGAGTTACTGCACTTTCACTGATCGGCGCAATCTCACGTACCTAGTTCAATTGGCTTCGTATTAGCTGCTCCGGGCGACCGAACCGAAAGCGAAGTTGATCGATAATCGCATTCACATTATCGGGATGGATTAGGAGAGATCTAACAGTCTCTCTTGCTTCTCCTGTTAGAGCTTTCTGCAACCGCTGGTTGTTTTCCAGGTTTGTGTAGTTGTATGCAGCTGTTGACTGTACGAATGCAGTTAGGAAGATGGGCCAATCCTCAGGCTGTCCATTAAACGCTGGAAGCTCCTGAACCTTTCGAGATACCATAGCTTGTGAGGAACATCCAGAGTTCATAATGTGTTGCTGCGGTATGGCGTTGTAAATCGAAGACGGCGGCTGTGCATAAACGTTGTTCGACGTGTGAGCATAACTCGTATTTCTTACAGTCGCATTCAAGTAACCGTAACTTGCCGGCGGCATGGTGGTATTTGTGGATGGCATACTCGTTGTCGTTGTTGGCCGTGTGTAGATGCTACTGTAGGGACCTTGTCTTGGCGGAAGCGTGTATGTTATTGGTTGAAGGTCAATCGGTGAACAGGCCATCGTTGAAATTGTTGCATCTGACATGGTAAATGGCTGAAATGATGGCGATGTCCCGTATATTGATGACGTAGGTACGGTTGGAACGGTTAGTGGTACTTGACCTTGTACCGCTATTTTAAACGATTGGCATTGCAAATCGCTTTCCCTCAACCTTTCTTGCATGTTTTTCAGCTGATTTTTCAGTGAGACGATTTGACTTTGCATTTTCAGCAGAATGTCCTCGGTTTGTGCTGCGGCGGCAGTGGCACTATTTATGGGCGGAGAACATTGTGCTTTGGTGCTGAAGGCAGCGCTCGTGGAGGCAACCGTCGTGGACATCGTAGCTGAAGTTGTTACTATATTGGTATTCATGGTACTTACGAGCTTCTCATTGGTGGTAACCAGGTCAAAGGCGGCGGGGTTTTCTTTATCCATGTGAATTGCAGCTGTGGAAATGGCGATAGAGGGTTCTTGCTGAAAACGTGGACTTCTTCGTGGTGGCGGCGGCGTACGTTGCATTCGGCAGTCGATATTTGGCTTTGTCGTAAGAATTCTGCCGCGGCGGCAACGGCGGCTTATTGCAGTACGTAAACTGCGAAATAAAGAATTGTCGCGGCTGGCGACTGGAAGGGATACGATTTAACTCTTCCGAATCCGAGTTTAAATAAATGCTGAACGTCGCAATTTTGTTTGGAGAAGAGTTTATTTCTATAAGGAATCAATTTGTACATTTATTACAATATTGTATGAGAATTCTTACCGCAGTTTTACTCCCTTCTTTCCTTTTCGGCTGACAAATGGTAAATGCGTCAAATTAAATGATTTGCGCTTGTAGGGCGAATACGAGCAATAAAAAACAAATAAATGTCAGAAAGAAAGAAAGAAGAAGAGTAAGGCTGCGTTTACATTGATCGGAGTTTACACTTGTCGTTCTGCAACAATAACCATGCTCTATGAAGAAATCAAAAACTTACAAAAACACGGATGTTCCTTCGAAGATAAAGTGCCTTGAAGATAGAAATAGTCTTCTCACTAAAAAGATTGACGTCCTGGAACTTAAACGCAACCTGTTGGAACAAAGGGACAAACAAAGTTCAGTTGACATTGTTGGTATAGTCCGTCCGTAACAAATCAGTTTGCCAACGGTCGATTGCGCAGAGAGATGATTTAGGAGAACAAAAATGGTACGAAAGAGTAAATTATTTTGCTTGAAGTTTACAATGCCTAACCCAACTTTACATGGCTGTGAACTAAAATGCTGTTGCGTAAATTACGTTGATTTTTTTTTATTATGGATATGTAATGCTACCTATTATCTAGGGTGGGATTGGCAAAAAATTCAGGACATAGGTATATTTGCTGAATTTTTATACACTAGTCCGATTGTAATTGATTAGGTTCTCAATGTTTTTTATGGTTTAGGTTTAGGTACCTGTGTATGTGTCGTGTTTCCATTTGTTTTATGGTGTTTGCTTCTACCTGTAGGACTTTAGTTCCTAGGTTTTAGAATAAGATTTCAAGTCTTATAAATAAAATTGTTTAAGTGTTTTATTTCCTTTTTTTGGTAATCACTTAAAACAATTATTATTAACGCCATATTTTTTACTCAATTACTACCAAAAGTCCATTATTTTTGAAGGTACTGTTCGCGCTGAATGGCGAAAAGTGTTGAAAAAAAAAGAGAATTAAAAGTCGCGCTGAAAATGGCGAAAAGAAACTGTGCGAACACGAACTAATTAAAAAAACACGTCCTTTGGGGTTGAAGGCAGACAGCAGACTCACTGTTTTTTTTATTTAAATTTGTTGAAATGTCAATTAGGTAACGTAATGTAATGTATTGTGTTTGTAAGATGATATCGTAACATTATGTTTGCGAGATAGTATCGTAACATTCCGCCCACCTTGGAACAAATGGATAATAAGTTCCAAAGTCCTTTGGTTTATGATGAGTTATCGATGGGTTCTTCATGTGCGTCCAGTAGTAGCGATATCTTGACAATAGGACGAGTCAAAAACCAATCAGCTGTTTTAAGAGTGACTACGCGCACTTTGCCGTCTGCTCCTGGATGAACATTTGCCACTCTTGCAAGTTTCCATTTGGTTGGAGGTAACTTGTCATCTTTGATAATGACTAAGTTAACCATCTTGAAGTTGGAACTGGAGCGATTCCATTTTGATCGCTGTTGCAGTTGGACGAGATACTCCGAACTCCATCTTCTCCAAAAATGTTGTCTCAAACTGGAAATTAGATGCCATCTGTTAGCAAGGCTTCTTTTAAAATCCGTCATATCAGGCTCAGGAATCGTTTTCAGTGGCTCCCCAATCAGGAAATGTCCTGGGGTCAGAACAAGTAAGTCGTTTACATCGGATGATATAGAGCAAAGAGGTCGGGAATTGACACAAGCTTCTATTTCCGCGAACAGCGATGAATACTCTTCAAACGTCAATAAATTATCTCCTAATGTGCGGCGCAGGTGATATTTGACGCGTTTTACAGCAGATTCCCAATAACCGCCCATGTGAGGAGAAGCTGGCGGATTGAAGTGCCAAGTCGTGCCGTCGTCTGCAAGATATTTGGTTAACGCTTCGTCTTTGATGGCTTGGGATAGCAAGATGTTAAGCTCCTTTTCAGCTCCAACGAAATTGGAGCCATTATCACTGAACAACTCCTTACACTGACCGCGACGGGATACGAATCTCTTGAACGCAGCGATAAACGTTGATGATGACAAATCACTGGCTAGTTCTAAATGCATTGCGCCTGTTGCCATGCAAATAAAAATCGAAATGTATCCTTTCACGGCTTTTGAACCTCGACCTCTGGAAAAACGTAGATGTATTGGACCCGCAAAGTCCACACCGCTGCGTTGGAAGGGTCGGCAAGCTACAACACGAGGCCTCGGCAAATCGCCCATCAACTGTTGTTGGATTATGTGAGAGTGTCGGCGGCATTTAACACACAATCTGCATATTTTTCGTAGTATGTTTCGAGCGCCAATGACCCAAAAGCGGTTCTGGAGCATTGCTTGCATAGCTTGTGGACCTGCGTGAAGTGTCATACGATGGATGAAGACTCTAGCTGACTTAGCCAATGCGGGCCGTTCCACCAGAGTGGGTGATCAGCAAGATGATTCGGTTGTACACCGCGCGTGGCACAGTCTGCTGGGTTTTCTGCGGATGGTACGTGAAACCAGTTTTCGGCGGGTACATTCTGTTGGATCTGCGTTACGCGATTGGCCACAAAGGTACACCATTTTCCAGGATGTTTGCTTATCCATGCAAGGGTTACACTTGAGTCCGTCCATCCATACACGTTTCGGATGTTTTTTCCTAACGTAGGTCGTGTATGTTTGACCAGTTGTGCTAATAAGACAGCACCGCAAAGCTCCAAGCGTGGTAGAGACAACGTCGTTAGCTTCAATGGAGCGACTCTTGTTTTAGCCGTTAGAAGGTGGACAGATATTTTGCCGTCGGGGTAAACTGTGCGGAGATATATGGCGGCGGCGTATGCTGATTGTGAAGCGTCAGCAAAGCCATGTAGATCTGCTATAGTGTTAGGGATCCCGACACCGATCCACCTCGGCACTTTGATTGTTGCGAGGCTCGTGATGTGGTCCCTGTAGCTTAACCATTGGCGTTTAACATATTCCGGCACAACTTCATCCCAGTCCACCTTAGGCTTCCACAGACGTTGGATTAACATCTTAGGGATGATTGTACTAGGAGAGAGCAGACCCAGCGGATCAAACAACTTTGATGCCTCTGAAAGAAACAAACGTTTAGTTAGATTTGTGGTGTGTAAATCATGAACCTGAACAGCAAATCCCAGGCTGTCGGATGAGGGTTCCCACTGAAGACCCAGAGTTCGTACGCTGTCCGGTTCTGATAAATCCAAAGACTGCAGAGTTTCTCGTTGGTCTTCTGGAATCGCATTAATGACGAGCGGAGAATTTGTTGACCATTTGCGAAGACAAAAGCCACCTCGACTCAGTATTGTCGAAACCTCAACTTGAAGTCGGCACAGGTCAGATTCCTCAAAACAACCGGTTAACAAGTCATCCATGTAGAAATGGTGAAGAATGACTTCTGTTGCTTCAGGGTAGTCCTGACCTTCGTCTAGTGCGGTTTGTTGGACACACTTCACTGCGAGATGAGAAGACGAGGCAACTCCGTAGGTGACAGTTAAAATTCTATATTCTTCGATATCATCGTGGGGAGAATCACGCCAGACGATTCGTTGATAATCAATGTGTACTTCGTCGATACGAACCTGACGATACATCTTTGCTATGTCGGCGCTCATGGCAAAACGATAGGATCGCAATCGAATTAGCGCTAGGAAAATATCTGGTTGAATTTGGGGGCCAATCATCTGAGAGTCGTTTAGGGAAAAGCCAGTAGTAGTGCGGCACGAAGCGCTGAAAACAACTCTCAACTTAGTTGTAGTGCTGGTTTCTTTAATGACAGCTCTAAGTGGCATATAGTAATGCTTGCCAACTGCTGGAATATGTTCTACCTTTTCCATATGGCCTAGTTGTACAAATTCATGGATGAAATCTTTGTACTGGGTCTTGAACTTTTCATGTTTGGCGAAAAGCGATTCCATTCGGAGAAGAGCACGAACGGCAGCGCGACGAGAATCACCAAGCGGACTTAAACGGTAGTTTGACTACGTAGCGGCCATCCTCTTTGCGGTAATGCGTGTCTGCAAAATGCTTTTCGCACAGCTGTTCCTCAAAGGTTAGGTGTTTCACTTCAGGAACGGATTCGATCTCCCAGATTCTGGAGACTGCTTTTGTCAGTGAATTGTCGGTATACAGACAAACGACGGTATTAGTCGCAAAAGCGGGCTTCGTGTCGATGACCTTCCCAAAAAGAACCCAGCCAAGTGTTGATTGCTGTGCGATAGGAGTACCAATAGGGTCCATGACCAAGCCAGTGCGAAGAAATTGTCCTAGTTCATCTGATCCCAGCAATATATCGACAGCAGCTGGTGTGTGAAATTGGGGATCTGCTAACTTCAGACGAGTGATATGTGGCCAGACGATCTTGGTGAGTTTTGATGATGGTAAATCGCTTGTAATTTTCTGCAAAATGTTGACACGGATTGTGGTGATGAAGGTGTGGTCGAACGAGGACAAAGTGAGCTCAACTTCGCCTTTGGAGTTTCCAGCTGTAGTGCCGCCTATTCCTTCAATCGTTGCTGAAAACGGAGATCTTTTTAGTTTAAGTTTTTGTACAAACCTTTCACTGATGAAGGAAAGATGCGATCCGTTGTCGAATAGGAGCCTGGCTGGTTGGTATCTTCCGGAATGATCGACGACCTTTACCATAGCGGTGCCGAGTAGCACTTGGTGTTCTGTATGCGCGAGATGTGACTGTAGAAACTGGCTACTTGAGCTTGGGCCTTGCACGTTTGTTATAGCTTCCTGATGTAGAAGAGTGTGATGACGTGCTTGGCAGACACGACATGTATTTCTACTGCGGCATTGTTGATGATCATGCCCTGCTGCTAGGCAGTTTTTGCACAAATGTTGGTCTTGGACGACAGCAGCTCTTTTGGAAATTTCAAGAGAACGAAATTTGTCGCAGCTGTATATCTTGTGCTTTGAAGAACAGAAGACACATTTGTGGTTTTGTGGTTTTTGTATTAAAGACACGTCAGAAGGAGCTACCGTGTGTAGTGAACCTGAGGTGGACTTCGGTTTATTTCTTGATTGCTGGTAAGATTTAACAATGGAAACTGCTTGATGTGAATTTATCGCGTCTAAAGAACGGCATCTGGTTTCGATAAATGAAACTAGGGTTTCGAAAGTGAGAACGTCGTCGCTTGTTTGGGATAGTTCCCATTGCCTGTGGGTTTCACAATCAAGTTTGCTTACAGTCAAATGAACCAACCAATCGTCCCAGTTTGTAACAGGCCTGCCGAGTGCTTTGAGGCTTTGATAATGCTCTTGAGTGGCGTCCAGAAGTCCTTTTAGAGCTGCCGATGATTCACTGTTCACTTTCTTCAATCCAAATAGTGCGTTAAAATGCGAGTCAATAATGATGCGCTGGATGTTGTAGCGTTTCTTTAAGAGTGTCCATGCTTCTTCGTAGTTCTGATCGGTTAAAGGAAATCCCTTAACAACATGAAGTGCTTCACCCTGCAAACTGCAACGCAAGTTGTGAAATTTCTGCGATCCGTTAAGTGATGGTTCATTATGAATCATCGACTCGAAAGCATCGCTAAATGATCGCCAATCTTTGGGATCGCCAGAAAAATACGGAAGGGGTATGGTTGGCAGTTTTATGTCAGCGCGTGATTGCGGTTTTGTGTCACGAGTACAATGCGGTTGCGATGTAACTGAAAACTTCTTGGCAGCGCGTTTGAAATTGGCCAATGCTTGTCGATACCAATCCTCCCCTTGGTTTCTTTCTGCTTCTTGCTCCACTAAAGTCTCACCGCCACAAGAAAGTTCCACTTCGTCCTGAGCTTGGCAAAATTGAGCCCACACACTCGATAGAAGCTGGAGATACGATTCAATTTCAGCCTCATCGAACGAATTAGCTTTTTTACTCGCGGCGAGACTCCTTTTAATAGAGTTGCGCGCACTATCGCGTTTTATTAAATTATTTTTGCTCATATTTTAATCGCACAAAGAAAAGCGCAACTGTACTGCGCAAAAGATGAACAGTTTGAGAAAATGATTAAAAGTAACGGTTAACGGTTTTGTCACACCATTCGGCGCAAAATTACACGATTAGATGAATTTTGAAAATTTCTCCAAATGGATGACAGATCAAGTTTTGAATAACATAGAAGAACCTTCAGTTATTATAATGGATAACGCATCATATCACAATAAATGGGAAGTCAAGCAAATCAGTGCTGGTTCCGGAAAATTTGAGATGTTTCGGACAATGGCTTGCCCACTACAATACACCACATAGTTCACAGATGCTCAAACTCGAACTTTATGAGCTTATAAAGGAACATAACTATACGCCATCCAAAGCATACGATTGAAACTATGAAGTACTACGATTGCCATTTTATCATCCAGATCTCAACTCTATTGAAAATATTTGGGCAACTGTCAAGGCAAGAGTGGGAAACCGAAACACAACATTTAAATTATCGGTTGTTCAGAAACTAGCTGAAGAAGAATTTTCAAAAATTACAGTTGCAAATTGGTTTGTGCAAAAGTTATAAGGACAGAGGAGGAATACTTTTCTCTTGAGCTGATGTGGGACACAATATCGGATACAATAGTTATCAGTCCAGGAGATGATTCCTCAACAGATTATAAAACTGACAGTTCTTCAAATTGCATTCAATCTACCTAGTCGTGCCATGAGTTCTGTTACAAGTATAAAATGCTATAAAAAATAACAGTAATTCACAACACCCTCTATCACATCTTCTTGGTAAACATTTGCACCAGTTATTACGCCTTTTTCACAGAAATGGATCTTTGCCAGCAATAATGATCTACGAAAGTATAATGAGCAAATAATCGAAAACCGTATAGCTACATAGAAACCCAATCAAACAATCAATTCATGCGAGACCTCATGCTTCATTTATCCAATCGTCATCATACGCAAATCCCATACAGTACCAACACATACATATACTCGTACAGAACTTTTTTTTATAATATAATTTTCTCGAAGTAAATTTAGCATTTAAGGATCTACATTTCCTCTCCCACCAGGGATGTCATATTTTTTTTGGAAAACTGGATAAACACTATGTTTATACCCCAGGTAGAAAATGGCCGTCAAATCAGTGCGCTCTCAACTTCAGTTTAATAGAAGTAAAATAAAAAAACCACCCTCAGTCAGCAGATTGCAACTGCGATCTTGAAAGCAACGTTGGGATGTATTGGGTTATTCAATAAGTTCTGCGGTTTTTTTCTTGGAAGTGGCGTTTATCGCTTCAGAAAATCTCTGTGTATAAAACCGTTCTGAAAACTTATTTTTTTCCAGTAGAGAGGATTATTCTTTACATTGTGACGAGAATTTGCTTTGATCGAAAGTGTTTTAAGTGCTAAAAATTTTTTTTAAAAATGGAAGATAAAAAAGTGTATGGAGATTCGGCAGTTAGTGCTGACACTTATCAGCGCTGGTTTACACACTTTCGTTCCGGCAATACAGACCTTGCTGATGCTGCTCGCTCTGGACGTCCATCAGACCACACGAGAGATCGGTCAGAGGTTTAGCATTGCCCATACAAGCGTTTCACAGCGACTGAAAAGGCTTGGAATGTCGAAAAAAATGGATGTTTGGGTTGCTCACGAACTCAGTGAAAAAAATCGTATGGATCGCATAATGATCTGTGAGTCTTTGTTGAGGTGGAACTCGCTGGATACTTTTTTGAAAAGAGTGGTTACGGGAGACGAGAAATGGGCGGTTTACAACAACATTCGACGTAAGAGGCCATGGTGCGCTCCTGGTGAAACACCGCAATCGGTTGGTAAGCAAGATTTGCATCCCAAAAAGGTCATGTTGAGCATTTGGTGGGATTGGCGCGGTATCCTATACTTCGAGTTGCTTCCACGCAATGAGACAATAAATGCTATCAAATATTGCTCTCAGATCGACAATTTGAAGCAGGCAGTGGAAGGCAGACGGCCAGAGTTAGTGAACAGGAAGCGCGTTGTTTTCCACCATGACAATACCAGACCAAACACAGCTTTTGTGACAAAAGAAAAGCTGAATGCTTTTGGCTGGGAAGTTATGCAGCACCCACCGTAGTCTCCAGAATTTGCGCCGCCTGACTACCACCTATTCCGCTCTCTCCAAAACGATTTGGACGGAAGGCAATTTAATTCCGAGGAGGACATAAAAACTCGTCTAGAAAACTTTTTTGGCCAAAAATGTGTATTTAACTTTAACAAAAAAAAAAAACCGCAGAACTTATTGAACAACCCAATAGATCCCTTTTGTTTATGGCTCCACTCATTTTCGTGTTTCTTAGGTCATATTTGTCAATTTAAGAGATGATAAGAGAAATTTTAAGAGACCTGCGCAGTAGAATGGCAAACTGAATTGATACGGACCAAACCGACTATATCCCTGTTGTGTCTGCTAGTAATGCAAAAGAGAAAGTAATCAAGTTACTAAATGCTGTGGCTGGAGAGAGAATCGAAGAGAACGATATTGAGAACAGCTATGTTAAAAATGTCAAAACGAAAAAAAATTACAAAAACAGTGCATTGTGTGTGTGTGAAATTTTCCCCACTAAAAAGAAAGGAGAATTTAATGGAAAGTGGGTGGCCATGGCCACAAGTGGTAGCGTATTGGCTTCCAAATCGGAAAGACTTTTATTTTTTCAAACAACTTAATTCACGTAAGAGGAATGGTTGCCAATAATACAACAATTACAATTACACTAATAATTTAGTCTCCCCATTAAGTGTTGGATGCCACCTAGGAGCTAAATAACCACTGAACCGAACCCATATCCCATTTTCCTAAAAACTTAACACTTGAGTGTTACGAGTAAGTTCTTTAAAAAAAAAAGGAAAAAATGGAAAGTCTACGAATTAATAAGAGAAAACTTAATTCCAATATCTTTGGTGGCAGTAGCAGAAACAACAACAGCAGTATCATCCGCATCTACATTAATGATTGCCTTACAAATTACACTCGCTCGCTGTGGCTAAAGGCAAATTCAATAATGCTTCTTCTGGTGATTCAAATCGTTTTTGTACTGATCATTCAAATCTGGAGTCTCATACTAATTTTGTAGCAATAAACCAACATATTCGTAGCATGAGACGAATTTTGATACTCTTTATGCTAATCTTTCATCCCTTGACCTAATATTTCTTTCAGAAATTTGGATTTATGAATTTGAGCGGAGTAACTTTGCAATTCCAAATTTCGAATTTGATGCAAATTGCAATGAACTTTATTCGGCCGGAGGAGTTGCAGTTGTTTATAAAAGTCTAATGAAGGGGCAGAATGGTACTGACGATTTCTATGGAGCACTGGTGGTGGAAATAGCGATAAAACAGAGTGAGACAGGAGACATTACCTCGGTGTTCGAGGGTGTCCATTGTTTGAGTGATATTAGTATCACCTATGAGTTTTATGGCACGGTTTTGAATCATATCTAGCAGGTGCAGAGATGTTTTAACGCGCACTCAACCAAATGTGGGCATTGTACTCCAATTTCTGGCGGATAAACGCCTTATATATTGAGGCCAGATCAGTGGGGGTGGAATATTTCTTACATTGCTTGAGGAAATCAACACATTTCGCAGCATTTTTACGACATCGAATATGTGGTCATTTCAACGTAAATTGTCATTGACACACATACCGAGAATGGGTTTCCACAATGCAAGTGCCATTCATGTTAATATCGGAATTTAATGAGCTTAGCAAACGCTGCCGTTCACGTTCTACAGCCGAAGAGCAGGGACGTGAATCCGGGAACGAATATGAAAATCAGAGAGTACTGTCGTCAGCCAAGGAATATATTGGATTATAAGTGGCGGACAAGAGATTGTTGATGAAAATTGAAAAGAGTGTCGGAGATAGAATGGAGCCCTGGGGTACATCAACAGGCACACCACAGCGGTGAGAGATTTACTGTGCTGTCATACAAGATGTCTGACTCTTCTCTTTATGGTACCTTTAAATTTAAGACTTAACAATTTTATTTCTTGTATTGTATTATTATAACATTATTTATGGATGTCCAGCATCTGTTAGTATGTAAGTATAGTTGTAGATGATGTAATGAGAACAAATAATATTAGTAAGCTCTCAGCCTCACTAACGAAGCGATTCAAAATAAAATAGGGGTTACCAAGTGAATTGGGTCAGTTAAAACGTAGAAGATACCAGCCCGTGTTCGTGCAGCAGTCAGTGAAAGTGGTGTTCAGAATTTTTCCACATCGATTCGCCATCGTTCTCAAGAATTGCGACTTTCACGATGCAGCTAATAGCGAATTTTGACTAAAGATATGCATTTACATGCTTATAAGTTTCAGCTGACAAAACAACCATACGCAGCGCCGATCTTACAGCAACATCAATTGAATAGTGCTTTTTCGAATAAAATCATCTTTTCCAATGAAGAGCATTTCGAACTTTATGGCTATGCCCACAAACAGAATTGTCGCATTTGGGGAGCTGACAATCCAAAAATGATTCATCAACATACATCTACCGTAAGCCGCTCTTCGGTGCGCATTTTGCCCTGGCGAAGTGATTTTATCGTTCTTTTTCGAGGATGCAAAGTTTTTGAAAGTAAAGGTGTACGCCAATAACAAAAGAATAATTCCTGAACTGAAAGACGAGATTCGACGCACCATTGATGAAATTGAGCCTACACTATGTCAAAATATCATCGAAAATTTCGTTGAAACGAACAACTTGTGCCATTAGTCAGACGGCGGCCTTTTATCGGATATTGTGTTCAAACATCACAACTTTTCAATCTAAGAGAGCATTTTTTCAAAATTCAAAATAGGCGGTCTTAAGGGGGTAGTCTCATGACCGAGGTTAAATTTTTAAGGTTTTTAAGGATTTTCCTTTTGCAGAATATGAAATACAATGTTCTTATTATATTATTATTTAGCTATTGAATAATACAAAAAAAAAATTTGTTAAATAAAAAACAAATATTTTAACGTCATTTTGGTGAGGTAAAGTAGGTCTCTTCAAAAAAAGTAGGTGACTGGCCCCCCTGATTGCTCCTTTTGTAATCATCTGAAATCAAAATTCCAAAAAGAGTAGGGTTGTCATTCTGCCCTGTAGAAGATTTGAGTGAAAAATACCAAAATGGCGGTCTTGTGAAAAAAATAATTCAAAAACCGACTGTTTTTTTCGGTTTAAAATCGAGATAAAAAAAGTGGATAAAAAATCTAATTCTGGTACCGGACAGAGATATTCATGTATTTTTCAAAGTTCCAACCGAAACGGTCCGAAAAGTTTTTTTGTATTCATCTAGGCCGACGGATGAAAATAATTTCGAGAAAAACGCGTTGAAAGTTTGGTAGAATCCCCGCAGAGTACGCTCTCCCCTATTATTTGCTGTAACTTTAAAATGACTTAGTGTATCGGTCTAAATTTTCACAGTATATCCACAACTTATTAAACTTTGAAAATATGCAAAAAAAAAATTAATTTTTTGAAGATCAAACATGAGACTAGCTCCTTAATGGGACACTTTTTACTTACACGAATACCGTTTCTAATACTGAAGATTCTTGTTGAAAACGTCATTTTCTAATTTTTCGAATACTTTCTTAAAATAACAAAACTATCATGCGCCTATATTAAAAATATTTCTTTTAACACTTCTAGATCTGAATCATGACACTTGTAGAAGCAGAAACCAATGGAGAACCGAATTTGGTGACGAGCGCTCCACCCCCGAAAAGTAATGGACCAGTAATTCCAGACTGGGTAAGCGAGGAATATTTCATCGATATTTTAGAGGAGCAAGTTGAGGGATTCAAAAAGATTCTTGATTTTGAAGTTAAGCCAGCTGCTGGTAGTGGAGAGAACTATGCCTCGATAATGTTGAGGGTCAAAGTAAAATTGGAATTAGAAGGTGCATTGAATTTGTCTTTGTCTGTCGTTGTCATGCACTTTCAATCGTTATCTAGATCTTCACCTCATGCATACACGGACCACTGAGGCCTCATTTGGCTTGGTAATGGACTAATCGATTTTAACGTAATTCCTGTTTAACTGCGCGCATCATGATGCTATAAACCATGTATGCGGTGCAGTTAATATTTGTCATTGCAAGAAAAACATTTTCATACTCGTACATCTCCACTACACATCACAGCTTTGATGCATCAGCTTGGTATTTCTATTTTTACACTTCACTTTCTTTTCAGATGGTTCAACTAAGGATGTAACTTTCATGGTGAAAACCATACCACAGGGTGAAGCAAGTGCCATGATGGTTGGTAGCATGAGTTTGTTTCCAAAGGAGACAGAAATGTACAGCAAATACTTGCCCGAATTCAAAGAAATCTATGACGAAATAGGCCAGAACGTTACATTCGGCCCGAAATTCTACTCACTTCGCAAGGATCCCGGAGCTCAGTATGTAATTTTACAAGACTTGGCTCCCCAGGGATTTAAAAATCTCAATCGCCTCGAAGGCCTTGATAAACAACACACCGAAGCCGTTTTGGAACTTTTGGCTAAACTACATTCTGCTTCGGCGATACGTTTTGAAAATAAAGGCGCCTATTCTGAGACTTTTATGCAAGGAATGTTTAATGAAAGTAGTCGAGAAATGTTCGAAGCAATGATGGAGCCTTTTAAGAGAAACATAATCACAGCTTTTGAAAGATACGGACCTAGATATTTAAACAAAACCGTAAGTAGTGTAGCTGTTATAGCACTCAATAATACAATAACTTTTTTTTTTTTAATTTTAGCAACAATGTCTAGACATTATGGTTGACGAGATGATTAGGTTGGGTAAACCGAACCATGATGAGTTTAATGTTTTGAATCATGGTGATTTGTGGGCAAATAATATTATGTTCCGGCATAATGATGAGGGCAAATTGGAAGAGACGATTTTTGTTGATTACCAAGTGTGTAGATATGGATCACCTTCAGTAGATTTGTACTACTTCCTGTTGTCGTCCACCAATTTAAATTTGAAAACTTCACATTTCGATTACTTTGTGAAATATTACCACGATCACTTGGTGGAGAATCTTCAATTACTCAATTACCCAAAGCCAATTCCTTTGCTTAAGGAGCTACGAACCCAAATGATTGCACAAAGTTTTTGGGGTACGTGAAATGACAATTGCAAAGGAAAATCTTTTTCAAGAAAATATTATAATATTGCATGATACTTTTAGGCTTTTCAACAATAACTGGTGTGATGGCCGCAGTGCTCTTGGATCCAACTGAAAATGCAAATATGGAGAATTTTGTTCAGGAAGGAGAGGAGGGCCAGGAGTTTCGAAGGCTGATGTATAGCAATCCAAGATACATTCGGCATATGGAGGCTCTTTTACCCTGGATGGATACACTGGGGCTCTTGGAATAAGTTCAAATACTGTTACGTATATATATATTTTTTTTTTCTTCTTCTTTTTAATAAATAAGACTTTATTGTTTTTTGTTTTTTAAATTATGAGTAGGAATTTTACAATTTAAAATAGATGTATATGTACAATTTTTGCACACGAATATCTTCGATAGTTATGTTGTTTTATGTTCTTAGGTCTTTGTAAACAGATATATAGGTATATCGGGTTTTCCAATAAGGAAAAAAAGGACAACTTTTTTTTAAATAAAACGCTAACCATTTGAGATATTTCAAAAACTTTATTATCGGCTTGAAGTACATTCAAAACATTTATGAATGGAACTCGACTTCGTTCATATGGCCACCGTGGGCACGTTTGCAGCGGTCGATTCGTTGGACCCAATTTTCAACGACTCGGCCACACATTTCGGCCGGAACGGCCGCTATTTCGAGCTCTGAGCTCTTCCAACGTTGTCGGCGTGTTGTCTTAAACCAATGACTTAACTTACCCCACAGAAAATAGTCAAGCGGCGTTAAATCGCACGAGCGAGGCAGCCAATCGACCGGCCCACGTCTTGAGATAACACGCTCGCCATACTAACTCTTCATCAAATCGATTGTATCGTGTGCTGTGTGGCTTGTGGCATCATCCTGTTGAAACCACATATCGTCCAGGTCCATATCTTCCAATTCGGGCCAAAAATAATCGGTGATCATGGCGCGATAACGCGCCGCAGTAACGAGACGATTGTTATCGTCGACGAAAAAATATGGCCCAATAACGCCGCCGGCATGCAAACCGCACCAAACAGTCATTTTTTGTGGATGAAGTGGTGATTCATGAAGCACATATGGATTTTCACCCGACCAATAATGCATATTTTGCTTATCGACGAACCCATTGAGCCAAAAATGAGCTTCGTCACTGAAGATGATTTTGCGATGAAATTCACCATATTCGCGCATCTTCTCCAGAACCCAATCGGAGAACGTAAGTCGCTTCAAATGGTCCATCGGCTTCAATTCTTGAGTCAGCTTGATCTTGTATAGGTGTTAACCAAGATCCTTACGCAAAATACGCCATAATGTGGTCTGAGCGATGCCGAATTCTTGAGAACGCCGTGGAATTGACTGATTTGTATCGTTTGCTACGGACGCCTGAACGGCAGCGGTATTTTCGATACTTCGACCAACCCGTTGTTTCACTGACAAGGCAACATAACACAACGAATACGTAGACTCAAATTTTTGCACTAAACTTGTTATTGCCTGTCTACTAGGGCGAGAATTACGACCGAAAATTGAAGTTAACGCTCTTAAAGTTGCAGTCACCGACTCCGAATTTCTTTATAAAATTTTTATAATTTGCAGACGTGTACTTTATCATGATTAAAATGTTGAGTTTACTGAATAAATTGGCAGTGACAGTTTGATGATTAGTCAAAGTTGTCAAGTCGCTATTGGAAAACCATTTATTAATGACAAAGAGATAATTAGAAAGAGATAAAAGTGTTGGCCAAAGCAACATTGACGCGTAATAAAAAAAATTAATAAACAAATGAAAAAGAAATTCGGCTAATGAGTAAATCTGATGTTGTATAAGTTTTGTTGGATCAAATACGGCCCTCTTAGGCACTTTTCTATTACAGGTCCGGTTTAATAGACTGAACGGCCCTTTCCGTTGTTGTTGTGCGGTGTCCTTAAAAATACGAGTATAATCTAATTTGCGTTTCGAATAAACAAAGGCCGTTTTCGAAAACGCCATCTGCATAAAATTACTTTTGCAAAATGTTCTTAAACGCAAGCTGCGAAAGTCATTTGTTCGAAAACAACATCATAAATCGCACTACATTTGCAGCATGTTCGATAATGCAGTGTTTGCAGGGCAGATGTTCATAAACGTCAACTGCGCTGCAAAAAAGCAGCCACAAATCTGCGCTGTGCATTAAAAAAATTTTGCTCTGTTCGAAAACATCAAATGCTCTTGCAAGAAAAAAATCATGTAGATGACACAGATCAACGATACCAATTGACGTTTGCAGTTTGATGTTCGCAACCCTTAAGTATTGCAAATGACGATTAATTCGACTATCAAAATGACGATCAAATGACGTTTTCGAAAACGGCCAAAAATAAACTCCACATGGAAGTTCTGAGTTTCTTATCATTTTTTACACAGATGAGAAGCACCTATGGTTCTCTGCCAACCCCGAATGAAGGCAATAAGAGGCCCTGTCATGGGATGATTTTTTCCTTTGGAAGGAGTCTCTGAAATTGCCCTAATGAGGCGCGCGATAATTTTCGGTTTTTTCTTTTTACGTTGATGTAAGAATTACGGACTTCTCGGGCCAGAGCGTGAATGCTGATTCATTCCACATGTCTTAGCCATCTCGGGCATCTTTTTTTTAACCAAGTCGATGTTGATCTATATTTACTAGAGTTCGCCGCAGACACATCGTCTCACCCAAAGTACATCAACGCAAACAGGACTCAATTTACTCGAAGAATCTTTCATTCATACGACCAAGGATATCTCCATCCGCCTTCGCTAAATCTCTTGCTACTGCTATCTTAGGCAACTTCTCTGATGTGGTGTCAATAGCCGAGTTAATAGCGGAGGCTAAGTAAACCAAATCTCTTACGACCTATCAAGTGCAGCTTTGTATCTATTATGACATTTAATTTGGCCTTTTTTCGTTTTATCCTCTGACGATTCACCCTGCACGAAGACGACAAAGAATTCCATTTGCCCGATCACGACGTAGTTAAAATAGCAAGTCTAATATAAAATATTCCTAGCGCACACGAACTGCCTAATGTGTCATTTAAGGCAGCTGTAGATAACGTGGATGTTAATATGGACCATAACATCTGGTAGATATGATCAGAAGAAGCTATGCCCGAAGCATGGAATCTCAACATGGTGTGTCGGATCCACAAGAAAAAAGACCCTTTTACAACGACAACTATCAAGGAATAAGTCTCCTTAACATCGCCTATAAGATCTTTTCTACCGCATTGTATGAGTATTTATAGATATTCATGAACAATTTGGTTGGTCCATATCAGGAAAGTTCGCCATCGATCAAATACCGCACTAGGACAGATCTCCGAAAAATCCAGCAGTTTCAGATCGACACTAACCATCTATTTGTCGACTTCAAAGTCACATATGTTGGCGCAGATAGGGACGAATTATACAACGCCATATCCATGTTTTAATATGGAGAATATCTTCTACATCAATGTAGGCAATGAACTAACCACGACATTTCATGTCAAGAAAGTCCTTAGACAAGACGACCGCTGCCGTGTGACATTTTTAACACCGTCCTAGCAGGAATCGTGCAAATTCGCCGGCCAACAAAAGAAGTAGAATTTTTTTAAATCCATAGTTACTTACGCGGATAATATTGATGGAATTGGATGGACACAGAATGAACTTTCGTGAGTATTGAGGCAGAAGCGGGCTAGATATTTCTTACGGTAAACGAAAGCGAAAAAGGGAACTTCCTACCCTCGAAAAAGGGAGCACACCACCGACTTGGTCAGAAAGTCATCACTGGATGGTATAACTTCGAAGTAGTTACAAGCAGCAACGACAGCAGCGCAGGAATCCGAAACAAAATTTTTTTTTCTGTCGAAACTCACTCCATAGTACTCCAGGCGCAGCATTACTATTACCAATCGCGGTTTCTTTGGGCCCAGGGGGGAATTGATTGTAAGATCAAATTCATTTTGTATAAGGCGCTTACTATCAACGAAAGTGGATGAATTAGCACTTTTCTGTTTCGAGAGAAATATACTTGAGTAATTTCGGTCCTATTTGTATTGGCAGGATATGGAGGGGGAAGATTCAACAACGAACTGTACGGACTGTTAAGTGACATCGTTCTTGTCTACGGATTCAACGTCTGAGATGGCTGGGCCATTTTAAGCGAATGTATATCACAGCTTTGGCCCAAATCGTTTTCAATTCTTAAACCGAGGGACGGTACAGCAGAGGACGACCGCATCTAGGGTGCCGCACGCAAATAGAGAGGGACCTCAACCAAATTGGAGTGCAGCACTCAGATGCAGATCGACAGATCGGTCGTCCAATTCGCCAGCTTTGTTATGCTTTAGCTCAGATTTTGCTTTCTTTACTTTACATTGGTCGAATTGGTGGCAGTATTTTCTTTCACCGCCTAAGCTAAGTAGCTTCTGGAAAATTTTATTCGTCTAAGTAACTCATCTTTTTAGTATTTCTTTATGTCTTGTTGAACACTTTATGTCTAAACTGGAGATTCATTAACCCTCTAAGAAGCTCTGGTGCTATCTGCGGTCAGTTAGAATACAGAGAAAATTACGATTTCTAAAGTATACCAGACGTGAAACAAATCATTAATGATTTTCTTTCCAGGCCAATTCTAAGTCCGAGTTTCGATCCGAATAGTCTGGTTTCTATTCTAGCACATATCATTATATATGATCTCCATACTTACATGCCACTGTATATTTTTATGTCGATGACAAGCAAATTTTCTTATCTAGAACCACTGGTTTGGTTGAATATTTAGGCTGCAAACTCAATGGAAATCTGAAACAAATGTAACCGAATTACTCCTCTTTTGAAGTATATTTTTACAATATTATTTTTTTTTGTACAAGCCGATGTTCTTTCCTCATCAGTTTCTCTTAGAACGCATAGGCCACTTTTGTACTTTTATATCGCTGTTCAATGTTTCCTCAAATAAATGTTCCTTGTCATGGCATCTGCGTATTATTACAATGCAGTAGGTCATGTGTCGATGAATCCACACTTAGTACCTATATCGGCCTGTAACAACCAATCTGCAACTTAAAAGAGGCTACTTCTGTTCTCTGTAGCAATCAGCGTAGTTTTTTATCTTCATCTATCTAATCAGATGCACCATACCAAATTGCCTTAATGACTGTGATATCAAATTTGTAGCAGTCTAGGGCCACCGATAATTGTTCCTCTCTGGCAAGTTTGCTCAAGACCCGAGCAGATCACTCGCAGTTTCGAATATGTTGCCACTTTTTCGTCGTTTTACGGAAAATGCGCCTCAACCAAAGCTTTTGCTTACTTCGTACAAGAAGGTTCTACGCAGCCAGGCAGTAAATACCACGTATAACTCCTATCTATAGGGCCAGGCCATTTCTAGAAATAATAATATGTCAGCTACTACTGACCCAATAATTCCTCCTCCGCGAAACGTCGCAAGAAGTGTCCAGCCTCGTATTGCGCGCTCGACCGAGAGTATCACTGCTGTGGCCGATGACTTCCGAGAGAGTCCACAAACATCGACGGGACAACGGTGCTCACAATTTCGCATCAGCATTCGTTCGTTGCGTCGAATTTTGGTGAAACACCTGAAGATATTCCTTTATAAAGAGCAAACCGCTCACCAATTCCTGCCTGCTGACCGTTAAGTGAGGTTAGCTTACTCCCATGCTCTGTTAACCTTTTACTGCATACTGTTGCATATCTGCATATATACTCTCGTATGTGCTCCTTTTTTTGTTTTTCAACATGCCGAAAATTTTGCCCGATAAGGAAACTACAACATATTTTGGATCAAGGAGGGCGAGGATGATTTTGATAGTAACGGTCTTCTTGTGCATATGTTAGATGCAGAAGATTTTGTTATAAACACAAGGCGGGACGCTATAGAATAAGACGGAGATAATGATTTGTTGGGCCTTGATAGTTTGCCTATTCATATTTTGCAGGATAAACAAGAGAAATCCATTTCATCCGCATGCCTACGAGATTTTAAAAGGGAAATTACCGAACTAAAGGAAAAATATAAACGAATTATATGGAAGCGTAAGAATTTTCAGTTTGATGAAGGACTATACTCATTTAAAGGTATGACTTCATTACCTGATGATGTTTTCCAACTATCGGCACCATTGAGCTATTTTGATTACTTTTTTTCGGGTGAATTGATTAATAATATACTCGTAGTTGCAGAATCAAATCTTTATTCTACTGAGATTCTCAAATTCAAATTTCAAATATTCGGCCAATTACTTGCCATTACCAATTACTGATACTGGCACAATAATAGGTACCATGGCAATCAATGAATTCGAAAGGATTCGCAGGTACTTGCATTTTAATAAGAATAGCGACATGTTGCCTAAAGACAGTCCAGATCACGACAGGCTTCACAAGATACGACTTATAGTTAATTGTCTTACCAAAAAATTTTTATCTATCCCTCGCGAAAAATGTTTATCTCTTTATGAGCAAATATCTTTTGAATTTTTCGCAAACATCGACAACATTGAGATTTGCACGCTTTGCTGGAAAGACAATAAGCCTGTAGACTTGTTGTCTAAATTCGTCGGCGCACTGCCTATTGGAGCGGTTAAAAGATAGGATAGGGCCAAATCACAGCACCTTAACGTAGATTGTCCAAACATTGTAAAGCAATACAATAAACAGACGAGTATGTGTGGCGTTGACCTAACAGATAGTTTAATTGGACGAGGTAGAATGAAATCCCGCAAATGGTACATGCTGATCTTTTACCATTTGGTCGATATCACTGTCGTAAACGCATGAATGTTATACAAAAAAAAATTATGACATTCGCAATGAAATCCCAATCAATTTATCCATATTTCGAATAGATTTAGGTAAATCTCTTTGCCGAAGTGAAACTTCGCTGCAAAAATTAAGAGGAAGGCCTTTCGGCTCACCATCAGCTCTTCTTTAAGAACGCAAAAGGAAGTTTCTAAAGTCCCATGTTCCATCGACTGATATAAGAAAAGACGAAATCTCGCATTGGCCAGACTACGATGCAAGCTGCCAAATTGTAATGGCTACACATATGTTAAATGTGAAAAATATGACACAGAGCTATGTTTTAACAAAAGCAGTACCTAATTGTTACAAGGATTTTCATTCTTACTCATTCCATTTCACTTCTAATGCTTTAAAACTACAAAACCTATGAATATGTTCGTTTTGAAAGTATAACTTGAAATAAATACATGTATGTAGAAATTAATACTCATATTATGGCCTTTTTTTTACATTACATTACTCGACTTATGTACATATGTATGTTCTTTTTTTTATGAAAATGAATTATAATTTATGTTAATGTGTTTCTTTTAATTTGTTTGTAATGTTTGTTTTATTGTATTAAACGTTTTAGTTTGTTAAAAAAATAATTTAGTTTTCATTTAAATAAATTCATACTTGTTTATATACCGTAAATGTATAGCGCTACATATCTGCATCATAGTGAAAATCCGGTTTTCCGGAGAAACTAATGGGCAGGTTTTTCTATAAAGGGTCCGCCATCTAACTTTTTTTTTTCAACTAGTGCTTATTTCGTGAATGGTAACACTTAGCTCATATCTGATTTGACAGATAATTAGTTTTATCCTTCCGCTGAACGAATATGGTTGTGTATACGCTTGAACAACGCTGGGAAATATTGCGACATTACTTTGAAAATCATGGTAATGTTGCAGAATGTGTGCGAAAATTGCGTACGGATTATGGAAGAAGAGAAGCACCAGTTTGAAAGCCAGTTTATATGCATTTTTATTTATACTACTTAATTTACTCTTACATACTAGACAAAAAACGCTTAAATAACTTAAAAATTATCTTACACTAACTTACTGGCCCCATGCGGGCACTCTAAGTTGAACATAATACTTAAAAATTATGTCTTTCGACGTTTATGACGGGTTTAATTCTTATTATACATTGACTTAACTATAGCTTAAAATAAGAAAACATGTTTAAAAACTTAGTGCATGGATTATTTTAATTTTATTATATTATAAAACTTAAAACTAAAAGCCTACATACTACCTAAAAACTAAATCTTAAGCCGGCCATGGCTAAAAAAAAAATAAAATTAGGCTGGCCCACCTTGCTTCAAATGAAGATAACTATCACTGGAGGAGTTCGACGACGAAGCATCCTCCCCTTCAACAAGCCACCAAAATTGTTGGTGGTGCCGAGCAACATCCCTCATGTCGCGACTCCCTACCGCCCTACTAAACCGGAGACGCTCCGCACTGCCATGTGCGACGTCTCTGTCGTAGTTGAGTCGGTAGTCCGCAGCTGTTCGAGCGACATGAAAGATTAGCGGCACCGCCAATCTGTCCTGGATCAGACCTTTACTATCTAAATATAGGAACGCTTCTGGAGGAATAAAGCCGTCAAAGCGAACTCTCTCGTGATACATATAATTGGGGTAGTAAGCCCCGGAGATCAGGTTGTTTGATGAGGCCATTGCTCTTGCAATGTGCCTTCGAGTCAACTTAATGACGAAATTGTCCACTCTTATTAGGTTCGCCCTATTGTACAAGACCCCATTGGGATAGAATTTGTTGTACTCAGACTCTGGAGTTCAGTATAAGCGAAGACAAGTCCTAAGACAAGCCCTCTCAAACACCCGAATCTTTTCCAATAAACTTGCTCTCACGTTAAACCACACGGGACATCCAAATACCAGAATGGGACTGATAAGGGCCATGTAGCAGATCACCTTCACCCTCGCATCGAGTTGGCTGTTATAAAACAGTCTCTTTGTAAGGGCAAAAGCACCTTTGGCTCTGGCCAGAGCAACATCTATATGTTTGTTAAAAAACAGATATTGATCTAGCCAGATCCCAAGGTATCTGACTACATTTCGACAAGCAAGTGGCTGTCCGTGTTGTCCGACGATAGAAAACTTTCGCCAATTCTTTCTGGTGTCCCTAGAGGCCCCAGACAAAGGCATCCTAAACAAAATGGTTTCCGATTTCTGAAAGTTGATTTTCAACTTCCAGTCATCGCAATATCGTTTAATTTTATCGAAGTCACGTTGCAAAAGTATATTAATGACCTCAATCTTTGGACCTAATCTGTACGCGATTATGTCGTCTACGTACGCTATGGCATGGTGAAGTGAACCTATCAGATCACTTGTGTAAATGTTGAACAGGATCGGCGAATTTACCGCACCTTGTTGCAGACCGTTTTTAATTTTTTTCAATTTAATGGATTTTATTTGCACAAAAGAAGTTTTTCATTTACATGTATTACCTGCAAAGCAGAGTGCTTATCTGCAGGTGGTTGGACATAAATTGAGTAAATTAACTTTTGAAATGATTTAAATTGAAAAAAGTTTTGTTTACAATTAGGTTACATTCAATATAGTGCTGCTAAAGTCTTCTTTAACGGTCTACTTCACAAAATAAAGTTCAATTAAATGCTTTTTTTTACTCTTTTTTTCTTTTTTTAAAATTCGGAATCACTTTTAGAAATTGTGATAGCGAATTAACTAAATTAGGAACGGTGCATCGCAGTTCTCTATCACCATGCGTGTTGTAAGCTTCCGGAACTTCTAGCATCCCTTGGGCTCGTCTTCGGGTGTTTTGTGGGTGGTTTATGGGACGGAGAAACCGTTGGTCGTTCATATAGGTAAGCAATGTTGTCATCTGGAAAAGTGCCTTTACATCTAAAACTTTAAAAGTTGAATTAATAGGTCTAATTATTTTGACAAGACGATGTTGTAATTTAGATATCTTATCCAGATGGGATTTCGCTGCGTTTCCCCAGGCCATAATTCCGTATCTAATGCGTGACTCTGCCATCGAGTAGTACACTTGCTTTTGTACCTCCATATGAGAGTAACGCTTAAGATGCACCATTGCAAATATCGTGCTCTTAAGTTGAAGACGCAGGATGTTGATGTGTTCACGCCACAGAAAATGCTCGTCGATGGTAACTCCAAGATATTTGATGGCTTTGACTACCTCAATTGTGTTGCTGCTTCTTAGTATTGGACAGTGATCATTACGATGAACAATTTCTATAGCTTCCGTTGACTTAGAAGGGGTCCTAATGTGCATCACCTTGGTTTTGTCTGCGTTTATCACCAGACCGTTATCATGACACCATTCAGATACAGCGTCAAATTCATCTTGCAATATCTTCATGGCTAAATGCAAGTCCTTGTGTCTTACAACGATTGCAATATCATCAGCATAAGCATAGGCAATCGATTTCTTAAATGTCCTTAATAGTTCATTTGTGAACAGAATGAATAAAATGGGCCCCAATTTGGAACCTTGTGGTACACCGTATTTGCTAGATTTTTTTAGACTTAATGTGTCAGATACCTTAACTTGGATTACTCTATCAGTCAGATAGCTTTTGAGCCAGCTTGCCAGCAATCCCCTTAATCCCAATTTGTTGACACTTTCCACGAGTTTTTCGGGTGTCAAGGTATCGAAGGCTTTGCTGAAGTCTATAAAAAGAACAAGTACGTGATGATTTTTATTTAGCCCTGCATTAACCACATTGGTAAACTCTCCCAGTAGCAATTGGGTGCTCTTGTATTTTTGAAATCCAAACTGGTTTGGGTGAATCACTCTGTACTTCAACATAAAACAATTTACACGTTTAACGACTATCTCTTCCAAACATTTTTCAACCGCTGGCAGAATTGAAATTGGCCTATAATTTGCAGTGTCTTGTTTTATTCCTCCCTTGTATATTGGGCGAATTATAGACGTTTTCATGAGCTTAGGTACACATGACTGACACAAACTAAGGTTTATAATCTTCGTGATTATAGGGGTGAGACTCATGGCATTAACTTTGAGATCGACTGGTCTTATGTTGTCTGCTCCAGGACCTTTTGTGCTACTTAGTTGACACAATATCTCGTAAACTTCAGGTTCCGTTGCTTCTTCTAAGTAGATACTTTGTTGAAGTTGTTATGTTATGTAATGTTAAATGTTCCAGCAGAAGTCACATCGCCATTCTTCACGATGAACTGTGTACTGGAGAGCATATCAAAAAGAATATACAGCAGTGGTTTACTAATGCCCAACCTGTCCAGCTTGAAAAAGAGTCCCTCTAACCATACGGTATCGAAGGCTTTCTCCAAGTCAATCAGGCAGGCACCAGTGCACTGTTTCTTGCCTTTGTTCCATTGGATATCGGACACCAGTTTAGACGCGGCATGTGAGATATCATGTCCCGCCTTAAAACCGAATTGGTTAGCCGGAACTATATGTTTGTCCTCAACCCACCTAGACAGAGCTCTATTGATTACTTTTTCAAAAACCTTACTGATATTCGGAAGGAGACTTATCGACCGGAGATTCGCCGGATTGGAACTGTCTTTATCCCTTTTGGGGATCGGATGTACCATCGCAGTTTTCCAATGCGCTGGATAATGTGCATTATTCATTGCATTATTAAACAGGGTGGTATAAATGTTCACCGCTTCTAGAGGGAGATGTCGAAGCACAATGTTCGGTATTTCATCGGTTCCCGCTGATTTCTTAATTCTAAGCGAATCGAAGATCGTTTGGAGCTCTTCCTTCGAAATGAACGGGGGTACCCTATCGTTGGTGATTGCATTATTTGCCATAATTTCGTCACTGAACTGGGTGAAACCCGAGCTCTCGAATCGCCAATTCACAATTTCATTTCGAAGGTAGAAATTGTGCACAAGGACTCGATTCTCCAGATCGTGGTTCGGGCCTATGATAACATTCGCCTTGTACACTTCCTGGAAGAAGAGAAGCACCGTCAGCTCCGTATGTTCGTTATCTTGTGAAAAAAGTGAAAGAAACTGGCATCCTCATCGATAAACCAAAGCGTGAAAAGCCAAAAACAGTGCGTACACCCGAGAATATTGCTGCTGTGGCAGAAAGTGTGCGTGAAGCGCCATCAACATCAATTCACCGTCGTTCTCAACAATTGAACATTTCGGAGACATCATTGAGACGAATTTTGCACAAAGACCTTGGTATGACGCCATACAAAGTCCAGTTGGTTCAGGAGTTGAAGCCAACTGACCATCCAATGCGTTTTCGCTTCGCTAAGTTGGCCTGCGATCGACTTAGAGAAGATGCCGATTTTGCCAAAAAAATCATCTTTTCAGATGAAGCTCATTTTGATCTTGGCGGGTATGTAAACAAGCAAAATTGTCGCATTTGGGGCACAGAAAACCCGCACGCATACATTGAAAAGCCGATACATCCAAAACGAGTCACTGTTTGGTGCGGATTTTGGTCCAGAGGCATAATTGGGCCATTTTTCTTCGAAAATGAGCAAGGAGTGGCCGTTACATTCAATGGCGATCGTTATCGGGCCATGTTGAACGAATTTTTGTTCACAAAAATTTAAGAGGAGGATATTGGAAACATTTGGTTTCAACAGGACGGCGCTACGTGCCACACAGCCGAAGCTACACTCGATGTTTTGCACCCTGTTTTTGAAGATCGCATTATCCGCCGCAGAGCTGATGTCGTTTGGCCACCTCGGAGCTGCGATTTGACACCGTTGGACTATTATTTGTGGGGTGCGGTAAAAGATAAGTGTTACGCCGACAAGCCAGAGACAATTGACGCTTTAAAGGACAATATTCGTGAAGCCATTGGTGAAATACAGCTGCACACAATCGATAATGTGCTTAAAAATTGGACCGATCGTGTAGGCTACTGCATGGCCAGCCGAGGCAGCCATTTGAATGAAATTATTTTCCATTATTAACCGAAAAGATAAAACTAATTATCTGTCAAATCAGACATGAGCTAAGTGTTACCATTCACGAAATAAGTACTAGTTGAAAAAACAAACTTTAGATGGCGGACCCTTATATTTTTTTTTTTCGAGTTAAGATTATTTTCTTACATTATTATTTAACGAATTAAAAAAATAAAAACACTATGCATTAAAGGGTTAAACCTAATGCAAGAAAATGATGATGGTGGATGATTTCGTATAAAAAAATCATAACGAGAGACGAGGCCCTCTTTCTGACTTAAGTGGTTATGTGAATATATAAAATTTGCATTTCTGGGGCATGGAGAAACCGCATGATATACACGAAGAGCCATTGCATCTCCTCAAAGTGACTCTTTGGTGCGGCATTTGCAGTGAAAAGGTGACTGGCCCTTATTTTTTTGAGGACGCCGACGGCAACAACTTATAACGTTATAGACAGATGTTAAAAGGGATCTTTTTTTCCGCAAGTTGCTGAATTGGGTCTCAAACATTGTTGGTTCCAGCAGGATGGAGTAACCTCTCACACTGCTCGGGCAACAATGAGATTTTCCATCACCAATTTAAAGACCGTGTGATTTCCCATTTTGGCGATTTGAACTAACCGCCCGACTGACGGCGCCAGACTTCTTCCTTTTGTGCTTTTTGAAATCTTGCGTTTACCACAACAAGCCACAAACCTTGAGCTGTGCTGAAAGCCAATATTGAAGACGAATTAACAAATTTGGAGCCAAATGTTTTGCTTGCAACCATTCAATACGCCGTTAAATGGGCACAAATGTGCATTAACTCAGGAGGTGGTCATTTGACCGATCAATATTACACTTTCAAATAAACATTTCATGACATCAGAGCCGACGTTTTTTCATTTCTAACAAAATCGCAGGCAATTCACATTAAAACATTACTTTTGTCCAACCTTGTAGGTATTGCTATGTTATGTTTCAACAGCTGTTAAAAATGTTCAGTAAGGTTTGCCATTTCATCACGCATCGTTTTACGTTTGCCCAAAGTGCGGAAATTATTACGAAATTCCGGCTGAATTGTAAATATGCAACATGAATTTCGTCTTAAGGTCGGTCGTCATCATGGCTTCAGTGTGCAGGCAATTCGTCGCACAGTGGAAATGTTTGAGTACACTTTTTGGATCTTAATCCACCAACCAGACAGAGATTAGTGCGAAATGAAGAAAACATAGCCGCTGTAGCGGCCAGTATCGGATAAGACCTAGAAATGTCGATTCAATCAGCTGAATTGGACATCGCCAGAGAGTCAACCCGGCTTATTTTGCGGTTAGATTTGGGCCTACATCTGTATAAGATACTGTTGACGCCAGAATTGAAGCCGTATGACCATAGACAACGCCGTGAGTTCGCTGATTGCGGGCTGGAAATGTTGACCGGAGATCCGGATTTCGGCCAAAAATTATCTTCGCGGTCGAGGCTCATTTTTGGCTCAGCGGCTATGTCAACAAGCAAAATTGCCATCATTGGAGCGAACGCAATCTACAAGTGTTCGGCCAAGCACCAATGCATCCATAAAGATTGACATTATGGCATAGCGGCATCATCGGACCTTATTTCTTTAGAAATGAGAAAGGGGACACCGTTACCGTCAATTGTCCAAGGTATAGAGCGATGTTAGCCGACTTTCTGTAGTCAGAGCTCCAGCTCCACAACATCGATATATCGGAGCTGTGGTTCCAACAAGACGTCGCTACATGCCATACAAGTGACGCAACTCTCGAAGTTGTGAAGGAGAAATTTAGCGACTGGGTCATCTCACGGCGAGCGTTCATCAATTGGCCGCCGCGATCATGCGATTTAACACCACTCGATAATTTTCTGTGGGGCTACGTAAAGTCCTTCGTCTACCCTAACAAGCCCACCGCTTTGAACGAGCTCGAGGCTAATATTCGACACGGTATTGCCGGAATAACGCAGTAAATATTGGACCGAAGCTGAGGCGGCCATTTGAATGATGTTCTATACCCCATACAAGTATAATGGCATGAAAGTAGCATCAAAATAAAGCCTGAATCAATTTTATATCTCACACCGTTGTTGTTTCATTTAAATTTTGTTCCTATCGTTCTTATCTGGCTACCCACTATATAAAGCTTACAGGCTAAAATAAAATAAATAAAATAAAGTAAATCTTACCATACTTACATTACATAATTAAATACATATGTACTACCTTTTTTTTGAGTTGTTACCTACCTTTTATAATTTTTTTTTTGTAAAGTTTTATTATTTTATTCCTAATTTTATATTTTTATTTTTTTAAACTTAAATCCCTCCTTAATCTAATTAAACTACCTAAACTTTGATACGAAAGCCGGCTATGGCTTACCATTCCCATAAAAGTGTTCACATGAGGGTTTTTTGGGTTTTTTTTATTTCCTTTATGAATCGAATGAATGAGGGTATGAGTATAAGGAATTGAATACTACAGCCTACAGTCAAATAGTATTCAGATTTGTCAACTTAATTTTAGTTTATTACTGAAAAAATCAATTTTGCTGAATTTTGTATCTACACTGACAAGACTTTGACCGAAAACCCTTTGTTAATTTAAGTAATTAGCAAACGACTTTTTCTGGGCTTTCTATCCGCAGTTACAAGGCCACTAAAGCCGTTAAAAATCAGCGAGGACTTGAACTTCAAAAATATACCATAACTACTATCTATTTAATCAAACAGTTATTTTATCTTTCACCCTTTTATGGAATTATGCATTTGCATTCAGCAGTACGAGTAGCTTTTACTCACACCTCTTTAACCCCGTTATCATCTCTCGGTTTTTTTGCAAATCATTTGTACGAATTGATTATCAAAACAAACATGGGAGTAATCAAAACAGAATGAAAATATTTCTATGTACGAGTAGACGTGTTCTCAAGTCTGAAAGAAAAAGAAAACAATGCGGCCAACAAGTGGTCTACGTCAATCAGAAACTCCATATATGGGTTCGGATCGAGAGAACAATTTACTGTCGATACTCAAACCCCAGATAAAAGCCACAAAAACTGAGTAAAAGTAGTTAGATAGGTAGAAACCTTCAGTTAGAATTCTACAAAAGTACTCGTACTAGGACTGTAAACACGTTCTATTGCTTCATAGTATTACAAGTTTGGAAACCGCAAAGTACGAGTAATTGTACGAGATTCTTATATTCGCAGATAGACAACATTAGCGTCACACTCACGAGTAAGTTGATTTCAATTTGATATTATTGCTTATTTCATAAGTATAGGTAGATTAGTTCAGACAATCATACGAGTATGCATATAGAGTTTCGCGCTGGAAAGTTTTTAAATAGATCGATAGATGATTGTAGCAACCGAATGGATTGTATATTCTATAAATGAAACTTCTGCGTGAGCTGTGTGCGGCAAAATAAGCAGTAATTTACTTGTGGAGTTCTCGAATTGATCATATTCTCTAATTTGGACACCAGGAAAACCGAAAAAAGTTCAAACGAGCCAGAAATGACTGCAACGCCTTTCTCAAGCGTGTGAAATTCTAATACGAGCAACAACTGAGGCAAAAAATACTGCAATGTCCCAAAGGCAGTAACAATTTTTGGTCGTTCGTCAAACACATTGGAAATTCCGCCTCATCCTCCATCCCTTACAATTACATTCTAGCTGTCAGCTCTTTGGACAAGACCAATCTGCTTGCAGCACACTTTGCGGCCAGCTCAACACTCACAGATTGTGCTTTGTCTCCGCCTACACTTGAGTGCGTCGAATCTTCAATGGGACGAATCTACTTTCGCACTCTTTAAGAGTACTTAAAGATCTCAACATACATAAATCCGCTGGTCCATATGGTATATCTCCCCTTCTTCTGAAGAGGTGTTCTTCCACGCTGGCAAAACTACTGCGTAAGCTTTTTCATCTATCCTACTCTTGAGGATTCTTGCCGAGCAGATGGAAAACAGCATTTGTCCAGACCGTCTCCTCCTACAGACCCATTGCACTTACGTCCGTTCTTTCCAAGGTCATGGAAACGCTGACAAACCGTCAGTTAATGAAATATCTCGAAACGCGGAAACTTCTTAATGACCGGCAATATGGTTTTCGTAGCAACAGATCCACTGGTGACTTGATGGCATGTCTCACCAAAAAGTGAAATCAAAGCGTACATCAATCTGGCGAAAGCAAGATAGTTGCACTTGATATTTCTAAGGCATTTGACAGAGTTTGGCATCAGGCTTTTTTATCGAAAATGCGTACTTTTGGGATCGATGACTCTCTTCTTCAATGGATTAGAAATTACCTTTCGGAACGTTCAATTCAAGTTGTCTTGGACGGTTTCAAGTCTGATATTCACAAAATAAATGCTGATGTGCCCCAGGGCTCTGTTCTGTCTCCGACACTCTTTTTAATTTTCATTAATGATCTCTTGACTGCTACTTCTAATCCAATATATTCCTTTGCTGACGACAGTACTCTCTGCTTTTCATATTCGTTCCCTGACTCTCGTTCCTGCTCTTCGGCTGTAGAACGGGAACGCCAGAATATGTTAAGCTCATTAAATTTTGATATTAATAGCACAACTATTTGGGAACCACTAGAGTAGAATTTAATGCTTTCAAAATACAATCCTGTCTGCTGTCATTAAAGCGAAATTTAAACACTCAGCCATTATTCATGAATGGCACTTGCATCGTCGAAACCGATATACTTTCCATTCTCGGTATGTGCGTCAGTAACAGTTTACGTTGGAATGATGATATTGGATGTCGTCAAAAATGCTGCGAAATGTCTAGGTTTCCTCAAGCGATGTAAGGAATACTTCAACCCCTCTGATCAGGCTTCAATATACGAGTATGTATAAGGCGTTTATCCATTCGAAATTGGAGTATGTGGCGACCTGTCAGAGAGGACGAGCTCTGAGCTCGATGCACTCTCTCGCTCGCCGGTTATCCTCCACGCAACTTCAGCTACGCGAGTTAAGTCCCATTTACTGCGAGATGCGATACGTTGTTCGAAAACGAGAGCGCATGAACTGTCAAAAATATTTCCGTAACATGTTATTTATGAGTGGTGTTTTGACGCATCATTGTAAACAGACGTCCGATGTCTGTGTTGATTTATAAATAAATTTAGCAAATACAACAATGCATATATATATGTACAGGTTGTGTGCCGATAGAGTCAGTCGTTGTGTAAAACTCTCTCGTGATGGGCACGCATCCTAGTTCTTTAGTTATACCAACTTATACCAATTTATATTTTAATTATACCGATGAAATAAACTTAATTTACTTTGCGAATATACAATGTTAACATGGTAGCAGAGCGTAGTTTGAGAAGTTTTTTTTGAGATTATGGATACACGTGGCAGTGATCTGAAAAGTGATTTAAAAGGTAAATTAGAATTAACCGAAGTGAGCCAAAAGAAAGTAACTAAAGAAAACGATCGGGTCAATATGGCAGACGAATTCAAAGTAACACTACCAGTTTTTGATGGGAACGAATATAGCACATGGAGGAAAAGAAATACAATATTTTTAAAAATGAAAAAATGTGAAAAGGTTATACTACGACAGCGCGCCGAATCGGAAAATGAAACCACGTGGAACGATGCTGATCTAAAAGCAATGAATTACATATATAGTGCCTTATCAAATAGATAAATGGAACTTATTGACGATGAAACGACTAGTTATGGAATTATAAAGAAATTAGACAAATTGTATTTGCGTGAATCAACTGCATTACAAATTTGTGTGAGAAATAAATTAGAAAGGATAAAACTGAAAGACTATGATCAAACGAGTGAATTTTACAGTGACTTTGAAAAGTTGATAATTGAATTGAAAATTGCAGGCGCTAAAATTACTGAAAAAGAAAAACTGAACTATTTATTGAGAACGCTACCAAATTCGTTAAGTCATATCGGAGATTTAATTGATGTGTTACCCGAAGGAGATCGAACGGTTGATTATGTAATTAATAAAATCAAGATGTACGAAGACAGAGAAAAGGACGAGAATATAAGTACAAAAAATAAGACTGGAAATTCAAATGTAATTAAAAGTGAAGTAAAAAAGGACAAGACGTGTTATAGATGCCAAAAACCTGGACATATTCAGTACGAGTGCCCAAGCCAGATTAACGTTGGAAATGTATGGAGAGGCTGGAGAGGAGGAAGACAGCAGCAAGGTCGAGGAGGCGCACGATACCAGTTCCATCAGCAACAGCAGCAGCGAGATGACAGCTTCTATAGAAGAGGCAACAGCAGCCACAGAGTACGAGGTGCAGGTCAACGAGGACGAGGCTATCAACAACAGCAAGATCGTCAGAGTTTGGACCCCAAGGAAGAATGACTTTCGCAACAGAGGTAGTAACTGCAGTAGGTTACAATGTCGAGGTAAATGATTGTAAAAATAAAGTTGAATGGGTTTTAGACAGTGGATGCACTGATCATATAATAAATAATGATAAATATTTTATAGAATCAAAAAGACTTGAAAAACCGATCAATGTAAAAATAGGTGATGGTCGTGAATTGAAAGCAACTAGCGTAGGTAATGTAATAACAAAATTTGTGGCAAATAATAATGAAACAGAAGTGGAACTTAAAGATGTATTTTTTGTTAAGGAAATGGATAAAAATCTTATGAGTTTTGGAAAAATTACTGATAAAGCTAAAATAGTATCAATGGGCAATACCTCAAAAATTTACACGCTAGAAAATAAGTTGATAGCCGTAGCTAACAAAGTAAATAATTTGTACAAGATAAATAGTTTTTTTGAGAATAATCAAAACCACTTAACAGAAGTTTATAGTAAAAATATGACTCTGAAAGAAAGATATCATAGATTATTAGGTCATGTAAATTTTGGATATTTGAATATGTTGAGTAAAAATAATTTAGTTGAAGGTTTGCCGAATAATTTAGAAAGTGAGCATTTGAAGTGTGGTACATGCATACAAAATAAAATGACTAATACTGCCTTTGAAAACGATAGACATAGAGCAAAAGAAATAGCTGAAATTATTCATGCAGATGTAAATGGACCGCATTCTACAGTTGGTTATATGGGTGAAAAATATTTTTTGATTCTGATTGACGATTTTAGTAAAGCCGGAAAAGTTTATCCTGTTAAAGTAAAAAATGAAGTTTATGACTGTATTGTAGCATACGTTAATCAATTAGAAAATTTAACAGGAAATAGAGTAAAGCAATTGAGATGCGACAACGGGCGGGAATTTCTAAATAAATATATATATAATTTTGCCAAACAAAAGGGAATCTATATTGAACCGTGTCCTCCCTACGTTCACGAGTTAAATGGAACGGCGGAAAGGTATAATAGATCAGTAATGGATACAGCTAGATGTTTATTACCCGATGCGAAGATACATAAAAAATTTTGGCCAGAGGTAATTAAAACAGCAGTTTATTTGAAGAATAGAACACTAGCGAATACAGTTGAAAAAAAAACTCCGTATGAAATAATGATGGGACAAAAACCAGATATTAGAAATTTGAAATTATATGGAAGCAAAGACTTTGTAAGAGTTCCAGAGGTCAGAAGAAGAAGTAAATGGGATAGGAAAGCTGATCTAGGTCTTTTAGTTGGATATGAAAACGTAGGTTATAGAGTTTTAATTAACAATAAAGTAATTATAGCTAGACATGTAGATATAATTGAAGAAAATATTAAATTAATTGGATTTAAAGATAACGACGAAATTAATGACAATGATTCAAAGGAAAATGAAAAAAATGAAAATAACGAGCATACAATAAACCATCCTAGTATTAGTGACGAAACTTTACCAGTGATGAGAAGGTCAGAAAGAAACAAAAACCCTATAAGCAGATATGGAAGTCCAATATCAAACTGCATTTATGTAAATTACGTTCGTGTGGAGAGTCCAGAAACATATAATGAAGCAATAAATAGTAAAGATAGTGAAGACTGGCGAGAAGCTATGAACAAGGAAATTGAATGTTTAAATAAAAATGACACATGGATATTAGTTGAGAAGCCGAAAGATAAGAAGATATTAGATTTAAAGTGGGTCTATACAAAAAAAGGTGATAATAGATTTAAAGCTAGAATTGTAGTAAAAGGGTTTCAGCAAAAACCAGTACTGGACGACATTTATTCTCCAGTAGCTAGGACACAGACGTTGAAAATATTGTTAAATTTCTCTATACAAAATGAACTTGCAATAGATCAAATGGATGTTGAGTCAGCGTTCCTAAATGGAAAAATAAAGTCAGAGGTGTATGTAAAGCAACCTCCAGGTTACGACGATAAGACAGGCAGAGTGTTTAAACTTAAGAAGGCTTTATATGGTTTGCGAGAAAGTCCACGAACATGGTATGAGTGTTTAGATGAGTTCCTAAAGGAAATAGGGTTTAAGCGAAGTAAAATTGATTATTGTCTATACTATATGCAAAGCAGTAACATTAAAGTTTATTTGATAGCTTTTGTTGATGATTTATTAATTTGTAGCAAAAATAAAGAAATAATTGAAATAATAAAAGAAAAATTAGCATTGAAGTTTAGAATGAAAGATATGGGTCCATTAAAAACTTATCTAGGTATAAATATTGAGTATGATTGTGATAAGAAAATTATGAAAATACATCAAAAAGATTATATTGAATCGTTAGCGAATAAGTACGAAATTTTAGATGCAAAACTATATGCGACTCCAATGGAGCAGAACCTAAAATGTGTACCTGCCTTATCAGTATCAAATGATGTCAAATATAGAAATTTAATTGAAGCACTTTTATACATAAGCTCAAGTACTAGACCAGATATATGTTACTGCGTGAATTATTTAAGCAGGTTTCAAAATTTTTACGATCAAAGTCACTATATGCTCTAAGGATATTAAAATATTTATATTATACTAAAGATTTAAAATTGAAATACGAAAGAAATGAAATGTTGGATATATTAGATTGTTACGTTGATGCTGATTGGGCAGGGGATATAGTAGATAGAAAATCTACAACGGGATATGTTATAAGAATGAATGGTAATGTTATATTTTGGAAATCAAAAAAACAAGATATTGTAACCAAATCATCCACAGAAGCAGAGTATGTAGCTCTATCTGTATGTGTAAGTGAGGTTAAATTAATAAAAGACTTGTTAAGAGAATTTGAAATTGAAATAAAAAATCCAATAAAAATTTATAAGGATAATGCTGGTGCTGTTAGTATAAGTAAATATGGAAATCTAACAAAAAATTCGAAGTATATTGAGACACATTATCATTTTGTAAATGAAAATTATTTGATAGTCATGATTGATGTAATTAAAATAGAGTCAGAACAGAATCCAGCAGATATCTTTACTAAGTCTTTAGGGCGAACTAAGTTTGAAAAGTTTAGAGAATATTGAAAATTGTATTCTGATTAGTTAAGGAAATTATATGAAAAACAAAATATTGGAAAAGCTAAATTTAAGGAGGCGTATTGATTTATGAATAAATTTAGCAAATACAACAATGCATATATATATGTACAGGTTGTGTGCCGATAGAGTCAGTCGTTGTGTAAAACTCTCTCGTGATGGGCACGCATCCTAGCTCTTTAGTTATACCAACTTATACCAATTTATATTTTAATTATACCGATGAAATAAACTTAATTTACTTTGCGAATATACAATTTTAACAGTCTGAATGCGAGAGCTCTCGTATTCGAATTCGATTGCGACTCTCGTATCGCATCTCACAGTATTGTAAATGGGGCTTTAGTCTGTTAGAGATCGTGTCAGAGCGTGGTGGTCTAAATAAATAAAAAGAAAGAAGTTCCATCGAAATTACCACTTGTGTTCGTTATGCTTCTACTGTTTCAGCACCGGTCATTACATTGGTGACGAGGATACAAAAAAAAAACAAAAAGGAGAAACAGACAGACAGTAGTTGTATGTACTCGTACACACATAACGTGGTGTAGATAAATGATTACATTCAATCGTAAACAATTCATACTTGAACAGGTTAATTGATCCACATTAAATTGTGAGAAACAGAGAGGGATATATACATAAATATATAGACTGCACATTCAATTGTGGTGAAGATTACTTATTACATTCAATTGTAAAACTGGGAAAAACAATAAGTTTCGTGTCTGAGCATGACACCGGAATAAGACCATTTCTGTATGAGACTATTGATAGAGCGGTCATTCGATCCGAATGGTGGAAATGGCTCCGTTCATTCTCATTGTATTTGGAATCAGGAGAAATCATAGACGCGAGGTAAAACATGTGCAATTTTGTTCTGTTTATCTATTTATTGTTTTAATTTTTAATTTAATGAAATTTGTTGTTGTAGTATGTAGTATACTCAGAAAAAAAAAACAAAAAGAAAGAAAAGTGAGTGGATGAGCGACAGTAAGAAAGTTGATAACAGACGTGAGTTATGCCCATTAAATTGGACTAAACTGTTGTAATCGCATTAAATTGCAGGGAAAAGGGGATTGCATTTAATTGTAAACCATTGGCATTAAATTGCGTAGTTGAACATTAAATTGTTCTTCCTAAAAGAGAATAGAGAGGAGCAAGAGTGAGTAAAGCATCACTCCGGCAAAGGTACTTCCGGAAAGAAGGATGAGTTTATACGATCGACAAATCTTTGATCCGATCAGAATAGGAGAGATGGTATCGGTCATCACATAGGTGATAGATATGTGCTCAGTACATGAGCAAATCGCGAGCCAGACGGAAACTATGGCCCTTACACCATCGTCGAGTGGGATCAATAACATTTTCTCTGCGCAAAAGGAGAAATATTCAAACCATGGCAGAGAATGCCAGAGATGTGGGTGATTAGGTCACTTTAGAGAGACTAAAGGCTGCCCGGCCAGAAATGTCAGGAGCAATAAGTGTGGGTTTGTGGGATATTTCGCCAGAAGATTTAGGACTAAAACAGATAAACGAAAGAATAATTTTGAAGACAGGTGGAGTTCGAAAAGAAAAAGGTTTGGACAGTCAAATATAAGGAGATAAAGGTGACCAAAGGGGAAAGGGATCAGATCATGAACATGACTACTTCGAAATAACAGAAGAGCTAGGCGAACCATCAAGTGGGAAAATTGTTTGCTCTGTTGGGGGCTGTAAGCTGGCGATGGTTATGGATTCAGGGTCACTATTCAATCTTATAGGGGAAAAAGACTGGGAACAATTATTTATAACAATTTGAGAGCATTGCTGAACATCCGAAAGGAATCACCAAACCGGTTCAGAGCGTATACAGAACATCGACCATTCCCAAAAATAAAAGATATACAGGGTCAACTATCGTGAGGTGAGTCAGTCAAGCCGGTACAACAACATCTACGTCGTGTTCCATCGGCGATTAAAGAATTCTCTTGTGAAAATTCCCACTCTGGCTTATTTTAACTCCAAAAATCGCACTCGTCTAATAGCCTATGCAAGTCCAGTCGCGTTGGGTGCAGTCCTGTTGCAGTTTCAAGATGGAAACTCTCAATTTATCTCATTTGCCAGCAAAACCTCTCTACTGTAGAGACGAGATATTCACAAACTGAAAAGGAAAGCCTGGCGTTAGTTTGAGCTGTAGAACGCTTACTACATCACAGGAATAACTTAGGGGTTTTCCACGCACTTACAATAAGCGAGATAGTAAAATGCATCGACACGGATCAAGAACTCGTAGAAGCAGTAAAAAGTGTAAAGAGTGACGATTGGACGACCAATGCTAAAAACAAGTTCTTCCCGTTTCGGTTGGAATTGTGCACCCTGTGGAACATTCTCTTTCGCGGTGCTCGAAGTATGGTGGCCGCTAATGGACAGGGAAGTAGAGTCATTCGTGAAGTAGGGTCATGAATGTCTACTAGTTTCAAAACCATCACCACCAGTTCCCATTCAACGACATGCATTCCCAGAAGGGCCTTAGCAATGTATCGCAATCGACGATATCAAGAGACAAAGTTTATGAAGAAAATTACAACAGCGGATATCATTGCTAACTTGGAGGAAAAATTCTGCAGGTTAGGCTACCCTAAGCCGATAAAGGCAGACAACGGTCGGCAATTCATTAGCAGCGAATTCAAAGACTATTTTGAAGCCAACAATATTGAATTAATCACCTCGCTCCCCTATTGGCCACAGGCGAACGGCGAAGTGGAGAACATGAATCGATCTATTCTGAAGCTGGTTCAAATTGCCCACGAAAATTGGGCAGATTATAAAAGGGAAGTACAAAATTTCACCTTAATGTACAACCGGTGAATCACAGTCGAAGGTTCTTTACAAGAGAACAATCAGGGACAAGATCTCCTCTGTACAAGATATAAGCGAAAATATTTTAGATTCAGAGGCGCGAGACTTAGACACAATGAGCAAACATTTGGGGAAAGAAAGGGGAGACAGAGAAAGAGGTATTGATGTCGGCAATAAGGTTTTGCTTCGTAACCTGATTCCTGTAAACAAATTAACACCGACTTTTGACTCAACCGAGTTGAAGTGGTTCAAAGAGGCCCGAGCGAAGGAGTTGTTCGAGGAGAAGACGGAAAGACCTTCAGACGAAATGTAACCCATGTAAAGAAGATTCCAACTCAATTTCAGACTGCTGTAGAACAATCAACAACTGAGGTGACTCACGGTCTCTCACCTGGTGAAGATAAAGAAGACGTCGTAGATGATGCTTGGACCGAGGATTCTTCCATGAAGCTGAAGCTAAAAAAAATCGGAGGGATGTGGCGGCCTGTCAGCGAGGACGAGCTCGGAGCTGACATGCAGTTTTACGCTCTCGCCTCTCATTACTTCACTACATAGTGCTCTCTACACCCACGATACGCTCTCTCGCTCGCCGGTAATCCTCCACACAACTTCGGCTACGCGAGTTAGTCTGTTAGAGATCGTGTCAGAGCGTGCACATCTGGTGGCGTGCTCCCAAACCGTCTCTGCACCTGCTGCTAGATAGGATTCAAAACCGTGCGATGAAACTCATAGGTGATACTAATAGCACACCTCGAACACCGACGTAATGTCTTGTGTCTCACTTTATTTTATCGCTATTTCCACTACCAGTGCTGCACAGAAATCGTCAGCAGCATTCCGGCCCTTCAAAAAACCATCAATGACCCACAATATTCGTCTCAGTTTATCCTCAAGCTCACTTCCGAGGAAAATCTTATGTATCTTAATCTATTCCTATTCCTAAGCAGTTGAAGTCGTATATGGTATACCCAGCTGAGCTCCTTATTTTCTAGCCGCTATTAACCTGCAGACATGTAAAACCAACGAAAATTAGTAAGCCCGGTTCTACGCCCTAATTCTCCTGTGCTAGCACTGCAACTAGTGTCTGAAACAACGCAACGTTAAGAAAGTTTTTTGTTTTTCGAACTTAAGTAACCTTTGTTGAATGAATTGGGTCCTGCGCCTTAAACATACACCAAGTCCCAACTCGTATAGATATCTAGTCCTTAGGATCAGTCATTTAACTGCAAGAGAATCAGCGAATATATTTTTGTTAGCACTTCATTAAACTCGTTCCAGCAAAAATCCACGCGGATTACTACAAAATCAATAAAATATTTTTTTTTTCATTTATCCTTTATGAATATATCTACAGATTATCTTTATCTCAGATTAAAAGCTAAACAAATTGAATATTATTATTAGGTTTGAACAATGGCATCATCCCACACAGAAACCAATGGAGCTGCAGAATCGAAAGCTAATGGCAGCGCATTAATCATACCAAATTGGGTGAATGAAGGTAACTTTACGGATCTCTTGAAGCAAAATGTTCCGGAATTTTTGACAATTCTTCATTTCGATGCGGCCATAACTGGTGGTGCTGGTGAAAACTATGGATCGGTTTTGTTGCGAGTCAAAATCAAAGCAGAAATTAAAGGTCCAAGAAAATGCTTATGTTGTTCTGGTAAAAATTACTAATCCCACTATTTCATATTCTAAAAAGCTAACCAAAATATCGTAATTCAAGATCCGCTTAGTTAAATTTGAAAAAAACCTAAACCCTATACTCGTATCCTGTGTTTCAACAATTTGTTTTTTTTAGGAGCTTCTATCAGAGATTTCGCCTTCATGCTAAAAACTCTTCCACAAAGTGAACAAAGTGCTCATATAGTAAACTCGATGGGTTTATTTCCGAAAGAGTTAATCATGTACAACAAATACATTCCTGAGTTCGAGCAAATGTATCTCAATGCTGGCCAAAAAGTCAATTTCGCTCCAAAATTTTACACACTTCCAAAAAATCCAGGCCCTGAATATGTTCTTTTAGAAGATCTTGGTGCTTGCGGCTTTAAGAATGCAAATCGCATTGAAGGACTCGACAAGGAACACTGTGAATCAACATTGAGGCTCCTAGCCCAATTTCATGCTGCATCTGCTGTCCGCGTTGAAACTAAAGGACCCTATGAGCCATCCATTATGGAAAATATGTTCAATGAAGAGAAGCGCGCATTTCTAGAAGCTATGTGGAAACCAATTCAATCTGTGTTCGAAGAATGCTTAGAAAAATACAAAACCGGCAAACAGTTCTTAGGCAAAGTGGTGAGAAAAATATTCTTAACAAACTGGTATCTAAACTATTTAACTGACCTCTTGTATTGATACAGAAAGAATTACATAAGCAATATGCAGATACAATTATCAACTTAGGCACATTTGATCCCAATAACTTCAACGTCTTAAATCATGGCGACCTATGGTGCAACAATATTATGTTTCGATATGATGGCCAAGGTAAACGGGAAAAGACCGTATTCATCGATTATCAAGGCCTCAGATATGGATCGCCGACAATAGATCTGTTCCAGTTTCTGTTAACCTCCCCCAAGCTAGAATTGAAAATCACTCACTTCGATTACTTCATAAAATTTTACCATGATCATTTAGTTGAGAATCTGACACTGCTTCAGTATCCAAAGAAGATGCCGAGCTTAAAGGAACTCCATATGCAGCTGTTAACGCAAAGTTTTTGGGGTAAATTAAGATTCATAGTCGGGCTGGTTGGTAACTGATTAAACTTTTTTAAATTTCAGCGTTTACCACTGCAACCGGAAGTCTGCCTGCTGTGCTACTGGATCCAACAAAAGACGCGAATATGGACAATTTCTTAAAGGAAGGAGACGAAGGGAAAAAGTTTAAGATCCAAGTGTACAGTAATCCAAGATATGTAGAGCAAATGGAAATTATTTTACCCTGGCTTGCTATAAGGGGCCTACTATAATAAATTAAAATAAATTTCATTTTACACTTGACAAGAAAAATATTCTACATTCTATAAAATTATAAAACGAAGATCAGGATAGTTACTGTCGCATCGGCATGGTTACTATACTTAATCAAAAACAACGTTTAAATATGTGAAAGTTAAGGAAGGCAGAAGGTTCTGATTATTTGTTGTGCATGTATACATTGACCTACAATTAGTAAAACAAAACCAGGGTGTCTCGCTATAAAGTTGACACTGTCTTCTCTTATTATCTGTTGAAACATGTAACACGTATTATTTCCATTGCTATCAAGCCGCTGCCTGTGAGGTTTGACCAATTGGCGGACCTTAAAAGTATTCAACAGGCTTTTCTATTTTGGATCACCTCCTGCATGATTTATATATGTTTTTTTCTACCTCTTCTTTGGACCTGGGATGAAATAAAGTTCTATTGCTTTTGAGACCAGACCTTTGCTGAACATACTACCGCCATCAAGTTCGGACGTGTTTCAATTTCACTCCGTGATAATTGAATTATGATTTTAATTTAATAGATGACTTTTCTTCCCCTAATTCTTGTGATTCTTTCTATGATAACGTTTTTACCAATAGCTCTCTTTGTAACGACAAATTGTTTATTGTACACCAAAACGTAAGAAGTTTGAGAGAAAATTTCTCGTCCCTTGTTTCTCACTTGGATTCGTTTGCTTGTTTACCTGATATTGTTTTCGTGAAATTTGGATTTACGAGTTGGAAAAGAATGATTACTCTATACCTGGTTATGAATTTCTTTCCAAAACAATTAAAAATTACGCTGCATGTGGGGTTGGATGCTTCCTAAAGAATGATTATAAGATTCTTGACATCACTTACATTAGTTTTCTGAGAGCGGATGTCTTAAAAGTATCTATTGAAATAAATTGTGATAAATTTGTGTTCCTCTGTGTTTACAGATTGCATGTGTTTAATGTGTTGTATTTTATAAGCGAGTTTTCTAGTCTAATTTAATTATTACTGGAGATTTCAACATCAACAGCCTTGACTCAAACGACACAATCTTCAGTTATTTATCGCTACTTTCGTCACATGGTCTAGTTTCCTATATAAATGAGCCGACTAGGGGTGCTTCTGGCAGGTGTCTTGACCACTTTTATGGACGATTCAGAAATGGTATAACCAAATGCGAAAAGTGTGTACTTGACTTAAATATTACTGACCATGCTATGACAGGACTCCCAGTGACATTAAATAAAGATAAAAATTGTAGACCCTCTAACTCTGTAAAAAGTAGTGATAGAATTGACTTTCTTAGACTTAAAAATAATTTATGTTATGCGTTCTGGGATAATATATATACTTCAAATAATGCATCTAGTGCTTATTCATTGCTTATTAGCTCTCTAAAAAGGCACATTCTTTGTTGTTCTTACTCCTTGCCTCCCAAAAAATTATTTAAAAAACTTAAGCCCTGGATATCGACCAACTTAATGTTTAAAATTAAGAATAAAAATAAGCTGAGGATCTTGTGTAAAAAGTATCCCGATAATTTGGATTTGAAATGTAAATATAAGCAATTGTGCAATAAAGTGAAAAAAGAAATTTCGATGAGTCGTGCTTACCGTGATTTATTTAGCTCAGCAAAGGGAAATTTGAAATAAGAATGGCAAGCTCTAAATAGCCTACTAAACAAACCAACTACGTCGCAAAAACCCAAATTTGTATTACTAGACAACTCTGAAGTGCATAACAAGCTCGTTATGGCTAATACCTTTAATTGTTATTTTGTCAATATTGCCTCGAGTCTACAAACGAGTCCTGTCAAATCGGTTTGCCCTATTTGTCGTCCCTTACATTGTTTTATTGAGAATATAGGAAGAAATACTTTTGTTTTTCAACCCATTACTCCTCTGGAGATTTTGAAAGTTATTGGGTCCTTACCAAATTCTAATACATGTAGTGGTGATGGTGTCTCAAATTTAACACTTAAGATTGCATGTTTTTTTTCTTTTATTTGTAACCGTAGTGTTTTTGAAAGGATCTTCCCCGAGGATCTTAAACTTGCCAATGTCATTCCTCTTCTTAAAAAAGGTTTTGCTTCTGAAATTGGTAACTATAGACCGATCTCGTTACTTCCCGTTTTTAGTAAAATCTTTGAAAAACTGATGAAAAATAGAACAGTGAGTTTCTTAACTAAAACTAATTTCTTTAATTCAAATCAATTTGGGTTTCAGAAAGGGAAATCAACGGAAGATGCACTTTTACAATTCTGTTCCTAAATTATGTCACACCTTGATGCTAAAAAATTTACTGCAGCATTATTTATTGACATCACCACAGCTTTTGACATGGTCGATCACAATCTTTTGTTGAAAAAGTTAGAGAATGCTGGTTTTCGTGGATTTATCCTGGATTGATTTCGGGCCTACCTTAAAAATAGGTCACAACGGATCAAGATCGACGGTATTAGAAGTGGAAAGATGTTTTTTAATATCGGTGTTCCTCAAGGTTCTGTCTTAGGTCCCATTCTGTTCTTAGTCTTTATAAACTCACTATTTTCGCTTAATTTCAGAGGCTCGCCCACTGCATTTGCAAATGACATTGGCTTTTCTTATGGCTCGAAAAGTGCTCTAGACATGGTCTCTGATATAAACTGGGATCTTGATTATAGGCATTGATTTTCTGCTCATAATTTAGTTTTGAGCTCCAAGACTAAATTAATGTATTTCAGTCTCTCCTCGAATTATAATTGCGAAACTAATATTTACTTTCACTCACAGGAGTGTAGAAGATACTGTCCGCAAACTTGCTCGTGTTCGTCTGATTAATCATGTTGCTCGTATAATAGTAATATAAAATGTAGTAATAATTGTTTCTTTGTAGAGAATGTTGTTGAGTTCAAATATCTGGGACTTACCCTTGATTCTAGGATGAGCTTTGTTAACCATATAAATATTTTAAAAAATTACTTCCGATACACCCTTCGTCATTTCTATTATATGCGTAACGTTTGTTCAATCAGACTTTTAAAGACTATGTACTATGGTATCTTCCAATCTAGACTTCAGTACGGACTTGCCCGTTGGGGGGTGTGTATCTAAGTAATATTCAATCATTGTTGATTTTACAAAAATATGTTATAAGAATAATTTGTCGTAAACCTGCTAGACATTCTAGTTTTCCGTTATTCTTTTACCTGAAAATCCTTCCTATTCGTCATTTTTTCTGTTTTAAGGTATTAAAAATGTTCTATATGAAGTCCGGTAACCGTAATTTTCGTTTAGTTTCTAGTCACAATCTTCGTGGAAACTTGTCTTGCATTCATTCCATTCCTTATTTTCGAACCTCTGCATTTCGTAAGTTTTATACTGTTGTATCTACTCGTTCCTGCTTCCACTAGAACGATATCATTTAAAGCTACCTTTCTAAAGAGAGTAAAATGTTGGCTCTTTATACTCGATCTTAATCAAATTGAATCTCTTACTTTCGACGTTTTGGTTTAGATATATTTTTGTTCCATAGGTTTTTGTTTTTCGATTTTAAACCTTTTGAATTTTGAAATAATATTAGTTTTATAAAAAAAAGGGTCACCCCACCCATAAATAATTTTTAACTTCTATTTTATTGATGTAATGGATGCCATTCAATTCTATTTTAATTTAAAATACTGAATGTTAATCTAATTTCTTATTATTAAAAGATTATTTGAATTTGTAAATATTTATATGAAATATTAATTATAAGAAATAAGAAATAAATAATAAATAATAAAAAATAAAAATAAATAAAAATAATAATTTGTGAATAATTGTTTTTCTGTTTGATTTTTTCCTTTTTGGTTTCGTGTTTGACCCAATTTGAACCATATTACCTGTTCCCAGTCACTTACACCATAACTTCTCAGTGTCATCAAAACACAGTGTCTTTAAAAAAATAATAATAATAATAATAATTAATAACCTACTTGCTAATACTCTGATCTAATTCAACCATGTCTTCCTGTGGATTTACTGACTGCGCTGTACCTACTAACACAGTGGAAATGGTTACATGCAATGGGATATGCGGAAAGAAATTCCATCCCATATGCATTGCTTTTTCTGTGTAGAGTGCCGGACCATCTCCCTGGCACATATAATGCTGGCTATAAAATGTAATAACCAACAACTAATTGAGCGTGCAGACTCGATTGCACAGGTGAAATGCGAAGTTCAATTCAGCAGTAAAAATATAACCAAACTCATTTCCGAGAGCCATGACAATCTAAACTGTTCGATCGATAACAGCATAACCACCATAAAATCAGCTGTTCAATCCCTGCACTCTAAAATCACTAAATTAGCAGATTCAGTCAACTTCAATTCAGTTGAGAAAAATTATGTTAACATTGGCTAACCAATCAACTCTTCTACATCTCAAGCATACTGAACATACCGAAAACATCGGATCCATCCAACATGACCTCAATTTTCTTAGTGAGGAAGCTGCATCCACTAAATCAACCACGATGCAGATATTGGAAGAATTAAAGCACATCTCTAGTAAGCCGGATGCACCTCCATCTGCAGTAATCCCGAGTAACAAATCCTTACACGACGAACTATACATGTTACATCACCCTCAACTACTTCAGCCCCAACTCATTCAATAGCCGCTACCACCGAAGCTCCCGTTCAACCCTCTACGATAAATGCAACTTCGATCACCAATCCCGTCCCAAGACCATTGCCAATAATTAGGGCTTTTGGGACATCCTGGACTCTCCCTGAATGGACCAACAGAATTCAAAAATAAATAAAATGAAATAAGCTGCCCCACGTCACGCTAGCCCATCCTGGATCAAAGCCCTTTTTAGGAGGAAATTCGGTATACAACACGTCAAATGTAAACAAGTTGGCAAAGTCAAGAGCAAAAACGGCCAGTGTTTTGAAATATGTATACCCACTAAATACGATTGGATGTTCAAATCATCGGACGGCATACCAATATCGGATAAGATGGTCATCACCCAACGGAAGGATATATAGCCCGAACAATTCTGCCCTATCCCATCAACATCTCTACTCCAACTGGTCATTTAAGACCAATAACTTTCCAATATTCTCCTCACTCCTTCCCCCCTTTGCACCATCTAAAAAGAACTCCAGAGTCGCGACACCAAATCCTCTCCCTCCCCTCACCAAATCTTTAAAACCGCTTCAAAACAGAGTTTCATTTAACCTTGCTCCTGCGCCTTCTACCCAAGTTCCAACTAACATTGACCCATCAGAGAAATATCCTAATTTTATTAGCTCCCATATACTAAACCCAACCACCCATTCCTCATCATCATCTATCAATTCACGTGATCCAACCCCCCTCACTAATCAAGATTCTAGTTCCGGGGTGCTTGACCAACCTGTCCTTTCATCATCCGCTCGTGCCCCCGATTCTCACCCGAAATACCTTGATCCACTCCTTCCACCTACTGTCAAACACACTAAAAAATTTTCTGATATGAATGATGATAGTCGTTATGTAGTATCTCGTTTGAAAGACCGCCGCATTTATGAAAACGTTCGGCTCTACCTTGCCTACTTGCACGACAAACCCATTTCCGTTTGCATTGATGGCATAACCAAAACCAACATTATAGTTTCGATTCAACGAGAAATTCTTCCTATTAAGCCAGTGGAATTAATGCAAATTTTCGTTCGCTACCTTGAGAGTTTCGACAGCTCTTCCGACGAAGTTCATAATGTTCTTTCTACGCTGTCTTCGCATGTCAGCTCCTAACGTCTTTCCCACTTGCAAAGAACTCGTTCAAAACTATTACAGTTCCTAACAAACTGAAATCTGTATCCTCCAGTCCACAATGCCTGTCCATTTACTACCAAAATGTAAGAGGCTTGCGCTCAAAAATCTCCTCGGTATATCTCAATTCTCAAAAGTTTCCCTATGACCTACTCGTAATTCCTCTTACTAAAACAAATATAATTCCAGACATTAAAAACCATGAGCTGTTTCCTCCAAATGTCAACGTTTTGCTTTCACGCAACTCCTGTCGATATTCCCCACTCTGACATAGACCTCTGAAATAGAAATATTGATGGTGGACTGCCTAACCAACTCAAGTCTACATCAGATTAGTGGAATACCTAACACAATGAACAGACAACTCGACCTTGTCTTCACATCCGATTCAGACAACTGTGTCGTTTATAGGAGTGATCATCTTCTTTCTACCCCAGACCGCCTTCATTCCCCCTTGTCAATTATATACTCATATGAAAATTGCAACACATGTGTCGATTCGGAAAATTCATTTTCATTTGACTTCCGAAGAACCGACTTTAACAAACTGAAAAACCTCATCAGCAACATTAACTTTGACTTTATTGCTGAGACAACTAACATTGATCTTGCCCTATCAACGTTCTATTCGTTAATTTTCTCCTGCTTTGCCCAATCGGTTCCGTATACGAACCCGATCCTAGTTACTTTAGCTATATGAGAAATTATCCTGAGACGTCATCCATTTCGCTAAACATAACAACAACTTTGGTATCTGTTGTGACAACAACAATTTAATGACTCAAGTTGCAACCGCACAATACGTAAAGTGTCGAATAGACAAAAAGTACGTTTACCTGTAGCGCTCGAGTGTCAATTGTATATTGATTCTTTTTTGTTAAATAAGCAAATTTTCTGTATAAATTGAAGCTATTCAATAAATAAAATCGCTTTTTGTTATTAAGAGTCAACGAATTAGTTTCACTTAAAAGATTTCCCCCCACCAGCGGTAAGGAATCTCTTGAATTGAAAATTACGGAAGAAACAGTATCTGAAAACATTACCAAACTTAAAGATGATTTCTCGTCCGGTCTCGATGGCATTCCGGCTATTGTAATAAAAGAGTGTGTTACTCATCTCGGTCCTCCTCTTGCTGCCCTATTTAACTTGTCTGTCTCAACAGGTGGTTTCCCTTTCCTATGGAAGGAATCTTACATCATCCCTATTCATAAAAAAGTAAGTAAGGCATACCCAAACTTTTTGAAAGCATAGTCTATCAACAACTGCTTCCGTACTGTAGGCCAACTATCTGCACAAATCAGCACGGCTTAATGAAAGGTAAATATAAGGCATTCATCCGCCCAAAATTGGAGTACAACTCCCACATCTGGTCAGGTGCTCCTAAAACATCTCTGCACCTGCTAGATAGGATTCAAAACCGTGCGATAAAACTTATTGACGATACTAATATCAGTCAATCAATGGACACCCTCGAACACCGACGAAATGTCTCGTGTCTCACTTTGTTTTATCGCTACTTCCACCACCAGTGCTCCAATGAAATCACCAGTAGCATTCCGCCCATTCAAACTTTCAACCGTAACACCCGTCTCGCTATGAATGCTCATCAGTATACCCTCAAGCCCATTTTCGGACGTACTCTAAAATATCGTGATTCGATCGCGCTCATTATAAAAAAAAAAAAAAAAATCAACGACCACTAACCTAACAGAGTTCGTCTCTAGGACGCTGCATGCTTTAGAAGGCGGTGATGAAGTCGATTCAATTTCCACAGCAAGGCATTCGATAAAATTTCTCACCAACTTATCATCTTTAAACTAAAAAAACTTGGCTTTTCCCTTCATTTTGTGGCATGGACCAAATCCTATTTAGAAGGCCGAGAATACAGGGTCATCTTCAGATCTTCCATATCCTACCCCATTAAAACAACATCTGGTATCCCTCAGGGTGGTCACCTTGGTCCAATTATCTTTATCCTCACAATTAATGATATAAATCTCATTTTAACGAATTCTAATCTTTCTATTTTCGCTGATGACATGAGAATTAGCAAAGTCATTCGTTGCTTTCTGACTCCCATTGCCTGCAAGATGACTTGAATAAGTTTTCGGTATGGTGCAAGCAAAACTTTTTGGAGCTTAATGTCAACAAATGCCAAGCGATAACCTATTCCCGTAAACGTCTACCTCCCTCTCCAAGAAACTATTTCATCTGCTATGAACCTATTCCTTCCACTACCCAAGAACGGGATCTAAGTATAATTTATGATAGAGAATTGAATTTCGACTCACATACTGACAGCATTATAAATAAAGCTAATTCTGCACTTGGCTTTATCAAACGCTGGTCAAAAGAATTTTCCAACTCTTAACGTTACAAAGTCCCTGCTCATTACTTTTGTAAGGCCTCTTCTTGAATATTGCAGCCAAGTTTGGTCACCCTATAAACTAACCCACATTCAAAGAATAGAAGCAGTCCAACGCAGGCTTATCCGTTTCGCACTTAGTGGTCTACCTTGGGCCGATCCATATGGATTACCCCCCTATGAAAATAGGCTAAAACTAATTAGCATGCATACCCTAAAAAAACGTCGTGAAGTCGCTGATGTACTTTTTATACACCAGTTACTAACAATTACTGATTGCATTCACTCCCAATTCCTGTAATCTAAGATCTGTCCCACTCTTCCTGACCCGAACTCACCGCACCAACTACCGTCACTTTGAACCCATATCTAGAATGTTGCGTACAACGAACAACTACGCCGAAGTCTTTGACCTAAATAGCTGCAAACAAGAAATAAAAAAAGCGCTGCTCAATATGCCACTCCCTTAACATCTCCCCCGTCCACCAATTCTCCTCGTCCCATTAGGTTAAGTATATCTTTGTTAGTTTGTAAGTCTAGCTTTAAGTTTTGCTTGTTAATAAGCTTAAAAAAGTTGTCCGGGGTAGACCCGGGCCAATAATAATAATAATAATAACATGGTCATCCAGATGCTCTGTTGAACCTGAAGTCGGTTTCTTAGTATGAAATCTTCCGAAGATGCGAGTACTTCTTATAAGATTACGATATACCAGCTCTTTTGTAACATTTTACTTACCATCACTGTGTTATTAGCTTTAAAATTATATTACATCGTGCAACATGCGCATGTTAAAATTGAACGCATGACTATCGTATGTAACAAAGCTCTCAGCATAGATTGCATTTTTCTGTCATCTTATACTACGAAACTTATGAGCCATTTAAGCCAGGCCACACTGACTCTATATGCGACATTGGCACTGCAATTTCCTTTAAATTTTACAACAGAGCTTAAGTAAATACTTAAATTTGTCGCACAATGACTCTCTCTAAATCTCTCTGACGAGATTTTCTAAGTTGTGCTTGCGGACCGGTTGTGTGCCGGTCGGAATGCTTCTTAACCTGTCACTTTTGAACGCCTTTCTGCATTTTTTACGAGTTCCTAGAAAGGCTGTCTCGTCGTTGCTTAATACCGGTATCGCAGGCGTAAGAAGAGAAGTCGTTCTGGATTCGTTAATGTATTACATCAATAGAAAATTATGCAAGAGATTAAAAAACATCGGATTGTGTATATAGCCTTGGTATACTCCAACCTTAAATTCGGTTATTTCCATTATGTATCCAACTGTCTTTTTGACGTAATCGCGTATCGTTCACATATACGAATCTTCGGTTTATTTTTTTAGGTTATAGCGACGTCCATTTAAGATCACTGGAAACGTTCTTGAACGCCTTTCCTAAAATGACGAATACGATTTCAGTTTAGCGATTTCAATTATAGGTTTCCGATTGCGGCCTGTACGAGTACTTCGGATACGAGTAGGTTATCCTATTCCGCGGCACATCACTGCTACTTTTTTCTACTATCTCACTAACTTCGGCTCCTGTAAAATTAGCCATTTCCTGTTCAAACAGGAAGCCGAAGGAATGGTACTGCGTTCAAATTGCTCGTCGAGAATGGCGTTAAAGTACAATTTCTATCCACTTATTGCAAATTTCCACGTTAGCAGATGTCCGTCCTCATCCTTAATGCATTTCTTCAACTGAATCTGTTCCGAGTTCTTCTTCTTGAAAATGTTACCTTGATTTAGCA